>JBAMJR010000350.1:4246250-5710000 GCA_038501785.1 Myoxocephalus aenaeus | reverse complement strand
AATTCAATTTTGTCATAACCCAAGAGTAAAAACTGTTTCAATGGGAGGCACAGTCAAATTATATGAAAGGAAATATAAATTAATATTGACATAGGCAATAAAGTAAATAAAACAGTAAATACAGGAATTAATTAAACAATGAAATAGAGGCACATTGAACTATGTTCACAAATGTCACGTTTGTTTTTATAAAAAATATAGGTAGTCTTTATTATTTATTAATATTACTACATTGCTTTACTCGCCGTATGCTGTATTATGACATCCTACAGAGAGTCGTAAACTCCGTTTATAATTTGTTTAACTAAAACGTGAGTTTCAGTTGCGATGCTTTATTAGTTAGTGATTCACTTTCATTTCTGCAAAAACTCCATTCAGACTCAAACCGGAGTTTCCGGTAAATAACCGGCTCTGCGCATGCGCAGACGTTGTCATTGGACGTCGCTGTTGAATGATGGCAGCTACACATGAGGAGATATCGCAGAGTTTAATAGAGGCTCTTTCTGCTTGAGGTACCATGACCCATTGCTCCCGGCGTCAGTAGACAGTCAACGACAGCTCAGCGAAGCTACTTCAGCTTGTCTTGTCTCTTGTTTACGTGCTTGTGCCACTAAACATGCAGAGAATAAAGCCTCTGAGAACTGGTTGGCAGCTGCTGAGATCAAGCTGTCAGGGAGCAGCACAACAAGTAAACACCTCGCCTTCGACCTCACGATATTATAGCCATGTAAGTAGATGCTGTTTTCAAACTTTACTCATTTTAAGTTCAGGACGAATGAAAAACAAAGTTAAGAGAACGACACGCACTGTGACTTGTTTTAACTCATTTGTTTCCAACTTGTTAAACAGCAGGAAAGAAACCATTAGATCAGCATTAAAACTAATCCCAGCACACACACACACACACGTGGGAAGGGTTAACTACATGGTGGCACACACCATATATTTACGACCTCAGTTATTACTATCTTGTTCATCCGGGTCGCTCATCAATAAGTTATCTACTCCAATAAAAAGTGCGCCGCGTGTAATTGATACACTGTGGGAACAAAGTCTCCCGCGGTGCCCTGTGTCTGAAATTAGGAGATTGTGAGCAGTGATCGACCTGTAGTATCGCAGCCAGTTAATGAACAACCGCATGTTTTCACACTGCACATGCCACCATTCTCTGGCCCAGCTCCCTCCTCAGGGCTGCGGCTCCTTCGGGCTCCTCTTCGACATTGACGGGGTGCTGGTGCGGGGCAGTACGCTGATCCCCGCAGCCAAGCAGTGCTTCAGGAACCTGGTGGACAGCCATGGGAAATACAAGGTGCCCGTGGTGTTCGTCACCAATGCTGGGAACTGCATGAGGCAGACCAAAGCTGAGCATCTGTCCGATTTGCTCGAGGTCGAGGTAAATGTCAATTTTAAATGCGTCTTCATCTTGTTTTGTTTTGTGTTCATTTTGTTTCTCTGACATCAATCTTTGTGTGTGTGTGTGTGTGTCTCAGGTGTCTCCAGACCAGGTGGTGCTGTCCCACAGTCCTTTGCGAATGTTCACCCAGTTCCACAACATGCGCGTGCTGGTGTCGGGACAGGGCCCCATCGAGGAGGTCGCACACAAGTATCCTGTCTTAAATCAGGAGGTCTGCTTTTTCTGCACTCCCTCTGGATGTTGACCTCAAAGTGTGCATGTTCTGTTTATTTAGTGTCATTTTGTTCCTGTGCTATTTTGTTATCAGTATTTAATCTTTGCACCCTTTGCTGTCTGACCGTCTCCTTCCACAGATTTCTTGCCTCGGTTTTGTAATTTGTCACGACAAATTGGTTTGTGTGGATATTTAAAGCCTTGGATTTTATTCAGACTTTGTTTTCTAAACAAATCTATGAATCACGCAGTGGTGAACACCTTCCTAATGTATAAAGACAAAGAGTAAGTTATACCTCAGGAAACAGAGAATGAAAAAAATCCCATCGAAAGCAAGTGATATCCCTCACTCTTTTGTGAGAAGTGTTTCCTTCATTTGTGATTTGACTTTAACCCACCAAACTTCAGCCTTGGATTTCAGGATGTTGTTACCATCGATATGCTCCGAGAGGCATATTCCCTTCTAGATTTCGTAGATCACAGCAGAAGGCCCAAAGGCAATGTAAGAAGAAGCATTAATGTTGACGCCGGTTTATGTTCACGTCCGAGTGAGTGAGACATCTCATCAGTTGGTATAATGTCTTCCAGATTCCCTCATCCAAAGGCTTACCACCAATAGACGGTATGTTTCCACTCACAGTCAACAAGTGTAATGTGTAATAATTGATGGAACAATTTAGAAAAAACACAGGTATGGCTGCCTTTTATGTGGTTTCTTTCTTTGCCTGTTTGTTCCTACAGCTGTCATCTTATTTGGTGAGCCAATCAGATGGGAGACCAACCTCCAGCTTATCGTTGACGTGCTCCAGACCAATGGGAACCCAGACGACGCCTGGAGCTCCATGCGGTACCCTCACATCCCAGTCCTGGCCTGCAACATGGACCTGCTGTGGATGGCCGAGGCGAAGAATCCCAGGTTGTGTGTGTGTGTGTGTGTGTGTGTGTGTGTGTGTGTGTGTGTGTAAAAAAAAAAAAATACATACACTGACACATTGAACGTTTTATTTGACTAAATGTCCCTGCCTCATAGGTTCGGTCACGGCATGTTCCTGGTGTGCTTAGAGAGCCTGTACAAGAAGGTCACAGGCTACGACCTGAAGTACGAGGCTCTGATAGGTAAACCCAGTGTGGTGACTTATAACTACTCTGAGCTGCTGATCAGTCAGCAGGCTGAGAGACTCGGCTGGACCACACCTGTGAAGAGGCTGTACGCAATAGGGTGAGTGACTCAGTCGTCTCTTGACTTGAGGCACACATTTGACACTTCAGAATTTTTCCTTTTGTCTGACACAAAAATGTTGATTTGAAGAAAGAGCTCCCTTGAATTGTGTTGTCCCTCCATCTCTTTTTAAAGCGATAACCCCATGTCGGACGTGTACGGCGCCAACCTCTACAACCACTACCTTCAGGCTTCCCAGCGAACCAAGGCCCAGGTGCAGGCTCAGGGTGGCGGAGGAGGTGGAGATCCCTTGGCAGAAACTGTTGACGCCGCCCCAAAAATGACATCGGCAGAACTCGGCGGGTCGTCGGCCAAGTTCGGGGCGGGAGAGGACCTCCCAGAGGGGTGCAGCTCCATCCTGGTGTGCACAGGAGTGTACGGCAGAGACCAGCAGGAGCTGCACTCGGAGCACACTGTCACGGAGCAGCGCATCTTCCACGGCCACCGGGACTTCCGCTTTGACCCCAGCCTCACGCAGCCGTCCTTTGTGGTGGAGGACGTGAAGGAGGCGGTGGAGCTGGTGTTTCAGCAGGAAGGCTGGCCTCTGGAGTAGGACTTACTCATCCATGGCCCTGGTTATCACAGGGCAGATGTAGCCGTTTCAGTGGCTTGTTCTTTGCGATTTTCACAAAGTGCCATAGAGTCGGCGGCAAAAAGCAGCAATATGCAGTTTTTCACAAAATACAGGAAAATTTCACCTATTTTAAGTTTGTCAGGCATCGTAATATGACACAGACCACTGCACTATTATTACTACCCATATAACTTTGTCAAGAACTCAAGTTTATCAAGAGGGACGTTGTGTCCTTTCTTGCCTTTGTACAACACAATGAATTTGCACATGGATGTTGACTAAGTTTAGGTGTTGAGTTACATGCATTTTTACTACAATCAGACTAGTATATAGTATTTGTCAGTTCATACAGTCTGTGACACAACATTTCTAGAGAAATAGATGGATTTTTATCATTTGCACAACAGTCTACCTAACTGGGTCATCTTGCCTTTTCAAAATACCCCCACCCAGCAGGTCTTCAGACCAGTCCTGCTGTTTGTTTTTACTGGTGTCATATTTCAGCTTGATTCGTTTTTAAGATTGGGCGAGTGCATAACCACTAATGCTGATAAGATTAAGTTGCCAGGTTTCAGTTTTGGATTCAAGCCTTAATCAAGAGTACGGTCATTTTAATTTAATTTTAATTTGTGAAATTGAAAAAGTACCACAGTTACAACAAAATGGAAAACGGTGCTATTTTTCTGTGAAATGGTTCAAATGAATACAAATAGGATGAATGGTTAATGTGAATGTTTGTAATTGAAGACAAAAAATTTACTTCATGTTGTAGCACAAGTGAAGGGTTCACGGTGCTGGTTTCTTCTATTTGTAACTGACAGGTATAATAACAATGTAGGTTTTGCAGGTGACTTGAATTGTAGAATAAAACTGTGGAACTCTGGTAATGTACTGAAAATAACCGTACTGAATGAAAGAACAATTAAAAAGCATAAAAGATGCAAAAACTTGTCAAGTGAAAACATTCTGTATACTGCAGTACAATCTTAGTAAAGAGTCCTCCAGCAGAGGTGCGTTTCTAATGCTGGGGTCGCTATTACATTCAGCAGCTGTTATCCTCGGGAGAATATCACAAAATAACTTTGATAAGCAACCCCCATTTAAAAACTGTTACTGATTCTACAAACTGTATAAATATTCAAGTCAATATGTACAAAACATTCACACACAATGCAACATTATGTAGTTTCTCCTCAACTGCAGACACTAGTCTTTAACAACATGCTCCGGCTTCAGTCCGCTCAGCACCCGCACTTTTTATCAGAAGACACGCTGCCGTGGATCGTGTGGGAGCTGTTACTCAACATGAATTGGGGTGAGTCTTGTGAAGTCTCATCCATGATGGTCATGCCGTTGCGTGCCAGCAGCTCCCGGGCCATGAGGATGAAGGCCGCCTCCACGTTCTGGGCCTCCTTGGCCGAGGTTTCCAGAGCAGCCAGCACACCGTTGTTTTCTGCCAGAGTGCAAGCATCCTCGAACAACACCTGCCTCTGAGCCTGAAGGTCGGACTTATTACCTGCGAGGATAAACGGAACAGGACGTGCACAAAGTCATCAATCAAAACCATAAAAAATCTGACACTTTATCAATTTATCTTGATCCGAATGATTGAGTTCACTATTAGGACAAAGCATAACATCCTCATAATTGAGAAGCTGGAAGCTACTGTTCAACATTTTTGCTTGAAAAATGACTAACTGATTATCAAAATAGTATACCGTACTTTTCGGGTTATAAGCCGCTCCTACGGCTGATCAGTGTCCCCGCTGTAGCAAGCTAGTAGCGCTGCTAGCTAGCGCTGCTAGTAGCGCTGCTAGATAGCGCTTCTGCTGCTACCGGCCGCTGCTGCTGCTACTGCCCGCTGCTGCTGCTACTGCCCGCGTCCCCTCTGCCCAAGTCGGGTGTCGAGCCTGGTCCCGCTACCTTCGGTGGTTTTCAGGGAGCTAGCGGAAGTTAGCGGGGAAGTGACGGAGCGCTAGCAGGAGCCCCAGCTGGCTACAGCGGGGAGCTGTCGGGGACACTGACCGAAGGCAGTAGCGGCTTATAACCCGAAAAGTACGGTAAATATTTGTGTCATTAATTCAGGCGTTAATCCACTGATTTAGTCCACTGATTGTTTTAGGTCAACTGACCAATTACAATTGATGTGAAAGATAATAAAACTATCTAGGATTTAGTATTTACTGACCGACATGGAACCGACTTATTTTCCCTCTGCTTACCAATGAGAATCAGTACCACGCTGGAAGCTCCAAACTGCTCCACCTCCCTGATCCAGAGGGGAACAGATTCAAATGTTTTTCGGCGTGTGATGTCATAGGTCACCATGGCCCCATGGGCACTGCGATAGTAGCTTTGAGTTATGGTGCGAAAGCGCTCCTGTCCTGCTGTGTCCCACACCTGCATCTGCAATAACAACACAAAACGACTTAAATAGGACTTGAATGGTTGCAACGTGTGCGTGACGTATAAATTGGTCGAGACCTGCTGTGAAGGCGATCCGTCCTTTTTAAACCGTGCTTATCTGTACAGAACTCCAAACTAATTATCATAACAACACATCCAAGCAGTGAACAAATTAACACACCCAGAAAGCTAACACACAGATGATGTCATTCGAAGGACGCAGTCTCGTTCTCTAAAGGCAAAAAAAAGGTTGATCAACTGAAACAAGAAAGAGAAGTATATACTTTAGGAGAAGGGAAAGTGCATACCACCTATAATCACGCTTTTGTTAACATATAAAAAACAAACCCATGATTAAACTAAATGATCCCTAATGTATGTGGAATGTAAGAGCAGAGTGCATGTCACCTACCTTCACCTTCTTGCCATCAATGTCCAGGGTACGAACAGTAAAATCTACACCGATGGTGTTTTGCTGCTTCTCGATGAATATGCCAGATTTGAAGCTCTGGACCACACAAGTCTTCCCCACATCTGAGTCCCCAACCAGGATGATTTTGAAAAGAAAGTCGAAAGAGTCCTCAATCTCTGGTCCTGCATGCTGCATGGTGGAAGGAGGAATGTGTATACACAAAAAACACACACAGAGGCTGAAACACTAGATCCAAGACCTCTATGCAACAGAACTGGTTCCTTCTAAGTTGTGTCAATAAAAAACAGAGCATTTACAGAAACAGCATCCTATACAGAGAAGGGGCTGATCAGGTTTCCAGCAGCTGTAGTATAACAGTTCATGTGGCTCTGCAAACGACATAAAACGACTTTAAAATCCACTTCATTATCCCATAGTAGAGGATTCAAATCCCCTTTTTTCTGGAAGTAAAAGTCAGCATCCAAAAAGTAGTTTATTCATCCTTTGCTAGTTTCCATGTCAACGCAAAACTATCGGACACAAAAAAAGCTTCAAGTCTTGAACTCAAGTTCAAGTTCCTCACCGCTGCCCTGTAGACGGTCACTCTTTCTGCCCTCTACACCTCTCAGTTTCTCTCTAAGGTAATCATAGACACGCCCCTTACCTGTCTTTGTAGGCGTGATCTCCAACTGCCAGCCCACCTGCACCACTGCATCATGGGATATGGGTTTTATATTCAGGCTCCGTAATAGGACACAACACCTGGAAGAGGCAGAAATAAAACTCAATGACCTGAAACATTGTTCATTACCGAAGTTACTGGCTCAGGAATGTAGCCGTGATAGGGTGAGATTAATTTAGACCCTCTGTTCTAGTTGGTTTTTATAACTAACTGGTTATGACTTACCATTTTAGTTAGACCTCTAACTCTACCAGTTTAGAGTTAGAGGTTCAGACAGCCACAGTGCTGGAGGTTGACTTTGAACAGTTTCATAGATCTTTATGAAGACAGCTTTTGCTTACAAAACTCAGTGTGCAAACACCCCTGAGCAAACAGCTTCAACTGCCTGTGCAAATGAACTTCTCCTGACAGAATGTAAACACTTGACATGTGTCTTAACAGCTGTCCTTTTGACCCCAGAATGTTATTTGTACATTTAAAAATGCCCTACGCCGTTAACCCCTCGCTGACTACTGTCAACTAACACATTCCACAGCACTCAACGACAGAAAGGGGTTAAGCGTAGCGTACAGACGGGCGAAACCCGACAGACACAGTGAAAGAGTGTAGTTAAAGACATTATAATAAAACATTAAGTGTAACTGAAATCATGTTACCTCAGGCTGCATACATTGGTACCACAGTGTGATGTGAACACAGAATGAGCAAACTGCTCTGATGCTGAATCAGTCTCTCTCGCTCTCTTTCCACCCCCTCACTTGTTCTGTCGTCATCTCAGCCCACAGAAGAACAAGGCACAGCTGGACACAGAACAATGTGCGAGTGTGAGGGGCACTTGACCAAGCTGGGTCTATCTTTGGCCGTGGCCACCAGCCACCTTCTTCCTGTTGTGTGAGTGTTTATGCCTTATTAAATGCAAGGAAATGTGGTTTTCTTGACCATTTATAGTGATATTACAAATGAGACAAGCACAACAGGGGAAACTTACTTTGATATCCAAATAGCAAATTGATTCAATTAACAGGATAAAACTAAATAAACTCCAGGCTTTTAAATGTCTCGCCATGACAACATTTATGCTCTACATTATCGTGGTATGAAAGCAGACTTCATAAACATATAATTGTCTTTGTAAATTCATGTACAAATTAGTACAACCTTACATCCTTATGTACAAACTAATTTGAGCCCCTGCCACATTACAAAATCGCTCCAGTGTACAACAATATAATAAAATAAAATATAGATATGGTAGCTAAATTACCACATTCATATTAAAGTACAGAAATATTTCTGTGATTCAACAGAGTCTCAGCTCGGGAGCTGTGGTGGAGTGGATGAGTGCCGATGAGATCATCTTTGAGCCATAACTAAGCTCCCGTACCAGTCACAGACGTCTGTCTGCTGTGTCATCTCCTCTGCGCTGCACTGGCACAGTTCCTCAGTCTTAAAGCGGTGCTGGGGCTTTGTTGGCATTTTTGTTGTTTCTGAGGTTTCTTCACAGATGCCTTATTCAGTGTTATTTCCTGAGGAGGGACATGAATCGGCTTCCAGGGGATTGGATTGTAGAAGCTGGGTGATGAGTAGGATTTGTCGTAGGGATCTGGAAGAAATCAAAGCATTAGAGTACTGATACATAACAAATATCAGCTGGGCAAATTAAATGAATAAGCTGCCTTGACACCTGAGGCCAACATTAAACGGTTATATTGCTCCTATTTGATCAATTACATGGTGTAAGTTAGTCTAAAACTGATAAAGCCACGGTAATAATTTCAAGATTACTTAAATGACCTTACTTGTTGGGTAGCAAGGTGATTTGGAACTTGCTCTGCTTTTTTCATTGGCTTTTGCCAGCCAGTGCTTAAACTTCTCCTCTGCCCTCTTGTGGCGCTCTTCCTCCTGCTCCTTCTTCAGGGCAGCTGCCTCCTGTCAAGATAAAAGGATCTATCAGAATCTGTTCGCTTCTGCTCGTCAAAAATAACATTTAAAATGTTTTATTAAAATCAGAATAGCTCCACATTACGTTCTCCTTCTTCTCCAATTCTATTTTTTCTTGGTTCTTCTTCTGCAGCCAGACTTTGTACTTTTGTTGAGCTTTCTGTTCAGTCTCCCTCTGTTTCTCCTGCTGCCTCTGCATCTCCTCCTCCTCCTGGCTCAGTTTTATGAGTTGCTCCTGTTTCTCCTGGGATTGCATGAAGAAAACAAATGACAGACATGTCAGCATTTGATAGTGTAGCATTACTGTGTAATCAAACACAGTCTCACTGACTTTAAAGTAGCAGGGGCCTACCTGTTCTACTTTCATCTTTAGCCATTCTTGGATCTTCTCTTCCATGACAATCTTTTTCTGCTCCCGCTCCCTTTCTTCTTGTTCTTTTTTTTCCTTCCGTAACTGCTCCTAATTTGTAAATAAAAAGGATAGAATAATATAAATTTGATAATAAATTTGATGAAAGGGAAAAAAACTATAGATAGCCGCATGAAAACCATAAAACATACAAAAAGCTAAAGGGATGTAAGAAAATGTACAACTGCTGCAGTTGCAGTAGTATAAATTATAATTAACTGTGGCTTGCCTCCTCTGCTTGTTTTTCCAATTTGAAACGGTCTTCTTTGGCTTTGTTCACCAGCCACTTCTCCCATGCACTGAGAGAAGGTGAACCGGCCGGCTCAACAGCATCCAACATCTGCACTGAAGGTGTTCTTGGTAGCTCACATCTATAACAAAAACAGATGTCAAGATATGCATATTGAACTGTATACTTGCATTGTATCTGCCTGAATCGTGCACTCTCTGGTCTTGAACACGTTTCGTAAAGTATCTTAAGCTTGAATGACCCAGGAGCACCTGACTGGTGAAACGCTGAGCCTGGAGTCGTCGCTACATGTGAGCTCCAGGTCTTCATCGCTGTCAAAACTGTCGTGATAGATGGGAGAAAGCAGAGAGAATGTGTCTTCGTCGTCGGATAGGACGCCGTCGTCCAAGCCCTTAGATGTGAAGTCTTTCCCCTGGCTCGTTTTGACAGGGGTCGAGCAGAAGCCCTTGGACACAGAAGCAGGACAGCTCGGCATCCTCCCTCCAGACATGGCCAGCCGTTGTCTGAACACAAGGTGGAGACATGAGAATGTTTTACAGAAGTTATGCGTGCGTTTTTCTCTGTTACTTAACCTCAAACACACGTAGGCAACGTTTAAGTAACACAAACATAACTTCCTAATGTTCAGCAGCTCGTTTTAACGGTTCGCAAAGTGGAGGCTAACAATGGAAAGGAAACTATCAGCTAGCGTGGGTTAGCAAACTTAGCTTGCATATTATATCTAACGTGCTACGAAGTTTAATACTCAGCATTGTGCGAGCTAACTCCACGGTGCATGTGTGCGGGGTCTCTTGCTATACCTGAAAGAACGGCGAACATTTCGTAACTCACCTTTTAGCGTATATGAGAAAATGAGTAAAAGAAAAGTCTCGCTGTTGTGTTCGTTTTTTTTTCCCACCAACACTGGAACTGATTCGCAAACAGCTTATTTCCCATGATGCACCACGGCCCAACGCTGCCTCTGTAACCATGGTGACGCTTGACGCTTACACACGTACGTTTTTTTTTTTTTTTACGTAGATACGTCATCAGCGTGAGCGTGAATATGTCTGCACGTCGTCTACGTCTAAAAAGTATTTTAAAATCATGTAGTAAAATCGGTATGGCTTTTTTTAAAATATTATGACAATAATTTTGGCATAATGTTAAAAAATAAATAATATAAGGGGATAAATGTATACCATTGTATGATTGGTACTTTCATATTATTATTATGTTATATATCTGAACGGCGCCTGATTGGAGGTGACATTGTGTTGTTCGAGACAATTACAATAAAGCTCTACATAGTTTGGTGAATGTTGACCTCCAATTAGACATTTTATAATTTCTAATCAAATATACAAGTTTTAACACCTAAAAAAATCATTCAGGCCTGCAGAAAACAATCTACAAATTGTTCAATCTTGAGTCTTTTTTTTTTGTTTTGTTTTTTGTACATGAGCAAGGCCACTGATTCCTCCTGTCATACGAGCTCGTAAGATGCTAACTGCAGCTCATGTCTCTTTATAAAAGAAAGCGTAAGGACATTCAGAAGATAAACAAGCTTTATTTATACAGAGGTTGTAGGTGATACAATATTATTCAGATAGCAGAAATGATTTAGTTGATCTTATTTTGGTGATAGATTCGGAGTGAAATTTTGATATTTTCATCCCGTGGTTTTTGTGATCACTGTTTTATTCCAGTGTTATTCTGTTCTGTCCTTGCTGTGCTTTTTTGTTGTGCTTCAGACAATGAGTTCACTCCCATAATAACAGGCAGTTATTGCTTATCTAGCTGCTCTGATCCAGTTTAAATTGACCTGCTCGTGTAGTCTCTCACCCCCACTCAACATTATCAGTTTAATTACCAGCTGGTGTTCTATTTTGAGCTTGCACACACTGGAGGGCTGCTTTCACAGAGACATGTGGCATTTTGTGAGTCTTTGTAATTACTTCCAGCACTAAATTAATGTGTTGTCTAGTCTATTGTCTCTTAATGCTAAAGCCAACTACATAAACAACATCGTATAGTTTTAGAGTTGTTGATTATCAATTAACCTCTGACTTTGTTTATTGCAAACAATTATTTCATTTCAGATTTTTTAAATTAAAGTTTCAAATAAAGTGCCAGCAGTAACTCTGTATCAGTGGTGGAAGAAGCACTCTGACCTTTTAAGTAAAAGTAGCAATACCACAGTGAAATACTCAGTTAGCATTAAAGGTCCTGCTTCCAAATCTTCAGTCAAGTAAATGTACAGAAAGATAGTCCATAGACGTATCAAAAGTAAAAGTACTAGTAGTATTATGTATGTATATAATGTTAACCTGAATATTTGTACTAAAGTACAGTACTTATGTACTTAGATACTTTCCACCACTGCTCTGAATAAGTCATTAATGAAAAAACAACAACAACCACATGTCTGTATCTTGTCGTTAATCATAGAAATATTTCTGGGGCGCTCTCTAAATCGCTCCCATCCATCACTCCTCCTGGATACAATTGTGTCTAATGTGTCAGTTCCCTGTGAGGCGTCCACAGTTCTGAGTAAGATCCCGACACAGGAGGGTAATCAGCAGCCAGCACGTGCAGAAGGCAGGTAGGTGTGTCCGATCCAACGTGTCTCCAGAGTCACACCAGGGTGAGGGATTCCAGCTCTGGCCTCTGCTGGTCCTCCCCTCCAAGGGCAGGAGTTCTCATTCAGAGCTCTACATGGTCCTTTACTGACTGCATCCAGCCAACCCAGCAGCCCAGCAGCCCAGCAGCCAGCTCACTAGCCAGGTGGTATGGTGGCAGCGGACCTTCAGAGACTGCCAGAGCGCAGAGGCCGACTGCGTCGACTTTCTCAGACCCCTCGTCCAGACTCTGGACCACGGAGGAAGTCCCGCAAGAAGCTCCAAGTTATCATCTGTGTACTGCTTGTGGAGCTGTGTGAGAGATTCACTTTCTTTGGCATTGTATGCAACACGATTCTCTTCTGCACTGTGAAGCTGGGCTATGATAACTACCTGGCTGCGACAGTCAACCTGTGCTTCATAGGAGCCAGCACCCTGACCCCTGTTCTGGTTGGGTGGTTTGCAGAGACCTGCCTGGGAAGGAGCAAGGTGCTCTACGTGTGTGCTTTACTTCATTTCTTCGGTAAGACACAGTTAATGGTTAATTCATGTTGTCTGATGTGATGACATTTGTGCTAAAAGTATAGGTTATTTTTGTTATGAGATTAGATGTATTGTAATGTAACAAGGGTCAAATCTGCCAGTTTAAAAGACAAGATATTTATCTGTCACATGAACAAGAAAGTTGCTCAAATATCTGAGCTCATTCCACGAGCGTTAGTAATACTATTAAGGTGCTTAGTCATGGATCTGCTTCTGTGAAGTCACACTCCTGCTTGCAATGTAGATACAACCACGTGCCGTGAATTTCACTTGTGCTTTCCAGGCACAGCCATGCTGCCCGTGGTGGCATTCCCGTTTGAAGACTTCTACATTGACACTCATCACATGACGCACCAGCTGGAACCTCGGGACCAGCAAATCTTGTTCTACACCGGCCTCCTGGCTGCTGCACTGGGCATCGGCGGCATCCGGGCCATCCTCTGTCCCATGGGAGCGTACAGCCTGCAGTGCTACAATCAGCACCAGCTCCTGTCCTTCTTCAACTGGTGAGTTGTGTTGCCGTCTGAATATCAGACTCCAAACAGTCTATCGATATTGTTACTATGGTCCGTTTGATCATCACATGAGGTTTTTTACAGTTCACTTATTCTGCATAGAGACAATAAACAAGAGCGCCTTGATAGTTCTGGGTTGATTATCGGATGGGGGGGGGCAAGCAAGTACCCTAATGTGTTAATTTGACAGTAATTAGACAATAAAAATGACCTAATGATGGTGCTAGATGAAAAGTCAGGGGATCATCACAGTTAATACAAATCACCCTGAGGCAACATGAATGTTTGTACCAAATTTATTGAGAACCCATTTAATAGTTGTCAAGTAATTTCACACACCAAAAAAAAAAAGTAACATCATTGTGGAACTAGAGGTAAAGTCAAAGATTCAGTAAAGACAGTGGGGTTCATCTTCTGGGGACCATGAACACCTGTAGATAGTTTCACAGGACTTGCATTGTTAACAAATAATGTGTTGACTTATGAGTAGGTGGAAATGTGTTATTAGTTTACTTCTGCAACCAGTATGTTCATGCATGACAGTGAGATATTTGTTTTATTTATGTTTAGGTTCTACTGGCTGGTCAACCTGAATTCCACTGTCGTGTTTTTGGGTATTGCTTACATCCAGCAGTCTGTGGCCAAAAACCTGGGCTTCCTAATCCCCTTCACCTCTGTGCTGCTGGCTCTAATCGCCATATACATGATGCGGAACAAACTCACCTATAAACCAAATAAAGGTAACGGTACATTAAAAAAAAAGACACAAAAAAACAGGTATACACACACTTCATTATGTACCTTTGTGTGTCTGTCACACTGCAGGTGGATCACTGTTGACCACATTGGGAGTTTTCTTGAACTCTTTCAAGATGTGCTGCCTCCACTATCGTCACCTGAGTGGAGACGTGGGATCTTGGCTGGACCGGGCCAAGGAGAACAATGGCGGGCGTTACAGCGAAACACATGTCGAAAACGTCAAAGTCCTGGCCAAGCTCTTCCCTCTTTATGGCCTTCAGCTGCTTTACAGAGCCTGCATCACACAGGCAGGTCACTGGGAATAGTATGGGTCTTTATTACAAAGCATGAAAAAGGATCATGTACATGTTTCATCACACGCATGGAGGCTAAGAATATGTTTTCTACAGATTCCTTCAGGTTACTACATACAGACAATGAACTCAAACCTTCACCTCCACAACCTCCTGTTGCCCATCGGCGCCATGAATGTGATCAGTATCCTTCCTCTGCTGCTCTTAGCGCCACTGATCGAATGTGTGACCACGTGCTACCTCTCCAAGGAAAAAACTCCCCTGGCCCCTGCAAAAGTCATCAGTGAGTATCTCTATGTGCACACGTGCACACCCCCACTAATGCACACATAATTCTAATGTCTCTCTCGCTCTTCTGCCTCTTCCATCCTCCCTATTTCCTCCCGTAATTATTCTGCAGCCCCCTCTCTTATCAACCCCTCCCTGTCCATCCTCCCCTTCCAGCTCTTGGCCATGCGTTTGCCACCCTGTCGGTCCTGGTGGCAGGTTTGTCTGAGCTGTGGAGGAAGGCGTACCCTCTGGTGGAGCAGACCCTGTCTGGAAAAGTTCTGCAAGTGTCGTCCATGGCATGTTTCCAGCTGGCTCCTCAGTACATCCTGCTCGGTCTCGCAGAGGCTCTCGTCACCCCTGCATGTATGTGACAGACGTACGGTCTACTTGATGCAGCTCTCACATGGCGCATCTTGCCCAAAAACGTCTGATTCATCATTTGACTTTTCCCCCGGTCAGAAATGCAGCCCTGTATGTCACAAATAGACAGCAGGAAAGATGATAAAACGTTCCTGCCGTCACTTCCTCTCTGGCAGGTTCCCTCATATCTTTCCAGCTGACCCCGAGCCACATCAGAGGGATCTCCCTGCACTTCCTCACTCTGTCCTACGGAGGAGGCTGCTTTCTGGGAGCCTTCCTCATTCAGCTGGTGTTCTTTCTTTCTGGAGGTAAAAAGAGCACTGATATGTTGCCTGTTTTCTTCCAATAACAAAATTACAGTGACACTGGAATTTGTTTGGAAAAACGATGCTACTGATGCGACCACGTTGATACTCGTTTACAGGTAACTTCTACCCAAACATATTGCATGATGGGAATCTGGAGAGGTTCTTCTTTCTCCTGGCCACACTGATGGCTGTAAATACCGTCGTGTTTTGGAGTGTATCGAACAGGTAGGCCTACAGCTCACATAATACATACAAACATGTGGAATACAAGTCACAATTAGATCATTCATTTTGCATAACAAACAGTCATTCTCATCTCCCTGATGCTGTCCAGGTACAAAGACCTGACTGTGCAGGGTAAAGCCCTGACCATCAGCCCTCTGACTGAGAAGCTGCTGCATTACAAGGCCTGTCTGCGGTTCTACGACACTATGGATTGCTCCTACACAAACAAATCTATTGAATCTATTTTATGACTGCCTTCATTATTACTCCTACTGTTAGTGGCGCTGGCGCTGCATGTTACTATGTCAAAGTCTGAACAATCATAATGTAATAACAGAATGTATGTATTTAATTGAACATGTCCCCAGATTGCAATTGGGGACCGTTATTTGACTTTTGTGAAAAGTGGCCTGTAAATGAGTGAATTATGTTGAGATACTTTTGCAAATCATATTTAGAACATTGAATGTAAATATTAGCAGAATAAATCAAATAAATGATAGACATGTCATTGGCACGGCCCTTTATTTGAGTCTGTTAAACTAGAGCAAATACATCCTGCTTGATTTACTTGTTTTGCTTTGTTTAAGTAAAAATACAGAATAAGCATCAAGAATTAAAACAACAAACCTGAAATGGCTTATTTACATTATGGTTCTCCAATATACAACAAGCAACACAAAGACAAAACATACTATTTGTACCAAGATATTTTCGGCTACATTTTGGCTACAAGTTACTGAGAAACGCCCTTTTGAAGATGTGCTCTGAATTGATCAATTTAGACTTAAGGGAACATTATTCCATTGTAGAGCAAAAAGAACAGAATGAAGAAATATGGTTTATCTATCTTAAGTCTTACAATTAAACAATTGAAAGTTTGTTTAACTACCTCATAAAATAGTTGAGTCTTTTATCAGTGATAATAAAAATAAATTTAACAAAGTCTTTTGATAATGTTTTTAGGAACATTTGAGAATATATATATATATATATATATATATATATATATATATATATATATATATATATATATATATATATATATATATATATATATATATATATATATATATATATATATATATATATATATGAATATGAGAGAGAGAGAGAGAGAGAGAGAGAGAGAGAGAGAGAGATATATCTCTATCATGAATGGCAGAAGTTCCTGTGGTTAACATGTTTTAATATAAACTGGCTTAGGTGTTGCATATTTTCAGTGTTGAACCTAAATCAACAGAAAACCCAGGAAAGAGAGGTTCAGTGAAGGTGGTCTGGATTTGGTGCAGCCGTGTCAAAGCGTCAGAGCCGGAAACACTGTAGAAGCCCAGCGTTCCTGCTTCGTGATCAAGGTGTATGCCCACTCTGCGAGAGAGAACCGGAGGCATCTGGCCTTTGTGAAGATTATTGTGCCAAAAGGTGCAGCCGGACGAAGAGCAGGTTAATTTCCAGGAGAGCTCATTGTGGCCGAAACAGCCCCCTCTGCCTGAACCCTTTCTCTGAATGCCTTTGTATGACACGGCCAGCTCGACAATGCCACCATCCCACTCCACCTCCCAGTAGAGGCTGCCCTCGAGGCCCGCTTTGCACAGCGCCTGGTGGTAGAAGGTGAATCTGTCGGTGTGATCCGGATGAGCCTGGTCCCCGTCACCCCACGATATCTCTCTGTTTCTGTCGGAGAGACAAAGACATGCAGCCACCGTGTTGGGATCCACCTCCACTGTGGAGTCTGCGGGGGAAAGATGAAACATTCATTTGGCTGAGTGAAGCTTTTCATGTTTGATATTTGTGCAAAGTGAATTAGCATTGCGCTTACTCCTATATCTCTTCAAAAGGCCTGTCCTTGATGTTCTTTCCTCAAGCAACCGTGGCGCTTTTGTCACTGATGAAACAAACAAAAGAAAAACTGATGATTCTGTCAGGAAATATACAGATCAGACTTAATCATGAGGTTTAGAGATCTGAACTGGTCCTACTCACGCAGATTTTCTTCAGAGTGACTGAATAATTCTTTTATTTCTTTGCTGCAGATATTTTTCAGTTTATCCGTTTGAGCGGAGGTAAACTCTGTCAGCTTGTCAAGTCCTTCATGCGAGTCTGTGAACACAGGGAGGCCACCCAGAGCATGGAAACCCTGCACAGGGCAACAAATACATTTTGTGACAAAACTAATTTGAATTAAGGGGGAAAAATTAGATACAAATTGGTATAAACTGTCTTAGACTCTAAGAGTGTCATCTCATCACCTGCAGAAACTGAATGGGGTCTTCTTCTGTCAGTGACAGCTGGTCGAGTTCACCCTCTCTCCTCCTCAGCTCTAACACTTCACGCTCCAGTTGGCCGAGATGACTGTTGGTCCAGTCCACTGCAGCTTTCTCTGCTTCTCCAACCTTCTCTCTCATCTCAGAGCGCTTCCTCTCCACAGAGCGGACGAATATACGGATGCGTTTAGCACACAGTCGCTCAAAGTCGTCACACGCCTCCCATGCGGCATCCTTGTATAGGAAACATGCACCATTTCATTGATGACTATTTTGAGTTACAGCGTATTTACAAAAGTCCTGGGCTACTTTTAAACTCCCTTAAGTTATTATGCAACATATGATAAATAACTGAAAACTTGAAATGTTTGTATAGCCTGTAATAGTAGTCTAGGTCCGTGGTTCCCAACCTGGGGGTCTGGACACTCCAAAGAGGTTGCGAGACAAATGTTAGAGATTGCAAGTATGTCAATAAGACATACCACCTCGTCATGACATGGAACCTTGCCCTTTGACCCTCTTGCTCATATATCTGCTGCACAAAGGATTGTGGGTCAGAATAGCCAGAAAAGCATGCTGGCTTGCATACTGCTAAAGGTGACCGGGTGTTAAGACATCCTGGTATTTTTTGGCATACTGCATTTGACATACTATGAACAGGGGCATACTAAATCCTTTTTCTGGTAAACTAAATAATATGGTAGTATTGCACTGGTAAATATACAGTCTGCATGCATCATGCCTGTTTTTCTTTATTTCATTTTCAGTCTGTTCAGGCTCAATATCTTCAGCATTCTTCGCTGTCACAGTTTACACCCCTTTTCCTCTTTTCTTTATCTGTCCATTAAACAGTAAATGTCAGAATCAGAATCAGAATCCCTTTATTTGCCAGGAATGTTTACACAAACGAGGAATTTTTCTAGGTGGAAGGTGCATACATTAGACATGAGACGTTAGATGAGACAATCAACAACAACAACAACAGTGCAATGGGTATTAAATTAAGTAAAAGATGTGTACACTGCCTTTCTTGTATCAGGAGTTTGAAAGTAAAGAAACACATTCATGAATAGTAGTACTTTGTGTTTGCACTCACTCGTATAGAGTCTGCAGCCTGCTTCAGCTCTGTCATTTTCCTCTTCGAGTTCAGCACTCTGTCTGCAACTTCCTGTTTACCTCGCTCCAGCTGACTCTGTTGAAACACAAAGCTTTTCAGAACCTCCTCGGTGACATAAAAAAAAACACTTGAGCATGGGGACGAACTGAATTACCTGCATTTCACACTTTTCTGCCGCTACCGTCACCGTGTCATGGCCCTTGTGCTCCTCCATGACGCACAGCAGGCAGGCGAACTGCTGATCGGAGCGGCAGTAGATCTCCAGGAGTTTCCCGTGACGGCCACAGAGGCTGTCTTTGGCCCTCGCAGAGGCTTGAATCAGATTGTGTTTTTGCAATGGGGGCACCTCGAAGTGAGGCTTCAGGTGAGTCTCGCAGTAAGAGGCCAAACACACGAGGCAGAACATCCAAGCTTTTCTTTTTCTCCCCGTGCAGGCGTCACATTGCGCATCACCGGGCGCAGCGTAGGTGTCACCAGCAGCATTTGGACTTGTTGTGCGCTCGTGCTCCTCGAGCAGGGCCGCCAGCAGCGTGTTCCTCTTCAGGACAGGCCTCGGGGAGAAGGTCTGCCTGCACTGAGGGCAGCTGTAGCCCTCTCTGCGGTTATGTACATCCCAGAAGGCATTGATGCACTGCAGACAGTAACTGTGTCCGCAGGCCGTCGTCACAGGATCATCCAGTAAGTGTAAACAGATGGGGCAGTCGAACAACTCCTGACTGGAAGCCATCGCTAGACTGACGGAGTCACTTTCACTTTCGCTGTGGGAGGAGTGACACATGTGCGTCAACTCGCGTGTAGGGGGAGATCGGACTGATCGGCAGCTCATGCTGGTCCCTCCCTACGATCCTATGACTTTTACTGACGCGTGTGCGCGTGAACGAGCGAGCGTTGTGCATCATTTGTTGTACTGTGTATATATATATATATATATATATATATATATATATATATATATATATATATATATATATATATATTGATATATATATATATATTGATATATATGTTTTATTTATTTCAGTGTATATACTTGCATATACAGGCCGCTCACTTGAGTTCTTGGTTAAGGGTCCAGCAACCCTTGAGGGGAACTTGATAAAACAAATTGTCCAACTACATTAATGAATTAGTTAATTATAATATCAACTTTATTTCAAAAGTGCAACATGATGCAATTGTTATGACTATTATTGAGACAAATTGGGAATTTATAAAGGATTGTTCAACTTTATTGATCAACTTTATCTAAAAATAAATGATCTTTTATGACATTTTGTTCCTCAACCTGAAGGAAGAAACTGTTACATAAAAACAAAAAAAATATTAACGTGTTAGACGTTAACATCTAACACGGCCTAACACGGTGGATCCCTCCCACTTAACGCTCTACCCACTGGAACATACTCAATTAAGTCCGGGCCAATCTCACTCCCACTTTAACAAGTGAACCTTACCTTAACATTGAACTCTACTAGTCCGCAGGTTCCCACCGAGGGAAGCCGCCTTCAATTGAGTAGTTCGCACAACTGGGTTGTGACGACAAGCCACAACCCAGTATCGAACCCGGTACTCCCGTACGCCAGGCGAACCCCATACCCAGTACACCACCGTGTTAGACATTAATATATATATACATGTATATATTTATCTTAGTTGTATTGGTTTTGTTACGTATTAGTTGCTTAGGTAAGTTATACTAGAAGACGGAATAAACTAAAAAGACAAACTGCGTGGACTCTAAATCTGGCCTCTAAGTAATCTGGCTGCCCCGGAGCTTTAAAATATGCATTGTTTTTTTTTAAATAAAAAAATATAAAAAAAAAAAAATGGAACACTGTGCTCTGATTGGTGCAAACTCCACACACCAGATGTGTACTCCCTTGAATACTTGGTCAACTTTGAGATGTGCTTTTCTTTAAATGCAAGTTAGGCAAACAAGTGCTGTGTGTGGATGATGGGTGGGGCTTTTTTTTTTCCATCTGATGTATGTACATAATTCAGTGTTTCATATTAATTTTTCTATGGCGGTCACTTTTGTCCGGGAACACCATGGGTGTTACAAAGTTGACTAAACCACTACAAATTCAATGAAAGTGATGCAATTATATATGTTCAAATGCCTTGTGTGGAAAGCATCAAATGTAAAACACAACCCAACCGGTAAATCGGTCAGATTTGACCCGAACACCGCAGGAGGGATATATCTATTTATTTGAAAAGCTTATGAACTCATCTTATACTTAACAAAAACATATCTTCCCAACGCGTGGCCACCAATTAAGATGCTCGTTTGAAATAGTGATGCGAGTAAACAAAACAAAAAACAATAGCTCGTTTGCTGCACGTTGTGTCATAATTAAACATTTAGGGGCAGGACACGAATGAACAAACGAGAGTACACTTTTTCCTGCGAGATTTCAGCGGAGTGCGAGATTTCTTTGGTGTCCAAGGAGACGACGGGAGTGTTTTCAGTGAGGAAGAGGCGGCGCGTGCTTTGTCCTCCGCTGTTTTAGTTCAGCAGAGAGCACTGTACACGATGAATGAATGAATGAATATATTTGGACCTGCCGGAGGCGCTCAGAAGACGTCTGGAAGACTTTTCTCGGACCGTGTTGTTCGACCAGAGCGGAACTCGTTCCTCCACGAGAGAATGTCGCGCGTGTGTGTTTTTAATGATATCCGATATGCTTAGTTGATATATATATTTTATTTATTTAGAAATAAAATGTTTTGTGTGCTATCGATTGAATTATCTGTAGGCTTAATATACAACTTTATTCTTGAATTATCCATCCATTATCAGCCGCTTATCCGGGGTCGGGTCGCGGTGGCAGCATCAGCAGGCCGACCCAGGCTTCCCTCTCACCCGCAACACTTTCCAGCTCATTCTGGGGGATCCCGAGGCGTTCCAAGGCCAGCCGGGAGATATAATCCCTCCACACTCACAGAAATATTTAGGCCTAATATGTAAGATGTATGTATTTTAATTGCATATAACATTTCCATCCATTTGGAATACAGTTTCAAAGTGAACACACTAATACACGTAATGTGATGTATATTCGTTAGTCGAACATGAATTAAACAAGTGAAATCTATGTAAAAATAACAATAAACCCAATGTGTTTGGAACACATTGTATTAATGCATTTACCATAAATAAGTCAAATGTGTTTCAAATTCATAACCAGGTAGGTCTATGTATTCTTTTTTCATAAAATCTATTTGTTTGATATTCATAATAATCAGGTTTACGCAATAAACTCCATTTACTTAAAGTGCATCAAATGTATGTACTTTTTATTAATTAACACAATGTATTTTAAAATTGATATTCACATGTTTTAAAATGTGTGTTTTTTCATTAACAATAACTAATACATTAAAAAAGAACAGCCAGACAACCATTTCTCACATTAACTGTAATGCTTACAGTACACTTACATTTCACGGAATCCCTGACATCCATATTTTGAAAGGCGGACCACCATAACATTGCCATGCATGCAGGAATATGAAATTAGTAATCTGTAGCAAATATATATCATTCATAACCTAGAAAATATTCACATTGCCAAAATTCTGTACAGACATTTGCAGCCATCACTTGAGCAGCTTAATTTTTTGTCCTTGGACTTTTTAGTGAAAGCTTGGTGTCCAGTTCCATCAAGACTTTCTGAAACACTTCAAATGTTCACTTGAGCATCTGTCCAAGTGTGACAGGTGGTAGGTTTGGCAGAAGTCCGATGCCTTCAAGAACAACACCAACATCAGCATGCTCTTCTTCAGGGCCAGCACCCTCTCTACGAATGAGGTAGATGCCCATCGTAGTCTGTCCAATACCCGACTCAAACGCTATAGATTCGCAGTCCTGGAGGATAAACAAAGAACAATGAGCTGTGTCACATTGTCATATTCAAAATTCTTAAGGCACACTGTTATGCAAACTTACCATATATCTTTGATGAGTGTCTCCATGTCTTCATTGAGGGAGACACTTCAGCTCCTCAGGATGCAGTCGTGCTTGACGTTTATGTCTTCATTCTGAAAAATGCATACCAACAAGATCACGCAAAAAAGTATTAGTCAATGAATTAATTTACAGTTTAAGTAAAGCTTAATTTTAAGTTTCATATATTAAGTCATATTTTAAGTATAGGGCAGGGCTCTACCTTCTGCCACCCCCCGTGTAAACAAAGGAAAACCACACTTACTCAAGATGTCACTGCCATTATTTTGCGGATTTTCTGTCCTGCTGATCCCGCCTTGGCCCGGAAAAGCTTCATCAGGTCATCAGTGTATCTGTCCAAAGAATTTTGACATCAGAGGAACAGCTGTTATTCGCATGAACTCCAAGTTGACCTGAAAGAGAGGAGAAAAAACAGATTTACACATCTTGTTAAAAGTTTATCCTTGATGTAATTTGCAGCAAAATGTGCATCTACATGTTGATTCATCTGAACTTCAAAATGAGTTTCATTGTTTGTCATCTGATGTATTGAATTGCCAGTATATTATGAATCAATGTCTTTGTAGCATAGATACTTACAAGATCTAAGAAGTTGCATACAGCGTGATGGAGGATGCTTCAAAGAATTAGGCATCTGTAAAAGACAAATGGCTCAAGTTAGAAACAAAATGTTTATAATTGTGGGACAATCTTTTGGTTATGAAATTATAACGACAGTATCAATTTGTACTGATTTATTATTTTTTTTTAAAAATACTACTCGGTCATCCATTAGACCAAGATTATGCCCAGTATATACAGTAGTTTATGCTTAAGATCAAGCAAAACTATTTAGTCGTTAGAAATCAAATCAATCTTGGAATCGAAAGTCTGCACTCTATTAATGTAGTTTAAATTTGCAATTGTTGATATTTTGTTCTTTTTAAAACTACAGTCGCACATTGTTTTTGTTTATCATAATTCTAAAAGTATCAGGCCTAATTATACACTAGGCCTGCTCTAAATTATAAACCAGTTGTCTCATTGATTTATAAAATAAATTGCAAGGAGACACTTTTCTGCACTTTTCTTCCCGCTGTGGTCAGGTTGCACAACCAGCTGAGCTCCCAGTAGACCACTCTGACAACTGAACACTTGAACTGAACTTGGTCACTTTATCATTCACCTGGTGCAATATTATTACGTGTATTTACGTGCAATACGTTTAAGTACTTTTCTATTCAGTCTGTATATTAATATTTCTCTACTGTTTTACTGCTCATTTATATGTATTTATATTACTTGTTTCTACTGTATTATTCTTCTTTTATTCACTTATGAGCAAGGCTGCTGTAATCCTGTAATTTCCCCACTGAGGGACTAATAAAGGATTATTTTATTTTATAACCAAATACCATATGGCTTTGAAATCACTTTGATATACCACGGAATATACATTTTAAGATAAACCACAATTTCTCACTATAAGCAGTAGAGGAAGAATCATGTAACCCCTCCACAATGCTATTAACAGTTCACAAAAAAGCAGTTTGGGAGACAGACAGAGAGCGAGCGACAGACAGACGGAGTGTGTGTGTGTGTGTGTGTGTGTGTGTGTGTGTGTGTGTTTCTGCCCCAACCGTTCCCTCAAGGTTGCAACATTGTTGAATAAGTCAAGCACATACCTGTCTGCTCTCGCGTTCCCGCACATTTTGCCCTTCGTTTGCTCATATAAAAAAGTAAAGGGAAAATATTAACCATATATGCTGCATATATTGCTTGTAATTGGGATGACGTAAACATCTGTTGAGTATTTTAACATACATTTGTTTGATTGTGTTGAATTAAAAACCCCGAAATGCAAAAATATGAACACCACACAAAGGTTAAAGTTGTGGGATATTACTCACCCTAATGTTACACAAGTTATCGCTGACCGGTTATTGAACACTACATATCGACCTGACTGAAAGTCATACAACGCTAACACTCAAATATCAGTCTACAAAACCAGTTGCCAATTTCGCTGACACACAAAGCATTTCTCTCGTGTCACAGTAACTGTGGGCTGTAATGGTGTTAAATCTTAACCGTTAACACCACACAGAGTCCGTTTTAATAAAGTGCCTTTAACGTCGCCTGACTTTAATTACTGACTCGTTTTAATTAGTAATAAGTGGGATTTTAGCTAATGAAAAAACATCGCTAACTAGCTAAAGTTAGTTGATAGGTATTACAACACGTGCTGCTAGCTGACTGGACAAGGTTTGCAATGTTGGACTTATTGGATTTGACAGTCAGTATATCGATAATAGTGTGCCATGATATCAACTGCACTCATAGAATATGTCCATACACTGATAACAGGCAGATTAGATAAGATGACAGCAGATGTAATTTACCTGTTGCAGGCTGCATGTTGGTCTGAGGTAAAATGGCCGAAAGAAGTCCGGTGTCACTTCCGTTTCTGAACGATTCCATTTCCCGAAATGAATATGTAAACCAATCTCATACATTTTAACTAATTGATCATGCAGCGAGCCGTATTCAAACCATATTCATATGTTTTAACTGATTCAATTGAATTGTTTTACATGTTAACAGATTCATGCTGATTCTAAGGAATTTGAATACATATATTTTAAAAATATGAGTATTTAAATAAAATGTAATAGATTAAAACACTTAATAATAAACTATGCCATTAATCATTTCTTTGAGTGCACCGTGTCTTCCCCGGGGCCTCCTACCAGTTGGACGTGGCTGGAAAACCTCTAATTTATTCTTGAATTAGTGAATTATAATATCAACTTGATCTCAAAATTGCAACATGATGAACATGTTGCGATTGTTATGACTATATGAGACAAATTGGGAATTTATAAAGGATTGTTCAACTTTATTGATCAACTTTATCTCAAAATAAATGGACTTTTAGTCACATTATGACATTTTGTTCATATCGGTTTTGAAAGAAAGGGGGGAAAAAGAAGGAAGAAAATAAATAAATAAAATTATACATATTAAAAAAAAAAAAATAATAAAAAAAAATTAAAAAAAAATAACGTGTCAGCAATTGCCTAACACGGCCTAACATGGTGTGTGTGCTTGGATTAGTGCAGACATCCCTACACTAAGCTCCCTCCCCACTGGAACTGATCAACTTACTCAATTGAGTCCGGGCCAATTTCACTTAACATGTGAACCTTACCTTAACATTGAACTCTACTAGTCCGCAGGTTCCCCATCGGGAAGCCACCTTCAATTGAGTAGTTCGCCACTCAGTGGTTCTCTAACTGGGTTGTGACTACTCACAAACCACGACCCAGTTTCGAACCCGGAGCTCTCGTACGCCAGGAGAACACCATACCCAGTACACCACCGTGTTAGACATTTATATTAATGTACATGTATATATTTATCTTTGTTTTATTGGTTTTGCTATGTATTAGTTGCTTGAGTAAGTTATACTAGAAGACGGAATAAACTAAAAAAGACAAACTGCGTGGACTCTGAATCTGGCCTCTAAGTAACCTGGAGTTTTGAAATGCGCATTTTTTTAAATAAAATGTAAATATTAAAAAAATGGAACACTGAATGGAACACTGCTCTGATTGGTGGCTTTTTCCCTCCATCTACATAATTTAGTGTTTCATATGAATTTCCTATGGCGGTCACACCATGGGTGTTACAAAGTTGACTAAACCACAACAAATTCAATGAAAGTGATGCAATTGTATAGTTCAAATGCCTTGTGTGGAAGGCCTCACATGTAAAACACAATATTCTTTAAAAAAAAATCCTTTAAAAATTGTTATTTAATAAATATTCAATACAACATAAGTGTAAGTTCATAAACTGAATTTTATATTAAGTAGGCTATTTCATTTAATTATCCTAAAAACCCAGAGTCTCCCCCATAGCAGGATGGTTTGACCCAACCTGGCACACGCTACCTGTCATTACCAGTCTATCACTGCCGCCTTTAAAACTCAAACAATGAAGTCGTGGTTGAAGCGCAGCAGCAATGCTGCTGAAAACACGGAGGGACAAGTGCCAAAGAAGATGTTTATGCCATTGTTTATGTTTTCAACACCTTCTTCTGTGAAAACGGAATGAGCTGGAAATCCTGCAGCAGCATCTGCACGGACGCAGCGGCCTCAATGACGGACGGCGCGAGAGGATTCATAGCGCGCATTAAAAAAAGAAACGGACTCACTGTGTCATACGCAGGGAAGCATTTGTGACAAGATTAGGTTTCGTGCCCCCAGTCCAAATGAACGGTCTTTATTATAATCACAATGTTCATTGATACTATTGTAAAATACACTATACTAATACACTACAATATGATATACTAATAAAATACACTACACTAATACAATACAATATATATAATATACTAATAAAAGACCCGTTATAAAAAAGGAGTGTAGGGCTGGGACTGACCAAGGGAGACCTGCACCGGTGAGGGTCCCGAAAGAGAAAGAAAGCTCCACTCATATCACACACACACACAGCCACACGTGAGGGTCCTGGACCAGGGGTACCCTAAAACACACACCACACGTAGGGGGACCCCACCACCCGGAAGCACCACTCCCACCACCTTGGTCTAGGCGCACCTAAACACACAAAGAAACAATATTAATCCCAGGCTCTGGTGCTCCAAACAAAGGAAACTCAACTAAAAGACAAATAAGAAACAAAAGGCAACGGAGAAACAAAAGAAAAAGAAACAAAAGACAAATAAGAAACAAACGACAACCGAGAGCAGGGGTAATCTATTATAAACCCGCGGTAAAAGGGCTCGCTAGTTCATTCAACACCAGTCTGATGGCATGTCCCCCACACGAGACGGGCCGTGCGAGTTCAGCTCCGCAGCCGAAGCAGTCACTGGTGGGAAACCAGGTTAGTATACAGAACACGGCGTGGACAAAACACGGCTTGGATGAAACACGACCGTCGGCGAAATCCGCCGTAGGCAAAACAGCAGGTGCTTCTTAGTTGAGCCGGCTAGCGGCACGCCCTTGGTGGCAGCGTTCCGCCCGAACTCAGCCAACCGTCTCCTATGATCCGGGAAGACATCAAATCAAATAATAATAAATTATAATAATGATAAATCCCGAAACTACCTGACTTGGCACAAGGAAGGCACCTACCGATCAGGCAAGGGTTCCGATCCGCGCCGGAAGGAGGCAAAAAGCCATATGAGGAGGTCACCACAGCTATATCAAATCAGGCGGATTACGAATATGTCACCACGAGACACTATAAAGATATTCGGTGGCCTGTGTTTTTGTGCATCCTCGTGTACACTGTACCATCAATTTTTTATTAAATCCATTTTATTATAACTTGAGCGGATTTTGAGGAAAAAAAAGTCTAACTGTCTAAAAAAGTCTAACTGTTTGTGCGCTTGGATTAGTGCAAAACTCCACACACAGTTGTTGGTCAAGAAAATAAAAAAATAACGTGTTAGACCCCGCCTAACACGGCCTAACACTGTGGTGTACTTGGACAGTGGTGCACGGATTAGTGCAGGGAGTGCGCATGCTCCTTCCCCACTGGAACTGATCAACATACCCAATTGAGTCCGGGCCACGTTCACTTATCAAGTGACCTACCAGTCACTTAACAGTGATCCTTACCTTGACATTGTGCCTTATTTTTGCGACCTATGCTAGTCCGCAGGTTCCCCCCACCGAGAGGAAGCCGCGACCTATACTAGTCCGCTGGTTCCCCTAAGGGAAGCCACCTTCAATCGAGTAGTTCGCCACTCAGTGGTTCGCTAACTGGGTTGTGACTACTCACAAGCCACGACCCAGTTTCGAACCCGGAGCTCTCATACGCTAAGCGAACACCATACCCAGTACACCACCGTGTAAGGCATTTATGTATATATACAAGTATATATTTATCTTAGTTTTATTGGTTTTGCTATGTATTAGTTGCTTGAGTAAGTTATACTAGAAGACATAATAGACAAAAAAGACAAACTGCGTGGACTCTAAATCTGGCCTCTAAGTAACCTGGAGTTTTGAAATGTGCATTTTTTAAATAAAATAAAAATATTAAAAAAATGGAACACGGTGCTCTGATTGGTGGATTTTGGCCATCTGATGTATGTACATAATTTAGTGTTTCATATTAATTTCCTATGGCGGTCACACCATGGGTGTTACAAAGTTGACTAAACCACAAAAAAATTCAATGAATGATGCAATTGTATATGTTCAAATGCCTTGTGTGGAAAGCCTCAAATGTAAAACACAATACTTGTAATTGGCCGACTTCAACGGAGTCGGCCCTATATAATTAGGAGTGACACTATGGCCAGGTGTTGCTCATTTGTGGAAGCAAACAGTTTTTTGACCGTTTTTGTGTGACAATATTGGAACAGAGTAAGAAAAATGTTTATGGTTTATTCTATGATTTGAATATATGCAGCTACGATCTGCCGATGAGATTATGATTTACATTTTGCAAGAATAAATATGATGGACATTACACCTGGACATTGTCATGAATGAAACGCGTCAGGAATAACTAACCAAGCGAGCAGTCAAGTAGGGTTGAAAAGGCAACGTGGGCAATACACTTAAGTAAAAAAAAACTCAGCTTAATTGGAAGGCAGTGGAGACTTAAGTCAAACAAGTGAGCTTCAGTGGCAAGTACATGGAGCTTCGTTTGTGAAACAGCTGATCGACGTCACGTGCTTCGGGAGCCAGGGCGGCTTTGCTGGATGTAACCGCGGGGCGATTGGACATCGCGGGCGGCAGGAGCGGCGCTGAAGCTACGGTGGTGCAGCAGCGGCGTCGGAGCGGCGGCATCAGAGCAGCGCTGAAGCTACGGTGGTGCGGCGTCGGAGCGAGCGGCAGGAGCTGGCGCTGAAGTTACGGCGTGAAGCAGAGGCGCGGCGGTACGTCGGGAGCGGCGCTACATTGAGTGCGGTAGAGGTGCGCCGGAGCTGCGCCGGAGGTACGGTGCGGAGCGGCAGAGGTGAGCAGGTGGATTTGCGGAGGTGGTCGTACAGACCACCTCCGCAAACGTCTTCTCGGTCTCCTGCGCTTCAACTCTTGCAATATAAGCATTTGCTCTTCAAAATTGGTGAGCTCCAACTCCAAACACAGCCGCTTCAACCTGGTCGCCATTGTTTACTGTGACCGGAAGAAAAAGCAAGGGTTCAGCTATAACCCCTGAACCACACAGCCACACCCCCCTGGCGGCATGGCGGTTAATTGCAGAGCAACGCAGACCCTCGACGCAGAACTATGAATGCTCAACGACTGCGTCAGGTCGACAGCGTTGGTGCGCCGTCGACCTGACGGAGAAGCATGAATTAGGCTTTAAAAACCCACCAATTAATCTGCTCGTCTGAAATAGTGATGCACGTTAGTGTCATAATTAAACATTTAGGGGCAGGGCACGAAGGAACAGGCCGATAAAACGAGAGTACACTTTTTCCTGCGAGATTTCAGCAGAGTGCGAGATTTTTTTGGTGTCCAAGGAGACGACGGGAGTGTTTTCAGTGAGGAAGAGGCGGCGCGTGCTTTGTCCTCCGCTGATGTTTGAGTTCAGCACAGAGCACTGTACACGATGGACCTGCCGGAGGCGCTCAGAAGACGTCTGGAAGACTTTTCTCGGACCGTGTTGTTCGACCAGAGCGGAACTCGTTCCTCCACGAGAGAGACTGACGCGTTTGTGCCACAAGGTAACCCACGAGTGGAGCTTTGTTGACGAGTCAGCCTCGAGGTGACGGGTCGCCTCTCTCGTAGTTTAACAGCAGACGTCGCCTCTGTTGTCGCTTTGCTTTCAGACAAGCGGGTGCTGTCTAGTCTCCACCTCCAGATGTCTCTGTACTTCAACATGTGGTTCTTCCCCTTGTGGTGGATCAGTGAAACTGTGATGCTGCACCTCAAGGTAAGCCGGGTGCAGAGAAAGTGAGACGGGACTGGTGATGTTACATTAGCCTAACAATTAATACAGGATCGGACTGTACTGTAGGTTCCCCGTCATAATTAGAATATATTTGTCCCTCAATAGAAATGCCACATGACCATTGTTGCTCGTCCAAAGCTAAAAGTCTTCAAACAGAGCAAGCAAGTTCATCTTTTAATATGTACGAGATTTCTACTAGCCAGTCAAAAACAAAAGAATAGGTGATTTCTACCATTTTGTAACGTCATAAAAGCCTATTTGAATGAATCACATTCATTGATGTATTTGTCATTTCTGCCAGTATCCCGCCCTGCCAGACTACTACAAGTTCATCCTCGTCACCGTTCTCATCCTGATGACTCTGATAGAGGCCATTCGGCTCTTCCTCGGTTATGCAGGAAACTTGCAGGAAAAGGTTACGCATCACTCACAGAAACACAAAGATATACAATGCGTGTCGACACGACGCAGAAAAACCCTTTGCAAGAGGTTGTAGTTCATGTGATAATTGTGTCTGTAAGGTCCCGGAGTTGGCTGGATTTTGGCTGCTGAGCATCCTGCTGCAGTTTCCACTAATCCTGTTTCAGCTCTTCAATGAAGCCATCCTCATACAACCCCTGGAGAGAGGTGTTCACATCGTACTCTCCATGTTCATACTCTCACAGGTACGAGAACATTGCTTTGAAAAAATAAGAAATAAAACATTGCTAATCTGCATGTAAAATGTATGTTAATGTTGTGCATGTTTTATCATTTGGTGATTATCATTGATTTTAATTTAATGTTTTCTTTCTGGAATGATCCAGGCCATCTCTGGCTTTGTGGCTCTCCGGGACATGGTCAGACACACGGGGAGACAATTTCATCTCCAACAGTTTGACTGAATTCTGAAGCTCCGACGTCCCCACCACACACACACCCTTACGGCTGATGACAACAAATGCTGTGTAACTTTTTGTATTACACATAGTACATTTTTGTATTTCCTCCACACAAATGAGTATGAAAGAGGAAAAAAAGGTGTGAACATATTTATTTTTATATTATATTCCATGATTGTATGTTTTTGTAGCGTTGCAATAAATGGAATCTATGAAACACACACTGTATCACCAATCAACTTGTCCATACCTTTATCAACACTGGGTTAGCATTGCTATAAATATTGTGCAAAAATATAATTTATCAAAATCAAAAAGGGAAATTGTAATTATTTTAGACCATTTTAATAGGGTTTCACTTTGACACAAGTTTGACCAGCATCATGACATCTGTGTGAATAACTCGTAGTCCTCCTGATCCATCAGAGGACGTTCACATCACTGGCCAGAGAATAGATAGAATACTCTCAACCTGTAGTTCCCAGATTATGAATATTGTGCCCTACAGTGGTGCAGGCTGTGATGATTTTGTGACCACTGCTGTACCCATTTGGCTTTCTCTTCCAGAGTAATAGTGCCTGGTGTCCTTAACCTGAAGCCTCCCAAGGGTGTCCCTCTGTGGATGCGGACGTTCCATCTTCATGAGGCCCGAGGGCATCGACACTGGGGATAAAACACCCGGGTGCCTTTTGTCCTTAAAAGTCTCTTTGCATAGTCTGAGGAAATTGAAAAAGGATAGAAAACGTTTGAAATACTGTAAAAAAAAATTTAAATGCATACTGCTTTTCTTATAATCGTTGAACTGCAATAGCAACCTGAGCAGAGAGATAATGTTTGACAAAGAGAGCATGCTCAAGAGGATTAAAAGTGGATTTACCGTTTCCCGCTCAGGTCTGTAGCCCTCGGAGCAGGCACAAATACATTCCTGGGTGATTCAGCTTCTCTCTGTGGGATGTCAGGAGGCAGATCTCTCTGGTTCTGCTCTCCAAGTGGTATACTTCTCAACAGTGACAAACCCACTGAATAGACGACAAGTTCAGATAATAAAGAGGAAGAGGTGTGAATAGAGAAACATTTTTCTCATGCAACTTGATCGCCACAATAAACAATGTCATAGTAATCATTTCAATTTCATACATCAGTACAATATGTGTGTAAATGAAACCTTCTGAGGAATCGTCTTCTTCATGTTCCTCATTCTGCCGTTTGGTCATGTCCGTGTGTGGGGTGGAGGAATCTTCCGGCACAACGAAAATTTCTGAGACCCGCAAGGCGTTTCTGTCTCCAAAAATATGAGCGTTGAACTTGTCAGCGGAGAAACTTGACAGCAAGCGCTTTGGAGCAATGTTTGGAACCATCGTGAGGTACATGGATGAGGGAGACCTGACAAAAGAAGAGACGTAACACTTGATTAATCTGAATGTACATCAAGATGTACTAATCCACTGTCTATTGATGAGGACACAACGTCTCTGTGAGGCTTACCTGTGAGGCGCTGTAAGGGACGGTAGCAGCCCTGGAAGAGAAAGACGGGTTTTACTACAAAGGAGCTACAATTTGTTACAACCTTGCATTGACTGAAAGATGACAATACTTAAAAAATAAATAAAATGTAGTTCCCTCTTTAACTTCTGTGCACGTGGACAAACCTCTGTGGACTTTATAGGAGGCGAAGGATTGTCGGGTGCAGCGACGATGTTGCCGGTTGGACTGTATAAAATTGGATAACGGTGGAAGGAGAGCACTGAGGTGCAGCAGCTGTGAGGAGCATCTCCACTGTCCTGGAGGCATCAGGTCATCTGTGAAAACAAGCCAGGCATAATGTTCACTGCTACACAAGACATTTCCTCATGCATTGATGGTTCAAAAATACTTTCGAAGCATTGGACAATGAAATGCTTAAAATATACTTCACGAATCTGCCAAAATTGCCTTCATATTTAGAAGCCAAAAAGGTAACATTATTAACTATAACCTACATGGGAAATACGCTACTGAATTGACAGTATTAGTGAATTAGACACTAAGGGTGTGCGAAAGGCCGAGCCTCCGAAATAAATGTTACCTGATGTGTTGACATGTGGACTTGCTGTTTCCCTGTATGCAGCTTTCATCTTTCCGTCATCCTAAAACACAGAATGTAGCCCATGGAAAATATAGTCAAAATTGCAGATCAATCTGGATCATCTGGGTCGTCTTTACCTTGACAGGCTCGCAGCCATTCCACAGAGTCACCTGACTGATCTCCCCAGGGGGAGTGGCGGGAGGAGGGATCACAGCTTTTCTTATCAGGCCATTTGCCTTCACAAATAAAGAAACATTAAAAAAGTTAAAAAAGTCAGGACATTTTCTTCCTTCCCTGTCTGGCTGGCTCTGTCTCCTAAACTCATTCCCTCTCACTGTTCATACCAGCCATTTCTTCCTGTGTCTTCCAATAGGCTTCTCTTGGACGATCTCTTTAACTGCGTCCTCACTGGGCAGCTTGGACTCCTGTAAAGACCGCTCACTAATTAATCTTGTTTCAAGTCAATAACCGGAAACCAGACAATGGTGTGCACTAATTAATGGGTCATTCAATCTCTTACAATGTCTTTTATGCTGCTTTGCAGGACCTTTGGCAGTGTGTTGTTCTTCACTCTCTCTGGTCGCAGCCTGTTCCTCTGTTTGCGACTCCTCAAGCGCTTCTTTTTCTTCTTCACTGGAGTTTGCTGTGTTGGAAAGTGGCGGCGTGAGGTGCACTGATACAAGAGAAGACGTGATTCAAAACAGATTTTCACAAAGTGATACAAATGTGATGTTAACCTTCCGAGTACAATAAAGCAGTCGGGTAAAAACATTATTCCACTGGAGAGTAGATTTATGTCAGTGTACCTCTGGAGGCCCAGTTTGTGGCTGGTTCAGTAAATGAGCTGGGAGTCCGTCAGAATCGGAACTATTTGAACCACTGGTGCTGTGAAAGCAAACAAGAAATATTCAAATACAAGCTGAATGAGACCGCATTTTATACATATGCCATATTGCTTGGTTTGCACGTGTGTTTATGGTAGTACATACTTTATTATCATATAAATATGATAATGAATTACTAGATCACCTGGTTTCTAGGTCAGACACAGAGAAGTTGCAGTCAGTGCCCAAATCTTTACCCAGCCTCTCTCTGACCTTCTTTGTCAACAAAGCCGTCAGCTCTGTCAGACAGTAGGTGGTCTGAAATCAAAAGCACAGAGAAAGCATGAAAAAACACACACACACACACCTTTTAAAAACCAGTCTCCGGGTATATTTTGGTGCATACAATAGATCTTTTCTTTGATGAAAGGATTTCTAGATAACTTATAGATGTGCTTCTTTATCTCTCACCTTTGTTGGATCTGGGTCACAGTAGTCCAGCAGGGTGTCACAGAAGTAAAAACCAAGGGACTTCAGATCTCGGGTAGTAAAATGTGTTCCTCTTCTGTCTCCTAACATTCAAACACGTAATCTTAATACAAGAGACATACACACACAAACACACATTTGGAAAGTCTAAACTCACCCAGAGTGGAGCCTCCAAAGGTGGCCTCCATTGTGTAGCTGTTCTTGATGCCAAGTCTCCACATGGCGATTCGTCCTGTTCCCTCTTTGCTCCTCTGAACCCGAAACTTACAACTCTTAAAGGAGAACTAATGCAGAGTGATTTAGATGTTGGAGTTGAAATGTTGAGTATGCACAAACGAATACAAAGAAGACGCAATGGTGACTGCTTATTGGTGTGGCGTCGTGATTTAAAGAGAAGCACAACCTTATTATAAATAAAGGTTTGAAAGAGTTTTTCAAAAGCAGTGTCTTTACCTTATTACTAGCATTCTTGCTCATCATTAGTGGAAAGACTCTTTCATGAAGCTTCATCGAAGCATCGCCTCGATTGTTACAACCGTACATGAAGACATTGTTTTTACGGTTGTGGCCATGAAAATCACAGTAAAGAAATACATCCGTCTCAGCCAACAGCCTGGGGAAAAAATATATCATAACAGGGGAAAAATAGATTGACAATTTACAGGGATGAAAGTTAAAGTTCCACAAAGCTCAACAGACGTTTGTGCACATTGTATGTATCAAAGACCCTGGTTCCATCAGCAGCTGACATCTATTGCATCTCTGCCTCTCTCTTTCATCTTTCATCTTTCAATTGACTTTCTACCAAGTGATGACATCATAATAATCTTTCTGGTATCCATCCATCCATTTTCTAACCTGCTTATACTACCATTAGTGCCATACCATTTGATCTGAAGGACATGTGCCTTTTGGACAGATAAAGTCCAGCAGAAGTGCAATTAAGTAATTCAACATCTGGACTGCTTTCTGCCTTAACGTTAGGGAGTAAACTAAAACTAAATAACACAATCTGCGTTCATTGCAAGAAGCATGCATGCAATGAGTTTTATTTTGGTCGGTTTGTTTATTTTATTCAAAAAATGTTCACTCATGACCCAGTCTGCCAGAAGCTACATGTCCTAAATAACACAACTGGCTGCCCACCGACACAAAGTGGAAGAACTGATTATTTTATATTATACGTATGCTTTAAATGAACAATTAAACTAAACTTAAATTGTGTAGCTTCTGATCGGCTTATAGATATAAAGACACATTCATGTTTACCTAAATTTAAGGGGGGGGAACACTAATGAAAACTGCATTGCTGAATGTTCTACTAAATGCAGAATGTACATGAAATACAAGTTCTTTGAAATGTAGTAAGTGTTATAATTTGTTTGTTTATACATGTGTACCGTCTTACCTTTCCACCATGTTTCGGGTATGCCACACACAGGGGAAGGAATCCCTGAGCAATGTCTTGTAATTCCTGTTGAGATCCCTGCCTGCCAGAGAGCAGCGGTAATTACCCACTATGACACCATCTGGGTTCAGCATAGGCACCACCTGCAGGCCCATAAATCCAAATGAGACAGAAAGAAAAACGGTGTTTGATCGCAGTATATAGCATTACAACATATCATAAATGGCAACATAACCTAATCCTTCTACTCATTCACCATCAACTGCATAAATGACTACTCAAACATATCACAAATAACTGTGGTATTGAAGTAATGATCATGATAATGAGACGGATGTGAAACTCTAAGCTCGAGGTCCCTCACCTTGAAGACAAAAGTGTCCCTCAGTAGCTGAGCGTCTTCTGAGTCCCCGAGCAGGAAGTCCAGGAACCCCTCCATCATCCAGGACCCATTGGTTTCTCCAGGGTGCACTCGAGCCGTCACCACCACAGCCTTTTTGGTCCTGCCCGCCACCCTGCTGCCGCCCCGGGACGTTATCGTCACAACGTACACAGCGTTCCCAGCAAGGCTGTGGCACAGCACCCGCAGTGTACAGTAGGACGCGACCGCTGAGTTGGAAGAAATGCCCCTAAGGTAGCGCTGCAGGTGGGTATAGGTGTAGGGGTAGCAGTGGGCCAGGTAGCAGGTGTCTGAGTCATGAGGAAACTGGAGAGTCCACGTAAGTGAGTACAAGGCGAGTGTGTCGCTGTTGTTGTCCTTTGTGTTCTAAATAGAAACAGAAATAATGGTTTTTAAGCAAGGTTCTGCTTTGTCAATTATAATTAAAATGTTGTGAAGTCTTGTTGTTCTTGTGTGATTTTTTTCGAGTGCTGCTGGAAAAGTATAAAGCGGGCTTCACTGGTTTTACTGACAAAAGCCAGTCGAGACACCATTTCTGAATTTTCAAGCATGTCAGAGAGTTCACCCACCTGATTGCAGTTGCGGTAGTATCTGATATTGGAGCCGGTGCGTTGCCATCCAACACCTTCATCGTTGGCCCTCTCAGAGTAGAGGAGTGGTCTCATACCATGAGAATACAGGCTGCTGCTTTTCATCAAGTTGATGATAGTGAAGCGGTAGGTCACTCCAGCCTTCATGTTCCTGACCCTGAAATAAAACCACTGCGTGTGCTTTCGGGTGTACATGTCTGTGCGCAGGGTCAGCTCATAGTCGTAGACACCCCTGAACAAGGAAGAAAAATGGGAGGCTAGAGAGAGAGAAACTTAACCTAAAACCATAGTAAGAACAAATAGGGATAACATGTACACAAATGGTTGAAGCTGCTCCAACTAATCGGCTGCAGAGACTCACACTTGAACCGCCTTCTGAAGGTTCCCGCTCTCAAAGCGTGACTCGAACTCAAGGGGGAAGTCAGTCTGGTTTTCATAAGAAGTGGCGCTCTTAATGGGCCCCCTGCTTCCTCTGACACGGGAGCCGGTGAAATAGGGACGTGTCGTGGCTTAAAGGAGAGAGAACAACATGAAAAAAGTAAATATCAACACAGCCTAGTTTGTTAAAGCTCTCAGTAAACATGGACTTGCATTTTATAATGGCCCACCAACATTCCTGACATTGTATATTAATTAAACAGTCAGCAAAGCGTGTATACTGTTATACGGCACCTGCATTGTAACATCAATATGAAATACAAATCTTGAAGCATTAAGGAGTCAGGATGGGTTTGTCCTCACTAGCATACACATTTGTAACTCAAAGTAATAGGTTCCTATCATTATATCATGTTCAGAAGAATTTGTCAACAACTCTGTGATGATATCATGCTGGTGTATAATGGTGTAATGGAAAAATACTGCACATTATAATTGTTGCAGGTTTGAATATCATATCATATTATATATAACCATGTTGCGCTTATGCTGGCAATAGACTTCTCGAGTTAACACTTTTTCAACATGGGGTGATGTGTGTTGTTGCCTTCAGATTTGTCCTTGTCCTCATCTGCTCCATTTTGTTATACTCACTATCATCAGACTTTTCGTAAAATTGCATGAAGAACACATTCTTTTGTTACCCCCCCCCTCATCAAGCCCGCTTTCTTGTCTGTCTCCTATGGCCTTCGGGTTGTGAATCTGCCGCTGGGACCCAGACACTTGTAGCCTCCCTAATGATAAGATAGCGTTCTCTCCACAATGGCCATAATACAGTGAATTCACCTCTCCTTCCGCCCTTACACACCAACCCGTTGGAAGGGAGGGTATAACTGAACCCAAAAAACAATGTGCATTTGTACTTCTCTGCTGAGCGTTCATCGTCCTGCAGACTTGTTCCTTCTTGCAAGAATAAATACTCAGAAGCTTTAAGGTTGTTTGTTGGATCTCATTATTTTAAGCATCTCATCCAAAACTTGTGAATAGGATTTACAAATATTTCCACAACAATGGTGTCATACGTTACCATGGTCAATGCAGTATACCACTTTCTCCTTTTCCTCTCCTGCTGGCATGGGTGTCCTCTCGTGTCCCGTGAGCTGATAGAAAGGCTCTGGCTCTGGGGGGTCCCACTCTACAACACATGCTCTCTTGGTGTCAATACGTGTGGACAGTAACAGCAAAATGGCATGCCATGTTTAACACAGATTCATTCAATGTTATTGTGTTACTTGTTTACTTAAGAGTAAACAAGCTGATCCCAATTTTGACTCGGTGTTTACTCTTGGGCTGAATAACACCATAAATAAATCTTTGAGCATATCAGTAACATATGCAATAACATAATTGTTTCAGTAAAATGTGTAATTACCTATGTGATGGATGATGTCGCTGATGACCTCACACTCTATTGGCCAACGGGGGCAGGATGTAGATGGGAAGTTAACCAGGTCCAGCGGAGCCCTGAGACTCAAAATAGGTCGGCCACCATCAAATTCTACGAGAAGCTGCCTGGTCCGCAGAGTCTGATTTAGGTTTATAGACACTGAGAGGAGACATGAATCACTCCTTTAGTGACTGCTCTTACAGCTCTTCCTGTTCGTCCAGTGGTGCCCTATACATTTTTTCATCAAGTATGCCACCGTACCTCACCTTATCCAAACAGGCTTGTTCATTTAAGAAGGGATAATGCTGCAACTTGATTGCTTTAATTATCCCATTCACAAAAGACCTTGATTAATATATAATGATGTAGCATGAGGGAGGAAGTTTTGACCATGTCTCTTTCAAAACAGAAAACCCAAGCCTGTACATGACAGTCAATAGTAGGATTCTCACTCCACATCAAACATGAGATAGTAGCGTCAGATTACAGCTTGAACAGCAACAAGATGTCTCTTTCCGGTGAAGTTACATTAACAATTTAAAATGTACATTTCAACAAGTAAGACTTTACAGAAGGCTACACATGCACATGATATCCAGATGCAGTGAAAACAGCTTACACTGCCTCCTTCCTGCCAATTCCTCCTCGTCTTCCACCGTGTTGGAGTCATTGCTGTCCGATTGGTCCAACTGGTGGGTATTCCACCAATTCCTGATAGCAGAGACAGCCATGGTTGGGGTTTTCTCTGCCTGATTGGGAAAATGTAAGTCATCAATGTTGTTTTCCTAATTACCAAGCAGAGTCAAAAGTGTAGTGGCTTGGCCCTTGTATCAACCAAGGGTTGTAATCAGGATACTGCAAAGATGAAATATGTTATGTTATATGAACCCATATAGACGTGAAGCCAATTCCATTACGGTATTTGTGTCAGAGAATGACAAATGATATTCAGCTGATAAATGAGGCTATAAAGACATGTTTATCCTATGGTAGGAAACCTCTGTAGTAAGGTTAGAAATACTAGAACGTTATTTAAGTGTCATACACATTAATGATCAAACAAACCAAGGATGAACGGATACATTGTCAAACTGGACAATGGCGACATGTATCTGTAGCTCAAGGTCGAGCATTAACCATCTGATACTTTGAAGAAGAAAACAAATCCCTGCGTATGACAACTTCGGCCCACGAGTTCGAAAACAATGAAATAAAAAGGTTGATATTCTGAGTGGAAAACTCACGTGTGAGCTGTTGAGCGCGGACTTTCTCACAGGCATCATGCTGCCGTCCTGCTTCAAGTGAATGACCAGAGACGGCCTCCCTCCAGCCGTAACGTCCACTAGTTCAGCTTCTCGGGAGCACCTCGACCCGCTGCATTAACTCAGCTGGTTGAACGGAGACTAATCACACACTCTGAGGGCCTCGCCGCCACTTTGGCTACGGGCTTTATTGCCCCGCCGCTCTCCGTTGGTAGGAGACAGCGTCACATATTAGTCTGACAGACACTTACCGTGCTCGTGTTTAAAGTCCATCACACAAAACTCATTCATGAACTTTAGAGCGATACGTAAACTACGACGAGGGGACGACTTCCCCGAAGTACACGATGTTGTCTCAACACCAACGCAGTAGTTGCTAGGCGACGCCTTCCCCGCAGGACAGCCAGTCCCTCCCATTCCTTCTAGCGACAACTCTCCATCGTACGGAGGTTTGTTGTGAACAATGAGCGACTTTAAAATCAAATTAAAAGTGATTTGTCTATAGTAACTCTTTGCCTTAAAGCCATAATAAAAGATACTTGGCATAAAAAATGACAAAAAAACCCCTGAAAAAACAGTTTAATAACTTTTTACAAAATGTACAGGTTCAGTGACACTCCCTCCCACAAACATGGCTTATCCCATGAAACATATGAACACAGTTGTAAAAATTCTCAATAAAATAGACAATCCCTCCGAACAAATTGTGGCGGTCATCTATGACGTGAAGCTCTTCAAAATGGTGGTGAAGCATTTCAGACGAAGCCAAGACTTTTGGCACATTTACAATTTTGTGGCTACAAAAACAAGAAAAGGACATTCAAACCCCTCTGGTGAATGGCCAACCATGTAAGGACCTCAAATGTCTCCATTGTTGACAAGTAAAATGGTAAAGAAAGTCCATAGATCATTATACAAAACTTTAATCTGGGTGAGGATTACTTTATAGATTGAAACAGAGTAAAAATAAAATAAAAAATGCGACTGGGCAATGTGTGACCCAGGTTGAATGTTACGTCTTATTCGTTGTCTTCCTTTTCTTCAGTCGGTCCCGCCAGTTATCAGGCAGTAGCTCAAAATTGGCATTCTTTGAAGCTTTTCCTCTGTAGAATAACAAAAAAAGTTCATAAAGATGGGGAAATATAAGAAAAATGTAAAGAACTCAATGGAACAGCGTAGCTACATCCTTATACAATCATCACAACCATTAAAAATGTTACTCTATTCAAACAGGAACATACGTTGTGAGCTGCTGTTTCCTCCAGTCCTCGATATTCTTCTTGTTCATCTGATCTCTGTCCTCGTCACTGGAGCTGGTTTTCTCCTCTTCGTCCAACTCCTTCTGGATGCTCTGCCACTTCTTCACCAGAGATGGCATTTGGATCTTACTCTTCTTTGACTATAGAGACATAGGAAGAGAACAATTACAATGCAGGTTCTTCTTATGTGATATCTTAGCATTGGATTACAAAGATGGGTCGACTAGAAACAATCCAAGCAAAGAAAATCAACCCATACGGTTTACAATCATTGTCTGGAGTTATAGTAACAGCATTATAGTATATTATTTAACTGTGTGCAAAGTTATTTGTGTAAGGCGGACCCGATGGGAATGTTTCTATGATGATTATGTCCCAAGTGTTGTACCAAGCTGTAAACAAGCGGTCTGACAAAGCAAAGTGGTTTAGATCACATTTCTGCTAAACATAGTAAATATGCCAGTAAGAGGATAGCTTCTCTCCATGCCATTTTACTTCCTTCATGAGTCATGGCTCACCAGCAGACTCAGTGTTGTCTGTTCTGTTAGTGCTAGTCATCAAGGACAAAGCTGGTAAAGTTGGCTGCCAAGATAATTACAGGCGCATAGCTTTCGCAATGAAATAATTCTGCTGGACAGATTAAATGGTTCCATTAACTCCAATCAGTTCAGTGTTAAAGCTAAACACAACACTGACTGTATATGCTTTAAAAGGGAAAGTTTAAAACACATTTATAAATGTTTTTATTGATGCTACAAACACCTTTGAGTGGGTTAATCACAGACAGTTAAGTAAATTGATTCAGAAGGGGTCTCACATGTGTGTGAATTCTATCTTACTGTCATGGCCACCAGACTGTAAGAGTCAGGTTTATCTAACATGAAGTTAGGTACTACAAGCTGCTTTCGTATGTAATGTCTTTAATTATTATTATTATATATATATATTTTTTTTTAAATAGCTACTGCCCCCCTTGACAATTTATATAAACTGTTAATGCCAATACTGACCTTATCCTTTTTCACTTTCTTGGTCTTCTCTGTGGGCAGAACTTTGGCTCCAGGGGGTTCAAAGGGCGGCTGGGATGGTGGCAGTGGTGGCTGAGGAGGCAGGGCCGGGACAGGTGGGACAGGAGGTTCACAAGGGGCCATGGGAGCGGGGACAGCTGGCACACCCCAGTAGGCAGTTGCAGACATGAGAGGAGCTGCACAAAGAGAAACCTTCAGTGAGTAAACAGGGCTCTAGTCTCATTTCAGGGGATGTGTAATAATGCTGTTCAGACATGTAACCATATTGGGAAAACAGCGCAATACATAATTTAACATTGGATATTGTGTTGAGATCTGTTTTACCTGCACTAAAAGCAGGCTGGGTGTAGAGAATTGGATTACTGCCAATAGTTATGGCTTTACTCAGCTGGCTGGCTTTACGTTTCTGAGCCTTCCCCATGGGGGCCGACGACTCCACAATCTGTGAGAGACAAAATATAAATCAAAGTTAAAAGCAAATGTACTCTTTTATTCTGAATATAAACATATAGCAATCTCATGCACAATATTAACTGGAGTTCACTAAAATAACTTGACTCCCATACCTTCACGCTAGGTAAAGGAGGCCTCCCAGAGCCATCTTCCTCCGTTCCTGGAGCAGGAGGCTCACCGTCAATATCATCATCCATTTCCATCTCTACCTCCATGATCTCTCCATCGCTGTCAGGAGGAGGAGGTGGTGGAGGTGGAGAGCCTGGGGGGAGAGGCGGAGGCGGTGGGTAGTTGGACGGTGGAGGTGGGCTGTCAGGAAGGGGAGGTTGAGGCGGGGACCAGATAGATGATGCACTGGGCTGAGGAGGTGCTGGTGGGGCGGTGGGGGGTGAAGCAAAAGATCCTGTTTGAAAAATAAAAATATGTTTTAATAAGATGGGGTGAAGCATGGATAGCACTGTCACATAGTATGCACTTAAACACCCAGGCATATGTTCAATAGGAAAAACACTCACAGGAGGATTAACACAGAATGTATTTTTCTAAAGACGACACTGAGCTGGCAAGTCTAAAAGGAGCAGCAACAACAGAAAAGGACTGACCTGTGACCCCTCCAGCAGACGCAGACAATGCTTTGATGTCCCCTGGACTGGAAGTCTGTGTATCATGGCTGCCTTTCGGGTCTTCCTCCTTGTCGTCCTCTTTTGGAAAATCCCACTGGGAGGTGCTGGTCCGGTCGTTCACATAGAAATACCGCCTGTGCTCTCTAAAGAGTGGGACAACAGAGATAGAAGACAAGAGTCTCAACGACTGTCCTAGCAACTGGATGAGTGGCAGGATACCCTGGGACAGTGGGGCAAGGGAGTGGACATAATGGCCACAGTAAGGGGCAGGAGTGTTGGTATGGACAGCGACTTTAGCTGTCCAAAAGAAGGGCCCAATTAGGGTGGGGTTATGGATGTGGATAGGGAACCCACCTTGCTCTCAAAATCAAAGAAAGCTAAACAAATCATCTCTAGGTCCTGAAAGTAGCATTCAGCAGCTTACACCATGGTTGTCACATTTGTTCCGTTTTAGACAACCATTCCCTCCCAGACACAGGAAGACGCCAGAGAGGAAACACCATCATGATCATCAACAAGCATTGGTCAAAAATTGCAAGCACACACGCAACTCATTTTACATCAGAAAGAAAAAAATCAAAACAGGAAGACATATGAAATAGAGTAGGTCTGACCTGCTGGGTTCCCGTCATTGCTCCATCTTCACCTTTTATTTGATGCGTGACACTCCTCGCTTCCTGGGCATCACTGTCTGCATTGCATTCTGGGTGTTGTAGTCCTGTAAAGTGCAAATCTCTCCCACGCAACCAACCTTCTTACCATACCCCCCTCCCAAATTTTCCACTGACTGGACCCATAATCAGTCTACAAATGCCCTGACAACAAAGGGCGTAAGAGTCTGTGTTATGGGGACAGGGAGTTTTTGGTGGCAGGAATATTTAACAGGAAGCAGGCTGGCCCAGAGTGGATGCTCCCCTATCAGTATCTGCAAGGCAGAATGCCAGGATTGCATCACAGAAACCTGCAGAGTCTGGTTCTGGCAAGTATTCTGATCCTCTCAGACTCGTTAAGCTTCTCCCCAAGTCATGATACAAAGTCTGCAACCTCGGCACTGAGAAGGGTGTAGTCACACGGTTTTTGGGGACGAGGGAGTTTAGAGATGTGAAAGGTAAGGAGCGTACCTGTCCCAGTGGCAGGACCAGCCTTTAGGGGTGGCGTTAAGTTCGTAATATTTTATGTGTTCGGCAGCTTCCTGAAGCCTGCGACGAAGATAGACCCCGTTCAGAGCGCCCTCTCTCCAGTCAGCAATCCGAGTCTGGGGAGCAAAAGAGAAGGACGGAGACTTGAGTGAGATAAAGCCCAGAAAATAGAAGTAAAAGGGATACAGAGACATAAAGAGCCAAAAGATAGATGTGAAACATGGAAAAGTAATTACATTAAGTTTCCAACTGACACCCCTGTGATGGATTATTATGAGAATTTTAAATATTAAGTACTACCACATGGCTGTGTGCAAAATTATATGAAACAAAATTAAGCGTTAAATATTTTAGATGTCACACTTGGATTTCTACATCTGGAAGCAAGGATAATATTACTTAGAAACTGAACCATTTTCCTCACCTCAGTTTGTAACAGAAGAAACTGAAAGTTTGAGATCGCCTTTTTGTTTATCCCCAGGAACTCCATCTTGCTGGTTAACGTGTTGGCCAGTTGTCCAATCTGAAACTACATTTTCTTCAGCATTAAAAACATGTCCCAAAAAAAGATTGTCACAATTATTATGGTTAGTAATGGGAACATTGTTTTTACCTTGAGCTCAGGCGTTTCTACTTTGAGCTCCGGTGTTTCCACCTCTTCTTTTACCGGAGGATTTGTAACTGCTTTCTCCTCTGAATTGTCCGCTTCCTTGTCCTCTTCTTCCTTAACACTCTCTTGGACTTTAGAAAGTGCTACAAGACACAAAAGAGGCATTTATATAGGCAGGGAGTTTAGACTGAAAACATGTAATAAGTGGAATATTCATTTTTCACCCACGCCTGTCATGCATGGAATTATTTGGACTCACTCGTCTCTGTGCTGTCCGGTAGGTCTGAGCCTATGCTGTTCGAGTCAGGGCTGGGAGCACTGGGGAAGGCAGTCTTCCACCGTTTTTTCTTCAGTAGAAGGCCTTGAGAACCAGTGGCTTCTTGGCTCGTCTCAGAACAAGGACTGGAGCCCCCGGCACTCGCATCACCCTCCTCCAGCGCCCGGAGCTCAGCCTAAGAGCCAGATAACAGGTTAGGGAAAGGCCACACTGAAAACATTACATATTTGGAAATACTACTGCGGCACACTAAAACCCCAAAAATGCCATGTGGCTGTATGCCTCGGCCAACCAGTCCAGTTGCGGTTCAAAGTATCACCACTCCACTTCGTGCGAAACAGTCATAATTAGTTAATTATGTGTTTTGTGAGGTTTGACCTCCTAATTTTAAATCAGTTGATCCTTGAGTCCCCCCCACCCAAAAAAAACAAACCCTATTAGACCCAAGACCCACCTTTTTCCTCTCCAGGGCCAGTTCCAGCTCCATTGTGTCTTCCTCCGTCTCCTCCTCTGCATCCGAGTTGTCTTCCGACTGCTTCTTGGTGCAAAGATCTTTCTGGACAGTGGGGATTGGGTCAGGGTCCGACGGAGGGGTAGAAGGTGATCCTGCATTGCGAACACCTTCCTCATCAGACTCTAAATTGTTCTCAGTCTCATCCAAGCCTTTATTCAGTTTTTTTCTCCATTTTTCTTCTGCTTCTTTCACTTCAGAAGGGATCAGAGGACCAAGCAGAGACGCAGCAACTCCATGGAGCTCCTCCTCTTCACTTGTGAGGCCTACAACACTCTCAATTACCTCCTATAAGACGAAACATGAGGGTGACATATTAAAGCTCAGAATAAATGTCTTCAAACAACACAGAGTCAAATTAATTAATGTTGGACTTGAAACTTGCCTTCACTTTGGTCTCTTTCACAGATGGCGGGGCTGCAACAATTACAGCAGCATTTTCCTTGGTGTGAAAGGCGACATGCGCAGTCCCGTTGCCATTGACAATAGAGCTACAAAGGGAAATACATCATACACATCTGAATTTCTGTACTTGAGAGAAAACCAAGAAATGTGAAAAAAAAATATTCTACTTGAGATTAAATGGGTACAGTGGCTTCAAAGATGAAGCTGCTGTTCACAAAGTTGTGATCTCCCTGTCAGTTCCTCCTACCTGTTAGTATTCTGCTCCAGGCGTTTCACCTGATCAGCTAGATAGTGGGGAAGCTCCCAGGACACCTCATTGGTCTGAGTGTTCCAGTAGTAGTGGCAGCCTGAGTTATCGTCCCACACCTCCTGCCAGTTTCCCATCTCTACACCCACTGCAAAAAACAAAACAATCATGAGATGCTTGGAAGCAAATCCAAGAATATTTTAGGTACTATATTGCATACAGTTGTTATGTTCCCAAAATCAAACAAGCTTCATCCATGTGGAGCAATTTGGAAGGCTCAAACAAAATATCATCAGGATTCTGCTATACTAAAAGGTGACTGATGGATTTCAATATCAAGGCAGTTCATTTGACAACCAAATTTATAACCCAGTATTGATGAGTTGTATTCCAAAAAAGAATTGATTCATATTAAATATATTATTATAATAATATACATTATTATATGACTGAATTGTTTTTCTTCCAAGTACACCAGCAGTTTTAATGCCAAAGCGAAAAAATATATATAAATAAATACTGCTTTATTCGTTTGTGGAAAAAAACTAATTGATGATATCGCTCTGTTGTGAACATGGACACTTCATCTTAAATACAGCACAAAGACCGTTACCTCCAGCAAGTGAGTACTGAGTATTGTACTCAAACTCTGTGCTTTGTTGGTTCTGGCCTGCACTAGCAGCTGGCTGCTGAGTATCAACCTCTGGTCTGGGTGGGGTGGTGGTTGGGGCTGAGGGTTGAGATGTATCATCTGAATTTGGCTGGGTGGTGATTGCATCAATTTCCTGTGGTGGGGAGGGAAAATGGCAAAATTCATTTTAAAAATGTTTTTACAAAATCTACTTTTCAGGCCTTTGACTGAACCACACTTGTCTGTAGAAAAATGATATGATTAATTAATGAAGAACTAGGCCCAGGTTAGAAGCCTACCCAAAATAGATTATAAATTGGGGAAACCCAAACCTGCAGTCTTCTTTGTACTTGTTTGCCACCTGTGACTATTCATGATGGAATAGTCCCAAAGATCTAGTTACAATCTCTCCTTTCAGTTCACAACTACATACCTGTGCTCATCTGGAATCCTTACAATGTTCCTTTAAAAAAAAAGGGGCACCAAGTATGATGTATATTTTTTTTTGCATAATCAGCTGTCCTCTCACTTCGTCAAATTATATGATGGCTAAAGAAATACATTAATAATGTATTCTTAATTGTGTTGGGCTAATCTAGGTACACTCTTAGACAAAAGGTAAATACCAGTTGGTTCATTTGTATCTAAAGTACATAAATGACAACTGGGTTAACAGATTGTGTTTCTGCTGTTGTAAACCGTACATACGTGAATGTTATGCAGTAGCCCAAAGCGTCAATTGTACCACTAATAGGTAGAATAGTAAACATCTCTCTTTAAGTTATACATCTTAATAGAAAACATACATGAGCATCGGTTCAGATTCTAGTAACCAAAACCGAGGATTAAGATATGCAGCAAATTATACTCACAGCCATGAAATTGGCCAATGTACTGTCGATGTCCGTGGACTTTGCAGTTGAATGCGGAAGAGAGTCTCCAGCATCCTCTTCATCACTATCCTCATAGGCTCCGAGCAAGGACAAGCCTTCTACAGGAGGAGACAAATCAACGTGTTCAATCATTTGGGCTAAAAAAAAACCCCACACAAACAGATCCTTTTATATACACAGTCACTCTACCTGTGGCCTTTGCAGCGGAAGTCTTCATGCTTGTGAGTCTCTCTCTCGCTAATCTGAGTCCATCAGCGTCCTGTTCGTCTGCAAGAAAACACGTCAGCCAAGAGGTTAGCCTCTTGCAGCAAAGCTAACGTTATTCTCCCACACGGTCCTCACACTCAGATGAAACCAGTCAAATGTAATATTAACGTCATTGGTGTGAGGTTCATTACGTTTTGGGTCAGCTGGCTCAGTCATTAGTCGCCAGATTATGTTGGCATGCTCACAAAAGCGACTGCCGCTAGTTTAGCATGCTACATAGCTGATGTTAGCTTAACGTAAACAACGGGTTTGTATCACGAGCTAACGTAAACCGCTGTCACTTAACGTCAGCGTTAGCTGTGTTTGGTCATGAAACAGCTTTGCACCCAGTGTTAAACTAATTCGACAGCTTCATTTCGTGAAGTTAATCTAAAGATAGCCACATGCTTCACACCGCCAGCATTCAGCTAACAAGCCACTGAGATAACATTCAGAAATACCATCGGATCCCGAGGGGTTTTCTTCCCGCTCTCCGACATCCCCACCGCGGAGCCCAGGAGGCGAAAGCTGAAGGATCGTTCTCCGACCGACCGCTCCTCCTGTGAGGCGATTTTTCTTACCCATCGATGTATGTCGGTCTGGGGGCCTTCACCCTTCCCTGGCGTCGTTGTTCCTGCTCGGCTCTGCTCTGCTGCTTCGAAGTGGCACAAAAGATGATCAACTTCCGGTTCACGTGGGCACGTCTCGGAACAGCGAAGGCTGAGTCTAAAACGCTCGCTGTGTTGTTAACGAGCTGAGACTGAGGGGAGCGCGAGACAAAGCGTTCACCCGACCAGAAAACGAGTTCGATATTTTGGCTTTGGTTTGCATGAACTGGTTTGCGACTGGACTCTGGGTGGCGACTCAGGAAGTGGACGAGGAGGATGATGGTGATGTGGATTGTGATGGCTGGACCCCATTGTCCTGTGGGGGAGGAGGACGGAAGAGGGGAGAGAAGTTTGAAAGGGAGGGTGTCAACGATAGGAGAGGTTGGAATGGAAGGCAAGAAGAGTATTAGTAAAGGGCCAAGAGTTTAAAGGATTTATTAAAAAAAGATACCAGAAATCATATGTGTTCAGGAAACCTGGCTTATTGGACTTTGGTATTAAAGGATAAGACAGTATTCGCAGAGATAGAGTGGGGGGAAATAATATTGTAAAATAATATTTGTAAAATAATGAATACAGTATTACATTTTGGTGAAAGGAACAGAGCTGGAAAATGTGCGATTTGAAGTTTGGACAAGAGAAGGAACTGTCAGAATTGCAGACTTTTACAACCCATGTAAGATGCAGCTTTAAGTTTGGAAGATGACATTAGGAAAGCACAGGTAAACAAAGAAAGTGTTGTGGCTGTCTTCTTTGACAGAGAAGACATATGATATGATGAGGAGAGACGGGTTATTATTAGACTTTGCAAGTTGAGTATTAAGGGTAATTTGACCCCTGAAGGAATTTTCATTAAAAAGATTTATAGAAGTTAGAGTAAGAAAGCTATCCGGGAAAGTTTGGTAGTGAATATTGAACAACTCAAGCTAATATAGTCAGTCCTTTACTGTTCGCCATAATAATAAATGATGTGTTCAGTGAAATAGAAAATGGAATAGGATTGCCACTATTTGCAGTTGATGGGTCAACTTGGAAGAGGGAAAGAAATGTGTAATTCATAGTAAAGAAACTGCAGAGAGACATTTTGAAGGTAGAAGAGTGGGGTTTTAATGTTTCTGTAGATAAGACAACGACAATGTTCTTTAGGAGGAAAAAAATTGGTAGTGAAGTAAAACTATATAATCGTGAATTGTAGAGAGAAAAATACTTAACATGTTTAGGTTTGACGAAAGGTTCACATGACCTGTACATGCAAATGTGAGAAAGGGCTATATAATGAGGTTTTTGTTGGGAAGTAAATGGGTGGCAAATAGAACTGCTTTGAAAGCCATATACAGTGGATCAATTAGATCTATATTATATTATGGTTGTGTGGTGTTTGGATCAGCACATCTGTCAAATAATTGGATAATATTCAATATCACGCAATGAGATTATGCTCCAGTGCCTTTTAAAACAAGCCCAGCGGCTGCATTATAGGAGGAAATGTGAGAAATGCCGCGAGAATTAAGAAGAACTCAGTTAGCATTGAGTTATTATAAAGAGCATCCAACACAGGAAACTTTGAAACCTCGCTGGGAAAAAGGAGAGAAGGGAGACAAGAAACTTTGGAATTTCAATTTGCCATGCAGCAGGCACATATTACCACAGTTATGTACAGGTTTTCACAGACACATCACAGAGTTTAGTAAACAAGGTAAGAGTAGCATTTATTGCTTCAGAATTGCATGTCAAAATAGGTCAAATGATCACTGAAGGATTATCAGTGTACACAGGGGAAATGCTGGCAATAACATTATAGCACTACAGTGGAGAGAGGACCCAACTCCAGTGAGGGAAATCATTTGTTCTGATTCAAGTTCATTATTAGCCACAAACATTATACATAATTCAAACGATGGGACTGACAGTAGGGTTATGGGTACCAGCACATATTGGTGTCAAAGGAAATTAAATGGCAGATAAAGCTTCAAAAGAGGCCACAACACAAACAATAGCTACACTAATGTTGCAGTCAGCTTCAGTAAATCAGAAACCAAAAGTATGATTAAACAGAGGTTGAAGGAAAGGTTGCAGAAGCAGTGGGAGGAAGACAGAAAAGGACGATAGTTTTACCGAGTTCAGAGGACAGTTGGAGAAATTAGATGTGCAGGAAGGAATAGGAGAGATGAAACGGTGACGTCAATACTTGTATGTGGACACACTGGGCTTAACAGTGCCACTATTGTGGGAAAATAACTAAATAAGTAAGTGTTATCAAGTACTATTTCAGTATCTTAGACTAACTAATACTAATATTAACTATTTTTATTTTATTTTATTTATTATGTAAGTACTAGCTAGTCATCCGGATTCACCCTCCATACCAGTTGGTGGCGGCCATGCGCCAATTCGTTGTTTGCTAACCGCCAATAATATTGAAAGAGGACGAAGAAGAAGAGGACGAAGAAGAAGAATAACAACAACGACACCCTCCAAGTAAGACAGGTAGACAACATCACCGTCCAACCGTTAGAAGCTTTTTTCGAGCAGGCTTACATCCCTGAAGCTTGTGGGCCGAACTAGTCTCAGTTTATGAACCAGCTCCGACCTCAGCTAGCTAGTTGTCTGAATGGGAACTAGCTGAATAGACAGACTAACGTCAGTGATGGGAGGGCGAAGATAAACAATTAGCTACACAGTTTCGGAGGGGAGCCGCCCACCGATGTATGACCATAAGGATCCAGCACGGGGACAGCAGCAGCCGAGAGGGGTCGAAGGAGGAACAACTGCCCAAACCAGGATCAGAAGAAAGTCCGGATCAGACTCGACACTTGTGAGTACGATGGGAGCTGTTCTGCACTGGCTCGGCGATGTGGCGGCCGTGACTCTCCTCAAAGCACGGCGGACTTTATTCCAGGCTGCCATCCTGTTTTTTGTCCTGCTGCTGCTGATGTGGGTGTCCATCTTCCTCTATGGAAGCTTCTATTACTCCTACATGCCCACCGTGAGCTTCTCCACCCCTGTGCACTTCTACTACACCTCTGATTGTGATGCCTCCGAGTCACTGGTCTGCTCCTTCCCCACGGCCAACATCTCTTTCATGAAGAATGAGAGGGACCAAGTGATGGCTTACGGTCAGCCTTATCGAGTGTCTTTGGAGCTGGAGATGCCAGAGTCCCCGGTGAATGAAAACCTGGGTATGTTCATGGTCAAGATGTCTTGCTACACCAAGGGTGGGAAGACGGTCTCATCGGTGGGCCGATCCACGATGCTGCATTACCGCTCCAGCCTTCTGCAGAGCCTGAGCACTTTGATGTTCTCTCCTTTCTTTCTGACTGGGATGGCTGAACAGAAGCAGCTCATAGACGTTGAGCTCTTCTCGAACTACAAGACAAATGCTTTTCAGCCCTCCATCGGTGCGGTCATTGAGATCCTGTCCAAACGGGTGCAGATCTACTCCTCTCAGCTCCGTATCCACGCCTACTTCACCGGTATACGATATGTTCTGTACAACTTCCCCCTGACGTCTGCGGTGATCGGCGTAGCCACCAACTTTGCCTTCCTCAGTGTCATCGTGCTGTTCAGCTACCTGCAGTTCATATGGGGCGGGATCTGGCCCCCGAACCAAGTAAGAGTCCGGGTCATGATGGGGGACAACACCCGCATCCAGCAGAGGAGAGAGGAGGCTCGGAAGCGCATGGAGAAGGAAAACTCGCAGAACGACCTCCGTGCTCCCGAAGTGATTGGTTCTGTGACTGAGGCGTCTGATTTCCAGGGAGATGGCGCGGTGGCAGGGCCGTCGTCAAAGAGGCCCTCAGAGACCATAGATGCCTCTGGGGCTGATGTGCCTGACGCCAAGGAGGAAGAGTCTCCTGACACGAAGGAGCCCGAGGAGGAAGACAGCGCAGACGTGTTGGATGAATGCCAAGAGCCTCAACCGGGGGAGACCACCCTCCGACAGAGACCTGGGCCGTGGATGAGCCTGTGATCGATGCCACGCCACACAGCAAAAGCACTTATAGTATTTGCCTACTGTTCATGAAAATATAATACATGCTTTGTTTTAGCTAACAAACTACTGCGTATTGTCTTGTGTTGAGTCTTTAAACTAAATGTAACTTTGACCTCTTCTCATTTCTTCCTGCATATTGTCTACAGCACTTCTAAAGTCGTATGTTTCACCATCTTGAGTTTTGACAATGCCCATTTCAGGAGATACTACATTCCAGCTCTGGCTTCTCCAACAGAATATGGCCTCACCATTCAGGTGTTAGTTAACATGTTAACACACTCTTTGAACGTCAGTTGACCTGTAATGTTGCATGTTCTCATATCCAGGCCAGCCGTCAATAGCTGAATGCACACATCCTGTTAACGCAATGAGACAGGAACTCTTTATTAATAGTTCATATGTCGGTACAAAGGATTCTGTTCATGAATGTAGCTGCCAAGTACTTGGAGCAGAATTGATTGGGTTGTTGTATTTCCAAGAATGTTTCACACCCTTTTTAAAGGATACTGATAAACGAGCCTCGTGATACTTTTTTCACAGAGTCTCATTCAGAGCAATTAGATTTGGAAGATGCGGCTGTAAAACTTGCGTCCAGCCTGAGGGACCCAAGAAACATGTTACATTTATTTTACTTTTTCATTCAGATACCTCTCTCAGTTTAATGGGTGATGTAACAGCCATGGCATACTTGGTTAAATGCAATGCTTTTCAAAATTTCATTTTGGGTTTTCATTCCATCATCACTATTCCTTTGTATTCAATGTCTTATTACAGTGCAGTTTAAACACTGCAATTTATTGTTGGGAAAGTGTTATTTATGTTGTTTGAACAAATGCACCAAGCTATTTTAGATGGGTATTTTAAGTAATATAAGTTAAGTCTGTTAATTAAATATGTTTGTATTCAACATTAAGGAACCATATAAGAAGGAGAAGTGAAGTTACTGTTTTAAAATACTTGTTGTTGAAGCAGGAATTGAGCCAGGTGTTAAAGCAAGTTTATGTGAGAGTTTGTGCAGGTGACACAGGATTATATTCCAAAGAGATTGTTAAACATGATGCATTTATAATCTGTCATCTTGTATTCTGTCATGGTAATATCCTTGCAAATGCCTCTGAGGTTATGTGAGTATGTGTTATTTATGTCTTGAACAAATAAAAAAAACATGCAGTGGCACACTTCTCATTTATTATTGTCTCTTGTGTACATCTTGGTGACATTCCTGGTTTCCCTGTCAAAAATGAACTCAAAATAAATCCCAAAGTTATTGCACTTGAAAGAGGGTTTAACAGAATAATTACATTACATCCTAATGCATCTGAGTTTGTCATTTTTGTGACTATGAGATTTGGAGACCCAAACATGAAAAGTTTTATGTCAGAATGTTTTGTTAAACACAAAAGATCAATTTGTATCTGTCTTTATGTGCAAATTTCACATTTGAGGAGCAGGGGTTTTATAGTAGTATTAATAGTATTTTATATTAATAAAATATGGGTTATGAATAAAATCAGAAAGCATTCTTAAAACAAATGGCTATCCAATATGATATGATTATTACACCCGATGGTTGTCATAAATTGTACCTTTTATAGAGACAAATACAAACGTCATCTATTATCTCAAAAGGATCATTTCTGAAATTACGTCAATTTAGATTACGTCATTACTGTTTTAACATTCTACAATGTGAGGCGCCTTTTGTATCATTTTGATGATATTCCGATAAGATATGAAAAAGTATTCATGAGTGCCAAACAACGGTGATGTTAAATACACAGGACCAACATAGTTTTGACATTTACTGTGCCCTTTGCGGCTTATTGTAAAACAAGCGTGACAGTGCGGTAAACCGCCCTGCCCTGTTAGTGAAGTTTTGGGATTTCAGTGTGCTAGTATGAGAGCAGAGATGTTTATCTTTGACGCACACTCTACAGCGGTTGATGGATAAAATAGAATGACGTCTGTATATGTTCGTAGAATCTCTGAGAGTTACATAAATGCACAATGAAGTAGGTCTTTTTTAATACAGTAGTTCAGTGTGTTCACAATCATCACATTTCCAGTTAAAAGATGGGTATGCAGATCTTTTAAATCCTTTACCTATGCTTTGCTTGAAAGGATTTAAAAATTCCTCAAAAGATACATTGTGGAATAACATTTTATCTTGTTTACAGAACATTTTCCTGGAATGCAGAGGAATTGGAAAACTGCATTTACGATCCGTTACGGATCCAAACCCTTTGGCGATGATATTAAGGCCCATTAGCAGCCTCTATTCAAAGCCACAGCCCCAATCTATCTGATGAATTATGCATTGGTCTGGATAAGGAGTGCACTAATTGACTTAAACCATCCATCACGTGTATTAAAAACCTCACTGTACTTAGCCTCAGCAGGTACAGATATTATCTCCGACTCTGCTTGAACACAAATCTGTGTAATGAATCCTTTTCGTTTTCTGAATCAGGGCTATACTGACCAACTCCATAGTCAATTTAATAGAAAAGTGTTGTGCTTACACACCACTAATATTTATCAAGTAGAAACAAATGCACTGTTTTCATCTCCCAGATGTCCCACAACCTGTAATAAGATAGTTTATGTTGTGTACCATAAGATAAAATAGTTTAGACTGAAAGAAAATCTGATGTTGGATTTTTAACAATTTAGCAATTTACAACATCACTGTTGTTGCAGCTAATCATTTGAAGTAATTTATAGAGTTGTACTAATTCAAAGAAGACACTAACATATCATACAGTGTAAATATCCAATCATGTTCAACACTTTTTATTTCTGGATTCAAATTTCCCCTTTCACACACGTTTGTGTCTAACATGTTCAACAACTAGGCGTTGCCGTATATGGACCAAATGCCATCCGCCTGATGTACAACACTCCACTCGGCTTTAAGTGTTCCACTTGAACGCCATCCTGTCCTGCCCGGGCCTCTCCAAGGCCGGAGGTCACTTTGTTCCTTGACCCTAAATGTTGTGCTCCTCCTCAGGGTGTACCTCCGCGGCCTCCGCCACATTCTCACTCGCTGCTTTTGACCCATTATCTTCCGGCAAATCATCTGGGCTTTCCGCCCACCGCCCGACTCGTCTGACTCCCTCGCCCACTACCGGGGCATTAAAACAGGGGTTGTGGTCATAGATGACAAGTTTCAACCCTTGCATGTGAGACAGGGCTGGGAAGACGCGTATTTTGTTCCGATCCACATCAATGACCGCTAAAAGGTGCATTTCCAGCAACACTGGTGGGAACGCTGCCAGTTGGTTCCCAGCAAGCCAGATACTTCGAAGCTCTTCCAGTCCTCTTAGCTCTGTTGGTAAACTTTCTATATGGTTATAACCAAGGTGCAGGGTCTTTAGATTAGGGAGCTCACAAACCACCTGTGGGAAAACAGTGAAGCAATTAGTCTCCAGCCACAGAGTATTCAGTTCCTTGAGCTCTCTCAGTTCTCTGGGGAGGCTGTAAAGCTTGTTGTTACCCAGGTAAAGGATGCTGAGCTGCGGCAATCTGCAAACAGCTGCAGGGAGCTCTTCAAAGCAGTTAAAGTCGAGGGCTAAGAGCTGCAGCTTCTTCAGGTCCTGCAGTTCAGCCGGTAAGCTGCTGAGGTTGTTGTCACTCAGGTAGAGCTTCACCAGCTCATCGAAGACGCAGGCAGCAACAGGCAGCCGACGCAACTGCCGGCTGCTCAGGTCCAGGGTCCGATCAAGTGGCATTTCCTTCAGGTCCCCCACGAGAAAGCGTTGACAGCGTTCTGAGGGAATGAAGGCAACGACGCCTCGCATGGCATTACCCATCTTGCTGCAGTCTCTGACGCACCACTGGTCCTCCACATCAATTGAGTGCCAAACAAGGGTTGCACTGAAGTAGGCTGTTGGCGCCTTCAAGTCAATTTCATGGCATCCCATTAATGCTCCACCACGGCCCCACTGGAGTTATTGATCTTGAGAAAAACAAACAAGTTTGCAACAATGTAATCCATCTTTGTAATACTGTATCATCTTATAAAGCTGAATGTAGCCACAATTACAGGATGATGATGCTGAATTACACCCTTTCGTGGGATAAACACCGTGAAAACAGTGAAAATAAGCACCACCACCTGTAAACAAGAAAACAGAAAACATAATAAGCTAAAGATAACCATAATTGAAAATTGAAAACGCACCCACCTTCCAATGTTTTCCTGTTGATGTCCATGACTGAGCATCTCCTACAGTAAGCCATTTGTTTATCCAAGTTAATGGGTTGAAAACGTATTGTATTCCCATGGATGATATTCCCCAGTGCAGTCCTCTCAGCATCTCTCAGTGGCTCTGAGCTTTGCCCTGACTTTCATGGCGAGAGCAACAGCCAGCTACTCTCTCCTCCCTATTTGTGCCTAATGACTTTCCCCCCTTCTTCTCTGAGATGGCAGAGGTGGGAGAGAGAGAGAGACAGGGAGGGGCAGGGTGCAAAGCTGAAGAAGTGGTTTGTGATGAAGGAGCAATGATGGTCATTTACATCCTGTTTTAATCTGCCCAGACGCAATTCTGGGTCTGTGCCACCGGGCGAGTCAAGTGGGCCTGTACTGTGGAATAATCTCAAGAATTTCCTCGTGTGCGCAGGGAGACTAAAGACAGAGTTATGTGTTGATAGTTCGGACATAGATTGTGGTAAATCATTTAGTGTTTTTGCAGGAAGGGGAAATTAAGTTACAGGATCCCAGAAAAACTAAGAGGTGTAGTGAAGATTGGTGGAGGGTGCATGGCTCTGTATATTTTGTAAGGACCACCTTTTTACTGTGTTGTCAATCATTGTGCAGACAATACCTTAGTGCCATAACCACTCTAAAAACACTACAAATGCAGGTTGCTTTTAGTTTCCATATTGTTTTAAAAGCAGAATATCATTTCCTCTTTTTCTTTCTTGGGGGGAAGTTCTCCTGAACTCTCTGAGGTGTGATTTCCCTATGCTATCGTGCATACTTTCATTAGGGCTATTTTCCAACTAGATACAACTGAGAAGGAATTTCATTGTCCTTATCAGTCCTTACTGTTTGCCCCTTGTCTGTTTTCACTCACTGACAGACTGTTTTTAGCACTTGTCCTTCTCCTTATCCACTGCCTAGGGGCCTCAAACAGGCAACGGTAGGCCTACAACCCCGTAGAACCATGTGACTGCCATTATAGACCCTGTTCATGGCAAACAGTTTGAGATGTGATAGCAGGGAAAGCACAGGAGAAATTAATTGTCCTATTAGGTGATTACTGGAGCACTTAATGTAATGATGTCATCATTAATGTCACCACTGCCTTGCTTTTCCTGCCACGACAAGTCAAAATGTCTGCTGTCAAAAAGGTCTATAAAAGCTTATTATTTATTGTGAAAAATAACTCTGATATTTCCAAAAATACAAAAGAGCTTTCAAGTTAATTTAAAATAGGATGAAGGTTATAAAACACCATTTTGATACAGAGCCCCTCTACATGGCAGGACCTCAAGATCATATTATGTTGGCAGAAATGTGTTTGAATTGTGCCTCCTACCAAACTAATTTATAATTAATTGATCACAAACCAGTTGAAAAGGTGAACTGGGAACTTCAGGGGCCCCAGAGCTGTTTGCCGATTTGCCTGGTTGGTAAGGGAAAACTGTAAAAACATGACCTTGATGCCAATGTCACTGTCTTGGGGGTGCTGAGTTAAATATATATGAATATTGTGACATTACCACTAAAGAGGCCTCCTCTGTAGGGACTGCAGCTACAGACAGCAGTGTTTCCACAATGCAAAGACACCCTGTGATCACAGGAGGGGGGTAGAGGCTTCCTAGTGGTGTGCTTATTAATATTCACTTCAAAATATACATAATTTTTCTTCTTTGCTGTGTTTTTTAAATTTTTTGGGGTGACTATTTCGCACCCTGACCGGCGGAGTCCACGTTCAGTTCCTGGCATGTTGGGTTTTGTGTACGGAAGTGGTCAGCAGGTTGTAAGGTCAGAGGGTAAAGGCTATCCCTCTTTGATTGAGAATACACACAGCCATCTTGGATCTAACGTAGAGAAGGGAAATTGATGCGGTGAGGCTATTTTACTTTCTGTTGTCAAACTAAACCCGTCCGGTTCGCATTTCAGCCCCTCGGTCCGAGCGGTTTACGGCGCTGCTTCCCTCCGTTTTCGACACGGAGAGAATCTGTCTGCTTTCGCTCCGGCGAATTGTGTCTGCTGCTCTCCGGGTGCTGCTGCAAACGGAGCGTCAACCGAGCCGAGAAACCGACAGCTGATTCTGGATCTGTGCAGGCAGAGAGGGCCCGAGTCTCTGCCGAGTAGTGGCCGCTGCTAGGTAGCGTAGTCGGGTTGCTTTGGAGCGGAAAGGTGTCGGTACTTCGTGGTACTCGGCTCCTGGTTGAGGCTCGTGAACTCAGGCGAGCTAAGCTAACACGAACTGGTTATAAGCACTTAGCTTGCTAGCGTTGGCTAACTAGCATGTTAGCTCAGCTGCTGTTCCTTTTCTCAGCAGTGTTAAATTAAATAACTGTTCAGCCTCCTGGACAAAGTAACTCCCTGTAGTTTATCAGGGAGAACACTAACGGTTAGTTCGGCTGTCACTTGATTCGTATGCAACACGTTATGGACAGGGTAAATAGTTTATTTTGTTATTAAAGTTCAACATGTTCTTCCCTTGTGCGGTGCACATCATTACAAAATAGGCACACACTTTAAAAATAACTATTTCAAAACCCCATGATGCCAAACATGGCATTGTAAATTACCAAACAAAGAGAATACATGAAATATACAGACGTTTCCAGTCTATGTGAAGGGTGCAATCATACAAAACCATGTCTTGTATACAAAGGTGGCTTCAATGTTGTGTCTGTTTGGTGTCAGGGGAAGAGCTGGATCTATCAGATGGTTAATACATGTCATGCAGTGTCCGTTATATTGTAAAGGGGGGTTGTACAACATTGAAACAAACTCAAGATAAAACTTTGGCAGATTTAATGTTGATATTTTCAACGAAAAGGTTTTGAAGAGAGATCAGTGTATTTCGATAAGAAATGTGAACTTCACTCTGAAATGTGTGTTTGTGTACGTGCGGTTCCTTACTTCTTTAACGGAAACTCTGCTCTCTCCTCTTCAGGTGACAAAAGGCATGTTTGGTGCTAGAAAGAAATTTGTAGAGTTCGTCGAGGTAGTCGATAATGACTTCACCGATGACAGCATGTACTACAGCCAGCCGTCGATGTTCCCACATCGGTCGGACAAAGATGTGAGTTTTGTCCACAAATCTGCCAACTGCTGTCATTTCTTGAGTCAACACCAGTGGACGTATCTTCTTGTCGTCTTACTCTTTCTAGTCCTCAAATGTTTTCCTTCAGATGCTGTCCTCTCCCTCGCCGTCGTCGTCGTCGGGTCAGCTGTCGCAGCTCGGTGCAAGTTTGTACGGTCCACAGAGTAAGTTTTATTTATTTATTTATTTATTAGCAGTTCTCTCATGTGTCGCACATTTGGAGTTAAAATAAATCCTGCGTGTAAATAGTGTGTGGGCTAGAGTGCAGTTGAGCTTAGCAGGTATTTATGGGGGAACTCTCGCTAATGTCACCTGAAATCTACAGAAGGTGTGAATGTGGGACTTTTTTCAGATTAACTTTCTCTCGGTCATCTGACGGTATGTCTTTTTCTCTCTGCTTTTTCTTCTTCTATGTCTTTCTGCAGGTGCGCTCGGCTTCTCGGTAAGGGGTATGGGGAACAGTACGCCTCAGTTAAATCGAAGTATATCGCAAGGCACGCAGCTACCAAGTCATATCCCCCCCACAACGGGGGTCCCCACCATGTCCCTCCATACACCTCCATCACCAAGCAGGTGGGAATGAAGGCAGACTCAGTTAAGACGCATGCTTGTGTGGTTTAAAAACATAACTGGGAATAGAAATGACAGTTGACGTGACATGAGCAAAGATTTAAATGCACCTAATCGGACCTCATGATGTTTTCACAGGGGGTCATTGCCGATGAACACGAGGAACATGTTGAACCACTCTCAGGTCGGTCAAGGCATTGGGATGAGCGGCAGGACCAACAGTATGGGCAGCTCGGGGCTAGGCAGCCCCAACCGCAGCTCGCCCAGTATCATCTGTATGCCCAAACAGCAGCCAGCACGGCAGCCCTTCACCATAAACAGGTAGACGGCTCCTGCAAAACGCACTCGTCCCTGTAGAGATATGCGCTTCTTCGTGTCCTCTACACTTCCCGACACAGACCTTTTTAAGGAAAAGTAGATTTTTGGAATCCTGCCCCATCTTTTTGTTCTTTTTTTTATGCAGCATGTCGGGGTTTGGTATGAATCGCAATCAGGCGTTTGGGATGAACAACTCATTATCAAGCAACATCTTCAATGGCACAGGTTAGTGTGTTTAACTCCGGTGGGTATATCAAGGGATCATTAGATAGAAATTGTATTTAAATAAACACTCCAGTGTTTATTTTGAATACAACAAATCAATTATACATGAAACGCAGTGAGAATTACATTTCATACCTTGCTGCACATTGGCTAATACTGAGTGGCTGACACGACAAGATTACCGCGTTCACTGTTAAATGCAGTGAACAGTGTCTTCTAGAAGCAGGAAGCACAACTGCTTTTAGACCCAGGCAACATACGGTCAGAGTGAAAATCTGTTTAAACTGACCGGCTTTTTTTTTGTTTTTTTGTCAACATTTGTAAAAAGAAAAAAAAAACTAAATTGTAAAAAAATGTCAGTAAACTTTATTCTGGAAAAACTGAAAACATTGTATCAATTTATCTTTGACTGCTGAAACAGACGGTGAGTAACTATTATTCAAATTAGCTGTTGTGTTTGGTAAGCAGTTTTTACTTAGGGGAGGGCCATTTACTCATACAAATTCAGGGTAACACAATAATAATAATAATAATAATAATAATAATAATAATAATAATTATTGACACATAACACAGATAAATTGAGTTGAAGGTGACATTATATATTACAAGTTCCTAACCTTCCTATTACTGCAGATGGGAGTGAAAATGTAACGGGACTGGATCTGTCAGACTTCCCTGCGTTAGCAGACAGGAGTCGGAGAGAAGGGACTGGAAACCCAACACCGGTGCTCAACCCACTGGCTGGACGGGCTCCTTATGGTAGGCCATTAGGCCGTAGAAAGTGTCTTATTTTTACACACATCAAGCTATAGGAAGTAGGTTCCCCCCTAGGAGAGGAAATCAATATTAGCTTCTTGATTGGGTTCATATTATTAGCCACGGTTTTGTTTGAACAGACAAGAATAGCTTATGATACCCTTTTTGTTGTGATTTTATTGCTCATTACACTTTGGGGAATTATAATCTTTACTTCACTATGTTCATCGTCATCAAGTTGGCATGGTGACGAAGCCATCAACTGAACAGACGCAGGATTTCTCCATCCATAACGAGGACTTCCCTGCACTGCCTGGGCCAAACTATAAGGACCCCACGTTGAACAATGATGAAAGCAAAACTGTAAGTGTGAGCCATTAAGGACTCGACAACACAATCTGACAGGATGTCTGTTATTTTGTGTTAAGGGTACTCATTAAAGATAATTGTTTTTGTTTCTGTGTATTAAAGTGGTTTTCTTGTTTGTTTTTTCAGAACTTGAACTCCACAAGCAAGAGCACATCCAATGCAGATGGGCCGAAGTTCCCTGGAGACAAGACGACCTCAGCACAGAACAACAACCAGAAGAAAGGGATCCAGGTGTTGCCCGATGGTGAGACCTCTCAGCCAATCGTATCGCTCCAATTCCACTGAGACATCCCTTCTTAATCGCACAACTTGGGTGAGGCAGTTGGGCTCTCTACCCTGCATTTGGGGTTAGATAATTATTGGATAGGCTGCAGTGAGGAAACCAAAAGAATATGTTCAGTATGATACAGACCATCATCATCTTTCCATTAGTCTGTCTGTGAGCATCAGTTGTTAAGAGATAATTGGCTTGGTTTGCTCTCCAATGCGTGCACAAAGTGTGGGTTAAAAATGTGGAGGTAATGTATTTGCAGTAAGTATTAACTGTAGTTCACAGCCCAGTTCCAGCGGTTTGTTGAACTCTGAATTATCCTGCTGCTGCAGGTCGGGTGACGAACATTCCCTCAGGAATGGTGACGGACCAATTCGGCATGATTGGCCTGCTGACGTTTATCCGGGCAGCAGAGACTGATCCGGGGATGGTCCATCTGGCGCTAGGAAGTGACCTCACAACACTGGGACTCAATTTAAACTCACCAGAGTAAGATGGCTGTTCTACCCAAAATACAATAATACTTAGAGTTTCATTAGCCAGTATGTGTATGTTCATCAGCTGATTATGCGAGTAACAAATCAATAGTCCTGTGTTGAAACTCAGGCGCCCATTTAAATGTTATGTGATCTATAAGAGGTGTTGCAGGCACAGATGGTTACGATGGTTACCATTTTCACAGCTCTCCTTTCCACTGAGTAGATGTTATTCTCACTATGCCCCCTGCCTTCTGTACCAGTATAAGGTCAACCTTTGTTTACTGGTATTTTTACACTGGGACAGATTTGGGACCCTCTTTGCTGACATACATTCTCTGTGCAGGACTCATTGTAGCATTTTTACCCCCAGAGAAAAAACATATTGCATATAACATATTGACTTGAGGAAACTTTCCCAGTATATTCAAAAGATGTTGAAGCCAAACAACCATACTGTGTGTCCAGATATACAGTTTAATATATTTGTCAGTTTTTTTACACCATGAATGGATTCTGCCCTCAATATTGTAATTACCAGTGAAGCCAAAAGATGCCAAACTGTAACAACAAATTGTGTTTCACGCAACAATATGCAAAATATCAGTAGCAAACTTTATGAATAATATCTTCCTTTCCCTTCATGCGATTATTTTAAAAGCACTCAAACAAATCGCCTGACTCGGATGTGGGCGTTTCCCTCCCGTTGACTGCGTTTTCAACATCTATGCATTGGTCTCAATAGTTTGTGTTTTGTTAGTTTGTTCTGTTATTTTCCGTTTGATCTGAAATGTGATGAGCAAATGTTCTGTTTCCAGTGTCCGTAGTGCGAATCACTTACTGCAACTTTATTTCCTGACAGAAACTTGTACCCCAAGTTCGCCTCTCCTTGGGCCTCGTCGCCATGTCGACCTCAAGACATTGGTAAGACTTTCACATGAATTATGTGGGGGGAGGACAGCTTTTTAATCTTAAGAACAACCTTCATTTAGTGGTCATCAAAAGCTTTCACGGTTTTTGGCTGAGCCAGAGCCAAAACATGTTTTATCATGACAGGCAGGTTGTTAGGAACCAGGGGAATGATGCCGAAAGATGTTTTGTTAGTGCAAATTCCAAGAGGGCACCCATCCAATAAGCAATGAGAGCTGATCTTTCAAAGCATTCACATATGGCAGTTTTGGTATTGCATCATGATTTCAGAGTGTAAAAAAAAAAACGCATTAATCGTCACATCGCTCCATTGGCATGATAATGAAGTGAGAAAAATATGTTTTAGTCACTCCTACTCGTTCTTGCCTTTTCAGACTTCCATGTTCCGTCTGAATACTTAACAAATATCCACATAAGGGACAAGGTAAGTGAGCTTCAGAACAGTGCCATGATAAGTGGTTTCAGTCTTCAGGTTGTACATGTAGGTACAAAAGTAATATTCCTCATTATTTGCTCTCCTGCCTCCAGTTGGCTGCAATTAAACTGGCACGATATGGCGAAGACCTGTTGTTCTACCTGTACTACATGAATGGTGGAGACCTGCTACAGCTTCTGGCAGCAGTAGAGCTGTGAGTACCTTTTTTAAAACGCATGTTGTCTACCATGTATAGTTTCTACGTTTGATCATGTTCTCGCCATCTGGACTTTGTTGACAGCTTTTCAAGGCGATTTTAAAAGTTGTACAAATGAGCATTTAAGTGTGTGGCAGGCTGTCGGTAGTTCCTCCCATCTTTTAGAGTGCAATTTTGATTCCTGCGGTTTTTCGAGGTTCTTGGCTTCTTCCCTTTTGTCTTATTCCTCGTCCGTAACTTGACTCTCCAGCTTCAACCGGGACTGGAGGTACCACAAAGAGGAGCGGGTTTGGATAACAAGGGCGCCTGGCATGGAGCCTACACTGAAGACCAACACCTACGAGAGGGGAACCTACTACTTTTTTGATTGTCTTAACTGGAGGAAAGTAGCCAAGGTAGGAACTAGTCTTTCACACGCTGGCGAAGTGGCATCAGGTTTTTACTGACTACTGACTCTGGTTGTGGTTTACGAGCTTTTCCTAACGTGTTTTAAAATTGTGTTTGCATCACAAAGGAATTTCATCTGGAGTATGATAAGCTTGAAGAGAGGCCTCACGTGCCAACAACGTTCAACTACAACCCAGCCCAGCAGGCCTTCTAAGGCCCGACCAGTCCAGGGGGCCGCAACGGTTCCTGCACACAACACTGTTGTCCAGGAGGGGCGCTGTGGTTGACATGGCTTGGTTTTTATTCCTCGAGGATTTGGCTATCTGACTGTGGCCACCATCAAAACTGCCCTGCCTTTCCAAAATTACATGCTGCCCAAAACACCAACACTTGTTCAGTTTTTATTCTTTATGTTCCTCCTGTTTTTTTTTGGTCTTGTTTTGAGCAGGGTCTGTGTTATGTTTACGTCTCTGAATCTGAAGCTTGTTTTCTTTTAGAAAAGAGGACTGACCCTGTGGCACAGGACAGTGACAGTACAAGGTTTACGCCTCACCAAGTGTTAAGAACAGAAAAAAGACGAGGGAAGTTAACATCCTCAGACGCAAGTGAAAGGGTGAAAGAAATGCAATGTTTATTGTTGCACTATATTTAGTAATAAAAGAACACAAAATTTGTTTGTGATTTTTATTTTTATTTTTTATGAACACTCCCTGATATATATTTTTCCATTTCTATTGTTTTATGGGTTGGGGGGTTTGATGCAACTTTTCCACATGCATCCCTTTTCATCTCACCCTTTTCTTTTTTTCTACCATTTACATTGATTTCAACCTTTGTATTTGCACCACCAAACAGTTCTGTCTCATACTCTGCTTCTCCCTCTGTCCGTCTCTCTCTCCATGCGTTCTGTGCCAGTTGAACATGGACACAAATCTGGGAGATTACTTTGGTTTCCACAAATGTGGACAAATCCTCGCAGAGGCTAAACAGCTACACGGCGTTGCTCCAGAGCAAACGAAACAATTTCCAGTCTTTGTTACAATTTTGTAAGAAATGTGTACATTTTTTGTTTCTTTGCATCACATAAATTAGTATATGTATGTACGAATGTGTATATATGATTGCTATATATATATATATGTATGTATATATATATATATGACATCTATTTTGGAAGAAATTTTGCCCTGCCTTTTACCTCGTTTTTATGAGGTGAGCATGGATGCAATGTGGACGCAACAGGACATTTCTGGATCTGCTGGACAGGGTGTCACATGGCACTGCGGGCACTTACATCAAAATAATACAAAATTAAAATGTAATTTAAGGAAAGGCCTGATTTTTAGCCAAAAAAGCAAACAAAAATAAACACTGAGATCATCCCGAGTTTCGAGTCCGAGGTAGAATAAGGGGTGTATTTCAATTCAAGCTGTTTGAACAGCAGTGAACAGCATTTCATAGGAAACGGAAAATTGTCAAATTGAGGAGAAAAAAAATCCAGACCAATCTTGTATTTTCAGAAGTTCAAAGCTTCTTTTCTTTGTATTAAAGCAGAAAAGGCTTTCCTGAACCACTGTGTGTGTGTTGTTTATTGCTTTAAAGTGAGGGGACCGAGTTAAACTTTCTTGGAGCCATTTATAATTATAATGTACAAAACTAAATGTATAGTTAAGTTTTGTATGATACATTAGTTTCATGTTTACAACGGCAAAACAAAGCATGTAATCTGTGCCTTAAAATCTTTTGTAGCATCTTCATTTTCAGTGTGAAAGATTTCATTACAACTCATGGAGAAACATTACATTCTGTTGAAAGTGCAAGTTTAATTAGTCTTCAAAGACTTTACAGAACTTTGTCTTCAAGCAAGTCAATTCATGGAATGTAATTTTGACCAAATACTGGCCTCATTTTCACATGTACCACATGTTTATGGATACAAAATTGGGAGAAAAAAAATGTAATGATACATCACGAGTGCTGCAGAGAAATAAAGACACTTTTGTACTAAGCTACACTTACAGATTAAGAATCTTGTGTTTAGAAGTATTATTTCTAAATTAATTAGTTGTCGAAACAGTCTAGAAAGGCACATATACAATGTATAAAATGGATTAAAAAAAAAATAGCAGTCGACAAATATGGCACATGAACATGAGAGGATTATACATTGAAAACATTCTCCGAGTCCTCAACTGCTATAATGTCCACAGGCATTTAAAACAGAGTTGCCATTAAAGGCCATGGACAATCAATCAAAATTAGGAAATTGGACAAAAACAAATATGTATGCAAAGCATTCACAGATTTTGACTGATCAGCAGAGGACAGGCATATGGAGGCTTCTACTGTAGAAAACAGTCCATCCAGACTACAAGTATTTAAAGGCAGTGTGGCAGAGGAAAGCGTTGACTTTTACATTATACTTGTTATACCACCCGACCATTTCAAATTGCAGTCGCTTGCCTACATGCTACACATTCTAATTTAATTTATTAGATGTGGCAAACACTTCAAAGAAAGGTTGTGGAGATGTTATGTTTCCGTAGAATGGAAACAAAAAAGAAACTTTCTGCCGTAGCACTAAGTATACATTCTCTACTTAAGATGATTGTTTTGTCATGGGATGTAAAGAGAAAAAATATCCTCCAATTGTCTGTTTTCCATACACACACATTTCACTGCAGTCTTTTGCGTTAGATCTTCTCTTCTCACTCTTCTAGCGAGGCGCATTCTCCCCCATTTTACAGTCCTCCAGTTGTGAACACGGATCTGCTATTTTCACAGCGAGGGTAACTTTAAAGCCGGTTCAGTGAGAGCTGAGCCATCTAAAGGACCTCCTGCTTTGGCAGCGGCTTCTGATGAAAAGAATCAGAGACAGATTATTATTATTTGCCCACATGCAAAAAAAAATTTGTCTATAATATATTATGAATGACAAGTAAGTTATTTCTGAGATCTAAAAGTGGATAAAGACATCATCCTTCATTAATCATAGGACTATCTCTGAGAAATCATCTACAAAAAGCCTGTAGAACAGGTTGGGTGGTTTTGCATAATTAAAAGAGTCCATTAATCATCACAACACCGCCTAACCTTTATCTTTCTTCTCCTGAGTCTCCTCGGCTGCAGTCTTGTCTGCTCTGAAGAAGATCCGCGCGCTGCTTAACGAGAAGTGGAGCAGCTCAAACTCCTGAAGTGAAAGGAAGACAAAAGAGGTCAGACTGAACAGTTCATTTACATCAGAGGATGTCAGGCGTGGAGGGAGAGACACAAGGCAAAGAAACTGCTTGAGGTGAAAAGGAAAGGATTCTAAAAACATCAGGAAGCTGGATATTGGGGGCCTGCTTATTAATACGATCAGCAGCTGGAGCAGAAGCAGTGTATGTGACACAAAGCCCATGGAGGCAATTAAAGTACTTAAAAACCCATTAGCTCCCAATTGCTGCAATGTCCATCAAGGTTTGTGTTTCTTCGAGAAACCAGATTTGAAAACACGATACTTATTTATTGAGATTAATTTGATTTACTCGTCCAGAGGATATCAGGAGTTTTGTGAAGACAGAATCTGCCTAAGAATCCTCACGTTTTAAGTTTTCTTCATGATCAGTCAGTGAGAGTAGTCTGTACATCCATGGCTGCATTCCAAACAGGAACAGACAATAGCTAATTTGGCATAGTATTAATGCCGCCAATTAGGCCCCAAAGTCAGGCTAAAAATTCACTGACTCCATGGCAACATTATACTTCCTGTTAACATCTTCCAGTTAGAGGGGTTGAAGGGGTTTCCAATCCAACAGGGATTTTACCTGAAGGTAGACATCCAGCCTCTTCTGAGTGAGGTTCATGGTTTGCAGCAACTTTTCATCCTGGCTGGCCGTCTGGACGCTCTGCTCCTTCACCACAGCATTCATCTCTTTCTTGTACTTATCTCGGACGGCCTGGAACCAGTGCAGAGAGTCGAACTCTAGATACTGGTCCAGCAGCTTCAGGATGTACGCCACACCTGCAGGAGTGACAGTGGCAACAGAGTGTAAGTTAGTCAAATCAGAAAGCAGCACAAGTGTAGCACATTGGGAGGATGTTGTACAGTACATACTCACCCATTGCAAATCCATCATCTGTGAAAGCAGCTCCAGTTTTGTTCTTCTTGTTGAGTTTCTCTTTGCAGCTGATGGAGTGCTCCACAAAATTCACCGTCTATGATGAGATTAGTTGTGCATCAATTAGGGAAAGTGCTTCATAGAATAGATGAACATTAAAATTACAAGTAAAAAAAAAGAGAGAAAAGAGTGTGTAGTAGCATAGAAACAAATAAAAAGTCTGGACACTGACCAGTGGGGGTACAATCATGTAGAAGTTCCTCAGGTGCATATTCTTGGCACTGCGAAACTCAGCTGCAAACACCGCCACCAGCTTCTTGAAGTACTCCGTGCCCTCCGCAGAGTTGCTGGTCAGATCTCCCAACACGGAATCTAGGACACTGGAAATGACCCAACATTTAGGAAGAGCCATGCAAACTACAGGTAATGTTTCCTTTCTTATTTTCTTTATACTGCAGCTGTGGTGCCCTCTGCAGGAGTAAAAATGGAAATACACTGACATATGTTTTTTTTTGGGGGGGAAGAGTTTATCCTGTGAGGTCCCGGGACAGAGGATGTCGTATGTGTACAGATTGTAAAGCCCTCCTAGTAATTTGTGATTCTTGGCAATACAAAATAAATTAAACCCAATCCCACATCCGCCAAAATAATATTAAATCCACCAAATGCAAATTATAATTTGGAGAAATAAAGTGCAGGGTTTTCAATTGCCCTACCTAGCAGCTTTCTGGGTCTCCTCCGACAGTCCCTCCTCTTTCACCAGCTCCTCAAAGTTGACTATATCCTCCAGGTCGGGGACGAACCTGGAGATGACACGGACACAAAGACATACCAGTGATATATGACAGAAAACACTTCAGTGGACATGAGTTTTAAATTGTATTTAACCTAATATTTACATAAAAGAATAATTATCTATCAAGTTAATCAGACATTTCAGAGACTCTCTCAGATGCATTCAGCCCAAGATCTTCATATTAACAGCGCAAAGGAGCACACATGTACACAACCAGCAGTCGAACAACTCTTTCACCTGATAGCACTGCTGCAGCAGTGGAGGCCTCCAGAGCGGATCATACGCACATAGCCCATGGCGTTACCTGCAAAAAAGGGTAAAATTGATGTTGGTTTAAATTTGCCAGCACTTGCAGTGACATTTCTAAGATGAAATGCCAAGAACAGATCAGCGTTTATGTGTTTTCCTCACCAATCTGGCTGATGAGCTGTCTGAACTGGTCCAGGTAGCTCTGTCCATCCGGAGTAATGCCCAGCTTCCTGATGCCGCGGTTAAACTTTTCTGCTCGCTCAAATGGATACTACGACAAAAACATGGAACACTACAGCTGAACAAGAGCTTGTTATTGTGCCAAGTGATATGAAAACGCAGTATTTTTTTAAAACGAAAACTTCAGGAGGATTAGACAGCTAATAAGTTTCAAGAAGTCTTTCTGTTTATATGAAAGCGAGCCCTTTTGCCGAGTTCATTTAATCTAAACTGGATTCAAGTTTCCAGCTCTCACCAGCTGGGGCTCAACTGACTAAGCTAAAGCACAACATTTTCTGAAAAGTTCCACCCGCAATATTCACCATCTGTCCATTGTGCTTTGTTTGAGTAACTCGTGGTGGTAAAATGAATTTGGACAGGCACCAAGCTTTTCCTACCTTCTGATCAGACTGGTCCTTTGTTTCTCTGAAGAAGCGAATGTCCTTGATGAGTCTGGACTTGATGTGTTCGTCGTACATGAATTGACTGAAGATGTAAAACTTCTTCCGCAGGAACTGGTAGGTGAAATTCACCTGATGAAAGAAGAGAGAAAATGTGAAACAGGTGCAGCAAAACCCTTGATACGCCCAGATCTGAAAGAAAAAGTACAGACGGTCCGAAAATAAAAACGCGCACCACCGCCTCCCCGGTAAACTCACCGTGGTGTTCATAATGCCTGTGCCGTGGGTCCGGATGGAGTTGGCGATGTGACGGATGTTGATGGTGTTCAAGTGCTTGTTGTTACTGGCCTTCTCCACGAAGATCTGTTGGAGAGCAAACATTGCCTATGATGCACAAACAACTGCTTGGTTCAAGAGATGGAAGGTGAACATGGATGCGACATGTCTTACCTGGTTGTTGAGGTTATAAAGGTAGCGTGAGACAAAAACGTGAATGTTCCTCATGATCTCCAGAACATCCAGGCCCTGATGAGGAAACAACGGGGATCCAGTTATAACCAATCATGTATCACCTTCACTTTGATCAAAAACTCCACCTCCCTCCTGATGTGTGCGGTGCATCCATACAGACCTGCTCCAGAGTCTGGCTGGGCAAGTATGCCTCCGTCATGGTGAGTCCATAGCGCTGCGTGGCGAGGTTTCTCATCTCGCTGTAGGTGGCCCAGTCGTGGAGAGCGACAGTGGTTAGGTTGTAGAAAGTTTTATCCAGGTAGTGGGTCACATAGGCTGCATAGAAAACCAAGACAAATAGTCTTGTTAGTTACACCTTTAGCGTCATCTTGCAGTTTTCCAGCAGGTGTCAGCATTTCACAGTATGCCGTCTTATAATGACATGAGCCAGATTAACAGACTCAACCTTATTTCTGCTGAATTAAAATAGTCAAACTGAAGAAAAACTAAAAACAGTAACAGCACCTAGAGGACGCACACTTCAGCCAAAGTTAAATTAAATAACATTTTACATAAATTTAAATTATACATATTGGGACATGTACTAGATAGTTTATATAAGTGTGGTAGATGCCATTAGAAAAGACCAATAAAAACCATGTACATGTATGGACACAGTATTTCCATCACCTTTGATCAGGATGAAGCGGTTGAAGAATCGGATGGGTTTGAGGGAGAAGAAGTGGGCCAGGTCCTTCATGCCAACTTTGAAAGGGTTCCTGTCGTCCAGCTTCAGGTGGGTGTGGACGGAGAGACGCAGGTCTTTCTCAATCTCCTTACACAGCTTGTCCAGTAGGTGCTACAAGAGTTCGAATGAGAACAAGACGCACAAATGCACATGAAGGTTAAGGATGCGACCGCAAAGCTCTTTGATTTGTACAAAACTATTTAAGTCAAATGTCCCTACACTTGTCCACCATCCTTGTTTCTGCCTCTAACTTTAACCCTCATTTCATTTAGCTACTCTTTTTCATCCGTTCTCACCTCGTTGAACACGTCCATGATCTCCTTGTCGTAGCTCTCCAGTAGCTGGTCACATGATTCCATGTGTTTGGCGTGCAACATGGAGGGCACGCTGTCCCTCAGTGCACTAAACATGTACTGGCAAATCACAGACGCCATCCAGGAAGGCAGAGCACCGGAGCAGCCAATCAGACACAAGCAGATAGGGAAACAGGTAACATTTAAAAGCAAACTTTAAACAAATAGACAGCCGCTTATATAAATGAGAAGATATCCAGTCTTCCAGGTGTCTGGTAAAGCAGTAAATAAAACATTTCAGCAATGTTAGTTTGTGATCCTCTCAAACAGGGTTCCAGAAAGAGTGCGCGTGATCAGTCCAGTCTGCTTACGTGTATTCGAGCTGCGTCCACAGCGTTATCATATACATCATCGAGGTAGATGGGAAACACAGCTCGGTGCCAGTAAAGGAAACTACAGTCACACTGCAGCTTGACCCTGAGGAATAAAGGAAAACAGTCGCATGCCAGAAGACTCTTAAAGTAGGTCACAGGAAACATCAAATTGCTAACATGAAAAGATTTGTGCCAGAATTTCAACAGAGTTCTGGTCCAACATTAGCATCAAAGTGTCGGATACAATTAAAAATGTTTGGTTCAACAGGTAATCGATGCAATCACGTGGCGAAGAGATGAATGTGCAGTTGAGATGTCAACATCTTAATGATTTGGTTATATAAAGTGTTTGGTTTTAGCCTGTTCTCAAAACTACTGCGCAAGCTCTTTGCCTATGAGACATCACAACACAACAACTGGCTGTCTATTACATGCTGCTTAACGCTGGCTGGAAAGCAGCAGCATCTGAATTTCTACAATTCTTCTTTGCTGCCTGGAGGGTTAATCACTTTGCCAGCTCTTGGCAGACGGAACAAAGGCAGATTGTGTCATGCACTGACTAGCAAATTAGCACTTGTACATTTTGTTCAACAGGATCAAAAAGGAAGAAAACCCCCACCTCTCACTCAGCTCACTGATCAGATCCAGCTTCTTCAACACGAGCTGCAGTGGAAGCAGCTCCTCATCTTTGAACGTTTTCTACAAGACAGTGAGAGATTTCAATATCAAGCTGAGAAAGCAAACAGAAGTGTATCCCATCGAACTTCTCCCAACTTACCAGCTGAGTGCCGACACACAGTGCCAGAGACACCACGAGGCGTCGCTCCTTTGTGCTGGGTCCACTCAGAGCATTTTCTGCCAGAACCAAAGACGACAGCACATCCAGCCTCTGCTCGCTATACTTCTTGTCAGAGATCACCCTTTTCTGCAAGGAATAAAACACACATAGCGTCACATAAAATGAAGTTAATTAGAAACATATACATATTTCACTTATGTCACAACTCCAAAAACTTCTCCTGTGAATACCAATATTCATATTATTTGTGTATTCACCTTGGCGACGCCGATGGCGTTGAGGGCCTGTGACTGTAGCTGCTGAGTGATGTGAGAAACAGAGTCTGCTACAACCATGGACCGCCGATGAAACATGTGCTCCACAGCCTGAGGGGAGAGACACATCACATGACTTAATTAGTTTTTTCGCAAACAGACAATGCACTGGTGAAAAGTACGAAGACACACACACACACCTTGAGCAACTCAACGAGTCGACACAGAGCTTTGACAGAGGTCTTGGTCATGGGCCGCTGCATCGACATGTACATGTTCATGGTGGTTTTGATAATGGTGCTGATGCTGTACGCATACAGGATCCCCTGTGAGGAATACAGAGGGAACCTTCGTAAAGACGTTATACCTTCAACAAACTTACATCTAAAAAAGGCATACCACTTTTTAAATAATCTTATGTGGTCAGTTTATCATGAAAAGACTCTTCCAGGAAACTTCCTTACATAACAAATACGTCGGCCCTTACCTGTACAAACACATTACACCTGCTGTTCAGGTCTTCTGCCAACTTGTCACCCTTATGCTCCGTGGATAAGATGGACTCCATCTTCATCATCCAGGAAGTTACAAACACGTAGTATGACTGCACATCCCTGAAGAGAAGAGACAACGTAAACTATCAGATTCTACAAATCAAAAATTGGGAATGAAACAAAGTAAACGGGACTGATCTTTGGCCCCACTGACTTTGTTAGTATCTGTGCTCTTTGCTGTAGGTAGGTGTCTCTATGCGCTCTGATCGCCTGTAGACTCTTCTTATCCATCAGTTTAGCTGCGGCCGGGACCTTAGCAAGGAGGAAAGCGTCGGGAAACCAGATGATGTTTGCAGTCAGAGTGACAGCTGGGACCTGAAGGAGAAGGCAGATACAAACCCACGGGATCAAGACAGTTTCCACTGTTGCAAGATGATTTAATAAAAATTATAAAGTTGAGGGAGGGCTTGTAGGCCAAGAGCTACCTTTTTACAGATGTCAAGCAGCGCCTTGTAGAACTTCTTGTCGACGCTCCTGAAGATGTGAAAGTGAAGCACAAATAGACCACAGACGCCGGCATACTTATCCCTCTGGTCAATCTCTGAAGGTTCCCCTGAGAACAACACGGACAAACAGACATAAATCACTTGAAGTTGCAGCAAAGAGCAAACTAGTCGATCCTGAGAAGTGAAACTGACCAATTTTGGACTCAACGTTGGTGAATATGGTGCGAATGTTGAAGGCAAACTCTTCAGCAAAGGCACTGTTTTTGGCAACAGCTACTCCTTCCCCGGGATCATCGAATCTCTGCTCCACACAGGCCTGACACACAGTTGTAAACATCATGAGGTTAATGCTGCTCAGAATATATTCAGTCTTAAAATGACCTAATTGATCACCGTTTGCATATTGGCACAAAACTAAACTCTGACTTTACAGCAAAAGAATTCGACCTCAGAAAATGAATTCTACAACATAATAAAGGCCTGAAAGAAGTAAAGTCACCTGCAGTATCATGCCATCCAGCATCTGTCCCTCAAGCTTGAGCAGGAGCTTCTCAAAAGGTTTCAGCTTCTCTTCAGGAATGGAAAATTTCCCCGGGTTATGGTGCACAGATTTCAACAACCTACAATTAGAGGATGCGATTACAGAAGACTATAGGCTGTACAATATTTATATATATTAAAGCAGAGTCATAAAATAATATCTGGTTTAAACTGATGAAATTAGTTATAAATGCAGAAAATGTAGGGGTTAATGCAAAATATCTTTCTAGATCAGATTCACGTTTTTTTATATCACAAACATGTTTTAACCTTTTTTCTTAGTTGTATGGTTTCAATCCACTTTTATAAACCATTCAGAGGTGTCCTTCATGGTCATCCAGATAGTTTAGAGAGTGTGTGTGTGTGTGTGTGTGTGTGTGTGTGTGTGTGTGTGTGTACCTTTTATACATCTTCCAGTGATCTTTTAGTGTGCCGTGATTTTCCATTATCTCGTCGAGTGTGAGCAAAACCACTAACAACTCCCCGAGGTGTTCGTACACTATCTGCAGAGGGAACACAAAACAGACACAGTAAGAAATATTTTAGATAGATGAGAAAAATAATTGAGATTAAAGACATGACTGAAATTAACCTGAATCTTAAAACCCACCTGGAAATGGACACCTGACGACTCAATGATTTTTGTTGTACCCCTGAGAAATGAGAGGAGAAATGCTTTTGTACTTTTTGTTGTACGTTGTAAGAGAGACAAACATGCAATACCGCAAGTACTTCACAGTCTGTGAGTTGTTGTTTTGTCTGCTTAAAGAGCACAAACGCCCCTCTGATAACGTGGGTATTTGAGCCAATCCAACAAGAACAGTACATTCACTGTGCAATATTACTTGTTGCTGTTGTAGAGGGCAGCCAGCTGGTGAACAATGTTGACCACCACTTCATAACATCTTGACACAAAACAGGACAGTTCCTGCAAAGAAAGATGATGTTATCGTGATTTCTACAAAATGCGGTGCACTTAGACAGAAAGTATTAATTGCCTACCTGAAGGAACGAGATAAATCTGCCCATTTGAATCTGGGACTCTCCTTCAACAACGCTGGAGTCAGACACTGTAACGAAAATGCACATTTACGTCTTTATTTCTTAGCAGTTGTTCGAGAATTACTATGCACCACTAAAGGCAGACCAAGAATGAGACTAAGTAGTAATATCTGACAGATTACCTCCCTCTCCATAGTACAATAAACCATTGTAGAACTTGGTTTCTGCCTGCAAGGGAACATTTAAAAAAAAAAGAATCAGAATGTGCAGCGCACAGCACAACACAAGCAAGGGATGTCAACATCTCTTGACACTGGAGAGATTAATTTATACCTAGAAGCGATATGTCGCTGTTTTTCTATGAGTAGCCTCCTATTTTGTTTAACTTGACACCAATGGTGTCACACTATTCCACTCATCAACAAGTAGCGTCAACACGCCAAGATATGCAGCAATGTGCTAGCAAAGGCTGAAGAAGAGGACTGCAAGCCAGTAAATATTGAAGTAAACAATGCTGGATTTAAAATACTGTTTAAAAAAGCGTTTGGAAGGAAATGCATTCATCACATTTGTTAGACATCAAGGATACACAACAACAACAACATCCTTCAAACTCCACAAAGCACCTTTATGCAAGAGTAGAAAGGTATGATGAAAAACACAAACAAAACTAACTCACAATAGCACAGAGTGCACTATTTTGACCATGCTTACCTCGTACTTGAGCTTCTTCACTTCACTACAGAGAGCAGCATACACTGTGATGACTTTGTTCAGAACCTGCACACAACACAACATGAAAGTCATTATGAAAAAAGGAAAAACAGGATATGAGACTTGCAAATGACATATTCTGTCTGTCTTTAATGAGCCTACCTTGTTGTCTGTTTTAATCAACTCTAATAAGGATGACTGCTCGTATGGGAGAAGCTGAAAGAGAGTAGAAAGTATTGGGAAGGAAGTTGCACAAGTGTATATTGTGTAAAAACAATGCCGGTCTTTTCAGGTGGATGTACTGCCACTAGTGTTTGGTGTTTTACCTTCAGGGCGATGGGGTCCAGGGTGAAGTCCCACACATCTCCGATGGAGTCATCCAGAGCCTCCTCGATACCCCGCAGCTGAGAGGTGTACTCCTCCAGGAACTTGCTGTAGTTCTTCAGTTGAACCTCTGTGTGTATTTCTGCAGAACAGAGGGGTTGATCAAGGACACTAGATCAAAGCAGAGGAAGACTGGCCCTGATGCAAACTCGTTAACGGTGCCAGGCCCATTCTGTTTTGCTAAAACCTCAGCAACAAATGGCCGTACTCTCTTTATCATTTATAAAACACACAGAATCAACATTCAACCCCATTTAGTTTCTGCTATTAACTACAGGAGACCTGACACACTAAACACCACCAATGTCCATTTTATTTGCTTTCATGAAAGGAATTTGGGGTTACAGTCCGCTGTGTGTGCTGTTTTTTTTACTATGAGCTCCTGTCAAAATGACCCAAGTGTCAAACTGATCAGCTGTAGCGATGTGAGCGATGGCGGTGATTAACGTCAGCTAACTTTGCTGTGGCTTCACTTCACGAAAGTATCCTTTACGTTACAACTGGGCTGCGTGCAGTGGAAGAAAATAAAGTGAAATAATGTTTAAATGTGTCCATGTGACGAGCTTTTCTTTTGCAATTAACAGTCAGGAGTGTTCCGTGCCAGCAAATAGACGGTGCCCGGTGGGAAGGCAGCCGGCTAGCAGCGTAGCACTGGGTGCTAACGTCGTTAAGCACGTCGCTAGGTTTCACTGCAGGTCGGGACGGTACTTACTTTGGGAACCGTCGTCAAAACGGTCAAACTCCCAGTCAGGTGCGATGGTTTCTACCGCCATTCCGCCAGCATAGGTGAGCCAAAACACTGCTGTTAGAGAGTGGGGTTACACGGTCCCATGACGGGTCTCATGATTTTGTGAGTGATCGCTAGTGCTCATGGGAAATGGAGTTTGTTAGATAGGTGGCTCGCTTGCTGGCTGGATGATATGGATAAATAGATATATGATGACAGATGGATAGATGGATGGAAAATAAAAACATGTCATGCAACAACATCCATAACAGCTACACTACAATAACGTTTTTAGTCACAGGGCAGCATTGGACTGCTCTTAACAAATATCTGTCAAGTTTGTCTGTGTGTGTATGTGTGTGTGTCCTGCTGTCTGTTGTATACTACTGCCACTGTATTTGAATATGCATGCACTAAACATGATAGAGGCGGTGAGGGAGTCCTATGGTGTGTGTGTGTGTGTGTGTGTGTGTGTGTGTGTGTGTGTGTGTGTGTGTGTGTGTGTAAGGGGGAGTCAGGGTAATGTCACACTGAAGACTCGGCCCACCATTCAGAGGACGACAGAGTCCACAAGGAAGAGTCAAGGTTGGCAGAGGAGTGTGAGAATTAGATGCCTTCTTCTGCTATGGTTTCAGGTTAACGGTAAGGGACTTTTTAAAATGTATTCTACTATTCTACTCCTAACTATCGACCATACGTTTCTCAGACTATCATATTGTGATACACATGTACATGTTGACACATTGATTGTAGCAGTATCTGTGTGAGCAGATAGGCTGGAGAGACGGAGACACACATAGAGATATTCAGCAATACAAATTGATTTGATATGAAAATTAAAACTTTCTTTTAAGTTCTTATTTCATCCTCAACCCTTTGGTCATGATCTTGGAGATTATTTGTGCCTAACTGTAGAAATCCCTTCATTATACATTGTGTATTTGATGTACCATGCTTTTCTTTAGATACCCTTGTGTATCTGTAGATCTATATGGGTACAGGACTCCTTGTAGATAACATTACTTAGCCTTGAATGATTTTATACTTTTTTCGCTCAAAATAATTTGGTGCTTGTAACAATTTTGACCACATGATGGTTTGATGATTAGAAAATGCTTGACTATTTAACATAATAAACTGATCCTGTTTCTTAACTTCCAAACATATTATATATTATATAAACACTACATTCTTTCAAGCCTCTTCATCCGTATTATTGATACATTTTGACACACTAATGAAAAGCATTTTGTCTGATATGCCATTTTTTTGCAGATTGGGTGAAAGAAGGTTATATATTTTGAACAATGCTTTGCTCACAACTCCATAACCTCAGCTGTTTAGTACCTGGTCATCTCTTAGGAATTCCAAATAAAGAGCATTGTCAATGTCAGACAACACAGCATCAGTGTTGTTGGGAAACAAGCATGAAGAATGATAATGCAGGCAATCTGTGTCATCAGATGACTCGGCCAAAGCCAAGCTCTCTACAACCCAAAGTTGAACACTTGATTTTTCACAAGTAACATATCATTTAACAAGACTTGTTTGCTTCATAACTAATCCTTAGCTTTTGACTGCATCCACCATTTCTATATTTAGGGCCCGAGCACTGACGTAGTCAGAGCGGAGGACCTATTGTTGTTCTAATGTTTATTATCATTATTATTATGGTAGGGCTTTGCGTAGGGAAAAGTGATGCTTGTTCTTGATTGTGTTTCTCTTTTTCCTTTTAGGCCAACTGTTTGTGACCAGTGTAGGTGCCACGCTGTTTCTCCGGAGCCAGAGCAGCCGGAATAACATCCTGTCAGCTTTCCACCATGGTTATCCCAGAGTCACAAGAAGCGCAACAGCACGGCTCCAACCTGTCCCCATCTCAAAACTATGGAAGTCCACAACCTTTGAGCTCTAATGAGAATATTTCACCAGCCAACACCAGTCTCCATTATGAGCCACAGGAGACAGACTTTCTGCTCCCAAATCAACTGTATGGTAGGTCGAGGTTCAGTGGATCCACGAGAGCAAAGGATGCAGGTGCCTCCGGTGCACCTGCTGAGTCAGTCTGTTCTATGGTGCTTCAGATCCTGGTGCCGTTTATGCTGGCTGGTCTCGGGACCGTCTCTGCTGGGATGCTGCTTGAAGAGGTTCAGGTGAGAAAACAGTAAAGCCAAGGAGGACAAAGAGGTGGTTTATAGTTTAGGTGTCGTTCCAAATCCCTGGAAGCTAAATGAAGGAAGTGTTTTTTTAAGCTCATTTTTGCCAGGAATTAAAGAGATGAAGAGAGCAGAAAAATAAAATAAAATGAAATTAGAATTTTAAAGTTGGTGTGTTTATTTCAAGTGAGCATCACCTTGGCTGAGAACAAAGATGGTTTATTGTGTGTTTGTTGTGTTGCTGTTGACCGCGGTTCATCTACTACAGTATATTAAGTTTGTGAATGTGTTTTTCGAGGCAGAACTGGGACGTGTTCCAAGAAATCACAGAGATCTTCATCCTGGTCCCTGCAGTGTTAGGCATGAAGGGGAACCTGGAAATGACTCTGGCCTCAAGACTCTCTACTGCTGTGAGTGTGTGCGCTTGTTAACACACAAACACACACAGACATGTGCGCACAAGCCAGCAATTCAATCCAATCACACGCATTCCATTATGTACACAAAAAGTGACCTCATGTCAGTAATCCATTTATAATATAAACACAATTACAAAGAAATACCATGAGATGTTGCACAAATTATAAAGTAACACTTGACAATGCAGTGAATGTAGTGAAATGGACAGAGATGGGCAACAGAGTTGGAGGGAAAGTGACTAACATGGAAAATTGATTGACTGGGCAACTACAAACTCTTTCTCAGAATTGTATTTTTGCCTCCACGCATCATGGGTTTTCTGTCCTCGTGTGAAACTCCTCACAGAGCTGTGAAGACCACGGCAGCTGATCAACTCGCAGCACAATATCCTGCAGAACAAAATGATGCTAACGATAGTTCAACGATTCAAATAATATGAAATGATGATCAAATATTATCATAATAATCATTTTAAAAAGTAAAACATAGTGATGAGCCAAAATGTTGCACTGAGCTATATGTTCTTTCATAATGATACAAATGCTCATTGTAATTTATTTTGAGTCAATCCTGTTCCTCTGCCGTTTCTACGGATAAAAACAGTCCCAACAAATACTCTATTTACTTGAGTCACATTTGCCAAATACTACAGATTCAGATTAAGATTCAACTTTATTGTCATTTTACTACAAAGTACTGGGACAATGAAATGCAGTTTAGCATCTGACCAGAGTTTAAAAGAAAGCAGTACAAGTGCAGTGCAATGTGTTGGAGAAATACAATGTACACAGAATAAACAGTATTGGACAGTATAAATAGTGGATATAAAATGCATATGTGTAATATAAACAGCGAAGTGCAAGTGTGTATAGTCATTAGAGGAAGGTGTCTGTTGTGTGTGTGGGAGGGGTTGGTGGTGGTGGTGGGGGCTATCACTGTGGTGCAGAGTTAAGGATGTTGACAGAGGGGAAGAAACTGTTCCTGAGCCTGCTGGTCCTGGAACGGAGATTCCTATAGCGCCTCCCAGAGGGGGAGGAGGGCAAACTATGGCCGGGGTGTGTGGTGTCCCTGACAATGCTGTGCGCCCTCTGCAGGCAGTGCTTGAGGTGGATGGTCTCGATGGCAGGGAGTGGAGTACCGGTGGGGGGTGCAGCGCTTTGTCTTCCTGAATTCCACAATAAGATCCTTGGTCTTTTTGGTGTTGAGGTCCAGGTTGTTGTTGGCACACCACACCGCCAGGTGCCGGACCTCCTCCCTGTAGGCCGACTCATCGCTGTTGTTGATGAGGCCCACCACCGTTGTGTCGTCTGCAAACTTGATGATGGTATTGGAACCATGTACAGGTGTGCAGTCATAGGTGAACAGGGAGTAGAGGAGAGGACTCAGCACACAGCCCTGTGGAACGCCAGTGTTCAGGGTGAGGGTCAAGGAGGTAAACCTAACATACTGGGGTCTGTTGGTTAGAAAACACAGTATCCAGCTGCAGAGGGAGGTGTCGATGCCAAGGTCACCTAGTGTAGTATTCAGTGACCAGCTGCACAAAAGTATGTCACCTTTTAAAAGGTTTTCACATTCAGTGGGAGCCAATGAGCTGGAGGGCTGAGTGCCATAAAGTAGTCATAGGGAAGTTAGAAAGTAATGAGAGAAGTGTTGCGGCAAAATTTATCTTTGTTGAGTCTGTTGTTGTTGAGTCTTTGAAAGCTGAAATAACAAACTTGTAATACAACCAGAACTTGTCTATGACATAATTTATTCTTGCAAGAATAGGGAGTGAAACAGGAGGGGGGCTGTGTTGATACATCTTGCTTCAGGTCGTTGAAGAGATAAGGAATGCTGGGTCAGCGTGGGAAGGAAAACAGGAAACCTGCCCTTAATTTATGACCTCTCCACTTAAGCAGTATTACCAATGACAGATGGGGTTGTATATGCCATTAAGCAGTTGTAGCATGATTTACACAATGCAAGCTTTGATAGTTTGCACTTTGATCAGAATGTGAAATACAACTAAGATTAAGAAACTGCTATTACAGAAGATTAACACATTCTTGGTGTCTTCAAAAAAGTTCTCGTCAGTAAGACAAATAAATAATAACATTCCTTAATGTCACTGTTTTTCGAGGTCATTTACAATATATAATGAAGTCAAAATGACCAAGCTAATCAGATGCATTTTTCTTTATTGGCAACAACAACCTAACAATTTATTTTGTATTTAAGAGACTCTCGTATTTCTTTTTATTAGGATTCTATTTACTTGTTATGTTGGATTCTACAGGGGGAGTACTAATTATTCTAAATGATTAATGTGTTTTTTTATGTGAGTTGGTGTTGTAACATTATGAACAATATTTATCTGTCGAGGTTCAAAATGAATTCTTGACTTCAGACAACAACAACAATCACACCAAGATCCATATAGTAGCTGCTCTGAAGCTCTCAATCATATTACACAACATCCATCAGCACATTGAGTTTTCCCAGTTTTTAATGTGTTTATCCATATCTGATGTTCTCAGGTGAATGCAGGAAAAATGGAAACTGCCAGAGAAAAGTGGTTGTTGATCACTGGGAACCTGGCGCTCAAGCAGGTACATTACTTGGGGAAAAGCAACTTTGTGATTGGTTGCAACTATTTTATCTTCTAATTAATCCTTTCAGTATCATTAGCAGTTTATCTACATAATTTTGCTGCGATATATCGTGACCCTCATTTTACAGCTTCAAGCCACAGTGCTCGGCCTGTTAGCCTCTTTGATGGCGACTTTGCTGGGCTGGATGGCAGAAGGAAAAGTGCCCTTACACCATGTGATACTCCTGTGTTCAACGAGTATTTCAACCGCCTTCATGGCTTCATTGCTGCAAGGTAACAACACAACCTGTCATCACCTTTAACCGCTGTCCTTAGACAGTTGCATCACATACACACATATCAGTTACATATGTTCAAACCTTCTCTGCTTCCCCCTGGACCTCAGGAATCAATTAAGCTTAAAGGACCAGTGTGTTGCTATTATTTGGGAGCTATTAGCAGAAATTGAGTATGATATTCATAACGATGTTGTCATTAGTCATCTGAAACTAAGAATGATTGTCTTTGTGTTATCTTATAACCTTATATTTATTCATATACATAAAGAGCAGGTCCTCTTCATGGAGTCCGGCATGTTGCACCGTAATGTTTCTACAGTAGTCCAAGGCGGGAAAAAACAAACACAAACAAAGATACAAATGCACCTCTGATGAAACTTGTTCAGTAAGCTGGTCTCCATGTTGGAACATTTTCTAGAAATGGGAGTATGAACAGAGGCGCATCTAGAACACTTAAATCACTCCTGCATTGGGTTTATCACTTTTGGTGGAAGATGACTTCTGATCCACCCATAGTTTGAATTTCAGCACACAGTGAGTTTGACAACTTCAGTGCAACAGAGGCAGATGTGTAGAGAGGTATTATGATGTGCCGCATGCACAAGCCATTCTTCTAGTCTCCACTTTCCTTTTCTTTTTGTCCCTACAAAACCTTTATTTTCTGCCTTTACAGCCATTCTTCCAATCAGGTTGATATTAAATTAAGTTGATCAGGTATTTCCAACCGATTGAATGCCCTCAGGACTGATCCCATGCCACCTCATAGATTAAGAACATTACCTTGTCTTTAACCCTCTCCAGGTATTATTATGGTGGGAGTGATCATTGGCTCCAAGCGAATGGGAATCAACCCTGACAACGTGGCCACACCTATGGCTGCCAGCTTTGGGGATCTCATTACTCTTGCCTTTTTGGCCTGCTTCAGTCAGTGGTTCTACTCCCTCATAGGTAAAAAGAAACAAGCATATTGGAGTCGGAGGTCATGTTATTCTCCCTTTTGGCCAACAGATGGTACTCTGGAACTAACACAGCCATAAAGATCAGGAACCTGGTTGAAAATAAAGGTTATATAATGGCTTTTCTCTTGACAGATCTGTATCCATACGTGTTGTACCTGGTGGACCTGTTATTTTTGTGCCTGATTCCTCTTTGGTTAGTCATCTCCTCCAAACATCCAGCCAGTCACATACTGCTCCGCACAGGCTGGGAACCAATCATTACAGCAATGGTTATCAGCAGGTAATCAATCGTCTCTGTCTTCACTGACTCTTTGGAATGCATGCACATTGTATTTGAACTGTGTATTTAGGTGGGGGTGGATTTTGAAGTGTACATTAAGTGAATTATTGAAAGGTGCAGGCCTTGAGTTTTAGGATAATACACAAATCATCTCCCTCCCTTCACTGCTTGTCAAAATACAAGGAGACATTTATGTTGGTGTCTTTTGGCTGTCTTTCTTTTAGTATTGGAGGACTTATTCTGGACAAGACTGTGTCAAATCCAAACCTTGCAGGAATTCTAGTTTATGCTCCAGTCATAAATGGTGAGTTTGAATATTTCAATTCATGGATGAAACCTTAAGCTACAACACAACACAAGCATTTAGTTATTTTTCTGATGCCACATACAATACCTGGCCTCACCGTACGCCACACCACCTCCAGACTCTTGTTATGGAAATAATTCTGTGTCGTTCGGGAGGAGAGCTCAAAGGTTTCAATCAAATATGAAAAACAAGCAGAGTTTCTCTGGACAAAACAGAATGCCTCCGTCAGTTTATTAATGCTTGCAAGAAATCTCAACAGTCATGAATCATCAATGCCTGTGTAGGTTCCTACCAAAATCATTGCTTCGACAGTCAGTTTATATACACTTTCAGATGACTATCCCCTACGACCCATCTCATTCCTAATTGGTTCCCATTAGGTTGTACATGTGGCTGTACGTTGGACTGTGTGTTCCACGTCAGCATATACGTTGAAGATCTTCCACGTGGTTTGTACTTTGAACGTTCTGTCACTAGGGCTGTCAAAATTGCTAAAAATGACGTTTGAATATTCCCTTTAAAAAAACACATATATTCGAACATATTCGAATATATGTGTCTTCTGTTTTTAACAACTATTCGAATATATATTCGAATTTCGATTATTCGTTGACAGCCCTATCTGTCACCAGGTCATTAGCCCCTTATAGCTTTTATTAGCTCCTCAGAGATTTTATCAGCTGGCATGGACCTGAATACCTTCAAAACCCATGTTTATCAGTCTCTCCACGTCTAATTGCACGTTAATTATTAATCTGAGCACAGGTACATACAGAAATGTATGTTTAAAATACAGCATATAGATATTTTTCCATCACACTCTCCACTAGATTCCTAGTTAATTGAAGACACGTTTTTATTAGGGCCATACATTACCTATACTTGACTTCAAAAAGCTAGTGCCTTCAAAGGCAAATGGATACAAAACTTTGCCTTTTCTGTTAAGAGTTGCACTAAAAACACATACAAAACTATAGTGGTCAGATTAGAAACATGCATGTTTGTTCTGTAACTGTTAAGAAAAAACTGTGATAGAATGGGCTTAAAACACAATTGTAAAACCTTTATGTGAAAGTTGGAGAATTCCGGTCTATTCATGGAGAAGCTCAACAAATGACTGGTTTAGGTCATCAAGAAGGAAGACAAAACGAATGAACTAGCTCCAACTGGTGCATTGCTATTCAAGGTCAAGATGACTGAAGGGAAAGTCTAAACTACTGCTCCAACACTTAGTCTATTCTGTATGCAGCTATTGGTATCCCAAAGATGTTTGAAGAAATGACTGGACAAGGTCAGAGTTCAATGCAATAGAGTTTATTCTTTGAGTAAAGTACAAACCCTAAGGTCAATGGAGAACAACTGCATTTCCTGCTCTCAACACAGTATACATCTTGTAGTGGGTCTAGCTGTGTGAAGCCTGAGGAATTCCCTTCATCTTATCTTTTCTTTCCAGGTATTGGAGGAAACCTCGTCTCCATACAGTGTAGTCGTATTTCTACTAATTTGCATTTGAATTATTCACCTGGAGAGGTTCCTGAAGACCGCAAGGGCTGCTACAGCCCTTGCCGCACATTCTTTGGCTCAGGTAAACATGAAATGGTCAAACAACCATAAAACCGCTTCACCTCATACCTCCCCCACCCCCACCCCAATCTGATAGAAAAGAAAGTATACAATGGAGTGACCTCCAAGAGTCAATAAATGATCAACATGATAACATGACACTTACCTAAAACATGAGATCACAGCACACATGAGTGTTCCTGCATTTTCACAAGAACCTTTAGTGATCTGATGTTAAATATACTATGTGAACACAGATTTTTTTGCTGCTAGGGAAATGTGACTTCAAGCACTGAGGAGAGAACCCCTTTGAGAGATTACAATGAATAGAAAGAGCAGGACACTATGATGCAGGCGCAATTCGTATTTCTACTGATTTGCATTTGAATTACTTACCTGAAGACCGTGAAGGGCTGCTACAGGCCTTGACGCACTTCCTTTGGGTCATGTAAAGATGAAATGGTCAAACCATTCAAATAAAGAATAAAGCACCTTTGTCTAATTACACACACACACACACACACACACACACACACACACACACACACACACACACACACACACACACACACACACACACACACACACACACACACACACACACACACACACACACACTCTCTCTGATGTTCAGCTTTGTCATGGCAGGAGCAAATCATCAATCTGCTCAGGTTCTGCTTCTCTTGGTGATCCCCGGTCAGCTCATCTTCTTACACGTTATCCACCTGATGAAAGGAGGCCAGACTTTGCCCAGTCCTCTCCTGACTGTCTCCTTCTTGTCTGCTTGCCTGATTCAGGTGAGTGAGACATCTGGTCAATATTTCATCTGCATACTGTACAACCTCACTGTTTCACAATATCACTCCGGTCTGTCTCTTAGGTCTTTACCCTGCTGTGTGCAGCCGACTGTATGGTCCACTGTCTATGGCGGAGGGGTAAAGACCCCGACAGTTACTCGATTCCCTACCTCACAGCCCTCGGAGACCTACTAGGGACTGCTCTCCTTTCTCTTGTCTTTGTCATGTTGTGGTGCATCGGTGACTCAGGCAGTGTGTAGCTCCACAGCAAGAAAAGGTTTTAGGAGGAGCAAATGGGACAAAACACCATTTGTAGGAGTGACATAACAACGACAAAGAAACTTTTCCATCAAAAGCAGTCATCGATTGGTTTTCATGTTTTCCCCACTTTGCCATCATTATAGAACAGATTTAGCAGCCCTACTCTCCTCAGATGAGTCTACGTCTTTGACAGCTGTACAGTTTTCTGCTTTTAGGATGTTTACTAAATCTTTCATTGTGGTTCTGTTTCCTAGCAACTTGTCAAAGATGTAGATGCACACAACTACAGAGCTTGAGGCACGTACAGTTACAGTAAAGTGCAATACATTGTTGCACACCTCATGTTTTTAGGTCCAAGGTGTTGTTGCTTTTTTACTCATTGCATTTGTTATTTTTACAACACTGAACAGAAGACAATTAAAGGATAATGAATATGTCCCTGTGTTATGTATCTGTTTATTTTGTAGTGAGCATACACAACATATTATTGAGCATGTGATATACCACATGGAACATATCACTGGGTATCACAAGTGCTGATTAATTCATCACTTCTTGTTATCTGTCAACAAAATAACGACCAAAAAGTCTCTACTGGGTGTATATGATTAGTATAACAGGCAATGTAAAATGGTAGCCTGAAAGTGGTAGTGCTTGGTTTTCTGAATTTCAGCTATTTTTTTAAAATTTTGTTCCTTCCTGCACAGGAATAAATACTCAGAAGCTTAAAGGTTGTTGTTGGATCTCATGGTTTTAATAAACATCTCATCCGAAGCTTGTAGATAGGAGTTACAAATAATTCCACCACACATTCACATTACTTTATAGTGTCCTGCTGAGCCCACCTCTTCGTCTCCTCTCGATTATTGAGAAATATTAACGTCTTGGCAGAGACCAGTGTAAGGGACATTTATATACTGCATTTTTATATTATAAGTAAACTAATTAAGAAAAGCCAGTGCAGCATTTCAATAGAATAAAAGCACTTGGGAAAATACATGGGAGGGATTAAACAAGATACTTCGAGACCAACATTTAGAGGCGCTAGATAGGATACCAATGTGTGAAAAACAACTGCAAATATAGAGCGGAAACAAACTGTTTTGGAGAGTACCTCAGTGAGCTGCTTCATTAACCAGCCCTCTCTTTACTGTATTATTATAGATGCACGGTACATCTACTGTAATGTCTCGCTTATTGAGAAATATTAACGTCTTGGCAGAGACCAGTGTAATGGAAATACTTTAGTATATTCTTATAAGTAAACTGTTTTATAACTTGTGTGTTGTGCAAACTATCACAAGCTTGCATTGTGTGACTTGGGATCGATGCAGCAGCTGACTGTCTGCATGCACATCCTCTTTCCAGCTGAACAAGCACATGTTCTATGGCTTACCTGTAGAATGGAAATATCTGTAGGTCTGTTGTTATGAATAAACAGTATATATTTTGCATTTCAAAAAAGGATGTTGAGTGTGTAATTGCATGATTTGGGTCCCCTTTAATCCCTGTGTTAAAAACCTGTTCCCATGTCATTGTGTACCCTACATCTGTAACCCATTTGCTTTTGTAGTTTTAAATATTGTGTGTAAAAAGTTTGTTTTTACCTGTTTACATTTTGGGAAATAATTCTGACTGGAAATTACACCAATTTTTTTTCATATTAATACAGATACCTCCACTAATCTGATAGAAAAGAAAGTATGAAATGGAGTAAGCCATAGAACATGTAAGCCATAGAAATGGAGTAAGCCATAGAACATGTGCTTGTAGCTCAGGGGGATGAGTGGTCGTCCCGCAACCACATGGTAGCCGGTTCGGTCCCCAGTCCCCCCATAGCTCACACGTCGAAGTGTCCCTGAGCAAGACACTTAACCCCTAATTGTTCCCCGTTGCTGTGTCTACGGTGTATAGAGCAAAAATGTAAGTTGCTTTGAATAAAAGCGTCAGCTAAATTAAATGTAATGTAACCTTAAATAATGAATAATGTTTTAACTTCCACATTAACTGTGGATGGATTTCTATAGTTGAGTTACTGTCAGGCCCTCTGCTTGATTACAGGAGTTGAATCAGGTGTGTGTAGTGGCAAGCTGCAAATCATCATTCAACTCGGCTTTAAAGAATGGCCGTCAACTCCACCTCACCATCATATCATAGACTGAACAATGCAGTCTCTTTCCAGCGTTCTTGCTTCTCTTGTTTGTTCAATTGCACATTTTGTTAATTCTTGTTTCTTGTGGCTGCAGCTGTGTTGCCTCCTGCCATCACCCTGCTCTTGTTTACACTCTAGACCAAAGACTCTCCTCGGACTTATGAACTCACTCTGTCTGGCGTTGCTGCTCGCTTCCCTGCCTCGCTCTGCTCAATCCTCCAAGCCATGGCTCGGCCTCTGCACTCTGACCAAGAGACTCTCTGCTCTTCTTTCACATTAAGCATTGTGATAATTGTAATGGAAATTAATTAACCTTATCAACCTCCTTTAGAGAAAACAAATGTGATGTGAAACACTTGAATGTCTTTAAGCATTTATTAAACAGAAACTTGGAATAATTCAATTGAATGGGCAGAGCTCGTCACCACAGATGGTTCTGAGGTCTGAACCCGAAAAATTGTTCAACATGAGTTTTATACATCAACAATTATTATTGAAATGTTTGCCCTTTCCCCCCTGCCCCCTGCTCCTCCTCGCAGTGTCCTTCTTCCCACCAGACAAGCCTTGATGCCTGTCTGGAAGGTGTTGTTTGGCTGCGGCCCTGAGAGGCAAGAGTGAGAGGAAAGAAAGAAAACAAACGAAAAGAATCCCAAACACTATATACAGATCAACCTGTTATTGTTCCACTTAGGGTGGCGCAGTTCAGACTCGGTCAAGATGAACTGAACTCTGCTTTCAGAGTTCAGCACTATTCACATTTAAGAATAAAGCACTTATGATAAATTTCCATCACAATAATAAATTCTGCTGTTTCAGTATACTGCATTTGGGTTCAGTTAGTTAATCCAGCGAAACAGTTACGCTGAATTTTACAGCAATGAAACAGTGATATTAATTGGACCTCGCGGTTTGGGTGAGGGGGAAATCTTAACCTATTGAACGTCAAAAGTTTGTCTCAAGATGGAAAAACTTAAATCTTCAATCACAGTTCAGAGTGTTGTGGCAATTTATCATGTTGTTCTTGAAATATAACTTGTATCGCTTAATCCTGAACATATGCAGACGAGGCCATCCATAATCACCAAACCCAAATAATAAATGTTATCTCATCAAAGTTATTTCATGTCTGGCTTGCTGTAAGGTCACCCTGATCTCACCACGTAACCCTCTTCCTTGAGACAGAAGCACCAAGGCTGGGACCTTGGTCTACCTTACCTTTCTTACTCTCCCTACATCAGCTCTCCAGTAAGCATGAGGCAGAGGTAACCTTTGCTCACACCAACCAAGTCACTTGACTTGAACACCAATCCCATTCCTCCTAAATTCATGCATTAGGTCTCTGATAACCAAAACAACGTTAACTACTTCTCCTTTCTCCAGCCACCTGCATCCACTGCATCTCTGTACTTTTCATCAGCTCTTTCATGTCCTCATTTGATTTTTGCACAAACATATAAGCTCACCGAGCAAATAATCATGATGTTTTTCCTTGTAAAATGTTATAATTAATCATGTGTTATTCTTAAACATTTCATTATAATAATTCATATTTAAACTTTATCAAAAACTTACTGGATTCAACACACCTGATTTATCATGTAATAATCACAAAGCCATGCATTTCTACCTGATACAATCAATGATTACAGGAAAAATCACACATTTCTGTCCATTCCCATTGGCCTTCTCTTCTTTCGGGAGCATCAAGGTCACCTGCATTTAACATCGACGTCCATTTCTCTGGGCTCTTTGAAAGGTTTCAGAGGTGCAGAGAATGTGAGAGACTGTGCGAAGCATATCCTCTCTGTGGCTGTGAGAAACTCTTATCGTCTCAGTCTCACAGAGATAAGATGTGAAAAGGCAGTCTCTACAGAAATAAGACAATATCAAACCAGGTGCACACAGCAAACAAAGTAGAATTGTAGCATTAAGAAAGCCAGTGCATCATTTCAAAAGAATAAAAGCACTTGGGAAAATACATGGGAGGGATTAACCAAGATACTTTGAGACCAAAATTTAGAGGCGCTAGACAGGATACCAATGTGTGAAAAACAACTGCAAATATAGAGCGGAAACAAACTGTTTTGCAGAGTACCTCAGTGAGCTGCTTCATTAACCAGCCCTCTCTTAACTGTATTATTATAGATGCACGGTACATCTACTGTAATGTCTCGCTTATTGAGGAATATTAACGTCTTGGCAGAGGCCATTGTAATGGAAATTGTATATTCTTATAAGTAAACTGTTTTATAACTTGTGTGTTGTGCAAACTATCACAAGCTTGCATTGTGTAACTTGGGATCGATGCAGCAGCTGACTGCCTGCATGCACATCCTCTTTCTAGCTGAACAAGCACATGTATCTGTAGGTCGTTGTTATGCAGAAAAAACACATATTTTACTGCCTGGAGCAAGATGTTCCAGTACACAGTCACTGTTAACATATCTCTGTGTGACTTTAACTCTGGAGCGTGCACTTCTACAGACTCTGTATAACTGTGCCTCTTCTTGCAAGAATAAATCATTTAAAAGACAAGTTCTGTTTCAAGATATTCTTAATTTCAGTTTAAAAAGACTCAACAGTGGGTCAAATAATTTCCCACCACACCAGATATGCATCGGCAACAATATCCCAAGTCCAATTTCAATATAGCCGCATCTGTACGATGTGTCATTGAAGCCTGGGTCAGCCTGCTGGGCCTGCTGCCACCGCAACCCAACTATGCGGATGAAAATGGAAAAGATTTGATAAAAATATTCAATCAAATAATCAATTAAAATATCAATCAAAACGGTAGACTCTGATAAAAAATCTCTCCTATATATGTTCCATATAAACTCCTTTTCATCCCGCCTAAAGGACAGAAGAGGGCGGACATCGTTGCATTGAGCATTCTGATTGGTTGGTAGGAACAACTGATTCTGCCTCTTTTTTTTATTAGTTTTTTACTTAACATATGGTGTCCATTACTGAGATTATCAATATCCATTTGTGAGAGTATTGATATCTATTAGTGGGGACTAGGACTTTGACCATTGTGGTGGAAACAATATTTAATAATACAGTGTGAGTCCTACATAGCTCAAATAAGGGACCAGAACATAGGATAAAGAACAGAGACTAAAGTTATTAGTCATTACTAAGACATCAGTAGAACAATGTCCCAAGTCCAATTTCAATATAGCCGCATCTGTACGATGTCATTGCTGCATGGGGACAAATATGTAATATAACAGCTGGTGAACGACAAGTCTCATTTTAGAAGTTCCTGTGCTTGAATTAAGACTGTTGTGGCTTTGATTCGACTTTTCGCTGGCTCGATGACGATTGACTTCTCTAATGTCTTGCTACCTATACACTTGAATATCTATCGGCTATCTGACTACTGGTAAGACACTACAGGATCTCCCCGACAGAATCTCAGTACTCAGTAAATGATCACCCACAGAACACAAGAGAGATTGGATTATCTTCACTTCACGTAGGTTTATTTGCAAACCGAGTTGGTCCGGAATTAACAACCGCTTGAACAATTAACAATTGTAATGGAAACATACTGCACTTATAGTTGTTGCAGGTTTGAATATCATATCATATTATTTTCAATATAATCATGTTGTGCTTATGCTGGCAATGACCTTTTTGTGGCCCCTGTTCTCCATCTCGTTATGATCATTATCGGTAGACTTTTCGAGAAATTGCATGATTTACCGGCACTCCCTTTTGCCTGGAAGAACACATTATTTTCTTACCCCCCCTATCAACAGCGCTTTCTTATCTGCCTTCTGTGGCCTTCAGCTTGTGAATCTGCCGCTGAGACCCAGAAACTTGTAACCTCCTCCACAATTGCCATCCTAAAATGAAGCAAACCATAAAATCTCTAATGCACCTTTCTCCCCTCCCTTTCATACTCACTGACTGTGCATGTTCGTGTGCTACCCAACCCTTCGGAAGGAAGGGTACATAACTGGGCCCAAAACCAATGTGCATTTGTACGTCTGCAGACTTGTTCCTTCCTGCGCAGGAATAAATACTCAGAAGCTTAAAGGTTGTTGTTGGGTCTCATTGTTTTAAACATCTCATCTGAAGCTTGTGAATAGGAGTTACAAATAATTCCACCACACATTCACAGTACTTTAGTGTCATGCTGAGCCCACCTCTGAGACCTCTTTATCTTACCTGTCTGCATGTCTTTTCATAAAATATGCCTCACATAAAAGAGACATGGGTTTCTTAATTTTAGCCATACTTCATCTCTCAACACTCGATCCTGTACAGTTTCTTTTATCGTCTATCTTCCGTTCCTACGTCAGACTCCCCCTTGCGGAGTACGTACACACAAGTGTTTTTTATTGCGTTGCAGGGGTCAGCTGCGGGACACATTCGCCTCGTAGGCCTTGGTTTTGCATTTAGATAATTTAGTCAAAGTTAGGTTATAGATGAGATATAAAACTTGTTTCAAAAGATTTAACATGCATATAAATATATATTGTGGATACGTAGATAGTTACATAAGGTTAACACACATAAAACATTTTCCTTACATAAAGACAAAAATATCTTACAGCATTGAGCTCGGTGCATGGTCCACATGACTATAGGTCATGTGGACCAACAGATATGTGTGTAAGTGTGTGTGTGTGTGTGTGTGTGTGTGTGTGTGTGTGTGTGTGTGTCAGTGGCGGCTGGTGACATTTTTTTGGGGGGGGGCGCAGTTGGGCGGCGCGGTTTAAATAGCACTCCACAATGAGAAGAAAAGATGTTTGGAGTAGAATATTCTAAAAAACAAAGCTTTATTTCAAGAAAACACAGTGCTCAACAGTGTCCAATAACAACTATCAACAAACTGTAACTTTGGGCATGAGAGGTTCAGAGCAGAATGGTTTAAGAAACATTCAATGTGGTGGCCAGAGCAACTTCAGGGAATACATTGACGTCGCATTCAAACTGGGGGCCCTGCAGTAAGGTGGCACTGGTGAGGTGGTCTTTGAAGGCAAAGCGTTCCCTGGTGTGTCCAAGTATGGTGTCACAAACCTACAGATAAATATATAGAGAGAGACAGAGACAGTAAGATAAGTTGTGGGGAAATATCTACTACAAACAGGCTTCATACTACAGACAAAAAAACTATGTTTTGTGTGTCTTGATGAATCAGCAACATAGACAAAAGGCCAGGAGCCACCTTGATGGCTGTAGCTATGACACACACACACACACACACACACACACACACACACACACACACACACACACACACACACACACACACACACACACACACACACGTTGGGGGTTGAATTGGTATTTTAGATAAAGTTATAGCCTGATATGATATCCACCCAAATCTAGCAATGTCCAACATGTGTTCTGCTGTGAGAAAGATAAAACATTAAACTCTAACACAGGCATCTACTGATTTTGACACTCACTTCTGCAGCAATCCTTCAAGCTCATCTTCCTTCATAGCCGGCGCTTCCTCGGCTGCTCAGAGCCACTGCACACTGAGCCTCCAGCTAGCAGCTCCGGTTAGCATGTAGCTTGGTGCATGTAGCTTCACTGCTTTGCTGCTGAATATTTAAATCCGGACGTTCGGGTCCCAACTCTTTCAGCCTCTTCTTGTCAACATCTGATCGTGGATTGAAAGGTGTTTCGCGTAGAGATACCACAGAGTTTTCAGTCGCCATACTAACATAATCAAAGTCTCTGCTAGCTGTGTTGCTCGCGTAGCTACGTGGGAGCTATATGGATGTGAGGGAATGATAAAGGTCTCTGATTGGACGAATAGTCCAACCACGTTGCAATAAGAAACGATGTCATTGGCTAGGGCGCAGATTCGTGCGCCCGAAGATTCACGTTTCATCCGCCAATGAGAAGCTGTCCTTGCCGTCACGAGGGTGAAATGTTTGTTAGCTTTCCATAGACACACATTGGGCCGGCGCCCCGAGAGGGGAGGGGCTTTTCTCAGTAATGATGAATGGCGATATATTATATTTAACTTAAGTGGTTGTTGACAGGGGCTTACGGTCTCCCACACACATGTAGCGCGTCAACACGGTATATTTCTTATTTAAATTATTTGATATATAATGTTTTTTGACAGTATATATTATATATATATTTTTTTTTTTTTCATCGCAAGATTTTAGGAGGGGCGGCGCCCTAGCGCCCTCTATTGACGCACCGCCACTGGTGTGTGTGTGTGTGTGTTGTTGTGACTTTTCGCTGGCTCGACAATGATTGACTTAAACTACCTAAAGTTTAGGTAGTTGTTGCGGGCGAGAGGGAAGCCTGGGTCAGCCTGCTGGGCCTGCTGCCACCACAACCCAACTAAGCGGATGAAAATGGAGAAAAAAATTATGAAATATTCAATCAAATAATTAATTAAAATATCAATCAAAACGGTAGACTGATAAAAAATCTCTCCTATATATGTTCCATATAAACTCCTTTTCATCCCGCCTAAAGGACAGAAGAGGGCGGACATCGTTACATTGAGCATTCTGATTGGTTGGTAGGAACATCTGATTCTGCCTCTTTTTTTAAATTAGTTTTTTACTTAACATACAGGGCTATTACTGAGATTATCGATATCCATTCGTGAGAGTATTGATATCTATTAGTGGGGACTAGGACTTTGACCATTGTGGTGGAAACAATATTTAATAATACAGTGTGAGTCCTACATAGCTCAAAAAATGGACTTTGAGACCAGAACATATGATAAAGAACAGAGACTAAAGTGATTAGTCCAGTGTTTTTCAACCTTTTTTGAGCCGCGGCACATTTTCTACAATAAAAAAATCCCGCGGCACACCAACAATCCAAAAAGTTACAGAATGTCACATTGTAGCATAATACAGCACATGTGGTAGGTAATTAGTGCGCTACCTACTGGCATGGAAAAGTATTCAGTGTTTCCCCTAGCTTTACAGCTTTGGGGGGGGGGGGAGCGACTGACAGACAGACGGACATACTACACCGTGGTACCTCACAGGGGCGGGACGGGGGCGAAGTACGTCATTTGAACATGACCTTGCTCCTGTTTATCTACACATTGACCCTCCTCTTTACTTTGATCTCTACCTCTGGCTTTTGACACAGATGGAACACAGCACAGGGAGCAGGGGAGGGCTTCTGAGAGTATATTAAAGCTTTACTGTTCAACTTTGTCAGAACGTCCATGTCCTCATCGTAGGTGGATGGAACATTCTGAACCATTCAGCCTGAATGTTACATGACTCCTGTCTGTAGGCCAGTGGTTCTCAAACTGTGGGGCGCTGATGCTGTTTTTTTTAAATATATAAAAAATTATATTTTTGGGGGGATAATTAAAAACAATATATATAATCCTTTATTAATCCCACAGTGGGGAAATTATTCTCTGCATTTTACCCATCCTTAGTACTTAAGGAGCAGTGTGCTGCTGTGAAGCACTGGGGCTTCAGTGTCTTGCTCAAGGACACTTCAACATGAAACTATGGAGAACAGGGATGAACCGCTACCTTGTGGTTTCAGGACGAACACTCTCCATGAACATGATAACTTTACATAGTACAAAAGTACAAAGTACACGGACATAAAACGTCATAAATAAATACATGGAGAAATGCCTGTACTTTCATGGAAATGTTTAGTTACTCCGTTAACAGGTTACGCTGCACATGCGCGACGTGACGCGACGAAATATATTCAGTGCAAAACAGGTTATTTGCAGCCACAATAAGTATTTTTTTTATAGAACTGTATTTGCATTGTTCTAACAAAGTGATTGCACATGTTATTAGTTTTTGTCCAATGGAGCAATCTGGTTTACTTGAAAGGGATTATCATTTTCTTTATTCTATTATTTAAAAAAGCACGGATGGATGAGTCACAAAAAGTTGGACCATTTTGTTACAATTTTGTTGGGGCGGTGGGGCCCGAACATTTTTCTTCCTCCAAAGTGAGGCCTGACAGAAAAAGAACCACTGCTGTAGGCTAATGTGTGATTGAGTTGTAACCTCGTTATATTCTTTTTATATCTTATCTTGTAATACATTGTTCAAAGACTAACTTGCTTAAAGTACTGTTGATTTCTCACAAGGAAACTATTGATTTCTTCGCCAGAGTTGAAAAATGTCAACTTGCACAAATGAGGTAAATCTTTCGCGTTGCATCATTCGCCTGGTGGAAATTTGCGTTCTTCGCATCCATTCGCGTGCATTGACTTTGCATGCTCTACTAGCGCGAAAAATGTCCACCGCTTTTGGTGTGAACGCAGCATTAGGATGCACTGAAGAGTGACAATTCACATAGATATTTATACACAGAAGACATGTTTCATGTTTCAACTTCTTCTCCTGATAACGTAGAGATTTTCCACAACAGCTGTCATAGGTATAAAACTTGACGATCAAATATTCACCGGTTTCCCCATCCTCCTTTACCCAGTAATCATTTGAAAAACCCTAGAAGTTAGTATTTTATATTACGATACTCTTTTGACCCAAATGTTGATGAACAGAATTTTACTATTCTGTGAATAAACTATTCACAAAAGTCTTGTTAATCCTAATACAATTTTTGAAAAATAATATTATTTTCCCTAATGCGGTACAATTGTGAATCTCAATTTGATTTTTAAACGAATGGTGTTTCAGGATAAATTTTCTAAATTTCTCACAGGATGTTTTAGAAGTCTATCTGGACTCATTCAGGTCCTCCAGGATCCCAGTGAAGACGATCAGGAGCCGCCCGGGATCGGTCCTCTCTCTCTCTCTCTCTCTCTCTCTCTCTCTCTCTCTCTCTCTCTCTCTCTCTCTCTCTCTCTCTCTCTCTCTCTCTCTCTCTCTCTCTCTCAAGCTTTTAAAAAGAATCCTCCTGGATGATCAGTTCACCGTCTGCTGTGTCTGTGATGCCAAGTTTGTGGTGGAAAAAGTATTTGATTACACAGAGTGAGTCCTGCAATGCTGAAATAAGGAACTTTAAGACCATACAATTCCTGTTTGAAATGTTTCTTCTCTGCGCAGCAGTTTGCCGGAGGACAAACAAAGTGTGAGATCCCACCTGATAAAGAACCTGGAGAGATTGGTCCTGGTCCATCTCCACCCCTTGGTGAGCTCATCTCTGGACCCGCTTCAGTTCGCCTACCAATCTGGCATCTGGGTCGATGACACCGTCATCTTCCTGCTACAAAGATGCCTTTCTCACCTGGAAAAATACAAATATTTGTTTATTCTGTCTGTATAAATAATAGTGCTATTGTGGATTATTTTACTGTTTTTTATGCCTGTTTTACTGTTTACTTAGGGGTAGGAGACCCGGGGAAGTCTCTTGCTGCTGTAATCCTGCAATTTCCCCACTGCGGGACTAATAAAGGATTATCTAATCTTATTTTATCTAGTGTGTGCTGCTACAACCCGGAGAGAACAAGGGGTGTAGGATTGGTCGGATCAGACCAATGTCTGAACGATGACCATACGACCCCATTCAGCCTGAGTACACAAGATAGGTCACTCGCCAGGGGGTAGTTATCCGTCAACAGCCCCAACACAGGTTTTTATGACCTCTGCAGGAGATAGGAGATGCCGTTTACACTTTTCAGGAACTGCTGCAGGAGGGCACTCCGAAATAATCCACTGTCCCCGTCGTCTTCAGCAGACAGGAAGTGTAGCCTGCACGTGCTCATGCGTGTAGCTCTGGTGCTGGAGAAGAAAGGGGGTCCTCCTCCTGCAGGTCACGTCACACTTAAGTGTTCCGCGGAGCTGAGGAGTAAACTGTTGAGTCTCTCCGGACGAGGCCGGGTGTGGTTACGCGGGTCAAAAACAACAGGGAGGATATTTCTCCGTCCGTCGCTTGGCGCGTGGATTTTGCACAAGATGGAATAATGAAAGTGAGAAGAGAGAGAGGTCGCTGCACGGATCTCCGGACGTCACGGTGGGAGTTGGACCCCAAAAGTAAGTTCGCCAGCAGCTCAATTGTTCGACATGGTCACATTGTTTTGGGACGTTTATGAGAGAGCGCCACAGCACGCTGGTATCCATCGACGTGTGTGTGTGTGTGTGTGTGTGTGTGTGTGTGTGTGGAGATGATGTTAATGCTTTGCAGTGACTCGTAAAGACATGTAACGCTAATGTATGATATGACTTACGATGACCACCATTGTGAGTTACAGATCTGTGACTTAAGATGATGAGCAGCTTGCTCGGTGTAACCAACGGGTCGGTAGCGCACAACATTAGCCATGCATACTGTACATCCATGTGTACTGCTATGCGTTACTGAAGTAGTCAGCACAAGTACTTTAGTGAGAGAACACAAGTATTTACTAACAAAAATGCGGGACTAGTTGCTGAATAAATTATATAAAAGAAGGAAAAAAAACACTGGCACAAGTCTTCATCTCTTGATTAGATAAACAGCTGCATAAACGGTGTAATCACAACATATTACATTTGGTATTATACTACCTCAAGTACACCAAAAAGTACACCAATTTATATATGATATGCTTGTGCTCTCAGCAAATCGTGTGCATGGGCATAGACTACTATAAATATATGCATAGTAAATATAAAGAAAGCCAACATGTACGTGTCCTTCTTTAAAGTGTTGATCCTCATCACATCCAGGTTGTACATGAAGACGATAAGATTAGAGAAGTGGCGCAATCAGTCATCACCGATTTATCACGTGCAGGCATGTTCACGTTTTCACGCGAGGAAGCCAGTACATACAAACAGTTTAGTCATTGTCTTTCGTGCGAGGCGGTTTTAAATGAGTCGTGCAGGCACATGGCGGAGCGCCAACAGACGAGGCCAGCCACGGCCCTACATTGGCTCGATGTGCAAGTATAAGATCATGCCACAAATATGCGGTCATGTCGGACGTGTTTCAGCAGCCTTCAAAGAACATAACAAGAAGCCACAGAGATAGTTACATCCGATCTGTAGGCTACTTGTAGTTTGTACATTGATTGCTAGAATTTATATATATATATATATATATATATATATATATATATATATATATATATGAATATGTGTGTGGCATTGTATTCTATGCTTTGTTCCTTTTATGTCTGCCCTCTAGCATGTTGTTATTTATCGTGTTAAATTAATAATCTTAATTGTTATTACCATCATCATTATTATCAACCACACAATATGCTTAAGAGACCAAGCAATTGATTGCACAACATGACCCTGATAGCCGATAAATCTAGCGTTAAGTATTATAATAAACCAGAAAGTTTTCTACTAAACATGGTATTTGTTATCAAAACTAAGAGCCGATCAGCCCTTTGGTCGGGTGTCAGTGAGGCGTTTTGCAGTAGCTGCAGAGCAGCTGCAGCATGACTTTACAAACTGCAGCTGCCACTGTTTTGTGAGGTTATTGTTGCTCATAAGCGCATGACATGATTGTGCAAAAAAGTTATGGGGACCTGAAGGGGTAGAGCTGTTTTTTATTAATTGTTTTCACTTGGGGAGTACGGCATCTAGAGGGGGGAGGTAGTATTGAAAATAATGCAGACATATTTTCAATTTTTATAATTTTTTATTTACACACACACACACACACACGTTGTCAAGGCAGTGACAGTCAGCGCAAAAAATAATTGTGATCTAAATATTTATCACAATAACCGTGATCATTATTTTGGCCATAATAGTGCAGCCCCAGCGCTTGGTACACTTCCAATATTGTTCCACAACTTTATACCCAGGGATGCTTGTTCATGCTTGTTGGTTACTTAAGCTTTGTTTTAATTGGTTTCAATGAGTCATCATTTTCCCTAAAAGATTATTTGATAGGGATCGGTGTCCGAGATGCTACATGACATTCTGTGAGGAAGGTGAAGAAGACTCTGTGATTTTTGGCGGGACTAGCATTACATTCCTGCATTATTTGGCCAGGTAGTAGCAGAAGGAGCACGCTAACATGATGTCTTTACAAACACAAACGACCCTTGCAGCTTAAAAACAAGAGACAAGGGCAGAAACAACTATTGCGCAATGTAATGGGAAAATATGTATATGATGTATGTTGATAATACATTTTCTGTTAAACATATGATTTTAATACTAATGTATGTTCAGATTAATGAGTAACATACAAGTAAGACGTGGAGGGATTGATAACGTGGGTGTCAAGTTCAAGAAGCTACTCTGGTTCAAACTAACTGATAATGACTTAGAAGTGCTGACTAATGAGTAACAGAATGTTCAAAGGTGTACATCACAGAGAAGGGATGTACGAATATGCTGACATAAGACTACAATCATCTGTTGATTACATGATTTGATGTATGTGAAGACAGGGGATTGGTTAATGTATGGTCCTGATCAGGCCAAAGTACGAACCACGTGGAAGATCTTCAATGTACATGTCGACGTGGAACGCACAGTTCAATGTAAATCGTATGTTGGAGTAGTGGGAGCCAATGAGAGATGAGATGGTCTTGAATGGATGATCATTTGAAAAGTATATAACTCACTGTTTGAACAATGATATTTTGTGAAAACCCTGACAGACATTGACGATTCTTGGCTGTTGGGTTTTTCTCCTGCTTGCAAGCATTAATAAATTGACGGAGGCATTTTGTCTTGTCTAGAGGAACTCTGCTTGTTTGTCCTAACTAATTGATACTTTTAAATTCTCCTCCTCGAGTCACTTTTCCACGACAGCAACCACCTGATTTATCAATTTTTTTAGATGTAAGATTGTGTCCTAAACATTTTGTCACAGCTGTTCACAAATGGTACTATTTTTCTTTTTCAGGAAAGTGACCTCCCCAACCTTTTTAACATCAACGGATGACAAAAATGCAGTCTTTGGCATGGAGGAATGGAGGAGTACCGACAAGATGGACCACTTTCACAATCCCCACAGGCTGCTTCTCAGTTTATCTATGGCACAATGAGGAATCAGAAAAATGGGACTGCAAACAATTCAAACCAGTATATGACCGCACAAACAGGAGCAGGGACCCCACAAAATGCTCAACTCATTCATTACTATGGAGCTTACTTTCAAAGACAGCCATCAAATTTGCAGACAACAGCAGATCCTCATCAGGCTGTTACTTTTCAGCAGACAGCTGGAGGGAACAATTATCTGCAACCCTTACCTACTAATTTACAAAGTGGAAAACATACTTTGCAGGTCATTTATGGACTTCAACAAAATTTTAACCCGAACCCTGCACAGAATACATCGACGCAGAGTCCACCCAACATGACTGTAGCAAACAATGCATACCCTCAGCAAGAAAACTCAGCAAATTGCAACCAATCAGTTGTGTCTGATTGCCAATATTATTGGAATCCAAATAGCATTTTTCACAACTCGAATGGAGAGTCGATTAAACCGGTTTCACCATACAGTACAACAGCGACTTCGCCTCAACATAGAGAGGTGGCTTGCAATGGCACAATGGGGCCTGCTGCTGAACACCAGAGACCAACTGCTCATGGCAACAATCACAGACAAAACGGCACTCTGCATGGCTTCAACACACCATGTTATAATGAGGCTATCTCTCAGTCTTTCAGAAACGACAGCAAAACAACAAACTCATCATCAAGTGGACATCATTTACACGTTTCCAGCACGAGTCAGATTTCTCAACAATACTCAACACACAACAATAAGGGAGAGGCCACTGCTGCTGGTGCACAACAGGAAATACTCAAACGTCGCCAATCGATCGCAATAATTGAGGATTATCTACGTACGCCGTCCTCTCCTAGATTACCTAGTCTAATCAAGTCTAATCAAAATATGCAACCTGTGACATCAACTGTCACTGAAATGTATAACTCAAATGCCTCCCAGTCCATACCACAAAGTTCGAGACATTCATCGCCTAAAGCCACTCATGTTATTTTAAAATCTATGCTGTTACAACCTCTGCAAAGCTCTGTACCAAATGTCTATTATGTCTCAGCAAAAGGAGATGCAATTGGACATGCAAGTCAGGTAGCATTTTTTCCTGAAAACAATGTTGGATCTTTAAGTGGTGCATCTCAACTGATGCAGTTGCCTGAAGGCATTGAACCACAGAGAAATGAAAACCAATCATCTGTACAAAACAATTGTGAAAGGCATGAAATGCTATCAGTCAAGGCAAATGACAGCTCCATTCACTCGTCGCCTGGTCGCACAAGAGCTGTTGCTGTTGTGCAACCCCTGTTACATGAAAGCTACGAGGTTGCTAGCAAGCAGAACAGTTCTAACACCATCAGTCAGTTGTCTGAGGGCACCGCAACAGATGAATCTTTGAGTAACCCAGAAAAAATATTTATATCACCAAAAACCATGCCGGTCGGGCATCTGAAAGTGGTACCTTATCTTCACCTAGAAAACCCAAACCAAATGAGGTCCAACAAATATGCAATCGGGCATTCAGCAGCATCCAATGATGGTACTTTGATGTCATCATCCTCTTCAGCTGGCCTTAAAGACTTATTGCAAAAACGGTTATGTACAGTTGATGCAGGATCTAAACTGGATATTGACACCCAAGTACACCAGCGTGTTGCAACAACTGCCCAACAATCGGTAACCGCCAAAGCGCCAGTGAGCCAAAATGGTGATGAAGACAAAAGTAAGCCGCCAATAGATACAAAGAGGGTAGAGCTTTCCTCAGTTCCAACAACGCCATGGACACCAGTCACATTAACTAAGTACATACAGGATTCTGAAAAAGCTCAGATCGAGTTAAAAGAGTTTACAGCGTCTACTGTGCACAAATTAATGAGCATGTTTTGGGATGGCGACCCTAATAACTTGAAATGTGCGCTTAAGACCCACATGTACAATAATTTATTCTCTGATGTTAAACAATTCTGCAGTGAACATGTAACACTAGAGTCTGTCATTCTGTCACAAGTGAAGAGCTGCTTTAAGACGCAACTCAAAAGCTACCGTGTCCTCAAAGATAAGGAGGTTTATTCAGAACTGCCCTACAAGTCATCATGGTTGAATGTCAATGAGAAGCTTGATGACATTGACAAAGATTTTGACTTCCCTCCATCTTTGAACTATCGTCTTAACAGGCTCAAGAGTGACAGTCAACTAGATACAGACGATGTCGAGACCGACGACAGCATTTCTGCACAAACTGCAAAGGAGGCGTCAAACGTGATGATTTCATCAATAGAGCTTGAACCGGTTGACCTGAGTGAAGAAAAACAAGACTCCTTTGTTGAAGCAACTCCAACACAAACGGTCTCTCCTAATAAAATGGAGAGCGCGGATTCCAGTGACCCCAACCTATACTCCTTTAAAATCCAAGTTTTTCCACCAGAAGATGCCAAAGTTATCTTTGAGCAAGCACAAAGCAATCTGCCAGAAAGTATGGACATAGACTATCAGCCTGAAAGAGTCTCCGATATCTCTGTGGAGGGGGAGCTACCTAAGGTTATCAATGCCACATTGAGTAACTCAAAACTGGAGAACAAGACATTCCGTCCAATAGAAGAGGCTTGCTGCATTGAAAAGTTGATGGAAACATTTTGGGGGTCAAACACCACTTCTTTGAGTAAATGCCAGTGCAAGATCCAACAAAGTCATAAAGATAACACTGCAAAGACCTGTGGCAAGGAAGGGATGGCAGTACAGGAGAAAGATGCGTTCAGTTCTGACGGAAAACTCCACTCTGCTACAGAAAAAGAGAATCAAGAAAATGGTGTGGTGAACGTCAACAATCAGGCCATGGCATTTCTTTGGCCTGAGATAACCAATGTATTCAGTCAAACCATTGACCTTACTGAAGATGATGACAAACCTCACTCGCATTCTGACAAAGACCCACAGGACGTTGACCATATAAGTATAAATAGTAGCCAGTCAAGGATCTTATTCATAAGTGACGAAGAAGATATGTCCACCAGTGAAAGTGAAACTCCCAACCAAATGCCAGACTTTGAAAGTGATTCCGAACAAGCTCCAGTGAAATTGACAGAAAGTGTCCAGTCAACCGGTTCAGACGAGAAAGAGACAACTTCAATTTCCAGAAATTGCACCGAAATTCAGTCAGATCCTGAAGTGGAATGTGTACCATATCAGTTGAAATCTACAGAAAATATTCAGTCATGTATTTTGGTCAGAAGTGAGAAAAAAACAGACAGTCTCTCCAGTTGTGAAAGTGAAGTTGCCAGCCAGATGACAGATGTTGAAGAAAATTGTGAACGAGCTCAATTGACATCTACAAATGTGGAAGAGTCATCATTGGAAACTGAAGAACAACAAACTCAAATTAGTGCGACGGGTGCCCCACAGACAGCTTGGAGTGGTAAACTCAAGAGACAAAGTAGTCCTGGTCGATTTTTACCACTCTCGAAGAAATCAAAGGAATGCAAATCCCTTGTTGATGTGGACTCACAGCCTATCCTTGAGGGCGCTTCAAAATGTCGGAAGGCTATTGTTCATGCGACTGATGGCAAACCTCCAGCCTCTAACGTTCGAACTGTAGAACTGGTTCTGTTTGGCTCAACGGCACCAGACAAGTGTGTCTTACTTGGCAGTAGAAAGAACCACATCTCATCTCCAGAGGCTGTGTCGGAGGCAGTGCCAAGGCCTCCAAAAGTGCTCACTGTGAGTCTCAGTCCCTTGAAGAGAAAGACAATTAAAACTGTGCTAACATGGGATTATTCAGTCAAACGGCTTTACAAAAGATGGAAGATTAGTTTACCACCAGCTAAAATCAGGCACGGAATAAAACTAAAAGCTCGGAAATGTACTTTTGCCTCTTCACCCGAGTGGAGTATCATGAAAGCTGATACGCTTGGCCCTGCTGACATTGAAGAGCTGCCAGTTTCCTCTGAAATGAGGATTTTGAGTGGAAAAACTAAGCCTCTCCTGAATCTGAGATGGAGGAGGTCCCTCTCTGAAGAACTTGCATGTGACGAGGCGAAGACGGAAAAACACACGGTCATGCTCAAGCAGCCTGCTGATCAGGAGAGGAATACCGCTGAAAATGGAAGCGACGCTGTCCCGCTTCTCCAGAACAACGATGCCCTGAAGTTCAGTGTCTTACCGGTTTCCTTTAACTTCGGATCCAATGGGGGAAAGGAAACCAATGATCCTGTTCCAGGTAAATCATAATTTTGAGATTAAAGTGGGGCAACAACAATTTTAGTATTTCCCCTCCAAAAAGTTGGAACTTGTGAGAGAATTATATATTCCAAATTGAATGGAGCAGAGGCCGATATTTAGATGTTAGTAAGCTCCAAGAACACTTCTACACTTCCCACAATGCAACTCGATAGTGTCTTTTGCTAGCTGTTGTGGAAATGTATCATGTTGTTCTTTTTAGATAAGTTTATCTCTTAACCCTGAACATATGCAGACGTTGCTAAAGCAGAACTCGCCAAACCCAAATAACCAATGTATTTTATGTCTAACTTGCTGTAGTCTCATCCTGACCTCACAAACTAACCCTTTCCCGTGGAACTAGAGACATGCATGTATGGAACAGGAGCGTTGTGTAAACAATAGTCGGTCATGTTTGACAATGGACACGTCAGAGACACGGGTATCCAGTAAACACATCTGGCAAATAGCATAGTTCCTAAGCTATATAATTACTCAGAGTGCTGTCGTGATCTTTTTTTTGAGAAGTAAGGGTTAGACAATTGAGTAGCAAGAATCAACAAGTGTTAATGAAGATAAGGCAAAGGGAAATGCACAGCTGCTGACTCGATCTAGTTTGCTCGGGAGCTCCGTAGAATCAGCCCTGAACATTTCCTGACATGAGTTCATATACTTTTGGTCTAAGGGGGTGGTCTACGTCTGATTGGGTGAAATGAGGCCGCTTTTGATTAGAGCAGCCATGCCCAAGGGCCCGGCCCCCCTATGGTGTGTTAGCTCCGCCCACCAGACCCGCCGGCCACCTACGTGTCACGGCCTGTTTGTTGGAATCTTGATCACACAAGTTTTCTTTCTTGGTTTCATCCACCCCTGCAGTTTTGGAGAATTTGTTGTTTTCTGTTTGCGTGGGCGGCAGCCAAGTCTATGCAACATTAGTAACATCAATAATTTGTTATATACATTACAGTGCATAGGATTATTTTTTTCCCCAGCAAGATTATTATTTATTTTTTAAGTTGCACTGCTTTGTCTAGATAAGTAAGCCCAGAAAAAAACATGTAAAAGGAGGGTTCCTGTCCATAATGCAGATGATTGTGTATTCTTTAATGCTTTGTTTTGAATTTTTTTTTTTTAGAAAAGCCTGATCTTGTTGAAGGAAAGGACAACAACCACAAACAAACTGTCATGGCAAAAGGTAATGAATAACACTTGCTTTGCATTTCTTTGTTATTATTTAGACGGTGATGACATATTGTTTTAATTATTATAAATGAACTTCTCTATAGGTACATGGTATTCAAATGCTGAGGAGAAGAAGAATCGATTTCCCCCTCCCGCGCCCTGCAGCCTCTTCCATACGTTTCAGAAGAAATACATGGAGAAGATGCAGCCATACGTGGATAAATAACATGACGGATGGATGTTTTTTTGGAAACGGACTGTAAAATATTGTCTTCTGTGTGGGAAATTCTTCATTGATAAAAATGTGCCTCCAAGATTGTTACAGAAATGATGTCTTTGTGTTTTTGAAGGAGCCATTACAAGTTGCCAGTTTTGCCAACGTCTGTCAAACGTTGGCAAAAATGTTGGTCAAAAGTTACTAATGCAAAGGGGTCGCGTGTCCTCATCAGTTTGTAAATAAAGTTGTCAGTTGTTTACATAACTTTAAAAATGTTTCAGTCTTCCACTCTAGATACAATTCCTAATGTATCACAACATTTTATCCAAAAATGCAACTTTTTTTTAAATGCTGTTTTATATATTTACATATTTTTTAAATATTTTTCTACGTTAAGAATACGATTATTTTTCTACAATATTTGTGTCTTTTTTTATTTTATTTTTTAACGAAAGTTGCCTGGAATTGCAGGTTGTACATCTGTTCATACATAAGGTAATGGTTATGTTAAGAGTGCTACCATTAGTTTAAGGGAAGTGAGTGAATTCAGCAGACAGTACCCAGAAAGGTGAAATGTTTGGTGTCTAGTTATGTTACCAACTTTAGATACTGTATTCAAAGGAGGGCACCTGCAATAAGAACCACAGGAGGGGGAGCATGAACAAGGATTCTAGGATGTATGACTGAGGCTGGTCAGTTGCTCTCAAGACCAACTGATTTTTGATCTGCATAAATCTGTTCACATCAAATTCTGAAGTCTGTCTTGTCTCTTTGTCTCTGACGTCTAACTTGTTTAATTGATGTCTCCAAAGCAGTGTGGTGCATCATAATAGACGAGCGCCATGGATTATATCTAAATGTTTAAAACTCACCTATGACATCTGCATACTGAAAACTAGTGTGAATATCGTGTGGTTTGAATGGTTTAACATATAACCTGTTTGATTTAGTGATGATTAATGTTCATTTTAAAAACACTTAAGCTACCGAAGTCGCACGGACAGGTGAGCATTACTGCTCCAGGACAGCGCTGCACAGTCAGGGATTATCCAACTCCAATTGGAAAGATGCTATTTAGGAAAAGAGTGGTGTGAAGAGGGAACGTTTGGTACATTCTGAGATTCTGATAAAATTAGGTAAACTGGGTGTAACAAAAACATATTGTGTTATCCAAGAAAAGGGAGGAAGAGTTTAAAGACCAAAAGGCAGTGTCAGCCACACTTTATAAGACTGCAAGAACGAAATAAATCAGTTGCTCTTCAGACCGCTCAGGTTGAATTTGCAGACGTCTCCCACACGGTTCTTCTCTAATCGCCTTTTGTCATTGTGGGGGGGAAATAAATTATTTGTATTCTGAGAGATATATTTTCCAGATGTGCTACTGGATACCCGTGTCTTACATCTCAATTGTTTACACCAGTGAGGGACAGAGAGACAAAGTGTGTTATTTAAACATGACCTTTGCTCCCGTTACACTTTGACCCTTCTCCATTTCTTCATTACATGTACTGTATGTCTCTACCTCTGCACACAAGGAAACTATTAATTTCCACCACGGTCATAACACCCCGTCTTTTCCCAGTTTAGCCTTCCGGTCCTTGGTCCCTAGCATCTAGAGCTCTCTTTCTACTGGTCAGTACTCATAACAACATGTCCTGGTATGTGCTCTTTATAACCCGGTTCGTGTCTGAGGCGTAGATATATGTGCTGTATATGACTTCACAGTTTTTACTTAAGCGTAAGATATAAAACCTTTAGATATACAACATTTTCCTTTCACATTTGCTTGAAGAATAAACTCTATTGCATCAATTTCATCATCGGGACACCATTAACCTTTTTTACACCAGCAATTTAATGGCGAAAATTGCGAATGGTTTGCATTCAACTAAATACTGAATATCTCCTCAACCCCAAACTCTATTTGTATGTGTTAGTGGTATATTAGTTTATGATAGTACACAGAAAAGGAAGAAAAAAATATGTATATAAAAAAAAAAGGATCATATGCACTCTGATGTAACTCTTAAGCGTAATAGCTTAAGAACTATGCTACTTTGCCAGATGTGTTTTCCTACTCGACACCTGTGACTCTGACGTGTCCATTGTTTATATTCTTTTACTACGGTCACACAGATCGTAGAGACAAAGTGTTTTTCTGACACATCTCTAGCAATACCTGTTCCATTGAACACAGATGGTCCTAGCCTGGGTGGAATTAATTGCATTAAAGCTTCACTTCGCACAACGAATATTCACCTGCTGTCAGAAGACTTGGGGTTATATTTGCTTTTTCCTAAATTCAAAATTGATTAATTACATTACATTTTATTTAGCTAACGCTTTCATCCAAAGCGACTTACAATAAGTGCATTCAACCATGAGTACAAACTAAGAACAGTACAGAACAACAAGAATCAAGAAAGTACAATCTCTTCAAGAAGGCGATACTACAAAGTGCTATAAGTAAGTGTCATCTAAGTGATACTAAAGTGCTACTTTCTGTATTCCCAACGTCATCTTTCAATATGACTTATCTCAAACTTTTTTCTACTGTTCTTAAAGGAATTATCTGCCAACTAGCACACTTGAATCAGAAGTGTTTATTGCCCGGTACAATACACATACGAGGAATTTGACTTGGTGAAAGGTGCATAACAATAAACATAGAATAAAAACAATAAACATAGTGCAATAATAGATACATATGGTAAGTAACAAACAGATACAAGTACTTTAAAAGAAGTATATATTTAAAAATAAAAGTGGCAAGTTGTATTTTAATCAGAGAAGAAAAGATGTGAAAGGTATTTGAAATTGGGAATGTGAGAGTCAGAGTCAGTCAGTGGGGGTCCCGGGCTTTGTTGTTGAACCCGTGAGCTCTTGGTCCTGATGGACCACAGCCTCCTGCCAGAGGGAAGGGATTCGACCAGTTGGTGTCAAGGGTGAGAGGGGTCGGCTACAATCCTGGAGGCGAAGAAGTCATACAAACACTTATTTCATTCATGATGAATCCTTCTTTTCTTTCTTTCCCTTCTTCTGGCTAAATAAAGCATGGCATTGTATTCCACCTGTCACTTGAACATTTAAAAGCAAAAAGCCATAGCCTGTCTCTTTTAGAGCAACAGTTCTTTTCTTATCTGCTGGGAGGGCTGGTTAGTGGAGCTGGGCTGTCTCTCTCTCCCAGGAGCCCAAGGCCATGGGAAATAAGCTGCACTATCTCTCAGACTCGCTGTCTCCCTTAGAATGCACTGTACGCCACTTAGATTATGATTAATAATAATAATAATAATAATAATACATTGTATTTGTATAGTGCTTTAAAAGGTTCTCAAGTGGTTTACATGGTAATGTAGACTAACTTATGTAAACAGAGTTTCAACATCCAATAAAATCTTCACATATATATCTCTTTAAAGCAGTGGTTCTCAAACTTTTTCTGTCAGGCCCCACTTTGGAGGGAGAAAAATGTTCGGACCCCACCGCCCCAACACAATTGTAACAAAATGGTCCAACTTTTTGTGACTCCTCCAGCCGTGCTTTTTCAAATAATAGATTAAAGAAAATTATAATCCCTTTCAAGTAAACCAGATTGCTCCATTGGACAAAAACTAATAACATGTGCAATCACTTTGTTAGAACAATGCAAATAAAGTTCTATCTGCAAAAAATAACTAATATTTGGCAAAAAAAATGACCTATTGTGGCGGCAAATAACCTGTTTTGCACAAAATATATTTTCAAGATAATAACAATAACGTTCAACCTGTGCAAAACAGAATGAGTGCAGATATGTGAGCATCAAGTTGTATCAGTATTAGTGGCTGCAGAGCTGCTTTCCTCTACACAGTTAAACGGGGTTGTAGATTTGATACAGCCTCTCTCAATTCAAGCTCAATGTTGAGCTTAGATCTGTATTCTGTTTTGAGAGACGCAACAGCAGAAAAGCCGATCTCACGGAGATCTCACGGAGGCTTTTAGCAAAACGCCAAGAATCGGCGAGTCGCGCATGCGCAAGCGTAACCTATTAACGGCGTAACCAGTGGCGGTTCTACATGTAATTACGCCCCGGGCGAGACCCCCTCCGAGCGCCCCCCCCCTCCCCCCCCCCCCGCTGGGATTTTAATTATAAACTTAAATTCCTTTGAATAACACACTTAAGAGAATCAATGCACACAATTCTGCACAACACAGTATAAGTTACAACATAACTGACTTAAGCCCACTGATTGCATTAGAGTATTGCTCTATAGCCTACAGTGGATCCCCTGTTCCCCCCCTTGTCCGTTCCATTTGGGAGACAGAGGTGAACTATTCCCCCGCGCCCCCTCCCCTTCCCCCTTCTCACACATGATCTGTAGACGGTAGTGATGGGAATTCCGGCTCTTTTTAGGGAACCGGCTCTTTTGGCTCGGCTCACTAAAAAGAGCCGGCTCTTTCGGCTCCCAAATGGCACTTCAGATTTTTTGGTGCTTAAATTAATTTATTACCAACAATAATGTAAAATTATGCGCAATATGAATTACTAATGTAAAAAAAAACATGCACTATATCAAATGTTTATTATATAAATACACTTTTATTTATACACTCTACAGAGTGATAAAAAAAAAAATTGAAAGTGCAAAAACAAACGTTTAACTATTTACAAATGAACTTAACTAACTTTTAACTATTTTAAACTTTTAGCTTTTTAATACTTAACAAATTTAAAGTAAAACAACATACAGAAGCTTACAGAATCACACTACAAAATATAAATTAAAATGTGTAAAACAAAAAGAAAAAAATCAGCATCCAGAGTTTTGTCCTTCAGTGAAGGTTTACATGGAGAAAGACCAAGTGCCTCAGCTTTGAGGGCTGATCCTGTTTCTTCTCTCCGTAATGATCTGCCCTGTTGGAGAAGATTCTCTCTGAGGGGACTGAAGCTGCTACGATGCACAGTCTCGTGACGTCACATGAACTGTGTAACTCCCGCCCCTCCCCCCTCTGATCAGCGCAGGCACAGAGACGACGCCACACATATTGACCAATCAAATGCGGCTTGAGAGAGAGAGCGAGAGAGGGAGAGAGAGAGAAAAAAAGAAAAGCCGCTCCGTCGTTCAAGTCAAAGAGCTCTCAGAGCCGTTTGGTTCGACCGACACGTCACTAGTAGACGGCACCTTCTTAGCAAGCAGGGGCGCCTGCAGCTGCAGGGGGCGCCAATTTGCCAATTCCCCACACAGTGATATGATAGATAATGGAAAACCGCTTCGCGGCCCAGATGATATATATATATATATATATATATATATATATATATATATATTTTTTTTTTAATTGGTCGTGCCGCCCCCCACGTGTCATGAAAAAGTGCCGCCCCGGGCGGCTGCCCGGGTCGCCCGTGCCCAAAACCGCCCCTGGGCGTAACGTACACATTTTCACGAAGGTACATGCACTCGCCATGTATTTATTAATGACGTTTTATGTCTGTGTACTTTGTACTTTTGTACTATGTAAAGTTCTCATGTAGCTCATGGGGAGAGTGTTCGTCCTGAAAACACAAGGTAGCGGGTTCAATCCCATGTTGAAGTGTCCTTGAGCAAGACACTGAAGCCCCAGAGCTTCACAGCAGCTCACTGCTCCTTAATTACTAAGGATGGGTAAAATGCAGAGTAATAATTGACCCACTGTGGGATTAATAAAGGATTTTTTTTTTTAAGAATCTGCATCTCCCCCCTGCACCCCACCTGTAATACCTCCGCACCCCAGTTTGAGAACCACTGCTTTAAAGAATGGCCCTACTCAGACACGTAGTGTGCCTGGTGAGTCTGGTAAACAGTTATATACTTCTTGCCAGGAAGTGACCTTCAGAATTAGGTGGCAATTTGCAAAGAAGACTTGAATCGCATATCTCTATTTTCTTCTAATAAGCTTCAATAAATAACCAACTCTCAGATTTCCTTCACAAACACATTCCATTAGATTGTGATTCTACTACTTCTTAAATTAACCCTAACTGTACTAGGCCGTCTGTCCCTGGACACTTTTGTTAATGAAAAGGATGACGCATTACAAAAAAATGCATCATTATTTTCAGAAAATAAGATGACTATTTACAGCAGATTTCCCAGTGGGCTAGTTCTATCTATTTTTCTCTCTTGAAGGAAACTCTACATTCCCAATAGTTTCAGTACCTCTGACAGATGAGACAGTTACTAACGCCTCAGGGCTCTGAGTCAGGGATCAAATGTTGAAGATATGGACTGTTGCACAACAGGTTTATTATGCCTCAAAGCTTAATATTAGTGGTAAACACATAACTGGAAGATGTTGAGTGTTCCACAAAAAGACGCTATGGAGCACCAGAGTCGATAAAGAACTAAAACAATGCAGAATTAAATTATTCTATTCTATTTAATTAATAGATTATTAGTTTCATAGTTACATATTCATCCATGTTGAACATATGAGGGCTATACTGGCCACTAATTCCAAGACTTCAGAGGTCAAGTTCCTCTTTTTCTCAGACAGAGTCAAGGAGTGTGTGTGTGTTTTAAACTGTTGTTATAAGGAATGGTGCCATTGCGCAACTGGGTGTGAGGATGAGAGGGAGCAGGGAATTACTCGACTGAAGGACATAAGAATGTATTGCAACATGATGCTTTATGAGCTGAACTCTCTCCCGCTCCCTCCTCTCTTTTAGACTCCTCTGACTGCTGCTAAATACAGAATGATAGATTTTCTTAATATATATATATATATATATATATATATATATATATATATATATGTATATATATATATATATATATATATATATATATATGTATATATATATATATGTTGTCTCAATGTTTAAAAAAGAAATAATCTATTTGCACTTTATTATCGGTATTTACTTTATGTGTTGGACAGGAGAGAAACGTTTTTAAAATTCCTCTGTATGTTTGGTACATGTTGAGGAATTGACAATAAAGCTGACTTTAATGCGGATTCAACAGTTCGATTATATTTAGCTTTTTAACAGTTTAATAATCTATCTTTTTTTTTTTTTTTACTGATGCTTCTTGTTATTTGTTCATGGACAGTTTGCTATATGTACTCTTCATTTTATTTTGTATTCTTTTTTTCTCCTTATTTGTTCGATGGTTGAAGTAAATAAATACATAGAAAATGAAATAAAAGCATCGTCACCGTCTCTTCATATTCATCAACATGAATTTAATTAGTTTCGGACTGTATAAAAATAAAACCTGTGCAAGATAAGCATATTGTTAGTTTTCATAGACGGCCGAATGGTCCATCACTTTAAATATTGCCACAAGGAATTGTGGGGCGGCATTATCTTCTATCCTTTGATAAAGGGAGGTCCAGTATTTCCGATGCTAAAGGAGCTAAGAAAGGAAGCATATATATATATATATATATATATATATATATATATATATATATATATATATATACATACTGAAGAGATATAGAGCTTTAATCAAGTTCCATTACAAAGTTCATGACGAGGCCAAGTTGAGAAGTTCAATAACGGAGCCAAGTTGAAAAGTTCAAACTTGCTAAACTGCTTATGCGCGCAAGTATTAATCGCTGATGATTGCAGGTCATTGGAAAGAATATATGTTTTAAGAACTCAAGCTACAGATGTTTCCTGTTATTGCTAAAACATGCTTTGCAGTGTGAAGAATTATAATGTACAGGGGTCACAGCTCAATGTTATGTTTAGTTACCATGGTTACGGGCAAAACAGCACACACGTAGAGACTTCAGTAAGCATCCATCACAGATTAAAAGAAGAAGCAACACAGATTTTAACACACACCCACGTGACCCCCTGTCTAGACTAGAGCGTATGCCTTTGGACCACTCCCACAAGAAATGTATTAGTAAAGTAAGAAATAAGCACGAAAGAGGAAGTAGAAAGGGCATTGGAGTCAGATAAAGAGAAAGTCAGAAGAGAATAAATACGTCCGGCTCTTGACGATCAGGGCTCTCTCTTCCTGAGACGTGCTGACTGTGAGGAGACAGACAGACAGGGGAGCTGAGTCCAAGGCCTTGTAGGTATGCATTTCATGTATGTAATTGCTAAATAAATAATCATGATTGTACTATAATCTGTTCTGTCAATTCTTGAACACTTGAGGAAAATCCTGTAGACGGACCTTTCCCCTTCAATACATACACACATGCATACACACACACACACACACACACACACACATATACATACATGCGGAATACATGCGTTTGAGGCGGCCCAAATACGCGAGAGTGGACATTTTCCAACTCGGCCGAGAAAAAACATGTGACGCAAGGTTGCGTCAGCCAATCAGCGTTGAGAAGCTCCGTCCGTCATCACCGCCGTCTTGCCGTTGCTGAATCAAACTGCTGCTGGTCTGCTGCTGAAGTAGCCCTGGTAGCGGCCGTCATTCAGACGCTGTTGTGGGACTACGGATAATATTATGAACCCAGACACGATGGAGTTTGATGTTCCGACGTATGTGGCGTTTACACAACAAGTATAAAGCAGAACTAGTGGTTATTTATTCCATGGTCGATAGCGCAAATGATAGCTCTGTTCACAGAGCTAAGCAACGGAGATAAGCCACGCCCCCTTTGAGGTGGCGTGATTATTCGGTGTGAACACAGCTTTTATCGTCGAGCGAGTAAACTGACTCGGCAAACGCGGTGCAATAATTCGCGCCGCGTTTGGTGTGAACGCAGCATTAGTTAAGGTAACTACAAAAGTAAATCACATAACACCTCACACAGTCCTTGTACACACAGTCAGAGCGTGTGATCCCATTCAAACAAGAAAGCACAGAGGACGCTCTCAGGGTTCAGGGCGATAGCACCAAACACTGCTGCAGGTCAGACCATAGTTCTCCTCTCGGACAGACTCAGGCAGCTCAAACTGAGCCAGCTGACGTAAGAGTCTTCGGATGCAGTGTTCCTCAAACTGGGCTCGTCCAGGATCTCCGATCAGGACTTTGGTGCCGTGGCTGTGGATGCAGTGGTCCAGCCAGCTGTGAAGGCTGGTGGCGAGGGCCTCGTCGTAGAACATGTCCCCCAGGAGGATCAGGTCAAAGCCTTTGGGCGGTGAGCCGATCAAGTTGTCGGTCAGACAAACGGGCGGCTCCAGGCCGTTCAGCTCACAGTTCATGCGGGTCGCAACGGCTGCAACTGTAAGACAAATCAGTGTTTGCCATTCAAACTTGACCTTCTATTGAACAGACTCAGGTATCCTTTTACAGTATTTTACTTGCTTTAGCTCATCAGAGTTTACATTTTGAAAGTTCTTGACACAAAATACTGTATTCTTAATATTATTTTTTCCAAAACCAACGTAGTCCACGAAATTAAAAACTACATTGAACATTGCATATGTTCGTCATTGAATTTGAATCATTGGTAGCGTTTCTAAATAATAAAAATAAGTTTCTTTAAAAAAGAAATTATCAAACAAACTTATTCTCATCAAAAGAGTCTGTTGTGACTGTACAAACAGCAACAAGTCAAGGAACAAGACAGTGTTTCAAATGATTTAGAGTAAGAATTACCTTTCAACTTTAGTTTTGATATATGCTACATTATGTTAAATTCAAAAATCTTTGGGTGGTAGACTCGAAGAAAAAGTTCCGGATTCAGTAAGTTATAATAAAACAGATCTAATAAAAAGTAAAAAATGATACAGTGTATAAGAGGGTGCACAAAACACAGCGTCCACAGACCACCAACTATCTAACGGCAGTTAACTGTCTAGCGTTCAAATTATGCACTCACCCCCCTGTGTAACTGAGCGCAAGTTCCCTCCCCTGGAGAAGTTGTTTTTCTGTATCGAGGAGTACCTGGCACGGCACCCATTTTGAGTAGGACTGTGAGCTCATCTTGATTTCACATTCCTGGCCTACCTACCACATTTCCTAAGTGAACTCACTAACTAAACTAACGTGAGTTAGTGTTACATGTTACATTACACAATTTTCAGAAGGCTCCCTTCTACTTATTGTTCATATCCCTTCTTAAGTATCATATTTTACACATAGACATTCCTTATTTACAGTGTAAGGCAGGGGTGGGCAAACTTTTTGACTCGCGGGCCACAATGGGTTCTAAAATTTGACAGAGGGGCCGGGCCAGGACCAGATGGATGGAGTGTTTGTGTGAACTAATATAAATGACATGTAAAAATCATTACATGAAAGGATTTGGCCTTTAACAGGTAGCAAAGCATTTATTTGCAAGGCAATTTAACAAATTGCACGAATTGCAACTAACGATTATTTTAATAATCGATTAATCCGTTGATTATTTTTTCGATTAATCGGATAAAAACATCAAAAAAGCATTAATTTCCAACCCTTTATTCAAAAACAGAACTGACAGTGCAAATTCACAGTGCAAAACATCTTCAGAAAGCACAAACAGGTTGCTCCTTGAACATTCCTGAGCTGTTAATAAAAAAAATTAAATAAAAATGGACTAACACTAAAAACATGTATGCTTTACATTTGCCAAATGTGAGCCCCTTTTACTGTAATGATCTCCTTGGAGCAGAGGCTGCATTTAGCATGCCCTGCTTTATCAATATGTATGAAACACTGGACAGAGGGAAGCTGTACTGCTCCTCTCACGTCTGTTTTGACCTCTTCATCTCAGCTCTGCATCAAACTGCGCTGCATAGAGCGTCCTCTTCCTTAAACTATTTCATTCTGGGTCTCTTACGACCACGACATCACGTTGTTGGCTAAGCCCAACTATGTGATTTGATTCATTCTACTTTGAGTAAAAAAACAACCTGCAGCCAGATCCGCCGGTGTACCAGACCGGGGGGTTACGGCATGTTTCATTTTACAAGCAAGACTGAACTGTAACGGAACATAAAGTAACTTTAACGACACTACACAACCCAAACACGTTAGCTAACGTGATAGCAAGCTGACTAGCTTCCATTTAAAAACAAGTTTGAGGCAAATGAAGACGCTGTCGACATCTTAACGCTGATTGGCCAAGACTCGACACGTCACATGCAAGATGTTCTATTTTTCTCAGTGTCTCACTCCAATCTCAGAAACGCTGCCGGCCAGTTGCTCTGCTCCGCTCTTTTTTTTTTTTTTCTTTCTCCGCGACTTATTGACTGGCGCAATAATCGCGCGACACAACGAATCGATAATGAAATTCATTGCCAACACTTTTGCTAATCGATTAGTTGTTGCAGCCCTAATAATAATATTTGGACAAGTTCGGCGGGCCGGATTAAAAAGCCCAACGGGCCGTATACGGCCCGGGGGCCGTACTTTGCCCATGTCTGGTGTAAGGCATAGTAAATTATTATAAATCTACAGTTACTATGTTTAAATATGTCCGACACCACTGTAAATCCCATATTCATACAAGACAAAATGATGAATTCCCTGCAGTGCACTTAGTTTAATTAAAATGTTCTGCTTTATACCGCCCCCCAACATTTTGACGTCAAACATCAGGTTGACAGGAGTCATCTCAAATTAGTTACTGTATATTTGAGTCTAATGTACCTATAATAAAAGACACTCAGTTTGACTCAGCATTATGAGTTTATACGTTTGTTTTTCTGTTGTTAAAAGATCCATGACTGAACGTGGTGGTGTGGAGAGAAAATGAGTGCCTACTTGCTACAAACTGTCTGATACAATTCTAATGTGTTAAGCATTTTTAATCTGAGTTTTTGTTGACTAATTGAGTGCATGCCATTTGCTATTATGAAGCAATGCCGTCTTATCAATGGTTCTGCATCTCATCGACAGATTCATAAGCAGAAAGTTGCAGGAGATAAGGAACCGCGCTTGCTAAAAAACATAACCAAATAATGAGATATAAGCCTGAAGTTGGAAACAAGAACCGATAGCGGGTTATAAAAAAAAGAGTGTGTCTGTTCCTGTAAGTGCCGATAAATCATGCAATTTCTCAGAATAACTAACGATAACGAGAATAACAAGGTGGAGCAGATGAAGATATCACACTTCACCCGAAACTGATGTATTGAAAGAAGGCAAGCAGCAACAGTGTTATATAACTCTGAGAGTTCCAGAAAATAGGAGTTCTCTCGGCGCAGTCGGTCAGTCAACTACAATTGTGGTCTGTCGGGACGAGCTCTGTTTCGCGGAACATAGATAGCTGATTTTTGTATTTGTGATATCCTTCAAATCATTTTTGTTATCAAAATTGATCTTAAACTTTCATTCGAATTTGGCGGATTTGAGATGCAACAGTGGTAAGAGGGGCCCAACCGCACATCTTTGCCACAGGGCCCGATGACACTGCAGTCGGGCCGTGTCTCTGCGTGTAGTGGATGTCTGTATGCATTGATGTAACATTAGATATCAAAATAAATATAGATGATAGGTGATCTACCAGAAGGAATAACAGGACATGACAGGTAGGTATCTCCTGAAAATATTAACAGTAGCAGCAGAAAAAAGCAATCACTCGTAACTGGTTACAAACCGACCCACCCTCAATAGAAAACTGGACTGAAATAATTAAAGAAATCCACGAGATGGAAAGAATGACCTTCCTTCTGAGACTGAGAAAGGACATATACATAGCTAGATGGACAAAATGGACCAAATATATGTAAAAATAAGGAAATTGGCAGGTGACTCACCCTCCCTAACCTCACGGTTTTCTGGATTGTGTTGGCTCTAGAGCAGACATGGGCAAAGTATGGCCCCCGGGCCGTATCCGTTTTAATCCGGCCCGCCGAACTTGTCCAAATATTATTATTAGGGCTGCAACAACGAATCGATTAGCAAAAGTGTTGGCAATGAATTTCATTATCGATTCGTTGTGTCGCGCGATTATTACGCCAGTCAATAAGTCGCGGAGAAAGAAAAAAAAAAAAAAAAAAGAGCGGAGCAGAGCAACTGGCCGGCAGCGTTTCTGAGATTGGAGTGAGACACTGAGAAAAATAGAACATCTTGGATGTGACGTGTCGAGTCTTGGCCAATCAGCGTTAAGATGTCGACAGCGTCTTCATTTGCCTCAAACTTGTTTTTAAATGGAAGCTAGTCAGCTTGCTATCACGTTAGCTAACGTGTTTGGGTTGTGTAGTGTCGTTAAAGTTACTTTATGTTCCGTTACAGTTCAGTCTTGCTTGTAAAATGAAACATGCCGTAACCCCCTGGTCTGGTACACCGGCGGATCTGGCTGCAGGTTGTTTTTTTACTCAAAGTAGAATGAATCAAATCACGTAGTTGGGCTTAGCCAACAACGTGATGTCGTGGTCGTAAGAGACCCAGAATGAAATAGTTTAAGGAAGAGGACGCTATATGCAGCGCAGCTTGATGCAGAGCTGAGATGAAGAGGTCAAACCAGACGTGAGAGGAGCAGTACAGCTTCCCTCTGTCCAGTGTTTCATACATATTGATAAAGCAGGGCATGCTAAATGCAGCCTCTGCTCCAAGGAGATCATTACAGTAAAAGGGGCTCACATTTGGCAAATGTAAAGCATACATGTTTTTAGTGTTAGTCCATTTTTATTTAATTTTTTTTATTAACAGCTCAGGAATGTTCAAGGAGCAACCTGTTTGTGCACTTTCTGAAGATGTTTTGCACTGTGAATTTGCACTGTCAGTTCTGTTTTTGAATAAAGGGTTGGAAATTAATGCTTTTTTGATCAACGGATTAATCGATTATTAAAATAATCGTTAGTTGCAATTCGTGCAATTTGTTAAATTGCCTTGCAAATAAATGCTTTGCTACCTGTTAAAGGCCAAATCCTTTCATGTAATTTTTACATGTCATTTATATTAGTTCACACAAACACTCCATCCATCTGGTCCTGGCCCGGCCCCTCTGTCAAATTTTAGAACCCATTGTGGCCCGCGAGTCAAAAAGTTTGCCCACCCCTGCTCTAGAGGCTCAGTATCTCTTAAGCACTAGCACAAGCACAATATTTCACCAAGATGCAACCCATATATATATATATATATATATATATATATATATATATATATATATATATATAAGTTTAAATCTAAGTTAAAGAAACCATGTGAATAGAACTCTTTGAATACATTTGTTGTTATATATCTGTTTGTTGGACGTTGTTGAAGTGTTGCATGGTTGTTTTGTTGTTGTGTTTTCTTATTTTTACTTATTTACCTGCTTCAACATTTTTCTTTATTTTTTCTTTATGGCCCTTCTTGGCCAGATGCATGGTTCATTTATTTTATTCTTTCTTACTTTTGAAGGTTGTATTTAAACTGTAAAAATACCTAAATAAAATATTAAGTATAAAACAAATATATATATATATGCATATGCATACCAGTGTCAATGTCATTGGCAACTACATGAGCAGCGCCACATAGTTTTGCAGCGATGGCTGAGGCTCCACAGCCGCTCCCCAGATCCAGAACCGTCTTACCCCGACACAGCGCAGGGTTATCCAGGAGGTATCTGCGCAGATGTGACACGAGATGAGACTTAACAGCAGCAGCTCACACACATTAAACTGTTGGGCTAAACTATTACCTTGAGAGTGCTTGACCTCCTGGCCAGTATATGGCCCAGTACGGGTCATCAAAAGGCCACAGCTCGGGTTTTTCTCTCCAAAATCTGCAGTTCGGGGTGAACAGCCTCAGTTTAAACTCTGGGGTCAAACTCTGCTTTCCAACTACTTCTGTGTTCTCTGAAATAAATCTGCGGATGTACTCAGACTGGCAGCTGGCTGAGGAACATCTAGGTATGTTTGTCTGTCTGAACGCTTTGATAAACACTTCAATATATCGAGCTCGAGGCGTTAAAAGTCGCACCATGGTCAGACACTGGGAGCACTGGGAGCTGTTCAGCTTCTCCGTCAGGTGTCACCGCATCGCTGCCGGTGACACTAACGATCACGTGTCGGTGTCGGGTGACATGAACACCTCTATACTTCACAATACTGACAGAAGAGGGGGAGAGAGAGAGATCGGATACCAGACTGCTCAGCTGAGGCTCACGGGACTATCGGAGGTTGTTTTCCACACGGATGGTAAATAAAGTCGGACAGGAGTTCCATCGCCCGCCTGAAAACAGGACGCACGCAATCTACGTTCCGCTTTAATGTCCTTTTTATATTTTTTATATTTATCTTGTATATTGTGTGTGAAAAAAGTACGAAGAGCAAGTGAAACCGGAGTCAAATCCCATGTATGTGCAAATTTACATGGCCATTAAAGCTGATTCTGATTCTGATTCTGATTCTGAAAAACACACGGTTCCTACCCAGTGACGTCGTGTGTTTCGTGTTTATGAATGAATGCATCGAAATGGACACAGTGTGTTTTGCGATGCAGCGGCTTGGAGCCCGAGACAAATTCTCTGTGGGACAATAAAGTATGTTTATCTAATTTTATATGATGATAAATGTTTCTGTTCACTTTGTTCTTTCTCCTTCAGCTATTCTTATCTTAGATGATTAAAAACCCACTAGGTTAAGCATATTGTAGCCATATTTATAAATATATTAGATTTTCATTAAAAGGCGATGAAAAGCAGAACAGACCCTCCTTTATCTTATTGTACAGTCTTCATCAGTGCAGTGGGACTGGTCAAACAATTGATTTGATCTGATTTTGACATTAACAACTTAATATGTTTGTATAAATATTCACACACACACAAAAAAAGAAGAAAACCAAAACAAGACACAGATTCAATCCAACATGACCTGGACAAACAAGGAAAGAAAAGCATAAAAGGGAAAAAAGTAAAATAAACCATAAACAGCATATGTATTGTGCATTAAGTTGAAGTATGGCACAGCGTTTCCATAGTTGTCCTGAGAGGTGATAGTGAACATTAATCATGAATTTAGGAGTCTATTGTCGGTTCTATAATGTAAAAGCGACACTGTGTGTGTGAGTGTGTGTCATACGCTATACACCCTTGTCCGGTGGCATGAGGGACTGGCGCCTGAGGCTGTTACAGCACCTCTTATGTTCTCATCTTGTGTAAAGGTATTGGTTTTTGATGGAGGAGGTGGAGGAGACTTAATGGATAGTTTTCTTCCTGACATTGTAGTAACCCAGAGCTCACCCCTGTGGCTGGAACCAACACACTTACAGATCTGCTCAGGGATTGTTTTTATAGATGACGGCTGTCTTTCAGGGCTGGTGGAGGTAGCAATTTCATATAGGAATTGCAACCTTGAGCCTCCGGTCTTTGAGTCAGTGGGGCAAGAGTAATGATGTGTTCACAGTCTGCAGATGAAGGGTATCAGATATACACTGACCTGTGTTTGTTATTATCAAGTTGCAAATCAGGCATCTTTTTTTAGTGTCACTTATGATTCTTCGGGGCCTTTTATTGGCATTAATACAAAAGGATCCATACAGAAATTTTACGATGCATACAGATAATTCAAATTACATGCACTCAGATGGATCGCATAAACAAAGAGCCTTGACCATTTGGAGACATGGGACTTTCCGGAGATGGTTGCACACTCTTGCCTTGATCAGATGGTAAAAGGGTCGCTGGCCAGGCTATAATGATGTCGTCAGTCAAGCTGCAGTTCGACAGAAGAGTTGGCCAATTATGCTCTTCCTCGATGAAATACAAATAGTATATCACACAGAGTAGCACTCTGTAATTTTTCCTTTACATATAGTATATGTTGTTGGAAGTGTCCAGATGGATGCGAATTAAAATGACGTTTCTTGGTCGTTGAATTACTAAGGTGTTACCCAGTAGCACTGAATTAATGTGAAACAATGAACGAACAAAAGAACAACAAAAAAAAGTAACTCAAGGCTTTTTCCCTTAAGCTGTGCCGGCCTCTCGCTGTGCATGCAGAGGGCTTGTCACACACACACACACACACACACACACACACACACACACACACACACACACACACACACACACACACACACACACACACACACACACACACACATTTGTCATGTTAAAACGTTTTCAACCGCTTCCCGTTTCATCAATTAAAGCTAGATGAAGATAGAAAACCCATTTTTTTCCTATATTGTGAATCAACTTACGTTCAAACTATTTTACGGAACTTGACCTTTGGCAGAACAGGTTATATCACAATCAAGGTTATTTATTTTAGCAATTACACACATACATGAAATGCATACCGAATACAAGATCTTGGACTCCGCTCCCCTGCTAGTCTGGCCTTCACACAGTCAGCACGCCTCAGGATGAGTGAGCCCCGAACTCAAAGAGTAAAGGGTTTTTATCCTCTTTCTATCTGACTTCCTTCTTTTCTGAATCCAATGCTTTTCAAATACATTAAGTGGGAAGCGGTCCAAAAGTACATTGGCCATGAAAATGTCACGAGGATGAGTTATTCTGTCTGTGACCGTGGCAACCGTCAAAACAGAGAGTTGTGACCCCCAGACATAACATATTCTTACATGTGAAAAGAGGAACCCCGTCTATCAGGCAGGAACAGAAAAGGGGTCCACGTATAAGGTCGTTAAGATTAAATGCGAGCCATTATGTCAAAACCCAGTCAACATGTACATATAAAGGCTACATCGGCCTTTTCCTGACCGAGTCAGGAAAAGGCCGAGTGCCAATGCTGTGTCTGGTTTGCGGAATCAAAACCAGAGTGGGAAGTTGGAGTTGTGCGGTTTCTCAGACCCGAGACACACACACATCCTTCAGCATGGAGCAAGCGTTATCGTAAAAAACAGACTATTCAGTCAATGCTATATAAATCATTAAACAGAGTATTTAGCCAATGCTATATAAATCATTAAACAGAGTATTTAGCCAATGCTATATAAATCATTAAACAGAGTATTTAGCCAATGCTATATAAATCATTAAATTCTCTTCAATACATATAAGATATTACTTAAAAGGATTTCTCTGCTATTTACCAGCCGATCAGGCGTACTTTGTGTGTTGACCATTATCAATTGTGCAGAGATTTTCTCGCAGCGTTGTGAACACACTTAGGAGAGTTAGTTTCTAATTCTTTTATTAGATTTGTATAACTTTTCCATTCTTTGTAATCATCCAAAACAATATCATCTGATTTGAATTAAATAAACCAAGTGCTAACTCGAACGGCGTCTTTCTTCTGCGTTTCTTTCGAGGCTTCCTCTTCGTGGATCTACCTGCTTCCAGGCAGGATCTACCTGCTTCCTCAGGCAGGATCTCCTCCCAACAGCTCACTGCTGATGTCACAGCACGCACACCTCATTCTACTTTATAGAGTAAGAGAGCCAAGACTGTACGGATGTATCTTCTGTTAGCGGGGGAGGCGCCTATACCTTCAGGTTTCAAATGTGCGATCATGCGTAACAATGTAAATGAAACTTGACCCCAGCCATTAAGTTCCACTAAAGACGTGTAGAAGTGTTAGGATGCCCTGAGCTTAAATGAGCCGATCAGGAGTCAAAAGCAGTTTTGGATGAAGCTTAATTGTATGTTTCTTTACATCCACCCACCGCCCAACAGTTCCGCCAGTCTCTACTGGACTCCCCCCGTCCCCCTTCACAAACAAATGGAGCTCTTTATATACACCTGGTGACTCTAATTAGACCAGACCGACCATCTGAGGTCCGTTTATCTATAATAAAATATGTACAATAAATATTTACACGATTTTACTAACCCCCAAAATATCCATATTGATTTACTCCTATTTATCCTTCCTATAAATGAAGTAAATTATAAATCCATAGTTTTATTTAAATAAACACCACAACACATATCTTCACTTCCCCCTACCTGCTTCCTACCTGCTTCCTCCCCAAAGTCTTTTGCCCGAACACCCCGAGAAGAAGACTCAGGCAGAGAGGTAAGTTGTTGGAATATATATATATATATATATATATATATATATATATATATATATATATGTATACACACAATATTGTTCTGCCACCTAACTAGACATTTGTCTAGTTGTCAGTTTGTCAGTTGTCAGTTTGTTGGCAGGGAGAACAAAGGACCTCTCTGAGCACACAAGGCTCCCAGCATTCACAGTCCAACAATAAATACATCCAATAAACTGGTGTCCTCCTTGGGTCCTTCTTCGCCCCACATCTCACACACTATCCGTGGTCTGGGTGAAAATGTGTGATTTGAAATATATTGACTTATACTCATATTCATAATCTGGTATCGTCATATGTTATCCAAATCATACAGGCGTGTTCGTCCCTTTTTGGTAGATTCAACTTTGTAACCTTCAAATCGGCAGGCGAAGAAAAGTTCACTCTTTGTAGAAACTATAGCATCACTTTACGCACACGGAAAACAGGATGCGGAGCCGGGAGGCGATACGAAAAGGGGAAAAGGTGGCGCATCCACCGATGACGAGTATAGAGGAAATCAGTACATCACGCATACAAAGGGACATAATATATGTAATGGGAATTTTTATATTCTTATGAGTAGTTTACATTCTTATATAAGTAAACTGGTATACAAGTTGTTGTTGTGCATACCATCAACGCTTGCATTGTGCAACTCGTGGTTCATGCAGCAGCATCCCTTATCATGCACGTCCTCTTTGCTGTCAATGAATACGTTATTGACAGTCCATATCAGAACGTATGTGTGTCTTGTGACTCGGCAGACAAAGCACTCTTTTGTCTGCCCCGGCCTAAAGCAGGATGTTCCAATACCCTATGACCAATGTTCCCTTTAATTTTTTTCAACACTGAGCAATTTTTTTTTTTTCTGAGCGCACATTTCAGCACTGTGAGCAATTCGCAACCACGCGACCTGCCGAAAATGACCACAAGCCTGCGTTAGCCATAGGGGATTCAAAGAGATGACAGCAAATGCATCAATATGTATACAAGGTTGATATTTATTCAATATCCTTTATAATGGCTGGACTTTGGGAACATTTTAATGACGGTGTTTTACCAGTCAGTTTAGTTGAACTTAAAGGATCTTCAATAAGGGGAGGTTATGACTGGTTCACTGGTTATGACTGATAATAATATATATATAAAAAATAAAAGTATCAAAGGTGTTTAGTCATTTCTCAGCAGGTACAACATTTAAGTGGAACTTCATTGAAAGAAAAATGCTAATGCAGTGCTTAATAATTATAGGCCTATTAAATTGACATGGTGTCATTTTTCCTAAAGGTAGCCTATATAAACAATTTAATAACTGGAATGGTTTGCAACAAACTAGGCTACAAAACATGTCATTTGAATGTCATTGAGGGAGATAGGCCTATCTGGCTATGTGGCTCATCTTGTCTGCAGGCCTATGGAAGACACATGTCTCTAAAGAACAGCATCTGAAAAACAGGTTAACCAAAAGAGAAACACGTTTTCCCACGTGCGAACTCTCCTTTCGCTTTTGCCTCCGAGCAGAATTTGCAGATCACGCCACTCCTTTCTTCATATTTAAATATGTCTGAAAGTTTCATCCTACCTGTGTCAGGTTGGACTATTTCATCTAGCCACTCATGTTTGAACGTTAGGCAGACCTTTTTCTGGGGCACCTGCTCTGCCTTTCTTTTCACCATGGTATCTATAACTGCTGGAGCAGGGCCCACCAAGAGTAGCCTAAACTGCGCCGGCCCTAGCTCATGTGGCGCTCTAGGCGAGCTTCACTCCTGGCGCCCGGAGGAGGACAGCGGGGGTGGGGGGTGTTAACGAAGGCAGAGCGCTAGCAGAGGTACAGAGAGCGCATGTCGAGAAACGGGACGCTGATTGGCCAAGAAGACTCGACACGTCACATCAAAGATCTTCTATTGTGAAGATGGCTCACTCCTATCTCAGAAACACTGGCGCAAAAAAGATTTTTAACCCCTGAAAAAAAAATCGTTTGTGCGGTCTGAAAAATGTGCGCGGTCTGAAAAATCTATTGCGCGGCCACTTCGACTGGCCTGCGCGGCCGCGCACGCGCGCAGCTTAGAGGGAACACTGCCTATGACGGTACACGTTTTTCACATCAATATTTTTCTTCAAATGACCTGTTTTTGAAATCTCTTTCAGCATACACCATTAACTGTTACTGTGATCAACAGGTTTAATTTATTGCGTTTCTTTAAAGCTGATAGATGCTCCACATCGCTCTCTGGGTCACATCTTCTCTCTCAGACAAACTGGTACAACTGGCCTGATATATGTCAAAATCAAGCCTTTTCTTTTACCATTCAGAACATGCTAGGCTAGGTTAGTGCATATTGCAATGCTTTCCTTCCCTCTTTCATGATTTTCACATATATTCCTCCTCAGTATTGCAATGGATATCAGGATCCTTCGAGTAACTTCCCTTTGGTCAGTTCCTCTCTTTTGATCTCCTCTGTGTCCAGACACCCACAACTTACTTCAATGAATAAAAGTGCCCCTCCTATTTGATGAACTACCCCTGGTAAAAGCAAAGTTTCCCCAAAGAGGATCAACAAACCTTTTATTAGGGTTATCAATTAAGTGAAACACTCCTCACCTGCCCCTTAACTGCAGTACATCTTCTGTCTCCTGTCCCACATCCCAGACGTACAAAGCTCTTTGGTTCTACTCCCTCTACACCAGGGGTCACCAACCTTTTTGAAGCCGAGAGCTACTTCAAGGGTACCAAATAATACGAAGGGCTACTTGTTTGATACAAACTTCCTGAACAACAAAGTTGCACAGATCACTATCTATTTAACCCCTATCTAACTATCTAACTCTATCTAACTCTATCTAACCCCCTTCAGAAATGGTCGGAGTTAGGGCTGGGCGGTATGGCCAAAAATTAATATCACAGTATTTTGTAAGATTCTGGCGTATTTTTTTTCTTCAGTAAACGCATTCATTCATTGATGCTGAAAGGCCCACAGGCCAACTGAACAGCTGTTTTTACGTAGGTACATAGAGTGTGTTAGGAAGCTAAACCTGGAGGGACTTAGGACCCAGGGGAATGTAGGTGAAAAAAAACACCTACATTCTCTTCCTGCAACGGAGTTTCTTCTTGGTGTGATAGTGGGCGAGCTGTACCCAGCATGGTGTAATTTTATAAATGTACAATTATTAATGTTACAAATTGTTAATAAGTCACAAACTGTTGTGTCTTGGTGTTTTACCCTGTTAAAATGTGTTAGTTGTGGGTTATTAATTGTTGTTATAAAGTTTTAACCGCGACTAAAGTTAGAACCGTGATACAAGTTAGAACCATGACACGTAAGTAGCTCCGACCGCTGCGCGCACGCCAGTGAATATATATATTTTTTAATTATTTTTCTTGTGAAAGCTCATAAGCGTGTTCTATTTTTAGAACATGCTTCGCAGGTGACTAGCGTGGTCTCTGCAGGCGACCAGGTGCCCGCGGGCACCGTGTTGGCTACCCCTGCTCTACACTGTTATGATTAATTCCTCTCATATATCATTAACCTAACACCAGCGGGAGTTTCAACATTTTCTGTCTTATCAGTGACTTCAGTCACTCAAGCGGGGAAATGTGGAAAGGAAAATGTTTTATGTGTATTAAACATATGCAACAGTCTATACATCCACAGTGTATATATATATATATATATATATATATATATATATATATATATATATATATATATATGCAGTTTTATGCCTCATTATCGTGATTTTAACTATTATATAAATGCAAACCGAGGAGGCGAACATGTCTGGTATTTGACTCCAGTATCGTTATGAGGGGCTTGCTCCAGAGATGGACATCTCTGCGGAATTGGAAATGGTATGTATACAACACGAGACTTGTTTGGCAAAGTTATTTTCTGACACATAGTTCTCAGTTCCATTTCTACACAGGTCTCCTTAGTCTGGGTGGGCCTCTCGGGGGTGTATAACACCTTTACTCCGCACAAAGAACTTTGTCAGATCTTCGTTCTCCCCTCCAGTAGGAAGAACCCTCTGTCCTATTCGGCTGAATGCACCATAACTTCTGTCTGTACTATGTACTATGTTTGATGACTTGTAAACTCGTTATAATCTTTCTATATCTTATCCTGTAATAAAGTATTCAAGGACAAACATGCTTAAAGTACTTTTGATTTCTCATATGAAACTATATTAATTTCCACCATACTTGTTACTTGTTAAATTCCCCTTGTTGAGGAAAGTAAAGTAATATGGTGCAGCATTGCTTCTCAGAATATTGCCAGGGACCTTTGGGGGTCCTGAAAGGAAACACAAAATCCTGAGAAATTGTTTAATTTTACTTGAGCGATCAGTATCAGGAATCCTTTGTAAAATGGATCAGAGCGGGTATGCAAATCTAGTTTGTAGGGTCTGTTCCATAACAAGTAATAAAGTATAAACAACAACATTTTGGGATCACAAGGAATGCTGCCTTATTAAAATACTGTATATTATGATGGAAGATTTTCTCTGTCGATCTGTTAAGGAGGAATGAAGTCTCTGAATCAAATTTGTCTTTCGTCCGTTTATTTCTTGCAAGAGGAAAAGTTTCCAGCAACTACTCAGAGCAGTCTGTGACACAAGATTCAGTGGAACAACAGTCATCACCCCACTTATAACACAATGAGGGTTCCGCCTCCTAAGCCCCAGTGGAATACCATAAAACACTGAGTCTTGGTATCTGCAAGACCTGTTGTCCATTTGAAAACAGAAAAGTTACCTTTTCCTTTATCCTGAGAAGTCAAACCCCTATCCGTTTACGACCCCCCCCCCCCCAATATACATGTGAAGAAATGTCAACAGGCCTCTGACTCCGTATTTTTCCACAGTTTGGCTCACCCACCCATTTTAAACATCTTCACATGACATTACAATACTATATTTTACCATTACATCAGAAGGTGCCCTTTAATTTATAAAATCAAAGATGTAAAATTACGGTGACGTGATGCCGCATTTATACCAAAACACAAGAAAAATGACCTTCACTTACTTCAATATGATGAACGAACTTAAATAGCCAAAGTGGATCCAACTAGTAAGTAAACACATGCTGTAGCTCCCCCTGTTGGTCAATCTGGTTATTTTTTAATGATGAAGAATAATTTCCTGATTTTTTATTCAAATAAGATAATAAAACAGATAAAGAAAGACTAAATACCTTATTTGGGCAAAGGAAGAGCCACCATCTCTCACAGTCTAGTCAGCTAAAAACCTTACATAGAAAAAAAGCGAAGTAACGAACATCTGGAGAGGCCCAGGCACCTAGAAAGCGGAACACCCTTTGGGGAAGGGGCTATAGATGGCCTATGGCAACCCTGCTGCAGTTCCTTTGTGAAAGCTGGCAGGATGTCAAATGTGCCTTTGTGGCTAGATATGCCCGAGGCCCAGTTTTATCTCGGAGGAGAATTGCGAAATTAAGATAATCAAATGAAGCAGATGGTTTTGGGAGATTCTGCTAGGTTAAAGTTTAATTTAGTTACGTATGTGTTTATTCCAATATGACATAGTGATGCTCAGGTTTTGGGATAAAAGGTGTTTATTAGAGATCTTTATAATATATTTAGGTGATGCTCTTACCATATAACCAATGCTTGGTTAAAAATGTATTATGAATCAAGAAGAATTGTAATCTCATGTCTGTATTAAATTCAAATGTACAATCAGGACGTCTGGTGTTCATTAATACTTTGTAACATCATGTGATTTTTTGATAAAAATATCAAACTGGGAATTTGGGCGAGACAGAGGTTTGTAAAAAACTGGAGTGTCAAAAAAGGAGAAGTTGAGAAAAGGGGCAGAAGAATAGGGGCATTGAGACAAGCCCATTTTCCCTCAGCATCCTTGTAATGGGGGTCAAGAGGTTAGATAAGTCCTAAAGTCACGAGTTTAGTCAGATGTGTTTTTGGCGTGTTAGTTGAAGAGTTGGAGCAATACTTGTAGTTGAGTTAATTACTTTCTCCGCACTTTCAGTAGAGCCTCTATTCTCCTAAATTCTCAGTTTTCCTTATAAGTACTTTTGAAGTTGCATTTGTAACTGGTACATCCTTTTCTATCTTTTGTTACAATAAATATATATCAAAGTTTAAATCAAGTCAGCGCGTCCGTAGCCTTTTCTTTCGTCTTCTTCAATTCCCGCTGATCCATCCACCTGAGCGCCCGAGGCAGAGCTACTTTATAAGTATTAAATCTCCTTGCAAGAGTTTGTCATAAAATTATTATTGTTTGTAGTTTGGTAACAGCTGATAGCATAAGATAAATAAGGTAGTCCCTCTCTCGAGAAGAACCGAGCCGTGTGTGACGGTCGGGTCTCGTGTTGCTTGGTGACTTATTTTTCTATTTTGTTTTGAGGCTAACACTTTTCACTACAACGATAAAGGGCACCAGCAAACTGTTTAACAACATTTTTCGAAAATGTGATAATCTAATTAATCTAATTATTATCCTCATCTCTTGTCACTTCTCACTCTCATAAAGCAAAGTTGTGGGTCAGCTTGTATTCTGCAGAGTTCAAGAAAACAACAACAACATGATGTGTGGTAAGAACATGTTTTCTTGAATTAGACTGAACGTAACCTCATCTATTTGTATCAATAATCCCATAGATTACCGATCACCAATACAAAGTATACATACACTTTTGAGTTGTGGTAACCTCTAAGTCATAAGTGAAGAAAAGTTCACTCACTGCAAAGACAGAAGCTTAACGGATGTGCACAGAGTTTGCATGAAAGCAAAGGAAGGGATGCAGTCAGGAAAACAGTAGACAAAGAAGTACATCATTGTTTTATTTTGGGGGGGGGGGGGAACAACTCTAGATGGCATAACCAAAACAAGAAGCCTGTTTTCATGCACCAGTATCCTAAAATGTAGGTGAGATGTCATACAACGTGTTCTACTGCAACTGGAGCCCTCAGTAAACTATTGTGCACTGAGGCCTGGGTGATGGCAGGGTGTGGGTACCCAAGTGGTGAGTCTGAGGCTAGGGACAGATGTGTGTACGTGCATTATCTCTCGAACAGGTAAAGATGGATGCAGGTCAACATGACCTGAGGAGTGAATGGGAGGAAAACAGTTGGAAAGCAGACGGGTGATTCATTAGAAACACGGAGGTTTATCTCGGATGTGGTAGTCTAGAAGCAGATGCGGCAGGAATTCGGCCAGCCCAAAGGTATGGAGAAGTGTGTATTCATTTTAAGTTAGTTGATCTTGGAACAACTCGGTTTGCTAGTACTCTGTGTGATGCAAATAAACCTGAAAGTGAATTGAAGACAACTCAATCTCATTTGTGGTTTGTGAGTTCCTGGTAGTGAGATCCAGTGTCTCACTGTCAGATTGCAGAAGTTATTTAGTTAACAGTGAGATATTAATCACGGGACGGCCCCAGGGCAATTGAAGAAGCTGATCATACATATTATACTAATACCACTGATGAATTAATGGGTAAGTTGCATTTTATTGTTGTCGTTGGTTTTCATGGAGACAATTGTAACTTGTTTTAATCTACTGTTGGGTATCTGTACCATTGTGTCAAATATGTTAAGCTTTTTCTTTTAAACAGACCTCTAAGGTTAAATAAACATATTCAACACCTCCGGTTGGCTTTTTCAGGTTATCCCCTGAGCAAAATGTTTTGATTAATTGATTAGCTAAGTTCAACAACCGCACATGGATTTTCTTCCACTCTGTACATTTTATTTTTTGTGGTTAATTCAAGTTGATATGTTTTGTCGGAGCAGTGAGCAGTCTCTTCCTGGCTTATGAGTGAATAATGACAAAGCAGCATGGCTCAGAGTTTCTCTTCATTATGATCATTATGATAATCTAACCTCACTGACTGCTGCATACACTCCCTCAGGGACAGCAGGCCGCTCCACTAGAGGATATTCTTTGTCATGTAACCTTAAGCAGATTCACAAGCCCGAAGCGAATCAAGGTTCTACTTCAACAAACATGTGGATTCAAGTTTCAGATGTATTGACGGGTCCAGGGTAAAAAATGTCTTTCTCTTTGGACGAGCTGATCATTATTATAGATGTGATGTATGGAAGAATACATATGTGCACTCAGGGCCATCATGGTGATGGAAACCTGTTAAGATGATGTGTTGGGGTCTTTTTACAGGGCTTTCATTTAATATTTTCCTCTGATGTTATAATGACTATGTAGTGAACCAGTCCTCCACTCACACCTCCCCCAAATATCTAGATATCTTTCATTATTTTCATTTTTCATATATTATTTATTTAATTAGCAATTCAGTTTATTCTTCTCTTCTATTTCTCTTGCAGTTTAATTAAAACGGAGTATTTGCATGTGCATTTAAATTCCACGTTGTCTCTATTTTATCTGTACTTGCTAGATTACATACTTTATTTCTTTCAAGAAAACTTCCAACAAGGAAAATTAGAAATTATGGACCAACATCGAAAGTCTAAATGTCGTTTCATAGAGTAACTCTGAATTGTTATCTAAAAGTAGCCACTGTTTTGTCAAAATGTATCATGTAGAACGTTAAACCCAGAATATCCAGAAATATCCAGAAAAACTATTCCTGTGACCTCAGTGTCCTCATAGCTTCAGCCCTGGATGATCATGACAATGTTGCTGGTAATGCAGTGTTGATTCAGTATGATATGCTGCCAATGTTCTGCTGACTTCACACCAAGCAGGCCGCAGCTTTAATAATACATACACAAATCTATACTGATGACACCAAGAAATGCCACATAAATACATAACATATCCCACAAGTCATCCTGTACCTACAAAACACGGTTTTCACATCTGGTTTGAGACAAGCGACTTCAGTTGGTCTCTGAACGTGTCTGGCTCAGCTCACAAATATGCACAGCTGGGTGCCAGTTGAAATACATGCCAGGAAAATCAGAAAGCATCATTTATTTAGAGAGCTTACTGTTTGAATAATACAGATCAAAACAATGAGCTGTACTGAATTGATTTCCTCATTTAATTATGACTGCATATGACTGGCGGAACAGTAAAATAATCAAGCAATATGCTCGAGTTGGAACTTGTATTCACAGGCGTTGCCACAGCACTGATCATGTTAACAGCACGATGTGCTTCACTGTCAAAGGAAACTGATAAAAAAACATGACACAATGCTATTTCTTAGCTATTCCTGTATAACTAACAACTCACTTTCCCAGTTATGCAAATGCCCCAATTAATATGCTTCGAAGGAATACAGTTTAATGCAAGAGAGAGCTCAATAATATCCTCAGAAGAACAAGTGTTACTTCATATAAGAGAGAACGAGGAGGGAGAAGGAATTCTCGGTGCATAATGTTTTTTCTCATACTTTTGTTGCCAAAGATTCACACAAACAAGAAAAAAGTACTTCTGATATTCGCTGAATTTCTCTGCATTTGTTCCTTCTCTTAGTGTGTCTCTTTGAAATGACTTCTACCAGAGTGGAATTAAGTAATATGTTGAATTGTGAAATTAGTTAATGCTTTATGCGTGAGCAGTAAATGGCTAGGGAACACGTTTATGAAAGATAGATGATATCCATCTGTGGTGAAATACACACATCTGCTACAAGGTGAAATATAGATATAGATATTTACAGTACGTGCACCTTGTTGTAGTGTTTAAGTGAACGTCAGATCAGATGAAATAAGCACCCAATCTGCACTAAATATCTCTATTTAAAATGTAATTCAGCTGCAATTGTTTTATCGTGTCCCCTTGTTTTGATTGAAACACCTACATGTGAGAACCCATACGAAGAGGCAGATGAGGACCATCTCATGTCAACAGCTCTCTGAATCAGGAGATTATCTTTTTAAAGAGCGGAACCATGGGAACAGCACACGATGATCAATATATCCACACACACGTGTAGCTGCATGTGCAGAATATGAAAGCCCATGTGCTTGTTTGAGTTTGTGTCAGTGCAGCTGCATGTGCATACCGTATAGACGACTAGCCCGCAGGCAAATCACAGCATCAGATATTATAACATGCACAGGACATAAATCTAATTAAATCCAGTTACACAAGTGCTGATTGACAAATGAGCTGCTTCCAAACAGAAATACAGTCTTCAGCAGACAATGTTCCCTCTCATCCACATCCTTGTCTGTAAAGATGCAGAAAGGAAGAAGAAAGTACCACTGATGAGACCCATTATCTGTTTGATTAGCTTTCTTTGTACTGCCAAAGAAATTAGCTGCTCTTCATGTCAAAGTCTTTTTTTATTATCACCCAAAATAAATCAATTAAGTCATTTTTACAGAAGTAAAATTTTGCATATGCTATAAATTCAAAGCGTTGGGCTGACAGTTACAGATGGTGACCAGACATTGTTTGAGTTGTCAGATGAGCTGTGTGTGTGTGTGTGTGTGTGTGTGTGTGTGTGTGTGTGTGTGTGTGTGTGTGTGTGTGTGTCACGGTGACACGCAGCGAAATGGAGAGAAAAGAGAGTGAACCGACATGGTCAGAATGGAGAGTGACAAGGAAACAAAAGAGATAGTTTTAACAGTCATAGAGGGAGACAGAGAGAGAAGGAGAATGCCTTTAGTTCTCATCTGTGATATGAAAACACACCTCTATTTGAAAGTGTTTGGCACAATGCATTGAGCTGAAGCTGCTACTCCCTTGAGAGTTGCACACACATAAAAAAAGTCACCACAAAACCGCACAAAATAGGCTGTTTCCCCTGAAAAGACTTGTGTTTCAAAGGCAGTTGTAAGATGTGATGTAGGAGGCAGCAGGGCTCCCTGGTGGATAACACTTACAGAAGATAACAAGACGAGAAAGATGGGGGGGGTCTCAGACGGAGTGCAGCAGAGTCATCTCTCTAAATACTCCCTGTGTCAACCGGTTTGAATCACCAGCAGGCGGCCATGTTTAACGTCCCATGGGAGCATTTGGAGAGCAGGTCACTTCTCGGTGTGCCGCTTGATCCGATCTGAAAGGATTGTTTGTGCTGAGAGAGAAAATAGACGCAGCACGGCGGGGAGGATTCCCAGGTAGTTCAAGGTTAAAGGAAAACTCTAAGCACAGCGGCTCATGTGCAGACGACACGCAGACAAGGGATGTGAGCTGCTGAGAAAGTTGGTGTGAGTGTTGACATTGTAATTAGAAACTCATGAGGGAAATTTCCTCCAGTCATTTTGCTCCGTGATTTTAATAAGCCTTTTTTACTGTCGGAGGGAGATGACACTTCCCAATGACAGCACTAATCTCCATAATACACATGGGCCTTAAAGTAAGTTTTCAGCTCCTCTGAGATAACAAAGGGTCGTTGCCACCATGAAACTGTAACAGAGGAACTATTGAATGTGCATATCTACACTCTCAGTTAGCAACCCTCATCTGCAGCAAGGCAATATGTTTTATAGCCATCTTCTGTGGCACATTTTGAAACACATTTGCTGTGGAGATGCTGGCAGGGGTGTGATGGGAAAAATGCATATGCTGTCTGTTTTAAAGAATCATTCACTGTTAAACCTGTGGGTTGAATACTGATGTATGTTCAGATTAATGAGTAACATAAGTAAAGATGGAGGGACTGATAACATGGGTTGTTAGGCTTAGGGGGCTACTCTGATTCTGACCAGTTGATAAGAACGCTGAAGTGCACAGTCATTCTCCTAACTGCACGGTTAATGTATGTGGGGACAGGAGATTGGTTGAACGTGTAGTTTCGATCAGGTCAAAGTATGCACAGTTAATGTATAACACGTGTTTGAACCAATGAGAGATGAGATGGTCTTGAAGGGATGGTCATTTCAAAAGTATATAACTGACTGTTTTAACAATGATATTTGGTGGAGACCCTGATAGGCATTGTTGATTCATGTCTGTTGAGGTTTTCTCCCTGCTTGCGCAAGCATGAATAAACGAACGGAGACATTTTGTTTTGACCAGAGAAACTTTGCTTGCTTGTTTGTTTTTGATATTTGATTGGAAACTTTGAACTCTCCACTCGAGTATAGAATTATTTCCACCACAGGGGATGATGTTTGCTTTACTTTCAGTGAGAACTCTTCCCTTATTACACCTCAGGCACACTGTGACTCAGGGATTGTCTTTTGCTGGGAGGCTTGTGGAACAGCACCAGCAAACACACTCACTTCAACCTGTTAACAGCATGGCTTTGACCTTTGACCTTTAGAAATGAGGTGATCAGAATGCTTTGCACAGGATACACTTATAATATTTACTGTGGTGGAAATTAATAGTTTCCTTGTGAGAAATCAACAGTACTTTAAGCAAGTTAGTCTTTGAACAATGTATTACAAGATAAGATATAAAAGAAGGTTCCATCAGAAGGTTCCATCCACCTACGGTGAGGAGGTAGAGGTTCTGACAAAGTTTAACAGTGATGCTGAAGCTTTAATATACTCTCAGCAACCCTCTCCTGCTCCCTGTGCTGTGTTCCATCTGTGTAAATAGCCAGGGGTAGAGATGCTGAGGAAAGAGAAGGGTCAATGTGTAGTTCAACAGGAGCAGACGTCATGTTTAAATAACACACTTCGTCCCTCCGTCCCTCTCTGGTGTAGTCATAATAAGTCATTGTTAGACTTGTGTGAGATAATGTAATTAATGGAAGTTTTGGACACACGGGTATTCAGTTGCACATCTGGAAAATATATCTCTCAGAATGCATAGAATTTATTTCCACCCCCCGACATTTACAATAGGTTTTTGTTCTTCCTCAGGGTCTGATAGGCAGGTGTCCTTGTTCCATGACAACCATGAAGTCATGTGTCCACACCTGAATAAATAATATACTTCCACATGTGTCATTATCTCATCTATTAATAGTTACTTTGCTGACCAGGCATCACAAAGTAATTTCTCACCACTTTCTTCACACTTCCTTGTTTTGGTTACAATACAAATGTCCTCTTCTCCCTCTCATCCTGGCCGATGAGACCTCTGCTCAGGTTAAAGTTGGGTGCTTTATATGCAGAGAGTTATTGTGAGAAAAATTCTACTTGACACAGAGTGTGAAATCATTAATCAGGTAATTTATTCTTGCAAGAAGGAGCAGAGTTGAAATCACAGTCATCTTATGCTTTCAGATCGATACTCAAAGGTCTGTCTCGGCTTCTGTCCTTTATACACTGTGATAAACACTTCATGACAGGAGGGGGTGGTGGAGGTTTGCCCCTCCTTATCTTCCTTGAGAACAGGCCTCTATTGTCTTTCTGTTGGGGCTTAATCCTGGGAGGCGTTCCAGAGAAGCTGGATGTGTTATTCTTCTCTCAGAAGTTTCTGTGGTCAACCTCTTATCTGCGTTACTCCCTGCATGGTGCCCGTCAGCAAGGCCCTCAGAATGTGATTTATTGTCTCTTTGTTGTGTGAGACCTCAGAAGATAAGTCATATATGTGCAATATAAACAAGAAGACAGGACCTGAAGGTAGGTACAATAATTGAAAACCCCTGTGTGGGTGCTTAATAGCGCTCCTAGTGTTAGCTATTGTGTGTTTACATGTTGGAGGGTCAAGTCAAATAAATAACACAGTACGTATTAGGCAATTGTATCAAATATAATTATTGAATCTACTAGGTGATAGTGGAAGGAATCCAGAAAACATCAAGCCCCCACCAAATAAGTTAACGTCTGTGAGTAAATTAAGGCCTGTAGAATGTATGGCTGTGAGGAGTAGTTGCTTGACCGGTGGTGGGCACTGGGTCTCTGTTCCATGGGATATATTTTGTGTAGTTCTTAGTGTGATTCAATTATTTGTAATTGTGTTTGCTTTACTTTTTATATAAATCAGTAATTTAGAGTAGTAACCTGCACATTTTCTTTACATATTGTTTCTGTGATATGTATTGTTGTTAAGAAATATGCATGTTGAAGTATGGGCTGAAAATGTATAGTTTTGTAAAATCTTGAATCTGTTTTGAATTGCCATTGAACCTCTCAGGTCATTTTCTTCTGTGTGTATTGGGTATATTGGGTTACAATTCTGTACAAGCCAATTAGGGACAGGTATTGTAGCCTACTGAGGTCCTAGAAGGAGGGGGCTAAAAATAACTCAGTTTAATCAGTGTCAAGGAACAGTGAGAACAGACAATACTTTGCTTGAGAAATTCAAATATATATATATATATATATATATATCTTAACCAATTCATCTTCTACGCAAATAGGTTATCAGATATAATATCAAAGGGGTATGCAATGATAACACAATTGGTTTTGAGTGGTGGGCTACACATAAAACCACCATTTTGACCACCTGGTGGCAGCAGAAACGAGCAATAACCAACATTATACACATTTATTAAATTGATATTGTGAACAAACAGTCACTTATTTACACATTTAGCAGGTGAGGAGCAACATTAAATGGCTCTGCTTTTGGTCTTCACTAAAACCTGGGGAGGGAAACATCGGGTTATTTAGCTGCTAAATGCTCAATTATGTTCACCAGGGCCCTATTTTTCGTACCTGGCTAAACAAAGTCAGGCAAATGTCCTAATCTCCATCTTAAATTAGCGAAATGATTGACATCAGGCTATCTGGGTTTCTTCACAGCTGATCCGCGCTGAAACGGTCTCGTTAATTCTAGCCAGACGTCAGTCATCTGGATAAATGCGCGTGCCCGCTCCTCTTCAGAAGGGATAATAATCGAGCACTGACACCACGATCTTCTAACAGTACAATGGCAAATAAACTCAGAGGAACCTTTTTTTATTTCTCCGATGAGAAGCAGGAGATGATCATGAAGACATATGAGGAAGTCAATACCTTAATCATTCACAGCAAACGCGTTGTGAATATTCCAACGTTTTTGTAACATTGTTGCCGTGAACGCAGCTTAACTCCGCCCCGCTGCGAGACATAAGCGCCGCAAATATATCAGACAAGTTAAATGTCAGTGTTGGGAAAATGTATCTGCAAATTTTAAGTGCTTCATCACCCAGATCAATCAGATTATATTTACGAATAAATATATACTTATGAGGATATATGTACTGTATGCGCGTATGAATCATGTACTATATGTATATACATGTATGTGTATATTTCTATATACTGTGGAGTTTGAATATGTGTATGGGCGGATCAGTATATATGTATTATTCATAATCAGAAACTCAATCAATTGAAGCAGTGAAAATAAATTGTGTGTGATTCTCTGTATTCTTATCATGAGTCCACCTTAATCATGTTCTACAATAATGATATGTATGGTGTACTAATAACACTGTCATATAATTATGAGAGCTTTCAACACATCCATAAGTTTCTTAAGCACTAAATAAACTTAAGAACAGCGCGGCATGCAGCGGGTGAGAGTCTCTGTCTGTGAGACGGGCGATCTGCTGCGCCGTGTGGTGATCAGTGTCCACGGCTGGAGAAGCTCTCGTAAATAAATGATTCCTTGAAGGCAGAATCTAATGCGCCGCGTACAGGAAGTCATGATGATGTGAGGACGGATCTTGGCGATCTCAAAGAACTCTCTCCCAATAAAACTAATATAACTAATACCGCTCCTTCATCAATGAGGAAGTGAGCTGCCTTTTTTGTCCGGTGGGAGTGGCCAGTTTATCCAGTGAATTTCAGTAAACCTGCCCGGGAGCAGGTTTACATTTTTGGCTGTGTTGCTATGGTGATTTATCTAAGCTTGCTTCGAGAAACTGAATAAGCCTGACCTACGTCATCTTATCCTGACAATTAGCCCGCTAACTCAGTAAGCCAGGTACGAAAAATAGGGCCCAGCTTGTCTTCATTCAGTCTGCCATTTGTATGCTGGGCAGGTAGTGGACAGTCTGTTTTTAAAGCTCTTTCACTGAAAACCTTTGCTGCAGCATGTGTAAACAACGCTGATGAGAGCAGTGGGAAAAAAAAGAGTCCCAGAAAGCCAAAACAATGAGCTGAAAGATGCAAAACAGCTGAACTGCAGAGCAATGTTACACTGTGGGTTCATCAATGCGAGGGATCCCTTTCACGTTACACACAATTTGGTACCTTGCTGATGCAAAACTGTTTATTAGTGCAGCTTTAAACTTCAGTCTTTAAATTAACTTGTTTCTACTTTAGAAGAAGCACATGGCTCCTATTACACCACTTGTTTCCCTCCTGCAGAGAGAAATGTAGACCTGTTGCCTGAATACATAAATGCTTCCCTGAAAAGATTTGCTGTTCTGTAGCTTCCTGCTCTGCGTCTCGCTTCCATTAATTACAGTCGGGGTAAAGAAATTGCGCATTACCATTTTATCTCTCCCCCAGCATAAGCCCACGTGCATGAATACATACACGCATACGCTTATTTTTTTCAAGGTCAGGTAGTCAGATTATTACTGTGTGGTGTCCTGATGATGACGACGACTGTTCTAAGCATCCTCAGAAGTTGTAAACATCCTCAGAAGCAGCAATGCACTCAAAAAGACAATGTGCAAGCACATTTAACAACCACCCTGACTCATAACATGTAGGGTTCAACTTCCATGTAGTGTTAGACAACGGTCGATCAAAGAGGTTGAGGAATGAGATGATTCCAATGGAGAAGATGAGCTTATTGTGGCGCACTAGGTCTGCAGTACAAATTCCCAAAGCCCCCACAAATCCTTATCAAGAAAACAGACCCCCACCGCTGATCCCAGACTATAAACAGTCTTTTTTAGAGTCCTGCTGCAGATGCTTTGATCACTGAAAGGAATAACCAATTATCCCATCGTATCTTGTCCATGATCACAGCTCTGTTAACCAGGACTCAGGATGCTCCAACCAAGCTGAACCTCTTACATTTATAGTACAAAAGAAACACATCCGCTACACTTAACAAACAGAAGAACCTTATAATCAGTTGAGTGCCGTTGACAAAATAAACTGTGTTCAGTCACCTAATATGATAGTGACAAGACTCTTTACTTTTCTATCGACTGTAGATCGGTGTAGATTCTAATTTCTTATTCTCATTTTCTTTCAAATGTATGAAGATAATAAGTAGAGACATTTTTTTAATTCTAAAATACAGCTAAATTAGTATAAGTTGTTTGTATTTAGTAAGGTGATGAATAGGACTGCTTCAGCGTTAGTTACATACTTTCTGAAAGTAAATGATTTATTTGATACGTTTGATGCATAAATTGGTGCCTTTAATAGGGATAAAAATCATCTCCACTCGTCGGTCATCGCCACACAACTTCAACACAAGTAAAAAAAGCTTCATACAACTTTTTTTTTTCACCAGCACCCATGTAGAGGTGAATAGACTTTTCTTTGTGGTTTTGAAAGCGCTGAAAATCTTAATTTTAAACACTCAAAAGCAGCTTCTTTCCAGTTAATAATCCACAGGCCCCGCTGTCAACGGTTTCAACTTGAACTACATGCATCACACAGCATGGTACCTTCATCATCATCTGCAAGCTATAATAGAATGATACAAAACATTATATGATGGCTCTACCTTTAAACTGATAAAGAACGTGCCGTGTCACCACCTCCATCAGGACTTTTCTTCAATGCTTATAGCTCTAGTTCATCTGCATGATTCACTGGTTATCATTCAGTCATATGCATCATCCTCTAAGTACATACCGCTTCACACAATGCTTCATTAGCTTTATTGCAGCTGTCTAGGTTTTGTAAATGATGTCTATGGCCATTCAATGCACAGTGATTTGGTGGTGTTTGAGAGTTAGCACTCTCAGGTATTTGTGCTTTCATCACCTGATTGCGTGCTGATTCATGTCTTCCATTAATTCTGCATGTGAGTCACTTTGATTATTGCTCTTATCATCTTTGCATTTCAGTTCCTGCATGAGGCTGCATAGCTCCCAATGGCCAGTAAGAATGATTACAAGAAATCCTTGGAGTGACCAATAATTCTCAATAACAGTTACACTTAAATTAGCCCATTGGAACCCCGCCTGCCCCTTTCCGTAAGCCTCCTCCCAACCATTACGCCTGCTTTTTTAGGACATTCTGCAATAAACATCATCATATTTTAATGTATAGATATTTTATGTATTGTTAAATTTTGCTGAGTATCATGCACTGATGTTTTAATAGACTTGTATGCTTGTGGTGCCCAGCTCTATCAGCACTAGAACATAACTGCTCCTTGCTGTCCTCTTTCTGTCCGTGTTGTACTTTCCATCTGTTTGTCTGTCTGTCTGTCTGTCTGTCTGTCTGTCTGTCTGTCTGTCTTGACTTTGCCGGTCGACCATCATCTACCTGCATGTCTTAAATTGTTTTTTAGCTGTGTTTGACTGTTGTGCATGCATTGTAAAAGCGTCAACATTTTATAATCCTTGTTTTATTTAATCTTATTTCAGTTTTTAGGTTTGTTTTAGTTTTTTAACATCTGCCTCGCGGGACTACAGATGGAAAATAGCCTCTTGGCTAACTCTGGCACATTTAACAGAAATGTTTTTATTAATGTGCACTGTCACCTTATTAAATAAACCATTTGAAGTGGAAGAAGAATCCACTTTAAGATTTTAAGAAGCATGGTTGCCGTGTATTGTTGTGTAATGTGTGTTGTATTATGTCAGGACAAAATATTATTTTTAAATTTTAAATTGTTCACATATATAATGTTGATAGTCATCTGATGCAAATCATCTCACCCTTTAGAAGTAAATAGCTCAAACCTTACATGCCTCTTTTGTCACGCCTCTGCTCCTTTGATATAAAGTACATTACTAATGTTCACAACATTAATGGTTGTGAATGACATTCAGCTCCTGAGTGATCAGATTGAATGAATGAATGAATGAATGAATGAATGAATGAATATATACTTTATTAATCCCCGAGGGGAAATTTGGTGTCGGGGTAGCAGCAATTTACAACAAAATAAACAAAAACAGCAGGACGAAAGATAAAAGATATATACAATAATAATAAAAATAATAATAATAAAATAAAATAGAATAAAATAGAAATAGCTAGGATTGTGCAAAAACGCAAAAATATATATATACACATACATATACATGTTGTTAGTCGGAGGATCTGGCAAGCGGTGATTTATTATAAAGCCGTAATGCCGTTGGCAGGAATGTTCTCCTGTATCTGTCCTTGTTGCAGCGGAGCGTGAGGAATCTCCTCGAGAAAGTGCTCCGCTGACCCTGCAGTAGGTGGTGGAGAGGGTGGTCCGGGTTGTCCAATATGGACAAAAGTTTCTTCAGCGTCCTCCTCTCCACCACCTGTTCCAGAGACTCCTGCCTGCAGCCAATGATGGAGCCGGCTTTCTTAACTATCTTGTTAAGTCTGTTGGTGTCACCGGCTCCAATGCTGCTCCCCCAGCAGACGATGGAGAAGTACAGGGCGCTGGCCACAACCGACTGGTAGAACATCTCCAGCATCTTGCTGCACACATTAAAGGATCGAAGCTTCCTCAGGAAAAAGAGTCGACTCATCCCCTTCTTGTACACAGCGTTGATGTTGTTGCATCCCATTAGCCATGTCAATAGACCCTACAAACCATGAATGTGAAGACTTCTCATCTCTGAGAAAAGAGGGCAGCACAACATGGTAGTATAGCAACAGATGTATATAGCGATGGAGAACTAATAATAATAATAATAATAATACATTTAATTTATATAGCGCTTTTCCAGATGCTCAAAGACGCTTGACAGAGACAAAACAGTACAAAACAAAACAAAAATATAGAAAGACAATGGAGCAAACAAAACAAACAATCCCAAAAAAAATAAAACAAGAAAAACTGGAGAAGCTGCAACGGAATTAGTCCTGCAGTGGAGGGTAGTGAGCAGGGGTTAGCAGGTGAAGGGTAGGGAGCAGGGGTTAGCAGGTGAAGGGTAGGGAGCAGGGGTTAGCAGGTGAAGGCGAGTTTGAAGAGGTGTGTTTTGAGGGCTTGCTTAAATGACGATAGGGTGGGAGCCTGACGAATGTGGATGGGGAGGGCGTTCCAGAGGGGAGGTGCAGCAGCTGAAAAGGCCCTGTCACCCCAGGCCCGACGCTTGGTCTTGATGGTCTTCAGAGTGTTCAAATTGGCGGACCTGAGGCAACGGGTAGGGGCGTGAAGGGGGAGGAGGTCTGAAAGGTAGGGAGGGGCCAGATTGTTTAGGGCTTTGTAAGTGGTGGTAAGATTTTAAAGTCAATCCTGTATTTGACCGGGAGCCAGTGGAGGTTGCGTAGGACCGGGGTGATGTGGTCATAGCGGCGGGTGGAGGTCAGCAGTCGAGCGGCAGAGTTCTGAACATATTGGAGTTTGTTGATGATTTTGTTGGGGGAGCCGTAGAGGATGCTGTTGCAATAATCAAGTCTAGATGTTATAAGGGCATGTATGAGAATTTCGGTGGTGGTAGAGGACAAGGAGGGCCGGAGGCGAGCAATGTTCCTGAGGTGAAAGAAGGCAGTTTTGGTGATGTGGTTGGCATGGGGTAGGAAAGAGAGGGTGGGGTCGAGAATGATGCCGAGGTTGCGGACTTGGGTGGAGGGGGTGACGATGGAGCCATCAATGTTCAGAGAGAAAGTCTGGGCTGAGCGGGTGAGGGAGTTAGGGCCAATGATGAGCATTTCAGATTAATTGCAGTTGAGTTTAAGAAAATTCTGCTGCATCCAGGATTTTATATCAGTGAGACAGGAGGTGAGTGTAGAGTTGGGTGTCGTCAGCGTGGCAGTGGAAATCAAGACCATGACGACGGATGATTTGTCCAAGGGGGAGGATGTAAATGATGAAGAGGAGGGGACCAAGCACGGAACCTTGGGGGACACCGTGGGCCACTGGGGAGGTGGCCCACGGTGAACTCACAGTTATCTATTCCATGACGGGAAGAAAAGCTGTTCAGACGGGAGTACTTGGACATCGTGTGTACGGCAAGGCTCTCCAGTGTCTGGATGCTTCTGATGTGAACTTATAGTGCAAGGATAGCAAATTGATAAATACGCTGTAAGAAACATCACCATTCTTGTATTCTGCATAAAGCTTCCTTCCTGTTCATAAAGCTTCCTTCCTGTTCTATCTGAAGTAGACTACAGCAAGCTTCTGCATTCATGAAGTTCCTCTGGTGACTAGCAGGCGGCCAGAGCGACTGGGTGCCTCTTATTAGGGACGAGCAGCAGGGTTCCCCCTCCAGCAAAGTCACAGACTCCCCGGTGGTCGGTAGCACATTATTCATTACCCTCAACAAACCCTGAGCAGGCTGCATGCCGCTGAACAGATAACAGGCCACACCAAAATTGTGACAAGACAGAGAAACAGAAGGCAGGTGAGAACCAATCATAATTGCATATTTTAGTTTTCATATTTATACATGATTTTTGGAAAGCTGATAGTCAATCTTTTTGTATTATATAGAATTCAATGACTAGTGAAAGAGGTCACTTGACAGACATACAGAGAAGTATCACCCACGTCTTTGTCCTTAAAGAGTCTTTAACTCATTATTTTTTGTTTTAGGGCAACTTAACTGTTTTCGTACTTTCTCGTCACAGTCTTGAGAAGACAGAGATCTAAGTTGGCAATTAGCTTGTTAAACATTTAACAATGTTTAGCAATTATTAGAGCCAGATATTTCCCTCAGAAATTTTTGGAGACCAAAAGCAGACAGTAAATATCAGACTTACATTCCTCCAGAAACATATCTTCAAATAAAGGCTCATTTTGCTCTGTAGCAGAAGGTGAAAATATGTCAGTGTTGTTTTTACAATTTGTTACGGCTGCCCCCAAGTGGAAAATATATGCAAACAAATACAAATAAAAAAATCTTTAATGCAGCTTTAAAGGAGTGTCTCGTGGTGTGTTGCAACGTGAAACCAATTCAATTCAATTCAGTTTCAATTCAGTTTATTTTATATAGCCCAACATCACAAATACAAGTTTGCCTCGGAGGGCTTTACAATCTGTACACATAACATCCCTGTCCCGGGACCTCACATCGGATCAGGAAAAACTCCCCTAAAAAGATAGTAAAAACCCTTTCACAGGGAAAAAAGGGAAGAAACAGAGGAGGATCCCTCTCCCCGGATGGACAGAAGCAATAGATGTCATGTGGCCAGAATGAATAGCGTAGTTACAGCACATTCAATGAATATGACAGAAATTATTCATATAATGAGTAGTAGGCATGGTCCATGATCCAGATAATCCACGATCCATGAAGCAGAAGGCGGCAGAGAGGAGGTGGGGGGGGGCATCAGCAGGGCCATGGCAGCAGGCAGGACCGGTTCCAGGCAGCCATGAATCCATGGAAAAAGAAAGTAGAGTTAGTAATGTGCATTGAAGAGACAATAGTTTATCCAGATGGAGAGAAAGAAGAGGAGAGGAGTAGTGAAAGAGGTAAATTAAATACCCTTCTGCTCACCTCCCCCTTTCCAAGCGTGTCATAACTACAGTGATCGTATTACTAGGAGCAACTCTTATTGATACTCAATTATTTTGCATGACTATAAAATTGCTTCAAAAAACATATATAGAATTTTTTTCATAAATAAATTCAGAACAGGATTATAATGTATGATTATTTTCACAGTTTAAATAGCAAAGTCACGATATATAGTCATACAAATCTCACTGGAATAATCTAAAATCTGTACTTCCCCTTTTTAACTTCAGTGACATTTCATTGACATCAGAGTCACTCTGTGGCATAGTAGATGGTAGTATGATGGAGCCTGGCTTTGACGTCAACAGAATGAAAGAATGTGAACAAGGAAAACAGGAAATCGAGCCGAGAGGTGTGAGGGAATAAAGCCACGTGAAGTGAAAACAATCCAGTCGCTCTTGTGCTCTGTGGGTGTTTGTTTACTGAGGTCCTGCCGGTTGAGATCCTGTTCAGTTGTCCTGGGCTGCTGAAAGATGGCGGTGAATTCAATCTTCTTAAATGCATAAGAAAATACAACGATTCCTAGTTTCAGGTCATTATACACAAATTAAAACATAATTATCAATATTATATTCCATTTCTGCCAATGAATTCCCCTAAATGTTACACACTGTTAGTCTCAGGATGTTGAACAGATGCATAGATGGACATTAAGCAAAGTGATGAATCTATGCATTTATTTTGTTGGACACACACATGTGTATGTGTACTGTTCTGTGTCTGATCACCCCTCCCCAACCACTCACACACACAAACGCTGCCCTCTCTTTTTCATAAAGCATTATTAGAATCACATTATTTCTGCACCAGTTTATTTTCCACAATTTCTGCCTTCCTTAGAACCAGGCTACATCTATTCATAAAAAGATCATATTTTTTTATACGATTTCACACCATGGCTGTGTAACTCAGAGCCTCACTCTCACCAGTCAGCGTGAGCCTCCCATTCAGTCAATTTTTTGGTGTATTTTTTTTGGTGTTTATCAAAATAATGGAAAGTCTTTCATGTGCTGCGTGGCTGACACGGTCGGTATTCATCTTTCAGGGCAAATGAACTAGAGATTGTTTATGGTTTCATCCATCTTTCTAAAAACCCTTCTATCATTGTATTGTAATGGTCAGAGGCTGCCAGACCATTCTGGCTTATGTATTTCAATCAGGAGAGACAGTGGGTGATTAGTAGTTAATGTTTATTATGCCGATAATGAGTCCATGGTTACACAGAATTTATTTGGCGCATGAACTCCGCGAGGAGATTGAGATCGCACTGTGTTTGCCCTGAGCGGCAGCAATCTGTAGATCCTTCCCGGGAGTCCAGACACTGGTGGTGGTGGCTGAGGTTCTGCTGGAGTTGCTGGAGATGCCGATGGGGTGCTGAATCTGAGAAGGTGGATGGTGCTGGGGAGGCGGCGGGTCGCATGAGACGGCAGCAGGACGCTAGAGGCGGAGAAAGAGAACATTTAAAGGAGATAGCAGTGAGCTGATAGGACAGCGAGGAGGGCGTGACTCTGCGCTAATGGCTGGGCGCATCCGGCTGCTGAACAGCTGGTAGAGTCTGACACTTCTGACGCTCCTGACAGGGACATCCGGTATGACGTGCGTGCTGCTGGTGATGGACGGTATGAGTGAGGGCCCGCCTGGTGCGAGGGGGTTGTCTTCCTGTCTGAACTTACGCTATAGCTTCATTCAGTGAATTTATTATTTCCTGATTGAAAAAGCAGAGAATGAACTTCATACTGAATAAAATAAATTCATATATTACATCTATAATACATATATTATTCTTATTCATTTTCCTCTTTTGTTCAACTGGGTTGCAAATGAATATGGCTCTGAATATGCGAGTTGGATAAGTATAATCTTTCTGAGCTATATTTGTTTGAAAATCACCCATGAATGAACTCAGGTTTACACCCTTTTGATGGCTGGATCATCCGGTTTTCTTCTTTGTGTTTCCACAGTGAATAGCTTGTCAGATTGTTTCCTGACACCCAGGTCAGTCGATAATGACGGAGCACTTTGTTGGCCCCCCAATCAATGCTGCTTTTCTTACTTCCTCGGGGGGCGAGCTGATTTGATACCTCAAAGATCTTGCATATTCGCTGGTGCTGTTAAATATAGCTGTCAACTTGTCAGAGGGTGAGTGATGATATTTGTGTTTTTGTACTTACTACATCAACTCTCCTCTTGATTTTGTGGACTGATTTGGTGCACACTGGAGCACCACAGGGAAGAACAAAATGTTATTACACTTTTTTTTTTCCTCCATAAAATCTCAATATTTCATTGCTTTTCTATTTTGGGTACCCTAGTATATTCAGGCCGTTCAGTTCACACCAAAGGCAGAGTCTTGTTGAAGTTTAATGCTTTGGATGTGTTAGTTTAGAATATGAGCCTCGACATGCATTATTTGGTTATTTTAATCTCATTTACCCAAGCAAGACTACATTTTTTATTTCAAAATGATGTTTTTTTTGCACTTTGTACAGAGCACAGTTTATTTTCTTTGATGTATGTAATCAAAGGGTTAACAGCCAGTGAGGGATTTAACTTGCCAGCAGGAATGGAGCTCAATCATTTTAATGACATTTTCACAAAACCATGTGCAGGAGCCAGTGGTTCTTGGTATCTCTTTTGGAATATATATTTTCTATTGGCAATGGTGGATTCACACACTCCCCCATTTGAGACAAGGCCGTTTTGTTCATCCCATTACAGACAGGGGCTCTGATTCTAAGAGCCTGCTCAAAAATGTAATTTGTCCTGATAAGCCAATAAATGCTCCTTCATCAGTTTAGTGTTCAAATCCATTAAAGAAGCACTCTCCTAGCAGAACAGAGGGGAACACAATTACTGAGTACAAACAGTGCCTCGAAAAACACTCATTGATCTGGGGGATCAGAGCTATAAGCTTCTGCATCTCAGCTGAATGGCAGTGACTGAATCTAAAAAAAAAAAAAAATCAGATTTGGAGTGTTTTTTTCTGTAAGTTATGGGATATATATATATATATATATATATATATATATATATAAAAGCAACTTTCAGACAGAATTGTTGTTGTTTTTTCTTTCAACTTCAACCAAAGTTAGTGGCTTTGAGTGAGAGCAGGTGATACCCAGTCTTGTGTGGGAAGAGAGCACACTAATTAATTCAGTAAGGTGTACCCGACAGAGTGAATTGGTTTGGAAACGCCTGTGAATCCTAACAACACAGGAGGTCTGGGGGGTTTACCAGGCCTAAACTGTCACCAGGGAGGCAGACGACGAGATGGTTCACATTAATTAAATCTGCCATATGTTGGCACACTTCACATCCGGCTATGTGTCCCGCAGCACAGCAGATGTGCCAAACTATCAATTGTTTTGGAAATTAAATCTATTAGGACTTGAACATGAGAGAGCGAGTGAAACCGCTGCTTCGGTCCTCTTCCAAAGGGGGCCAGTAACATGGCCATCAGTCCTGTTATGTTTGTCTCCGCCGTTGCATTACAATATTATTCAAAATTAAAAATAATAAGTAGTGTTCGAAGGATTAAAGGTTTGTCCCTTTTGGATGTTAACTAAACAATTGGTGGCTTCAGATGGAGCAAAGATGGATTTGTACAGGTTTTTATTTGGTTTCTGAAAGAAGTAATTTCACAATGTTGTGGTTTACAGAATCTTCTTTCAATGGCATCAGGAGATTCCACATCTCAGCCATTTTCTCTGCTCCCGGCAGCTTGGGAGTGAGATTATCTCTATCGAGAGCACAATCGTCAAAGGAGTTTTAGAGGTCTTTATTGCAACTAATTAGATTGCCGTCTCTGAGAACCCCTGAAGGCCCTGTCAGTTCACCCCCTGTTGTGATCATCTACACATGGAGTTATTTTAAAGTATTCTCAGTAGTGAGTTTATAATTGTGAGTGTAAGGACTCGCTGGGTTCTTTTTGTCAATAGCATCCTCATGGAACAAAGCTTGATGGACCTTGGGATCAATAATTCCTCAAACGGCTTCAACAGGGATTAACTATCCCTCTGTGGGAGCTTCTCAGGTCAAAGCTTGGCTCATTTAACAGCTAATTAGTTGCTTTCTTTTGAGCATATGGTTCTTGTGAAGCATCTGTTTCAGCAGAACATACAGTTAACGCTGAATCTGCACATGCTGGTCAGTGAGAATACTGTGGCCCTGCTTTGGCTAAGAATGAATGGAGTCTATGGCTTTATTCATCAGTGGCTAGAGAGTTTTGGTTTATATTTGTTTTGATCAATAGTGGCAGATTCCCTGCAGTATATTTGTTTACTTGAGTAATGTCAAATTGACTAGTGGAGTTTTTGAACACAATTCCTTTTCAAACCAGAGCAAATCATCATGACACCGGAGTGGAGCATCAATTGTCCTTCCATTAGCCGATCATTCAAGCCAGCATGCCACTGGCAACTTCCTCTTCCTATTAGATTTCAAGACAAATGGTGCAGCAGCTGCTCTGTTCATTTGCGTCCATACCAAACTAATGTCTATTTTTTATTTATTTAAACCTTTATTTAACCAGGAAGTCCCATTGAGATTAAAAATCTCTTTTTCGAGGGAGACCTGGCCAAGACAGGCAGCAGCATAAAAAACACATAGTTACAGACAGAAAACACAGAACAAGACAAGTTAAAAGAAACTAAAAGCTAAGAGCTAAGAGACAGTGACGTAGAGTTAATTTAAGAAACATTTACATTTTTGGGAACCTGCCTCTATTTCTTTCATTCGAGATTTAAAAGCAGTCAGTGGTATTAGTTCTCTGAGCTTTAAAACATTCTGCAACATATTCCATGATGAGGAGGCAGAGTACACAAAAGCCCTTTTTCCCATTTCCGTTCTGGCATTTGGGACAGTTAGCATAAAAAAGTCCAGAGATCGCAAAGAATATTGTCCGACACTTCTCTGGTTGATGCAAACACACAGGTAGCTTGGGAGCAGACCAAGGATTGCCTTATAAATAAGGGTGTACCAATGAGAAAGCCTACGGGTGGCCAAAGCAGGCCATCCTACCCGAGAGTATAACTCACAGTGGTGAGTCAGAGCCTTACAGTTGGTAATGAACCGCAGCGAAGCATGGTAAACTGTATCCAAACTACGAAGACAGTTAGCAGAGGCATGCATATAAAGAAGATCACCATAGTCCAACACAGGTAAAAAAGCAGCAACTAATCGCTTTTTTACATTATAGGAAAAGCACAGCTTATTTCGAAAATAAAAACCCAGTTTTAACCTCAACATTTTCACCAGGTACTGTACATGTGGCTGAAAAGTGAGGGAGTCATCAATCAGAATACCCAGATATTTGTAAGAGTTAACGACCTCTATTTCATTTCCTTCAATAGTGACCACCGAAGGGATATTCTGTGGCCTACTCCGACTGTTTGAAAACAACATAAATTTAGTCTTATCTGTATTTAAAACAAGTTTCAATTGAAAAAGGGTATCTTGAACAACATTAAAAGCATTTTGCAGGAGATCGATTGCCTGCACAAGAGTTGACGCACAGCAATATATCACAGTGTCATCCGCATAGAAGTGACAGTTAGCGTCCACCACATTTTGGCCCAGATTATTTATATAAATAGTAAATAAAAGTGGACCTAATACCGATCCTTGTGGCACACCTTTACAGACGGTAGCAATATCAGAGGATAGACCCTCATATCTGATGCACTGAGACCTATCCTCAAGGTAGCTCGTGAACCAAGCGACCGCTTGTTCCGAGAGTCCTGAGTTGAGGAGCCTCAGCCTTAAAACATCATGGTCAACTGTGTCAAATGCTTTGGAGAGATCAATAAACAGTGACGCACAATGTTGCTTCTTGTCTAGAGCAACACAAATGTCATTGACCACTTTCAATGCAGCTGTAATAGTGCTATGCTTTTTCCTAAAGCCTGACTGGTAGGGTGATAAAATGGCGTTGCTATACAAGAACTCCTATCTTTGTTTTGCTGTAATTGTGTTCACTCTTGTTAATGTGGCTGCAGATAGTGTGTGCTGTGTGTGTGGAATAATACACAGGCATGACGCAAAGCAGACCAGACTACACTACAGGTCCCTTCATAACAGACCCCTCTGATTATATTTATGAAATTCAATTACTCTGACATAGACAGATGGACTTGTTGTCAGTGGGGACGCTCGTCATTTGTTAGCATCAGCGGACATGTCAGCCCTGAGGTACTGATGGGGCCGAGGCTGTGAGCTGGTGAACAAAAGAAGGGAGAGGAAGAGGAAGAAGAGCAAGAGGAGACCCAGTTCACAAGCAGGCCGACATACTGGAGCCCCAAAGAGCATGCTGTCATTGTAAAGAATACTACTTTCTTTCTGAGAGTGAAATGTAACTGCTAACAAGTTTGTGTAAGTTTTCTATCAATATTATGTATTATGTATGTTAAGCACAAGGCCGGAGTTAGAACTGGGTTAGCTTAGCTCAACATAATGACTGGAGGCAGGGAGGAAACCTAGCCTCTGTTTAAAGTTAAAGTTAAATGTATACGATTGATCTTGTCTGTTTAAACCATTAATGTTGAAATGTTAAAAGAAATGTTAAAAATATACCGGCAACCTCATGGACTAGGAAATCAGTTCTTCTGGCCGAGAAATAGTCTGACATACAAGCCACTCATAACACCTCAACATATAATTTATATACTCTCAGATTTTACAAAGAAAATATGTTGATTAGTGAGCTTGAAGTGAGGCTTGTTTTCCCCCCGAGCTAGCTGCTTCGAGTCTTTGTGCTAAACTAAACCAGCCAAAGGCAACGGCACAGATTACAATTTACAATAAAAGGCCTAACCTCTCATCATGGAGAGTACATCTGAGCCAGGGAAATGTTCTGCATAGATATATATATATATATATATATATATATATATATATATATATATATATATTGCTCTGAAGTCACAATATCTCTAGATAGTATTTTTACCATTCTTTTTATAATCTGTTACTTGCAAGTCCCCCGACTAGGAAGTAAAACGCCGAGGCTACATCCACACTAATACATTTCCATTTTAAAACCCCAGCACCTTTTTCTAAATGCTTTTTTTCTATAATTAAGACGCCTTAAAACGAATATCACATGACTATTCACATACACCGGGCATGCGGGTGCCGGTGTGAACAGGAAGTAGGAGTATTATTGAGCATTGTTGTACTTGTTAATAATAAAAGGTTGTGCTTGATACTGAAGATCTTCTTCTATTATCTTCCCCTATAAATTAGGCTTCTTAGGGCTGCTAATCGCTCCAGTAACAGCTTGCTTCCTCCACATGTAGGCAGTAGTAGAATTATAAAATGTAACTGCACAACAACTGCTTGTATAGACAACAAGGTCAGCAACGCCTGTAATCCATTATCCGTGTTGAATTAACCTGGTAGTCGATCGATAATCAAGGCTGCTGTTGTTTGTTTTCTTCCGCCAGCAGGATGAATTAGAGAAAGCTAAGGCCCAATCAAGCAGCGAACGAGGGTGTTCACGTCGCCGTTTTCAAAAGGTCCCTGGGATGCCCGCCAACACGACGACTCAACCCCGGACTTTTCAAACTAACGCAGCGTTATCTAACTCTTTGTTTCTGGCGTTTTAAAACTCTTGAGTAGTGTGTACGCTCTAGGCATAAACTTAGCAAAATATATGCGTTTTAAAATGGAAACGTAGTACTGTGGATGTAGCCTGAGTGGTTGCATCGACACTAAAGACACAATAGTCAAGGGAAAATTGACTGTTTGCAAAAGCAACTTGTCGTCTTAGATCGGCAGCAGCCTCAGGATACCGAACAGCTCACAACTATCCATGCTGATGTGTTTGTAGTCAGGGTCCATCTCCCCAGTGTCTCCACTCCATCCAGTCTGTTCCTTTTCAACATGTTGAAATTGGATGTCTCAAATGCCATTTTGATGAATATGAAATATATTCAAATGAAACCAAAAGGAAAAGATACAGCACATGGTCCTTTAATCCAGCTAGATCCAGCTCTGTTCGGTGCCCTCTGTTGGAGTGAATTATGGATGAGTCTGAAAATTAAAGCTAGTTGGGAATTCATTGAGGAAGTGCTGACAGTGTTGGTATACCTTTATCTACCGTGGGAGCAGTTGGGGAGGGGGGTAAATGAAAACAGAGAAGGATGATGGTTCAATGCAAAGTATGTTAGGTAAAAGCCAGACAAAGAAGAGGAGAATCTTTATGGTTCAAACTTGCCTCGAAACCTTCAGCTGCTGCAAACTGGGATGAGTGGGCTGGAGAAGCTGAGGCCAAACCAAACTCACAGACCAAGGCTGTAAAGCATGACGTGTGATCCGATTCTGAGCCTGAAGGGTTGTTATCACACCTTCTTCCTACTGTCTCTGTGATACCGCAGCCCACGCCTCATACTGCGCTTTAGTCCTCCTCGTACAAAAGACTTCCATAAGAGAAAATGATATGAAAATATAAAATCCCACAGAAATTTTCACACCTACTGTTTTCTGAAAGCGGAGTTAGGAATGAAAAGAAGAAAGAGATGCCAAACATGGGAGGAGGGGTGTGGGTGAGGGAAAGAGGGGGAAGCAGACCCGTAACTAAAACATCTGAGTGTTGCTCACTTGAAAAACATTTGGACTGGTTTTCTAAAACCTTCCGGAAGAAAGACTCTCCTCGGGGTAAGATCCTTTAGAGCAGCCTGGCTCCGGCTGCTGAGGGGTGTGATTGAATGCCAGTAGACTGATCTGCTGTTTGAGAGCACACTGAGGGTGCCAAAAGGAACTAAACCAGCACTTTTCTCTGAAATAAAGCACCAGCTATAATTTCACTAAAATGTCTTTCTATTATCCATTCATTGGAATAGAGTATTCAATTAAAATTCAACGAGGTCTAGTTTCAGAATATTTCCTCATGCAAAGGTCAAGAACATCACAATAATATTTAACTTTCTGCTATGATTTAGTGCCATATCTATTGAAGTAGCTGTATATATAGTAGTTGTATCGATGTCTGTATGTAGTCAACAACTGACTGTTTAAACAAATAGAGAAAGTAAAATATTTCAACAATATCAATAATTTTTTTATTTAACTGGATGAATTAAAAATATAAATAGTATAGATTTTAAAATATAACTTTTAAAATATGTCAATCTTAAAATAAAGTAATTCATTTGAGCATACATTGTTTAATGCCTGTTTCATTCAGGTATGAAGTGATGTCAATTAAAAAAGCCACAATATCTATAGTCTTCTCATCTTCTAAAAAGAAAGAAAATTGTGTGCAGGGGTCATGGAAACCACTTGTTTCAGCTCTATTCCTCTCTGTTAACATCATTGTTGGTCAGTGAATTCATGTGTTAGAAATCTAGTTTATTGATCATATTTGGCTCTGAGATTTCTGAGGTTTATTTTCCGTGCCTTCATGTCAGATTTGAGTAGGTGCGTTTGCTCAAAAGATTTGTGCTTTGTCTCATAGTGGCGCTTCACATTGCTTTGAATAATTGTCACAGTCTCTTAACATATGAGGACACTCTGGTTTTGAACTTTCCTTGGGAAGAATGAACATATAAGATTCTGATTAAAGGCTCTGTTTTCATTGTCCACTTTAATCTTTTTTGAGCTCACCATATGAAATAACTTCTCTGACTTTTACAACTATTCTGTCTCTGGCCTCAACTCTCCCCTGTGTGTGTATTTCTACACAAAAAAAACAAAAAAAACAAAGTTCTGCGACACAAATTGTTGGATGAGACAGTTATTCTAATAAAACTATCTGAAAGGTTTAGAGGGGAAATGTCTCTTTTGGAACTGCTACCAACTCGTACACATCTGATGAGGCCACCTCTCGCCGGAGCGGCAACAGTATTAAACTGAGACGTTTCATAACCAGTTAAAAGTTCCTCACAGTAACTTTAAATACAAATGTCTGAATCGGTTTTTCCCCACAAAGACTGTATTGTAAACTGACTGTGAATATTAGTTAAGTAGTTATTTATCCACTGAGGAGACACCTCATGTTTGATGCTATTACTAATGTTCTCGCTCTTGCCAGACCTCCTATGACTGCTTCATTGTGCATCATGGGAAAAACAATCTCAAAATAGCCCATACATTTCATAAGCTATGAATGCCTTTCAAAAATAAAAAAAATGTCTGCTGCCTATTACCTCAGATTATAAAATGCCTCATTACCCTTTGCAGTATTACAGCAGTTAAGCATGTATCATATGCCCTTGTGTAGTGTGTTTTCCACCCAAAAGGTTGATTTGAGTATTTAATATTGTAAAGATGTAAAGCCATGATTTAGATCCTGCTGACAGTTAAAAGGGGGCTCCGACCTCAATCATACATGCAGATAGTGCTTTAATGTATTGCTGTTGTGGAAGCTTATTCGCTGATGGAATACTTGTTGAGGTTCACTGGTGTCTTTTTAAACTGCAATGTGTGTGTGTGTGTGTGTGTGTGTGTGATAATGCTGACGGTGCTAAGTTTGACGGAGTGGGAGCCTGCTTGCATTTACCTTGAGGAGCTCTACCCAAGATGCAGCTCCGCCAGCTGTCCTTTTGATGTTCGCTGTGAAAGCCCCTTATTAGGATCAGTGGAAAACAAAATAAATAAGCTGAGAGTGTCCTAATGCAATGTTAAAATTTTTTTTAAGTTGCTTCGAGAGAGATCAGAGACAGAGCGGTAAAGATGGCCTCTGAAGAGCAGGGTGCATATGGAGGAGGGCTTGTGCGTTTGTGTATCTGTACTGTGCGCATGGGGGGAAATAATAGCATTTGAATGATGGGTGTGACAGAGGCTGATGTCTGCTCAGGGCCTGTGTGGCTCCAGTAATAAAGATACTGGGGCTCAAATTGGTTTCATTCTATCTTAAATGCTCCTTAATCTCTCCATAAAGGACATCTCTGGCGGCCAGTAAGGAGAGTGAAAAATGCAACCTGTTGGTGCCAGTGCTGCTGGGATTTTAATGGTTGTGTCAATAGAGGTAAAGCTGCTGAGCTTAAACTTCAAGAGAGCTCGACGTATTTTCTCATCGTTTTTAAGCATTTTTATAGAAAACATTCAGACAGGGCTATGATACAACGAATGCACTTAGCTTGCCAAACAGCAGTAGCTCTCAGCATCTAAGAGACAGAGAGAAATTATAAATGTTGTGTGTTGTGAGAAGCTATCTTTAAGTGCTGATGTAAGTCTGATACAGAATAGGAATAGGAGATGTTTCTCTGGTTATCAACCAGATCACAAGTCATTTTAACTGGATTGTCAATATGCTGTGTGCTCTTCTCTCACCGGGCATTGCCCTTTTATTAAATCAATGCTTTCCTATAAGGAGGTTAATCTGTAGAGCGCACAGAGCGTCAGAAATTGTCCTCTGCCGCTCTGCTGCTGGATGTCACCTTTGTCATTATGTAGCCATATCTCCATTATACTGCATGAACATACAGGTACACACGTGTTTATGTATGCTCATGTGCACAGAGGATGACATTGATTTTGATCAAAGCGTGCGGTTATGTGTCAGCGTTGACAGCGAGAGAGAGAGAGAGCTCATAATTTGACGACTGTCTGGCTGCTTGCCCAGATAAGGACCATAAAGAATTGACTATGGGATAATGAACCTGCATGACACACCTACAGCTGGAGGAGCAACTGCAAGGACGTCTCACAACCTCCTTCGCTCCCACATCGCATTTTGAGCAGCGAATGGTTAAGGCGGGTGATTACAGACAGGTGTCAGGGCAGAGCAGAGGGGGGATTTACGTGATAGAGTTTATTTGACGGACACAACAGCGGTGCTGGAAGGTCAAGGAGGTGCTTATCAAAACATCGCTGGAAGCTGGTTCATACTGTGTCTGTGCTCCTTGATACCGGTAGCTTGAAGCCTGTAATATTCATATTTTTTCAATTCTAATCACAGGTAACGTTTTTTTTGTTGGAACCAGTGTTTGTTAAAAACATGTCTTAGCAATTACATTGTGGGCACCATGTTCTAAAGGAAATGATGAAAACTAATTATGTCTGTGGTTTCTTGAGTCTAATAAACATAATATTAGTTGCTATATTAATGTGATTCCCTGCAGGAATTGTGGTTCTTTATACTGTAGATGAGAATACAGCAATGGAGATTATTGTCCCCTCAAGCTTTGGACCTTGAGCCTTTCAGCTTGATTGTGATCTTCCTCCTCAACCTGCTAACAAGCCTCCACCTTCACAAAATGTGTAGTTTAATCATGTTGTTTTACGATGTTTTTAAGTATGGTGCTGTAAAAAAAAACTTTCTTTCTGTTTCCACACATGCAAATCACTCAGTTCATCACCTGCCCTGCCTCCCAAGAGCTGTCAGTGTGACACAATGTGCCCTGCCACCTCACGACCACCAACCATTTACAGAATGTTATGTTCTGTTCCTCTGACATGGATGTTTTTTAGTGTCTAACTTGTCTCTATCTTGTCTTTAGTCTATTCTATTTTAACATGGTTATCCCTCATTTTATTTGCTTTGTGTGTGTGTTGAATTTGTGTGCCTCTGTGTTGTCTTGTTAGTACTTGACAATGTCTCCTGAATGAGGATATGCATTTTAATATTCTCACCCATTCATTGTTTGTGCACACATTTGAAAAGCTTCAACATTTTATAACCTTGTATATTTAATCCCATTTCTGTTTTTAGGTTTATTTTTTAACGTCTGCATCTCGGGACTACAGATGAAAAATAGCCTTGTGGCTAACTCTGGCGCATTTACTGAAATGCTTATATTAATGTGCACTGTCCCCTTATCAAATACACCATTTAATAATACAATTGGTTTCTTCCCCTTTAAACATATTGTCTTAAAAAAAAAAAACGTTATTCCATAACTCCATAAATTATGTGACCTTGTGAAATTTGTACACAGTGGGATATGTGGGAAAGTACAAGGTGCGCGAGTAAACAAGTCCAGATGTTTTCAGGCTGACGTGTTATCTGATTGGTGGAAAGTGGTGTGAAGGGAGGTATATAATCCTGATTTAGGGATTCTGATTCTTTGGAAAATGTTGAACTTGTTGTCAGATTGTGATCTTGAACAGAGTAATATTCGGCTCCCCGCTGGTTGCCCGAAATCTGAATCCTGTCTCCATCTCTTAATTTGCCACAACAAGCTCCTCCCGTCTACTCTGACCTATGTTATGTTGTCCAGCTGGGCAGCGATCAGTCATTCCAACCAGGAGTTACTTGAAATGTGAAAAGATTGTGTCTCAACTAAACTGAAAACATATATGCACATATTCAGCTGAGTCAGCTGTAACACTGCACATGCAGAGTGTGTGGAAACTACTTAGAAAGCAAACAGATGTAAATGTATCATAATATAATACATTACCTTGTATAATATTTAAAGTTGTAGGAGGGGGGAGGGTGTCGCTAATAGTGGGAGGGGGGTAATTAACACTGTGTGTGTATATATATATATATATATATATATATATATATGTAGATATGAGGGTGTATATGTGTATATGTGCATATATACATGTGTATGTATACCCATGTATACCCTTATGTATTTATTTTTATTTGTATGGTTATGTGCATGTGTATCTTTATGTACATGTATTGGGCACATCTTTTCTTTATATGCATATCTAGAAAATCAATAAAAATTTGATCACAAAAAAGAAAGCAAACAGATACGTCTAAAACGTTAGCTGAAAGTAGCTAAAGGAAATGGATAAATAAGTAGCTTAAAGTGATGGATAAACAGTTACAAGCTAGCTAAAAGTAATGGATGGGGGTTTAAATGTGTCAATGAAGAGGTGCTTGATTTCATTTGAAAGTGCTTTGTGGTGAGCCTAACAAAATAGTTTAGGAACCACTGGTGGAGATTAACAGTGTGCTATTTTGCATTTCCCAATAGCAGCATGCATCTCATATTTGTTACCCATATTGATAAGACCTAAATTTGTCAGCCCAGTTAAGGAGACAGAAAGAGGTTGCTGGTATTGAGTGCAAAGAGATTGGTAATTAGCTGACGGCTGACTCAGGCCACTTGCAGCTTTGTGTGTCAGGGTGGTTATGGAAAAACCGATGAAGCACATCTCCCGGGGTGTCATAAAGCTTTGCTTTATGGCCAGTTTGTGTAGCCTTGCAGATTAAGTTCAAAGAAAGAGGGCCAATCTTTTCTCCATGCATCTTAAATCCTGTTTCTCCTCAGCTGGATGTATAGATCAATTCTGTGGTCTGTCTGAGATATCCCTGGTGTCAGCAGCTATAGGGCAGCTACAAGAAGGATGTCTAAAAATACATTATTAAAGGGACAATTTCACCTCAAATGTAATGGTACTCACAGAGCACCATGGCCGACACTCTCATGTTAGATGCTTTCCTTTGGAGTGGCTTTCTTAGTCTGCATATGCTTTAAAGCTCATAGCTCCCAGTGCTACAATCGCAGCCTCCATAAGAAGGCAAGAAATGATTCATGCAATGAGTTCTTCCTTAGAAACTACTTCCAGCATTTATCTCAAGAGAGCAGCTCTTCATGGAGATGAATGGCACACTTTCTTTAGACACAAAGACCAATTTCAAATGTGGGAATTGGCAGAAAACCTGCAACTGTCTAATCTCTAAATATACTATAGACAGCTGGCACTGCTGAATGATCCAGGTATTATTCTGTTTAGGGTCAAAGTTAACTTAAAATCAAGCACAGTGTGAGCAGCATGTGCTCTCTTGAGTTGGAAACACATTTGTTACTACAGACACATTGCAATTTGGCTGAAAGACAAGCCAAATACAGGGGGATTACAAGATAAAAGACTTTGCACTGTTCTCTGTTTTCTTACATATGAATAATTTATTTTAAAAAGTCTAGAAAATACAAACCGTAGAGTTACACTGACAAAAAATGTTCAAACACATCCAGTCATAACATTAGCAGATAAATCAGTATTAACACATATGTTCTCATATTCTCAACATCCTCACTTAGAAATTGAGCTGTTGTGCACTGCAGAGGATATATATATATATATATATATATATATATATATATATATATAATAATAAATCCCCCTTTCTTCCTGTTTTTCTCTATAATGGCACCTGATCTTTCAATAGTTTTTTTTTCTCATTTGAACCCTGAGATTCTGAGAAAATGGAATCAAAAAACAGTGTAATATTTCCATCACGATCATGATTCAGTGTTTTACTGTCGAGAAGTGTTTTAAATCAACACATACAGCAGTATAGACTTTATTCTAGATCAATAACGTTTTCCCTTGTAACAGATGCTTGACATTTGGCACTTTGATATATTTAACAAAACCATAAAAAGTGATATTAAATTACTTTAGGCATTATTAAAAAAATAAGATAAATTATACATTCATATAATCAGCATCATGACATAGAGAAAAATCAGCTGCAATAAATAAACAGGTTTAAAACAAAAAAAATGACTCTACCATGTGATTGGTTGAAAGGTCCCGTGTTCCACTAAACTGTGAGACAGGTTTCTGAGTTCAGCTGCAGAGTGAACCTGCTTGTATCCCAGCAGAGCCAAAGTGTCATTACACAGATTCTGCACAGTCCTCACGATGTCAAAGCCCAGACGAAGCCTCCAGCTCTCTGCTGTCGCTCTGGAGTCTCTCGTGGTGGAGTACCTGTAGTTCCACTCCGAAGGGGACGACACGTTACTGTTGGTGTTCCTTTCAATCCACATCCGCACCCTGTCCTCCATCTCAAGCCCCACAAACCTGTAGATCTCAGTGGCCTTGTCTTTCGGATTGAACGCCAGGTCCTCATAACGCACCAGCAGGTAGCGTCCCCGCAGCCATGCCGGCCTTTGCAGGCCAGTTTCTGCAGAGGCCGCCATGTCTTTGCAGGTGCTGGTGATCTGCGTCAAGTCCACATATCGAGGCTGCCGTCCCGTCGCGTTCCATATTTTCCAAGCGCGGAATTGATCTGAGAAGGCCATCATGCGTGAGGCGAGGATGGCTCTGGGGTCTCTCACCAGGTGGACAATCTTCAGGTCCAGACGTGGATCCTCTGTCAGGGTGCGCAGGTCCCCCACCTCAGGGACCCGCACAACCTTGATGGCTACATGTTCCCTTGACAGACATGACATAGAAGCTTGGGTGAGGTTCAGGGCCCCACACTTCTTGGGACACCAGGTTTCATCAGGCATAACGGAGGCCACTACATCCCCTGCATCCAAGCACACGGGAGGGGAACAGAGCGCGTGGCTGGAGCTTCGGCGGAAGAAGGAGCCTGTGACGTGGTCCTGGGGCTCCGGACGGATGTAATTCTCCATGAAGTGAAGGTCACAGGTGTACAGATTGAGGAGGAGGTCCCTGTATGCTCCCAGTAGAGCCCGGCGGTCCAGGGTGCGACGCAGCCTGCTGCTGGAGTTGGTGAAGGCCTGCTGCACGTGGTAGAGAGGTTCAAATACATAGAAGATCCCTGGGTGCTGGTTGAGGAGTTGCCCGGTGAAGGAGGAGCCGCTGCGTGTGGTGGCAAACAGCAGGATGTGCTTCCGAGGCGAATCGACCGGCATCCAGCTGTCATCGCACAAGGTTCTCCACCTGGAGTCTAGAGGAAAGAAACAATCAAGTGATTCGTTATGTTACATGTTTAACTCATGTGATACTGACGTCAGTTGCATCTGAAGTCTTACAACAAGCTTATTAACAACTATACATAACACAACCTGTTTTACCTGTTTCCTAGAGCCAGGTTCTGATAAAAAGAGTAGTTATTTCACTTATTTCAGAAGAGTTACTTCAACTCATGAAAGTGAAAATAGCAGTTTTCATCATAATTCAGTCCTGGAGAAAGTGAACGACTGAATCAAGCCAATAAAGCTTAAATAATTTAGATGGTAAACATGCCTGAGTAAGTTGCTTGTCTGCCGGTGGTTACCGAAGGGGCTTATGAAATGGCGGATCTCTAAATATAGTGCAAATAGCTAACGTGTAATTACTGCTGATGAGGAGTTGATTGCAAAGGGGATGTTACTTTCATACACAGGAGCTGCAGCTACAGCTGCACTATGAGAGCGGATTAATGGAGATAAATTGTAGGATGATTGTAAAACAAATCACACATATTTAATTTCTCTATCCTCCCCACTTGTTGGGAATTCCCTCGTTTAATGATCTGCTTTCCTTTTTCTTCATTTTCAGTCACAGTTTTGATTCTGACTCTTAACTGAATCTCTTTGCATGAATATTACCAATCAAGTGTGTATGTCTGTGTGTGTCCCCCTTCTGGTGCTGCACAACCGAGTTTTGGAACAATACACATACATTTGAAGTAGTTTCTGTTTTTTTGAGCTTATATATACACCAACAGCTATATACACGTTTTGCTCTCCTGTAGCGAGGAAGGACAGCATGTGGGACACTCTTGACTGGCTATCGAGGCGTACCTCTGTGGTGTCTGGTCTGGCAGCGGTAGGTTCCCTGACAGGGCCCAGACAGAGAGTCCCTCAGGGTGCGGATGGCTGTGTACTGGACCCCAAGAGACGCACACACAAGCAGCAGCACCGTCTTCCAGGAACACTCCATCCTGCCCCTCCCTCTGGCTCTACATCCTTCACGCTGACGCCGACAGGGAGGCACAGAGACACACACAATGAGATTTCATTTTTATGCATTTTCTCAGCTTCATACATGTGCAGCTCCTCCTTTACCCCTGCAGCCTTCCACTGATGGCCAATGAGCAGCTCTTTCTGGAGCAGTTAGGACGCTTGCTCAAGGGCAGGAGAAGGTAAAGTAAGTCAGATTTCAGATTTCCCTTGCCAGTTCAGAATGTGAACGCTTATCCTACTCATTGTGTAACCAGAAACGATCTATATTGAGCATAAAGACAGAAATGGAGTAAACAGTTAGTCTGGGCTCTTTCCAAAGGTGACACAATCATACATTTAAAGCTCTCTTAATAAAATGTTATATTGTGTTTATTGGTGAGCTTTAGAGGTTTTGATAGCTAAACGTTGTTACCTTCAAACAGCCAAATAGCTGTTTTCCCCGTTTCCAGTCTTTCTGCTAAGCTAAGCTAACCCGCTAGGAGTATTTACCAAAATGTAAAAAAATATTCCTTGAGAGCACATATATGTGTTTCTTAAGAAATGCAGAATGAAGGCAACTCTCTCTCTCTTTCCCAATGGAGCAAACAGACTGCACCTTTTAGTATTTCTACCAAAGTCTCCTAAAAGCTTTGGGTAAACAGGTTCAGGATTTGCTTTTCTAAAGGATCCACAGATTTGTTCTGCAGAAAAACACAACACAAAGGTCAGACCTCTACTGCAAACATATTAGCAGTATTTTCCCTATCTACAACAGCTCCACTATTCAAGATAGCCTACCCTGCGCACAGTTGCCTAATTGCATTTCATTTTCTTTCCTCTCTTCTGGGTAATTACGCCTTCAAGCCCAGCAGAGAGCTACATATCCAGATAAATATAGCTGTCGTCACATAGATGAGTGGAGAAGTTTCTTTTGTACACTTCCGAGTTTTTCGCCACTGGGCATGAAAGAGCAAAGGGAGATGTGATTTTCCAAATGGATTTAGAAAAGAAAGAGCTGCCATCCATTTGTCCCTTCGCACCAAACTGATGGTAGGTAATCACACCAGATCCCTGGGTGCTAAGTGTGTCTCCATCACTCACTGAGGCAATCATCATCAAAACCACAGGTATATATATATATATATATATATATATATATGTATATATATATGTCATATTACTGACAAAAATAAATATCGCCTTCCTGTTTGCTTCTTCACACCCTTCTTCTGTCACTCTGTCTCTCTCCAGTCTGCCTCTTGTTCATTAATGATGTTTATGTGTCCCTGGCAGAGTCATATCCTCAGGAATGTATCACACTGAGCTCAGATTGGCTTTTGATGTTCCATTAATCACAAACAGCGCAAAACCAAAGACATTTACTCTGTGGGTGAGGGGAAAATAAATTGAGTTGACATCAAGAGCCATTCTGTTTGAATACGACAAAAAACAGCAAATGTGGAATGAACCCATCGGGGGGGAAAACTTTGTTAGTTGCAGACAGAATGACAGCGTTAGGGATGCTGTACCGTTTGTCTCAATTTTCCAGAACAACTTTAAAGCTGCACAGTGTGTTTGTGCGTTTGTTGAAAGACATAAAGGATGGGTGAAAAAGCAGAGAAATAGAAGCATGCATGACTGCAGATAATGAAAAACTTTGACCAAGCTTCTTACCATCTCTGACACTTGAGAAAAGAGGGGAGAAATCTGTCAATTTGACAGTCCTGCCATCCATACTCAACATGTACTGCACAGCTGGCTGACCAAGGCACATCATATGATTCCTTCCTCAGGTTTTGTTTTCCTTTCCAGTTGTGTTCGGGACTCAGTGCCTCCTCTGCTACACACCCTGCTGCCCTCTGGAGAATGAGGACAGATGCTTCAATGGATTAAAGCAATTTGATCTGCAAGTCCTCCTTTCTCCCTGGCTTATAACTCCTGCCGTACCGAAACTCACACTGGGAATAATAGACACTCTGTCAACAGCTGGAAAGGGACTACGAGCTTCAGATGTCTCAGCTTTTGTTTTCCCCACACAATAATAGTGCTTACAGGGGATAAAAGCCTCGGGGACAGGATCAACCAGAGATTACACTGTGCGGTGCACGTTGCTCTGGCAGGTTTGAATTGTAAATTCAGCAGCAGTTGCTGCCGCTACGTTTACATAGCTAGCAGCAAAGGTGTTGGAGGTAATGACATTTGGGCATGGTGCAGGCAAGGCAATTGCCTCTGTGGAAAATAAAGGCAACAAATGAGGTTAGAAGTTAGTGATGAGGATGGGACTGAGGGATATGGGATGCAAGTGATTGAGGGATGTGACAGTGCCAAAGATTTTTCTATTAAGGCACCTCTGTGTGTTCACAGATCTTCTGAGTGAGGCAGTTTATTGGCAACGGTCAATCCTGGGAAACAGAGAGTTGAGCAACAGGATAGCAATGCCAAGAAGAGCTTAAAATATCAAGTTTGTCTTTCTCCCTCTGTTCTCCATCTATCTACCTTTTCCCTGTCTCTTTCTGTCTCTAAACCAACACCACATACACACACGTATACATGCAGAGTGCCACAGGCGTAAGGCAGAGCAGAGCCGCTGCGGCGTGCAGAGGAGATCTGACCCCGGGCTACAGAGGAGCTCCTGTGAAAGGAGAGAAGAGGAATCATGTAGGACAAGATTCCTCCAGCACACACAGAATAAAGGCGCTATACGCAGAAGAAAGAAGAACAGCGTAAACAGTGGGCTGTTTGAGTGTTAAATTAAACAACTAAGAAAATAATAGAGTAAAGTTAAGTGAGGATTAATTATTAACATACGAGACCTGCAATTTCCTCACTGTAACATACATCAACAGTGAGCATTTGTTTTCGAAAAGGCGTTTAAAAAACGACTATGGTCAAAATGTGTTAGTTTTTTTTTCTATCTTGATCTTTTTCATCCTCTACATTCTGCAAATAATATAATATCAAGGTGGACATCTGTACTTACAAAGTATGTAGTTAGCGTGAAGCGTGAAGCCTCGCGTATGTCCTCTCATTCACTCCGGTACCTTTCAAAAGTTGTAGAAGCAGCAGTACATGCTTCAGTATGCGCATGCGTGTTCCAGCAGTACACACGCTCGTTATTTACGTGCACATACAGACAGAATTAAGGCACTCTGCTCCCGTTACGATGTCCGGGGAGCCTCGTGCGCAGCATACAGTCTATAGCAGGGGTCTCAAACTCACGGCCCGCGGGCCAGAATTGCCTCCATCCTTCCCAGAAAAAAGTGATCAGTCGGGTAATGTACCTTTTTGGAAGCATATATATGTGAGAAACCTTTCTCAACTATGTTCTTTAATGAATGCAAGTACAGGTCCAGGCTTAGTGATGCCTATCCTGAAGCTGTACTCAGGGTTTCCACTGTGACCTGGATCAGGGTTTCACTGTGACCTGGATCAGGGTTTCTACTGTGACCTGGATCAGGGTTTCTACTGTGACCTGGATCAGGGTTTCACTGTGACCTGGATCAGGGTTTCACTGTGACCTGGATCAGGGTTTCCACTGTGACCTCGATCAGGGCCAATGTGGCTCAGCTGTGTGAGCAGAAGCGCTGCCAGGTGTCTGGCAAGAAATAGAGTACACATGTATTCAGGGATTGCTTTTGTTGGTTCAGTGCAGTTTCAATAAGTTATTTAAAAAAATGTAATATATTTGCACTGTTAAAAACTATTATAATTTTTTTTATAGAAATTGCCTTTTTTATAATGAAAATATGTTATGAATGTAAAAAAAAATATTGCGCTTTCTGTGTGGCCCTCCGATGAGATCACAATACCAGCGGTGGCCCCAAGCTAAATTGAGTTTGAGACCCCATGGTCTATAGTTCCATATGCATGACGTTTTATATGAAACATTAAAATCACGTCTTTGTGTAGACCACATTTCACCGACCAGTGTATTAAATACAACTGAACAAACCATCAACATTTTCAAACAAACTTGTGTTTTGTGACACCGCATCTTATACGTTCAACAAAAAAATCCTCACTGGGTAGAGGCTGTAACAGTGATGAAGAGCAAACCTTTGCACCTGGAAATAGTGCAAATATATTTTCAAGGATTTATACCAATATGTGCTCAAATCTACAGCGGCTAAATATAACTTAAAAACAAGTGTAGCATTCTTTGAAGAATGAAACAACACATCTTCACAACATTACGCCAGTGTGTGGAGCGTCATAGCAAAGCCGATAAAGTAAGACCAGGTCACTGTAAACTCAACGTTAAGTACCGATGAAACAGTTTAAATCGCTGTGTGGAGTAATCATAGATATATTTACTGTTGTACGCCTCATATTATCACTATCATAATAATCTGTCAGATTTAGTTAGAATGAAGTTGAATCGCTGCGCGTAAAATGCAACAAGATAAATAAAAAGAAGAACATGTTGCCTTACCATAGACGCACTCGATCAGATACAGAAGGACTTCTACGGCCGGTTCAGTCCTGTGCGCCGCATTTTCTCAAATTGTGTATATGATTATGTGTGTGTGTGCGTGCGTGCGTGCGTGGTGTGGTGTGGTGTGTGTGTGTGGGTCGAGCGCTGCCGCCGGTGTGTCCAGAGCCGAAGTGGATTCAGAGCTAGAGATGCGCCATGGATGGAGAGCGGCGCGAGGCAGAGCGATGCGCGTCTCACCCCTCCAGAGACCACCGACTACTGGAGCTGAGTCTCTCTCTAGATTGGATGCAAGATTGCCTCGCCGTGCATTACGCTTTGATGCCGGAGGGTACGTGTCATTGCGTCTTGGAAATGCATCTTATCTTAACAGGCAGTAAATAGAGCCAACATAGTGAGATAAAAAAAGAAAAAAAGAAAAGCTGCTTCTTTTTTTTTTTGCCATCGTGATTTAATTAGTTTGCAGGTGTAGGAGGATCAGAAATTTCCCATATTTCATGGAAGCAGGTTTCATCAGCTCCAGCCAGGCATCAACACTCATTTCCTACCATGAGTGTCATTCCTCTTTCTCTGTCACTGTCATGCTCTCTACATGGTTTCTCACCACACACACACACACACACACACACACACACACACACACACACACACACACACACACACACACACACACACACACACACACACACACACGTTTCCCATGAGATAACAGTGGCACATTGACCTCTATTTTTCCTCATTCCAGTGAGGATGACTGCTATCATCAAATGTATGCCCCCCTCACTCACTCTGCTGCAGACTCACGGTGTGAAGGGATAGGTGCCATATCATTGCCCCCGGTGGGTTACCGCAGGGTCAGACTTGGCCTTTGACAGCTCCATTACTCCTGGGAATGGGGGTCGATTCTGTTTGCGCTCTTTCAGATTTATCCCCCGCTGTGGGAGAGTCACGCCGGCTAAAGTGTGTCTTTACTGTGATGTGGAGACAGATTGATGAAATAATGTCGCTGTCGTTGCTGCATCTCAGTTCTGACTTGTATAATTTATATCTGTTGGATGATTTAAGCCTGAAACCTTCTATCAGTGGGGGATTAATTGTTCCAACTGTTCTGCCCTCTGCATCTCACCCGTGTTTAAACCTTTCAGGCAGTACACCAAAACAAAGGCAGGAAGATATGATCTCAGAAATAAGAACTGGAGGGCGGGAGGTCTATACGCGGATACAGAACAGGCTTTTCCTGGTGATACAGGGCTGAGGCACATCACTAGCCAGAGGTTTTCCTGTACAAGCACACACAACGTACGACAAGCTGCCAAGAACGCCCAGCGAGTGATACAGGAGTGTCCTGTCCTCCGCACCTCTCAGCGCTGATCCCTCGCTCTGCCTGCCTACGGCATTGATTCCCCGGCTCTGAGCAGCCAAACGCCCCCACACCTTCTTGGTGAGATTTGAAGCAGGCAATAAGATAAAGTTGAAATTTCTGTGAGCGAAAACTGAATCCTCAGCGGGCCTCCCTGTTTAGCTAAACCTACCCACACTTGCTCCTCACCACGCACACATGTATGCAAAGAGCTTACAATCAGATGCACATTGGAGATTTGGAGTGCCTTTCATTTTCCTTTTCCAGAACTATCAGGCTCTCAACAAATGCCTCGCCAATCTGCACTCTTTCTTCCCAATATCTCTGTGATCCACCCCATATCTGATATTTAACATGACAGCAGTCTTTAATCATAAAGCGGATGGAAGTGCAACTGAAATATCTCTACTGTTCGGGATAACCTTGTCTCCTTAGCTCACTTTTCTACATCTGGGATGGAAACTTCCACTTTCTTTTAAAGATGTGATCCCTCAGTCAGATTATCAGTCAGCTTGTCACAAGGCAAAGCAGGTCTCACTAAAGTTAGGAAATTTGCTTGTGGAGGAAAGTAAGTGTTTATATACGCTTCGTCTTATTTGAGGGAGCGGGGGGAAAAAGCCCTTTATCCAGACCTCCTTCGCTATAAGTGCAATAAAAAAAGAAATCTCATTTCACCAAGTATGCCAGCAGAGACAGCTACATTTATTTCAGCAAACAACAGCTCACACTTTCTCTAGTTCCCAAAAGCATTGCACTGGCAAGATCGGAGAACTTCTCCAGTTATTGCAGCTTGGATAGTAGCAAGACCATGCACAGACTCCATTATGTCATTTAACCCTAGAAAACTAACGTTGGGTGATTTTCACCCGAGCGATTGTTGTTACGTTATTTTCATTGTGTTGCTTTTGTCTTAGTTGCGTGGGTCCTTCTGTAGCTTCATGTTGCTCACAGACGTCTGGCTCGTTCAAGATGAGCCAGTTCTGGTCAATGCATGCCGGTTAGATTTGTGTCCGACTTGGTCCCGACTTGCTCTGACGTCATGCACACGTGGTCAACGATAATCTCACGAGAGCAAGCCGGCCGTCGATTTTAGAGCCAGGCACCGCAGTAGCTCTCCCCTGACTTCCTGGCCCAATGCATGATGGGAAACGCCTGGCTGTCACCACATCAGAGAGCTGATTGGCTCTTAGATCTGACAGCAAACACCACGTGCTGTAGAAAATCCTTATTTTATGTGTAGTTGTACTTAACGCTGGATTGTTGACTATTCATCTCAGGTTCAATTTAAAAACATATCTTGTGTGGTTGTTAATACAAAATCGTATTTATACAGCACACATCAAAACCAGTAGTAATGAATTTCACAGGCAGACATAAAAAGAACAAAGGATGCAGCTACACACACATTTCCCCATAAATGTATGTTTACAAACGTGATCTGTAAACTACAATTAGACAAAAGTTCGGAACTAACAGGAAGTATTTTTTTCTGTGACTTCCTGTGTATTCTTTGAAGGCAGCCTAAAACTGTCCGACTTGATCGCAGTTTATTGTCAACGCCTCCTGCTGCCCCGCCTGCTCTCGTCTGGATTCCAGGCGAGGCGCAGCTCTAACAAACGAGCCTGTTAGTGAAGGTGGGCGTGTCTCTCTGCTCCGATCACTGTTTTTTTCTACAGTCACCTGTTCGGGTGATTTTCACCCGACGTTAGTGATAGTGTGACTATTTTTTCCGGATGGGTTTTAACATTGACTTTTAACATTAATTAATGTTCCTTCACAGAACAAGACTCACATGTCCCAGGAACATGTGGACCAAATAACAAGTTCATAGCTCCTTGTATTTATATTTTTAATCATGTTTTATTGACGATTCCCTAATTTTTCACCGGATTTTGAGGATTTTTTCAGGGTCTCCCCGTGATACATGTTTATCGTTTTATGAGAAGTTCTAAAAAATAAAAGAAGAGTACTTCAACTTGCCTTGTATTGTTGTATTTGAATATATTTTAATGAGAAGTATAGTTTATTAGGTACATTATATCGGGTGAAATTCACCCCGACGTTAGTGATAGTGTGACTATTTTTAACGTTAGTGTTCTCGGGTTAAAGGAAGAGTTTTACATTTTGGGAATGTGCTACAGGAGTTAACCCCTAGCCTGGCTCTGACCGAAGGCAACAACATTATAACCACCACCTCCACAGGTGCCTTCAGACCACAGACTGTTTGGTTTAGACAGGAAGCAAAGCAAACTTTTGTTTTGTGTCATTCGTACACATGTGGACCGTTTGTGAAGTCTGTGTTTATTCTTCCCAAATCGCCAAAACACCAACTGTAGAGAAGTTAAACAAGCTGTGTTTGCGTTCAGCTCAACAGAAGCTTTGGTTCTTATAGTTAATTATCTCCAGTATTTCTCCCATATCTTTTCCTTTAGGAAATGGCCTTCATCTAATGATTTGGATACTTCTACGATGTGAACAGTCACTTTGTGACTGGCAACATAACCACTTGTGAAACCGTGACTGTTTTTACACTTTGATTTTTGTACAGATTAAACAAATGTGATTAAGAATCAATTATTGTCATAGTACATACTTTTTACATACATACAATGTAGTCTCTGCATTTGACCCATCCTTAGTATTAAGGAGCAGTGGGCTGCCTTGAACGGCGCCCGGGGAGCAATTTAGGGTTAAGTGTCTTGCTCAGGGACACTTCGACATGTGAGCTGGGGGGCCTGGGGGGGACTGGGGATCGAACCGGCTACCTTGTGGACGACCACTCATCCCCCAGAGCTACAGCCGCCCTGCAATGGATTTCTCAAAATGTAATTGAAAGATATACTGGGTGGGATTCTTAATATGTAGCATAATTTCTGCTCCCAGAGCCTGAGAAGGCCCATGTTTGTAATCAGGCTTTCCCCCCTTGTTTAACAATAGATATGGAGTTTTTTTGGAGATAATGTTTTTTTTACATCTCTGGAACGCTGATGGAGGTCATGACTGAATTCAATGATGCTGACCCCAATCAGACTTCCATGAAGTGTCTGAGTCTGTTCGATTGCTTGATATTCAGCCCACAGAACTTCTGACTGGGCTCGCCTCAGCTCAGTGTTCAGTCGCCATTTAGGAAGAAGAAGATCTGACGTAAATTAGTGTCGCCCATAGACAATCACATCGCTGGCTGTTTTCTATGAAATCTCCAAAACACAGAAGGAGCGGACCGTCTTTATAAACTGAAGCTTTCAGCTAACATTTACCCAGCCGTGGTGTTCCCGCCCTCCTTGCCAATTTTACAAGGCTTCATTTATTAAATTGAGGCAGGACGGGTTGCAAGTCGAGGTGCTGTGCTGCCGGCAGACTGAGAGAAATCCGTTGAGTGACACACAGGATGATGAGAGGAAGGAGGAATGTGGGACATGAGGGATGAGAGAGGCAGAGAGAGAGAGAGAGGCTTCAGTGGAGAGGAGGAGAGGAAGAGCATGAGTGGGAACGAGACAGTTTACACACGCCATCTGTGCATCAAAGGTGTGGCTGTGCTGGCTTGCCTTCACGATGCTCGTCTGTGTGATTGTTTTTGAGAGATCTCTTGAATATAGATGGTCTCATTTTCACTCCCCCCCCAATTCTTTTTATTTCATCTGCACATGAGTGAGCAAGTCAGCTCTGCAGTTGTTGTTGTTGAACCCCGCTGTGTGCAACAACAACAACAACTGCTTCCAAGCAAAGACTTGTAATTATCTGCCGTATGCATGCGGGTACCCAACGCCCTGTAATGAAATTAAAACTTTTTCCCTTTCTTTAAAGTTTTCTCCCAGCACCCATCAAGACATTCATAGACAACTCGTTTACTTCTTACATGCCAGAGGAGCCAATTACATGACTAGGCCTTTTCTGCTTTCGCTCCCTTTGCTTGCAAGAAGACTCTCTTCTCAAAATGTTCCCTCTGATGCTTCACATGAAAAGGTATATAAACTAATTGTCCCTCGTAAACATCACACGATGAGCACCATCATGCCGGGGGATTACGAAAACAGAATGATTACCTCTGATGCACCTTCTACTCTCCAACAGTTTCATCACACAGGGGAGTTCAAGTTTTACAATTTGCCAGAGTATCACAGCCCCACGCCCACAAGTGTCTAAGTTATAGACTTCAAATCAAATCTATTGAAAGCCTTTGAGACTTCCGCAGGGAAGTCAGTTTTATTGAGAGAGTTTGATTGGGCCTGGTCTCGCTTGGATTGCCCCTCTGAAAATAACAGACATAAATTCCTGCGTGGCTGCGATCCAACCAGACACCTCCACATGTCTGAGTAGCGAGCAGACCGCTATTAGGAAAGAAAAGCCCCTGGTGGCTCGTCTCCCTCCTGCCTCTAATATCACTATTTTATTTATTTTTCACTACCCAAAGGCTTTCTACTGCAACCATTTTTCCTCCCAGCAGTTTTGCTGTGAAACCAGCCCATCAGCAGTGCTCTCTGGTGCATAATTGGTGCCATTAGCGCAACACATCACACACTTTTAGACACTGTGGCAGGTCAGAGGCAATAGCGAGGTATACCATGCTTTCTCTCTCTCTCCATCTCTCTCTCTTTCTGTCCCTCTCTCTTTCTCCCTCTCTCCTCCCACCGATCTCTATCCCACCAACTGTTTCACACTCACAGGGCTCACAACCATCACATTTGTGGGAGTAATGGGCCTGGCAAATTACAGCAGATCGGGCCTCCGCAGGCTCAGACCGCAGCGACCAGGGAGCACCGAGCAGACGTGCTGATTCTACAGAACATAGCCTCCTGATTGGACAGAAAGAGGTGCCCCGGGAGGGGGGCAGGGGCAGCCATGGAGCTATCAAGTTCACATCTGCCGGCTGTGATTTTGATTGTTGCATTGGTGTGAAAAATGGAGTGTGTGCGTGTGTGTGTGTGTGTGTGTGTGAGAGAGAAAACCTCCGGATAATCTTTAAATTTGGAGTCCAGTCACACGGCTCGGTGTGTTCTGCAGAAGTTGTATGAGCCCAAATGAACACAAGAGACTCTGACTAACAAGTTGTTGAAACACAATTTCCTGGCTGATTTAATTGATTATTTTTCTAACTTTGCTTCTGCCCTGCCACTGCGACGGCTCGCAGTTTGCTGATGCTCGAACAAACATGCGGCCCAGATAGAGGCAGACATGCAGCTGAAACCCGCCCTCCCACACACACAGATGGTCTGAGAGATGCTTCGACAATTAAGCCGATACATTTAAGGTCTCTCACTGTAACAAGCCAAAAGGAAGCCGGCTGCTGGATCTTGCTGTTCTCTGAGGCGTGCTGATTCCTCGGCGCTCTGTCTGCTTCCCGGGGGCCGCTCTGTGTGACCGAGCCCTTTCTTAATTACACCTGAGAGCACCGAGCAGCTGCTCCTCTTTCACATCTGTGTCTCCATCAATCAAGCCTGTGAAGGGGTGTATGGAAAGCAAACTGGCAAATATAGAAGACGCTCTCTCTCCCTCCTTCTCTCTTTTCACTCATCTGATTGCTCCGTGCTTCTCAAACAGAACCATGTCTGTGAAAGATTTTTGATCAAGTTGTCAGCAACACTTTGACAACTCTGACTGCGTTTTCCTCTGCAGCAGACATTGCTCACCGTAATTAAGTTATTTTTTGAAAACAAAGCATGACCTGTTGGACAGGAGGTCCCAATTACTCCTTTTACTCATAACTATCGTGGTTCATTCATAGCTCAATTTGACGCTTTTCATAGTTGATTTGATTTGATGTATTTTTAACACTTAAAAATACATCAAATAGAAATGATACCAACAGAACAGTTATTGTCACAAACAAGTAAACAATTGGTTTTGGATCGCCCAAAAGGTCCATCTGTTCATTGCAGGTGCAGTATCAGATATTGGCGCGGCATCAAATTAGAAACAACGATGGAATAAGATTTTGTGTTTTATATATAACAGCTGAGCAAATATTTCCGAACAGAAACCATATTTCTTCTTTGGATATATTGGCACTGCTGTGGATCATAAATATTTATCAGGGCTCCAAAAGGTAAAGTGTGTAGGAGTAATGCAATCTGGCTGTTGAAAATCTTGGTGCAAACACAACATTGTGTTGCTAGATGAAAAACACATCAGTGAGGCTTTGCATCACCAAGCGTCACAACAAAAACAGCGGTTTTGCAGCTTGTTGCTGCCTCACTGGTTGCGTTTTGCATGTGCAAAAGTGCAGACTGTAATATGACCCCTGCAAGTCAAAAATAATGTGGCACTAAAATATTAAAAAGTAAAGTAGTTATATTATGATATGTTATCTAGTTTTAAAGGACAATTTGGAATATTCATATACATTTATTGTCAAGTCTGTTGTTTGAGAGTATTTATTCTCTCATTTAAGTATATATTCTTATATATTTTTTTTGTGCAATACTGTTATATCTTTTAGATTTTGGGCCTTATTTTTTTAATTATTTACTTTAAGTTTATTCTAATTTTGTGTGTTAGGAGGACCCAGCAAAATAAGCATTTCATTGTATAGAATAACTCTGTTATCTGTGCAAATGTGTAAAACATCTTGAATCTTGAATCTTGAAGTGGCTTGAAAGCAAATTAGCAACATTCCCATGATGTCCTACTATTCCTTTAATGCACTTAACTGTTTGCTGAGGTAGTGGGACAATAAATGTTCAAATGGATCAAATTGTTATTGTTCTTTTTCAAATTTTTCCCTTCCAGTGAGATAACCTCTCCATTCAGACAAAATAACAACAGTGAACCTGGGCCCTATTTTTCGTACCTGGCTAAACAAAGTCAGGCAAATGTCCTAATCTCCATCTTAAATTAGCGAGATGATTGACATCAGGCTATCTGGGTTTCTTCACGGCTGATCCGTGCTGAAACGGTCTTGTTAATTCTAGCCAGACGTCAATCCTCTGGATAAATGCGCGTGTCCGTTCCTCTTCAGAAGGGATAATAATCGAGCACTGACACCACGATCTTCTAACAGTACAATGGCAAATAAACTCAGAGGAACCTTTTTTTATTTCTCCGATGAGAAGCAGGAGATGATCATGAAGACATATGAGGAAGTCAATACCTTAATCATTCACAGCAAACGCGTTGTGAATATTCCAACGTTTTTGTAACATTGTTGCCGTGAACGCAGCTTAACATCGCCCCCGCTGCGAGACATAAGCGCCGCAAATATATCAGACAAGTTAAATGTCAGTGTTGGGAAAATGTATCCGCAAATTGTAAGTGCTTCATCACCCAGATCAATCAGATTATATTTACGAATAAATATATACTTATGAGGATATATGTACTGTATGCGCGTATGAATCATGTACTATATGTATATACATGTATGTGTATATTTCTATATAACTAGGAGTTTGAATATGTGTATGGGCGGATCAGTATATATGTATTATTCATAATCAGAAATTCAATCAATTGAAGCAGTGAAAAGAAATTGTGTGTGATTCTCTGTATTCTTATCATGAGTCCACCTTAATCACGTTCTACAATAATGATATGTATGGTGTACTAATAACACTGTCATAATTATGAGTGCTTTCAACACATCCATAAGTTTCTTAAGCGCTAAATAAACTTAAGAACAGCGCGGCATGCAGCGGGTGAGAGTCTCTGTCTGTGAGACGGGCGATCGGCTGCGCCGTGTGGTGATCAGTGTCCGTGGCTCGAGAAGCTCTCGTAAATAAATGATTCCTTGACGGCAGAATCTATAGCGCCGCGTACAGGAAGTCATGATGATGTGAGGACGGATCTTGGCGATCTCAAAGAACTCTCTCCCAATAAAACTAATATAACTAATATCGCTCCTTCATCAATGAGGAAGTGAGCTGCCTTTTTTGTCCGGTGGGAGTGGCCAGCTTATCCAGTGAATTTCAGTAAGCCTGCCCGGGAGCAGGTTTACATTTTTGGCTGTGTTGCTATGGTGATTTATCTAAGCTTGCTTCGAGAAACTGAAAAGCCTGACCTACGTCATCTTATCCTGACAATTAGCCCGCTAACTCAGTAAGCCAGGTACGAAAAATAGGGCCCTGGTGCATCAACTACTAAACTACATATTTTACTGCAAACTAAATTAATTGATCCATTTATCAATCTGCAGAATGGATACAGACACAGATTCACTTTGTAAAGAGCATGTCAGAGTGATACTGGAGACACTCCGTACGGTGCTAACACAACAACAATCTAATATGTACACTGATTTCCTGGATAAGTTTCTAAACATGTATGATACATTTTACAATATAGGCTTAGTCTAGTCTGAGGTTAGAAAAGCAGCATCCTTTATTGGAGAAAAGGAGCCTTCCAGGCACAGATGTTCCAGACAACTGGACGGAGAGCACACTTGTTTCATTGGCCGTGCAGCAGAGGAGCTCAGGGTCTACCTTCTGCAGCAAAACAACCTGCGGCTCCTGCATATTAACTCTAAACACTTTATTGATTCGATGGATAATCACAGTCCAATGAGACGAGCATTTGCTCTCTCAGTTTGGAAGTTCTTCTAACTAAACAAATCAGATTTATTCAAAGTGTTTATTCAAATTCATGACACGCTGGCACTGTTGCAGCTGCACATATTTTGGTAAAATAAAAAAACGGGACATTCCCACTGTATAAAAGTATGTATATTAAAATGCACGGCAGACTCAATACAAACACAGTCAGCTAGTCAATAACATATACATTCACTCATATACTGTATTCCATTTTGTGTTTGGCAAACATAAACAGAAAAAATATTGGATCAATATTAATGTTCACTCTGCAGTGCACTGCTTAACGTGCTCAGTACTCAGGAACTATATTGATTTAATATCTGTGTGTGTTGTACGAAATAACTAAATAATACATTTTGATCAAAGATAGGAGAACTTGTACACAGAAATAGACACTTAAGACACTTAAATATGTTATATTCATTTGATTGTTCTTCTTGCATCGACAAGACGTAGTGACAGCTTGGGCGTGTTCCTGAGAATTTAAAACAACCCAAAAACATTTAAAACAAATTTGTATGGTAATTCACACTTAACCCCTGATAAATAAGATTGTTTGAATGTAGAAAATGTGTGTGACTCTCTGTTACTCTGTTTGTGAAGGGTGTTTAAATAGGGTACGGTTTGGTGGCACACCATATACCCTTTACAAGGTGATATACTGTATAGCATGTGGATGTTGTGATTACAGGTTATTTTTACTGCCCCCAAAATGAAAAAAAAAAAATACAATTCATGCAACTTTAAGATCAATAAAAAACAATCGTAATAGCTTAACTATTCTATATTGATGAAGCCATTCACTAACAAAGACCATGCCAATAGCGATATGAGTTTATGGATGGTTTATTGCGAGATGGAACGAGAGGGTTGGATTAAGGAAGCGAAAAGGGGTCGAGGGATGAAGAGATGTAGGAGAGCAGGAACGAGAAGGGTTGAGGGGGCCGTGGAAAGAAGGTTGGAGGGGTGCGATGAGAGACCAGTGGCTGGAGGGGGCCGTCTCTTTAGAAGCTGGTGGTGCAGAGTCCCCTGTTGTTCCTGTAGTCCTGTGGGAGAGAGAGGGAGACAGAGAGAGAGAAAGAGAAAAAATAGGAAGACAAGAACGGGGTTGGGGGGGCGGAATGCCAGAACTGAGTCGACGAGGAAGGGAACGGTTCGTTGTGTACTTAGACTTAGGGCTTGGGTAATTGGCTGAGTTTGGGGCGTGTTCTTCGTTCCTGAACTGGGTTTTATGAAACACCATTAAAAGTAATTGAGCGTATAAGTAAGAAAACAAGGTCAGTTATATAGATACGAACAAACATTACCTAAAAAAACAACAACAAAAAAATGTGCACGGCAGTAATAGTGTCACAGTGAAAGGACTTTCTGTTTGTGATCCTTTTGACACTTGAGCTTCAAGTACCTTTCTGCCGTTACGCTCTTTCCTCATAGCACCAAGCAATCTGTTGACAGCAGAGCGGCCTGACTGGTTTTTAGTCATAACAGTCATACCGCGTTGTCAGGCCGTACGTTAAAAACACAGTATTGGGGTTTTTGTGCACTGTGCTGGCTGTATTGAAAGACATTGCAACAGCTTTTTCTTCTTTTTAGAAACAGAAGATTTTGATATTTTCATTCAGAAGACAAAATGGAGTTTTGAAAGAAGAAATTACATTTATCAGATTTATAAATCCAGTATATGTCATTAGTTCCTAAAGAGAGGAGGAGAGGAAGGTCACATCACAATGAAGCTGAAAGTTCACTATGACTCTTTCACATTTACCAACTGCTGTTTTATGGACAGATTTTAAAGCACAATTAATGTCCTTTGGATGTAACATTCCTTGGAGCTACTTTACGAAAGCTGTTAACCACCATGTTCATTATTTGGAGTTAAAACCTCAGTACAACCAGGATCCATGTTCAGGTTTATTTCATTGACTGTGGCCTGTGCTCTCTTCTTTATTACAATCACTGCAACAATCCCTCCCACCAGCAGCAGCAGCCCCACCAGTCCGGCGCCCACGGCATAGCCAATAACATTAGAGCCTGGAGATGGGTCGGCTGTGGGGCCAGTGTCATGGCTGCCGTTCACTGGTTTTGAGGTTCCAGGCTCCACAATTCTGTCACTTTTCTGGATGAACGTCAAATTGGTCTCCTGTTTAAAGATGCACTTGTGAGTGTCATCCCAGTACAGGTCATCGCTGAATTCCTCTTCCCCAGCACCTTCAGCCTCATAATCCTCTTTGTAATCGTCATCTTCCTCCAGGAACCCATGGTCCAATAAAACAACACACCAGTATATTCCTTGATCTTTCGCCTCCAGGTGGGAGATTGTCAGCGAGGAGCCATTCTCAGACAGAGACAGTCTGCCCCTCAGATCCTCTGGGATGGGAACAGTCTCGTCCTTTGAGTCGTGGATAAGTTCATTTGTGCCTGATGGTTCTCGGCGGTGCCACTGCACCCTTTGGGAATCATCTTTGCCGACATCACAATTCAGCAAGGCACTCCCACCTTCAATAACAACTACTTCTTGGGATTCCCTTTGGGGGCAAAGAACCAGCAAGTATTGCACTTCAAGCGAGGAGGAGATGCATGAATAGTCCCCCGCAAGGTCATCAGAGAAAGCAGGAATTACCAATGAGAAGTCTTCAGCTTTGTCACCAAATGATATGTACATTTCCATGCTGCTACCATTGAGTTTCCCAAGTGGTGTCTCCCATTGCTGGTTGTTACCATCGGAGGGGCATTGTAATAACACTTTGTCCCCGTGAGAGGCAAAAATGTTACTGTTCACACTGTGGTCTGGTGGGTGCATGCTTTGGAAACTGAGACAATTCTTACCTTTGATGACAAGACAGATATAATGTTGGTTATTCTTTAACTTGCTGCTGTTGAGCAAAAGCAATGCCCCATTGTTTCTGACCTCCAGGGCCCCCTGTAGCTCCTCCACCAGAGGGTCCAGCGACACACTGCTATCCAGGAAGAGTGTGGGCTTATACAACGGATATATCTCGTGGTACCAGCGCACAGAGATTCCCTCCAAACCAATGGAAGTGTTGTTGCACAGAAGCTCAGCCCCTCCATCTCCTTCCTTCACAAGGATCTCTTCAGATGGAACTTCCTCATGGCACACAGAGAGCTGCTGTGTGTGCTGGCTGGCCAGCTTCTGGTTCTGCCAGCATTCCCTCCTATAAATCCCAGAGTCCTTGTGTGTGAGGTGACTGATCTGGAGCCCGAGCAGGTACTGATGTATGTTGATGTGGATGCGACTCTGGAGGTCGGCAGGAGGTGTGACAGACGCGTTGTCGGCCGAGGAGTTGCCGAGCAGCTGGTCTCCCTCCGGTGCACATCTGTAAACAACAATATAATCCGCTCCAAAACAATACCCCAACTCGATAACGGTGCCCTCTGCTCTGATCACGAGCTCCGCTTCCTCACTGTAGATCTGGTGGACGAGGAGGGGAAGCAGTAACTTCAGAAACCTGATGGAGGTCATGTTGTCTGCCTGTCCTGGGCCATGTGTTTGTCACACTCCGGGAGGTGTGCCTATTATTGTATCCACTTTGGTTTGTCACTTTAGGTCCACCTCCTGCTAACATCAGTTTCCTCCTCCGCATTCTTCCACAGACTTTCACAAACACACTCTCACCGACAGAGTGAAAGACGTAGGAACACACACACACACACACACACACACATGAAGTTACTCTGTGAGTGACTCGCGTGGGTGCAAACTCATTAAAGTCTTTCATAGAATTGTCTAAGAGTCTAAGACAACCAATGAAGCTAAACACAATCCAAAAGACAGAACACAAAAATAAAAAGCTACGCTCCTGGTTGAACATTAACTGTGTTGATGGACAGGTTTTCATTCACCTGTGGGTGTGGCCAGTCAAGGTCGCTGTTAAGAGGGAGTGTTTATGTGCACATGCATTTTGTGTGTTTTCTTTATCATCATGCTCTTATTCAGTGAGTTCACTAATCTGAACAAAATCTAGAAGTATCAGGTATCTGGCAGTTATTATGTGTTTTCTTTGGTACTGTGAGAAAACACAAAGGACTCATTCAGTCGTGTGCTGTTTATCAGCTGGAAGGAGCTGTGTCTCCATGGTCTCAGACGTGCAAGAGTTGAGTATTATGATACGCAACATAAAAGCTGTAACATTAGAATACCCTCAAATCAAACTGTATTTAAGAATGTATTGCTAGTGGCCTCGTACTGTTGCACTTTGCATCATTATGTGATATTTTGAGACTAACTGTGGGGGAGTATAATCTGTTGATACTAATTTGCTCTGCTTGTTAGTTAATAATATATTCAGCCTGTCTCATCTTCTGCACAGTAAGTTAATATGTCACCAAATCAAATGTTGACTTTGTACTACTGTAAAGCAACCGGGCCCAGCTATTATGTCACAGTGCCTTCACTCTATGATTGATGGCTCTTTCCAGCTTAAAAATAGCAAAAGGTAACTTTATTACTCAAAGAGATGAATGCATTTCTTACTAGCGTTCCATCCAATTACATGCCTCTTGTTCAAAATTGCACAGCCAGAAAATCACAATAGTTAAACCATGTGGTACACAATGTAAAGCATCATTTCTTTTTTAAACTATGATTGACTGTGCTCATGACAAAGCAGGCTTTATCTCTCTATTTCGTTTTTTCGGGTCATAGGTGCCCGCAGGCACCTTGCACTGGTATTATATGGCAAAGGACAAGCACACCGCCTGGAAAGTCCTGTACTTTCGCCACCTTGGCAGAAAGTGGTTCAGGGCATAGTTTCGCTATCATTGGCTTTAAAGGAAATGTCTGGTCACTTCAGTTCAGTTGAATGAATGGATGATGGAACTCCCCGTGTAATGAGGCACATTTGTATTTCCTAACTCCACAAAGTTAGGAAACTGACAGCCACAATATACTTGCCTTTTCCACTTCATATCATATGTCTGTGACTTTGTGTCTGAACCCCTCCATTTTGTGTCTTATTGATGCTATTGTTCTCTGACGGCGCTGTAGCCTGGTTACAGTTGCTTCATTCATTTGAACGTTGATAAGCACAACACACTCACATGTAAGTGGCAGTATGTCTCAAGTCTAGACAAGTTAAACATACACCAGTTACATATTTATCAGAGGTGCTTGCCAGGAATTGGATCACAATCCCAAACAGATCAGATGATTTGGCACACTGCCAGTAATGTGCATTTGTTACACCTCAAGTGCTGCTTATGTTTTAAGTTCCTCATTCCTGCAAGACACAACAGGAGCGTTGTAGCAGGAGAGGGTTAATACTGATTGCATAATTTTACTCAAACCCACATGCGAGGGAATTCTTTAACAGGTTGACTGCAAATGGAAGAAGAGTGAATGGCACTCTGCAGGCCCACATGTTGTTTCATGCCCTCTTCTAACTGTAAAGAAAGTAATTTCCCATGAAACACAATATAAAATAAAATCTCTGTCTCTCTTCTGTGTTTGTGATAGTTGGACACAATTTATAGACCTAATGACTCTCAGTGCTCTCTGATGACCAGCTCAGTCCAGTCAACATATTGGGGATTAAAAAAGAGAGAAACACCAACCAGTGTTTTTCCTTTGAGGCGCATCATCTGTTTACTAGTACATAAACTATAATGAACCCAGCTACCCACTCAGCAGCAGCAGCAGCTTCCGTGCTGCTGAGGGAACAGCTTGCAGAGCTGGTGATCAAGCATCATGATTAAGCACCAACTGCGAAGAAAACTCTCCGTGTGTTCAGTCCAATTCAGCCCTGTGCTGATTACACTCATCAGGGCCCCGTATGCTGCAGGGTTTGGAGGTGCACCAACTGCTGTTTGAGAAACAGAGTTTTGCCAGAATGATTTAATGACTGGACATATGGGCTGCAAAACCCAGAGCAGAGCTTTGAAAAGAGGAATGAAATGGGGCATTGGGAGCATACAATCAAACACTTTTATACACTCTGCATTATGCATTTTTCTTTCTTTTTTTAAAGAAGGAAAAAAAGATACTGCAGGTTCACCTTTGAATGGATCAGTTCTCAGTTGTAGTTCTCGGCGCCGCCTCTGCGTGGCGCGGCGGGTGCACAAAACACAGAGAGTAATAGAAGAAGAAAAAACACCTTCATAACTAAACGTCACATCCTCTGACCGCAGCTATAGGTAAGTAGTTTTTTGACAAACATGTCTGCATCTCAACACGCACGCCTCTGTCAACAGTTACCGATAACCGCCACCAACCAGTTAAATCGGGAGGTTAAATCCTGCAATGCTCGTGTCTCTCCTAGCAGCTCAACGTCAGTTAACTAGCGAGCCGAGTACCTTCCATGTTTCAGCAAATACAATACTGGACGTTATTCAACAAGTCTCTTATTTTGAAATCGTGCACTACATGTTATTCATCCGCGCAAAGTCCAGTGAGATGTGACGATGTATTGACTCTGCTGCGACCATAAAGTACGATGATGCTATTATGCCTTTGAACGTGTTAGCTGATCCTGATTGGTCATTGACTGTGACCGACGAGTCAGCTCCTGCTTTTGCTTTCTTCTCATATGAAACATCTGGCACCAGCTGTGCAGAATAACCATTGTCTTCTGTGTTATTAAAGCAAACCTATGATGAATGCTATTGCCCAAAACAAGCATACCAAATAAACATCAGGGTTACCCCTGTGTCAAAGCAGGGTGGTAAATTCATTTTAACAGATATTATCACTTTACATCAACACTATGTCAGTTTCTAAATAACTCCGGGAGGAGTTCTCAGCTTTCCTGGAGGAAAATTCATAATAAAAATACATTTGCTGTCAGTAATCTGTCAATACTTCCTAAAAAGGGGAAGTTCAGATAAGTAGCTCGACTGTGTTTGTTTACATTTAGCTTACTTTTCTTATCGTTGTGGCTCAGTGAGATGTAATCTGGAAGCTCTGTGAATATCCCCTGGCTGTGCATAAAGTCAGGAGGATATATGAAGTGAGTACTTTTAGGAAGAAGTCATGTTATATGCCTGCTTGGTTGTCACCCTCTGCAGTGTCCTTCTTCTCTCTCATGTAGGTGATCTGCTGTAGGACTCTGCATCAATGTTGCGTTTGATTGCAACGTCCCTGTGCCTCCGTTGCCAACGTGCCACAGCTCTCCCGTTACACCGAAGACCATGTGCAACACTGACCTCAGCAGAGAACCAGCAGACCGTGGACGCCCTCTATGATCTCTCTGTGGACATCCAGAAGGTCCGGAAACTAAAGGGCTGGGTTCTGCATCAGAGCCTGGCCTACACGAAGGAGGTAGCCAACCTGTTGAAGGACATGGGAGCCTCGGGGGCCATCATTGCCCGGATCCTAGCGGTTCACCCTGAGGCTGTCCTCTGCAACCCAGAGCAGATGCAAGCTCAGCGGGAGCTATGGATGTCTGTGTGCCCAAAAGAGAAAGAGCTGGTTGGTATAATTGAGAAATTCCCAGCTTCCTTCTTCACCTCATCGAGCCACCATGACAACCAGCGGAACAACATCGCCTACTTTCAGAACTTAAACCTCAACAAGCGCATCATCACCAAGCTGATGGCCAGCGCTCCACAGAGCTTCAGTCAGCCAGTGGAGCGGAACGAGCTGATGGTGCGCACCCTGCAGCAGGCCTACCAGGACCTTGGGGGTGAGGAGAACAACATGAAGATCTGGCTCCAGAAGCTGCTGAGTCAGAACCCGTTTGTTCTCCTCAAGGCCCCCGAGGTGCTGAGGCAGAACCTGCTGTTTCTGAGGGACAAGGGCTTCAGCACGGCCGCGCTCCTCCGCCTCCTGTCCAAACTTAAGGGCTTTGTCACCGAGCTGAACCCGGACAGCATGCGCCGCACTCTGGCGTACTCCCAGGACACCATGGGCTGCTCCGAGGAAGAGCTGCGGGACATCGTCCTCAACTGCCCGGCGGTGCTTTACTACCCTGACATCATTCTGGCTGAGCGCTTCAAGGGCCTCCTCGGCGCTGGGATCAGCATGTCTCAAATCAAAGAGACTCCGACCGTTCTGGAGCTGACCACGCAGATAGTGAATTATCGCATCCAGCGACTGAGGGTGCACGGTTATGACGCAAGGACAGGTAGTCTGGAGGTCCTAAATGGCACGAAGAAGGACTTTGAGATGAGCTATGGGAAATTGAAGTTAGGTAGAGAGAGGCCAATGTTTAACCCTGTCGCCCCTTTAAAAGGAGATGACTGACAGAGGTTGTATGGACTAATGCAAGTGAATTAAGGCTGTGTAAAAGTGTATCGGTGATTATTTATATCTGTATTTCGTCAGCATCGTATTAGAGTGCCTTAAGGGTCCTAAGGCAAACTTATTTCAAGCATTCAATTTATAAACGGTACACTTTAAAAGCAGCACACTTCAGGTGTAAATTCATATCGTAAGAGACGAGCATGGTTATGTAACAACTTCCCAGAGTGATATCAGAAAGTGAGACAAATGCAATGGCATCTAAACATGTCACGCCTTTTAGGGAAGATGTAGTTCCTCTGCAAATACATAATTTATTTCAGCTTATTTACAAGTTACCTCATTAAAATGACTTCAAATAAAAGCTGCATGACATAACTGGGTAAAGACAGACGCTGACTATGAAATGTATGCTGCTATGAAATGTATTACTGAGTAAGACTGGGGACAAACACGGCTTTTCAAAGCATTTTATTTACATCCTGTGCAAGTGTCTCAGTTTCACACAATGTTCTTGGCAGCACTATTGTTATCCTCGGGGAGAATATCCAACTGTGTCTCAGAGATTTAATGTTACTTTACAGATGGCGACACAATTCACTACTGAAATGTCATATAATTTAAATTGCACCCACACCATGGGATAAAAAAAAGTTGTTATCGTTCAGTTAATTTAATCAAAATAGATGTTCCACTCTGTTTGGCTGTACTAAGGTTTTCCTGTCTGTGCGTCATATGAAAGTAAAAAAGACCGCATTTATTTGAGTGTAGGCCACAAAATAAATATATAATATTTCTGAGCATTGTCAAACCAAGAGATTGCATTGTAAAATGGTCCCCCATCTTGTTTTCTTAATGTTTCAAAGCCAGCAAAAGCCCTCAAAACATGCATAAAAGTGCCTTTAATGGGACTGATCTTCACAGCTAATGAAGCCATGACTTTATGCCTCGAGGTTTCCTCGCTGTCATAATGGGGATGATGGGGTCACAACAAAGAGCGAGGACTTGCGTGTCTTGAGGGTGTGTGTGTGTGTGAGTGTGTGTGTGTGTGTGTGTGTGTATGTACGTGTACGTGTGTGTGTACGTTAACAACTTCTACTGCCCATCTGCTGCCGCCTGCATCACTCAGCATGGCTCTGTAGTCATGGTGATAGCCACTAGGCAGATGATGCGAAAGCGAGTGCATCTGGAAATGAATTTGAGCTCCGCAGATGGATGCTTGACTAGAGTTCATTTTTAAACCATTCACAACACGGAGCCCCTCAGGGGGCAACAACAGTACCTCAAGTACTAAGCAGCTGATATACTGAAGGTTTCTTAATTTACACAGACAATTTCTTAAATATATCATGTTGCAAGGTCTTTCAGTGGTGCAGAGCATTACATACAAGGAGTTAATCAGGATGTATCAATGTGAGGCGGAAGAGACGAGGCCTCAGGTGTATAAATGCAAGTTACCTCTATTTCTTACCCGCTGTCCTCTTGTCCTCTGTTGCTGTTTCAACCCGTGCTGTGCTCTTGAATTACACAGACAAGCCAGAGAGGTTAATAAAATGGAGTATAAATTGCCCCTTTTCACTTCAAACATGACACTGTTTATATTAGCCACGCTTAACAAATTGGGTCATATCTCACCAGAAACAGATGACATCTGCAATTAAAAGCTATGATTTCCAGCTGAAACCAGAGCTTGGACGACTGCTGCAGTAAATATTCCTCATTTCAAGTCAGTGTGAGTTACATTTTATAAAAAAATATAACTAAGAACTAATGTAGGAGAAACATAAACGTTATTGCATTTGTAATAATCCATAATATTCAAAGAACTATCCTTTTCACCACAAAGGAAAACCTAAAGTTACAATATACATTTAAAGTTCATTTCAAGCCTGAAACACACCGAACCTCATATTGTTATTGCTCTGGTGTTTCATCCCTTAAATAAACATTTGCATCATAGATTGTGACTCCTACCCTCAGATGAAAAAATCCAAATATAACAAAGCCTACATTCCGTGAAAGGTAAATAAATGTCACAGTGCTGGATATTCAATGCCCAAAAGGTAAATACCTTTCTATATTGAACGTAACATCTGAGATTCACAATTTCGAAGCATTGGCTCAGCTGTCGGTAATTTTGCTTGTGGTGAGGTGCAGTCTGCTGGCATCATTTCACTGCCACATCTTTTAAATCACACACTCTTTAATACATGCCTTATTTTATAATCTCATTGTCCATTTAAAGCAGTAGTGGTCAATGCGTGTCCTTCATACTCAGAATACTGATGCTTTTATGTTCTGATGTACAACCAATCAAATCACTGATGGCTGAATTCCATTTAGCTGCTTCAGTTGCAGGGTCCTGGTATTGTGCATGTTGGCTCACTGTCCCACTGGCATGGCTTACTGGGACACTTCAAAAGAACAGAGTCATTGTTAGTGTCACACGTAGGTTTTTCCTTCTGTGTCAATTCCTAATATTTCCTGTGATTATATGGAATTAATGACAGATTATGGAATTAAGTTCCAGAGTCCTTGCATTGAGCGTGCTGGCTCACTGTCATTGCTAATCTGATCTTTTACATACATTGGTGACTGTTGTTAGTCACACCTGTACTCAAGTCAATATATCTGTCATGTTTGGGAAACATAATATATTCATTTTTGACCTCACGGTTCTATGCTCTGACCTCAGGATTCACTGGCTGAATAACACAAATATGAACACCACACAAGGGTTAAATCACAGGTAAATACAAAATAACTCTTTGTAGAGACAACAGCTTGATTGTGTACATGAGAAACAGGATGTCGAGCCAGGTGATAAAGACGAAGGGAGCTGCCCGACCACAACAGGTGGAGTCCCCACTGATGACGACATTAGAGGGGACCAGGACATTAAGGATAGAGGGGGCTGTGATAGATAGCCACCAAGGGATAGTTTAGGAGACCGGATCCCAAGGTTTGCAGCCTGGTCTGACGCACAACTCATCCCAAAATGTGAACTAAGAATGTCAACAATGTGGTTTTCCTGCTGTCTCAGTCGTTTCGCTGTTCACCTCTGATTGGGCTGGTCAGAGGTCAGAGGTCTGGGTGATGGCAGCGGCAGGATACTCAAGGGAATGGGTAGATGCGGCTACAAGCAGATGTGAGTGAGTGTAGGATTTCTAAGTAACTAGTAAGAAATGTAAGCAAGTCATGACCAGCTGCTGCGTGAATCAGAAGAAGACGGTTGGGGAAGGAGGCTGGTTCAGAACCTATAGAGGCAGAGAGGCAAGAACCTTGAGGTCTTTAGGGACAGATAAGTCACCCATCAGGGCCAGAGCGAAGCTGTAAAGTGATGTGGTAGTTGATCCTGGGACAACTCAGTTTGCGTGTACTTTGTGTGATGCAAATTAACCTACGTGGAGTGAAGACAATTTATCTTACTGAGTTCCTGATAGTGAGATCCTATGGTGTAAAAGTTATTAAGTAAGTAAGATATTAAGTTATTAAAAACCAACCACTGCATATACATTACATTTGTTGACATACTGTATACTGGCACATGTTTTTGAAAAAAAGATTTGAGATTTCTTTTTTGATATAACTTTTTATTACAGTCCTTGAAAGCTGCAGGTCTGCTGAGACCCTCAGCTCCTTTAGATCCAGATTGAAGACTTTTTTGTTTGCTGTTGCCTTTATTTGAATCAGATTCAAGGATATTAATCGACTTTATTCGATATTAAACTTTTATTCAACGTGACTTTTCTCATGACATTTCCCAACATACGGGTACACCTCAAGACGCTTAGTTGCATTCCCGTTTCCCTCACTTGCGTCTTTTCCACGCTCACATCGACATTCACACCCACAGGCAATTTTGGAGACATCCATCAACATAAGCTGCATGTCTTTGTGGGAGGAAGCCGCTGACACAGGAGAACATGCAAACTCCACAGAGAGTTAAGATGTGCTGTCCACACTGCTGAGGAGGACACTTGGAGATTGGTTATAGAGGAGATATGATCACTTAGACTTTTAGGCATCATCCTATCTTGCTGTTGTTTGTGGCCCCAGACAGTGAAAAACTTGTTTTCTCTCTAAAAAAAGCATGTTTTAACCTTGTTTAGATGAGTTATACAAATAAAAGTGAATTGCTGATATTGTTGCTGCAACACAAGCTCCCTCTGTCCTGACATCAGCACTACAGAAACTCAACTCATCTTATATTGCAGACTGAAAACTAATTTCTTCTGACTGCACCTTGGTTCACTAAGTCATAAAGAAATACAATATGTATCTGTCTCTTATTGTTGCTAAATGTAATTGACACAGTTCAGCTTAGCTGACATTGATGTAGTTTGACGATTCTTTCAATTTTTGCATCCACATGGTTGAATGGACTTATTTGAAGTCACTTTGGATAAAAGCATCAAACATTTACGTTCTCAGAAATGTGAAGTAAGAATACACTTTTAAAAATAAGTTTACGTCATATTGTGCCAAATAATTACATATTTTAAAAGTTCTTCAAGTCCATATTTTCTCTCCAAACAAATCATTCATAGAACATCCTACAAAACAAGCTACAAAAATGCAGACATCGAATTTATTTTAATAACTTTTATCAATTTAACACTGGATCACAATAAGATTATTACAGATGCACTTAACAAAGAAAGATCTTTCCATTTTTATTTTATTTAGAGTTCAGTTGAAAGAGATTTTTGAATACTCTTTAATATCAGCTGTCGAGTCAGTTTCATCCTCAGTACAACAGATCAGAAATGTTTGCTTAAAAAGGAAAATAAATAAATGTAGTCGTCAGAGAGCATTGCTGTAAGAAACAACAAATCAGAGCGCTTCAAAGTATAAAGTAAAGGTTACATTATAAGTGGAGCTTTGTGGAGCCTGCTGGATACATTCACAAATGTTATTCAGGACCAAACCAGCAGCTAACTGTCTAATTGTAGACAGACTGGACTTCTGCACTGGCAGTGCTTCCATTGTGAATGAGACCTTTCCTTTAATGGTGGCCCTGCTCTCCCACTCCTCACAACCTTCAGTGTATCTCTTGTCATTAAGGTGAACAAGATCAACAATGAACACCAAATTTCTGACCAAAGAAGTGACTCAGCAATAAAGATGAAAACTACGACAACAACAAATACCAAAAGCAATGAGTACCAAGTGAGATAGTTCAGGGCGATAAAAGGCTGGTCTCAAGTAAAAAGGTTGTGGGTTCAATCCTGATGTATCAGAGTGAATTTTCAGGTGTGACACCCACATGGAGGAAATGAAATATGCAATGAGACAATGGTCAAGAGTATCAAATCAGATAGGTAAGGGTGATGAAAGAATGTAGGTTGTTCTTGCAGTCCTGGTGCAGTGACTCACTCACTATGAAAAACTCAAATACACAAAGAGAATAGTGCGCATGTCATAGGTGGAAGGAAAATGTTTCATACTTGTGTACCAATTTATATATCTGTGACATAACCTGCTTTTAAGTTGTACCATTATCAAATGCAAACCAAGTCATAGGAGGTGAACATGTCCTTTCATTGACTTCAGTGTTGTAATAAGCACACACAGAACCGGAGTGGACAGGGCCTCGCTTTGAAGTGTCAGCGTCAGCAGATGAAGAACGAAGAAAACAGGAAATCGAGCAAGGAGGTTAGAGACGACTGATGGACCACAGTGGTTATGCTTGGACAGATGCCGAAGATAGCGAGAGTCATGACATTTGAACTATAACATATGACCTCCATCAGGGAATTAGAGGTCAGGAGACTCAGCAGGGCTACACGTCCAAAACGACAGTTAAACATAATCCGCAACCTTGCCCGGTCCCCTGGACCCAGAGACCTGGGGGATGTGTGTGTGTGTGTGTGTGTGTGTGTGTGTGTGTGTGTGTGTGTGTGTGTGTGTGTGTGTGTGTGCTTTAGACCAGTGATTCTCAACTGGTGTTTCAGTGGGTCGCGTTTTCAGTTGCCTGAAAAAAAAAAATCTCTTTTTTTTTTTTTTTTTTCATCCTGTGGTTTTATTTTGAAAGGACTTTTTTATGCAGCGGAGTGTCGTTATTTTGCCGGCTCTGGTTTCAACTGGTTTTGCACTTGTCCCTCCATGTTTTCAGCAGCGTGTGCCAGGTTGGGTCAAACCATCCTGATATGAGGGAGACTCTGGGTTTTTAGGATAGTTTAATTAAACAGCCTACTGAATATAACATTGACAACTGATGGCGCTGCCTGCATGACAGGAAAAAACTCAGGGGTTGGGAGGAGAATTGAGTGCTGCTTAATTGTCTGTAAAGCACAATGTTTTTCAGTATTTACTGATGAGGTAATCACAAGAGAAGTTAATGTTGTATATATGAATACTTTTGAATTCCACTTTTGTTTAATTTATTTTGAGTTAGTGGAAAAGCTGCTCCTCAACACAGTGACGTGTTCCACAGTAAAGTGTTTGTCATAGATTCGGTGAGTGTGTGTTCTCAGTTAAAGTTAGGTCATTTCAGTCTTTTTGAAACTACTTCTTAGTTGTTGGACTTTTTTGTTTGGGCATGAAAGCTGTTGAGTCTGTTTAAAAATAGCTGAAGATTCTGAATTGTTATATATGTTGTAATACCTCGTGTCCTGAAGATGCAGTTTTAGTTTTTTAATTAAAATGCAGCTAATTGAGTGTAAAAGGGAATAGTTCCCTCTCTATCATCGCCACCAGCTGCTCGTTTTGGTCATTAAACTTGTTTTTGTGTTAGCATACATATTCTGTACTATCTCAGGTTCAAACTGCACCATCTTTTCATTACATACATTGGAGAAGTTGAGAATGTTCCTCGATTTGGGTCGCGGCTTGTCATTCAGGGATGATAGTGGGTCCCGGAGCCAGACCAGTTGAGAACCACTGCTTTAGACTTACATGGGTGAGAAATATATATGATAAGAACGAACCGTATAGAGCGACAGGTGTCAAAAGATGATGAATGACTAAAGGCAGAAACCCTGGTGGTTCATGTCTGGACGGGGTTTTCTAAAAGCAAGTAGGGAGGTAGAAGCTGAGGAGGTCTCAGGGGGCCGATAGGTTGTCAGGTCAAGAGCTGATTCAGATTATAAAGTACGGTGCATGTTCTTTGTACAGTCAGTTGACTCCGGACCAACTCTGTTTGCTTGTAATCTGTGAGTTGCAAATAAACCTATGTGAAGTGAAGACAATCCAACCTCTCTTGTGTTCTGTGGGTAATAGGGTTTTAATAAGTTAATCATTCAGATTCAGATGGAGGGGGGCTGTCACCGTGGTGCAGAGTTAAGGGTGTTGACTGCCGAGTGGAAGAAACTGTCCCTGAGCCTGCTGGTCCTGGAACGGAGGTTTCTATAGCACCTCCCAGAGGGGGAGGAGGGCAAACAGTCCATGGCTGGGGTGAGTGGTGTCAGTGACAATGCTGTGCGCTCTCCGCAGGCAGCGCTTGAGGTGGATGGTCTCGATGGCAGGGAGTGGAGTACCGGTGATGCGTTGGGCGGTTTTCACCACCCTCTGCAGAGCTTTCCGGTCTGAGGCAGAGCAGTTGCCATACCAGACTGTGATGCAGTTTTTAAGGATGCTCTCGATGGTGCAGCGGTAGAAGTTCACCATGATTAGAGGAGACATGTGGATCTTCTTCAGTCTCCTCAGGAAGAAGAGACGCTGGTGTGCCTTCTTGACCAGGGTTGAGGTGTTGAGGGTCCAAGAGAGGTCCTCTGAGATGTTGACACCCAGGAACCTGAAGCTGGAGACACACTCAACCTCCGTTCCATTGTCTTCCTGAAGTCCACGATGAGCTCTTTGATTTTCTTGGTGTTGAGGTCCAGGTTGTTGTTGGCACACCACACCGCCAGGTGCCGGACCTCCTCCCTGTAGACCGACTCATCGCTGTTGTTGATGAGGCCCACCACCGTTGTGTCGTCTGCAAACTTGATGATGGTATTGGAACCATGTACAGGTGTGCAGTCATAGGTGAACAGGGAGTAGAGGAGAGGACTCAGCACACAGCCCTGTGGAACGCCAGTGTTCAGGGTGAGGGTCGAGGAGGTGAGATTGCCTAACCTAACATACTGGGGTCTGTTGCTTAGGAAATCCAGTATCCAGCTGCAGAGGGAGGTGTCGATGCCAAGCTCACCTAGTTTGGTGAGCTTGGCTCACCAGTTCAGCCAGCATAACAACAAATCAACCACAACAGTGGCTTGGTTGGTCAGTTCCTGGTTTGGAAGGCGACAGGGGGTCAAAGTCGAGTCCTCGGCTCTGTGAGGATACCAGTCTGCAGAGTGCCACTGTGGAAGAGGGAAAGGGACTATGAGATTGTGTCACTGCCTGTTGTTTTGGAGCGAGAAAACAAGGGGGGTTATGGAACAGAAAACAACATTCTTCAAAAGCTTTCCGTTATTTTATTGTTAAAATGCATCCCTTATTTTACTTAAAATGAGAGAAGATCATCTATTTATTATTAGAGTATTTGTTATTTATAATTCATCCAGTTAAATTTGAAAACATTATATAATCGAAATATATATATATATATATATATATATATATATATATATATATATTTATATATATATATATATATATATATATATATATATATATATATATATATATATATATATATATATATATATATGGGACTAAATCATAGCAAAAGTTAGACATTATTGTGATGTTCTGGACCTTTGCATGAGGACATTCTCTGGAACTGGACCTCGTTGAATTTGAATTGAATACCCCTGATGTAGCTTGCACACAACTACAACTTACACTAAGTTATACAACTGTAGGTAACCGGAAAGTAGGCTAAAGCAAGCACAGAGCACCTGGAAATGACGATAATGAACCCACTTCTGAATCACGAGCGTAACTGTCAGGTTGAATAAAAACTCTCCACCTTGTCGGTCCCCTCGTGGATGAAGATACTAGGTGGACTCTTCTCTTACTCGTCTATCAGCAGCCGATTACACCGTCGTTCCGTCAGCTCATGTGACGCAATGTCGCCACCTTCTGGTCTAGCTAGGAACTGCATCTCATATCAGTGGATGTTTACAGAGCTGCTGCAGTACAAATGAATTAAGACAAAATTCCCCAACAAAAAGAAGGGAGGTCAAACATGTCCTGTGGTATTAATGGATGTGTACAAATGCGTATATTCTTTGTACACATAAGCCTATAACATGTTTAATTGGAAATAAAATGTTTGCAGAGTAAATTATACATAATTGCAAAGCTGTTTTTTCTCTGTAGATAGTATAGTGACATTTTTGTGCATAATGGTGAACATTTGTTTTATTGTCACCAAGTCTAATAAAAACGTTCATAGTTAACTTTCCGACCGACTAACAGCCGCCTTCAAGGAAGCAGGTCTGAAATACGTGAAAACAATCAATGTCACACCAAGCCAGTGTTTGGGTGTGCTGCACTCGAGTTTTCTCTGCACTGACGCCAACATGACAAGAGGTGTGCACCTGCCTCACTCCACCGGTCTGAACCAACGTTGCAGCTTGATTTCCTCTTGAAGATAGTGTTCTTTTTCTTTTTTAATTTAATGGCAGACTACATACCAACGTTAAAGGTGCATGCTGCCACGGGTTGTGTATCATCATGGCCTTATGACAGTTTTGTCATTCAAAAGCTATAGCATCAAATAAAAAGACTACAATTGTAAAGAAGTTATATTCTGGATATTAAACCTGTTTCATTCAAAAATGTAAATAAAGCCCTTCTAACCTGTACCAGTTTGTCTCCTATCTCGTCTCATATCTACCGCCATGCCCTTCAGTCTGTCTTTTTCCACACTGAACTACACAACGTCCTGCAGTTACATACTGCACATCCAATACTGTCTTTTTCTGTATGTCCTCTAGAAGAAAAAACACATTATTTTCTGCATTAACATCTATCACTTCTCACTTTGAATTATGTTGTTATTTCTACCCCCAAAGTCATTATCACACATTTCCTTGTATGTAGTTTTCCAGCAGCTGGCATCCTTTAACTTGTATTACTGCCTCCTAATGGCTTTAATCCACCACTGTTATTTTATAACTATTATCTTATTTTCTTACAGCCCTGTAAGTAGTCCTGTTGTTTAAAAAACAACAACAGACAGTGCATGACACAGAGTGATGGCAGATGAGTGATTTACTTGTTGGTACATCTTTCAACCACTCTAACGTTAAGACAACTGCAAATAACTCATCAGCTACAACAGTGGTTCTCAAACTGTGGGGCATGACCGTCTAGTGGGGCGCGGGGGGGTGATGCTGTATTTGAAAAATATATAAAAATAAAAATAAATATAATTTTTATTTTTTATATAATCCTTTATTAATCCCACAGTGGGGAAATTATTCTCTGCATTTTACCCATCCTTAGTAATGAAAGAGCAGTGTGCTGCTGTGAAGCACTGGGGCTTCAGTGTCTTGCTCAAGGAGACTTCCACATGCAAACTATGGAGAACAGGAATGAACAGCTACCTTGTGGTTTCAGGACGACCACTCTCCATGAACATGATAACTTTACATCGTACAAAAGTACAAAGTACACGGACATAAAACGTCATTAATAAATACATGGAGAAATACCTGTACTTTCGTGGAAATGTTTACGTTACGCCGTTAACAGGTTACGCTGCGCATGCGCGACTCCCCAATTCTTGGTGTTTTGCTAAAAGCCTCCGTAAGATCGGCTTTTCTGGTGTTGCGTCTCTCAAAACAGAAAACAGATCTACAACCCCGTTTTAAAAATATTTGTAGAGGAAAGCAGCTCACTGCAGCCACTAATACTGATACAACGTGATAGCTCCCATATCTGCACTCATTCTGTTTTGCACAGGTTGAACGTTATTGTTATTATCTTGAAAATATATTCAGTGCAAAACAGGTTATTTGCAGCCACAATAAGTATTTTTTTTGCCAATTATTAGTTATTTTTTTGCACAGATAGAACTTTATTTGCAATGTTCTAACAAAGTGATTGCACATGTTATTAGTTTTTGTCTGATGGAGCAATCTGGTTTACTTGAAAGGGATTTACATTTTCTTTATTTTATTATTTGAAAAAGCACGGATGGAGGAGTCACAAAAGGTTGGACCATTTTGTTACAATTTTGTTGGGGCGGTGGGGCCCGAACATTTTTCTTCCTCCAAGGTGGGGCGTGATAGAAAAAGTTTGAGAACCACTGAGCTACACACTCAAATAATTCACCAACTGAGGCCAGTCTAATGACTGGGAATCATCACTGCTGCCCATGTAGCCTCTGTGGGTGGATCCTTTGACCTCCCTGTAAAAAGCAGCATGTAATCGCAGTACATCTTATTCCTATAACTTAGACATGTAGTAAAGTCACCATGGCCATTATAAGTAAAAGGCTATCAATACCCAATAGATGGAAGAGGGTACAGAGAAAGTAAACGTCCTGTGTAATCAATGAAAGTTGGTGGTAAAATATGGTATATATTGTTATCCAATCACCACCAGCATAAAGGTTGGCTTTCTGTTCGTCGCCACATTGATATGCCTCCATCTAGTGGCAAAAGAGATCACAAAACGCTGGATGAATAGGACAATTTTATTCAAAAGATAAAAACGAATTCACAAAATGTCAGTTGTTACTCCATTCAAAACGTAACCATCGATTTATTTTATTTTTAAATTCACTTGTTGCTTTCTAAGCTGGCATCTGTCTTGTTGGTTTGGAAAGGACCCGATCTGCTGAGCTACCCAGAGCACAAGCTGTCATTACTGACAAACATATTCTCTGTGCCGCTGAAATATTACTGAGGAGGATGACGAGATGCAAACGCTGACAAGGGTGGCAGGGGATTTCTTTTTAAAAACCAGAGCAGATCATAAATGTCCTACCAAGCAGTGGTGATGGAAGAAGACTTGGGGAGACAAACTGGACCACTTTTTAAGTCTCTGTGTTTAAAGTACCTCAATGATTACAAAGAGTATAAAACGTCATATTTACACTGGAACGCTCACTATGATAAGAGTAAGACTTTGACTTTTTCCAAAAATATAATGACACTGGGTTTGGGTTTTGGCAGCGTGTTTGTTTAGTCTATCCAGGAGTCGATGAGTTTTCTGACATTGATTTTCTCGTTAGCCGTCTACACCGCGTCACCAGTCTCTTTCTTGAATACTTGGAATTTGTACTTAATTCCGTTCTCCTCTTGAATTCCACTCGGTACATCAGGAAATCTGGTTTAGAAACGATAGAAAAGCGGTTTTGTGAGTTCATTAAAAAAGGGCAAAAATCTGTCAAATACAATCTAAATGAATAAACAATATCCATACTTAAATGAGCTTTCATTGTGGAAGAAAACCTTCTGACATAAAACAAGCAAAGCACTGAATAGTAATGATAGCAAACCATAGAAAACATCAAAAATACCAAAATGAGAATCTTCCTTTATTGAACTTTATTTACTAATTTACTATTCAAATTCAGTGTAATTGAAGTAAGTGTTGATGTCAGTAAATCATATTGAGGTTAATTGTTTAAACCAAAACCTTCTGACACACAGTTACAACATCACTCTCTCAAGGGGACGGCAGCAAAGCTTTACACATAAATAAAACACACAAATAACTCAGTATGTAAAGATCCCTCTTTCGTAACTATTTAACTATTAACCACTAAACATTCACCATGAACAACTAACCTTTCAACACAGGGCCCGAGCCTCTGTCAACCTTCACCATAACAATCTGAGGAGGAGATGAACACATACCCTTCCTGTTCTTTAAAGAGTCCTCTGTCAAACTCAGGGAAGAAAACGTCGCAGTCAAAGTCGGCCATGACGTCTGTCAGGTAAACCAAGTCACACCACGGGTGCTTCAGCGCATCCTGATCAACAGAGACTTTGGTTACGTTAACAGTATTAACAACCAGACTTTTCCGTGAGTATTGCAGCCCAATATGAGATACAAATTATCTTTATTGTGGAAGTATGTCATAAGAAAGAAAGAATCTAAGCTGCACAAGACAACTTTGCATTTGTGTGGCTCCACTTGGCACTGAACATTTGAACAGTTTCCTGTTTAACCCCGCTGGTGTGAGATCTTAAAGGTTAGATCCATACTGAACTGTCTTTAGCTGGCATGCTGTTTAAAGTTTGTTCCAACAGAAGGATCTCATAAATGAAAAACAAACAAAAAGAGTGGAGCGGTTTGAAGTTGGGTGCTGCTGGGAATGCTGGATAACAGGTTTGTGGAAACGTGTGTGAAGGGAAGCTCAGTGCTCAGGTCGGTTTACCTTGTAGACCTGCGTTCCTCCAACGATCCAGATCGTCTCAATCAAGTCAGCGAGGGGGGGCTGTGCAGCCAGACGGGCCGCGCTGTCCAAGTCTGGACACAAGAAGTGGGCGTGATCTGGAACCGTCCTGGAGGAGGAGACATCTCCATTAGTCTCTTTGACTTTGATAAATGACTTGTTGATGCGGGTATTTGTGTGAGAGAGCACTCACTCCATTGTGGTGCTCAGCACCGCATGCAGAACATTGGGCAGTGGGAAATCCAGTTTTGGGACAGAGTACCAGCACAGTTTCCCATAAACTATCATGTTCATCTTTCCTGAAATAGAAAAGAATAAAATATTTCACACTGAAGTCCAAACTATTGCAGCTCTCACAGCTTTAATATGATGTAACATTGATGTTGAAGAATACCTGGTCTCGACACCCCCATCACATGGTTCCTAAAATTCTGGAATTCAGATCTGAGAGTCAAATTTTCAATGTTATTATCATTTTCTTTTTCAAGATTAAATAACACAGAAAACAGCTCAGCTCTGTTACTAAGCTCATTCACATTATGTACTGCTGCTTATAGTCTCCACAGAGAAAAGTATGCCCGAGTGAATACAATGTAGTTTTATAACACATCAAAAAACAAATCTACTTTTTATGTTACTATATTGTTCAAGCTCCCCATAAGGCACCACTTGTATAACTACTGTCTAGCAGTATACTTCCTCTACTGTACCACTATACTTCCTAATTCTAGTGCTGCTGCACTTGACATTAACGTCAGCATATATACTAAAGCATCCCTGTTAACTATGCCACTAGTACTGCAGCATTGTTTTATTAAACAACTGCATAATCAGGAATTAAATGACATTTGTCAGTTAAAAATACCAAGCATTTCCGCTTCTCCTCTGGTCACAGGTGTTTACCCGTCATGCACTTTTGATCCAACAAAGTAAGCATGATTACTCACTGCTTCCATCGGCTAAAGGCCTCTACACTTTTTCCTCAAAACTTTAGCAAGAGCTAAACAGTAAGAAGGGATGCTATTGAAGACTGAAGAAATAAATAAATGAAGAAGAAAAAAAAGCCTATTGATCCACTTTTGAGCTGTCCTGCCGCACACATACTGATGGGCTATGTATAACATCAACACAATTGTAGCTCAAAACGTTGGTAACAAGCTGTGAAGCGACATATAACACCTGTATAAAGGGACGCCTTTATACATAAAGGGACGCCTTTATACAGGTGGGCTGCACACACCTGACTGAATAAGCATTTAGGACAGCATCACAAACGGGTTCACTCTTACGGTAAGTCCCAGGGCATTTTCCCGTCTTTCCCGATGCCCCCGTCATTGCAGACAGCTGCTATGAGGCGGACGGGCTTCTTCTGCACTTTGTCCCCGCTCATCTCCACGAACACGCGCCTCTTCTGCTCGCGGGGACCACTTTATAGAAGAAGCTCGACGCGAAACCATCCCCGCCCACATACACCGAGTCAGCTGTTGCAGTCATCTGTTCGTGGACACGGTGGTGTCCTCGACGTGATTGTTCTTCGAGCTTCCGTCCTCCACTGTGCGTGTCCTCAGCGCGGGAGAGGGAGCTCTCCCACGCCGGCGCTAACGTGCACTGTGTGATCGCTCAGCATCGTGATGCGCTCACAAGACGGTCACAGCGATTCGGAAAAACGGTTAAATTCAAAGAACGAACACAAATGGATTTTAAACCATGAAAGGTAGCAAAACGGGGTCCATGTAATACAACTAGATACACCATTGATACAGTCTTAAAGGTTGGGCAGCTTTATGTAAGAATTGCTGCCGATTAAATGCATTCATAAATAAAGGTTGGTAATTAACAGATACAACGCGGGTTTTTTTTTTCCTGAAAAGATGATCTATTTGAGTATTGAGCTTCTCAGTGGCGGATTGTTTAGGGCAGCCTGTGGCACTGCATCACGTGTTCTCTATTGAAGGGCACGATTAGTGCACTGCATCTGGTTTTCCACTGGAAGGGGACTCTAAAGGGCATTTATCCAGCAGGAACTTCCAAGAAAAACATTTAATTGTGTTTCCTCCACTGGAAAGGCACCATGGAGGGCACTTTGTTTTATCTCTCATATAGGGACATGCAAGAGGGAGCTTCATTGTGTGTTTTCCTCTGAAAACGCCCCTCTGTGTCCTACCACAGTTTACTTAAAATGTGCATACATATCTGCAACATTTGAGGAAAACTAAAACATATGGTGTAATATGCAACACACCATCTCAAATGTATTGTCTCAAGTTCACATATAAGTGCAAATACAGGCAACTGAAAATAAAATGTTCATGGAAAAAAGAAACATCCAAAGGATACGACAAAGTTTCATTTATTGCCATTTCAATATACAGTTAGAATTTGGCGATTCTTTATACAAAAATAATACATTTACAATCACGTGGGAGACGAAAGCACATGCATTCACACTGGAACTTTGTGAGCTTTGGTTATATAATATTTACAAAAGTAGTTTCGAAACCACAGAACCAAATATACAAAAACTGGAAATTAAAATACATATTTACAAAATATATAAGGGGCTTTGTAAGACCTGCTGTATTTTCAAACCCAACAGCCTTACATTCCTTACAACTGTACATCAGGCTTTTGTGTACTTTTGTGTAAAAGAGAAGAAGAAAAAAAACGTTCTCACACAATGTAGATTCATGTCAGTGTGACGTAAAATTCTTTGTATGAAATATCTGGGGTTTTTGTTTTTGAGAAAAGAAACAACTGTGTGTTATCTCGGTAATATTACGTCTCAGTGCCAACACGGGGTAGAGGGTGTCATACACAGGAAATCGTACACGTTCTCCGGATTGTGTTGTTGTTTCCCATCACTCAGATGGGAATGAGATTTCAAATTTTTGTCATTTTCACATAAAAATGAAGAGGCCGAAGCAGTCAGGTGTTTAAAAAATATTCAGTTCACTATATATGAGAACTGATAAACAACATTCAGCTGATCTAATAATCTGCTGAATTACAGTTTCACCCTGATGCCTGACTGATGTGGGGTGCTGAGGGCATTGGTGATAATGACGAGTGGTTTTAACCGTTGTACAGTTACATACTGTAGTGGAAGACAATGGGTTGCCTCACAACACCCTGTTTTTGAGACTTCATAGATCACTTGTTTTTCCGTTTGTACTCTGCTTTCACAAGGTTTCTCATCCTTCAATATCAGCATTGTCTCTGAATTCTTTCCGCTATTCCTGAGATGTGCGATGGGTCTGATCTGGAGACCAAGACATGTTATGGATCTATGGAATTATCTATAGTTGTTAGTTACAGTTACAGCTGTGTCAGCTGAGGACACTGTAGGAGAAGCTGATATCCAGAGGACTGAGGGATCCTTTGTATTCTGCTTTTTGCACACTATTTGCTCTGCCTCCAGGATTTAGAGCTGACTTTGAGTAGAGTTTCTTCATGGCGTCGCTTCTGTGTGAAATGACCTCTTTCTGCAATAAAATATAAAACACTGAAGTCAATAAATTGAACAGTAAAGTGAATTTACCTATCACGCTAATACTTCCTTTTGCAGTTTAGTAACTTGGCTGAGGGCATTTTATTGTTTTTGAATATCAGAATCAACCAAGTATGCGTGCACATACAAGGAATTTGAAGTTTCTTTCTTCATACGTCACAAAGAATAGACAGGACAGGACTGTTATGTACTGTTATGTACACTAGTAGAGTGCAATGGGAGTAAATGTTTAAGGTTTTCTGTAAGTTGTAAACAAAAATTATATAAATACCGAATGATATACATGGACTGGATGTGCAGCGTGTACTTTTAAAGATGTCTGTAATTACGTCTGGCTTGTTTTGGGTACCCATGAAACTTGGGCCAACGGGCCCAAGTTTCATGGGTATCAATTTTAGCCATGTGTAAGGACTTTTCGTAAATAAAATGTTATGTTTCTTGTACAATTTTAAATGTATGTAATGTATTAACATTGAAAGAACTGTATTTTCACCAATGACGATGTTAACCATCAAACCTACATACCTGTTCGAGACGCTCCTGCATATGTGGAGAGGCCTTCTGAGGACCCTCCCAGACCATGACTGGTCCCAGAGTTGACTCCTCCGACACTACTGCCGTTCGCACCATTGTTGGGATTAGCAGGTACTGTTGCCAGCAGGCCTGAAAAGAGACCAAAGCATTTTCATTTACCCACATGACAACACTTGTTTGTGACAACTATAAAGATTCTATTTTTGGTCTCATGAAAGTGTTTCTACATGTAACAGCCAGATTGTTGTTGTGCCTCAATAGTTTCTACAAAACAGCAGAGCTATCACTGGGGTTTTATCTGCAAATCGCCCCTTTTCGATCACACAACAGACACATTTATTTAGACGTGGTGTATGCTATGGCAATGTTGTGTAATTTGCATTTGTCAAAGGCAAAGCAATCGCTCTGAATCAAACGGCAGGTAAGCTCTCAGATCTACTGTCCATCATCGTGGTGTATGGGCTTGGATCTCATAACACAGGTTTCTTAGGGAGTCCTGGATTGCAGGAGTGACAAAATAGTCAGAACTATATGAAAAGCCATTTCCTTTTAACTTTTTTTTAATCTGTATAAATACGCTACCTGTATTTCCATATATTTAGAAATGCATTAAAATGATGGCAGGAGAGAGTGAGTTTGAGGTTATACATATTAGGTTCATGTCTTTACCCAGTCCTCTGTAGCTGGAAACCTGCTGGTAAATATGCTTCATGCGCTCTATGTTGATGCGGCTGGCCTCAGCATGGTTCACCATGGGTTTTGGGTAGTGGACTCCAATGATGCACTTGGCTGCCTTCTGCACTTCCTCTGGGGCATTCCAAGGATCATAGATGTATTTGGCTGGAAAGCCTCTCAATGTGGGCAAATAACGCCTGGAAGCAGAGAAAGAAGAGAATGAAGTTGGATTTGGAGGATAACCGATGTGTGGAACATGAAATAAGGTCAAGTAGAATAATGCAGCACACTACAGATAGACGTGCGTGTTGTTTGAGATGTTACAGAATTGCCATAGTAGATGAGTTATGGTTCAAAATACCAGTAATACAGACAGAAAGCATATTCTTCAATAATGGTACTATAAATTAGGTCACACAATTTGCCTCATTGTTCAATCAATCACAACACATGACTGTATTGTGACAAACCTTGACAAATCAGTCCCCCCATGTGAGCCTACAACATTGCAGAAGCTAACAATGAGATATTAGTTTCCCATTTGAAATGGCAGGGTGTACAAATACCCACGCCATCATGAGCTTTTGAAAGGCCGGTGCTTTTAGATTTATAAGTGCTGCTGATGGAAGTACTGACTGACCGTATGTAGTCCCCATTGGGGTCTGTGCGTCGTCCAAATCCCACAGGGCAGTAGCAGTGGAAAAACTGCTGGAAAAATGAACTGCAAGAAAGCCACATCCAGCTGCCAGCATTTACACTCCAGTCCGCATCGATGAGCAGCTCTTCAAACACCTGTACAAGACACAGAGAGTGGACAGTTAAGTCAATGCATGCTAGTAATTTCAATCAGAGCAAGACACATCATAACAGCAGCAGCTAGGCACATTCATTTACTGTAACTCTTCTGTTTTGTCCACCTTATGTACTTAGATGGTAGGTCATTTTTCTCTGTTCTTACCTTCATACCCTCCTCCCAGCTGACCCAGAGGTCTCCCCTGGTGAGGAAGCAGGCCACAGCATGCCTCGCCAAATGATGGATCCACCCCTCCTGCCTCAGCTGAGTCATAATGGCGTCTATCCAGGGAAAGCCTGTCCGTCCCTCTGCCCACTTGGCCAGCGCCTCTGGGTTTCGGTCCCAGGGGATCTGTACACAAACAGGGTTTCCCTCCATCTTGTCAAAGCAGGGGTTGTTGGTGGCCGTCGTATAGAAGAACTCCCTCCACAACAGCTGGCCATACAAGGAAAGTGGTGGGGTGCTGTTCTTCTTGACCTAATAAGATAAAGCACACAATATTACTTTAAAATTAAAATAAAAAACAAAAGACTAGGAAAAAGTTGTATGTAATTATGATTTTAAGATGGAGACGTTGTAATCATTGTAACGTCTACATCACAGAGTATTGTCTCGGCTTCTCACAGCAACATAAAACCAATCTGAAATATGAATTGTTTGTGTTGTTTCTTGTCTAGACTGTGGTCCTTCATACCTTTCTGTAAAGATCCGTAAGTTTGAAGTAGAAGAGCCGACAAGAGAGACATCCAAAGCGCAGGTATGGGCTGAGGCCTGTCGGACTGGCCAGCAGGGAGTTGGCGTTCATACGTGGACGCTCAAAGTTTGCCACCCATGCCTGAAAAAAAGAATGTTAGTCAACTTTAATTAAATTATCCCACTGTGATTGCTGATAGAAAATCCCCTGAATACATAAAATAAATTAAGTGAAATATTAAAGTCTCAGGACTCAAAAACAAAAGCTTAAAAGAGGTGAAAAAAAGACCTCTGTTGATGGTGATATATCATACGTCTGCAAATCCTGGAAACGTCTCGTCAAAATGTGTTTTACTCGACATCTTAGAATCTGTTCTAGCAATCTTTTATGCATTAAGGTTTATTGGCTTTCTGCTCTTCTGCTGAGAAATGGTTTTGATATGATGATCAATCTTTTCTTTCTAGTTATGATGAAACTGATCTAATCCCCCCCCAGTCTAGACTAAATGGCATCCAATAACTCGAAATATAAGTCAAATAAAAAATGGGCTGGCCCTCACTTGTCCATTTCTCTGCTTTACATTTTGTTCCATCTTTATCATTGTTAAACAGAGAGACATTTACCAGATATAGGCTGCCTTTTAATTCAGTTTGGATTGCCTTGACTCTACAGATGTTTTGACATTAATATGGTTCAGATTAGAGGTCGACCGATAATGGATTTTTAAATGCCGATATAACAACAATAGTTTGGAGCAGGAAAAAGCTGCTGGACAATTAATTGGCCGATACCCTCCACAAAAAAAAGAAGAAAAAACAGGGAGGAAGAATGTCATGATAACTGTTGAACAGAACATCTACGTCAAAGTAATGAATACCTAAATAAATAGTGTGTATAAATGTGAAACTGAACATCAAAGTCCAATGAAGAAATAGCTGCCGCAAAAGTTTAGCCAACACTTTTGAAACCTATTCCTAGAAAGAATAATGGTTTTTTTAGAGGTAGAAAATGACTTTCTTAAAAAATTATCTCTATATTGAAAAATGTAATTCAAAGTCCGTCACACAGTTATGGCTGGAGCGCACTCAGACATTGTGTGTTTGATCACCATTGGGTCAGTGTCCACATGTATGTAATGACTTGAGCCAAGTAAGTAGTCAATCTAAAGTTAATCATAACAATAAGAAATATGTATTTTGTGCTTATACTGTGTAGTAAAATGTATTTTTACCTTTCTCTCCAGATGCCGCTCCAGCCTCATAAGGGCTTCCGTTTCTCCACCTGGCCATACCGCTGTGGTCAGGCCCTCCGTCTCAAAACCTGAAAAAGGAAAATATTCAAACATAGATTCAAGAATAATGCAAAGTTTGAGACACTGAGATGTATGTATGTATGTATGTATGTATGTACGTATGTATGTATGTATGTATGTATGTATGTATGTATGTATGTATGTATGTATAATCATATATAATTTGTTTCATGCACCTAACAAACTTTCAAATAATAATAATTAAAAAAAAAACATACCAAGCTCTTCCAGGGAGGGCACCGCAAACTTGTCATCGTGGTCTTCGCTAATGGGTGTGGCACATTTTCTGATGACCTCAGACGTGATCGTCTCTGCAGGCAGCTCCACAGCATCCATACGGTTGATCAGGGCCTGGAAGCGCTTGTACGTAAGAGGAGACTGACCATCGTTGAGTTCTATGATCCTTTAGGAAAGAGAAATATGAAGGGAATCAACTCAAGTCTTCACAAACACAAAGCAGCTGGTGCAAATAAATACTGTTTCAAACATTTGTTTCAACTTTTGTTGTAAAGTCACTCACTTGTCCAGATTGTAGAGGGTGTGAGCAGTCCGCACCATGATCTCCACCCCAGCCTCGCTGGCTAGTTTTTGGATGGCAGCATCCCGTTCCTTACCAAACGGCTCAGAGTCGTACTCGTAAGATAGACGGGTAGTTTGCCATTCCTGAGGGACAGCAATAGACATAATACAATGTTTTATTCTGGAAGGAAATGCATGAAAAAGATGGACTGACCACATTGTTTATAGTGAATGTAACAACAAATTGGTTTGAATGATTAACTTGTCAACATGTGAAGGCACTTAATATGTAGCTGGGGTCATAGGTAATGTTTATGATTGATACGTTGATATTTTCCATCAAAAAAGTATAGAATTTCTAAGCAATCAATTTGGGAGGGCAATTGCAGCAGTTCACCATCAACATCTTCCATTGTTTTTCAGCCACTGTTACATGAGCTCTAACATTATGTTAGAATAATTTAAAAAGTTACAGTATATTTTAAAACAAAGCTAAGTATAAGACTGCATCTTCTACACTATTTCATCGATCATACCTTAAAAATCCGAGGGAAGACATCTGTAGGCTGGCCTCTGATGACAAACAAGCGGGAGTTGAGTTTGCGCAGGCTGGCATCCAAGTCCTCCAAGCATTGCAACAAAAACCTGGAGCCAAGCAGACAGAATGATCAATTAATTGATTATAAACCAGAGGGTTACACGATTCATTTAATGTCGAGTGTACAACAGGATTGCAAAACGAAATGCAGTTTGTAGTCACATGTTGCTGAATAAGAAAATACACACAAAAACAAAACTATGTTATATGAGGAGGATGAATTACAGCGTCTCAGAGCTGCTCTAAAGTACAGGTCGCTGATACTTCTGTATCGCTTGCCAGGCAGCAGCAGGTTGACCAGACTGGGTGTCTTTTAATACCCTCTGGGCTCCCCAAAGGCACAGATCACCACAGACCCCTCTCACCCTGGACACAAGCTGTTCCAACTCCTCCCCTCTGGAAGGCGCTACAGAGCACTGTACGCCAAAACCACCAGACACAGAAACAGCTTCTTCCCACTGGCCGTCACTGATTAACAGTTAAACAGACTCTTCATCTGCACTATCTGCACTTTTTTGTTGTTTTACTACTGTCTTTAATGTCCTTTTTATATTTTTTATATTTATCTTGTATATTGTGTGTGGAAAAAAAAAGAAAGAAAGAAAAAAAAGTACGAAGAGCCAGTGAAACCGGAGTCAAATTCCATGTATGTGCAAATTTACATGGCCATTAAAGCTGATTCTGATTCTGATATGTCACCAATATCACCATCATTAGAGTACGCAACAATAGTTTGGTCACCGTATTTTGACAATGTACTATTTAGCGAGATAATCACCTAATCAAAACGTTTAAATAAAAGACATAACCATACGGTTCAAATGCACAAATGACCACACAAAGTCAAAATAAAAAAATTGTGACCATCAGTGATATTTTCAAAATAATACATAAAGGCAACAGAACACAGATCTCTCATCAATAAAGAGTGTTTTAATGTGAACGACCGCCCTCTTCTGGTGAAGTCTTTTTACACACAGTCGACCATACACAGCTCTTGCATAATGCCACCAAGGGCAACAGCAGCAGACCGACAACTACACTTAACACAACATTGAATGGGCCATCTCTAAGTGAGGTAACTTCCTAACATGTGAGAGGCAGAAAACAGAAAAGTGCTTTCATGGGGATAGATGAACCTTGTTAACTTAAAGCCTTAAATGAATAATAGACTCCGGTCTTAAAGGAGTGCGGCGGCCTTGTAACCAATAGTATGGTTCTATAGGAAAGGAGTCTTGTGTTGTAAACATGAATACTAATTAAAATGTTGGTGGTGTAATCCTTCTTTTACTCTCTATTTGAAGATGAAATAGACTGTCAAACTATCATTCTACTGTCCTGTGTTTTCCTCATAACTTGTTATTATAAACAAACACCCTGTACTACGTTGACAGCAGCAGTAATCTGAAAGCACTGAACCGATTACGAGGTTTAGCATTGTCTCGGCATTACAGGTGATTGAATTGAGATGGAGAAACTGAGCATTTATTCTGACCACCAGTAAACATGGTTTGTGCGTGTGGGTTTCATTTAGGTCAACAGTGAATAGTGGGCGTGATGTAATCACCATAGCAACCCACTGACCCAATTTCAGCATCAGAGTTAGGAAGCGAGGAAACTGTGTTACTGCCTTTACACACCTCTTCTCAGGACTTGAATGTCAAAGTCATTTCTTTACATATGAATTCAATTATGAACTATCGTCCAGTGAATTCATAACTGTGGTACAATATAAGGCCAAATGATATAATGTGTCATCTGAACACCTGCAGAAGAGAGATTCGAGGAAACTATTTGTAAAAATCACTCTTTAAAATATTATATATCTCTTTATATAGTTTGCATGTATTTCTATGTATTGTTGTTCAGCTAAACGAGTATAAAGTTAACAAAGCTACTGGGTGGCAAACTGATAGAATTATGCCAAAGGCTGAATCCAAGGAAACAGTCAAAGAGCGACACATTTAGCATGTTCGGACTCACCTCCACCTGTTGATGCCCACATTGGAGGACCCTGCAAACCAGGGGTCCAGGATGTAGACGCAGCGCAGGGAGTCCGCATCCCGGATCGAGTCCCTCAGAGACGGATTGTCGTGCAGCCGTAGTCCCTTCCTGAACCAGTGGATGGTGTTGACCACCATGTCGCCTGCGTTCTTTCTTTATCCCCGGTGGGGTTACAAGGACGGTAAGGGGATTCCCCAAAAAAAAAAAATACAAAACAGTCAAGTGTCCGTTCACTGAGTAGTGCTCTGGGTTGGTCTGACCTTAACCTTGCTCCATTAATTAATTAATTCAGAGTTGAGTTTTAGCCACAGCAGACGCGAGGAGAGAAAAAAGGCAAACTCTTGATTAGTTGCAACGATTGATTCAACGGAGAGTCGTTTCGTTTCTGAAGAGCAGCAATGTTTAAATTGCTTTATTTTCCTTCCCACGTAACTATTAGCTCGCAAAAAGTAGAAGCTCTCGGATGTGTCCGGTTTGCCTCCGCATGTAACGTCGCTTCACAACAAAGATAACGCACGTCCGACCTCACGAGCGAGTTGTTATAACCGTGTATACATTGTAGCGCCTGGTAAAGACGTCTGACACAAATTGCCCTTCCAACGTCTCCACTGCTGAGACGCCGCAGTGGGAATGGAGCGCTCTGATTGGTCGGACTCCACCGTTACACAACGTTTTCTGTGTCACGTTTACATAATGTGCTTTCCTACCGCTGGTTACATGCGACCTGCACCTGTTGTGAATTACCTAAATGACGATGTTCAGTCGTACTCTCTCGACGTGTTGTGTTCGGGTTCACCTGTGGGTAACGTGGATTAAAGTCACCCCCTAAAGCATCAGATAAAGGCAACTAATCGGAGGGTTTTGGGGTCAAGTTATGTGTGGTAACGCGATGGACCCAGAAGTACCCGGATGAGCACATGCCGAGAAGGCAGGCCTGGCTCAAATTAGGTGTGCTCGATTTAGCACAGGGATCGCACCGCTCACACTGCCACTGTGCGATTGGTCGAGCAACCGCGCCCACTCCCAGCATCGATACTCTGTGACCAATGGGAGCCAAGTTGAATTACATAAATTGTAACATGTGAAAGTAAGACACAGTAGGAAGTAATGATATTGTGATATTCATCGTTCTAGTTATAATATCTGATTAGGACAATTACAGATACATAGGAAATCAACCCTAAAATATGAATTATATTTTACTGTTGTTATTATTTTGGACATATCAACATACATATAAAGTCTTCATTTGATTGTCTATGCAAATAAATACATACTTGAGTTGAATTTGATTTCATTCAGTTTCATTCAAATACTTCTGTGAAAATTGTATAAGTTCCTTCTTTTGCATAGGCTATCAAAGCAATGCCTAAGAGGAAAGAGGAAGGTGCTGTGCTGAAGTGAGAGGAACCTCGGCTACTGTATTACCCTGGAGCAGGTTGTCAAAACATATGCTTCACAGACCCAAGCCTGTGAGGCATTCATCTACTATTATAGTAAATATCTATTCATGCAGGCTTTTAACTTGCTCAAAGCATAACAATGTGTATTTATCAGCTTGCCTTGAAACAGCCCTCTTCGTGATGCAGGAACCAAGGATAACAGTAAACAGCAAACCTCAATGTAAGGCAGTAAGATACTTTTTAGTAAGTCGCCTGAGTTACTTATGTAATTGCATGTCGTTTTGCAAGCGGACACTAGATGGCAGTCTTTACCAGAATTGGTTTTGAAAGGCCATGAATCACATTGTTTAATCTTTTTTTCATTCAATTATTTTTTCATTCATTTCTTTTTTTTTCATTACAGCTTTGGACAATAACTGAATATGATGTGTTCAGTCAATGCCCTAAGTTGTTTGATGACACAATTAGCACAATGCTGTGTAAGATAGTGTACATGTTAAGCGATGTAAATATGCATTGCTTGTGATTTTGCAGAATATGAGGTAATATGATATAATACCAGGATTCTATAGCCAGCCGCTTGGTACAGCTGCACAGCTCTTTGAGCTAAATGTTAATGTCAGCATGCTCACAATGACATGCTGCTGTTTAGTGGGTAGCCTATAATGTCCACCATGTTCTTAGTTTAGGCTGTAGCATGCTGACATAATTGGCACCAAATTCAAAGTATAGCTAAGGCTAATAGGAATGTCATTGTGTTTGTTTGGCCATTAGTAGTATCTTTGGTCAAAAAAGTTGTATATACAAGAGGCAATCCATCCAATTGTATCTGTGATATTTCATTTTGGACCAAAGCGGTGGACAGACCAACACCATCAGAACAACATCGACAAACTGAAAGCCACACTTGGTTTCTGTTTGTGCTCCTGTGGGTTTGAACTATAGGGCTTTTTGGCAAAAAAAATCATAATTTTTGTATTGCCTCATTTCGAATTGTGCTCCTTCTAACTTGATACTCCCTCTAAATCAAATTTGATTGAAGTGGATCCTCGGCCAGATAGGCTAATTTGCAGCAAACATAGTAATACAAATTGTGATATTGAATTATCCTCATATAAAAGACCTTCAAGGTGAGTTTTATAACCCAATTTAATTTCCACAAATCTTTGGTGCTTTACATCACAGCTATTTATTTTAATCAAAAGGATATAGTAGAGCAGTCAATGAGGTTATACATCAAAAATAATTAAAACAAATCAATCTATTTTATTCTTTCTCTAAAGCTGCAGGAAAAGGGCATTATCATTATGAAGGTCTCTCTCCTTTTCGTAGTTGTTTCTATTTTTATTTAATCATGATACTAAAATATCTGAGTACCCTTTCACCCATTTTATTGGACGATATGTGGCTTCTCTCATTCTACTTCCTTCTGAGCTGTGCAGACTTTTCAGTAGAGTTTGCGGCAACGTTAATAGATAAAGATAGGCCTATAGTGACATACTTTATTTATCTTGAGGGAAATTTAGGAATAGAGCAAGAGAGATGTGTAGAATTCTGATTACACTGTTCACATTTAGAGAAAACCTACTAAAACATGTACGTGTCCTTAAGCTGCTTTTGGAGAAACATGTTTTCTTTCTGTCTGCTTTCTTGTCCTTTTCTTGTGTGACCTTCACAGTCTGAACAGTATGTATTTTGATATGTGTATGTCATGAATATCTACAATATTTACATGCATCGCATGCTTGTAATAGTATCTACCCTGGCAGACGTCTATCCCTAGTTCAGAATAAATTATTTCAATAGTATATTTGACAGAAATTTGAGCTTTTTGCCCTGATAAATAAACTGAAGTTTGACTGTACAACACCAGGGTTCACTGTTGCTACAGAGAGTCGAGCTTACTTTCAAATACAGACGCTTCAGTCTCACTGCATCTCAGATATAAAGCAGCCACAGTCCCTCAGATCGGTGAGCAATCTCCAGTTCATGGTATAAATTTAGATTGTTTTTTCCACCACCTAGTCAATTTGCAGAGAACTGGTTTTGTCAGTATGACAGTATGTCTGCAATTATATTCAATGCATTCAACTTAAACTAACGTCATTGCTGCTGTGGCTTACCTTTTAAATTGTATTTGCATGTGCATACATCTTTTCAGTGATGGGGTTCCTGCAGACGTCACATAATCTATGGGTTTTTTGGGGGAAATGGCTTAGTTGGTCCATGCAAGTGATCCCAGCAAATGACCTTGAAAGTAATTCAGATCTTTTCAATGAGTTCTGCTCCAGAGGATTGGAGAAGGATACATTATGCATGCAATCTATTATTAATAGTCTTGAGTCATGTTACGATCAAGACATGGGCCCTCAGAAAATACCTCAAAAGCCGGATCCCCATGGAGGACTTGTCCCTTAAACATGATCGTAAAAAAGAAGCTACTTCTACTGTATATAATGTGATATATTATTTACTTAGTTTCTGACTTTTACATGGAAGGGTTTCTGCACTCACGCTGTTCCAAAGTTTTGAGAAAGTTCCCTAAAGTAGACTATAGCCACAGCACCAGCATTGTGCTCAGTGTTTACATCGCCTTTGTGAAATTATGAATAAGGCTTATCATGGGCTACATGAATGACTTTGTATTGATCATCTAAAGCGATCCAATTAAAACTCTTTGCTGCTTCATCCCGAGAGTCCATTGGCTGACAGCTGTTCACGGGTCTCCACGGCCCCGCCTCCATCTGTCAGGCACTGAGCTGGTACAGCTCCGTGTGACTGTCGATGCACTGTAGTGAGATACTACTCCTGAACTTTATACAGCAGCCTTGGATGGACTTTTACTAAAAACAGAATACTATTTGGTAAGAGTAGCTCGTGCAGGACCTGTGCACATCCGAACTCCACCGTCTTGAATATTTTCCTCCACTTACCCAAACCCTCTTTTGCAGTATGAAGTGCAGTTATGGCAAGGAGTAGCAAGTCAGTAACGAGGACCCTGGAGGATTTGACGCTAGACTCGGGTTATGGTGGAGCCGCCGACTCCTTCAGATCGTCCAGTGCGTCGCTGTGCTGCTCAGAGGCGCATGGGGGGAATCACTGGCATTTAACCAAATCGATGCACAGTCGACACAACAGTCTGGACACTGTTAACACGGTCCTGGTCGAAGACGCCGAGATCCTGGAGAGCACCGGGCAGTGCGCTAAACTACCCGAGCTTGAGGATGTGCCGTGGAGCCTCGGGGAAGTGGCGAGCGCGCTGAGCAGGGACAAGGAGATGACCCTGCCGCCTCCCCCGCAGGACGTCCTGCTCAGGCTCTCGGTGCTGGTCAGCCGGGTCCTGGTAAGGGTCGCAAAGGAGTCTCAGCGCTTGAGTTTACGCTACGCCAAATGCACCAAATATGAGATCCAAAGTGCCATAAAGATCGTCCTGTCGTGGAGCGTCTCGATGAGCTGCATCAGCGCGGCCCTGGGTGCCTTGTCCCTGTACAACATGAGCACGGAGGAGGACAAGTTCAGCCGCGGTAAGTCGGTGCGCTGCGGACTCATCTTCAACGTGGGGAAATGCTTCAGGTGGATGGTCGACAGCAGGGTGGCGGTCAGGATCCACGAGCACGCGGCGATCTACCTGGCTGCGTGCATGGAGAGCCTCTTCCGCGAGGTGTACGCGCGCGTGCTGCGCAGCGCGCTGCTGGAGCGGGATAACGGAATCCCCAAGTTCACTGTGGAGACCCTGGAGCAGGCCGTCAACACTGACGCAGAGATATGGGGGTCTCTCCAACTCTGGCAACACCTGATATGTGGGAAGAATGCAAGCGGTGAGTTGTGAATACTGTAAGTCCATGGGTCAGTCTCCACTCCAGATCTTACCACACATCGTTATATGCGGATAGTTTGTCAGATTTCCCCCGCTTATCTCCCACACTGGATATTTCCATCAGTTATGTGAAGGCTTCTTCATTGGATTTACTCCAAGCATCCATCTATAATGTAACACAGGTGACACTGACCTCCTTTGTACTTGCTGCCAGATCTCTGGTATGAAAAGGTTATATCTCTCAATCTCTCTCTTGCTGAGGAACTGTGAACTTTAACTCAAGCGCATCAGTGAAAGAGTATTTCAGCAGCTGAAATAGTGCTTCCTATTCTCAGAGGGAGCTGCAGAAGCTGCAGGCAGGTGATGACTGACTGAGTAGATGAGGGTGGGAGAGAGTGCATGGTCCTCTTAAGGCCAGCTTGCCTCCTCTGTCTTCAGTGCAGTGTTACACTGCAGACGTTATTTCATTATATCCTTCTTCAACTGTATGTGGCTGTTTTGTTAATGCACAAAATCCAGAAGCAGGCTCTGCTCTCCCCGGGCATAGTGCCTCACTTTGAGAGCTTTCAGTGAAAGGGGCTCTCCCTGTTTCACAATAATGCCCTGCAGAGGTGAGTTGTATCCTTTTCACCAACAGAGGAAGGAGGTCTTTCATTTCTGTGTACATTTGCTTATTTCTGGTACACACAATGCCTTGCCGGTAGTTTTCAAATCAGCTTTCCAAGCGTTTAGAAATACTTATTGGTGTGTGCTTTAAAAGTAAGTGTAATTGTATTCAGACTTCACTGCCGTTCAAACAGCAATACATCACAAACCACTCTAACACATGCTTACCCGTTTTGATGGATGTTGTAAAAATGCTGCTGTGGCTTCTCTTGCAACAGGTTTACGTAATGAAAGGCCTTGGGACCTATGTGCTATCATGCATTATGCAGAGTGATGTGAATAAAACTGAGTTATAGAGTGAGGGAGAGAGAGAGAGAGAGAGAGAGAGAGAGAGAGAGAGAGAGAGAGAGAGAGAGAGAGAGAGAGAGAGAGAGAGAAACTTAGGGAGACTCTGTGACATATAGATGAATCACCAACAGAAGCCTGGCATCATGAGCAGTGCACTTTATTTCACTGTACCTCTTTGTTTTAAAGGTACAGTGAAACATTTTTGTCAAAGATGCATGTCGGCTTGTTTATCCTTCTACGTCTTTTTGCATACAACAGTATTCACGATTGCAAGGCTTCAGCTGCACAGTCAGAATCAGACTCACATAAATGTGTATTCATTGTGATGACAACCTAGTATCATTATATTACTTTATACCTTGACATATTTACAGTTTAAATAGACTGCAATATAACACCAGAGTTTAAAGTATGAGCACGTACATGTCGATATTCAGTCACTGTGCACACTCAGGCCACTTGGCATGCAGCAAGGCACCAGCTGGAGAAGAGGTGTGTGGTGTTCCGAGGTGCATTGGACCGGTGAATAGGATGAGATGCAAAAGAAAAAACTTCTGGAGCATGTGGAATGTTGATGTAGTGCCCAAGGCTAGACAAGTGTATAGTGTAGTTCACAAGGTTGCAATCACTGGCTTGGAAATTGACTTGAAAGCAGCTAAACTTGATATGTTTATAATAAACAATACATCAAATGACCATGTGTAATGTGAAAGGAGAAATATGGTGTCATTTAACTCATTGTTTTGGTTTTCCTGCACACAACTTCATTCCTTTGGGTCGTACTCACCGCGCTCTGACATTACATTACCTGCCCAGTGTCAAACTCAGTGTTCATCATCAGTCTTCAGACTCTTCACTGGCTGTTGAGCACAGTGGAGCATGTAGCCGTTCAAAAGTCAAATATTTTCCTTAAGGAGTTGGTGGAGGCATAAACTAAGCTGACAGGAGAGATAATATTGGAATATTATTTGCCAGGTGGCCAGAAACATGAATGCTAATGTTGCTACTTTGTTGAATGTGTAAATTGGCAATTTTATGCTTATTATCAACTTAAAAGACAATAATGTGTCAGTGTGTGCTGCCCAAAGTGGCAAAACATATACACATTTAATGCAGTTTTAAGTCTCATGATGTTCAACAGATACATAAGGTATTTTGGCAGATTGCCACATCAACTTAAAGAGTGATAATATCTGTCTGTTATTACAGGTTCAAGACTAATGGGTTACAGACAGGGGATGTGTGCGTCTGTTGGGGAATAAGAGGAAGACTGTTTGAGTTAATAGGAAGTTCCATAGAGTGAAAGATTTTCACCACATTTCTCACTGTAACACTGCAGGAAACCTCAAGATATATACCCTCTATCTCCAGTGACAGATAAGGCAGCGGCACCAGTCAATCCGAGGGTGGGTTGTCCTTAACCAAGCCCCTGCCTGCCAAATTGAACCTCCATATCGCTCCATCCATTCTCTCAGTCTCTTTCTGCCAAGTGGGAGCAACTGAGGGGATTTTTTCATATTATGCTAACACTGGTGACCTGTTGTCAGGAGGCCTTTAAATTACATCTCTTCCACCAAAGCTGATTTCCTTTTTTTGCTGTCCCAAAGAAAATAATGTAGTTACTTCGCTAGGTGTCGGATATTTCTTTATGAACTGTTTAGCTTCAGCTGATAGAATAGATATCCGCTCTAGATTAAATCTATGCAGATAAAACTTTATTATTTAGCGTTCGGTCTAAAGGACCTTCATCAGAGTTGGTTGAGCTGGAATGGCGAGTGCAGAAACAAACAAATCACATCCCAATCACTGTATGTAGTACACCTGTGCACAGGCTGGTGGTAGAGGCTCCACCTCCTGTTAACGATAGCTTTAAAGTGCTGAGTGTAGTACATTACATTACATGTCATTTAGCTGACGCTTTTATCCAAAGCGACTTACAATAGTGCATTCAATCATGAGTACAAACTCAGAAAAACAACAATCAATAATCAATAATCAATAAAGTGCAGTTTCTTCACTAGAGTTAAATTTCGAAAATTACAGAAAATTACAAAGTGCTATAAATAAGAGACATCAAAGTGCTACTAGAGTGCTAGTACAGTGCTACCTTCCTTATTCAAGGTGTAGTCGAAAGAGATGCGTTTTTAGTTTTCGGCGGAAGATGTAGAGACTTTCTGCTGTCCTGATGTCAATCCACTAGTACTGAGAGGTTTACAAGTGGATGCCACACTTACACAACGCAGAAAAAGGTCGATGGAGCAGAGTACAGGCAAAAAACATACACAATCACGGAGCACCCTATATTAATATCATATCATTTTGTTACTTAGTAAATGGGTCTTTGAAAGGGATCAGGCTTTAGCCATCATTAATCAAAGATGCCCCGATTTATAAGAGAAAAACAAATCTCAAAACAAGAATAAAACAAGTATAGAACACTCATCCAAATCATCATTGAGGCCCATTGGCTGAAGTGTATCTAAAGTGTCAATCCAAAAAATGTCCCTTTGGCATATCTTTCTTCCCATATCGCCAACTCTTGGAATTAAATATGTCCAATGCCCTGGAACCGAAGACAGGAAATAGGGTGTGGAAATTAATTGAAATAACAACTGGATAGTTAACATCATTGTGCCTGATGGAGCACCTGTGCGAACTAATCCTTTGTTTCAGCATGCATATCGTTTTACCTTGATGCATCTTGTCACATGCCCATTTCAATAAATAGATAACATTTTCTGTGCTGCATGTGATACAACTCTAAACAGAAAAATAATGTAATATGCGTCCGAGCCTATAGGACTCTTTGGTAAACCATATTTCAGAGCTCTGGAAGGAGCACAGCTGGCTCAGAGGAATGTGTTATATCAGTTTATTTTTTATATAAGGTGGTGATGGTGCCATTGCATAGTTCAATTCACATATCCAATAAAGACACATGTTTATGATCATATTCCAGCCTCTATCAGCTACCTTTAGTAATGACGAATAATTTGGCAGGGAAAGGCTCTCTCGCCGCAAGTTGAAGGAGAAGATTGAAACCACTCTCAAATCTCTACGTTAATTATAAAGCCACAACCATAGCCTCTTAGCTTAGCTTAGCATAACGCCTGCAAACAGAGGAACACAGCTAGCTTGGCTCTGTCTAACTCTAAATTTCACTAATTAAACCCTATATCTTTATGTGTTTAATTCGTAGAAAAAGCAAAGTGTAAAAACAACACATTGTTGTGTTACAGGGGGTTATGTGCCTGATAGTTTCTTGTAGAAGCAGGGGGATTTCTGGCACAACCTGATCATTTCTAAGCAAGTAGCAGTAACTTTCCCAGGTCTCCACTTGCTGCCTGGCAACAGCATGGTGACGACTTCAGGAAATAACTGCTTCTAGCCGAAAAATTGTCTGCTAAGCTAAGCTAACGGGCTACTGGCTGTAGCCATAAATTCACCGTATGGAGATTTGTATCAATATTGTCATCTAACTCTTCGTTTTTTCATTAATAGATATGAATTGATAGGCCCTGACACAGTATCTATAATTACCCTAGTCTATAATAATAGTCTGTTATACACCTACTGCACCTCACAGTTCTGCATTGGCACATCTAGCATATGGCAGGCCTCCGACACACACACAAGCCCAACACACACATACTGACTCGCAGATATACAGCAAGATGTCAAGGGCTCCTCGAGACATGTCTGAGTCAGTGTTATGTGTTAGGTGGGTGTTGGGTTTCCCTTTTTTCGGCTGTGTTATCCTGTCAGAACAGGACCCTGCTCTATATGGTGGGATATTTCTTATGGCACCCACTAGACCCAGGAACACAGTGATTCTTTGATTTTCTTAACGACGTGTCACAGTAAATGTCTACTGGAAAATGATATCCAGTGCTCAGGGATATGTACCATCCTGAGGACGATTTTCTAATCACGCTTTAGGTCTGAGATGACTTTCAAGTCTGGGCAGAGCTGGATTGGTTGAAATATTTAAAGGAAAGTTTCAATTTCTGTAACTCTGTAGTATGTAGCCCGGTGGCTCTCATTGATACATTTATGTTAAACATAAAAAAAAAAGATCTCTCTCTGTGTTGGTCTTACGGCTCACAACTTAACTGTTTCGGTTGTTGATTCCAGCAGCAATTCGCTATTTTCAGAAAAAAATCTCTGATAAACCCACTGTACACTACGTAGCCAACACCGAAAGACAGAAAGACAAAGTTAGTGACTAGCTAGTGAACGTAGTGTAGCATTTAGCAGCTTAAGAGCAATATATTGAGCTTTGGACTTGGTGGAGGCCAAAACAGAGCTAAAAGGAGAGCAGATATTGAACTTGTAAGAGTACCATCCATGACTATAAATGATCATTTTGCTCCGTGTCTGCAGCAAGGATGGAAAGCCAACTGTTTGCTGAAACGTTTGCTATAATAACTTTATAAAAAATGATACGTCACTGTTATGTTTAAAGCTGGATCCACTGCTCCTAAGCCACCCAAACAAATGAACCAACCATGGTTAAAAAAAAAGAAAAAAAAGAATACATTTTGTGTTCAGGATTTATTGCACTTCTACTGCATATCAAATCTTGTCTCTGGGTTTTCTGTTGTTGTGAGGACCTGTGATGGAAACTGGCAAAAACTGTGTGGTACAGCATAATTGTTTTTTTTTGTCAGAATTCTTGCACCTGTCTAAACACATGGTGAAAGAGGCACAGGTTGCTTTGTAGACTTACCATTTTGCATTGACATTCAACAATCATTCAGAGGGCAATCCGTCATAGAGCTGTCAGAGATACTTCTCTACCAATGGTAGCCCCGTTAGAAATTCAACGCAGCCACAACTTGCATCTTTGTGGAGCTGTTGCCAGTAGCATCTGAAATATAACCCTGTTGAAGGGTAATTTGAGGTAATTTGAACAACTGGGTAACAACTGCCACTGCTCTGTGGCATTGTTCTCGCCTCACGCTTACTTTCTTCGCCTGAAAAAACACACATTCCCTCCAGCACAAAAAACACACATCTCTGAGTCTTGTCAAAAGGCACTCTGGGAAATGTGGAAAAATCCACAACTGAACATGCAAACTTTGGGAAGTGGGTGTACACAAAACCCTGGAAACCATCGGGCCGTTACAGTGTGAAGTGTGAAACCGAGGTGGGATTTTCCTTTTAAAGCTCCATGCAATAAGTTGGACCCCACTTTTGAGTCCAGAACCAGAACGACTGAGGCACTTGTTGAGGTTATGATGTAGTATATTAGAACTGTTACACTTTACTGTTCTTCTCCTGAGTAGCTTTGAGCTGTTTAGTTTAGTGCTTCACGGAGGTGAAGGAGTGCAGGTCTCGTTCCATTCACAGGTCTTGTTCAGTATTCAATGGTCGGCATTGCACTGTGAGGTCGGTGCCTGGTGCACACATGCTTTGGGGAAGGCAGGCAGACAGGAATGACTGCGGTCTGCAGCTGTACCACTCTGTACCGGTGGAGACCAGTCCCCATTATGTCTGGGGGTGAGATAGAACATATCTGTGCTAGAGAAACCCTTACACAGCAGCATACGCTTTGGCATATAGGGCAGCAACACAGACTCATGCACACAGAGAGGGATACACACACACACACACACACACACACACACACACACACACACACACAGGAGCAGATCTGGTATTAATTGAAAAGAGTTTTGGAGGGAAACGAGGAATGCTGATGTGACATGGAGCCTGGTACAGTGAGGGTGAGCTCCAGCCAAGCTTTCTTCAGTTGGTTAAGAGGAGGCAGGCGATAGAATACAGTTAATTCTGCGCCTATCTGGCAACACCTGCGAGAGATCAAGTGTCTTTTTTCATCTTCTTTCTTCTATTAACATCCTTTTTTTTTCCTCATGCACCTCTGAGGATGTCACTCATTGCTCTGTGTGTTGATGCATTCAGCCGGTGGACTGGCGTTAGAGTTCCGTATGAAACAGCCACTTTATAAATGTGACTGCTATAAACATGAACACGAAAAATAAATTGTATCCTTCTGTTCAGGATCCTTTCAGTGGTTATTCAATATGCAGACTGGGTGGGATTGTGCCATGTTTTAACATAATATTGCAATCAGTGCCAATGTAATCAATGTTTGTGGATATCTCTTCAGGGTTAAAAACCACAGCATCCAAATGTAATTTTTGAAAATCATTGCTCGAGCTGCTGTGGCAAGGACTACTTTTGTAGATTTTTGTAATTTTCATGCATGACCTTTTACACTGAAATGAGATTTACTCAATGTAAACGCTGTCTGTGTCACTGAAAGTTTGCTTTTAAATCACTCTTTACATTCCCGTTTACTGTCAGAGAAAAAGATGCAATATGTTTATATTTCCGGGTGAGATTGAGCTTCAGCTGCTTTATTTCTGTCTTCGGAAGATGTTTGTTTCCCCGCTGGACTAAATCCCCTGGGATGACTGTTTCTTTTGCAATGTACAGGTAGCAAATTCTGTATTAGCGCATATAAAAATATACCAATGCTAGACCAAAAATAATTTATCAATTACTCTGCACTATGGAGTCAAATCCAGTGAAGCCGTGGTTAAGAATGAATTGTTCACGATGTCGACTTTGGAAGAAAAGCAGAGGAAGAGAAGGAAGCACAGATGGCAAGGATCAAAACAAGAAAATCCATAAGAGAAGCTGTGGGTGACAGATGAGACCCAGTCAAGCAATGCATCCTTCTTATTATAGCAGGAAGAAGACTCTGGGCAAACAAGTACCAGCAAGTGGATTAGTTACGTGAAGCATCAGTATCTACTGCGCTGTTTTTTGTTTTTTTTGCAGCTCCAAAATTCCTATTGTTGTGTTGAGGGAAATGATCCTGTTTAAATAACAGCCAGTCTGGCTTGAAGTTATGAAGAAGATACGGGTAAACACGCTTTTAACTTCGCCCTTTGATGTGAGCTGAGCAAAAGTCAAAGAAATTGTCTTGTCACATTAGAAAAGTGATACGTCTGATAGAGAAAGCTTTGTGTCGCGACACATCGAGATACTCCTGGAACTGTGAACCAAATTCCAAAATATTTACATAACACACACAAAAACACACATTCAGCACAGTACTTCAATCAACTTACGTTGGATAAATGGGAACAACAGGTTTTTCAGTCCATGCATAATGGCGTCTCATGGCGGGTACAGCACCAGTCACAAGATCCAGTTATGCCTGAGTTATGTCAGAGGACCTGCCAGCAGCAACATCGCTGAGAAGTTCATTACTTGTGAGAAAAACATCTTCAGTCACCGTCGGCCTCTTCTGGGTGTGTGTGGGGATCCTCGTCTGATAGTACTGTCATATCAGGGCATAATTTCCCCAAATCAATGAGCAGTCCAGCACCACACAGAGCCAGTCAGTCAGTTAGTGAATCCGGGTGAAGAGGAGCTCTAATTTGCCCAGAGCACCAATCGAGACGTATTTGAGAACAGCTTAGTTGAGTTGTTTGAGTGGGATGGAGACGCTCATTGATAAGCTCCGTCTTCTCCCTCATTTAGCTGAACTTGTTTCTGCTTCAGCATCTCACACAATGTGGTCAGAGTTGAGAATAATGTTAAGTGGATTCAGTTGAAGGAATAGTTTGATATTTGGGGATATGCATAGAGTTGTTTGGCAGAGAGTTGGATGAGAGGATTGATGCCACTCGTGTCTGTATGTTAAATATAAAGCTACAGCCGAGGCACAGGGAACTTGCTAATTTGACCGATTTACATGAGAGTGGAATTGATCCTCTCATCTTACTCTTGACAAAAAAGAGAATACGCGTATTACCCAAGATGTCAAACTATTCCTTTAAAGATCCTCATAGTTTGTCCCTGAATCCTTGACTCTCCTAAACCTTTGACAGAAAATTTGTCAAGGTGAGGAATATCCTACAGTTTATACCCTCTGAGCTGCCAATGTTCAAGTCTCCTGCAGTCAAGCTAATCCATATAGTATAGTAAGCCACGGGGTTGTGAACATATCTGGGATTTCTGAGGTGATCGTGGGGAGCTAAGCTTCTTTTATTTCACCAACCACTTGATTCGTGTTTTCTCTGCAGATGACGAATACAGAGCCGTCAGCTATAAACACCGAGCAGATAGTTCATGTGACAGAAATAAACACATTTTCCTTCAGTGGTCCCATGGAGGAAAACACAGACTTCCACTGCATGACATACAGTAATTATCCTTCAATATATATACACCGATTTGTGTTGCTCACTGCTGCTATCTGTTATGTCATGACTCCTATACAAGCAGCTGGTGGGTTTGAGATACCCCTAAAATTATATATATATATATATAGTATACTGTACATGTAAATCAGCAATGTAATCAGTCTATGTAATCAGTAAATAAGTAACATATACAGTATACAGCATATGTAAGTCAGTAACTGATTTCCCAAAATGCCTTTCAGCAATCCCCTTGATATGCTTGTACTTGTTTTATTAATTTGCAGTTGGAAGGATGAGGAGTGAAGGTGATAACACTGAGAGAGCAAGTTTTTCTAGCTGAGAAAGACTCAAGAGTTGCACCTCTTCCTTAGAACTGGTCCTGTGGGTACAATGTATTCTGGTCTGCCAAGGTGTCTGTGGGTAAAGAAATGAGTTTGACACTGGCTAGAGCTTGGTTGTCAGTGTAATGAAAAAACTAGTGTGGAAACAGTGCTAATTTAACTCACATTTAGCATTCATGATTCCAATAATGGTACAATGATTTGACATTAACAATTCACGTAAATAATTATGATATTCAATTATATTTGAATGGTAGCCCTTTATTGCGCAAGTAACCATATATGGTCATTTCCCTCACAAAGTATTTTCAATGAGTGCCCTATAAAGGGTTAACAGCTGCATAGGTGCTTTTATTGGCCTGAAATGAATCCAAATGAATCCATATAGGGTCTAAAAATACTGGCATCTGGCTAAGCACTGTGCACAATGCACATACTGGAACTTAGTAGCATGAGGAGGCGTTGAACCTGCTGATGCACTACTGATTCTGTTCCAGCGGACCGGTATCCCATTACCTCCCATGAGAGCTCAAAGCACTGACCTTCGGACTATGTGTGTGGTATTGCCTATATACTGTATGCGTGTTTGAGAAAAGTGAATACATCATTCCATTTTTCTATTTCCAGTGTGCAATTGCCTCAATAAGAGCTTGTGACCTGAAGAATTGAGCCACACAAATCAAGTTGTGAATAAATGAATGTCATCTATGTGTCGATCCTCACCCCCTCTCTGTCTTTGCCCTTCTCTCTCGTTTCTGCTGCTCTTTTCTCATTCTCTCTTTCTTGCCTCCTAATTTTCTCGTCTCTGTTTCAGCCCAGCTTTTTTACTCAGTGCAGATAAAATGAATCCACGTTCTGCCACAGCCTTGATGGAGAATAAGTGGCGACTTGAGGTAACCTTGTCGCGTCCTACGTGTCTGGCAGTGCTCTAATAGTTCTGTCAATCCAGACATGGAAGGCCCCACTGGGGAGCCTCAGCCGAGCTCGCTCTGCAGACAGACACACGTGTCTGACCCATGACAGATCGCCTCCAGATCGAACGATAATCTGTAAGCGTATTTTGTACTGCGGAGTGGGCGGGGCAGTGTGTGAGTGACGTGAGAGAAAGTCAATGAGCAATGCTCCAGTCAACAAGACTGTGCTTGGGTATCAATCAGCATGTGTACATTAGGTCCACACAGCCAGTGTCAAACAGCCTTTACTCAAAATCAGTTCTTAAACCGCTGAACGTTGGACGTCTTCTCAATCTTTCACTCCAACTGAGTGAGTTTGCTCAACCCCCAGCTGAACTAGCGGCATATGGTACCGATTACCACAGGAGAAGGTATACGTATGTCTATTTTGTTCATGCCATTTCTTATTACTAACATATGCTGGTTCCTGCTTTGCTCCCATTTCATTCTTCGAGTGGACCGGAGACTGGCAGAACAACAACCATACTGTGAAAAGACAGATGTAAGCAGCGACTGTAACTTCTGTCCTGAAAAATATTCAGACATTTCACTGTATATTTTGTTATGGCAGTCATAACAGGGTATGGTACCTTAAACCTAAAAGATACATATTTCCTTGCAAATACAGAGCATATTGTATTCATCACTACTTTATGGAGAAATGTTCTTTATTTGGCACATATGCAATGCAAAACTCATTTTGTCCCATTTTCAAAGGTAGGATTTAAGTCTTCAAAGGAGATAATTAACTAATGACACACAGATCTTTCCAAAATATTTTTGACCATGGGATTTAGAGAAAGGCAGAGAAAAAAAAGGTTACCATGCTTTTTAAAACTTACCCTGTGGAATGTGTGGCAATTAAGTAGTTCAAATGATCTGTACATGAATGTCTGTACAAAATGTGATTGCCGTCGATCAATTAGATGTTGAGATATTACAAACGGGACCAAAGTTGTGGACCGAACCAACGGACAATGCAATTACTGCTTGTAATTTACTACCACCTCATATAACTCATCTGTCATTTAAAAAACAATTAAAGGCGCACCTCAGGCCATTAACCACTTGACGTTTTCCATTGCGTTTGTAGTCATCTGATCCTTCTTTGAATAAATTACCGATGCAATGCACAATATACATCCTAGCCCTCGACTGCACTAGGTATCTGACTGTACTACTTTATTTTTTTTATTATTTCAATTATTCAGTTTGTACTATTTTTAACTGTTTGTTTCACGTCATGTTTTGCACATTTTGTATGTATTACATTTTGTCCTTTCTGTGGACCCCAGGAAGATTAGCGGCCGCTAAGGTGTCAGCTAATGGGGATCCAGTTAATAAACTAAACTAAACAGACATTGCCATCCCTACAGCTGCTAGCTTGGCTACAAATGCATGTTTCAAAACACACAAAAAAGGCTTAAGGGAAGCATTCAGCATGTTCTCAGCCCGAATGGTTGCACACAGCATATTTTAGTGAGACACTGTGAGAGTTAAAAGCTATGCTTGTTGACAGTGGATTCTCAAATGATGTTTTTAATAACCAAAGCAAATTTCTGGGAAACGCCCACACAACTGCCATCGAACAATGGTGATCAAAGGCCACTATAAAAGACTCAGCCTTGTCATTATGGTGGCTGTTCTTTCAGTTCACACACTGTCTCTCTGTGACTCACAGGATGGAGTGGAGTTGAGTGGATGACACACTGTTGGTGTGACAGGTGTGTACTTGGCACGATGTTGCATCACTTTGGCCACACAGCTCTGATCTACAAGGTCTCACTCATGGCTTGAAGTCTGTTGTGTGAAGGACACCGAGAGCACTGGGAGGATGAGTTACAGGATGCTGGGAGGAATGGCTGTTTGGTTTCACATAATCTCCAAACCCACTGTAAAATGCATGAAGTAACGACTTGTTATGCATTGCATGAATATTGTTTATTCACTTCAATGATGTTTTTTGAGACACCGCTGTTTATTTTTTCCCGAGAAAAGAAATAACACCTTTCTTCATCTTGTGATTTGGTTTCTGTTTTTTTTTTTTCCTGGGAAATATCCAGAGTTTAGATTAAAACAGTTTTTAAATTCTAAATTCTTCCATCCCCTGCTGGATGAGGAAATGTATGATCAAAGAGACAAAGTGCTGTGCGGTTAATACCGGAATCAGATTTAACAGATCAGACTTTAAATGCTGGGGTGGAAGGTGTTTCATACACCAGTTGCACCATCCTCTGTCCCAATATAACCATTAACCTTCTGTACCGAATACCACGAATGGTGAAATGACTCGCACCAATACACAAAGTCACACCTCTAAAAATGTCAAATTCAGGCTCATTCTTCAACCAGGATATAGATTATTGATCATCTCCGGGTGATGAGGAGTGATTGCTATTGTAACCTTTTGCACACCTGCAGAACTTACATGGTAAATTAAATGATGAATTCAACCTCTGCTGAACTCCCACAGGGACCCGCAGCGTATTCTGTTTGAGCATGTGTGGCGTGCAATCACACAGATAGTTATTGAGAGAGAGAAGGCGAGAGATGAGAAGCAGATGGAAGGCAGGATACAAAAACAAGGGGGAAACATTGAGACTGAGAGGCTGAAAACAAGAGACTGCACAATTTGTTTCTGTGTAAGTGTGTGTGACAGATGAGAGAGCTGAGATCTGAAGTGAACTATTAGGGTTGCCTCGGCTGGCGAGGGAAGCTGCATCCATCCAATTTGGTCTATTTGCTTGCCTGTCAGAGGCTCAACCCAAGTAAGCTAAGCAGCACCTATAAGCAGCTACAGCGACTTTAGAGTCCGGCATTTGAAAAGATGAATGACAGCTGCTCAGAGAGGGAGGCAGGAGAGACAGCAGTACACTGATCCACTGATGGATGTGTGTGTGTGTGTGTGTGTGTGTGTGTGTGTGTGTGTGTGTGTGTTGGTAAACATGAGGCTTAGTCAAAAGAAGACAGCTGAAATATACTTTGATAAGTATGATAATCACACGTTGATGATGCAAGATCATTACGACCCGCTGCTAATGGTGCAAAGTACATTTACTCAAGTAATGTATTTGAATACAATGTTGAGGTACTTGTACTATACTGGAATACATATACATTGTTTTGGCTCTTTAAACTTTTATTAAACATAATATTTCAGAAATTATTGTACCTTTTTATGCTACATTGATTTGACCACTGAAGTTAATAATTACTTCAATCATCTTCATCTTAATTCATCATCTTATTAAATATAATGCACTGATTCAAATACTCATCACTATATGAGATACAATGCAGTTTACATTTGATTTACAGTTTACAATTTATCATTTACAATAATCCAATATTGTTATGTTATTGTATTATGATTGATATTAATATATTGATTTGTATTCATACTGTAAACATTTGAAAGTTATAAGGCAAACTGAATGTATTTTATTCTAATTGTTAAAGTACATTTTACTCACACACCTTTACTTATAGTAACATTTATTTGTATTGTATTGAGTATTTCTAAACTTATGTATTGTTCATTTTTCTTCAGTAAAAGATCAGAGTACTTCTTCTCCCACTGCCCCTTACACATTACAGCTGTATGAACTGTTTTCACTGCAGGTTGAGGCGCCAGCAGAGTGCAGAGAAAAAGAGTAGCGTTTACATCAGTTTACATCACAAAAGAGCTCCAGGTAGCAGGAAAGAGCCAGGAACAAGACTGAAAGTTGTGAATTATGTATTGCACTTCAATAATGTACAAAGGAAGGCAATTATCCACCTCCAGAAAAGAGGAGTGGTAACAATACAACATTCAAAAAGTGTTTGTGTTCAACTTCAAATTGTTGCAAATTTGACTTCATTTGTTGGGGATCTTTCAATGATAGCTGCCGGTGACAGAGACCTGTGATGGATGAGGACCTCATTCCCACTTTGATACCTGAAGCTCGCTTCCTAATCAACCTTCACCACACTTTGCCTCTGCACTGAGTTCTGAGCAGCACAGCTTCCATTGATCATATATTGAAGACCTTGAATCATCACTTCACAGCTATGAGAGAAGGGCCTTCCCAAAACCTGTCCTCATTTTCTATAAGCACCAGTGCTGTCGTGCCTCTGTTAGCCTGTTATCCTGATGCCATCTGACTTCAGCTCTCTGCCGAGGGATGTTTTAAGGCAGTTTTCTCTGTCAAAAAATGGGTTGGAGGGGCGTTGAGAAAGAGACCCTGCCCTTTGCCCTCTCCCAACACCTATGGCTGTTTGATAACAATAACAGAGTCAGAGAGAAAGCTCCTCGGGGCAGGCGAGTGATGTTGACCCAAGTGTTACCCCCTGTGGGGGCAAAAAGTTTATCACATAGACATCACAGTTTCAGCCGCTGCAGCTGAAGGGAGCTGAGAGGGGTGTTGAGTAACAGAGATGGCCTCAGGAAATGACTAAACCCATACAGACAAAGATTCAACATTTCATCCAGAGCATCAGAGGCAGTGCACTCTGCTCCTCCTATCCATCGCTCTTGCGCAAAGCAGACAATATCAAGCAGACGCATTGATTTTCAGACTGATTTCAGCTTTAATGGATGAAATGATGAGGCCAGATTGAGCCTGATAAGAGGCTGACTGCACTCCTCATGTCACTTCTGGAGAGTTAAACACTTAGAAGAGAAAGAAAGTGACACTGTACATTTACTCATGCAGGCACTATTTTAATCCTTTCAACGCATGTTATATCCTCTCTTAAGTGAAATGTCTTCCAGTCTGTCATGATGTTTGCTGCACCGAGGCCGGCTGATCCCTGTCTCACAGTGACTGATGTGGTGGATAGCGCAGCACATTGTCCTCTGCAAACACATTCTCACTGCTGCTCTAATGTCATAGTATATACTTAGACCAGCCAAGGAGATAGGGTGTTTGAAGATGCTATGGGATTTGATTTTCTGCATGGACAAGGATTACTACTTGAGATTCCAAACAAATATAAGTCATTTGCATATTCACTCTGACAGGATGAGAACTGACCTGCACCGTCTAATCTATTTTCATCAAAAGGCATATTGGATTTCGGATTTGAGGGATAACAGAATTGCTTGGACCCAGATTTTTATTTAGCGCAGACATTGTGAAGGTTAAGAGTAAATGCGTGTTGATGGATGCTCGACAGAGAGGGTCACTGTGTGTATAATCAAAGTTGAGGAACCATGAGCGTTGAAATTTATGTGTGGAGATTTGAAATTTTCCTCTTTGTAATGCAGATGCAAGCAAAGAAATTATTTCTGATTTATCACACGTGGCACGTAGCTTCAAGTTCTCACATGGAGCTTGCATTTCTAAATGATAGACTTTAAAATATCTTCTAATGTCAATAGTTATAATTAGTTATATATTTGATGAGAAACCCCATATCTCAGCCTTGGCATTTATCAGGATATAAGATTACTGTAAATTACTGCTGCGAGAATGAGTCAACTCCTTTCCCTGCACCTTGTCTCAGGGGAATAATCGTAGCTGTTTTGACACATTGTAAGATGAATCTGAAGACACCTTGTGTGTATTTGTTTTTTGATCCCTTGGTGTCTGAGAGAAAGTTGTGGACTACCTGCAAGCTGTCAGCGCAGAGTTGATTAATGAAACAAGTTATAGACATTTGTCAGGCTCCACTTCCTTCTTTATATTTCATTTCATTCTCCTATGCACGGTGTGGTGGGCATTAGAGGATATATCTTTTTGATTACATTTTTTCTTCTCCGAGGCTGTACCATTTTAGTGACATTGCTTTTACAAATTAGAAGGATCTGGGTGCAGTTTGTCTCTCAAATCGTATGATATTCCTACATCATGAGCAAACATCTCATCTAATGGAGAAATGGCTCCAGATTTATTGAAGCTCTTTATTTTCTCTTGGATTTGCTCTGCACCACTGGCAGGGCCTCAGTGGAATGTAAGCATCATTAAGGAACCAGTGAGATGCTTTACTTTGAAAATCCATCTCACTTTCTATTTCTCTATGCATGGAAACTACATAATGTGGCTGGATCTCATGATCGGCTGTTCCTCACCGAACAGCATGTGTTGAGCTGGAGCTAGAAATGAAGTGTCTTGTTCGAGTGTGGTCTAACACTGTATACCAAGACCGCTGGAGTTCAGTGGGGAAAACTAGTCAGTGTGTCAGGCGAAAATTCAGCATTTATTGTTTTGAAAATGGGGGCTTCAGACAAAAAAACACAGTCATGAGGGACACCTTTAAACCCTAGTGTGCTGTAGTGCTATTTTGTATTCACTGTAAATGTTAGCTGTGAGAGTTGTATGTGAATTTAAAAACTCATTGAATGTGCTTTCGATTTTGTAGTGGACGGCTCCACAGCCCATAATGACGGGTCTTGAACAGTGTATAACAGCTCATCCCTGGAGGCATAAACCACCGTGGTTATATCACTGTGGAAGCAGTTCAAGAGGAAAGGAGCTGTATGGCACCCTCAGAAGTGTGTCACATTAGATTGTCTGATCAGTGTTTATGAAATGAACTTCTCTTAATTAGTAATTAGTGTCCGTACAAACGCAGCAGATACACACTCAGCTGCTCCTTTACAGTACAATGTTGGCTGCGGGGGACGGTGTTTATTTATAATCGTTAATTGCTCATCTCTGTCTGAAGTTGCATAGATTTCACTTGTTCACAGGGAGCTTTGGTAATGAAAATTGCCCCATGACATCACACCACACAGAGCCTCGTCGGACCTATTTGGATGAGGCAGCGTACTGAACAGAGGGGACCCACATGCTTGGGTTGTGGTCATGTTGGTTTTGGGGCTTTTAGGCGCATGGTGTAATGAAGGAAAGATGGCAGACAGCCATGTGCAGAAAGGCCTATTATGAGAACAACATTCCCAGATCCACATGCAAGAAGCCCGCAAGCACACTTTGAGATGACAACATTCAATTTGCTGATGGCAAGCAAATGTAGTTTCAGACAAGAACTGAAAGAAGAGACAGCAAACTGTGGTCTTTTATCTCTTTAATCTTAGTGGGCTATTGAGGCATGTACACATCTGATACGAAACAAAACATATTGGAAAGCTTTTCTTCTGCCTTTTTGATTTCTTTCTGAGCGTGTAGTCTCGTGTCTGGGCATTAAAGGAATAGTTTAACATTTTGGGAAGAGATGACTCGGCTAAAGGCAGCAGCTGATTAGCATAGTTTAGACTGAAGATTGGGAGCAGGTTGATTAAACAAGTGAGCTTTAGACAGAGCAACGCTTGCTGTTTTCCCACTGCTTCATGTCTTTATGCTAAGCTAAGCTAATCGTCTGTTGGCTGTAGCTTCATGTTTAGCATACAGACATGAGAGTGATATTGATTTCTCATCACACTTTCGAGAAGACAGCGATTAAGCACGTATCCAAAAATGTCCACAACTACTCCTTGAATGACGAGGCTACAGGCCAAACGCTAACAGATTGGTGCTGCGACAATAACAGTTGTACTTATACATTTAGGTCTGTGCTGATCATGAGAGTGATTATACTATTTGCGTAGCTTGAACACTGTGTGAAAATAAAGGTAGACGGAGAATGTAAGAGGTCTCTCATCATCGCTCAGGCCCCAAACCCTGTGCTGACGACTGCAAACTGAATTTCCTCTTGTACCTTTTGTGTTCTGCTGGTGTCAGGTTCCCTGGGGAGAAGGAGATTAATATGTCATACTGTGTCTCTGATCCCTCACCCTGCGTGCACTCATCACACTCTCTGCTGTGTCGCCTTTGCCCACTTCCTTGGTCTGATCCAGCTTTTGACTGAAGTCAAAAACAGCACTGATTTAGGAATCAAAAACAAGCTGCATTACTTTGTCCATGCAGCTTGGACAAAGTAATGCAGCTTGTTTTTGCTTGCTGAATCTTCAAACACAAAAATTGTCACTCACACCGTCTTGTTTGTGTCCCACGAGGGAGTAATTCGGCTGAAGTAAAAGCAATGAAAAACACAGTTTGTTCGATTGGGAATTCATTGTTGTCGGAAAAAAAAGAGAAAGGGAGGATTTATGAGAGACAAATGCCTCTACAGTACAGAAAGATATATGCTTTTGGAGGCCGCTGCACACCATCCAGATGGCTAATGGCTCTCTGTACCTCTTCTGCAATTGTGAACTGTCATCTCATTAAACAACTGACACTGCTGGGGCCAGCCAAAACACTTCTATATACATGAAAAAAGAATCGATGCATGATCAATAGAGTCAAGCATCCAGCCATTCAAATGGCTACACAGCGGTGTTAGATCAGCATAAGTGAGATCAATGAAGGATTGCCCTGTGGGAGTTCAGCTGTGTGGGGATCTGCACAACGATGACAGCATGCAGGCCATGTGCCTCTCAAACAACACACAAACATAAACACTGTACAATATAGTACAATCCAATAGGACAACAAACTGGTCTCCAAAACTGGCTGAGGGCTGACTCAACACCACGTTGACACAATTAGTCATTGCACATGGTAACCTTCACAACAGTAGTAGCCTATTTATTGCAGGCTCTTTTATTGCATTGTCTTATATTGAACAGTTGCTTTTGTTTTTGGGTTGACTCCCTGTAGAGGCAACTCTGTTTGCTTGTTGCTAGTGTCATCACAGATATTAAATGGGGAACAGAGAAAGGGCAAGAGAGATGAGGAGGGGAATTTCTTGAATGTCACAGAAAACACACAAACATTATTCCAGTGTATGAATGTAGTATGCCCGCCTGCTCTGAGATGTTTGAAAAATGCAGGAATAATTGGGCATTTGGGGAAATACTTATTCATTTTCTTCCCACGGGTTAGATGAGAATATCAATACTCATGTCTGTACGGAGAGTAGTAAGGCAAGTTTAGGTTGTTTCCAAAAATGTTGAACAATTTCTTCTACATTCATTGAATTGAACTATTTTAAAACCCATTGCCAAAAGAGATTCTCTAATTTGTTTTACATCAATCATTTAAAAAATAAAAAATCGTCATGATAACGTAATAGGACTTCATCAAAATAAAATTAGATTAAAAAGTGTATTAATCATTCACTACAACAAAAGGGCTCATTCATATACCCTATATTTGTATTTCCAGTAGATGATGCACCGTATGGCAAGGTGCTGGATTATACTTCCTTATAGTAGAATATAATTAACTGTACATTGAATATATACTGTATATTGTCACAAGAAGATAGATATAGGTATCCAGCACAGAGAATACTTGTTTCTGATTGTTCAAATTATGCATTATCTTTAGATAATCAGACCCTTGGGTGCTCCGTGTACAAACAAAGACTTCTACCAAGCTTCAAACCCAAGTCTTCAAACCCAACCTGCGGCCCTGCACTGCATGTGGTCCCCTCTCTCCTTTTTGTGTCAAATGACTGCATAATGAATGCATAAAAAGCCAAATAGGTGTATGCAAAAAAGATAACTAGACTCTTTGGCGTAACGGCAAGTATATGATGACTACATATCAGTCATTTACAATCACAACACATAGAATGCAAAGAGCTTTAATCTCACTTATTACGCAAATCGCCCCTGATTATGAGGATGAAGTATGATTTGTAACACACAAGGTGAACGCTCCCACCTGTTTCATACCCTTGCAGCATCACACCTTCCCCTTCCACAGTTGGAGCCTGCAGGACATTTCCCCTTTTATCTTTGATTAAGGGCAAGAGCTGCTTTTTATGGCCTTGGACACCTGTGGGTCAGAAACCCTACACGCCTACAAAGAGAGTCAGTGTGCAACCTTTTGAACTATTTCATTCTCCCCTCTAGTCGTTCGGTGCATAACTCCTGCTCTGACAATGTTATTGCATTTTGTCTTTACCAGTATGCACACGGCGAATGCAGCCTGGCAGGTGTAATGACCGGCCTCAGACATTATTCTCTCTGCCGGGGAATTTAGACAAACCACTCAATTAATTTGACAGATGAAAAGTGGACGGTCAGAGAAAGGTCATTCCTATTCATTAGCCACAGTAGCTGTTTTATCTGCATTAGCATAATCCTATTGTCTTTGGCACAACAGGGACATTGGTGCTTCTGTAAAGTTTGGATCAAATTCAACATAGTGCAAACTGAATTACTTTGTATCCACTGTTACTTATGAAAATGACAACTTTGTCCTCGGTTTTGGACGAGAGATGAGGTTTTTCCTCAAGGTCTTTGCAGAAAGAGCAGGACAGGAAGAAAGAGAGAGGGAGGGACAGTGAGAGGACTGGCCCTGCAGTCCGCATGCTGTAGTCATTAGTTTGTGTGGTGGGGAGCTTTATTGCTTCCCACTCGTGTTAAGTCAATCCAACAATTTACTCTGCTGCCCTCGCTCCCTCTCCTCTCTGACAGTTTCATGTACGGCTGTTATGTCTATGGACGTTTCTGGTCAATCAGTGCAATGTTCTGGATGGGTGAGCCAGCGGTCTGTCAGCCCGCCGGTGGAGGCCATACAGTTCCTCGAGGCAACATTAGGGTGGGTGGAGCTCTCTTAATCTTGGAGCCCTTAACTGGATGGCTGTAGGCCAGTGGCGAGGACAGCCTCCAGCTATTGATGTCATCGCAGCTTTTCTGGTATCAACACCCTCCGGATGTGTGCTCAGCCGTGGTTGTTTATTTCTGTAGGACAACAGCAAGTCGCAATACTATCCGAAGACTTTTCAAGGCTTCCTTTGTCCTTATTTTAGTCTCGTCTAGCCGCTGGTCGCTAAACATAAGTGAAGCTAAATGGGGGACAAACGCTAGATGAAGTGTAATGCGGTGGCGCTTTTAAACACTGATTACAGTGGTCGACAACAAAGGCCTATTTTCGTCCTGTAAAAGTTGCTGACCCGGAGCTGACGGGGAACGATTGTGTTTCACATGCTCCTGCAGGCTCTTCTGTCCTGCTCTCACCGCCCAGAGACAGACACACTATCGCATTTTCCACCGAATGGCTTCAGCTTCTGCTCCAACCTTCAGATTGTATTTTTGTCTCTTATGCATCTGGACTCACAAGGTCACCGCTAAAGACAACAGAAGCCTTTTTGCAGCTGAGTGATTGGCAGGTTGTATCTCCATAATATTTGATGACAGGGGAAGTGACTGTCAGTTGCTGGCCGTGTCAACTCCAGATCCTCTCAAGTCGATTGACTGTCCATCACTGTCTCCCTGTTTTCATTGTTTTTTCTCTTCTGGTTTCCTCTCCCCACTCTTCCCACACCCAACTCTTCATCACTCCTCGCTGTCTTTCTTTTTTCATACTGTACGTCTGTCTTTTGGTCCTCCAGGTCTCTTTTGCTTCCTCTAACGGTAAATATGAGTCACTGTCTCGTGTGAGCAGAGAGTACGATGACCTCATTTCAAACACCTTTTGCCAAAAGGGAAGAAAAAAACTTGTCTTCTGAATTAATTTAATTATTCTGACCTAAATTTGTAAGTGCAGCACGTTAACATTGAGCACATTGGTTGTGGTACAGTAGAACATACACATGGACTAATGTAATTTGTTTTTATGTTTTAATACAAATTAATTAGGGACTGTATGACAGTTATCAGGTCTGGGGAAGGAGAGGGAACCCTATCCTATACATACCCTTCCCTCCAATATCTCAAAATAATATATGTAAAGCAAACATAACAATGAATATTCCAGTCATATTTTTTTAGATAAAGAGCAGCTAAGAAGTGAATGGCGCTTACAGCAATATGTGAAATGAGCACAGGCAGCAGCTCTGTAGCTTCTGATAAAAAATATTTACACAATTCAGATGAGATGATGCTATAGCTAGATATATATGAGATCAGATGTCTAACTTTCCCTTAAAAAACTATTATTATGATGCCTGAATCACGTTTCTTTAAGACAGCTGTTTCCAAGAGCACAGGATTAAATATCAAAATGTATGCAATCTTTGTATGAATCTGGGACGAGAACAAGTTTAAAGTCCCTCTCTGCTGTCCCAAGAAATTACCAACTCACTACCTTCCCTTGAGCAAAAAGAAAAATGTACAACTCTCCCCTTTCTCTGACCCCTTCTCCCTTTCTAATAATATTCTCACAGTCCCTTACATTTAGTGTATATGAGGTAAACCCTGCCAAGACTCGCCCAACCACAGACGAGATGACGGTATGTGGCTGTGAGTAAGCATATCCAAAAAGCGTATATTGCACAATATAATATGCAGCAGCACTGGATATTTGAATGTCCCCTTGAACCTTTGAATCACTTTCATCCGGTCAGAGTGAATAATTCACAACTATAGTTTCACCAGGGCTACAGGAGAGAAAAAACACACACAGATCTCCTTTCCGTTGGCGCTCACGCACATGACACCCCTCATGGAGCGTGGCTGCCGTCTGGTGCAGAGCCATCTTGTGCGGAGTCAGATTACCTGTCATTCAGGAGGTTGCCATGTCTGATGAGATGATGAATCCTGCTTCAGAGGCAAACATAAACATGTATTTTCTGCTCATGGGCCCAAGGTGTTTTCTTGCATGTGACAGATAAAGCAAAGAAATGTCCCTCATCCCCCCAGGCAGGTGACTATCAGTGATTTTCTTCTGTTTTGACCCATAGTAAATAAAGGGATCACCAACACCCTCAGGGATGATTTCAAGGACTTGCCAGTCAGTTATTGGCAAATAAAAATTCTCTGGCAAATAACAATTCCCTGCAGGGGTTGATTGGCACCGGTGTGGCACAAGCTGCTAATTTTCACTGACTTCCTTTCCATTCACAAGCAGATGCTATAAGGCCAACATGCACCTCGTCCTCATTCTTGATGCTTTCATTAAAGCTGTAATTACTCCGCTGACTTTATTCCCAATACTCACAATATACAGGTCATTACAACTATTACTTTAAAGATCAGACACTGGCACATTGTCATCTTGTTAATTTAGGGTTCAAATTAAAGTTTCACTTCATATAAATTACGTTTATTGATCAATTGAGCCGAACAGCAATCAGAGAGTTATTAGTTAGGCATCCTTTCACTTCACTATTGCCTTTGATGATGTTATTCCATTTCAGTCTCACAGCTGAATGATTAACAGTGTAATTCTTATGCAGTAGTTTGTTGTAATTTGTTTGACTCGCAAGGAATCCTTTTCCTGTGTGTGTGCGTGTAGGTGTGCGTTTGTAGATTGTTTTCGTCCTCATTTCACCAAAATCGAAAGTTAATTAAAAACAAAGTGGCTTAGAGATTTAGAAGTTCAGGTTTTGCTTGTTTTTTTTCTCGTTGATTAGTTAAACGGAAAACAGTAATAGACCATTTGTGGGACGCTGTAATGCATGTTTCCTAAACGGCTACCTCAAATGATATGAGTTGTAAATGAGTGGTTTTATCATCACATACTGCATACAAGTGATTAGCAATGGTTCTCTTAAAAGTGTACGGAAAATGTAACCTTTTAACATGCACGGAAAAGCTTTTTCACATCTTAAGTTTTGGTTTTAGAAAAAAAAATGTATGAGATAGTATGACATTATTCAAATATGACTCAAGTTATTTATAATTCAAACAAGCATGTGCATATTTTTTGTTCCTTTCCAAGCATTTCTTGCAAGAAAAACACTGAATGCTTTTTTTCTGGCATTTCTAAGTAAGTTACAGTTGTTTTTTAATAAAACATTCAGCTTCTGCACTATATCATGGCAAAGGATACAAGGTGGCAAGGCAATTTCCACCAGCAATTCATTTGTACAATCACCCTTAATCCTAGTGCTCCTTCTTGTCTGAGATGTCACTGTATGCTGTAAATCAACAAGTTTCCATTTGTTTTCTCTGTAATGGTGCCTGCCTGTTTGTCATCGCCGTATGGCAGCATAATCTTTTTTTATTTTTATGGAGGGTGCGTGGGTAGAGGGCGGAAAGAAAGGATCAATGAATAACTTAATTCTAGCAAACAATAGCTCTTTATTTCAGCATTCAGGAGCTTCTTGTTATGAATAAGCTGAGGCATTAATCGCTGCACAAAAACAAATTTAAGCAGGAACTGCATGACACTAATGGTTAGGTGATAATGCTGCATAAGGTGTAGAAATCCTTTCACTCGTGCCATAACTCTGTGTTAGTGTTCATAAAATGCAGGATTCGGATGTAAAATAATAATGGACTAAACCAAAAGAGGACATTAGGCTTTAATCATAACTCAATAAGATCTTAGTCAACATGTTGACTCCTCCTGTTACAGATATCAGACCCTCAGCTCCATCTAAAAGCTTGGAGACCAGAGCATCCTTGGAAATGCTTAATTGAAGTGAAAATAACATTACAAATTTAACATTATTCTTACTTCCTATATTACCAGGTAATCTAGACTGGCATTTATTTCAACTGCAACACAAAAACAGTTCAGTTTTCAGTATTAGAGATGTGGAAAACATCCACTGAGATGTGATTAAACCCAGCAGGTGGTTGCCAGACCAATCAGGAAATACGGGTTTAGATGGTGCTATAAGGGGCAGCACTGTATTTTAGATTCCTCCTCTGCACAGACTTTTTATACATTGCTACTTTTCTAACCACTCATTAAAGGCTGTAAGTGAAGTGTGATTTAACAACTGCATGGCTTAGTTAAGTTTCTCTCATCACTTTAAATGTATTTATAAACCCTGTTCAGTAGAATACAGAACAGACATCATTCAAATTTGAGGTTTCTCACTATAACAACAGGTTAAAATGATTTCCAAGGTTATCATAGCAATACTCCATGCCCATATATTTAGTAGCCTACATTTAAAAAATGATCACTGCAATCATTCTTTTATTTCTTATTGGCAATAGGATCCCTTTCAGGGCGGATCCTAATGTGACGCTAAGCAATTGAGTCAAATTACATTACTTCCGTAGCGTACATTACCAGCATATTTATTATAATGGTTATGTCTTTTTTAGCTCCAACCAGGGAGTTTTGTTGCCTACACCAACGCCCATCATTTCTCAAGTTTACCACACGTCAACCTTCAATATATGCAAAGGTAGGGATGAAATCCCGTTGTTGTAAAAGACCTACTTGATTTGGCTCAGACTACTGAAGCCTCATACAACCTTCAGATAAACATTTTTAATATGTATATTTTTTTACAGATAATTTTGACCGTGTTTCATACATTGGAGTGCACCACTCAATGCTCTCTTTATGGCCAGAGTAGAGAGGAGTAACTTATGTTCAAAGAAGAGTTCAATCTCAGGAAGCACACTTATTTGAATTCTTTTCTTCTAAATTATACCGCTTTGATGTCAGCAGCTGGTTAGTTTAGCTTAGCGTTAAGACTAGAAATGGGGAAACAGTAAGACTGGTTCCACGCAAAAGTTAATTAGCATGTTGATGTGTAAGCGCAGTGTAATATTTTGGGTTACGTGTCGGACTATTTCTTGGCTGGACACAGTAACTTCCTGGATGCTTATTGTCACCATGAGGTTGCCTGGCCAAGAAACAGTCCCGCACATAACCCCCAATATAACCACAACTTCAAGAGATGAGAAGCTTGGTATCAATCTTTTCACCAAAGTGAATGAGCACATTTGCCAAAATCTGGAACTATCCCTTAAGAGGCTGAACCAACCGTCTGAAAAGTAATTATGGTCGACACACATTATGTTCCATTTAGCGGGGAACAAACAATCCAATGTTACCTGTCACGTCACATTAGAAAACATTCTGGACTAAATATTTTACTTGTAAACAGTTCGTACACAAGCCTGGTCTTTTAAACGAGCACGTCTTACTACCTCTGAAGTGAAGTTCTTCTAGTGGCTTTTCCCCTCCAGCAACAACTGCTCAAAGGCTCCCACTGCTGCCTCACACACACATCTGCTTTGACCTCCACTCAGGAGTTTCTAGGGCATGTACGAGTGCTATTCGGCTTGACTTTGTAACAAACTGTTGCTGTTCAGCTTCCACCCAAGCTTTCAAGCCCCGCTGCTTCACCTCTGCTGCCAACTCAGTATACCTAAGCATTTCCCTCTTATACGCCTCATCTGCTGCATCCTCCCATCACACTGTGAGCGCCCCAGAATACACAGCCTGCTGTGCTGTCTGGCCACAACAGTCTGACTTTAAGGTATGATTTTCTCCAGGACTAGCTGCTCTTTAGATAACAATTTTCCCTGAGCATCTACCTACCCCCAAAAATGCATTGCCTCTGCTCACTTTCATTACAAAAGTAATATATTTCTTCCTGTGAGCTAACAAATGAATTTTCGCCAATTTCCTCTCAGCTGTTGCTGCTCCTGATTATGTTGCCAGGTGCACTGGGACAAAACATGTCTATGTGACTCTGCAGAACAGGCTGAGTCTTCACCAACTGTGTCTTTTCAGTGGGATTTGGGGGTTAGAGAGAGAAGGTTACACATCATAGTTGGCTTTGATTTCATATCCCAGGATTCCCCACCGTTTTCGCTCTTCTTTCTCCATCCACATATGAACCTGCCACTTAAATAATTTAGGTAAGTAATGTTCTGTATGACATGATAGATTCATCATATGGGCATGTGGTTTTCAAATAACAGACATTACATGTGACCACGTCACATATAATTTCACATGGGAAACACATTTAATTTGATTAATGCTCATCATTTTTCTCCTGAATAGCTGGACAATATTTTTGCTGGACAATGATTTGATTATTGTGAAATACTCTCAACCTTTGTCTCAAGATACTTTGAGACAAAGACAGGCTCGCTGTTTACCCTCGTTTCTTGTAGTTTCCTGATACTGAGAATGTTAGATCCTTTCCTTCAACTCTCTGCAAGAAAGCAAATGAATGTATTTCTAAACATGTGATACTTTCCCATAAATAACCTCCATCAATGAGACAGCTGTTTATAGACAGGTTTGATACAAGGACAGCAGCTCACATCATACCCTCAAAGCAGGGACCCTAAACTTTGAGAGACTGCGGTGTAATTTTTGATTCTTGATATTTCTGTGTGCGGCACTCAATGTAATTTTGTTTGTTTGTTTGTTTGTTTGCAAGGCTCCTCTATCACCGCATTTAGACACATTGCTGTTGAGGACACATTTTTCTCCCTGTTTTCTGTGTTTTGTTTCCACATCAATCATTTTGGGCCGGACGGGTCCCTGCTGAGGTTCAGGATGAGTTATAAGAAAAGAAAAATAAGCTGTTGAAGAAATGTAGCAGAGTTTGTGATTGGGATGAAGTCGCTGTCATGGTTCTTGGTGGGTGCAGTTACTAAAACAGGGATTGCTAATGGATAGAGGGAGAACTGATGTGTCCTGCCTCAAGCTCCTACAGTACCTACAACAGATGCATTGTTTACCCTACAGTACAACCATGTGGTTGAAGTGTGTCACCTTGTTGATTTAGTGTTCCTGACCTAAATGCTAAGTAGCTCAGTCCTTCCTGTTATTTTATTAGAGAAGACTCCACCTATACTTGTATTTCACTGTGGCCTTCAGATCATTATGTCAGGTAATTTCAAGGCTTTGGTTCTAGTTAAACACTGTTGGTCACTTTGTGGACGTTGCAGTGACTAATGGCTCAGAATGAAGGACCTCCGCCTTTTTAAATAGCTGAATGATTTGATGGCGTCCATCGATAAGGTGGAGACATCTGGTTGATGGCCCATGACATATTCAAAGGCTGCGTCACTGTCATTCATCCTTCACTTTGACATGGCTGGGGGAGTGAGAGCGCCGCACAACCCTGCACGGATAACTAAAAGGTAGCTAATGTGACATGGCATGAAGGGATTCATATAGACTACTAACACACTTTCACATCATCTTACGGGAAAGGAGTCAAAGGACGATTAGCGACCTTGTGTGCAGACGTGCAGGCTGAACTCTAGTAGGGCAGAAAACACATCCGTGCTTATAGAGGCAGGTCACATGCTCTCAGGCACTTCATCTCCACTGCACGCGTTGCTGTCAAACATGCACTAATACCAGACATGCACACACGGTTCACTCATGGGTAAAGTCCAAGAGGGGGCATTGTTGGAGAAAATTTAATGAAAATGGTAAAGACCACAAGTCTAATGGCCGAGATGTTTAACTTTAAAATCCCCTCTGATTGGAACAGGCAGCTCAATGTTTTAGAAAACTGTAGAAGGGTGATTTTATTTAGAGGCGTAGGCCCTCTATTCATACTCAAACACTCCATCAAGACCGTGGCTGTAATGCAGCCAAGTCAGCATTAAATAATATAATGCAATAAGTGTTTCTTGTGAAAACAGAAGAGACTGCTCTTAATGGCATAAGAGCACGACGTGACCCAAACAGAGAACATGAATTACAGAACTCGTTACTTTAGAGCAAAGCAACAATAAGACGTAAAGGAAGAACGGATGTTAGTTCAAGCAAAAATCATAAGCCCATTAATACAAGTGTGGAGACTTTTAACCACAAGACTGTTCACAACATGATATTTAACTATGAGAGGCCTCTGGGTGTAACTGCTCTCACTTTGGACACAGGACTCATAAGCCTGGCACAAGGCTTATGAGTCCATGAGTTCTCGTGTCATTTGTCCGCTCAGTGCAATTAATAGCCTAAAGGTTTTTTTCTGCAATAGCAGCCAACCAGTCATGCATTCGATAATGCCGGTCGTTGGCACTTGTGTGCTAATCTTTACTGAAACGCTCTGTACTTGACTTATGCCTCTCTGACTTTGGGACCATAGAAGCTGGCCTCAAGTGGAGAAATACAAATAATTTGGTAAAATACTTCATACAAAGCTTTTATTTGGAGAAGGATACATTATGTTTAATGAGAGCACTTCCTGGTGAAATGCATTGTGGACACCTACAGAATGCAATTTGGACACGTTTGATATTAATAAACTTAAAATAAACAACCACACAACTCTGTGGGCTTCAGGTCTCTGTGGAGTCCAACATGTCATCCTCAGTGGGCCTGACTTACTCCCGTTAACTCCGTGAGGGTTTAGTTCTGTCCCACTGTCAAATCGTCGAGTGCTTGAGGGTTCTCTGGCAGACATTTTGAGCCCTTTATGAAGCCTTAGGCAAAGTCAGCATTAGATGCACAAGGGAATTACGCAGTTACCAATTGAAGAATGGAGACTGGAATGAATAGAGAGAAAGGTAAACAAAGAGGTACGTGGGTGTTTAGCCCGATAAAAAACATTTAACAACATTAAGGATTAAAGACACATGAAATCAGAGGAATGCAAGCAGAAATTATACATAATATTATTCATCAAACATTTAGTTTTCTTATTGAAAATAGATTATTTGAAATGATGTCTTATCTTGTAAGGAAAGAGCCTGGAAGATGTTCAAATCAGGGTGTTAAAAGTATAAAATAAATACCCACAATTAGACAATATTTTGTGATGTAGTCATGGTCACATGATATGTTGCAGCAAAGTGCCGTCCCATTCATATTTACACCATTTCAAGCCCTCACAGCCTCTCACACTCAACCATTTACCAGGTGATGTCAGTAAGTCCCTGAGGGTTCAGGGTTTGAGGGTTTAGGGATGACATTGGGATTGGGCCCTGATACCATGAGGAATTGATACTGAGGCTATGACCTGAAGGTGGCAGTAATGCAACATTGTGGCTGCATAAAATGCCATAAAACCTCAAAGAAGAAGAAGAAATATACCTTTCAACATTTCAAACAGACTTCCTCGCCTCTCCAGAGTCCACATGAGCAACTGAAAGCAGAATGAAAGCAGTATATCACCAGTGTTTCTGACTTGAGTGTTTCCCCCCCTTGAGTAAGACTGCATTTACACGGTGTATGAATTGAATCAACTCATAACATTTAAAACACTGCTGCCATCAAAATACCTCCACTAATCAAATCCATGCTCTACTTTATAACCGCAGTGATTATGTCAAAACGGACTTATTTGAAAATTACCTCTACTAAGTATTTCACAGATGTTTCTGACCACGGCTTGGCTGTGGATTTCAGCACTGAATTGAATGATTTGGAGGCTTCCGGCAACCGGCGTCTTGCTTTACTTTACTTTCTCTCGCTGGGAATGTTGGTAGTGGTAGAAGAAGAAGGCTCCTCAAAACCTTTTCTTTTGAAGTAAAACTATTAATAGTATAATACCACTCAGTAAAAGTAATTTATTCATTGTATGCTTCAAATAAAGAGGGAAAGAGGCATTAGCACAATGTAACTTGTACTGCTATTTATATTTACTTAAGATCTGCTCAAGGTGGAGCTATCAGTGATGCTGGATAGTTTTATGATACAAATGCATTATATTGGAATTTGTATTGAGTCAAAACTCAATTCGCAACGTAACCAGTAACAATTCTCGTTCAGGTAAATGTCTCTGAGATAGAAGTACTAATTAAGTAGTATACAGTTGAGTTGCATATTTTGTAAATGTATATTGGGGTGCAGTGAGTTAGAATATGATACTTTTTATATTTATATAATATATCTGTATATACTGTATGAGATTATATGATGAGATATGAGACCTCACTTCTTTAAAAGGCCACTCTTTAAAAAAAGGAAATGCCATGCTCTCTGGGGTGGCTAATTTCTAGCTCTGCTTATGCAACCAAGTGCATTAAGCTGTGCAAATGAAGTGCCACAGCCAACCAAGCAATTCGTGCCTGCCTGGACTGGGCAGGGCGAGGTCGGCCCGTCATAGGTTTGGACTCCATTGTGCCCGTGGCGGCCTGGGACTTGGCCACCATTAATTACCACTAATGAGTCGAGCATGAGTGATCTGGGGCTGACGGACTGAGCATCCCCTTTATGGGATAGGGAGGGATGTGGGAAACAATGGTGTGAGGTGAAATGGGGGTATGCTGGTTAGAGGGGTGTCGCAGCACAAATTGCATTTTAATGGTGAAGCGGAATAATCACTGAGGGATGAAGAGTATAAACATGATGAAGACAGAAGTGCTAGTTTCCTGATTTATCGTGCTGAGGGATTAAGTCGTTCAGAAACATGTCTCAAGAGATTTTTTTTCACTTTAGAACAAACCATGAATGTGAGGTCAGAAATCTCTGAACTACTCAGTTTGGGTAGCGCACTATTTGTGTCTTTGAAAGACTTCAGTTTCCATGTTATGCTGTTTTAAACTTTTAGGTGAACCCCACCTCTGAGCAGAGAATTGAACACTAAACTTGGCCGTTTCAACAATGACTCCCTTTTTGCATTTATATTCCTGGCTTGCAGTGTGTATGAATCTGCAGAGTGAAGCAAGAACAGAGAAAAAGAGGGATACTGTGTGTGTGTGTGTGTGTGTGTGTGTGTGTGTGTGTGTGTGTGCGTGTGCGTGCGTGCGCACATTCCAGCTCCATGCCTGTGTATTTGGATTTGGAGTGTCTGCTCCCTGCCAGTGAGCCTCCTCCGCCCTCCGTGCTTCTCACAGCAGACCCACTGTGCCTTGGGCAGAGGCTGGGAAAACATGTGTGGGAGGGCCAGGGGGGAGCAGGAGGGAGACCCAGCGTATACCTGCTGCCTGCAGCTGACTGCAGTCAGTTGGTGCAGGGCAGGCACCCAAAATACGATACCCTTCAATATTTTCTTTGGCTCGGTTTGCGTGTTCTGTTAAAGGATGTACTGTTGGCAATATGGTGTGTGACATTTTTAACCTGCAATAACAGTCCCACTTTGGGAACACACTCTTGTTTGAAAGCTTGTGTTTTTGCATCCATCATGCATATTATTTTGCTGATTTGTGATTGTGATGCCTGAGGTAGCAGTGATGTTTCTGTCTCGTGAGTTAGAAGTAAAAGGGGGCTTTGAAAATGGGCGTGCATGACTGATTTAGTGAGTGATATTGCAAGTTGCTCCATTATAGCTTGGCCGATGTTCCCCCCTTTTAGTATGAGCATACTTTGAGCATTTGTTCATGCTCAAGACTTAACAAAGAGGACATTGTTTGCTGTCTGAGTTTCCACTTTTTCCATAATAAGCAATACAGTTGAGGTGAGCGGGGCTCCTCCCCTAACGGTGTTAAGCGTAGTTCAAAATTGAATGATCACACTTTCCGATACGAGTGCTCTCACATTATCAAAGTGACAGGGATATTTGCTGACGGACGCCGCGAACAGTGCAGGTCATCCCCCGGAGGAGGTGCCGGGGTAGCGGAAAGCAACAGGGAGCGGCCCCGGGCCTCATCACTCTCTGCCAGGCATGGCCTACTTCCAGTCAGTGTCTGTGCTACAGGCGGCCACTTTGCAAAGTCAGAATGATAGATCACACTAGGCGAGTTAAACAATTACGGAGCAATTTGGAGCTCTTTGCCTCATAAATTGCAGGTCTGCCATCCTGAAACATCTGAGGAAGAGTAATGCATCAACATTCGGAAACGAAAGTCGGATAATAGCTCAAGCTATTTTTTGATGTTAATAATAACAATATTAGGAGGAGGAGTGTTGTTTTTCAGACTCGCTACTGTGCTGTTTTGCCTTTTCTAGTGTTTAGTAAAAAAAAAAAAAGGGGATTACAAAACCATGAACATAAACACTTACACACATGCACCAATTAGTTAAAGTCAGACATACAGGTATAAGTAAAATACACATTTCACTGAGTTCACAAACACACGGCATATTGTTTTTATTCTCATGTGCACAGGAGAAGAGCAGAGCTTCGTAGCGCTTCACTGTCCATGGTGTTATCATGCAGGTGACTGATAACTGACTCGTCTGCCCAATGAGAATAAAACAAACCAGCATTTAGAAAGCAAATGAGGAATGAAAGAATACAGCATGCCATGACTCAGAATAGACGCAGATGAACCCGGGGGGTCTGGCCTGTTTGCTGGGGTGGCAGCAGCTATCTGATTATTTCCGCCAGTTTGCAGATTTGAGACTCCTGGGAGGAGCAGGCGGAAAATGGAGATAAATGTTGTGGCTAGCAGTCAGGTGTTGGTGCTGAACGGATATTACGCGTACAGTAGCTTACACCTGTGAATGTGTGTGTGTGTGTACCATCTGAGACATAATAGAAAGAATCATAGGAGGAAATAACAGAAAAGTGGCCTGTTTGGAAAACAGAAAAGTGCTATTTTTGCTATGTGGGTCTGTGTGAGTGGTTGCACCACAGGAGCCACTGGAATGAAACACAGCGAGACCTAAAACTTGATCAGGATCTGGCTGGTGTTATTCTATATTAGTCTTACCATAAACAACCAACATCCTGTCTGTATGTCTCGAAATACTTTCTGGCTTCTCTATCCTGTCTGTGGCTCTCAAGCCCATTTGGTCCAATAAGACATAATTACGTATCTTTAAAAAAAACGGTCACACATAAATTTCAGTAATTTCCTGAAAACAGATGATCACTGTAATTTTTTAACAAATTAGTTAATTAAGAGTAAATAGTGATCATACTGGGGACTATTTTCAGATGTGAATAAATACAGATTTGGTGCTATAGTCTAGTGAGTGTTTAAAGCACCAGGACAATGTATGGATTGAGTCAAAATGAAGTGCCCATGTCAATTTCAATGAAGGAACATAAGTGCAGCATTCTGGCTGACTAGTGTGTATTTAAAACACAATGGAGGTCTGTATTTGTAAGTATAGATGATTTTAGTTTTCTTGTCTTCTTGTGGGATATCTTGAAAATAAGAGAGAATAGAATATCACTAGAGTTTTCCTTCAACTGTGTCATTATGAGAGCAAGTCATTCTCACTCTATACATCCTTCACTGAACATTACAAATCCTGGTGTCATCATTCGTCATCGCTCCTCACATCCAGCACTTTGTTATGTTCTCTCCAGAAGTATCCTCTCTTTCCCTCATTGCGAATGTCTTGTTCACAGCATATGCCCTCATTAATTGTTCATTTTTTGCTTTAAAAGGTAACACCTTCTTAAATGATACTAGAGTAAGAGTCGTGAATGTAGCTGCTGCAGCAGGTTTACTGTACGTTACTGTAAAAATGTTGGGAAACACCATTGATAGTGCATGAGTGTTGTGGTTTTTGTTTCCTTTTTTTGATACATATCACACACTTCCTAAGAATACCTTCATCTCACACACACACACACACACACACACACACACACACACACACACACACACACACACACACACACACACACACACACACACACAGATGCAAGCCGACGTAAGAACAAACATGTGCACAGGCAGTGACTGTACCTTCCCCGCCTTGAGGATTTACCGTCTTATCCACTTTGCACTTTGCCTCATATTTACGGCGCTGAGTTTTTTATGTCCAAGAGCGTCTTCACTTAAAAGCTCCCAGTGTTTGCAAGCAGCTGGAAGTGATGTCACCCCTTCAGAATGACCCAGAGGTAAACATCCCCTTGCAGCAACTCTCACTTAGTCATATTCTTTAATTACTCCAGTGCCCGCAGTGACAGACCAGCAATTTTCAGAACATTGTTGCGTTTAGCAGGATTGTTCAGAGGCTTTTAATTTTTTCATCAGAATTCACAGCGACTCCATCCTTGATTTTGCTGTAATGCGACAAACCATACAAACCCACTTTTTTTCTTTCCCTCCCCATATCAGATCTTATGAGATAATTGTGAGGAACAAAATACCGTAGCTCGTAGAGAGGCAGTGCAGGGTGAGCAGCGAGATTACGGCTCAGTGACTTCAGATTTTTCCCTGCTGCTGCTGATTGCCAGTATTGTCTGGAAAGCATCCTGCGGGAAGCGTTCGACTCATGGATATTACACACAGACTTATTACCCTTGACAGAAGAAATGAGATGAAAAGAGAGAAATAATAGCGAAGGAGCTGCTACCTCGGAGTGGAATAACACACAGCCTGCAGGAAGGCTGGTTTCCCTCTGATTGGAGAAGATTGCGTAATTCTAGTCGTGCTCTTCTAATACGTCGGTCACCCGTCACAAGTCTTTCCTCTGTGTGTATGTGTGTGTCTGAGTGTATGGTCTAGTGTGTGTTGATGACTTGTATAGTATGTACTCACATGTGTGTTTTTAGCTTGGCTTTTTTTTAGCTCTTAGTTTCTGTGTGTGGCTATTTCTGATTGTGGCTATAAATTCTGCATTAGATTGAATTACTTTATAAGGCAGAACGATCATGATAATTAAAGGACCAATCTGTACACTGGAACCTGCCATGACACTCTCAATAACTAAATCTAAGGTATTAGTGCTGCAATAAGATGTTTAGTAGGTTTGTAAAATTCAACTTAGGAATTTGAAATGTAGATTGATTATCCATCTGTAAGTGTGTTTCAACTGGTTTTCATACCCATTTTTTTTCAATTGCACATTTAAAAAAAAAGTGGAAATTGGACAAAAGTTGAAATATCGCAAAGATAATTTCATTTTCTATTTATTTTTTGGGCACCTGGGGGCAGCAGGACCGGTTCCAAACACAACACAGACATATCTTCATGTTAAATGTTGTTATGCGTTAGCGAACAGTTGCTTCCATTAAATGCACAGCAACATTATTATTAATTTGGAGTCGCATTTCTGCCAAATTATAGTTCAATATTTACTCTCTTTTACAGTTTGTTTTGCTCTTCCTCAACCCCTGAGGGAAATATCTCTTTATAGCTGATAAATGCTCCAGTGTTTTCACCACTTAGTCGCTAAGTCTGTTTGGTGATGAGAAAGTAGATGCCAGTTAATACAGAAATATTGATTAATGAAGCTTGAAGAATCAATCTCACAAATGAAATAGATGTTGCTTTGTTCTCTGATGAAAGTGCTGCTAAAAAAGACCAAAGACGGGATGGACTAAATCAGACCGTGAGCTCATTTGTCTGTTGCTTCTTGATCTCTTCTAATGGACACCTGTTTCAAGGAGTGTCAACGATGAGTCATGCCTTCACTCAAGAAAAACATAATCAAATACAAGATTACACGTAACGCACCATTATTCATAACAACTAAATCGGTAACACAGGGCGACAAAATGATTAACCGGATTGTTGATGCGTCCTGTGTAAGACAGCAGAAGCCTTAGCGAAGTGACCTTGAGCAGGATGTGAGACTATAACTCCCTATCTGCTCCAAGAAGCACTGTTATGTTTCCGTGCCCGACCTCTGACCTCTGCTTGGAGGGAGGGTGTCAATAAATGATCAATACAGTATCGCACTCATTTTTGCATGATTTGAAATGAGACGTGCCCAAAATGGGCTCTTCTTACACCAAAATAAACCCAAACCTACCGTCCATGTAAGAATACATCAGGAGGCTTTTGTGTTTCTTTTCGGAGCTTTTTCAGTCCTCTGTATTAGTGTCCCTAATACAGAGTGGATCTTCAACAGATCCTGAATGTGGTGGCCTAGCAGAAGGAAATATTTAGTTTGGATTTTTGTGAACACATTATTCTCTTTGCAGAACACGTCCCACTTCAACTAGACATCAAGTGCCTGGGATTTAGGCTTTTTAATTACTAATAATTATCTGCGTGCATGCAGTGTTCACATGTCTTCACCCTCTTACAGTTTCCTAATTTAGACAGACATTTGCATGTGTGTACTGTATTTTCTCACAGGACTCGTTGTTGTACAGTCCTCCTGGCACAAGGCTAACCCATTAAAGACTTGCGGCTACCTCAGACCATACTGTGGTCACCTGGAAGCCCAAACCGAGACCGTACCTCTGGAGATTTGTAGTCTGTCCAGGCATTCACAACACAACACTCCATCGGAAAAAAATGCTGTTTCATATTCACATTTCTATTTCTACAACTGCACACATGGTGAAGATTATTCAGAATGAATAACACAGTCATTTAGAGAGGGAGAGGCATTCTAACACGTCTTAGCACACGTCACTACTTTGCTTCCCGCTTTCCATCTCGCTATGATCACTCGCCTGGTATACATATGGTCGCCATCTGGCCCGGCAGAACAGAGCCGGAGCCTAGCGTGGGGCAGCACTACTGTGATCCATGTACAGTAACAACATGATTAACCCTTTAGAGCCACAATGGAGCACTCAAAAGAGTCTTCATCTTGTGTTTTCTGGCATCTCTTGAACTGAGTTTGCATCTTGTTGTCTTGTCCCAAGTGAGCAATTACATCTCATCCATCCAAAGTACTCCCTCGGTGTACCTGTTACAGAACACTCACGATTTGCCAGATCAAAGCTTGACTCTGCTGTCTCCGTATCTTATCTGTCTGCGAATCCCAAAGCCAGTGTCCCTGCAGATCTGCAGTGTGTTTAGGGAAGTGCACTTCTCCGTGTGTCCTTCCAAAATAGTTTTAAGTGCAGGGTAGGAGCCACATCGAGGTCAGCGTTCCTGTCCCACTGCTCCAGTCAACCCTGAGACACGTCAGAGTGGATCTTAACTACAGTAGCCTGCCCTCTGACAGACAGAAAAAATTGTTAAAATGAAGAGAAAAAAAATAGGTAATGTTTGTTTATTCATATACAGCATTAGTGTCACCATAGTGTGTAAGTTCTTAAAGAAATATATTTTTGGAACAACTCATAATGTGATTTCAATTATAACATGACATGCATGGAACAATCATCATTCCACTCGCTGCCAGAAATCAGATTAAAGCAATAGTTCCACATTTGGGGGACTAAACTTATTCATGTTCCCAAAACCATTCCTTGGAATAAACATCCTTTTTGTATTTGTGGTGATATTTTGGTTAGAGTTCTGTTCAGTGCCCTTTTTTCTGGCAGTGAATGTGGAATGTGTGTTTGACCATGCACTGGAACTCTTCTGTGTGACTGCCTTTCACAGAATATGACTAAGATGCATTCGGTGACATCTTAATGGGAACCTTTGCACTCATTACTTCTTCTCCAGTGACAGTGTCACGCCTGAGCATCAGCAGCTATTCAGCCTCCTCTCCTCAGCGAGGCTGAATAGCTGCCATATGGCAAACAGGCCTGGCCCACTTACAGTGTGGCAGTTGCCTAATATAATGTCTCGCTTCTATACACCCTAAAACAATAAATGACTGCTATATCATTATGATTTGGGCCAGTTAACCACCTAAACAGCTTGTGTCATTTAAAAACCTGAGAACATTACATTTCATGGGAGATTTCTGCTGCAGTGACAATCACGAAGAAGATAGTGAAAGTCGTCACGCGAGCACACACATGGAGAGAGCAGCGACAGTCGGCAGCATGTAAGAGCTCCATCAGCTCCTCCCTGAGGGTACACACTGCCTTGCATTAGGACGTGGAGAGCCAGTGAGTCACCTTGCCTCAGTGCATCCTTAGAGCATTCAGCACTTCACTGTCAGCTGGTCCTGTAATTCCCCTGAACCAAGGTTAAGGAGCTGCAAAGCTCAAGTGTATACAGTAAGGTGTTTTTATTCATGTTTTTCAAGGCTAGTTTTTCACGTCAATGGGTGAATCATGACACGTGGTGTAAAGTGGTCAGAAGACTACAAAGGCGCTTTACAAATTCAAGTCCATTTACCTTTTACTCATGCGGCCCAACAATACATGCTGGCAGCCCTGTGTGATGGCTACTGTGGCAGGAGCAACTCCCAGCAGACAATCAGATCATGATGACAGGGTTGAAGGTTGTCAGGGTTAAAGTGAAAGACCTTCCAAAAATGATAGTGTCTGCAATGCAATGTTCAGCCGAATCACACCTAGGGGCCTTCAGGTGCCCATCAAAAGAGGTGGGTCATGGATCCTGTAGTCACGCTTTGAGCTGGCTTTTTTTACTTTGGTATGTAATTGTTTGAGAAGAAAGTGGGAGTGAGGAAGGTGCAAGGGTAATCCTCCTGCTGCTTTAAATGGTTTAAGATGGATGTCCTGGAGTTTGCGGAATGGCTCACCAAAGAGGGCACATTCTGAGCAATAAAAGCCATAAATGAGGTGTTCCACAGTAATCCCTGCTGACAAGTTCCTGCACAAGCAGAGAGAAAGTTCTTTATAATTTATCTTGTTGGCTTGTCTGGAGCTCTGGCGGAAAACTGTAGCTGTTTAGGACACCTGACACTGGTGCAGCAGATGGTGATGTCGCCCGCTCTTTGTTTCCGGAGCCGTGCAGATTGTCAGTAGCTCTCTGACCTGATCTGAACGCTGATGTGTAGATGAGATGTTGCTCCGGCTGCTCTGTAAGCAGCTGCTCTGTAGATTAATCAGCGAAATAACTGGGACTTATTTCCAGATGTTTTTGTCACACAGTTTGTGTGTAGTGGTGAATAGCAAGCACACAAGTATAATCAGAGGCATGCCTTTTAAAATGCGCACCAAAAACAATAACTACATTTTCTATATTGTTGGGGACTGTACACAAATGATTGGAGTAGGGAGGGACGCTAAGAATCATGCTGCACTTTCTTAAAAAGCAAGGCCGTGCCCAGCATTATCGTTATTTTCTTTGAACACTTATATAAATATAAAAAAATATATATATAAAACCCTCAAATTGGTTACATTACAAACAAAACAATCTAAAAGCTGTTACCATCATAACACACCCAAACCTCATATAGAACTGTTGACAGTCGAGTTGTATTGTTGGTAACGTAGTTGGCAGAAGGAAGAAGAATGCGTGGGGGGAAAAACATACTTTTCATAATTGTACTGTATGTGTTTTAGGAGTGCAATGCGTAATTGGTGGAGTACTCTCTTAATAGGTTAATGGAATACTTATTTTCACATAGCTAGTAGAATAGCAAAATAGAGGTATATATGTATATATTGTCAATATTGTATCCTGTTTACCAACCATTTGTATTTTTTAACCAAGAGCTATCACTGTCACATCCTATCTAACCCGACCACTCATTTTCTCACAGTCCATTGCATGTTCTAACTACTTTCTCAAAGGGGAAATTCTTCGCTCCAAAAGCAACTGTCTGCTCCCACTACACGAATGAAGAATGCCACCTTTGCCACAGGCAGCATGTGCATTGAATTAGCAGCATATTATGAGAAATGAGCCATGAAAGCATGTAATGTAAGGGCTCAGTAGAGTCACTGCTTTCAGCCATTTCATAAGTTCACACCCTTAAACGATGAGAATGTTGCAGCACGAAGCTGCAGAGAAATAAGAAACTGTTGGCAAAGCGAAACGTAGAGCGGTCTGCCTCGTCACTCTCAGAGCGAGGAAGACTAACGAACATCAGAGGTGTGACTAATGAAAACGGATTTGGAATAGTACACATTATTACCTTGGAGAGAAGTCTCTGACAGGTGGAACCGGGAGGCATAAATGCAACGTTGTTATTTTCAAATCAAATTTATTTTAAAACAACATGAGCTGACCAAGGTGTTTTACAACAAAGTAGATAAAAAGGTTCTCACTCTTTACACAAAAGACTGTACTTTAACAAATATACAAAGGGAAATAATGAGATATTTAGGAGAAAGCTTTTTGTATTCCTCTTTTCCATCACAATCAAACACAAAATGAGAATCAGTCAAATTGTCTCTTTTCAGACTATATTTTTGTGTGTTCTACCATGACATTAATCAAATGCCCCTCTCTCTCTCTCTCTCTCTCTCTCTCTCTCTCTCTCTCTCTCGCGCTCAGGTGTGCTAAGCCTACCTGAGGGTCTGACGCTCTACAGGGACCAGCAGCAGCAGCGAGCGGGGAAAAGCGGAGAAGGAAATGCTTACAGTCAGTCCGAGCTGCGCTCCATTGAACAGTGTTTACTGGCCACAAGAGTGGGCAGCATCGCCGAACTCAGTGAGTGTGTGTGTGTGTGTGTGTGTGTGTGTGTGTGTGTGGTGGGTGGATGTTTGTATGGCGGGAAAAGACTGGGTGTAGAAGAGAAGGACAATGGTTGACCCCGCCCTCAATACGCCGTAGTCAATGTGCCCTTGAGCCATGCAATTAACCGCCCAACCGCTCGAGTGGAGCTGCTCATGGGTGTCAGTGTCAGATGATGATAATTTAGACAATGCTGTCATTTCTTTTTCCTTTCCTGTTCCAACCTGATGAAGCCCTAGCGCACAAACACAGGTTCTTTAAAAAAAATGGTTTCCCAGGTTTGTTGTGGAGGAACTTGACTTTCCCGTGCAGAGCCCTGACCTCAAACTCATCCAGCACCTTTGGGATGAAGCGCCGACTGCTAGTCAGGCCTTATCACCCAAAACCAGGACCCAAACCCACTAATAGGCTTTTTCATCGCAGACACTTGTCGTAGTAAGAAAAGCACAGGTGTTACTAATTGCATTAACAATGGCTCTGTTGTATTCAAGTGTCCCAGTAAGTCATGACAGTGTGACTGTGAGCCAGCCTGCACAATAGCAGGATCATGAAACTGAAATAGCAAATGGAAATTCAGCCATCATTAATTATTCAAACCTTTTGAGCTTTTCCTGCTGTGGCAATTCAAAATGTCTTCTGTGAAAAAGGTTTATACTCTCTATGCTCTTGTGGCTGAATAGGACCAAAGCCAAACAGCCAGGTTCCACAGTCCCGTTGAGAGCCAGAAGAGTGGAGAAGCATATCAATGCCCATGGTTCTAAATTAAAGATATTCAAAAGCCACATATGGGCATAATGTTTGGGCGTCCACATACTTTGGATTCTGCTGAAAAAGAGCATGTCAGTATCAAGGTATTTATCATTCTAAAACCCTGTGTGTGTTAGGGTGTGAGCAATATGGCTGAAAGCTGTACAGCTCTGGTTTATAGCTGAAATTGCTGACACCTGTTAGAGGGCTGATCTTCAAAAGTGTGTTGCATTCGACCATTTCTAATCCAAAGTAACTCCAAAATACTCCATGTGGTCAATACTTGGTGTTTCCTCCAGAATCGGACTGAAAATGCTTTAAAGCAGTTTTTTAAACCATCTGATATAAACTCTTGTTTTAGCAGCTCTAAGGCAGAGTGACCCACAACCCAGTGGGAGAGAGCGCATTTTAGCCGTGGTCGTGTGATGGCTCTTATAGATGGCAATGATGGTCTATTGGTCCACCATTTTCAGACTCTATATCTTACATACATATCTTAACAACTATTGGATGGATTGCCATGACATTTTGTAATGACATTCATGGTTTATAAAAGGAATCCTAAAGACAATAGTGACCCCCTACGTTTTAATCTATCACCACCAGAATAAGTCAACATTTTCACTTATTCTGTCAAATATCCTATTCATAACTTCAATTAGCACTTGATTTGGACAGACATTCATAGTTCCCTGGCAATGACTCCTAATACTTTGGTGGTCTCCTGACCTTTTCTCTACTACCACGAGGTTCTAATTTGTGTTTTTTTATTAAAACAGCTGTTGGATTTCTAATTCTAACGATTTTAGTCGTCCCCATAACCTTTCCTTTAGGGACCACCAACAGCTCAAAGTTTGTACCAGTACAATATCTCAACACCTACTATAGATGGATTGGAACAGCAATCTGGCCTAAATTTCCATTTGTTTTGCACCGCTGTGTACTGCCTCACAGAGCTACTAGCATGGCTGTGTACTCTTCATGTTTATAGATCTTATCAATTAATTAATTACAGGTTTGCAGGTTGTATTGAAGGTGGGCAGCTCGGGTCAGCTGGAAGGCTCCCTCACATTTGGGATGGACAACATCATTGTCTGATATGATAATGTGATGTTTAATAAGGCACAAATATTGTCCCACTCCATCAGTAAATCACTGAATCATAATCCTGCTGTGCATGCATATGTGCATATTTAAATGAATGGGAATTAGGGCACTGTCAGTGAGAACAACTCTAATGAGCCAGAGCTATTTATTTAGCTTATAAGTTTGACAAGCACCCCTAAAAGTTAATTGAATGTCTGTCCACTCACAATGTACTCATTATTCAAAGAATAATGGGCATCTGAATACTTTCTGAATACATTTATACAGTAAGTCATTTACATATGCTTGCGCTGTCAATGTTATTCAATGATAATAGACTTTCTGCTTCATTTGAGAAATGACATACTGATTATGTTTCATCATATTGTCCTTACTCACCAAAAAATAAGTGATAATGCACAACTCCACCAAACAAAGTTCAGCACAAGGCCTTCATTACAATGTCCACCTTGTTTTCTGTTCTGAAAATAAATTTGCAGTGGCAAATTGTGCTGCAATCCACTGAGATACACAACTTCATTTTTACTCTTTTTGATATAATCATCTAATCAAGATGCTCATTGGAAGTGATGAACTGTTTTGTTTCTTGGTCGCGGATAATTCTGCTGCTCATTCCAGAAAACATATCTGAGTGCTGCAGTGTCCTCAGACAGAAGAAAAACAAATTCAGCCACATAAGCGCAGATTATCTCCTGATGCGCATGACAATATTTTTTACAAAAAATTCTTCAAACCAAACAATGTGAATGGGATGTTGTGTCTGTTTCTTTTGTCATGGCATTTGGATGTCAAGACATGGGTGGGAAAAATATATTTCTGTATATCTAGTGTAAACATTTATCATCAGAATAAACAGCGAGCCAATTCTCCTCACGGTATGTTTGCTCAGGAGCGAGGCGGGAGGAGTGCAGCACTGAGGCCAACAGCCGGTCCTCTGTCCACGTTGCATTGATGAGGTCAAGCAAAGACTCATTCTGTTATGTTGACACTGCAAACACACTCTGAGACAACAGAGCGTCCGATAGATAATAGCGGAGCTTAGTCCAGTGGTAATGTTATCAGCTCTGGAGAGGAAGCTTGTAAATAAGTAATTGTGAACAGACACACAGCATAAAGCCGAGAAAAAAAAACATAATTGAGAAACGCAGAGGAGCAGACAATGATTGCATTATCAGCCTGTCATATTGTGCATCTGAAAGAGCGCTAGATGGGAAACAGAGAAGAATAAAAGATGGGAGGGTTAGAGAGTTTGATTTTCTAAAATACATTTCTTGGAATACAATAAGGTCTGCTGCTGCAGCGCAGTCACATTTGCATCCTATGCAGAGACAGTGTTTAGCGCTGGCATTTAGACTCAATTTTAGAGCTTTGCCACTGATTTACCTCTTTATATTGTGTCCTTTCCTCTTCCGCCAAAATGCCAAATTAGCATACCTGAAATGACAGTCCAGGAAATACTGCAATTTTTAATCATGGTGCGTCATCATCACTTAGTAACGCCGGACAAAATCTTGGTTCAAATATGTTTCACACAGCGTTGTTTGTGTTACTCAGAATATTGACCTCTGCCGAATTTATTCATAGAGACAAGACGGCTGGAGCAAGCAAGATGCATGCAGGCTTTTGCCATATGAATGTAAATATATACAGCGAGATGACCTCAGACGGATACAAGGTCAAATGGCATTGACCTCCCTGTGCAGGTCGATGCGTCAGTCTGCCTTAAACCACACAACCACCGGCAGCATCAAGCACTGATCCGCCCTCCCGTTTCACAGTTTGGGAAATATTCTCCTTCTTGCCGACATTAGATGAGGAGATCGACATCAATCTCATGTCTGCACGCTCAATATGAAGAATATGGTTAGCTGAGCTTAGCATAAAGACTGGAAATGGGGGGAAGGTCTAGCCTGGGTCTGTCCTTAGGTAACTAAATATGATATAGATTTAATGTACAGACATTAAATGTGTATTACTACGCTTTTCAAATAACTCTATTCCTTTAATCTGCTAGATATTAATAGGGAGGAAAAACACCTATTTTTCTTCCATAAATTAGTATGGAGGTCAGACTCAATAATTCGTAAATGTTTCAAGGTTGTCAAATCTCAAATCTTGCAAGATCTTTAGACAGAGGTCAGCATAAAACTTTTTGCTGCAAGGTATTAATCTGGAAATCACCCACTGTGAATCTAGCAGCCTGACCAACCAGCAATCTGTGGAAGTTGTTTAGATGATGCCAGCAAACATTGCTCTGTCCAATCACCAATTGTGTGTATTCTCGTTTACAGTTTACCTCAACCAAGCAAAAACCTACTAAGCCTTGTTAGACCGCAAAGAACACAATAAAATGATTTCTGGTTTTACTCTGTACAACCTTTAAAATGGCATTTCACATCTGTATGTTTGGTATGCCAGCTTTATCTCCACTAACATATTTTAGCCTTGTATTAGCCTAGTATTAATTAGCTTAACATTCCACAGTGGCTACTTTCTCATACAATATTAGTAATTACCGCTGATTTTTAAAAACACTCTTGAGCAATAATTGTCATTATTATTGGACACAGAGTGCTGAATATTTGCTTTCTTTCTCTTCTTGTCTCATCTGTTTATTTTCATCTTTTGCTTTCGTCAAGGTTATTCTAGTGATGCAATCAGAACTGTTTTCCTTCAAGTGTTCCGGCCAAGAATTAATAGAAGATGCTGCTAATGGCCATCATCAGTAGTCTCAGTAATACCTTTCGAAGGTCATGTTGTTGTGCAGCAGCAGCAGCAAGACCGTTTTCTTAATATATATATATATATATATATATATATATATATATATATATATATATATATATATATATATATGTATATACATATATCTGCGCTGAAAGCTAAAGATTGTGCTTACTTTTAATGAATTAGGAAACGGGACAATGCTTTTATTGTAATGAGGGATCATATCATTAAACTTTGACAAAAACAATATGCAATCAATGAGGGGTATTACATGGTATAAATTAGTACAATTTGTTAAGTGTCTAGAACGAAAAACTTAACAAGGATGCACATCACATCGCATCACTGAGTTCATACCATATACCATTGCTTCTTTAATAAACACTCCAGAGACGTCTGACAGCAAGAGAGTCGTCACATGATGTTACTTTGTGTGCAGCCGTCTTGAGCAAACTACCCTGCCCTGATTACTGCAGGGACCGTGTGTGCTTGTTCCTATCACAGATTGTAATGTATGACTCCTCAGACCTTATGATGTGAAGTCATCCTGAAAGTTAAAGTAGAGATGAGTAATGACGAGGAAAGACCCTCTTAGTGAGAGTTCCACTCATGGCATGACATTAACAGGAACATTTCCTCCTCAGTGTTTAAAGAGTTCACTTGTTTCTGTTAAGCTGTTGCCTCTCCCCTGTCTTTCTCAGTGGGTCTTGTTCTACTTAAATGCACTAGATTCAGATGGAAACAATAAAGATAGCATGTTTTCCCCCTCTCCTGTATCTGATATGCATGGTAGTTGGTGGCTAAAAGCCTTGGCTGCTTTCGAATGGACAAAACTAATAGCGGGAAGAATAGCCTAGCATCTTGTTGATTCAGGATGGCCACAGGCGACCATTAAATGTAATCAAGGCAGCATAGCAGCAAATAATTGAAACACAGAAACTGCGATGATGGCAGCTGCTGCACAGTGAAGCTGAGACCCATTCATCAATACCCAAATGAAAGCTGCTTACTGCATATTCATTTACCTACAAAGCCTTGAATATAATTGCTTCCTTAAAAAATAAAGTTAATTCTACATTTCCAAAGACTGTTTCTCTTACGTTTAAACATTAACCAGCCTTCACAGCCTCTGAAGTAATGAGCAGTTTTGTTGTTATGTGGGTACTGCATTGCCGGTTACTGACCTCAAAGGTGCCAGCTCTCATAAAATCCCTCGTAAATCAAAGCAGTAAGCGCTCGAGACTGACATATTTGTGTGATTTTGCTTTTCTAAGGGGGTTTTAAAGCTTGAAAACACAGAAAGAATTGGACCCGTGCTTAAAGGTAATCACTTAAATACCTGAGGAGCAGGATCTGCTGCGTGTGTCCTCCACCTCTCCTCTTCTTGTTAGCATAAATAATTAATTACCCGGGATGAGGTATTGATTAAAGGCTTGCATCTTATAATGAAAAGGCTATTGACTCTTTGGCTTATTAAACTGCATTACGTCTGTCCATCCTCCCGCTCTTTTGGCCAAAACAAAGAATCCTCACTGATACATGGTCGCTGAAAACTGAGTTAATCCTTTTTCACCAGTTATTTCTGCGTACACCTGCTGGAAGAGCGGCAGTAATCTCACATTATGTGTTAAGCTGCCGCTACTTCACTAATGCTGCACTCTCTCGGTGTTAGAAATAATCTTCTTCCTCAGCCCGGCCAGCATGTCACAGGCCAGCATAAATAAGACATGAGACCTGGCTGTTGCTGACCACCTCAGCTCCCCTTACCAAGCTTAAGAGGGCACTGTTACAAGCTTATCTGTATTCCTGTTGGTACAATTAAGAGAAAGCCGCAGGAGGAGTAACAGATAGCAACAGAGAGGAAATGCAGAGCCTAAAGTTTGTTAAGGGTAGTCATTCCCGCCATGATATGTCCTGCTCATTGCATCAGTAGATGTTGTCCAGCACATTCCTCTATCAGCCCAGCGCCACTGTTCCCAAAGGACGGTTGAGAGTTTGGCTGTTTTATTGCTCTTCCTTCATTCAAGGCATCCTTTTCACACCCGCCTCTCACATTGTCGGGGCTAAATGGAATCTTGGCAGCTGCCAAATAGCAGAATTTTGATGCTAAGCAAAACCTTTTGTCCACGGAAATGACTGTTTGTTCTCGCTGTGTATTGTATAGGCGCACATACCGTATAGTTCATTTAAAGTGGGGAAGCAAGTGCCATCATGCTGTAATATTATTTTGCCTTGAATCGGGAAAATATGATAGTGTTGTTGTTTTTTTAGATTGACCCCGCTCCAGAATTTCATTAGATTTTCTGATAGTGCAGTGGTTCGAGATAGAAGGAAGAAGCGACAGCAGTCAGTCAAATGGGATTTGGGTCTGTGCTGTAATATTAAGGGGGGGTTACACTCTGGCACTCAGGTGCCACAGTCATAATGTTATCTTGAAGTGGATGGTGGTCTTGACTACCTGTCTGGCTGTGAGAGAAACTTCAAATTCATCTTTCCGTTTTTGATGAATTGAGTTTGCTGCACTAAAAAGCGGTCTGTTTTGTCCCTTATATATACAAAAATGGGCTGAACATGCTTTTCCAAGAACTGTTTACTTTCTTTTAAACCTGCCCAGAGAATATTCAAATTTGTATTCGCAGAGTCCTCTCAAGCTTTGATTTTTAAAGCCCAACTGGATGACCTTAAAGTACTGACAAATTATGCAGGGGAAATAGCTTGGAGTAGCTAATGTTTATCCATAAATATTCATTCTCCACACAGTGCAGTCCTGAGCATGCTTATTCTCCTGCACTCCCCAAGTGAGCAGCACAGAAAGGACTGGGATGAACCCTGTCTTTTTCCTGACTATGGTGCGGGGAAACTCTCCATTTCCCCTGACAGAGTGAGCTCTAAGGGGGTTGGATGGAATGAGGATGAATCCCCGACGTCTTTTTTTTAAAGGCTTTATGCTCTAAATATTCCTGCCTCTTCACCCGCATGCCTGGACACGAAGTTCTTTCTCATTACTTGTGTTGCTTTTGTGTTTCCTTGTACAATACGTGTAGGTGACCTGGTGTCCCGAGCCATGCACCATCTACAGCCGCTGTATATGAAGAACCACAACAATGGGACGCCGATCCACCAGAAGAGCAGCGTGATCCACTGGGCGCCCGAAGCGATCTACACGCTGTGTTACTTCATGCACTGTCCTCATATGGAGTGGGAGAACCCAAATGTTGAGCCCTCGAAGGTTACCCTGCAAACAGAGAGGTGAGGAGCAAACATGTAGATCAAACATACAGACAAGCTCCAAATTACTCAAAACTGAACCTACCAAATATGTATTAATCCATAGCTCAAAATAGTTCACAACAAACCTCTTATTATTGCTTGGGCAATGTTTTCTAAAACGCAGTGGCGGGCCGTGGATTTTTTGCCTATGGCTTCAGTGCCCTGGCGGCCCGCCACTGCTAAAGCGGTACAGCTGATTATATCTGAGGAAATTATACATTTTGGGGGGGAGAATGAAACTATATAGTTGTGACCCTTTTCAAAATATAATAAAGAGATACACTTGGTGTTGAGCGCCATACACAGGATGAGGAAGTGGAAAAGTGTTGAAATTCTCATGGACCTGTATCTTCCGACCACTCAAAGCGCTTTAACACTACATGACAACATTCACCCATTCACACACTGATGGGAGGAATTCACACAGCGTAGGTACAGGCAATTTGGGGTTAAGGGTCTTGCCCAAGGACACATCGACATGGGCTAGTGGAGCCGGGGATCGAAGCCCCGGTCCTTTGATTGTAGGACGACCTTGCTCACCACTGAGCCACAGTTGCAGATTTTTTAGTTTTGGTAAGTTCTTGTTCACAAAATAAATAAATACAGCCTTCACACCTTTGGGTTTGACTCTTCGGACGCTGAGAAGGAAAGGATGAAACAATTAATTAAACTGCACAAATCCTTCTTTTCACAAACAGAATGTAATGCCACTACAAACTCCACATTAGTGGCAGTTATACTCAATATTATTGTGTAACAATGGATTACACAACATAATTGTTTGTGATGTTTGTGATGATGAACCCACAGAGAAGGATTACCTGAATCTTCAATTCTCTACAGAGTATGTTAGTGTCTTTCAGCTCATTGCTTTGGTTTTCCGGCCCTTTACTGTTTTGGTACTAGTTCCCTCTTTATTTTGCGCTCTCATCAGCGTTGTTTTCAGTCAAAGCAGGCAGCTGTTTTTAACAAAAAAAGCCTAAGAAATCCCACTGGTCAGCACTGAACTGATAGTCAGTGTCTAGCTGGTGAACATAGTATACAAGGTCAGATGTGTTTCTGAGGGGTTGAGACTAAAAACAGACCTAAAAAGAGAGTGAATATTGGACTTACATTTGTCAGGTGGACACGCACGACTCCAAATGAATGCTAATGTTATTCCGTATCTGCTGCCATGTCAACCCAAAAGGTGATGAATATGTCAACGTGGTTAAAGTGGTTATTGCAGGGTTAAGATCCAATTTAATTTGATGATCGGGACTAAAACAAAGTGTATTATGAACTGGTTTTATTATTTAACGAAGAGTACTACTTGTGGCTTTATACATTGATAGACATAAATAGGTTTGTGGCACAGCTTACAGTCTGTAACTGACAGAAATGTAAAACTATTTTCACCATGGAACAGGAAAGGTAATATAGCACAATGTGCAGTTCAATAATAGAAACACGTTTGTATTTGTTGAATTTGGGAGAGAGAGGAAGTTGTCAGTTGCAATATTTGAATGTTTATCTCCCATAAGCCATTTGTGTTCTTATATAAGGACTTTTTTTTTAAACAGAACAAGGTAAAAATAATAGAGTCATCTGGTATTGATTAATCCATCCGACCCTTTCACTTAATTTTGTACTGTGGAACAGTACCATTATTGCACCTTATTGCCGCTGGGACAATAATAAAATAATGCCAGACCGCAGTGAGAAACTCCCTTTAGTTACCCACCATTTACACTTCTGCATCACCGACACTGTCCAGCAGTAATGTTCCTTCTGCAGAGAAGTGCAGACATCATTCTGCTGTAACTGTACACCTCTGCAGACGTTTATTATATTTCTGGCTCTCCGTGCTCAATTCCGAAATGGCACACCAGATGTTTTCCTCTGGAAGGAAAGTACAGTTTTATATAAGTGAATTGTCAACTTAATGGCTTATTAAGTGAGTCCTCTGGGTGACCTGAGCAGTGACAGAAAGGGGTCGTTGAAGCTTAGTCAGTATTGATAATCACCGCCATCATTGGTGACTTATGCATGAATGACATACATCTTAAGCAATGTTTCCATGGTGTTAATTCTCCTGTTCCTTCATCATGTAGTTTTTGGGCACTGCATAGTTTTCAGAAAACTATGCAGTGCCCAAAACCGTCCTCACAATATTTGCAGTTTCTACCTATGAAACGCTTCTTTTCTGCTGAGTTTACGAGCTGTAAAAATGACTCATCATATTCCACTGTAGCCCTGATACCTTGAGCTGTTCAGGATTTCCTACAGTTTGGTGGAAACCCCTGTCGGCATGCAACAGAGGTGGGAAACAGTACGGACAGTTGAGCCTGAGCAGTCCTCCTCTGGAGCTCCAGACTGTATCGCCTGCAGTGAAGCAAGCTATCAGCCAACGTGTGTCCCAGGTGTCCAGCTCACGTCTGCTTTAGCTCTAATCACCATTTTGTAAAGGAAATTACATTAACGTCCGTTTGTTTTCATCATATTTAAGCACGTTGCCAGAGCCAACATTAGGCAAAGCCTGGGATTGGAAACATCAAGACCTTGAACTGCTTGTGAACTAATGTGTCCTTGTGAGGGAATGCATTGGCGTTATACTGTACGTCCCTTGCCTCTTGATTAGGTGTCGTGAGCTGCTATAACGAAGTCTGCAGAGCCAATAACGATAACTTGGGCTGTAGGTCAGGCTCCTTTGAAGTGAGTACAGCAAAAGGGTTTACATTTCTTAGCAGATGAAACAATTATCATAAGATCCTTGCATCAACTCAGAGTAGCATTGATGAGTGACTAATTCACAATGAGTGACAGCTGTGGGCCGAGCATGTGTCAAGGACGGTCCCGGCATCAAGGCATCCTTTGTAAAGTGATGTATTGGACAGCAAATTCCGGAGAACGAGACCAAAATTCATCAAGTACACATAGCATAGATCTGTGACAGCTCATACAAAACACATGAGCAGCTTATTTCTTCAGCAGCATTCAAACAAACTGTATTAAAGATGCTTATGAAACCAAACTGCAATGCTATCATAATTCCGTTTTATATGATTTAACGATAAATACCATCAAATAATATGAAATTGTCAGATTTGAAACATGCTGTGTAAATAGTTTTTTCTTCTTTTTCTTCAATTACAGTAGAACATATTAGCCTTCATGATGTGTTAAACGAGCAGTCACATGGTATCGCTTGCCTCATCATAATACTTAACATCATCATAATATCATGGTGCTTTCTGCAGCCATTAAGTGTAACGGTTTTGTTTTGCACAGCAACAGCTCATTGTTTTGCATAAGTGAAGAAAGTGTGTCTTCATATCCATAACATGCTGTCAGTACAGTAACAAAGGTCACAATGTAGCTTCATGCAAATGTATTCTCGTGCATGACTGGATGAGTGGAGGAGACATGAAGAATAGTTATTCCATTAATGTGAGTTCTCACTTAAGATATTTCACTGTTAGCTCTGGTGTCAGGGTCAACCATGTGATGGTAATTTCTGTCTGAGCTCTACAGTGCAGTAGGTTTGCAAAATACCAAGAAACCTTAGTTTACTTGAAGCAATCAGAGAGCTAGCTGTCATAAATACTGTGTATTGGCATTCAATAACCACACTCACCACCCATTATGTTTACAGAGAACACTATGATGTTCATCATCGACATGTCATGCAAAACAGATTAAAAGCAGAGCAATTACTTTTCCTGCAAGGTGTTATGATGATACACGTGATGTCTTATGATTGCTATAATGGGGCAATACATTTTAAGGCACATAGACATGATTATGCATCACACATATGTTGCAATGCAATATGTGGGTTTTTATAGGTCATTATTGAGGCTTCTTCAGTTTAACCAGCAGAGCTTTAACATCATCAGCACTCTATTAAAATGTCTCTTTGCCAGGCTTTATGGCTCTAGAAGTAGAGTAGACAATGACAAGATAAAAATCTTCATAGACTCAGACTTCATAAATCAGAATAAGCAGTTTTGATCGATGGTCTATAATCTTTGATGATCTTCCGTTTAGACTTCCTCACATCAGAGTGTCTTTCTGTGACAGACTAGCTCTGGGTCTTTGATTTCATCTGCTCGACGGAGTTCATCCTGTTCTCAAACATCCTCTGTGGCTGGCAAGATCTCTGAAATAACATGCAAATTCTGTCTTAGATGGATTTCCCTTGCAAGTGTGATTGAAGTTCAGCGTGAGTCTGAACATGTGCCTCTCTCTCCCCCTACAGGCCGTTCATGGCGCTGCCGCCTCTGATGGAGTGGGTGCGCGTGGCTGCGGTTCACACCGAACACAGACGCAGCTTCTCGGTGGACAGCGACGATGTTCGGCAGGCTGCCCGACTGCTGCTTCCCGGAGTGGACTGCGAGCCCCGTCAGCTCCGGTACGTCTGTGCGCTTTGTGCTCGCTTTGAGGCCGTGGAGCGCGTGTGCACCCAGCCTCTAATAAACACTGCACTCTCACACAGACCTAGAGACCTTCCTGTAGTGTTAAAACAAATATGTTAGGCAAAATATGGTGCATTGCAAACGGTCCAAACAGTAAGCTTGCATTGTGAACCACTTTGTGTGCTTTGCCTCGTCAGGACGGATGACTGCTTCTGTGCCTCGAGGAAACTGGACGCTGCCTCCACAGAAGCAAAGTTCCTGCAGGACCTGGGCTTCCGGATGCTCAGCTGTGGTCGCACAGACCTGGTGAAGCAGGCGGTCAACCTGCTGGGGCCGGATGGTATCAACAGCATGAGTGAGCAGGTTAGAGACACAGTCAACATATTAAATAATGCATGACACACACACACACACACACACACGCACACACACACACACACACACACACACACACACACACACACACACACACACACACACACACACACAGATCACTTTGTTTGCATGGCTCCTTCACCTTCAAGCGCTGTGCAGACTTGTGAGCAGCTATACATATTAAACTTTATTCTGACAGTTTTTCCCTAAAGCCTTCCTGACAAGGTGCTCTGCATTATATCACGACCACTTCCTCCAGGGCAAGTGAAATCATCAGGGGAATATTGCAAGTGTAACTGGAGATTTTCCATGGAAAATCAACATTGAGTTTGGGACTGATCTCAGCAGAAACTTTCAAATACAGAGTTTGGTACTGTACTTTTCTGTCAGGCAAGCTCATGGCGTCCCTGGTGGCCCAGAGGAGATATTGATTCATCTGGTATCCTTTAAAAAGATAAATAGCAGAAAATTACTCTCATCAGACTCAAGGTGCCAGGAGTGTAACTGTCAAAGATAGAAGTTGAGCGTAAAAGTCGGGCTTTGCTTTGTACTACTTTGTGAAGAAAAAAAAAACACACACAAGTTAAACTCGTGTTGAAACTAGAAAGTGCAGATCTCCATGATGTGTGTCTGCAACGACCACTGTTGTATTGTGTGATTGAATAAATACAGCTCACAGTTGGCTAACCCCCAATTGCAGTGTGAGTCACCGCAACCACGAAAAGGTCCTTGAGCAAGGAGCCATAACTGGGCACCCAAAAATAAATGTATGAGTTTGCTGCAGCGGAATGCAAGATTCGCTGTGGGCAGACTCAGAGGTGCTTACTCACTCACAGATGCTGGCAGACTGCACACAGACGTGAGTGATTCTCCCATAACTAAGTGATATAATGTCAAATTGGGGAGATGCCACAATTTGGGTTTTGATATCTGTGACTTGTGAAAACAATGTGAGTGTGCTTGTTCTCTGTCCCTGTACTTGTGTAGGGGATGACCCCGCTGATGTACGCTTGTGTCCGTGGAGACGAGGCCATGGTGCAGATGCTGCTGGATGCAGGCGCTGATATTAACAGCGAGGTCAGTGCTGATGAAGTGTATACTGCTATTCTGGTTTCGACATTGGGTAAAAGCACACAGTGCAGAATAGAGTGCACAATGCCCTTATCAGATAAATATAAATATGTTTAAAAAAATGTTATATGAAAGTCATCAACCCAGTGTTTTTTTTTCTGCATTGTATACATCAAGGAGGGGGGGAAATATTTGTATTCTTCAATATGTGCAGTGTTGTATATGTTAGTCGTAAAGTGAATGTTTGTTTGCATTGTAAACTAAGTATTTGGTATTTCATTGGATCATGTTGTCCCTCATCGCCCCATTTGTTCTCTCCCATGTGTCATGCTGCTAAATGTAAAGTGGTCATGAGGCCCTGACTGCTCTGCCTCCCATTAGAGGATAAGCAGCATACAACAGTGTACAACAGATTGAAAATCAAATGCGCAATGAAACTCACTTGCATTTGAGTGTTTAGAGCATAAGACATGACTCAGAGGTTTGTTGCCGAGTCATTTTTCTTCGTCCGGGAAAAAAAGTGATAAAGATCGCCTGTTTTAACACAAACTGAATTCCTGAGTCTGCAGAGAATCGAGATGACATCTATTGACTCTGTGAGGACTTCAGAGAGGTGGTTCAGTTAAGGCCTCATGATCCCGGTTTTCGTTAGTCACCTCAGCATCATGTCCCGTCAGCCATTATGCCAGAGTTGATTTGTAGTCCACTGCCTTCATGACCCCTGGCCAAAGCACAAAGCACACTGTTGACTTGAATAGAAAAAGACCCACTATCAGTTTATTGTTATGCATGCGGTTTTGAACCTGGTTAGAATTTGAACAGTTAAAGACGAATGTTGTTTGGCTCTGATGTTTCTTTCACCAGCTGGGCAGCGACACTTTATAATACAGCTCACCATTAACATTGTAATTATGTTGTATGAATCAGGTAGCAATAAAATAATTACTGGTTCCTACTACTACTTAAATGTGAAAAAAACCAGACTATGGAACTAGTAAACTCGGCATTTTAGAGGAAAGGAGAAATACTTATGCTATTTTTAAATGTTGTTAACACTGAAATTCTGCAGAAAGTAATTAGGCAAATTGGATTTCACAATAAGGACAATCAGGACACGGCAGCAATACCATTAAGTAACTAAAGGGGATTCTGTAATAGCTCTCAAAACTCAGATGGAGGGGTTATTGAAGAACATATGAGATCTATTGGTTATGGTCCCAGAATGCAGACGGGAGTACTCACCAAAACTACAACAATGTAGTTTTAGGGTATAGACTTTGTAGTAAAGGGTTACATATACTGGAATAATTAAGGACTTACAGATAGGGGACTCAACAGGTTAAACGCTCTGCGTTGTTTTCCAAACTTCAGTTTTGATTTCCAGTTCTGTATTATTTAATCTGCATGTCTCTCTCCTAAATAGGTGCATTTGTGCTTTGTTCATGTGTCTCATGTATGTTTCGCTTGGCCCATAGTTATTTATTGCAGCCTGACCGAGAGAGAGAGCCTTAGAGAGGTCGGGTCAGATCCCTGTCAGAGAGACGCACTGGAAAGATCAGAGTCATTAAGACAAGTCCTAACTGGATGGATCAATCCATCATGTTCATTAGAAGAGGAACAAAGTGACAGGGTGTCCTCTGCACCCCCAGGGTCCCTAGTTAATTACTCTAGTTTCCCCTGTCGAGCTCCCCCCTCACCTCCTCCCTGCAACTGCTTGTTTTATTCTCCGTAGGCCGTGTAGTTTTTTTAATGGCTTCCTATCTCTCTCCCTCATCTTTCTCACTCCCACCTACCCAACCCCCCTACCTGTGTCCCTTCCCCAGGTGCCAAACTCAGTGCACAAGCACCCCTCAGTCTTTCCCGAAACGCGGCAGGCGACGCCCCTCACTTTCGCTGTGTTGCACGGACATGTGCCTGTGGTGCAGGTAGTGACGTCCTTTCTCACCTGTGATTCTCTCATCGTGACTTCTCATTGTGCTTCAGCTCATGGTTGGTCATCGATGTCATTTTTGTCATCAAAGCTTCTTGGTGGTGATGATGTTGATGGTTCTCCACTACGAGTTTCCTGTCTTTTTTGTGGGGGGTTTCATTTGATGCTGTTTGTGTGATGTACAAATGTATCTTTTTGTTATCTTTAAAGAGGTCAACCTTTAGATCTAAACAATTGTGTGGAACATAGCCTTGTGTCTATTTCCATTTTTGAGCAAGTGGATCAGACTGCATTTAGCGAGTGGAAAGTGGAAACACAGCAGTCTAATTGTTATCGAACTCATTTAACTAATTCCGTTTGTCCTCTAAATGATCCGTCCATTGGATTTTTAATCATTAAATTCTAATGGAAAATGTTTAAGCCATCTGACACCGCAATTTCATCTCTGAGGACATCGGTGAAATGAAATAATTAAGTTAAAAAGATTACAATAAAACCATAAAGTAAATAGTTAAATATGTAATAATTAACACTCAATTTACCGAGATAATAATGTATATGCAAGTAATGTTGTATCGTATTAGACGATATACATTTATGAGATTCAGGAACTTGTTGCTTATGCTTTTTTATGTAAAATACGCAACTAATTACATTTAAAATAGATTAACAAAACAATATAACAGTAAAACCTGATTTATGAGACTATTTAGCCAACTATCAAATATAGGCTCATAATTATTAGTTCTGCATTGGCATGAAAGATATCAGCAAACATTAAAAGAACAACTTGACATGTTGTGAAAAAGGCTTATTCATTGTCAAAAGTTGGATGAAAAGAGTTACACCACTTTCATGTCTGTACAGTAAAAATGAAGATGGAGCAGGATGGTCCAGCAGATGGTTAGCTTAGTTTATGTAGCATAAAGAGCAAGAGAAACAGCTAGCCTGAAAGAAGCCAAGAAATCAAATAAGTTTATTCCCCAAAAATGTTGAACTTTTATTTTAAAAAGAGGAAACATGAACATTTAATTAGATTCTGGAGAGGAACAGATTTGTCAAAGTAAAAGTTGGCTGCACAGTACAGGCAGTATAAGAGTTGAATATTCAATATTCCCTGTACAGATTAGTTTTGCATGAGACAGTCACCAGATGAGAGAAGCTGAATTCTACCAGACTGACTTCAGATCATTCTCATTAGCCAACCGCCTCTTCGTCTTCTCCTCACCCTTCTCTCTCTGTCTCTCCCTCGCTCTCGCATCGTGCCCCTCGGTGTCCCCATCCTATCTCTGCAGCTGCTGCTGGATGCCAAAGCCAACGTGGAGGGCTCCCTGCAGGACGGGATGGAGAACTACACGGAGACCCCGCTACAGCTGGCTGCTGCTGCAGGTACAGAGACACAGCGTGACTCCCATCCTCTGCCTGCTGTCCAACTGTATTGTAGCAAGCTGACAACACCAGCTGGCCATCTATAACAACACCTGACTGTCAGCGGGAGCCGAGGCTGAGTTATGGCTTCAAAGGCATAATTCATCCTGGGGGCTGGAAAAATAAAGACAAATAGCGACATGGATGCAGAATGATGATCAAATGTTTGCCTCACTCTCATTTTTCTGGTTTAATCGTATTGTGTGTCTGTGTGTATAAGCTCTGCCAATTGTTTTCTTCATGCACAGGTAACTTTGAGCTAGTGAGTTTGCTACTGGAGCGCGGGGCGGACCCCATGGTGGGAACCATGTTCCGCAATGGCATCTCCACAGCACCACAGGGAGACATGAATTCCTACAGTCTGGCAGCAGCTCATGGTCACAGGTGCGTAACACATATCCATGTTCAATCATGAGTACACACTCCTGAGTATATAAACAGACGATGCACAGGTGCACTCTGTTAATATTGTGAATACAGCATATAATCTTGTTCAAACATCAACAGACCATGTCCATGAAATTGACAGCTCATCTGTTGAATTGGTTTGTTAAAAACTGTATGACTAAACTCATTGTGTTTTTTCTAATGTTTTGTCTTTCTTTCCTCTTCACATGTCTTGGTCTTGTTTGAGATGATACATTGTAGAGACCAAAAACAGCACAACCATGTTCAATGTATGAAAATAAAGACTTATAGTGTAATTTCAATGTGCCACAGATGACATCGCTAAAACTACATTTCAACATTTACTTTCTCAACTTTTGCCCTATTTACATTCAATTTGTTTTGTGGAATCTTTGTCCATGTGCCAAGACCACAAAAGCCCATCATATTAGGCGACCTGCTTTGCACTTACAAATCACTCTCTCAGTTATGCTGCAATTAATTGTAGTTAATCGAATGTGCCTTTGATCTGTCTTTCCCTTTAATAAGTCAACCATAGTTTTTTTCAGAAACGTTTTTATTTCATTTTATTTGTATTTATGAGGAATGTATTCTGAAAATGCTGCTGACCTGTGAAATAGAACATTACCTAATTTTTCCCAAAGCGTTTTTGTGTATTGTGCAATTTCAACCACATCTGGCACGGCAGGTGCAAGCAAATAAATCAAAGAATGGACATGTCTTATCACAATGGCAGTTACTCACTGACTTTTTATCTGGTTTGCACCAAACGACAAAGATGTTCAGGTCTCAGGAATATCAAACTTTCAAGTTTGAAAATGTGTTCTCTTGTCACTTAAACCCATTTAACACCAACTATTGTATTTGATTTATTCTATTTTTTTACGAGGAGGTCCTGGTCAAGATGGAAGGGTAAATGTTTCCCCACATAAAAACACAGATAACATACTTAAAAGAGAAAACTGCAAAAGGGGACACCAAGATGAGGGCCCAAAAACATTTTGGCGTCAGTAGAGAACATCATAGATTGTCTGTTCTACAAACTTCTTTATAAGCCTTTCAAGATAGATATGTGTCTATTTGCATAAAATGAGAAGCTTTTGCCATTTAATGATTTTATTAATTTTGTTTGTTGAAATGCTCTCAGCATTTGTTTATTTAACCATTCTTGTTAATTAACACTGAGCTACATGCAGCAATCACAATCAAAGCTGCAAAATAGTTCATTTCAGTAATGACCTCAGTGACAAGCTTATCCCTTTTGTTATAATTGTGTAAAATAATACAAATGCGCCTGTTTGCCATTTGTGGTGATATTGGCCTGGAGACTCATGCTATAAAAAGCAATTTAATAGAGCCCATAGGGACCAATCACTTTAAAATTCTCTCTTGTTTCTGTGCTTTTGTTCTTCTAGAAATGTGTTTCGTAAGCTGCTGTCCCACACAGAGAAAGGGAAAGGGGACGTCTTATCCCTGGAAGAGATTCTGGCAGAGGGTTCGGAGCTGGAAGGTAGAAGTCCGTCTCAGATTGACCAAATCAGAACTGGGAAAGCCAAACTCAAAGCCCTGAAAGAAGCCATGTACCACAGTGCAGAACACGGGCATGTGGACATCACCATAGATATACGGAGCCTGGGTTAGTTACTGTTAAAACTCTCTCGAACATGTGCATGCATTTTCTACAGTATCACATTCTGTTTGCAACGTGTATAGCTTCTTTGTGCATGTTTGTATGTGTGTATTTGATATGCTTCATGTGTAGTTAGCGCTGTAATTATTTTCAGGGGTTCCATGGACTTTGCACACTTGGATGGAGTCTCTGCGCACGTGTTTCCATCAGCACCGACGACCTTTGATCCAGGGTCTTCTCAAAGAGTTCAGCTCTATCGAGGAAGAGGAGTACACCGAGGAGCTCATCACACATGGTCTGCCTCTCATGTTCCAGATCCTCAGAGCCAGCAAGGTACTGCACTGTTTGCATTTTCCCTCTTCTCCTATACTTTCAAATATATCTGCTTTGTTTACTTGTGATTGTCGTCACACAGTCAGGCCATCAACTTCACAGAGACTGACAGAGCTCCCGAGGCCTTCTCAATATCAATAACCTAAGATGATAATGATTTATGACATGCCTATGATATGCCGCCTCGCTCCTCGCTGTTGCCATTCATTAGATCAGGGCCCTGTCTCATTACTTGAGCTCATGATCCCCTTGGTAGGCCTGTATTAGACTTAAAACAGCACATTATCCCGTCTGTCACCTCTGTTTGTTTTGTCTACTTTGCCTTGGCGTAGCACGGCCCTGCCAGCACGACGAGCTGCGCTGTCACTGCCAATATGAGAAAAAAACACTGCAGTGTGTGTGCACACACGCAAACACTTGCACAAGCTGACCTGCAGAGAGTCGCATGAGTGTGCAATCCCATACCGACAGTAATACACACACTGATACACTCAGGCCATGCTAGCCTTTAGTGGATTGCTGCAGTGTCAGCCCTTGTCTCTGTCTCAGATGATGGATGGTGAGGCCAGGATCCTCATCTCTGTGAGGGCCTCAGGGACCCTGACATGATCCGCTCCACCATGAGGTGCCCTCGACATCACGGTATGGGCCGATTATCTTTCATGGTCTGCTGCCTCAGCCCACTATCCAACAATTTAGTTAAATACAGTTCACCTAACTTCAGTTCAGTTTCATTACCTACCATACGTTTTTACTCATATTGTCAGTGACAAGCTGCAGACATGCATATTTCTCCCTGGTGGAAGAGGCAGCTGTTGATAGCTGTTTGTTGGTGTCGTGCTTCATAAGAGCAACCAGCCTGACTGCACCCGTTGGGCTTGTAGTGTTGCGCACCGCTGCTGCAGCTGAATGGCACTGCCTGTCCTTCTCCCTCAGTTTTAGCACTGCGCACTCACAAGAGGAAAGTTAGGTGTAAAGGGAATATCTCACTCTCTTATCTTTCTCTTTCACACTGTACACTCCGACAGGAGCTCGGGCTGTCATGGTGTTCCCCATCGCAGTCCCCTCTGAGGGATTATGGGTGTACGAAATCAGCCTGATGTTCATCTGATCCCCTGTCAAATGTGTGAGATAGACACAAATGTGTGGCTTATTGGAGCCATTGCTTGAATAAAGTGAAAGCAGAGTGTGATACAAGGCTGCAGAAGTGAGACCTCTTTCACTGTAATTGTGTTGGGGATGTGTGTGTAGGAGAGGAGCACTAAAGTAAGTACTTGTGTTCTTGCGTAACGTGAACTCCTGTGTGTTGGCTGAGCACTGCCCGCCCAAGCAGCTCTCCTCACTCTGATGTTTTGTTTCTCTGTCTGTGTTTTGTCAGAATGAGGTGATCAGCCAGCAGCTGTCTGCAATCTTCACCCAGTGTTATGGCCCTTACCCAATCCCCAAACTGGCAGAGATCAAGAGGAAGCAGTCGTCACGCCTGGGTGAGATTGTGAATTATGTAAATGTAGGGCATTAAGGCTGCACAAGAGCACTACATGACGGATTTTATTTTGAGTTGGCTGTTACTAGTAAATACATAATGCATGAAATTGGGAAGTGCACAAGACGCCATCTTGTGGTCAGAGACTAGAATAGAAATTGTAACAAAGCTGAAATGTGTCTAGAATGGCGAGTCAGGCTAAGTTGCACACCCCATGTGGTTTTTTTAATGATAGTCATCAAGTTGTTCTGGCCACATGTTTTTCAGATCCTCACTTCCTGAACAATAAAGACATGTCAGACGTGACTTTTTTGGTGGAAGGGAAGCCTTATTATGCCCACAAAGTCCTGCTCTTCACAGCTTCCAGCAGGTACACTCACTTTAACATCGGCTTTCAAATACCCAAGTACAGGAAATATGTATGGATTCTGCTGGCTCTATGATGTCTCTGAATGTGTAACTTTTTATGTTTTAATGTAAAAAATGAATGAATTCATACAGCAATGATGAAACACTTGACATGCTGTATGTGTTGCTGTCAGGGCTGTAATTTTTTTCCTGCTGATCCAGAAAAAAAGAAAATCTTGCCATGACAGGACGTCCATTTCACTCTCATGTCGTGTTACATTGATGATAACCGATCAGTCCAAACCAATCACTCAAATGTCTTGTTGACAACATGTCCCCAGAGATGAACATTCAATAACAAATTAAAACAAACACATTGCTGTACAGTAGTTAAAGGTTATTTATGCTCTATTAAAAACATGAATACAAAAGCAAAGGCTGTGGTACACTAATGCTTATCCTTTAATTCCTCTCCTTCTATTGTTTTCCCTTTCAAGGTTTAAATCTCTTCTAGCAAACAGACCTTGCGGTGAAAATACGTGCATTGAGATCAGCAATGTCAAGTATCATATTTTTCAGGTAATGCAATTATTGCAATTAAGGGGCACTTTAGAATCATACAGAAACCACACATTGATACTCCTTCCTTTGTACATTCATACTGTATTCATCCTTGTATGGAAGCTGATATGTTTTTCCTCTTAATAGCTTGTGATGCAATATCTCTACTGTGGTGGGGCAGACGCTCTGCATATCAGGAACACTGACATTATGGAGGTGAGTTCCTTATCACAGACAAACTGTATTTGAGTTTACACTCAAACTTTACACTCAAACGATTTAGAGTCTCAAGGTTACCTATTTGTGTTGCACGGTTCAAGTATGACAGAAATGTTTATGATCAAATACCGAACTGTGCTAAACTTTCTTTTGAGTTAATTGTTATTTCTTGTTGCAGCTTCTGTCTGCAGCCAAGTTCTTCCAGCTGGAGGCGCTGCAGAGGCACTGTGAGATTATCTGCACCAAGAACATTAACACTGAAACTTGTGTGGAGATCTACAATCACACCAAGGTGCAAAAAGAGAATGGACTGAATACACCCACACTAACACTACTACTGGACGGTACAAAGCAATTAAAGGTGTTTTGGATAGAAAATGTCCACGAAATGGAACAACTGTTGCACATTAAGTGTTGGCTAGAAATGCGATCTGTCTTTTTTTGAAAATGTGTTGCAGTTTCTGTGATCAATAAACTTTTTTTTCACAGTTTCTTGGTGCTCCAGACTTGGCTTCCTATATTGAGGGCTACTTCCTGAAGAACATGTTAATCCTGATCGAGTTGGAGCCATTCAAACAGCTGCTGTATGACACGCCTCCGGACAGCCCTGGCTCTGACATCCTGCAGGACCTGGAGAAAACCTTGGCCATCCGCATCCAGTCCATCCACCTGTCCTCCTCCAAGGGATCCATTGTCTGATCTCCTGACCTCTCAACACAGGGACAGAGAATATTTACCAGAGAGTATCAGATAATATGACGCTGTATTGAGATGAACGGGAAAGTTAAGACTAGTGGACAGTCCAGTTAGGATCTTTGCCTCTGTGAAGCTCATCAGTTGATAATATGCTTCTTGTTATCTTTGCACAGATGGTCTTTCTGTCTGCCTTGTTGATATCTGTCAACTATTAGTTACAGTAACATACAATGACATGTCATAAACTGGCTGTAGTATGCCACAATTTGCCAATAACATCACATCAATGTAACAATGTCCCTCATTCTGCAAGACTTTTTCAGCTAAATAGTCCAGCCTATGTTGAACTGAATGGATCGGGTGGGACTTCGGAAACTCAGATGAAGAGTTGCAACCGACTGCAACAGTCGGAGCATCTGAATTCATGGCTGCAATGTGCTGAGGTGAACAACCTCAGTGTAATATGATAAGCCATCAGTGTATCTATCCCCCTGTAAGAAAGAACTGCTGCCTCATGCTGTGATTATTTGCGTGAACATGTGGACTTGTACAGAGTAATTAATTTGTATATTTCTCACTTTGCATTATCTATGCTGATTACTCTTAAAAGCCAAACAAGACAAACAACTGACAATACCTGTAATGTGACTGATGCAGAAGGGGGACTTTCACCACGTGACTTTGGGCAACTGGGTGGGAAAGAGGACTTTTCTTCCCTCCACTATACTGTGTAAATATTGTTCATAAATAACAGAGCTATTAATAATGTAAGTTAATGTATATATATATACCCACAGATGTTTTCTCATGTGTCTTACTGTTGGATATCGCTGTAAAAAACAGAAGCTCATCTTTTAAAAATGGATGTTTAAATGTTGCATGTCAGAGGGATGACTGTGTGTTTTTTTTTCTTCTGTTTGAACTTTTGGAGGATTACGTCGAGGAGCTGCTTTCCCACTTATATGACTGGAAGTTGAGTGAGGATATTTTTGTCATCAGCATGGGTCACTAAATTTGTAACAGTCAAATGGTTTGTCGTCATTTCCTGTGTGAAAGACGTGAGGCCCGTTTAGTGTTGAAGTGGGAACATTATGTTCTTAGCTGTCTTCTGGGTATCGTGAAACCACATGACTTCTGTGTGTGTGACTTGATATATCTTTCCTCTATAAAGATGAATATAAAGAGTACTATGAATCCGCTCATAGATTCTTCTGGCTCAAAAACACCTGTGAGGGGACATCTATTATTCAGTTTGTTGAAATTTTGGTTCTCAACCTGGGGTCGGGATCTGGTTTAAATATAGCACCCAACTGCACACAAGCCAGTGCCGTCTTGGATAAATAACCTGAAATAAACAACCAAAAGAGAAAAGAACAGGAACATCTCTACCAGCACACAAAATTACGTAATCAAAATACATCAGCCAGTGCACGTAGTCATAATAGCTGCATATTGCTGTAACATTTCTGTATTTACGCATCTTTTACTTATTCACTACTCCCTATATAATAGAAAGTACATGCCATATTTGTTTGAGTTTTGGAGGTAAAATTGGCAGATCTTGTGCACCTGTCTTTGTTAGTGTTAGCTTGCATGGCTGAAATGCTTTACCTACATTACAAGAGTTTATGCAGCATAATGCACCATATGATTAACATTACCTGTGTTTACTGACTGAAAGTAAACTTCAGGTTGGTAGCAGCTGAGTTTCTGTACCAGTGGGTTTTTTTGGGCAAGCTAGCTAAAAATAAATTAAATAGGTGCTAAGAGTTTCAAAATAAAGAATAGCTATATTAACCAACACTATTTCATTATTGATATTTATTTGTGTATATTAATAATTATTGATATATTCAAGTGTATTTTTTATTTTTTGGGGCTTGTTAGAAAACCCTTTACTGCAGTTTATAAATTTGCTTCATACTCATATGATAGAGTGCCTGTTCTGTCAGTGTCTGGGAGAACCAATATGCTGTAGACTACATTTCATACGGATTGAAGCAGATTGCAGATGTGCCGGAAAGTACAAAGAGGTAGAAGTTCAGAGCGTTGGTCACGGTCAGAGAGAGAGAGAGACACACACACACACACACACACACACACACAGACACAGACAGACAGGTGTAAAGCAAATCCAAGGGTGGGAAGGAAACATGTGAAGAGAAGTAGAAAGAAAGAGAGAACCCACGCTGTGCAGAGATAACAGACGCAGCCTTGTTCTCTAACCTACTGGTTCTCTCTCTTGCAAAAGAGGGTAAAAGCAAAGTGTCACTCCGTACTGCTGTTGTCAATGAGCTGCTGCACTTCTCATGCAGACATGCCCGTGTAAATATTTTAAATAACAGATTCATGCTGCCGTTAGGCCTAGTTGATATTCATTTGTACAATGATTATAATTTTGACCCAAGACTTTTTGCCAGCCTGCTGTACTGAAACCCAAATGCCGAACATGATACTGATATTCATTTTTCTTTATATGACATAAATGTCAGAGACAGCAGGATACTCAGGCTTGCAGGGTTTGTTTGGTTCCACAATAGTTTTGATGTTTCGAAATGATAAACTCCCACAATCAAATTACTGGAAGTAAACAATCCTGTCCAGACAGGATTTCTTTATTTAGTTTTTTACATTTCCAGATATTGAGTTTTGTCTCATCTTGTTAGTGATCCCCTTTAATGTCTCCAGAGAACTGTTGCCTATAGTTTCTTTCTGTGTGTGTGTGTGTGTGTGTGTGTGTGTGTGTGTGTGTGTGTGTGTGTGTGTGCTTTGGCCAGAGACATTAGAATGGCGAGAGGGACGGGGGGGGGACAGCAGTTGTTAAGCAGTCGCCATGGTTACCACCGCCCAGGAACAATGTTGAGCTGAGAATGCTCCGCTGCGTTAAACACTGAATGAAATCCTGAGGTGCACATACATGGACATGTACATGCTTATACACTGGCACAATGAACACGCACACACACACACAATACGTCGTCATCCAATAGGATTTACTCCTGAACGTGTCGTTAGGACGTTCTTATTTAAAGCAGAAATGATCCATCATCAGATTAGCTGTGTCACACAGCAGACCATGTGATTAAGCTGTGGAAATGTCTCTGTTGCCTCTTTTCTAAAGCACTGCTGGGCATCTTAATTTACTGGGCTGTGAACTGCAAGTAACAACAAGGGAAGTTGTGAGGGGAACTCCACAGGGGGACACATTTAACTATAAGGCTAAAAAACAACTGACTGACACTCTACACTCTAATGTGAATGTCCCTCTGTAGCGGCTTCAGTTGTCTTGCTATGAACTGGAATTTGCAAACATGTGTCTTTGTGTGTTGCCACGCACTCATTTCTGAGTGTCTATTGTTCAGTTATGTGAGTGGGTTGATGTGCATGTGTGTGTGCGTGTGCAAAAAGGGTGTTTGCCCTACTAGCGCTGGCCCCAGCGCGAGCCCCTTCTTCCTCCCCTTGTTGTCATGCACAGGCTCTCTCCCTTTGGCACAAAGTAGGCTGGCAGCACAAGAGCCATGTGTTTTAGCTCCACGCTTTGAAGGGCTCAAAAAAAAACTTTGCAAAACTGAGAAACGTCCTGTAAAGGGGGGGGGGAGAGAGAGAGATAAACAGAGAGAGAGAGAGGGGAAAAGAGGAGGGGAGTGGGGGTGAAAGAGAGTGTAAGTGTTAGGGGGAGAGATGGGGAACAGAAGGAGCTGCAGACAAAAACAAGCTGTCCTCCATGTGTGATCTAATCTCAGTTGATGACGGATACTTTCTACTTTATGCTGGACAATACTTTTGCAAGAGATTCAACAACAGGTGAGTATGGAGGGCGCAATGTGGAAAGGAGGAGGATGGGAAACATTGTGTCCTCTTCGCTCAGGCAGACTAAAGGAGGGGGTTGTTTTTGAGATACTGCGTGATGAATAGCCTAGTGGCTCATTTTCTTTTAGTTTAATGCACTTTTCATTGATTTTTTCCCCCTGATTTCCTGTGGTGAAGTACTCTGTTTGTCATTTTGAAAATGAACTCGTTGCCTCATGTGGAGTGAAGAAGCAGTGAAGAAGCATGTTGAAAACAGATCAAATGACATAGGTCTTGAACTTATGCAGCTTTTACAATTTGTCCCCCTTTCCCAGAGCCTGTAATCCTCACTCGACCTTCCCCATCCCATCATTGAAGTTATAGCCACCAGCTGTTTTAATTAATGATGCAGTGCGACGAGCTCTCAGGCCGAGAGGAGTTCACCTACAGCCACGTGCCCACTCTGGAGAGGGGCGGTGGGTCGCTGGGGAGACGGGGAGACAGGACAGTGGACAGAAGACCAGACAGGGGGGAGCGGTATAGGCCGGAGCGGGACAGCTTCACGGTGGACGTGAGGGCCAGTGACCTGCAGCTGGCCCAGCCGGAGCCTCTAAAGCACCCCTGCTTCAGCTACAGGGCCTGGCTCTACAGCGTCCTCATAGGGGTGAGAGGAGCAGAGGAGGCACATCACAGGGTGTATCTATTTAGTCCATAACACACAAACTTTAAAGGTTGGGGTCATTTTTTTGTCTGGCGACACAGCATCCCAATCTAGAAATTTTGAGTGGCATGGCGACACAAAGTCTTGTTTTGTGCCTCCACATTTAGATGAGGAGAGACAACAATTTGTCGCCAGAATGTGCAAACTCTAATTCCTAAACTTAGTTACTCTGAGGAAACAAATTAATAAATTCCAAAAGTGATTAAAGTGGATATGGATGGGTCTGATAAGTTTGTGTTATATCTGCTTAACTGCACTTCAGAGTTATATTGCTAAATATGTGTGTTTGTGTGTGAGAGACAATGTCAGTATTCGTGTGCAGTCTTATCTGTTGAACACATTGATGAGTTTCTGTATTTGTATATGCATGCATGTCTGTGTGTGTGTGTCCTCAGGGCAGTCTGCTCATCACATCTGGGTTCTCGCTGTACCTGGGAAATGTGTTTCCTGTTGCCATGGACTACCTGCGCTGTGCTGCAGGCTCTGTAAGTGACCATCATTCAGGTCACATAAATATACAGATGTACCTTGATACATTTGTACATGTTGTTTACATTAGTCTTTCTTGTCAAAATGACAATCACACAACTTTTGAAGACGGCGTCTGCTAAAATAGAAAGATGAATTTGTTGCTGTTCTTCACAGGGCCTCCCTGCTGCCATCGTCAGTTTTGCCATCGCCAAGAACAGACATGTTGCAGTGAGTAAACAACGAACGCACCAAAGGCAACAACATCATTCTGTTTTAATGGATTTCTAATTGAATTTCCTCAAGGTAATTAACGTTTAAGGCTTGATACTAATGAAGGTCATGTGTCTTCTTGTTTTTATCTTCGAGGTATCAGATTTCCAGGTGGTCTACGTGTCAACATTTGCGGTGACGACCACATGCCTGGTCTGGTTTGGATGTAAACTGGTCCTGAACCCTTCTGCCATCAATGTAAATCCATCATAGCAATCAAATGGAAACTACCAATCCTTCGGTTGCACATAAGGAAATCAAGTAATTTTTCAATTATAATAAAGCCTTTTTGTGTCTCTGTCTGTTCTCAGATCAACTTCAACCTCATCCTGATGATTCTGCTGGAGGTGTTGATGGCCAGCACTGTCATCCTGTCAGCCCGCTCTGCAGAGGACTGCTGCTGCCACAGGAAGGTAGGTGTGTGTGTGTGTGTGTGTGTGTGTGTGTGTGTGTGTGTGTGTGTGTGTGTGTGTGTGTGTGTGTGTGTGTGTGTGTGTGTGTGTGTGTGTGTGTGTGTGAGTGATTGATTGCTTTTAAGCCGCCATCTGATGTGTCTCCTCTTTTACTCTCCGTATAGCATTCACTCTTCCATCCTAACTCCTCTCAACCTTCATCCAACTTTTAGCCGGTGATGTATGACAGATCTATGGTTCTAACGCCGGCAGTGTTCCCCACTCGACTCCTTAAAGCCTATTCTGTGAGTAGTTTTCAGTTTTGCTGCATATGATAATTCTGTCTGGACAATGCTTATCGGTCACTGAAGAATGTTTCTTTTAGGTAATTGAAGTAATTGTTGGAATTTCTGCTGTATTCGGAGGAATTATTGCACTCAACATGGACGCTTTGCAACCCGGGCCCTACTTGTCTGTCACATTCTTCTGGATCCTTGTTGCTGTGAGTTATTCTTACTAAAATATACTTTTCATTAGGACAGAGATTGCAGCTCAGAGTGATGCCAAACTGGCCTTATCACATAACTTTGTATCTCATTTTAAATCCTTTGCAGTGTTTTCCGAGTGCTATTGCGAGTCATGTTGTGTCAGAATACCCCAACAGATGTCTGGTGAGTACAAGACAATACACTTCATTATTTTAAAAGGATGGATGTGATCAGTTCAAATAATCTATTCAAAGCTGTGAGTGTTTGTGAGTGTGTGCTGTGAGTGACATTCTGGTGCAAAGGAGCGAAATAAGGAAATGTACTTTGTATGTAATGGAAGTTAATACGGATAGGTGCCTGCGGAGGAAGGTTTATCTTTATCACGAATAACAAAAGGTCTAGTCTATTATATTTTTTCTTCAGAGTCTACGTCGACTAACGTTTTTCTCTCTTCCTGGTATCTCTCAGGTGGAGGTGTTGATTGCCATCAGCAGTGTGACGTCTCCCCTGCTCTTTTCAGCCTCCGGCTTCCTCTCTTGCAGTGTGATCAGCTTTATTGAAAATTTTCTGCATGATGTGCCTACAGCCAAGGTGACTTTAATGAAGTAAAAATTCACCAGGGGTTTGCAGTGTGCAAGCTTTCTATGAGGCACTAGCTATCCAGTTCTAGCTATCCAGTTCTAGCTATCCAGTTCCTCTTGCATGAGAATTACAGGAACAGATTTTAAGAGAAAACTCAAGATTGAGTCATTGAGAAAATCATCTAATTGAATTTGTGTGTGTGTGTGTGTGTGTGTGTGTGTGTGTGTGTGTGTGTGTGTGTGTGTGTGTGTGTGTGTGTGTGTGTGTGTATGTGTGTGTGTGTGTGTGTGTGTGTGTGTGTGTGTGTGTGTGTGTGTGTGTGTCCAGAAATCCTACGACATCCTGCTGCTGATTCTGATGGTGCTGCTGCTGGTGCAGGCAATTCTCACTTCAGCCACTGTGGTGCACTGTGCCTCCTATAAGAGTCAGCTCCGCATGGGAGCTCCAGAATACGATGACCGAATGCAATCCCCGACCCATTACTGTGAGGTAAGGCACTTAAACGCAAGTGGTTGAGTCTGTCTTTTTCCCTCCCTCCCGCCTGTCTCTCCTCCTCCAACAGGAGACATTTGTGAATATGAAAAACAATATATATTTGATTATCTTCCAGGCGTTCTCGCCAGCTATAGCTCATGTAAAGGACATTTAAATTATGATGACATAAAAATATATGAGCTGGAAACATATAGAAAGCACATTGTGCTGCTCATCCTTCACACACCATGTATCTGAATGTTTGGTCATCTTTCCCCTTCTACATTTTTCCTCTCTCTCTCTCTCTCTTCCTGTTCTGCTCCCTCAGCAGCAAGCAGCCAATGGAACGCTGCAGGATTTTGACAAAGACAGAGCCTGGAAGGCCGTTGTGGTCCAAATGGCCCAGTGAACAGTACATGACGGTACACAGAGAAGTTTGGTGATATGTGGAAACTCTGAGACAGAACACACTGGAAGAAAGAAAAAGCAATAACGGTGTGTTCAGAGATGGAGAGACGGAGCGACATGGCAGAAAAGAGAGCAGGAAATAAGGAACGAAAGATTGAAAGAGAGAAGTTTGAAAGAATGTATTTGTATGTGATAGAGCTTTTTTTTTTATTTGAGATCCATTTTCTGTTTGTTTTGTATATAATTGTTGCCTGCTGTAGTGAGCAGTATTTGACCTGAGCATTAAAACATTCTCTGTAGTTTAATCATTATGTTTTACATTGACACTTAATACATAGTTTTGTAATGTCTCAAAAATATGTATACTTTATTCTATACAGTAAATGCATTCAACAGCATTTATTCTGGATTTATGGATGATGATGTTTTGTTTTATTTTGGAGGTTGTAGGAAGTATGACAGACAATACTTTTTTTGCAGATTTCCTTTCTAAATAGTGAAGACTGACTTATCGTAGCACTCTCTTGACTGTAAGTTGTACTTTGATAAGTAGTTTACCTGTTGCAGATTTACTGATGTAAAACATTTGAACTGAAATTCGGTTTTAAAAAGGGAAATAATATGTTTGTCAGCAAACATGTGTATGATGGTCTGTGGTTGTTTAATGTTGCTCCATTGATCGATCTGCAGATACAGTATGAATGGCAAGAAGTAAAAACACATTTTGCAGGACACTAATTCCCTTGATCATTAACATTCCAGAAAATATAGTTGAGTTATTATCCTATTTTTAGATGCCACCCTGTGATGTTTACACTACAGGTATTGTATATTCACATTCATGTTCACTGAAAAAACGTTTCACCCCCTTGCTTTGTTTGGAAATCAGCATTGTGTTAAAAGTATTGCTGTAGTCTTGTTTGCTACTCATTTACTTAATGTCTTTGTTAGTTTACTCCCATCCCTCCAGTCCTCTCTGTGTGACACTCCATCTGTTATATTCTCATTAAAAAAAGGAGTAATTTCCCTCCCTTCTAAATAAGATTATGCCTCAGAAGGCCACGGTGGCACGTTGACGAAACACTAAAATATTATGCATATCGGTTATCACATGTAGAAACACATTTAAACCCAACTTCCAAACATACACGTCGTGCACTGTATTACATATGTACAATCTAAATCTACCCAATATAATTGTTCTGCTATAAAGGATACCTGAATGGAGCCTAAAATGTTCTTCTTCTTTTTTTTTTTACACTGTCATTAAGTTGTTAATTAATTCAATGATATGTTTTAGCATGGAGGTCTTGGTGTTTCTGATATTCTGCCTCCCTGAAAACGAAACACTTTCCAAAATATTGTATCACAACGCATCTTATGACGTCAATGACTAACGGAAGTCATACATTTCGGAACAATATAAACTTTGTAAAGGTACAATTTATGGCAGGGCTGTTTTACTGAATTGCAGTAAAGTATATTTCTGATCATGTGAGGCATATTGAAATGACTGGGTTTTTGTTCTCCGAAATGAAGATGTTCAAGATCCCTGCAATGATACCGAGAGAGAGAGTGTGTGGAGGGCGGGGGGGGAGATACTATATTTGGAAGCAGACGTAGTGAGGTGCGGCTTCCCCAACCGGCAAAAACCGGCTTGAAGAGAACTGACTTGCGGCTCTGTCGGGCTGGTGGCGCACATCGCCTTGTTGCCACAAGAATCCTAATGGAGAGCACGAGGCTGCTGGAGACGTCAAGCAAACTTACCCAGAGCTCTGCTGTTCAGCAGTGATGTAGTGCTAAAGTCATTCAACAACATTATTAATAAATATAATATATTAAATGCATTATTTTAATGTGCTTCCCTAAAATACTCTATCGTAAATATCTCCAGGCATACCAGGGCTCCTCCACTATCAGTTGTAGAAGGCTCTACTTTATTTCAAACTTCAGGTTACCCAGATGTTCGCCACACCCATTGAGTTTAAATGACAAACATCTTCCTGGTTCGTCAGTCCCACATACATGATGGGCATGCTGGATAAACCTATACAGAAAAGCCAGTGCCTTATAGTTAGGTTGTAGTCTGAACAAACGGGATTTGAATGGTAGCCGGTAGTTACAACCAAATCTTAGTTCCTATCGACAATTCCATCTAAAACGAAAGTTAAATATCTGAGACCTATTGGATTTTATCACCGATTATGTCCCCGCAACACTTCACCAATGTGTTCATAGAGGAATTTAGGTCTGTAATATTTGAATGATAAACCTCTAAAAATGAATTCACCTATAATTGATCGTTTACACACCATTTGTCCTTGTGATGTGAATCTTGATCGCATTTCTGATGATGCTCTGAAGCGGAGAATATGAATGTGTTGTATCATCCCTTGTTCCTGAGGAAGAGGCAGGGCAGGGAGGGGAGAGAGGAGCGGGTTGCAGGAGGGAGGGATCTGGGGGGGAAGAAAAGGCGGAACAAACCGGAGTGCTCGGATACATGCTGTAGCTGCTCGCCCGCACTGCAGATTAACTCTTACCGTCCCGGGAGATGCAGCGAGACATGGTGAGTGGATTGTTTTGTTATTTCCCACCTACTGCGTGCACATGGCTCGGTTGTTAGCTCCGCAGAGTGAGTGGGGCTGTTCTGGTGCTGGTCTGCTTTCCAGTGCTGATAGATGATGCTGGTATTGAGCATCTTAGAACCGCCAACAGCAGGATCTCCTCACACACACACATACACACACACACACACACACACACACACACACACACACACACACACACACACACACACACACACACACACACACACACACACACACACACACACACGAATACACAAACACACGCAGAGACGCTGACGTTTAGCAGCTCGTCTGCGGCTATTCGGGAGCTATCCGCCGCTCTGGTGCTGAAACGGCTCGTCGTCTGCAGGCAGCTGCGGCTCACTGTAAATCAATGTCTCTGGTGGAAGTGTGGTCCTCCTGGTTGCGATTATCCCAGAGTCCTGTACTCGGAGACCTGTTAGGGTTCAACACGAGCAAACTAGAACATAATGATCCTGTGATGAAATGTTCCTGCAGTGTTCCTATAGGACCTCACTGATGAGTCGAAAGTGAGAAAGAAACAGTGAAGATACTCTATGGTGGTCTTGTATCTGTATTTGCATCTTTCTCAAATGTCTGAGAACAAGTGTCAGATCCAGGAGCGCAGACAAAGTTCTTCCATCTTCGGCCATCATCTAATTAATAAGGAATGAATGGGGTTGGTCTCATTAAGCTGTTGTTCTGGAGCCCAGCTCTATCTTTTTTGTAGCCGGCTGTGCCGTTCTTAGCCAAGCGGGATGGTGTATTTAGCCAACAAAAGGTGGGATTCCCACTCTAAACACTGGTAGCATCGCCCGAACTGAAGGGCATTAACTGGCTTACAGACAGGCAGCAGTGCAGCCTCTAAACGGGCAGCGAGAATGTGATGCTGGCCCTTTAAATCTAAATTATGCAAAGTTTGTTTCCTCTTTCTTGAGACAGTGTTTGAGGATGTGGATAGTTATCTTGACATGTATCTATGGTATTTCATGTTATAACACCAATTATTGCAGGTTTTCAGCATTAACACCCTTGAATAATTCTTCTCTGATCATACTTCAAAGAAAACCTCTTCTTATGATCTTCCTCGCCGTGCGGGTGAGAGTCCCCTGTACTCATGAAACAGCAAGTTTTACTCCCAGAGATATTAAGTACACTTTCCAGCCCTCGATCAGAGGGCTTGGCCTTTAAAGGATTTCATAGATGTGTGTTTTTGCATCATAAGAGGAAAGTTAGAGGAGGGCAGAGGGAGCACTGGAGAGAAAGTAAAAGGGGAAGAAGCAGAGAGGGTGAGGGTTGTTAGAGCTGATGTACTCCTCACGGAGGACATTCACGTAACCTTCAAGCCAAATGAGCATGCAGCATATGCATGCTTATGTATGCACTTACACGAGACACTGACAAGAGTGTGGGTTCACCTGACATCCCAGTGTGAACACGCTGTTCCACAGAGATAATGACCACCAGGAGTCCAGAGAGGGACCGGGGATGAATTGTGGAATAGCAGTGTCCAAAAATAATTAAAGTTGTTCGTTTCTCAAGACAAAACAGAACATTTGTCAATTTTTTTTTGTAAATTCCAAGTTAGCAAACCCCCTCCCCCAGAAAATACATTTGCCCTTTAGTGTCCTTGCTCGATCAAAGGCAAATACCCCTTAAGATGTGACCACATTCACATGCTTCACTGGTCACAGAGTGAGGATTAGTCGTCCTCGGCCACATGACGATGGATGGAAACCAGGGCTTTTCTGAGGAAGCTGTGAGACCATTCACATTCACAACAGGGTATATTTGAAGATGGTTGTACTAATTACCATATTGTGTATGTTGCCACAAATGGCATTTTCAACTTTTATTTAAAAAATGTAACATACTGTACCATCCTAACTGGTTATCTTTTCTTTCAGGAGAGGCTTGGTCAGAGTTTCCCCTGTTCGAAGCCTGTGTAACAACTCTTCAGGCAGCAATCACTCTCCCTGGGGATCACAAGGACGCCTCCTAAACTCAGCCCATTCCTCAACCTGCTACACAGAGAGTATGGACTGAGGCCAGGCGCTGTAGAAATGGGGCAAAACAAAGGGATGTACATTAAAGAAGCCGAGCGAGGGGAGTGCTTCTGAACACCATGCGTGTTCTTCTAAAAGAGAGGAGCCGTGGCAAACTGTAGCTGTAAAACCCAAAGCTCTGAACAGAGAATTACACAATATGACCTGCTGCTTTTCCACACATGGTGACAGTGGCTGAAGCTGGCCACACATTTCTCTGTGTGTGTGTGCCTGTGTGCAAGTGTATCACACTGTGTTGAGGAGTTTTTAACTTTAGCAGGGTGTGTCTGGTCTCCACTGCAGTCCAGAGGGAGGTTGTAGTGCGCTCCCTTCGTGTTTCCGGATGCAGAACATCCTCGATCAAAACTTAGACATGGCCACGGCTCTACTCGCCGGTGAGAAGCTGAAGGAGCTGATCCTGCCGGGTTCCTCTCAGGATGAGAGGGGCGGGTTGCTGGCCGGCCTCATGGTGCAGCTCAAACTGGAGCTGCCCTTTGACCGTGTTGTCACTATAGGGACGGTCATCATCCCCATCCTGCTGGTCACCCTTGTCTTCACAAGGAACTTTGCAGGTGAGATTTCTGCCACTAGAGGGGGGTCAATGCCACAGTAAACTGTCAGAGCTGCAGCAGCAACTGTATATTTAGAGTAAGCCATGCAGTGTTTTTGTGTCTTTCGGGACAGACAGTGATAAGAAGAGATGTAAGTAGCAGATCAGGCATGGGAGGAAAAGGAGCGTTTACATATGCATCGCAGAAACAGACAGAGAAAGCTAGAAAGGGCTCGAAAGGCTGGAGGCTGTCTGGAGATAAGAGGGGGAAGAGGAAGGGGCCGACTGTGACGGGAGAGATGTTAGTTCACTGCTGAGTCAGGCTTTCTGCATAGCAGCATTAACCATCTGGGACTGAGCGTTTAAATCCAGCAGCAGAAAAAAGTTGGTGTTTAGACAAGTTCTTCTGTATTTCCTCACTAGTGTGTTTCATCATGATATTTAGGGCTTTGCCAAACACATTTTGAATGACTCAGCATCCTGCCCTCTGACTGGAACAAACCAGAATCTGAACCGTTTATTGCCAAGTATGTTTTACACATTTGTATGTTTTTACAATTTGTCATGGCGGGTGGTGCGGGACAAACTGTCATTGCACATATTATCCTGATAACCAGGAATATCAAATAATACACACTAGGTACAAATGATGAGTTTATTTAGACAGCGAGTGAATCCTTTGTAAGTTCAAAAGATTAAAGTAGACCTGCTGCCGCCCTGAACCAGAGAGAACTGATAGAGGACAACTTTGACAGGAAGAGGTGCTCTCACTTCCTCGATCTGAGCTTATGCAGATCATCCTTTCAAAACGTGTTATCAGAGACACACAACGCTTTGTGCTGAACAGAAGAATGATTCTAGAAGATTCTCTGAGATGCAACAGGGATAAAAAAAAAAGAATGAAACAAATCACATAGAAGAGAAATATTAGCTCAGAAATGCAAATATGTTGCATTTAACACAAAATTTCCATTTAAACTATTGTCTTAAGCACTGTGAAATGAAGGTGAGCACTAACGTTAACTCTGTTCAAACATCTGTTGCACCATGCAGAACTACTGAACGGTTACATTTTAACCCACAGTATTCAGTGTAGTTGTGTGTATACAGTTTTAAAGTACAATGGATGATGGATGAACAGATATTTCAGGTATGTGAACCTTCTTTCACTTTCAAATAAGTGCTTTAGATACATATTTTGTTTTCATATTGCCAGATCTTGCCAATAAAATTCAAGAAAACAATGTCATAGTTGATAGTGATGAGTGAAATTCTAAAAATAGGACCCAGGATGTAGCATTGTAGCATTCTTTTGTCAAATAATATACTCAATTTATCTTATGAGCTATAATAATCCAAATGTTAAAGTCATTTTTGGGCTGATTCTTTCTATCCGTACTTTCCTCAGAGGAATCCATATACTGTTACACACCACACAACTTCACCAGAGACCAGGCACTATATGCAAGAGGCTACTGCTGGACAGAGCTGCGGGATGCTGTACCTGGTGTGGAGTCTCACCTTTGGCCTTCACTGTTTGAACACAAGTTCCTGCCCTATGCCCTGCTGGCCTTCGCTGGAATCATGTACATCCCTGCTTTGGGCTGGGAGTTCCTTGGCTCTACGCGGCTCACTTCAGAGCTCAACTTTCTGCTTCAAGAGATTGATAACTGCTATCATCGAGCCGCTGAGGGCCGAGCCCCAAAGATCGAGAAGCAGATCCAGTCCAAAGGACCTGGCATAACTGAGCGAGAGAGGAGGGAGATCATAGAGAACGCAGAGAAGGAGAAAAGCCCTGAGCAGAACTTGTTTGAGAAATATTTGGAGAGACGGGGCGAAAGTAACTTTCTGGCTAAGTTATACCTGGGACGCCACCTGGCTATTATCTGCCTCAGTTCCATCCCCATTTCCTACCTGAGCGCCTACTATGCCCGCCAAAGGCAGAATGAGTTCACCTGTGCGCTGGGTGAGCCCCCAGATGTTAGCAGCTACTACGAGCTGAAGCTCAGGGTCAACTGTAAGCTGCCTGCTGTGCAGTTGCAGCGCATCATGGCTATAGTAGATCTGTCTCTGCTCTGCACCATGAACCTCATCATCCTGGTAAATTTGCTGCACTTGTTTGTGGTGCGCAAGTCCAACTTTGTATTTGACAAACTGCATAAAGTCGGTATTAAAAAGCGGCGCCGCTGGCAGAAGTCTCAGTTCTGTGACATCAACATCCTGGCCATGTTCTGCAACGAGAACAGGGACCACATCAAGTCGCTCAACCGGCTGGACTTCATCACCAATGAGAGTGACCTCATGTACGACAATGTGGTCAGGCAGCTGTTGGCTGCGCTCGCACAGTCCAATCATGATGCTACACCCACTGTGAGGGACTCGGGGATACAAACACTCGATCCAAACATGGACCCCTCTGATCTTGGAGTGGGAGAGATGGCTGGGGAGCCGCTGGTCATCAAACGGCCCCGCAAAAAGATGAAATGGATCCCGAGCTCAAATCCTCTTCCTCAGCCGTTCAAGGTAAGGCCTGAGTTGCGATTCAGAAAAATGCATTCAGCATCAATGCTAGCAGAGGGAAAATTAAATTCTACTGTACTCTTGAAAGAATAACTTGCAGCACAGCAGTTCATAAGCACATGTACTTTCATAAGGGCCTCTTTCTTTAAAGAGGCACAGGAAGTGCCCTCAAGTTTAAGCTTTAAAACGACCTGTGTTTGCATTTTCTGTCCTTTGTAAAGGAACCTCTCACCCTGACACGTCTGGAAAGCCACACCAAGCCTGAAAAAGCCAAACCATTCAGAAGAAAGACAGTAGCAGACAGCTTCATTGCACCACTTCTGGATACCAAAAGCACACAATATCCTGCAATAAAAGGTATGCAGTGCTATGAATAATAAATCTGTGAAATGTTTTATTTAAAGCTGTGCTCATCAATATTTGTATATTAAAAATGGATCAAATGAACAAATAGATAGTTATCAGCAAACTTTGCAGTTTCATCTTTCAGCTAATTGTTGTGGTTTTACGGCCGACAACTCAGCTTTTATCAGTGTTGTTTCCAAAGCTCACTTATTTGGATGACCTGTTTTTTTTTCTGTTTTGTTCTCCTTTTAAGTGAGACTGTTCATTTTGAATCGTAGATTTGAGTGGGATGGAGAAAAAGCACACACGCAACTTCTCTCTGGACGTCCACCCGTACATGCTGACCATTCATAAGCCCAAGGTGGAGGCCACAACCACAGAGTCCCTTCCCTCAGAGCACAACATGGATACAATGTACCTTGAAGGCACACACACTATTGTTCATGTGTCTGGTGCCACTACAGGTACGTCTGTCTGGGTTGTCTCTCCTTCACACTCGCGTTTTCTGGTTCAGGGTTGAATTCATCACATTTCACTAGTCAAATATTAAAATAATTAGTATGCAGCTCCCCATCTCATCTAGTTGCACTTTGTATATGCATGCAGCCACCGCCTGGTCCAGACAATAGGCATGATATTGATGACATGTTATTATATCTGGTAGACTTGCTCAATGAATATTGCTAATGCTGCCTTACATGATGGCCAATCAGTCTTAGCATGCAAAATGTGCTGACCTTAGACAGAGTAAAGATGTTGTTTTTTTTAGAAGGGGACACACACACAGCCTGTTTTCACTTGACAATTCGATGATCTCCTCTACTTTCCTTCTTGTCGCTTCAGAAACAAAGGTTTGCTCTCCAGAATCTGCCAACACTGCCTTTTCTATGATGACACTACCCACCACAACTTACGTAAATGGCGTGAGCCCGAACCCTCCCTCCAGTGAGGACGCCCTCAGTCCCAAATCCTCTCCTCCTCCTCCTTCTCTTCCTCATCCACCTCCTCCAAGGGAGCCTCTCACCCAAATGGAACAACCTGAGTGCGACCCATCACCCCTTACGAGAGCATCTACACACCAGCTGTTGAGTCTACATCATACTCTCTTTGAGGAAGAAGAGGATGAAGAGCACCGTAGGGACAGACTGGCAGAGAGACCCGGGGAGCTCATCGCTGCTGGGGAATGTTGAAGGAGGAGAAGAAGAAGGACACTTACACTATACTCTGCACACATGACCACCATGTCAATCACAGCTATCAACAGCCACCTCTACTCTTTAACTCACACACTTCTGTGATGGGTGGATTGGACAGTGAGAAAATGACACGGAACCCTTGTCGTAAAAGCAAGCAGGCTCAACTTTTAGATAGGAAAATTACTCTGAGGATAAGACAAACGTTTGTGTGTTTGATAATGTTGACCAGAGTATTGCTGTAGGTTACGATGTCACATTCATGTCTCAGGATGACTGTGTACAGCTAAACAGCCTCCAATGAAACCAGCAGTGATTCAACAGGGTGCTACAGTGCAGGGTCAAACAGCTATATTAATTAAAAAGGCTTAATGAAAGGATGAGAGATGAATGAGCGTTCTAAAAAGAATAAAAGATACATACTTTACATATCTGCAAAGAAGACTGCATTATAGCTTCAATCAAAATGTATTTTAAACACATACTATATGATAACGCTTAGTCCCTTTATCCCAATAGCCAAGTAGAAAGGTAGCTCACGCAATACAGTTGAGATCTGCACAATTAATATGCAAAAGATCACAATATATTTGTGGCAATAATGTATGCGCTTGCAGCATCATATTTCACAGAATGCTATACGTGTATAGACACTGTATATGGTGTGTTTGTGGGGTGTTACAAACAAATATAACACACGTTTCATGGCTTTGTGATTTCCATTTCACTATTGATTAGGAACGTGTATCAGATCTTGACTCCACTATTTGCACGTCACTAATAATAGATAAATTGGCACATTATTAAAAGGAACAATAGAAGAACAGAAAGTGCGGGGTTGTGAAGTGACTACAATATTGTTTTAGAGAAACTGACAGATTTATCTAACAGGTACCAGATATCTATGAGAGAAATGTAGTGATGTGGAAGTTTCCTTCTTGAAGACAAAGCTCTCAATATGATTAACAGAGTTAGACTCAAAGTATTTGACTTTTGTGTTCTGCTGGCTTCTTGTGGGAGTGCTGTGATGTGAAGTGAATGAAGTGATGAGTAGATGTTAAATCATGCCTCACTGGAAGGTTTATTACATGATGAATAAGCTTTTGATTGCCATCTCCGACACAATCTCAACTTCTTTCGGTAGTTCTGTCCTGTCTCACGATGTGCCAACATCTGCTATAAGAAGGAATTAATAGTTAGAATAGTTGGTCTGTTATTGGTAGTAGAAACCAAGCATTATAAGGTATGTTATCACTTTTCACAGGGAAAGAGTGGACAAGGGGATGGGTGCCTACCACAACCTCTCCATACACATTTCTTGCAGCTACATGATTACAGACATTTCAATAAAGGAACTACGTGCACTGACATGAACCAATATGACATCTACTGTAGAAGACATTAGTACTGTGGGCAGGGGCTTGCCGACATGATCGGTAGACCTATGCATACTGTTCATCTTTTTTTTCTGGGGCATTCAGTAAACATACACATGTTTCCCCCATGACAGCTTCCAATTAGATAGGAAATGGTCCACCTCATTGTCACCACACAGGTTGGCGAAAACTCCCCTTGTTAGACTGCTCAAGCACACTAAATGCATCCAAAAGCACTTTAAGACTTGTAGCACGAGTTTGTGTGAGAGCATGGTATAAATGTTGAAACACAGCTCTGCTTATAACCGATTTTCTGTGTAGATTTGAACATTAAGACAGTCGAGGACGTAAATCTGTGACAGTCTTAATGCTCGCGGAAACGTGGAGAAGAGTCCAGACTTTGATTGTAATGTGTGAAATGTCATAATGGAAAGTTAATAAAAAACATTCACTTTAAAAAGTAAATGTGTGCGTCCATGCACTTGTGGACTACATGTACCAGAATGCACTGCGGCTGTCAGATTCAGCCGAGCACTGTAACGCTGGCTGCTGCTGTACTGGCGAGGAACACACCGACACACGGGCTGGCTAGCTCAGTAAGTTGTGTGTATTTGTTTTGAGACAACTACTGTGTGTGTTACCAAATATAGTGTGCTTGATAATGGCGGCATGTGTTGTTGTGAAACTGCTCGGTTTCATCGTGTATGCTTTGACGACATTCTTACCAGACGTTAGCTTACGTTAGCTTGAATTAGCTGTTATCGTCATCCGGTAGCGAACTAAGCAAACCCACGAGTCCACGGGAAATGAGACATGTTTAGCAGCGCTGCTCCTGAAAGTAACGTTAGCTAAGTTTGTAAACCGGAGTTACTTCTTATTCAGTTGTGGAAACCTCTCGTGTGGCTAACATTCAGTCGTAATAATGGCCTTTGATTTTACAGTTACTCTTAATAAATCCGTGACAGTCGCTACTTTTCCCGTGAACGTTGTGTTGCAACTGTTAGCTATGCTACGCTTATACGTAACGCAACGTCATCAGTTAGTAACCGCAGCCAGCTGTGTCCGTGAACGTCTCACTGTAACACAGGTCTGCATCCTCTGTCACACGCAGCATCAGTGCTTCAAACATGGATCAAGACAACAATTCAGAGGTTTGTAATACTTACAGTTATTATATGTGTGTGTGTGTGTGTGTGTGTGTGTGTGTGTGTGTGTGTGAGTGTGTGTGTGTGTGTGTGTGTGTGTGAGTGAGTGTGAGAGAGAGAGATATGATGTCCTGCTCGCACTGGGTAAGAGGACACATTGCTCATTTTAAGTGTGTTAGTCTGATGTAATCTGTGTAAAAATACGTTATTCTGCAGTTAGTTTTTTTTTTTTTTAAACCATTGCAACTAGCCCAGAACAGTTACCCGATTTAGTTATATGCAATCAGCCCACTTTTCTTAAACTGGCTAGACATGGAATAATAATAATCAGGTATATTGTCTTGATCTTGCACTGATGTAAATATGCCCTCTGTCTAAGATATGTTTTTTTGTTTTTATGTCTGGCAGGATGAGTCAGTCAGCCCATCGGAGGACCCATCAGAAGAGGAACTGCCGTGTATACCTCCAGGGCTCTGTACGTTGTTGTTTTTTAAATGCAGTGTGTATGCTGAAAGATGGTGTAATACCTCTTTGATTGTTTGGCATGTCATGTCTCTGTTACGCAAAATATTAACAGTATTAACAGTATTTTTTTATATTGTCATTTCTAATTTAAACAGTAAATGCATGTTACAGTAATGGACATATTACAAGAAACTTGCAAGTGGAGGTTCAGTGTCTTGCTCAAGGACACTTCGGCATGCGAAAGGGAATTGATACCTCCTGGTGCAATAGTAGATGATCTTCACATAATCACACATTAACAGTTTTTCCAGATGCAAATGAATGCGCTAATGGCTTTGTCACTGTCCTCACAAATTCAATTCAATTCAGTTTATTTTGTATGGCCCAGAATCACAAATTAGAGTTTAAAGGACTGCGACGTGAATTCCAACAACTATAGTGAATGTGTGAAAGCAATTATTTCTGGAAGATTTTAATTTAGATAAATGTTTGTTAAATCACTATCTATCACTGGATCAGGTTACACAATGGTGATTGATCCTACATCAACTACGGACAATTCAACTTAAAAAACAAGTGAAAGTGAAAAGGGAGGCCGATTGTTTCTATTTTCATATTGGGGTTTCTCGAGATCGCCAGTAAGTGATCTAAGCTTTGAAATGTAACCTTTATGTTTTTAAGTAACATAGTCAAAGTTAAGTGATTCAACATTTTAAAAAGGGAACATTTAATTTAAAATAACTAAATATTAAAATCAATCTATTTAACAGCAATGTCAATGTCTCTGTTCAAACATCACCTCCCTTTTTTTAAAAGTGTGCTTCAATGCTTGGTGCAACAATATAAAATCATGTTCCGTTTTAACATTATCTTTATGTCACAATACAAATCATGTCCGACAATAACAAGGGCAAACTATATAATAGTTTGAAGCTTCATTCATAACGTTAACATTCAGATTTAATTATTATTATTATTATTATTATTATTATTATTATTATTAATAACTTACAGAAACTTTCTTTCCTTTCCTCTGTCGCTTTCTCAGAAAGTTTTTTTTAATTCACCATGTTTTTATGCTAGCCGCAGGGAGGCTCACACCTGTTTTAATCGGGCAGTCTAGCAGTGATCGTACAGCACCATAAATTACATTTATATAACCACTTAAAAATCTTATTTTCCCCTTTTTTATCGGGTTAATAACGTCAGTAAATATGATGTAAGACAGAAGCTTCAGATCTTCAGAAGACATTCGATACAACCATGCTTTAACTACTCTTATGGAGGGCAGAGCTACGTTTTGATGTGCAGGCATATAGAGAACGGGGCTGCGGGGCGTCAGATCAATGGGAAAAAAAGCGGCAAACTGGTTTATAATTAAGGATTTAGAGTTCACTTGTCACTCGTGATAACTGGGCTCAGCGGGTGGACATGCTGCTCCACCAGAAGCATCTCTAAATGCACAGTGGGGCGCCGATTCTAGAGATTATTTTATCATCATTGATCATCTCTTCAGTCATTGATATATGCAGATATGGCTTATCGCCGTAAGTGCCTAAGTAAAATATAATACTATTCAAAGTTGCTTAAAAATGGAAAAAATATCCTTCCTTTTTAATAGTTTAATTCATATTTCCTATAGTAAAGCATCAAACACTATAGTCTTCCTGTATTTTTGTGTCCCTTTTAATAACTGTCTTTGTTGTTCCTGTGTAGCGGACGGTGAATCAATAGAGATGCTTTGGCAGTTACGATCCCAGCGCCGCCAGTCGGCCCCTGAGCTCCCAGAGACAGTGACCCGTCTTACTGCCCCTGATGGCAGCATCCTATACCTGGTGGGCACCGCCCACTTCAGTGACAGCAGCAAAAAGGATGTGGCCATGGTGAGCCAATGAGAGCTTACTACAGGATTTGTGCAGTAGACTATGCCACTTACACCCTTTTTATATTGTGATATGCTGTGAATTGTCATTGAAATAATGGAGTAACTCTCTGAATGTGGAGAAGTGCTGTAGAGTAGCACCTGGAAGTTAGTTGGCCCGTCTGTATACTGCAAGTACAAGATTGACGTTCCTCTTTTGCCAAGCATAATCTTGTCTTTTGTTGCACATTGATGATATTGATTTTGTTTCCATCCTTCCTCACTGCTCCTTTTGCCATTTATCTCTTTCTTACTCTTGTATGCTTTCTTATTCTGTGTCTGTCACTTATCTCGCATACCCTCTGCTGTGCCTCTCACAGATGATCCGCGCTGTGCAGCCAGACGTTGTGGTGGTGGAGCTGTGCCAGTACAGGGTGTCTATGCTGAAGATGGATGAAGATACACTGCTGAGGGAAGCCAAAGACATCAACCTGGAAAAGGTTCAGCAGGCCATTAAACAGGTCAGTCTTACGGAATGATGGGAATTGCCAATGGTGGTAGTGTGAAAAACAGTGAGGGCAAATATAGCTAAGAAAGGACTGTATGTTCTGATTAAGGCAGTATTGGTGTTTTGATATTTGAACCTATGATGGGGGAACAAATGGTAAAGGAGATCTCTCATTGTTAAATTAAAATCTCTGATGCTCAAGCAGGATGAAGTGTCAGAGCTTTTAGTCTGTGCACCTGTTTTGTCTTCTTAAACTATGTTTATGTAAGCATGCATAAAACCACAGAATGATAGTAATCAATCTATTTAAAAGCTCAAATTTGAAGAATGTCTGTCTTTCTGTGAATGCTTATTTCTTTTCTGTCCTCTGTGTTTGTTAGAATGGCCTGATGTCTGGCCTCATGCAGATTCTGCTGCTCAAAGTTTCAGCTCACATCACAGAGCAACTGGGCATGGCTCCTGGAGGAGAGTTTAGGGAGGCCTTCAAAGAGGTAAATCATACACAAAACACGTGGAACGATCCTTACCATACCGTAAGATTCTTAGACAATGTCAAAGTGTTTCACTGCGCCGGTAAATAACAAACAAATGAGGCCTTGTGTACTGTCGGCCACAGCCTGCGGGAGCGAGTTGAAAAGCGAAAGGCATGTTAGACGATCGCTTATGTGTCATTCAGTTCCAGCTTATTCATTTAAAACGGTGAACAGACACTATAACTGGAACTAATTAGTTGCAATCCATTATCAGTAATTAATGGACACCCTCAGCCAATCGGATTCCCAAACCGTGTATGGTTGGTGGATATAGGTGGATGATGGTTTCAGATTGTTTCTTTATCATTTCTTTCTTTCCACACAGGCTGGACAAGTGCCGTTCTGTAAATTTCACCTTGGGGACCGGCCGATCCCGGTGACGTTCAAGCGGGCCATTGCAGCTCTCAGCTTGTGGCAGAAGGCCCGTCTGGCGTGGGGTCTTTGCTTTCTGTCAGATCCAATCAGGTATATGTTCACCAGTCACTTTTTGTCACACCGTGTTGTGTCTTTCTCAATATCTACACACCACACAAGAAAGGTTTTGGGGTATTGTTGTAGCAGTGGAAAACATGTTTGCTTTGGACAATTGTTGCCTGGAAGAAAATACAACTACAGTACATGTAGCTGCATTCATAGCTGTCTGTGTAGAAATAGGGATTTTACAGAGTACATGCCATTCTGTCAATTTGGTAAACTGACAGCGTCTTTGAAATCTGACTTGAAGCTTTTTGCATGAAGTGATGATGTGTCCACCTTTTTAATATATATTAGATTGAGTCTGTTACATCCTCTGACGTATAAAGCGAGACCTAAACAAAATATATGCTTTAACGAATGTTTCATTTTCTGTAAAAAAGAGACTGATTTCTCCTAAATTATAAATAATTATAAATATTATATATAAGTGTTGTATACACCTTTTTATACTGGAGACCTTTTAATAGCGGATGCAAAAAAAATGCTTCCAACAACATAAATGCAAACTGTTAACATGATTTTGAAAAAGATATGACCCGACACATTTTACTGTTTGTTTGTTCCTCATTCTTTACTTAATACTGTGTGAACAGAAAACAATGTATTCCCCTTCCTATGTGACTACCAACAACTCTGGTGGTCTGTTTGTCATGTTTTTAGTAAAGAAGACGTGGAGAAGTGCAAACAGAAGGACCTGCTGGAACAGACCATGTCAGAGATGATCGGCGAGTTTCCCGCTCTCCACCAGACCATCGTGGCTGAAAGAGACATCTACCTCACGCACACACTCCGCCAGGCTACGCGTTGTGTGGAGGCCCCCCGTAATGCTCAGAGTGGGTATTCAACTGGTCAATAAGCTCGCAATCGCATTGTTCATATTTGTAGATTTTCAGTTTTGTAATCCCGTTCTTTCCCCATTGGCAAGTATGTGCATTATATGTATTGGTTGATACATGCATATAGTCTTATTCACATACATAACATAGTTGTTTTACGTAATTAAATTGTTTTAATTGTATTTTTTAAATGTATCGTTAGAATTGTACAGTATCTGTGCTTGATATAGCTTTTTCCTCTCACAAGACATGTCAACGTACTGTGTATATCTGTCATCAAAGGTGTTACGAAATTATTGCGGAATTAACCAACCGATAATGACTGCGTGGTTTGAATGCCACAGAGACTGATAATGAAAAAACTGAGTCATGTTGTGTATAAAAAAGGTGACATTTTTAACTTTATTTTTCCTCTATTTTGCATTCCCGGTAAGACCACAGGAATTCATGCTCTGTGAATCTTATTGTTTATGTTCAGCAGTGTCTTTTGTCTGGATGATTTATGCATTGTCAAAAAGGGAAGAATCCAGACATTCAGGGTCAGTCATTTGTACTGAAATATATATCTAAAGCGTTGGGTAATTCATTTTGTCAGTCGAGATATGACCTGGGGTTTAAACATATTGATAAGAAATATAAAGAATATGTGGTTCTAGATGTTTTGACTGTGTGTGTCACAGAATATGTTCTATTCTCTTTTCCTTATAGAAGTGCCTGCCGTGGTGGTGGGAGTTGTTGGGATGGGTCACGTCCCTGGCATAGAAAAAAACTGGGAGAAGGAGCTCAACATACATGAAATCATGAGGTGAGTTCAGGAAGTAATATAAACATTATTTAACTGCGTCTTGACAATCCCACAGCTGCTCAGTGTGTCTGTCCGTCTCTTCCTCAGTGTTGCACCTCCCTCACGTTTTGGCTGGGTGTTGCGCACGGCCGTAAAGGGCGTCATGGTGGGAGTGCTGGGATATGCCTGCTACCGTGCTGGAGGGAGTTTAGGTAAAGCCCTCCTGTCTTTACCTGCAGTCCAATCTTTACTGGAGACTCTGCGGCCACCCTCTGCTCTCAGCCAACAGTGACACAACCTTTGACCGATTGAAACATTGCATTTTTCACCGGTAGCCTTAAAAGCAGGAGGTGAGGCTGGAGGAAGGGTTTCACCAGTCCACACTATGAACTAACAGGATTTCAGGGGGTTAAGAGCCTCCCACCTTGCATCGATGTCCCTGTAGACGCAGCAGGTCCGTACTGCCAAATAAACCACGACAGTACTCTTTATTTTCTTCCAGATATTGTGAAAATCATGCATTTTGTAAGGTTTACAAATGAGAATAATTTATTTTGAATGCATTTCCAATTTCCCCACCGTACCTTTTTTAAATGAATACATTTTTATTTGACAAGTCATCAGAATCACCTTCAGTCACGTGCCCTGATGTGAGTGAGCCATTTTCCAAGAGGCACACTTTTTCTAACGCTGTCCTCGTATTCCTTCCTCCTTTCTGGTGCCTGACAGCAATTTCGGTAATTGGCCCATTTCAAGTCCAGCACTTTATATAAGAGTCTTGTACTGTACATGAAGCCTATGGATGCGGAAAAGAAAGTACAGTATCAAGTCAGTCACTATACTCGTAAATACAATCTAGGAATAATCTTGGTGCATGGAGTGACCCTCATGGTGTGAGATAAATGTCTGAATTCGAAGGCTGATCGTCTTCTTCTTCTTCTTCTAAAAAGCTTCTATTTGAAATCCACATTCTTCCAAATGTACGTAAGACAAAAGTGTTTCCCATGTGCACGTCCTGTCCACATCAACAGACAAGTGCCTCGTGTTGCAGCAGTAAGGGCTAATGGTGAACTTAATGGAATGGCAAAAATACATATATGCATCTTACACATACTATAACCAAATGGTCAATGCAATTTTCTAATGTTCTGTCTTTATATAATTATATGATGGACTTGTTATAATAAATACTGTTGCCCTTAAAATAGCCCATCTACTTTGTGTTGTGTAGGGTTCCGTTAAAATTACGCCATAGCCCCTTCATTTTCGTTTAACAGAGACAGGCTTAAGTGTGCCTCAGGATGAGCAATGCATTTGTCTTGTAATTTGTATATTTAATTGTTTCTCCAGTATAACGCACACTCACATATTGGCTTGAACTGGCGCCATCTGTGAGTAAGTTATTCATACTTGAACCAAAAATATGCATCTTGTACAGAAAGACATCTCTGAAAAACCTCCACATGAGAACATCTGTAATTCAGCGCACCAGCTGTTTGTACTTTTATGATATATGCATTATCACTTGCCAGTTGGATTGTTGAATGGGATGAAGATGATAGCAAAGAAATTGGTTTGTTTCCTTCTGAGTATTGAACTTTACCGTAATGATTTCTCAGCGTAACTTTGTGATGAACTTGTTTTGACTACTGTGAGAGAAATAGACAGTTTAGGTTGGTCTGGTTTGGAGGTAAAGCCTTACACTGCTATCACTGCTGCCTTTGACCCTCAGATTACCAACACTGACCTGTATCCACAGTACAGAGCTTCTTATTGCACGTGTTTAAAAAAAAAAAAAAAAGAGACATCCTGGGAGATTTGTTCTGTGGAAGATGACCTAACAAATCAAATGGTCTGAACAAGTCATTAACAAGTCTGCAATGGCATAAACCAACATCATTTTCAAAGTATTCCTTCTCTTAATTTTGAGTGTACGGTACTAGAATTATTCAGATTTATTTATAAGAGCTATGACAGTAGATCATGTGCTGTCTTTTGTTTGTGAAATGGTCCGATGGACTAATATGGGACTTGAGTAAAGAAGCATTACCACACATAATTAAGTCACCCACACACCAAACTGTCTGTCTCCCTCCCATGTTGTGTCCAAAGGTTTATTCTATTGTATGTTGGAGAATTGCCAAGAGAAAACTGTATGAATGCTTGTATTCCGTTTCAGTATTCGTTTCTCTGTGTCCTTGTGTGGTATTGTCATTGTTACCAAACATTAAATCCTAACTTCTGTAATGAATTATTAAACAATTTTAAGTAAAGATAAACTCTATTTACCTCACGAATGTTTTTTTTTTAAATGCCCTGTTGCGTTACATTAGCTGCAAAGATGTGAATGCACTCAGTGATGATTACATAGATTACTAGAGTCCATTATTTCATTTTATTAAAATCAGAATCAGAATCAGCTTTAATGGCCATGTAAATTTGCACATACATGGAATTTGACTCCGGTTTCACTTGCTCTTCGTACTTTTTTCACACACACAATATACAAGATAAATATAAAAAATATAAAAAGGACATTAAAGACAGTAGTAAAACAACAAAAAAGTGCAGATAGTGCAGATGAAGAGTCTGTTTAACTGTTAATCAGTGACGGCCAGTGGGAAGAAGCTGTTTCTGTGTCTGGTGGTTTTGGCGTACAGTGCTCTGTAGCGCCTTCCAGAGGGGAGGAGTTGGAACAGCTTGTGTCCAGGGTGTGAGGGGTCTGTGGTGATCTTTACAGCCCGCTTCCTGACTCTGGCGGTGTGCAAGTCCAGGATGGAGGGCAGGCTGGAACCAATGGTTCTCTCTGCAGACCTGACGATCCGTTGGAGTCTGACTCTGTCCTGTTTGGTGGCCGATCCAAACCACACAGTGATGGAAGAGCAGAGGACAGACTGGATGATGGCGGAGTAAAACAGGATCAGCAGCTCCTGAGGCAGGTTGAACTTCCTGAGCTGGCGCAGGAAGTACAGCCTCTGCTGGGCCTTTTTCCGAATGGTGTTGATGTTAGCGGTCCACTTCAGGTCCCGGGAGATTGTGGATCCCAGAAACTTGAAGGTCTCCACCGCAGAAACAGTGCTGTTGTGTATTGTTAGGGGGGGTAGTGTTGGAAGTCTACTGTCATCTCTACAGTTTTGGCCTTGTTCAGCTCCAGGTGGTTCTGACCACACCAGAGGACCAGCTGTTCAACCTCCCGTCTGTACGCAGACTCGTCGCCGTCGCTGATGAGGCCGATGACCGTTGTGTCGTCTGCGAACTTCAGGAGTTTAACAGATGGGTCCCCTGAGGTGCAGTCGTTGGTGTAGAGGGAGAAGAGCAGTGGAGAGAGCACACATCCCTGGGGGGCGCCAGTGCTTATAGTCCGGGTGCTGGATATGATTTTTCCCAGCCTCACCTGCTGCGTCCTGTCTGTCAGGAAGTTTGTGATCCACCGGCAGGTGGGGGCTGGCACGGTGAGCTGGGAGAGTTTGGGTTGAAGAACCTCCGGGATGATCGTGTTGAATGCAGAGCTGAAGTCCACAAACAGAACCCTTGCATATCTCCCTGGGGAGTCGAGGTGTTGCAGAATATGGTGCAGTCCCATATTTACTGCATCATCCACCGAGCTGTTTGCACGGTAGGCAAACTGCAGGGGGTCCAGCAGGGGCCCTGTGATGTCCTTCAGATGGGTCAACACCAGCCTCTCAAAGGACTTCATGACCACAGACGTCAGGGCGACGGGTCTGTACTCATTTAATCCTGTGATGGAGGATTTCTTGGAGACCGGGATGATCAAGGAGCGCTTGAAGCAGGAAGGGACTTCACACAGCTCCAGTGATCGGTTGAAGATCTCCGTGAAGATGGGGGCCAGCTGGTCAGCACAGACTTTCAGGCAGGAGGGGGACACACCGTCTGGGCCCGGAGCCTTCCTGATCTTCTGTCTCTGAAAGAGCCGACTCACATCCCCTTCGCAGATCCTCAGTGCCGGTTGGGGGTTGGATGGGAGAGGTGAGGCAGAGAGTGGAGGTGATTGTTCGATGATGGAGCAGTTGGGCGGGGTGGAAGTGGGCTTATCAAACCTGCAATAGAACACATTCAGGTCGTCAGCCAGTCGGTGATTGTCCTCAGTGGGGGGAGATGGTCTCTTGTAGTTGGTGAGTACCTCCAGGCCTCTCCAAACTGACGAGGGGTCGTTGGCTGAAAACTTTTTTTCCAGCTTATCAGTGTAGCTCTTCTTAGCTACCTTGATCTCCCTCGTTAGAGTGTTCCTGGCCTGGTTGTACAGAATCCTGCCCCCCCCCCCCCCCCCCCCCTCTGTAGGCCTCCTCTTTAGCCCGACGAAGCTGCCTACAAAATGATGTATGTTTGGGTTGATTTAAGATAAGATAGAACTCTATTAATCCTGAAGGGAGTTCTTGTGACGGAGATTAATGAAAGATTAAAACAGAAGAATTAGAACAAACAATATAGGAAAAGTATTATCTTATATAAACAATAGATTGATAAGTATTAGGTGTAATAATTATAATGCATTTTATTTGTATAGTGCTTTAAAGGGTAGTCAAGGCACTTTACATGGTAACAGAAGGAATAGAAGCAATAGCAATGTACACAAGAGAGATTACATAACAGTAATCAACAAAACAAAAGCAGATTTAAATAAATTAGTTTTAAGTGCAGTTTTGAAAGTGGCGGAGAATTATGTGCTGGGGAGAGAGTTCCAGAGGTAGGGGCAGCAACAGAGAAGGCCCTGTACAATAATAAGTCAGTAAAATTAATGCAGTAAAATAATTAAAATGTAATTAAATTAATGAATTACAACAACATAAGAATAGAAATGAGTACAAATATAAAGTGTATAAGAAGTAACATTACCACCAGTGGTTAAGAAGATGACAATAGAAAAGTTATTAAAAAAGTCATATTACACAGGATACATTGAAAGAAAAAAATGCTCATTTGATATAATATTTAATCAAGTAATAACGAGACAAATATGACCTCAACCATGTTAACTTAGTTTGACATTGATTTTAGTGTCGGCCCAAATGGTTCCGTCTTCACTGCGCGTTTCCGGACAGATAAGGATGTAACATACAGTCTCGCAAACATCCGCTACAGTTAGCAGGGTTACGAAAGCGTGACTTGTATCCACCGTGTAACTGCGTCAGTGAACACAGACAGACACACGAGCGGGGCCGGACAGATGGCCTTGTTTGGATGGCTTATTTAGGACCGTCACGCATCTTCGTCCCCGGTGTGTCCGCCTTCAGACTCCTCGGTGCGGTCGGGATGGCCGACATGGGTCTCGCGACCAGTCGTTCCCCGCTGGAGCGGCTCGAGTTCGACAACGTCGCCCTCAAGAAACTCCCTGTGGACTCGTCCGAGGAGCCCGGGGGGCGCCAGGTGAAAGGAGCGTGTTTCTCCCGGGTGAAGCCGCAGCCGCTGACCAAGCCCCGGTTCGTGTCCGTGTCGCACGAAGCCCTGGCGCTGCTGGGGCTCACCGGGGAGGAGGTCGCGAGCGATCCGCTCGGGCCAGAGTATCTCAGCGGGTCCAGAGTCATGCCCGGATCCGAGCCCGCGGCTCACTGCTACTGCGGCCACCAGTTCGGACAGTTCGCCGGGCAGCTGGGCGACGGGGCGGCCTGCTACTTGGGGGAGGTGAAGGTGCCGCCCGGACAAGATCCCGAACTGCTCCGGGAAAACCCGAGCGGTCGGTGGGAGATTCAGGTGAAAGGAGCTGGATTGACTCCTTATTCCAGGTACACGGGTTTGTTGTTTGTGTAGTGTTAGCTTGGGTTGTTTTTATTATGCTCATTTTATGAAACGCAACAGAGATGTTAAACCGTGGAGAAAAGACAATAAGCCTTACAGATTATTTAAAGGAGCAGATGTGGTTCAAGAGAGTTTTAAAGGGATTGTTAAGCTTTGCCACGGTTGATATGTGCAACTGAAATATATCTGGTCACCTTTCTTTGTGATGATCTATCTTTTATTCTGTCCCTCCATAGACAAGCTGATGGCCGTAAGGTCCTGCGCTCCAGCATAAGAGAGTTCCTGTGCAGCGAGGTGATGCACTTCCTGGGTGTCCCCACCACCAGAGCCGCCTCCGTAGTGACCTCCGACAGTAAGGTCGTACGAGATATCTACTACAGTGGGAATCCTCGCCACGAGAGATGCTCTGTGGTCCTCCGTGTTGCTCCCACCTTCCTCAGGTGAGTGCCGATTGTCCCCCTCCCGTCTTTCATGGATGTGTGAGATCCTCAAGATGCACGCACACACACAAACATACACACAAGAGTTGTTTGTCTCAGTTGTGCGCTCTCTGAGCAGGTTTGGATCCTTTGAGATCTTCAAGCAGGCCGACGAGCACACTGGCCGTCAGGGTCCCAGCTATGGACGGGATGAGATCCGAGGTCAGATGATGGATTATGTCATTGAGATGTTTTACCCTGACATCCAGCAGAATCACCCAGATAGGGTGGAGAGGAACGTGGCTTTCTTCAGAGAGGTCAGGGCACATGAGTCACACTGCATGCAAATTTCAGCTCTTGACTAACTAATGAATGACTGTAAGACTTGCATGTTTTTCTAACGTGTACGCGAATCAGCAGGTAACAAGATTTAAGGTCTGACGTTACAGTTTGGAGCCAAGAACATTTGGATCCTCTTAAACTGACTGCATGTGCTGAGTCACTGTGACATCGGCTCAATATGAGATTAACACATTAACCAGGCATTAAACTCTGGATAGAGACTTTAGACATTTTCCTCATCTAATTAGTAGGAATCACATCATTCATACTTGTGGTTTGTTTTCTGATTCTGGAAATGCAGTACAACCCTCTCATGTCAGATTACGGTCTTCTCCCTGTGTGTAGGTGATGCTCCGCACGGCTCGACTCGTGGCTCAGTGGCAGTGTGTGGGTTTCTGCCATGGAGTCCTGAACACAGACAACATGAGCATCCTGGGACTCACGCTGGACTACGGTCCATATGGCTTTATGGACAGGTCAGACATTTGCACAGTGTTTTGGCCAATTGCTCTTGATTGATCCAACAGTCATTATGTTGTTCCTGTATGGTCACTCATCAGTTGATGGAGACGCAACTTTCCTTATGCCTCTCAGGTTTGACCCGGATTTCATTTGCAACGCTTCAGACAACTCCGGCCGATACTCCTACCAGGCCCAGCCAGCTATCTGCAGGTGGAACCTGGTGAAGCTAGCGGAGGCGCTTGCTCCAGAGCTGCCACCGGACCGGGCTGAGTCTGTTATGGACGAGTACCTGGATCTATATAACGGCTTCTATCTGGAGAACATGAGGAAGAAGCTGGGCTTATTGAAGAAGGACGAGCCAGAGGATGAGCTCCTGATCACAGAGCTGCTGCAGTCCATGCACAACACCGGTGGGATGGATTATAAAGCATTATATATTGCTAAAGAGAGAGCATCTCATCTTGTGAGAGGCGAAGAGTTTGAGAATACAATTTGTACAGTACTGAATATAAAATGTATTTAATCGTCACTGGTGCTACTTGACCCATCACATCATTGTTGTAACCTTTCCTGTGTCTCACCTGCAGGTGCTGACTTCACCAACACCTTCCGTAGCTTGAGTCAGATTTCCTGTCCCACTGAGGGAGAAAGTGAAGGAGACAAGGAGCTTGTCAAGAAAGCCACAGACCTGCTGGTAGAGCAGTGTGCCTCCTTAGAGGAGCTCAAGGCTGCAAACAAACCCACTATGGATACACGGTGAGCTAGCCATGCATGCTGCATGTTTTATAAACGCACTGTGTTTTGTCTATTTACCATCACAGAAAGGAAATATGAATAAAACTCAGTTTAGTTTGATTTGGGGTTGGAGGTATTAGGAATAAAATGGTAAAAGCAGCTCGACCTGATTAGCTGGACGTGTATATTTCTTACAATAGCCAAGTCTCTTTAAGGTATTTGCCCTGCTAGAGATTGCCATGCACTTTAGTATGGAAATAGATGGTTTCCAGTAACTTGGCCTATGTCCAATGCCACTGACGGATACAAAATATTTTTTTACCCACACTATGTTTGCTCCATGATCAAATAGTGTGTTTTGTAAACTAAATCCTTTACTGTACATATTCATGGTTGCCAGAATCATACTATTTGTACATCTTGTAGTCAAAACTTTTATATGATGAACAAAATAAGTATGTTAAGGTTGCCATGATTTAATTAAGCACAATATAGGAATAGCTAAATTATTAGAAAAATATGTTCAGACTGTCCAATATTTTAGTTTAGTTTGGTGTGATGCACGTTGTAGCCTCCAGGTGCCACTAGTGGAGCTTTATATTATTGCTGTTTGTATACTATGTGAGAAAAATCACATACATCTTCTTCGGTCGGTTCAGGGCAGCGGAGAAAGCTGTAATGACAACACATTTAAATCTGTTATCTGATTTCCTGCCTGAATGTGTATTCTTGTGCATGTAAACGTAGTCAGTGGACCAGAACTTAATCATCAGTTGTTTTGTTCATCTTGTTACCTCAGATTCTCCGTATTGTATCGAACAACAGTTAGAACCTGGATTGCCTGCACTGGCAGCACTGGGCCTCTTCTTCCTCCAACACGCCAATATGTCGTATAACCGTTGTGTGTTTTCTGTCTGCTGATGACAGCGAGCTGTCGATGCTGTTGTCTATGGCTCAGAGCAACCCGGCACTGTTCCAGATGATCTCAGACAGGACGACAATTGCGAGGCAGTTGGAAAAACTCGGCAAACTGAAAGACCTGATGGAGAACAGCCAGGAAGAGCTGAAAACCAAACAGGCAGAGGAGTGGAGCCGCTGGATCACACGCTATAGGTGAGATTTGGAGGGGGGATTCATAGGCAGATAGAGGGATGAAGGCAAGGTATAGTAAAAGGAAAAGCTGAGGCACATATAACAAGAAGTAGAGGGTGGTGGGACTGCATGTACCGGATAAGAGCTTTGTGGGTGGATGGGCATGGCTGGAAGTGTGACTGATAAAGGGGGCGGACAGGGAGAAAGAAGAGGAAATGGGGCGCTGAGTGTGCCATTGCTCCACTCCCAGACTGAGCGCTTTGTGTTATCCCTGCCACAGGAAGCGTCTGGCTCGGGAGCTCGAAGGCCAGAGTGATGTGCAGGCTGCGCAGGAGGAGAGGGTGAGGGTGATGGACAGCACCAACCCCCGCGTGGTGCTCAGGAACTACATCGCCCAGAATGCAATTGAGGCTGCTGAGAGCGGAGACTTCTCTGAGGTCAGGCTTGGACTTCTACTTTTGTACAACTGAATGTCACTTTATCATACCCTTATCTTGATTTGGACTGTTGTGCATTTGAGTTCGATGTTACCAGAAAAGGTTTCTACTGCACTGAGAGCGATTTCCAAGTAGCAAAACTTGTTGTTCTCTTTATTGTCAGTGTTTTCGGTTTCAGGGTGTTTACCTGCTCTCACTTCCTCTCTGTGCTGCAGGTCCAGCGAGTCCTCCAGGTTATGGAGAAGCCTTTCTCTTCGCAGCCGGGTCTGGAGCAGCCTGCGTGGGGGGGCGGAGCCGAGGCCACCAAGCGGGGAGAGAGGGATGAAGGAGAGGAACAACAGCCAGAGGCGGCCTCTGCATCCACAGCCAGAAATCCTGTTCCCTATGACAGCAGGCCCCCAGCTTGGGCCGATGAAATCTGTGTCACATGATCTTCGTAATAACTTCCCTGTTCGCTTTCCTGCCTAAAATGATGAGAGTTTATTGGTCTTGTGCATTTTATGTACAATTCTCCATTACTTCGGGCAGGCAGCGTCGGGGAAGTTAGCATGAGGCGCGACACCCCATAGGCTACCTAGCTGAACCAAAGCAGACAGGCGGTGGGTTGATGTTAGTGGCACAAATGCATATAGATACAAGTATGATGTTGCCATGTGGGGCGAAAAGATTTTCAGCATATCTGAAATGTGTTTAATTTCCTCCATTGTCTGACATTCCTGCTTAAAACAACATCAGAAGTGACTTGATGAGGAAATTGATAGATAAGGTTTCTTTAAGGTGGATTTATTTTGGATTCCCTTGAATGCAAGATTCATTAGGAGAACTGGCCTGCAACAGAAGAAGGCAGATAAAGACATTTTGGAGAAGACATTATTCTTTTGACTTTACAAAGAAGCCCCTCAACTCGTTCCCTGTCTGCTTGGTGTTTAACTAGCTGTTAATGACGATTCAGACAACAAGTCCTACAGTGACCTGTCTGACTCTGACAAACTGTGAGGTGCCGCCTCAACATATACCAAATTGTGTGTGTGCGTGTGTGTGAGAGAGAAAAATGATGTTTTTGGGCATGTATGGATGAAGGGGAGTGATTTCACTTAAGCCACAGTAAATGAACGCACAACACTGTTTATTCTCCTATAATGTAAGACAGTTTATAGGCATAGAGCCACAACCATAACTTACCACTTTTGTTACCTAACATGTAAAGTAAGCAGCGATACTCTACCGTGGGCCTAGAGTCGAGCAAAGGGAAAAGGGGGAACTGTGTGTTTTATATTTGGCTGTTTTAGTCGGGTTGTGAATGTGTAAACCTCTTAGGGAAAGATGTATTTTGTCTGATGTCTCGCACTAATGACTTGCCATATTTGAACTTTGATCAATCTGTTGGTTTGGCCAATAACTGTAGATTAGTCGTCAAAACCAAGCTATTAAAACTGGACATTTGCACAAAAAGTGGCAGAATTGACATGCAATTATATTGTTTCAAAGTTTTATTTTTCCTTAATAAATATGGACTATATGGTTGATCTCTTCCTAATAAACTGAGCGGTCAATAGACATCAAGTCTAGCTATCATAGCTGCCTTCTCTTTTCATGAACTGAACTCCACCGCCACATTCTTTGTTGCTTAACATCCCTCCACTCTGATAACAGACACGACTTTAAACTCGTCCTCTGTGTAAATGCCACATCGGCCGAGCTGATACAATCTGAGTAATGCTCATGTCCCAGCAAGTCGCACATATTTGCTTCCCCTTCACAGAGGAACACGTTGGCATTTAAAGGCCTGCGCTTATTGCCAACTCTTTCAGGTTGCAATCCAAACTGCGCACCTACCAACGCATTTCAAAGTAATGGCGTCAGCTTAGTTTCGTATTTCTCACATTCCAGTCTCCTCTTCACCTTTTAATTGTAGGCCTCCCGCGGGACTCGGGAGTGGCTTTATGTGACCTCAGGGTGCGCCCTGAGCGGCTGACACGCAGAGCTGCGCAATGATCCAGACTGAGCGCATAGGTGGGATCTGGAACAATGGGTGTGTAGCGACGGAGGAGACACAACAACCAAAAGAAGAACATTTCCTAGACGTTTGATTTGATTTTTAAACGAATAGGATGTCCAAGCGAGTCAGACCCGGCTATTACCGCCAAGACGTCAACAAAACCTCATGGGAAGTACCGGAACGGTACCGGGAGCTGAGGCAGGTGGGGACGGGGGCGTACGGGACGGTGTGGTAAGTGAATTTCTGCCAAACTGGGAGAAGATATACTACTGGTCGTACAGCGGGTGTTATGGGGAGCGCGGGGGACAAAGAACGCGACGGGACAGATGGTGCCTTCGGCGGCCGCTCGGTGCCACAGCCAAACAAAAGAAAAGTACGTGAACGCATGCTGCTTCACTTCCTTGTATGATGGAGACACTTGCGGCCATAGCTTCGCCTCACGACACTCACTCATATGCCAAGTATTGAGTTATGTAGAGCGCATGGGTGGCTCCTTGAGAAAGAGGTGCGCTCACCAAAGTTGACCGACGCCGGACAATGAGGAGCAGCTTTCCAAGCAACCTTGTGCGTCCCGCAGCATGCGGCCCCTTTGTTATTAACTCTGTGGGCGGGGACTAAAGTGCCCGGACGGACTCGACGCAACTTAATAACACATGAACAACTCTGAAACATTGTTGTGCTTGGATATGAAGTGGAGATGGAGCCGCCTGCTACAGCCATCACTGCTGCAGTACAGGCAGGGACGTACTGGGACATCTTGAGTATAATATAAGGGATGGGCGGGGGGCTACGGGGGTGGGGGTTAAATACAGGTTTGGGCTTATAGTGAACATTCCTGATCTAAGATGATTTTTTCTCACCCTCAGCTCAGCAGTGGACTCCAGAACAGGAACCAAAGTGGCAATCAAGAAGCTGTACAGACCTTTCCAGTCGGAGCTCTTCGCTAAGCGGGCCTACAGGGAGCTGAGGCTTCTCAAACATATGAAACATGAAAACGTGAGAGTCTGCATAATCTGTAGTTATGGGGCCCAGGCCCTCAGGGGTGCACAGCTATTTTTCTGTTTACATTAGTGCACGTGTACAGTTCTGACTGGATGGAGTTTTGGACATCTAAAGCAGCTTAAAATGTAACTTGAGCATGCAGCATTTATTTGTTAAGAATGGATCAAAAGTGTAACATATGGTATATTTCTGTCTGGCGCAGGTGATTGGCCTATTTGATGTTTTCACCGCTGACCTCTCTCTGGACAGATTCAATGATTTGTAAGTTCTCGTTCCGCAGCAGGGCAGTTTTGAGCTATATATCTGTTGTTTTTATAGTGCACAACATTTTTCAAAATAATTTCAATCCTGTTGGGATGCAACTTTTCCAACAGTTTCCCACTCGTAACATTTCCTTCTTCCTCAAGTTATCTGGTGATGCCGTTCATGGGGACAGATCTGGGGAAGCTGATGAAGCTGCAGAGGCTGTCAGAAGAGAAAATTCAGTATTTGGTTTATCAGATGCTCAAAGGGCTCAAGGTGGAGCACTCTCCTTTGATCATTGATTATGGACAATCTATTAATTTACTACTTGAGTTTATTTGTTCTGTTGATTACATTCCTGTTATATTCTTTTATTACAGTATATCCATTCTGCTGGAATAATTCACAGGGTAAGTTCTTTGTTATATTTCCACCATGTATGTGTGAGATACAGATTACGTTCAAACATTGTTATCTATTATTAAAGGGAGCTGGTGCTTCCTGTTTATTAATGTATGCCCTCCCTTTATTACACAAGTTGACTAGATTTTAGGTTCCTCTTGCTACTTTGGTACAAACTCACAGTCATAGTTGATCTTTTCACATGGATATTTGCAGGACCTCAAACCAGGAAATATTGCCATCAACCAAGACTGTGAGCTCAAGGTACAGTTGTACACATCCTGATAACCCAAACACCCATCATGTGCCTTCATTTTAGGATGTATAATCAGAGTTATGGTTTAAAATGGACAACCTATAACTATAAACAACATGAATGCATTGCCTAGATTGTCATATCCAAAATGTCTTTTAACCAGACTTACTTCATCATTATGAGAAAGACGTTGATGTTGCTGTGTCTAACTCGACTGTGTTTCATCTGTCAGATCTTGGACTTTGGTTTGGCGCGCCAAGCAGACAGCGAGATGACGGGATATGTGGTTACCCGCTGGTACAGAGCCCCGGAGGTCATCCTGAGCTGGATGCACTACACGCAGACTGGTAATGAAGAGCTAATTAAAGGAAGAAAAACCCTGACATCTTTCATCGATGTTGGGTCATGTTCAGTGCTCTCCTTTAGCACTGCATTAGTGGTTTCAGTGTTCTCACTTTCCCTCAACTGAGGGCTTCCGCTTCACCTATAGTGATTTACTACATTTCCCCGAATTACCTTTGAATCCTCTAGTGAACCGGCAGAGTTTTGTTGCTTTGTTTTTAAAATTTATGAATGTTTTGCAAGTCTTGTTGTTGCAGTGCATTCAATTGAGTTTATTTTGTATAGCCCAAAATCACAAATTACAAATTTGCCTCGGAGGGCTTTACTATCTGTACACATACGACATCCCTGTCCCGGGACCTCACATCGGATCAGGAAAAACTCCCCCAAAGAATAGAAAAAACCCTTTCACAGGGAAAAAAGGAAGAAACCTTCAGGAGAGCAACAGAGGAGGATCCCTCTCCCCTGATGGACAGAAGCAATATATGTCACGTGTACAGAATGAACAACGTAACAGAGTTACAGCACATTCAATAAATATGACTCAATTATAGGAAAATTATTCATATAGTGAGTAGTAGACATGGACCACGATCCAGATAACCACGATCCATGGGAAATTGAGGCGAGACTGCAAAGAGGCTCCCGGAAGAAATAGTTAGTAATGTACATTGAAAAGACATGAATTCATCCAGAAGGCGAGAGAGCAGCTAATACAGGAGTAATGTGATCTCTTTTCTTAGTTTTCGTTAGTACACAAGCTGCAGCATTCTAGTCCACCGAGGCTACAGTCAGACTAGACATTCGTACTTTTTGCTCTTTTTAAAGATAGATGTCTCTGTATGATTGTGAACAGTGAGTCTATTTCCTTGGAAATATGTTTAAAAAATACTCAGAATAACAGCACGACATGTATTTGTTTGAAAGTGGTAGGATGTGGTGTTTAAAAGATATTTGTCCATTTTAGTCAGATGGTAATATCACGTATTGCCCACTAGATGGTGATCTCTCAATGCTTTTATTGCAAGTGCTATTTTTTAGGGAATGCATGCATCTGCAGCTGCTGATCACTGGCCCACAATGTCTTGTAATTGTATGTTGCTTAAGATGGTAACAAAACATCTGAAGTGTTGTTTTCTGTTTCTTTCTCAGTGGATATTTGGTCAGTGGGCTGCATCATGGCGGAGATGCTGCAAGGAAAACCCCTTTTTAAAGGCAGCGACCGTATCCTTTACCTCACTGACCTTTTCCTCTGACATCTAACGCTGAAAGTCATAGCAGTGTAGTTTTTTGCAGGATCAAGTAAAATTGCACAATTATGTGACAGAATGAACCTGTAACTTCGAATAGTCACATTTGACCCTTGACCCCCGTTCTTCAGACCTAAATCAGCTGACTGAGATCATGAAACTCACAGGAACACCGACCCAGGAATTTGCATCGAAACTAGAATCTGACGACGTGAGTTCAGAACATGCAACACACATACAAACTTAAGAATATACGCCTTGATTTTGTTGTCGCAACATATATATCATGCGCCCAAATCTACTGAATTTTAAGAATTGGGAGCACAATCAGGCAAAATCTGTGGGTTTGTGCTGCATTAAATAGCCTCTTTTCTTTTCGTAGGCCAAAGGCTACGTCAAAAGCCTTCCAAAAGTGGAGAAGAAAGACCTTCAGAATGTGTTTTCGACAACGAATCCACAAGGTAAGACATGCCCATCCTTGCCAATGGATGCATTTTCAGTTCCACAGTCAAACTGAGATTTGACTTTCCGTTTCCACTCTTTCATCAGCCGTGTCCGTGCTGGAGTGCATGTTATTGCTTGATCCAGAGAGCAGGGTAACCGCTGCAGAGGCTCTCACGATGCCTTACTTCTCTGAGTTCAGAGAACCAGAGGAGGAGACGGCAGCACAGCCGTATGACCACTCGTCAGACAACACAGACCAGCCCTTGGACCTGTGGAAACGTAAGGATGAAAGGGAGGCGGAGCTGTGACGGGGAAAGGAACAGGAAAGAAATGAGCCGTCATGTTTTAATGATCAGTGCTGTGCTTCTTTCTTTAGGTCACACCTTCACAGAGATCTTGACCTTTAAACCAGTTGTGCCAGATTCCAAGGAAACTGCACTGTAAGACACAGTGTTGGCGGTGCAGCGGGGACCAGAACCAAGTACCATGTCTTTTTTTTAAAATCTTGATCTCAACTGGGAGAACTCTTTGATCACAAGGCTCTATGAAGGCCTCTGGATCCAGTTCACAATTCTCTTATAAGTGCAAGCTGTCATGTTGTGGATTTTTCATTCAGCATCATATTGGTCCAGTAGCTTTCTTCCTGACATTAGCATCAGACTTTTCCATCGTCTCCTACAGTGCTGAGGGTTCAGGTCAGGTATAAATATAAAGTAACTTGGTTATCAAAGTTTTATGGGTGTATTACTTGAGTTACTGAGTTCAATTTTACTTCACTGGTACATTTTTTTTAATGTAGACTAGCTACTTGTTTTTTGTAACATGATGTTTTGTGAAGTAGCTTCCCCTTAAGTGACTAAATTGAATTAGCCTTATTGGGACGTCCTTGTGTGTGTGTGTGTGTGTGTGTGTGCGTGCGTGCGTGCGTGCGTGCGGTCTACATGTCTACATGTCTCCTCTGACCTTGTTATTTCTCCCAGTGGCCTTAAGATAACAACAAAACTAAAACACTGCCCAACTGCTGATTGTACGAAATCCATCCCAGCAGGTTGTGCACATTGCAACATTCACATTGTAAATTCACACCAAAAACAGACTTAAATCGGATGATGTTGTTTTTTGAAACACAGAAAGTAGCATAACACACATTGTTGAATTGTGAATCACTTCTGCGTCTTTATCATTAAAGATTCTCCAACTATGAAATGATGCATGTGTTGTTTTATGAAACTTTTCTTTCCATTATCCAAACGGCTTATCCTATTTAGGGTCGCAGGGGCCGCTGGAGCCGATCTCAGCTACCATTGAGTGAAGGCCGGGTTCCAGACAGGTCGCTAGTTTATCGCACGTATAGGGACAGACAACCATTCACGCTCACATTCACACCTACGGGCAGTTTAGATTCTCCAATTAACACAAAGCTGCATCTCTTTGGACTGTGGGAGGAAGCTGGAGAACCTGGAGAGAAACTCCACACAGAAGGAACCGGGTTCGGGGGAAACGAACCCTGGCCCTTCTTGCTGTGAGGTGACAGTGCTAGCCACTACACACTACACCACCGTGCAGCCTAGGTAAGTGTTAAACCTTAGATTTTGGCTCATCTTGGCTAAATAAACTTTACAAGAGATGCAGTAGAGACAGGAATATCTTGATTTTAACTTTCTGATAGGAGTCAAGCCGCAAGCTCCAAAAGGTCTGGATTCTACATTACCCGTAATGCAACCAGTAGCATATTTTGCTCGATCCTTCCTGCCTGGTAAATACCCCCAAACTTGTAGTTCCAGAGTCAAGGCTGCGATATACCATAAACCATACCATGACTAAAGTGACCTGTATGTGTCAAATTGGCCTAATTCCCCTCTAAATGACAATATTTCATGTTTCATATGATTCCATCCATTTCAGCAGATAGGGGCACTTTTGTGTTGCTCATACTAACTAACACTAGGTGGCAGCACATAAACAAGTCATGAACAGGCTGCAGCCTTGAGATGGTGATGGTGATCGGTCCACCACTTGTGGTCCAGACTGAAATATCTTGACAAATATAGGATATTTGCTACAGATACTGAGAGACACCAGATGATGACTCCGTAAGGACCTCGGTGATCTTCTGACTTTTCATCTGGTGCCACCAGCAGATAAAAGTTTTTGATTATCCCGTGAAATATTTCCAGATCTAGTTGTCTGGAACGGCACAAGATCTGGTGCTAGATCTGTGTCCTAACTTTGGTGACCCCCAGATTTTTTTTAAACCATCATCAGATCAACTTTTAAATGTGTCTAATACTCTTTTTTTTTAACCAAATACCTCCAACACTAATGATATTTCCATCCACCTCAGCTGTGCTATGAGCAGGGTCAACATTGCATCTAAAACAACAGCACGTTAGCACAGTCCTTGTGAGCATGTTAGCACGTTGACGTTAGCATTGAGCTCAAAGAACCACAGTCCCTGTCTTGTTAGTCTTTTTATAGAAGATTAAACCTGTCACATTAGTTTTTGCAGTGATTTATCGTATTGCAGTTAACACTGACAACCATAGTTTGGTTCTTAATATGATTGATGATTTTGAGTATCAAGCGTTTACACATTCTTGCAGGATGCCTGTTTGCTTTTTAGATTCTGCACATTCCTCCACATATTCTCCATTGGTGGGTGTTGAATTTAACAGGCTTGTCTTGAGTGACCTCCAGGTCCTTGACTCCCATGGGTGACTCTCCCCGAGGACAAGCTTCCTCCAAACCCTGGGTGCATGTTGTGTCCTCCTCATGACACACACACAGTGGATAGTTCACTGAAAAGTCAGAGAGTTCTGTTCCCGCAGCAGACAGGAAAACAGAGGGGAAAGCACATTTCTTTACCCACAACCCCCTCCTCTCGCAACGCACAGCGACAGACAGGCGAACGGACTCCCTGTCTCCGTCTTGTTTGTTGACCCTGCGGTTTATTTTCAGAGCAAGTTGGATTCAGGCAGCATATTTTCTAAGACACACACACACAAATAGGGTTCACGTCTGTTCGCCCGTGTGCACAGATACGCCTGGTATGCACAGTTGGACACACACATCCATACATTTTAGAGGCCGACACCGAATCAGGAGGGAGTACGCGTGGAATGGCAGCGATGGCCAAACACTGATCTGACCTGGGTCACTGCTCTTTCTTAAAGTGGAATGTCAGTTATAACTGTGTGTATTTGATGTGTCCGGGGGAGGCACATCACTGTGAATCTCAGCAGAGTGAGAGGATCCAGGCTGTCTTTGCTGAGATAGTTGATTTTGGTTCCTGTGTATGAAATATAGAACTTTCTCCTTTTAAAAAAAAATCTGTGATGAGCTTGGAAACTTTTCAGTTTGTCTCATTTCTCTCACAGTAGGAACTATGATAGCAAATTATTCGATAAATAATAGCCAACACTGTTACTGTATTTCCTTCCTAGCTCATCAATTTTAATTGAAATGAACCACACTGACAGAGCATCATCAGGGAGTGTTTATTCTCCAAATAATTTGGGCTGTCATGTCCTTGCTGGAGATCAAATAAACAGATTTGATGGCTCAGTGAAGACAAATTGATTGGAGTTTTACCAGGAGGAGAAGTGAAAGTCTGTCAACGCGCTGAATGTCCTTGTTTATTATGTTTGTGGGCTTTACACAGATTTATGCTTTTACATTGCAGGGTATTTATGTACATGATGTTCACCATGTGACTGTTTGCTTGGTTCCAGATGTCACATTGGATCTGTGCTGCTGTTGCTCTGTGGCAAGTGACCAGAGGTCTGCGTTTCCTCATATGGCTACATGTACGTTGTTAAAAAGACAGATACTCCGGGTGAGAGCTGAAGCATTTTTAAACACAAGCAAGAAGCGGCTGTTCAATTGTGCACCAAGTGTGGCTTCAGTCGTATTTTGGAGCTGACAGCTGTTTAACAGGTCCAGTTTAAAATACATTTTCCACATTTGAAAGAGAGGAAATGCTACTTCATCATTTCTAAATTAGGCATGTTTACATGTTTTCTATTTATTTGCTTTAGTGAATGAATGCTTCTGTTTATGGCTTTCCAGCTTCAGTAGTATGTTGTCTGTGTATCTGGCCCAGTGTTTGTTTGTGTGAATGCAGGGCTTGGCAGGAGGGTGTATGTGTGTGGAGGTCAAGCGTTCCCAACAAAAGTGAGTCACGTGGCCCGGCATTCTGTAGCTGAGGGGTTTCTCTAACTTGCTCAGCCTTCTCCCCTCAAACCTTCTTCTGTCCCTACACGTGTTCTTTCCAGCCTCTATCTCTTCCCTGATCTTTGTGAAATGTATACAGAAGCACACGTGTCTGTGGGATGCTGCGGCACGAGAGCGGGACCTGCCGGGAAAACTATATGGAGGAAATTCCACAGGCTCACATGGAGCTGGTGAGTCTCCAATTCTCTGAGCTCCGAGGGGGCACTAGAACTTGGGTGGGTCTGAAGAGGAAATACATTTGGAGTTTTTAGGAAGTACTGATATACAGGGGAGGAGGAAGAGAGGATTGGAACAAAGGGAAGAGCAAGAATGTGGAGGACCGGCAAGAAAGAATGGGTGGATGAAAGCAAAGGAAGGGGAGAGACAGAAGACGTGCAGAGGGCCCATGGGAGAGCCTATCTCAGCCAGAATGGGCAGTTTAGTTTACATGAGCTCATCCATTAGCCATCCACCCCACCTCTTTTAAGACTTCTATGGAATAGACAGTGCAAAGAGTGCATGCCACAGATTGTGATCCCTCTCCCAGGACAATTTTGTGTCCATCTGTGATGTGTTGACGCATGGGGTTTATGGTGTGTCGCGTTTAGAGAGGCACTGGAGGGATGGGAGCAAGCTGCTGAACTATTTACTATATTTACTATTGTAAATTATGTTTAGGTTGAAGTCACATACATACAGCGCACGTATGAAGAGTTTGAGGACAGAACCAGCACATTATATACGTTTTCCATGTTGCTGTGTTCGGGTGCTGCTGGGAAGCTTCTGCTTCTCAGACTTTTGCTGCTGAACTGAAACCTTTTTCATGCGTGGGAGCTCAAAATGTACTTGATCGTTTCAGCTCATCCGCGTGAATAATTCACTGTCTTGCAGCCTTTAAATCGCAAATGTTACATACAAACATACATGACTTTGAGATTTGTCAAAATATTCAATACGCCATACTGTATTGCCACACAATAACAAATCCACCGAACATATAAAGATGATCAAATACAGCATAATGAGACGATTGTTAAGCTGTTTTAATTAAGTTTATTATTTATCGAAGTTGATTACCCGGCTGTGCAGGCGAGTACTTAGACAAATGTCTTCTTGAAAGGAGGGAAAGACACATTCCAAAAGTGTAAAATATGAATGTAGAGAAAACTACACATACGGGTATGAGTTTGGTTTCGGAAGTGGAGGGGGAGGGGCAAAATAAAGTCAGGGTCTTCAATAAAAAAGAGAGAGAGGGAGATAATGTCATTGTCTACATAAACTATGATAACATTGTTATTGTGTTTCCATAGTAAACTATCATTGAACAATGAAGGACATGACAATAAATGAATTATGCACTTACCCAAACCAAACTAGCAAATTAAAATAAATCCATAATACTACGTTTTTTCCATCTTTAATGCAGACCTCTGAATAATGTTCAAAGCTTGTTTATTTTGGAAATAACTGTGAAATAAAATATAGTTTCAATAAAAACATGCAGATGAGGTGGAAGTACTTTTTCTAGGTCTGAGTCTTGTCTGCAGATCTTCCTCTTCGGTGTAAAAAGTCCACAAATCCCAATGTTGCTCATAAAGCATATTACTGTTATATGGTAGTAATTGATGGCAAGTCAGATGAGTATCAACGTTTTGATCAACTCCTCTCTTCTTGATTTAGGCAGCCTGACACAGTTTTGAGATTTAGTGAATAAATCAAAAGAGACTGTAAAAGCAGAAGACCACTATATATGGCTTTGAATGCTCCACCTGAAATCTGCCTTTTGAGTATCAAACGCTCACCCCTGCAGGCTTGAAAGGTGGCTGCTAAAAGTTTTCCACTCAGACGGAGAACAGCAGCTTGAGTTCATCCTTTTAAAATGGATTCCAATGGTGACCTGATCTTTCATAGTGGAAAAAAAACAGTATCAAAACACCCACAGGAATTTCTTGGACATGTTGCATAATCCACTTTTCTGCTGCCAGTCTGTTGGATCGGTTTCTTCTTTTGCTTTAACGTTGATCTTATCTTATCATAAGGGAAACCAGAAGCCCAGCTGATGTACATATGTGTCCTCGGGATTCTCTGTAGGTGAGTCCAACGTAAGCTGCAGATGACTTGCATAAAGGTCTGAGCAGACTCAACCACCGATGATAAATCCTGATCAGTGAGTGGACACAAGACCTCAGCAGTGACTTCATCGGGGGTCACAGTTTCCAGAATGGTATCCCTCACTGTGTGCGATAAACCAGGACGAGGCCTCCAGCTGAATCATGGGTAAGACCTGACTGTGAGAGGTCAGAGTATTTCATAAAAGCCTGTGTTTCCCTTTTTGTATCGAGGAGAGCTGCTTCTGCGGTTGGGTCAAGGTTAGAGGGAACCTGAAATGTCATCCAGAGAGAGCAGGAAGTGACCGGAAGCCAGATTAGAAAAACAAACAGGCGTTTGCAGCAAAGTGCACCTCGTAACCTTATATAAGTGAGTGTTACAGTACACCTAACACCTAACACCTAACGTTATCCAGATTTTCAATTACTTATCTACAAGCTGCATGAGTAAATGCCAGAAGGCTTCTATTGTGTTGCCCCTGCTAATGAAATGATAAATTGTTTTCCTCCATTCTCTGAAAAATAAACAGGCCTCATCGCACAATGGTGAATGAAAATGCACCCAGAAGTCAAAGCCCTCAAAGTCAGTTATATAAGCCTTCAAAATCTTCAGTCTCCCCAGCTTGATGTGTTTAGGGCTGATGATTGCTTTCAGTTGTAATTCCTTATTGGGAGAGTGCAGCGAAACAGAAACCGTCACATTTTTTCCTTCCTAAAATCCATCCTTGCTGAATTTTGGAAACTCTTGCAGACGCACATGCATCAGTGGTATGGCAGAAAACAGAGTAGAGCCTTTTTTCCAGGGGGGGTTGTTGGTGGTGGTGAGGAATGTCAGCATCTGTGTTGGGGAGATATTCTGTTTTATAGCTGTTTTCTAAGAGATGCCAGTGAGTGCTGTGGGACTGGGCTCCCGTCCCAGCTTCTCTACCTCATGTCTGTCTACGTGGGCAGCCGGTGAGATACCAAACCAGTTCCTAACCTATTCACCGCAACTTAATGAAAAGACAACCATGATTTTTAATTATCTGTGTTATTCTCTTTGTTCCGACAGTACTCATGTTTATGATTTAGCTCCCTGGATAGGATGCTGCTCTCTAGTTGCGCTCTCTCTCTCTCTCTCTCTCTCTCTCTCTCTCTCTCTCTCTCTCTCTCTCTCTCTCTATATATATATATATATATATATATATATATATATATATATATATATATATATACCAGTAGAAGATGTGTTTCTCTTCTGTATAAGAAGTTTAAAGGATATTATTATGGTACAACACTCAGCATGTAATTGCATGGTAAGCAAACTTTTCTGACATGACCCAAAAGTAGTGAATGCAGAGGAAATGATGTGGTAAAAGGCACGATTTATGACGAATATATATGTATATTTTCTCTCAAAATTATGGCAAAGATTTCTTCTCCAGGGTTAGTCTGTCTACTGACGTGGGCTACAGTTTTTTGGGCTGAACTGAGCCGTGTTTCACAAGGAGGTCTCCCTCCTATGGCTCTCCCGTGGGGAAAAAAAAGCAGGCAGATGAGAGAGGAAGGTGTGTGTGGCAGATGTGCAGGGTTATAAACTGACAGGATGTTTATCAGGAATGCTGTGGGGTGACTCCAGCCCCCCTGTGGCCTCCGTAACAGACCAGTGACGATGTGGTTCAAATACATTAGACTGTGGTGGCCACTGACTCTCCCTGCTAAACCTCTATAACCTGATGTAAATCTATGTATTGCCTTATTATTCTAAAGTAACAAGTAATAGGCTCCTGGTCTGTAGGCTGCTTTAATATTTAAAATGGTATTAACCCCAAATTATCCAAATTGTTTGACATTTTTGGGAAATGATGGGAAGATTGATGTCATTCTCATGTATATAGGATACATTTGAAGCTATAGTTCATTTGTTTAATATACCAACAACTGATATATAACAACAATGAATTGTACTTTTACAGGGTTAGGCTATGTGCTGGACGATAGGCCAGGTGCAGTCACTTCCTGCCTCTGCTGGTTGGCACAAATCCCCCAGTAAACCCACAACATGTCATATTAACTCTTCTGGTTTCTGTAAATCGTGGATTATAGGCAAACAAGATTTTCATTGGTGAGTTGTAAAGGTTCTGGTAAGTGGATTTTCTTCCCCATCATACACACGTAGGTCTATAACTATTCCTCTCTTGAATGCACAATTTCAAAGGAACTGGCAGGATTAGCTGTATTTCACTGTAATTATATGATTAGCCTAAATGTGACAAATACCATTGATTGGTTGATTTGCATTCTTTGCGCTGAGCTAATTATGCTAAGCTATATAGCTTATAGCATGTCTAACGCACAAATATAAGAGTGCCATCTTCTTATCCGGGCAAGACACCGATAGGCCAATGTGCAGCCTGTTCCCAAAATGCTGAACCATTCCTTTGAGTCACAGCAAATCATTTGGGGTTGACTTAACATTCTCTCTCCTTTGTCATGCTTATTCAGCCGATTAACAGATGCAAAGTGAGGTGATCACACTGTTTCCTGAAAACAACTAAGACCCACTCTGAGAGGAACAAATGATCATTAACAGACGTGTGCGTGAATACACGTATGGAGGCGAGGAAATCCTTCTTTGCAACTCAATTGTTCAATGGGAAGACGGGGGCTTCACTTTTGTTTGCGTGTGGGAGGAGGAGGAGGAGGAAAGCAGGGGGGGTGTCCCTCCTTGACCCCTCCTCCTCACCCACTACATGTGAAGAAGAAAAAAGAACACAAAAAAACTTGACCAGCCCCCTTTCCCATTCCCATGGATCGTATTACGGGAGACTCCAGCTCCGAGACATCTGCTCCGCCACTAACAACGGAGCGCGTCCCCGCGTCCTCAAACCTGCGAGCGATCCCGTCCTCCCGTGGTGGTGCCCCCCTCGTCCACACTTGTGTGATCTCTCCGTTTTATTTGTATTTTTTTTTTATTTGTTTTAGCGTTGCGGTCATGAGGAGCCACAGTGCATGTCCCCTCCACGTTTCCCGGCTGTAAGTTCACCCCGGACAAAGCGCCTTTCCCCCGCGCCATCCCTCCCCGTGCGTCCGAGAGGCGAGTAGCGGCGGAGCGGGCGCTCGGCCCCCCGGTGCCATCGAGGACGAGCAGCACATTTCTTTTTGTCCGTGCGCTCCGCAGATTGCTGCCTGTGGGCTTTTTTTTTTTGGTGCGGCTTCGCGTCCTCTCCGCTGCTGGCTACGTTTGTTGTGGGAAAAGGACAACGCAGGGGCGGACGAACACAACACAGATCTACATGTCTGGTGTGTGAGAGCGGATCTTTAATCCGGTTCTTTCTTCTTTTTTTGTTGGTCTTTCTGCGAGCTTTTTTTTGTGTGTTTGTTTTTTTGACACTATGGAGTCGGTGGAGAAGGAGTGTGGAGCGCTGGGGTGGATTATTCCAGGCCATCGTGAACGACATGAAGGTAGGCGACACACACATGTAGCCGATGCGTTAAAGTAGACCCGGGTAATATCTGACCTTTGTGGTGGCACCGTGGCTCATCAGACGCATATTTTTACTGCCTTTGTCTCTTATACCGGGTCCTCCCCCACTGGAAACACCGCTGCAGGTCAAATAGAGAGATGAAACATGTTTCCCTTTGTGCTAATTTGCATAATGTGCAGCAGGTCTGTCAGCCTCGGGTTATATTGAACAATACTTCAGCCAGTGTGTGATCCCCACATAATACCTGCTAACTTGAACTAAATTGAATAACTGCAATGTTTTATTTACTTGGTGGTGGTTTAATATGTTAAGTTCAGGGGTCAAAACCTAACCGCATCATGATTAGACTCAAATAGATCAAAAATAAAGGAAAAGAGCCAAACTTGGGAGGTAATTTCTATATTTTGCAGTTATCTCAGTTCGTTGGTGCCATTTGAACCCCAGACAACTGTTCCCACTTCATCAGCCTCCAAGGTTTCTTAGATTAAATGACACAGGTGGAAGCTCTGAAAGAAAATAACCGGCTCCATCACCTAAACCTCCCGGACAGAAACGGTCATTAAAGGTTATTGATTGTGCTTCCTGATGTTTGGCCCTGTGCAGGACATCTCTACTTCAGCAGTATGTAGCCCAGTTCAATTGACTGAATGGAACTGACTCACGTTGCAAGCTGTTTGTATAAAACGTGTTCTCTTTCTCTCAACTTGTGGTTTTACAATGATTTCTGACGCAGGAACTAGATGTCTCCCAGTATCTTATAACCCACGTGTGTGTTGGGGGAGGGGTCGAGGAAGTTGAACCAGGGTGGTCTGTTGTTCACCACAACAGATGGAAAGTGTGAACGTATTCATCAGGCCCGTTGGCAGCCCCCAGTCTCCTCATTGTGGAGGATGCTCGCACTACAACGTGTTGATGGCAGTTACTAAGTCAAGCATCAGGCGGCACTTTCCACCTAACAGAGTTCTTATTGATCGCCGGCTCGCGGGGTCCCAGACTATTTATGGACCCTCGTTTGTCAGGCTCAGATGAAATCAGCTCTCGGGCCACTGGCAGCGCTGGTTTGGTTTCATATATTTCCCCTCTGTGGCGTGTTCATGCCAGGCTTAGAGAGACAGAAGGGGGCTCTTAGAAAGAGGCAGTCTGTGTATTGATAAGCAGCAAAGATGAATGAGGCTGAAACCCTGAGTCAGCACAGTGTCCATGTCCACTGGACAGACATCTGACCTCATTTCTGCCGCCTGGCTGGGCCACGCTAGCCTGTCTGACCAGCTTTGTACCCCCATCCCCCCCTGGGAGCAACGCAGCAGCACAGATCTCCTATGCTGATCTCAGTGATTGGGAGCAAAGTTACAGTATAGTGTACAATTACTGACATAATACCCCAGCGGTGCACTTGGAGAACTTAAAAAAAAAAAGCCTCTTTTATAGACCGTGCAGACATGTCCTGATATAAGCGGCACCTGTTGGTTGTATAACTGCCTGACGAAGCTGCAGGCAGAGAATTAAAAGAGTAGGAGGTGGTAGAAGAAGAGGAGGTAGAGGGTGAGAAGGAGCACAATGATTCAGCTGGATTACATCAGCAACATCAAGAATTAGGTGTCATCAAAGGATGTGACTTCCAGGCTCCGTGTGTGGGAAAGCAGCCGTTTAACAACAAACAAATGACCTTGAGCAACACTGCTTGCCGCCTCCGAGGATGCATCATTTTGACCTCGCCCCTCCGGTGAATGACGAGGCGTCGGAGGAAGAGCCTGTCTCTCTCCTTCCTGTCTTTCTTCCCTCCCTCTGTTTGTCTCCCCCTCACCTCCCTGGGAGCTGATGGGTGTGGAGGAAGAGAGAGAGAGAGAGAGAGAGATGTTTGTCCCATCCTCCCTCTGCTCTGCATGCAGCCCTCTTTGGCCGCTTCTTCACCCTCCTCCCTCAGCTGTCCTGGCAGCGCATCCCTCCTGCCGCTGGGAGTCACAGGCCACACAAGCTAATTAGACACCTGTTGGAGTCAAGTGTAGACAGCGAGGCTTACAGGATCACGGCAAACGCTTTTGCTCGGGATGACGGCTCCTAAATCACTTTCTAAGGCGGAGAGAAGCCGGGAGTTAAACGCCGTCCTTTCCAGAATGTGGTTATAACAGAAGTGATGAAGAGCAAGACTGTTTCCAGATTGCAAGCTGACTATATATAGTCAGGATGCGCAACCTCTTTTGGCTCCTCTCCATCAAAGGGGCACATGGGGGTAATGCCCCCCTTCTCTCTTTCTCCAGGGCTCAAGCTCTTGCTCTAATGGGATCTAGCCTCCAATGTGTTTTATGTTTTGGCTTTTGCTCTTAGAGCTCAAAGCAGCGTGTGATCATCCGGGTAAATCTAATCCAGACTTTTCAAAGACAAGCCATACTATCACATAAACAGCTATACTATATATGAGAACTTGTGCAGATCATGCAAGACATCTGAACACGGAAACCAGCCCACACCAAAGAACGAGGGTGACTATGTTGATCGAGGACGATAATAACATGAGTGTGCACTGAGACATTACGTTGACCTTTTTTAAAGACAAGTCAGAGCACGGAGCTTATACACCAACCTGTTTCCAACCCCTGGGGACGAAACCAAGCTCCCTTTTGAGTTATTACTACCTTATTTCAACTCTGTATTATCAATGTAAAAAAAGGAGAGAGTTTTATTAAGCTGTACCAAATTTGATCCTGTTGTAGAGAACTGTGTGTCTTTTATAAGCTATTCCAGTGCACTTGAATGGCCTTGGTGAGATATTCCTTTGACTCATTTCGTTTCCCTTTTTCTTCTCAGAGCTCTTACCCCGTGTGGGAAGACTTCAGTGCCAAGGCCACAAAACTGCACTCTCAACTCAGGTGAGAAGTCGTTCCAGTGAACGGTAAAACAAAAACATGATGGTGGGGGGGAAGGTTCTTGTGTGATCACGGGGTAGTGAACGTGTGCCGGTATATTTACAGGACCACCATTCTGGCAGCGGTGGCCTTCCTAGATGCCTTTCAGAAGGTGGCGGACATGGCGACCAACTCTAGAGGTAAGGAGGGTTTTCTATCCATACGAGCTCTCGCACGCCGCGGAGTTAAGACTCATCTACACTCATTGTTTTCTTCTTTAAACATCAATCTAGCAGTGAAGTCTCAAGAAGGTGGCTACTCTAAAAGTGGGGGAAGCTCTGGGGTTGGGGTGGGTGGGGGCTTAGAGAAGTGAAAATCTGAGTTTATTGTTTCTTTGGTCTTTAATGAGATCTGCTGATCTGCTTTGTCACCCAGCTAGTGGCAGCAGACAGGCTGGCCAGAGAGGCAACTGATTAACACAGATTTTTCCGGGTTGATCGTCGAGAGCAGTATGTAGGTCAAAAAAAACAACTGCAAATTTGGATGAGCATGCAAAGGCTCCACACACACACACACACACACACACACACACACACACACACAGACACAGACACAGACACAGACACAGACACACACACACACACACACACACACACAGATATGCAAAGAGTGACAGCTGTTAGCTGGCCACCTGACCTCGCAGGTCACATGCCAACATGCTTTTAAGCAGTTTGGTCTAGCGCAGTCCCCTGCTGACCACTTACTGCTGGAGTGACTAAAAGAGGCATTTCTTCAACAGTGTTCACACATTCTCACTAGTTTTACTCCTACGGCTCGTCCAGTAACAGTACAGTTTATTGCCGTGGCGATCCATCAACCTTAAATGATTCCCGATGTGAGTGCAAGATGAAGCAAGGTAGACTAGCGTCAACCTGCTCGCAGCTGGCCGCCTGCTCCAATAAAACAGGTATAGACCGTGGCAGGGCTGGATTTCAAAGTGTGTCTACTGTAAAAGACGCTAAAACAGCAGAATGATAGATGGGCCAGAGAGGGGGAGAGGGGCGCATTGAGTTTTACAGCCATAGATGCATAAAATCCCTCTAAGTGTGTCACTCATACGCCCACTCACTCACTCTTCTGCTCCTCTCCCAGGGACATTAACTTTAGGATTAAAGTCATCCCTCCGAGGCCACAGCATGTATGAGTGCTGCAGGGAACGCTATGTGATGAGAGACTTTGTAACAAGTGAAGAGGAACTAATGGAACATGGTTTAGGTTGGTGCAGATAAATATATAGACTGTGATATTTTTAGCGTATAGAATCAAACATTTGATGGTTTCAATGGTCTCTCTGCTTGGCAGGGTCGCTTTGTTGGTCAGTCAAACGCCATTTATGGTCCAGACTGAAATATCTCAAAAGCTACTCGATGGATTGCCCGGAAATTTAGCACCGACGTCCACAGTGTCACATAATACATTGGCGAAAGCCTCACTTTTTTCATTAATTCTTTTTAGGACCAATTTCCTACAAAACTGATGTGATTTGCTTCAGCTTGCTCTGCTACCATTCACATTCGACTGGTCATGCAAAATAAGCAGTTTAAAGTCATCACTGTGGGCTCTTGAATTTTTTTATTTGTATTCATAGAACTAGAAAATAACATGGCCTGAATCTACAGAGCGTTACTGTGCATCAATCTGCTGGAGCAGCTTTGCAGTATAGAAAATCATTTGATGGTTTCAATGTTCAGCCCATATTCATTTGACAAAGATTGAATCGATCAGTACAGTTGCTTTGTCTTCTCTTCCAACAGTTATTCCAAGCAATCTAAAAGAGATTGTGCAGTTGTTATGTGCTCGTTAACAGCGCACCATTTCTGTGTGAGCTGTGTTGCTCTTCGCGTGCTCTGAAACCCGGAAAATTAATTTGGCAGCAGGAATGTCGATATTTACTGGAGCTGGCTCGCAGTGGATCGGGATAACCTTTGAACCCTGCGCTGCAGGCTCCACGGACATGGTTTAGGCAAATTTGCCCTTCGAGGCTGCTGCGATGTTCAAACCTATTATCCTAAATATATTGGCATCCAGATATTCCACTCTTTCCTCTTGCTTTTACACTGACTAACTCCAGGCTCTGGTAGATGGAGATTGCTTTCTCACCATCTCAAAAGTGTTTCTGTGGCTGTTTTTCCTCCTTTCTTAAGTGTGTGTGTGTGTGTGTGTGTGTGTGTGTCTGCCTGCCTGCCTGCCTGCCTGCCTGCCTGCCTGCCTGCCTGCAGCGATCATGTTTTTCTCAGCGTCTGCACCACCATATAGGGCTGATTGCACCACAGGGGTAGGCCCTCGGCTATGAACTGTTGGCCGTCATTGCTCTCACCCCGATTCCCCTCTCGTGTTCGGGGACGAGCTGCAGCTGCTGGCACAGCTGGATGTTTCATCGCGTTCGTCTTCTGCTTCCTTTAATCTACCTTTGACACACTCACCCCGTCACCCCTTTAACTCTCGCACACACGCTCCAGACTGCGCATCGCTCCCTGCCAAGGAAAGCAACGTTTCCCCTCGTTCACTGCTTTATGATTGATCCAGGGTGAGAGGAAGGTGAATTAAAGAGGATTTCCTGATTTCCTGTCTGGACGTGTTTTTTTTCTCCTCTTTTTTTCTTCTTCTGGGTGGGCAGCTTTTCGTCCATATGCCATAGTAGCTGTATTATATCTGAGACCACTCCCCCATTTCCACCCCGTACTGTCTCCATGTTCATGTTCAGGCTCCCTCTTGTCCGTGTTGTCCATTTTTAGAGTTTATGGTCACGGCCATGGCGTCAGCGTCTGTGTTTTATGAAGCAGCTGGAGGAGTCGGCAGCCAGGCGTTTTGGCCCTGTGTCTGACAGCGCTGCTTCTCTAAGCCGTGCTGATGGATCTATGTCAAAAGGCACGTCTGTCTCACACATCTGGGTTGAATAAAGGTCTGCCAACCACAAAGTCCATATTAGATCTATTGACTTGGGGAAGCTCAGCTTTCTTAAATATAAATGTTTCTTTCCCTGGAATTTAGTTTGAGGTCAGCCTAATGGCGTTTGGTATGTTGTCTAGACCATTATATGTCGCCCATATTAAATTGTTGTGTGATGTATTTAAGAAGACTGGACTAATCTGGAGAATAGTGGCCTCTGTTTTTGGTGTTTCGTTGTTGCTAGGCTCAATTTTTTTTTAGTGGAAGGTTGACTTCATTTCTTCCATTTTTGGACATGGTTGAATGAACTCCATTCGGGTATGAGATATACAGGCTCGGAGAGTGGGGTGGGGGTGGCTTGGCCATGGGTGGGGGTTGTGGTTGCAGTGGGATTTCCACAGCTCTGGGTATCCAGGCTAGGCAGAGGCGTTTAGCTAATCCTCTTAGCCCCACTCTGTAACACACGGACACAGACTGCCTTCTCTTCCCTTCCTGATCAGCCGTCCCCAGCTTTAAAAATCCACACTCGGGGATCACCGGCCAGACTGCAATGCACTGCACGTTTGTGCTGCGAAACCCTTTTCTCTTTGTGCCAGAGCCTGTAGAGCGCCGACTCCGTTACACAGACACGTTGTCCCAACGGGTCATCGCAAACTCCCTCTGCCTGTCTCCTTCTCTTCCCCACTCGGTCCATACTCAGTGGTGGAATGGAGATACGCGAGTAGATCAGTGTCTCGGCGAAGCAGTAATCTGCTTGGCCCCTGTGCTTCTCTGGGATGGCAGATGGGACGGATATCCCCTCTCGCCATCTGGACGGCCTGGCATGGACGAGACGCGGCCGTGGCCTAGTGTAGAGCGAGATCAGGGGATTACTGTCCTCTGCACTGTCCCAGCAGCGCAGCTATTTTTACGGACATGTCAAATAATGAGAGTGTGTGGCCCATGTGACCGGCACTGACATCCATCGAGCTTGACGTTTCACGTTCAAGCCTGATATGAGCGTGTATTGTGCTAGTACAGGGAGGTTGGACCTGCATCTTATATGTGGGATTGACTGCGTGACCAGAGCTTATGGGGTGTTTTTAGATTGGATTTACATGCCGACTCTTTTCATGAATGATGCGTTATGGTCAGCTGTGCCTTTTTTTTGTATGCGAGGCTCCTCAGGTATCTCACAACCCCCAGGCCATAAAGTTGCATAAGTATTAACAAGGGCCTCTCATTGCTCCCTCAGCTGTCTGCCTTGCCTGAAGGAACAGCTCCCAAAACAGCTCTCTGTGTCTCTCTAGAGTTTATGGGCTTCAACCTCAAAACTCAAATGTGATCGCAACGAAAATGAATGTTTTCCAGCTATTATAGTGACCACATGCAAAGGGCCAAGTGGCTGGAACAATGATGTGAGGAACGGACGAAAAAGGAGGGAATAATAATGGAAAGAAAACAAAATTCTGTTCTGCTCTGCATAACTTTCGTTCTGAGGGTGAATACCAAACTAAGAAGACAAACATGAGGCTTGAGAGGAACACTGTGTTCAGCATTATCCTGAACATGAAGGGGGTGTGTGTGTGTGAGTGTGTGCGTGAGTGTGTGTGTGTGCGTGTGTGTGTGTGTGCGTGTGTGTGTGTGTGTGTGAGTGAGTGTGTGAGGCATTAAACGAGGTAATGAAAGGGATACACGCATAGTTTTAATCATCGGAGGTGGCAGATTGGAAACAGTGGGAGAAATTGACAATTAAATCAAATATTTTTTATGTGCTCCCTACGAATCCTCCTGACCTTTCTGACTTTTCTTCTATTGCCACTATGAGGTTGACATTCTTGAATATAGGTAAATGTCTTGCCATGATATTTGGGACAAACATTGCAAGATGAATTTAAATAATTTTGTTGTCCGGTGCAAAACTAATGGCATTTCAGTCGGCCTCAGCTGTACTTTTGGGGAAGCAGGGCTTCCAGCTCCACTCTCGTTCCAAATACAGGCAGTTAAATGTATTGTGATCCGAATCAACAGCATGAAGAAGAAAAATAGCCATGAGGTTGGATGGAGTTATGCTTATAAAATGTGGGTGGCCTATAGCGGCCGAGTGATACTCCCTCGTGAAGACTTTCTAGGTATACGGTTCCAGTATAATCCAATCATTTTGCAGCCGAGAAGAACATTTCAGTCCAACCACCCACACGGAAACGTTGTATTATCATTGTGACTGTGTACAGAGTTTGTATTTGACGTCTAGGCTCTGACCGGTCTCAACACACACACACACACACACACACACACACACACACACACACACACACACACCTCGGCGCCGAGGAGAATGGGGAGGGACGATAATGAACATCCCCTCAGGGTGCCTTATGACTCAGAGGATACAGGTGGAGGTGGAGCTTATGAAACGCAGTACGAGCAGCAGCGGGAGGTGCCACCGATGTTTGGAGGATTGTTTGCAAACGAGCAACGTTGGCAGAGCGAAAGAGTGGGCGGAACATTGTCAACGAAAAAGAGAACCATATTGCATTCGGGTTTAAAGCAGGACAGCTTGAGTCATCTGGATGAACTGGCTTGCAGGCTTTGCTCCATTAAAGACTGAGTCATTCTCGGACTGCTGCCTACATGTCTGTCTCTGGCTGAGTTTGGATGCATGTGGGGTCTTTTTTTTTTTTTATTGCATTTAGGGTCCTCTCGAGTTGAGGTGAAGATAATGCCCGAATATGTTTCTGCTCTTTCCATTTATTGCACAATACAGTCCTTCTCTCCTTTCCTCACGATACACTTTCTTCTTTTCTGTCTCCACTTTTTCACTCCAGTGAAAAAAGCACATCTGGACAAGGGGCGGCATTTATTTTTAGCAGCGTTTATGTCACTGAACAGGAAGCTCCTCCAACAGAAAACATCCCTTCCTCCTTGTTGTCGTCGTCGTCCTCCTTCAGTCTCGTCCTAATGCTCTCCAGGGCGTGTTTACGCCGCATCAGGACACAGCGAGGTCTGTGGGTGTTTCTGGTTGTGAGGTGAAACTCGCTGTGCGTATACCGGCCAGACAACAATGGGTTGAGTGTGTGTTTGACTGTTTTGTGTGTGTGGCTAAAACAATTGATCCTGAGGCCGTTTCCGCTGCTTTTTTATGTTGCTGCTGGTAAGAAGAGACATTACATGTGTCAGGAAGTGGCACAAAGGTGTTCACTCATAAACATACTCACTCTCACTTATTTCCAGCTTCTCACTTTTCTCTTTATTGCATCGGGGATTTGATATATACATTTTTTTTACTTTTACTGTCCTAGAAACAGTCAAGCAAAACAAGTAATTTAACTCATATAGGGTTATGGAATAAAATTGACTTGTATTTTGTGACTTTCATCAAAGTTCCATTCCAGTTTGTGGCAAATGAAGGGTTAACCACTTCAATAGATTTCTCCAAATGTTGTTTACAAGTAAAATATGGGTCATTATTTATTATTATTCTGTGTTTTAGTGTAAAGACTATTGATACAAACAATGATGGCCTAGTTCTTTCTTCTTCTTTTAAACAAATAATTTAAATATGAAACCCCTCCCTCCAACTACATTGGACTTTGTTTACAAAGTTAAACATACTTTTCACCCCAATCTGTCAATGGAATAAAACAGAAACAGAAAACTGACGTTTACTTTGTGTTACTGTCATGAACAAATAATCTTATGAAATGCTTATTTCTTTTCAAGTGAGCCTCTTAAGTATGTAAATAAACACTCACATTTTAGATCAGAGATTCTGGAGAGTTTCTCTAAAGACTTGAGCGCTGTCTCCATCTGTCATCTGCAATTTATTTAACTTCAGTTAGATCTATAACTCTCTTGTTGCAGGCGCACAGTAGTGTACTCTTGTTCCACAATCAATGTCCACACGCAGCTCTTTTATCCGCCTTCTCTTCCCTCCATCAGAAGCTATTGCTCCCCAACCAGCAGCAGAATGAGATGCTGCTTTATTTTTTAACTGACTGACTGTGAGATGGAGACTCCAGCTGTGCTTTGAAGCGAAGTTTTGATGATGTGAATATACGATGTTTCGTCAGGTTCTTGAACTCAGAAATCTCGGCTGCGTATTTGCTCAACTGGTATATAAACGGGACAAAAATCCAAGCAATTCCTCCTCTTTCTCTCTGTTTCTTTTTTTTTTTCACTGACAAAAACTGTTATGATGTTATCTGTTCCATTGAAAAGATTAACACACAACATATTTGAACTATTTTCATGATCTTGGAATAAATTACATGAACCTTTCATAAATCATATATATTTCCGGGCCTAATGTGGGAGATTTTGTCCTGGCAGCGCCCGTTGCACCTGCAGCAGTCATTCAACACTTCCTCTGACTGGCCGAACCAGGCCGGCACCTCGGCAGTGTGTACCGGTACTCTTTCTTCCTCCCCGCCTCCCTTCTCATCCCTCGGCCCCTTTCATCCATGAGTGGCCTCCGCTGTGTCCCTGCCAGTTCACATTCGGTAGCACTTAATAGGGGCGAGGGAGGGTAAAGGCAGGAAGCTCGCAGGCTATGCCAGCCGCGGTCAGCTCCACCGCCAAAGGTGCCAACGCGAGGAATAACTGTTGTCTCACGGGTGATGGAATTTCCTCTGTTAAGCGGCGACTGTATAAGAGCTTAGCAAAAAAAATCAAAACACTTCATATTCCTGGAAGTGTGAGGATGTTCTGTACCTTTTTCGCTCGACAGCCCACGCAAACATGCTTTATTGACACTGGAAGCAGAGAAAGAGGGAGCACCCACTCTTCTCGGGAGAGCCGGATTCAACTTGAAAATGGCAGAATCTCACTCCTGCTCGGCAAATGAAACCTGAGCAGAGCGGCAGGGTTTAGATGCTGAAAGGGAGAGATGGTTAAGCCAAGCTACCATGTTGAAGACATCAGGGAATGAGACCCGTGGCAGTTTAGCTCCCGGCTCCTGGCAGGAGAGCGCCCCATAAAGCAGACCTATTAAAACGCTCCTGCCTCGAGGATTTGGGGGAGTTAATCAGAACCAGAGCTGTGGATGGAACCACTCACTAAACACTGGGACCACACTGTGCTGGTCCTGTATACTGGAGCTTAAGGATCACAGAAGAAAACCAACAATGAGGGCTTCACCTTCCCACTAACAAGCCCATGAACTTCTCGGCATACGCAGCAGACCTGATGGCAATTTCTGTTCAGTAAATATCGTGAACCAGGTGCCATCAGCTTCGGCGACATGCCTGGCAGTGCTGTTATAATGAACTACACATTACTGTGCTGTAATTACTCGTTTCCTCCACGTCTTAAGATCTATTGCTGGGACACTCTATTCCAGCCTGGTCTGTGTTTTGCTTCATTCATGCACGTGTGGATGTCTGCTATGAGGTCGACCCTGCTTCCCCCGAAGCCCCATGGGTCCAGGTCTGCTAAATAATCACTTTCCCAGCTCTGACGCACTTTTAGCCACGTTTCAAGCTGCTACCAAGTTTCGTACTGATTGATCTAAATGAGGAGATGGTCGAGTACATTTTCTTTTTGTATTTGTTTAGTAGCACGACATCGCAAAATCACAAAATTGCCTCAAAGACAAACTCCCACAAAAAAAGTAAAAAAACCTAATACTTATGGTAAAAGGCCAAAAGAGTAAGAAACAACAGAGGATTGATGGATATTCTGAATAATTTTCATTTGAAATCTCCAAAATGTAAAAACAAACCGTCCTCCCAGCTTGTATATGTTTGTCACATGTTTGCCTGTGTGAGCATGCCGGGCGCAGTGGGAGTGAATCACTGCAGCCCTGTCCATCCGGTCGAGGCCAGAGGCCAGCAGGGCTCTTGGACATAGACAGGAAGCCTCAGGACCTCTCCAGGATGTAGCTGTCAGCTGATCCCCCCCCCCCCCCTTCCTCCTCTGGGAGGGGGTGGAGGCGGGAGATGAAGAAGAGGGGAGAGGAAGAGAAATTGGCAGGTGTGGATGGGACAGGAGAGCGGGGGGGTTAGGGTCTCTCGCCGGCTGACAGTGACATTGGGAAGGTCTGTTATACAGATAAAAGAGCCCACTTTACTCTCTCTCTCTCTTGCTTATTCTCTCCGCCATCCATCCTTCCATCCCTCCTTCAGTCTCCCTCCGTCCTGCAAGAGCTGATTTGCAGCTGCGGACGCCTCCAGTAATGCTTTTAAGAGGAGAAAGTCAAAAAGGAGAGACGCATAACCCGTGCGCACGTGTTCTTGGCGCACGTGTCCTTAAACGTCTTCACACTTGGCTCCATGAAGCAATGAGCCTGTCAGAAAAAGAGGCCGTTACATGACGGATACTCAACACCAGTCTTGAAAAGATGGACACCTCTTTCCCTATTTATAGCAAGAGCTCAGCGTATAGTTTCCACATGTTAACTCGATCACTTCCTGCTGGTGTTTTTAACGCCTACGTGTGATCCAGCTGGATGACCTCTCACCTGTGACGCTACCCTCTCTCTTTCACCTAGAAAAGCGGCGCAAGCTCAGGGCCGGCCTCCCTTCCTCTCCCCCGACGCACAAACACACTCAAGTTATTCTACATCTGTCCGCCGGAAAATTGTCCGCCGTGAGACGGAGTCCGGGTCGGTTGCTCAGTGTCTTTGAACTGGTGCAACCGTCACTAAAGTTGACAGCCGAGTGGCGCGGTGAAACGGTCTTTGAACTGGCAGTGTGACGTGATATCAGCTGGAGAGACACTAACCTACTTTCTTTATTGTGTGGAAACTGGAATATAGCACAGATCTCACCGGACAACCATGTGGAGCATTCCTTTCTCCGTGTCTTATTTCAGGCTCACTATATTAGTTGTGTTTTTCTTTTCCCTCTCTGTATCACTCTCTCTCTCGCTGCTTGTTTTTTACAGTGTTAGAGCCGGTTTCTTTCTCTCTCTCTGTCCGGCCTGCATGAATGGTGTTTAGGAAACAGAGAGAACAGGAAAGGCAGAGCAGGCATGGAAGAATAGAGGGATATCCCCTTACAGGGTTCCCTCCTTTTTCCTCCAGGATAGAGGGGGTGAGAACCTCGGAAAGGGTGGGGGGGGGGGGGGATGGTAAATCACACCACCTGTCTATATACACACACACGAACACGCAAACCTGTGCCCATGCTCCAAAAACCATTCTCGAACACACATACAACGTGCATCCCTTGATTCTGTGAGGCCTGTCTGCTGCTCCTTCTTTGCCCGTTTGTGTGTGTGTGTGTGTGTTTGTGTGTGTTTGGCGAGAGACCCTCAGATTAGCCCTATGTGGCCCAGATTACAACCGGATCACTGCTGCCACATATTACACCGGCCTGTGAACCATCTGAGAGACAGTGGGCCAGCCTGGGCTTTAGGGGCTGAAAACCCCATTTAATTATGCTTCAGCAGAGAGGAAAAGTACAGCAACCAATTTGCACAAGCTGTTGTTTATGTTGTGGTGAGAATCACACATGCAATCTTCAAGTGTCAAAGGGGAGAAATGCCTGTTTAGTGAAGAGGGCGGGAGCGTAGGGATTTAGTTTTCTGTGTCACATTTGCTTTCGCCAAACAAATGTGACATTTATGGGCTCTGCTTTTACGATCAGCACTCGTCCCCCTAGTGGCTGCAGCTTGAAACGCCTCACCAGCGGGCAGAAACACGCCCTGATGGATCCATCTGACGGGAGAGAATTGGACCTTTCAAAGGGCTCTCTTGATGTGTTATGTCTCCTTCATAGATAATCATATTTATCTCGCCCTAGAGGCATATGTGATTTGTAATTCCAACCTCTTTTATCATGGGTGACAATTTGTTTGTTTTTCCTCATCCAAGGTGCCACCAGGGACGTCGGCTCGGCTCTGACAAGGATGTGCATGCGACACCGCAGCATTGAGGCAAAATTACGCCACTTCACCAAGTAAGTGTCACCTGGGTATTCTATCCCCCGCCCCTCCACTGCAATTTTCTCTCTTCTCTTGCCTTGAGGGGATTAATATTCCCGGGTCCCTTCCCATCTCTGTTGACCTTCCTCTCTGCCACACTTCATTGAGTGTTTTTGTGCCATGGAAAGCTATTTATTATGCCTCTCACACTCTCCTCTCATGTTGTGTCCCCCCGTTTGCTGTAGTGCTCTTATGGAAGGCCTGGTTACGCCACTCCAGGACCGGATAGAGGAATGGAAGAAGACGGCTAATCAGCTGGACAAAGACCATGCCAAAGGTGAACAAACTGGAAACACAAACTGTAAGTACTTGTTTGTGAGCACTGTGTATTTGGACAGAAATTGACACACCTTTTTCTTTGACTTGCTGTCCACAGAATACAAGCGGTCTCGCCAGGAAATCAAAAGGAAGTCACTAGATACCTTAAAACTGCAGAAAAAAGCACGGAAAGGTGAGAAAAACGTGACAAGAACCTGTTAAATAATAGAACAAATCCCACGACTTCATTGAGACTCAGGGGTAATATTAATGTCTTAAGTCTGCTTGGCTGCTGGTCCTTGGTCTGTACCAATGGTTCAGAGGGAACTGGTGCCATCTAGAGGGTAGAATCAGAAATGACAACTCAACCACATCAAAATGCCTGGCACCTATTTCAAAGGCTCCTTTCCAGTTTTGGATTGTTTGTCAGCTTCTACCTTTTTATAAATCAAATAAATGATCTTCTTTCCTGGCTGTGCTTGCATTAGCCACCACTGCTTGATGTAATTAAATTCATATTACCAGACAGGATTTACACCAGTGGTCGTAAACATGCAATGTGATTTGATGGAGCTAACACTGCCTGTTCTTCTGCCCTCCCCCCCGCAACCTTCCTCTATTTCTTTCTGGCTATTTCCCTGGCTGTAGAGCTTCTAGGTATGTCCGCTGTGCTGTGCTTCATGAGATAGTTTTCAAATGCATCGTAATCATTCGTAGATCAAACTGCCAGACAAATAAAAACCTGTGCTGTCTTAGCATTTTTGTTTAAAAGAAGGAATTGTTTGAAATTCTGGGAAATGCGTTTATTTGCTGTCTTGCAGAGAGTTGGATGATTGCGAGATATGAAGCTTCTCCAACTTGGCTTATTTTACCATAACCTGGCTCGGTTTTATGGAAACAAAACACATCTACCACCTTCTGTGATTCGTAGAGTAGTTAACATAATAATTCTTTCTTGTTTAGTCTGTACAAAAATGTAAGTGTAAAAACAACACATTGCTGTTTTACAGATTCACTTTCCTGTCTTTATGCTAAACTAAGATATCGTATTAATTGTCTGTCAGATCCTTATGAGACCCTTAATTTAATCAGTGTCATATTAAATACTGGTCCGCTGACAGATTAGACAATTAAGCTCTGCTATGTCTTTAACATATGGATAATGGTACGACCCTTTAAGGGGTGCTGCCCGCTAAAGACAGGGGGATTATGATCTAAACAGCTGCGAACAAAATGTAATTTCAAAACCATATTCCTTATTTGTATTTTCAAATTGCACAGTAATTAAAGTGAGTCCATTGTTTGAGATTTAACCAGATATGCAAAGATATCTTGGAGGCATTTTTTTTTTTTGGCAGTGCATTTCACATCTAAATCATGCAATCACAGTGACAGTAAATGCATCCTTTCGCCTGCCTTCATCCATCATCGAGCCTCATTGCTGTTCTCGGTCTTGAATGACTGTCAGACATTCTGTTTACTTTCGTGTGTCTAATCCCATCCATTTTAGGATCCACAAGTCGCCACTAGTTGCTTTGCATCGCCTCATGATTGATGATATGTGTCAGCATCCTCTCATTCCAATGTACAATGTTTGTCAGTGCGTTGTCCTCCAGTACACAAGCAATTCATCATTATGTGTTCTAATCATCTCTCATTTTTTACTCTTTCCCTCCTCTCTGAACTGGGTGCACTTTTCTCCCTTCATGTCACTTCCATAATTATCATCCGCCCCTCAAATTCCCAATCTCTCTTCATTCCTCCTCCTGTATCTTTACTCAACCCCCACTCCCTCCCTCCCACCACCACTACCTCTTTCCTCCTTTCGCTCCATCCTCCCTCCCCTCCTCCCCGCCTCTGCACCGTTGCCTTGCCTTGCACAGGCCGGGGTAACCTGCGCCCCCAGCTGGACAGTGCCATGCAGGACGTCAGTGACTTGTACCTGCTGATGGAGGAGACGGAGAAGCAGGCGGTGCGCAGAACGCTCCTGGAAGAGAGAGGCCGTTACTGCACATTCATTAACCTGCTGCAGCCCATGGTGGTGAGGAACATTTAGCCCTCCATTCACCAAGGATGTTTTACTTTGATTGCCCTTGCTGTCGATGTGGCAGCTGCTTAATTTGATGCGTTCCGTTTCCCCTTCAGAATGCAGAGATTGCCATGCTGGGAGAGATAACACATTTGCAGCCAATTGTTGATGACCTCACTTTGCTGACTGAAGACCCGCACAAGCTGCCACCTGCCAGTGAGCAGGTAACAGAGGCGTAATACTACTGATTCTACTCGTGCTGCGTGTGAGATCCTACACACTCAGCCCGCTACTGAAAATAGTCCCCAACAAAGACGCTATTTACTCTTGTTTGAGTAACATTTGCTTAAAAGGATATAGCCACTACAATTCCACCACAATGTGACTTAACTAAAGAAACATATTCAGCCCTTCATATATTCCACAATGCTGCTTGAGAAATAACTTTTTTTACTGCTAATTACGACTTGCAATTAGCAGTAAAAACGTTTTCTTAGAATCTTTTTTTTTTCTCGTGTAAAAGCGATGTTGATGGGACTATTGTTGCCGCCGTATCGTCACCGTATGATTATGTGTTGCCGCAGGTGATCCGGGACCTGAAAGGCTCTGACTACAGCTGGTCCTACCAGACCCCTCCTTCCTCCCCCAGCAGCGCCGGCTCCAGGAAGAGCAGCATGTGCAGGTATATCCTAAACACACACACACACACACACACACACACACACACACACACACACACACACACACACACACACACCTTATTGCTCTGTTCAGCGTGTCTTGTTTCGTGTGCCGTGTCTGATAGATTCACGCTAATGGTGAATTCACTTATTACACACGTGTAGGGAAGGAAGGAATACATATTGAAGATTGTCATGAATACATGAGCAGGTAACTCTCGCTCACTACACAGCCAGACTGTCGGTGACGGTCGACATAGACTACATGGCGTATCTTGCCAGCTTCTCAGCTCTTGCACCTGCTAGATTTGCAATTCTCAAGCTTCTTACAGCCAGATTAGCTCCAAAGCTGTGAAACATCAAAGCCTGACAGCCATGAGCCACGAGGAACCAAATTCTCCATATTTGTAAGTCTAATGGTGATAGTTTAAAAACTTGTTAAATGTTAAAAAGTACATCAGACCTTGTCATCGCCTTACTTTGGTGTTACAGAACCACTCTGATATTTGTACCAATTATCACTGCAGCCAATTTGATGTGTCCAATATTCATTTATCATACAGCCACTGACTATATATAGGGGTCATTTTAATGCAGACTCAATCACAGTTAGTGTTTTTGCAATCTAGATTAAGACTAGGTCATACAAAAATCTCCTGAATGGAATTTGGAGAAACAACCTTAGTCTCGGCCTGACCGATGTAGATGTTTCAGTTCATCCACTGAGTCTCTAAAAGGCTTTTAATAAGCTGAAGGTCGTAGTATGATGATTCAGTGGTGGGTAATCACAAGATTGGTGTTACGTGATTTGAAATATGGAAATTTAAAAGGAAACTTGTGATCAAGAGACGGTGGTCTTGGTAGCAGAATGGAAGAAAAACCAGCTCACTTTGTACTTTTTAAAAGACACAGATAAGAGAAACTGGGCAGAAGGTTAGTGTCGAGTAATGAATCATTTCAGGGTATTTAATTTGTCATATTTAATTTGGCATTCCTCGTTCAGCCTAAACCTAGAGGACAAAGATTAAGGAGAAATGATAACTTCAGATAAATTCCAGAGGGAGAGTAGGACGGGAAGAGGGAGGAGAAGGGGGTGGGCAGTATAGAGGGAAGGTGAGAAGCATAAGTTGCACATTTTTCAAATCTGTGGGCGACAAAGAGAATCGACGCTGAGCGAGAATAACAGAGCAGGAGACAAAAAGCACGGAGACAGCTGTTAATGTTCAGAAGGAAACAAAAATCAAAGAGGGGATAACTTTTGAATGCTCTTTGATGCAGCGGAATTAGAAGACTGGCATCATTTAGAGTTTTCACATAACACTGCCTTCATGTCCTCAGCTTTTGTGATACATTTTTCATTTGGCCTTTTCTTCTTTTTTTTCTCCATGGCCTACACATAAATCTTCCCATAACAAGTTTCAGAACAAAATAGGAGGGGTATGCCATAATCAGAATCCTGTTTAGCATGCAGGTGGTATATTGTTATAGAAGATTTACGATGCCCGAATGAACACAAATCAAAGAAGGGAAAAATGTGAAATATAAAATGTTGCAATATGTATTTACTCCTGTCATAATTTAATGGAAAATGCTATGAGGACATGTCAATATCCTTTTGCCTTTTAATAACTGACTGAATTGTTTTTCAGTGTGACTTGAATTATTCCATGCCATATTAATATCTAATCATTATACAGAAAACAAAGTGAAGAGGTGTTTTTAAATACAAAACTTGGGGGCCTGACTATTAGTGGACGTTATCATTTTATTTTTACTTGTAGTACATACTGCAGATGCCTTTTACGGAGTACGTACTGTTGAGACATACTACTTTGTCATGACATTTCATCTTCAACTTTGACCCTCTTGCTCATATTCCTGCCTCGTAGAGGATTGTGGGTCAGAATGGCCAGAAAAGCATGCTGTGTTGCAAAATGCTACCGGCCTCAGAAGGACATCCTGGCATTTTTTGGCATTCTGCATTTGAAATGCTATGTATTGGGAAATACTACTTTTTTTCCCCCCCAGAAAACTAAATGGGATGGTAGTATGGGTAATGGAACGCATAGGTAGTGTTGCAGCCGAGCGACCCACAGGGAAGTCTTTTATTGTGAAAGGCTGTCTGTCATGACTACCATCCACGGTCAGACCCTGAAATCTGATTGGAGAGTTGACTATTTTAATTTTGACATGGATGATGCATCCTTACCCAAGAAGAAAAAGCTCCCTTGCGACTCATCATTAATTTAGTATTGACACGTCTATGCTGCTCGCTGCTGGATATCATGGAAATGCAATACACCTCTTCACCTTGTTTTCTGTGTTGTTATTTGATTTCATATCATGATATCATTTCTCAATGATTCTAAATATATATATTCTGTTTACTTTTTTATGAAGCCAAAAGTTAAAAAATAATTGTCATTTAACATATTTAAGCATACATATAAAGGAAATACTAATTATTTTTGATTTGTGTACATTTTTAAATCCTCCATATATATTGGGTCTATACTGATGTGATATCTTGTCAACAGCCTCCTCCAGATGCCCTCTGCAGGAGCCCATCGGCTCAGCAGCGTCTCCTCCCACGACTCGGGCTTCGTATCCCAGGACGCCAACACCCACTCTAAGCCTCCATCGCCCATGCCTTCTGACATCACCAGCCAGGTAGTAGTCTCAGCCATAACACTAAAGTGTCCCTCTTTGAGCAGGGGAAACTAAACCAAGCACCAAGATGACTTGTTGGCTTTAGAGATTCCTCAGGTAGTAATGCTGCAGGGCAGGATGACACTTTCCTGTCACAGTAGATCTACAACAATTCTCTCTTTTTAACAATGATCCTTCCCCTGTATGTCTCAAAAAGAGCTCCATGGCTCGACCACCGACCCAAACAGAGCTTTTCTTTTTTCTGCTGCTCCAGAGCTTTCTCTTTTAAAAATATTCAATTTTTATCCTGCCGGTCTGATAAAAGTTTTCCAGACTCTCGCAGTTTGTTCTGTGTAATGTGCAGAACACACTCTGCAACACACATGCACACCCATTGATGCAATGTTCTGTCCTGAATACATGATCTTACAGGCTACTTTATTATCGATCTAGGCGATGGTCTATAGATCTCATCGGAGACCAAAATACCTCCTAAAGCTCATCCACACTCTTCTCCAACTCTCTCCCTCTTCCTGTGCGTCTCTCATCTCTCTCACCTATCGTTCTCCTTCCATCTCTTCTTCCCCTCCATTTTTTTTATTTTTTTTTACTCCATCTTCCCTTTCCCAGAAATCAACAAGTTCAGCCTCCTCTGAGGCTTCAGAAACCTGCCAGTCTGTCAGCGAGTGCAACTCTCCCACAGCGGTTAGTACTGCATGCATCTCACCAATCTACTTTCTTTATTGGACACGCACACACACACACTTGATGTGCTTTGCATTTCACTCATTGTTATCTATAGCTTAAAGAGGCCCGTGGGCTCCTCTTGACAGCCGCAGTGCGGCTTGACGTGGACTATTCATGGATGTTGAGCACTCTGACTCAGACTTGTCTGTCCGTTCCGCAGTTTGGCTCATGCTCATCCTTCGGTACCTTCCGCCCTGCTTTCTCTCACACTGGCACCATCCGGCCTCTCTCTGTCATACTTCCCGCGTCCCCCACATTTAACCACTCACCCGGATCCAACACCCCCTCACCCACATCAAAGATTCCTAGCTGGAAGGTTTGTTTTCATTTGCAATTTTACTTTTGGGTTTTGCTTTGTTTCTTCTTTGCTTTCTTGTGTTGTATTGCCTTCACGCACATTAATGAGCCTACAGATTAACCTCACAGTCCCCATTTTGCTGTCGCTCATCAAGCTCAGTTTTAAAATCTTTCCTCGCAAAGACTCGCGAAACTGAGACGGCTATATCATTTAACAACACTTGCACAGCTTGATGTAGTCTGACCATATCTACATCGGCATCTAACCAGTTCATGAGCCTAATCAGCAGCTTCCGTGTTTAACTGACTTGCACGACTGTCGGGCGGCAACCACCGCAGACGCACAGTTGTAGGACCGTTTCATTGTTTCGTCTGCTGCTGTAGGACTGGGCCAAAGCCTGTGAGCCATCATTGGCCAGCACTCTGCAGCGTAGGAGGGAGTCTGTGGATAAGATGAGAGAGCTGGAAGCTCCGCCCAGTTCGATGGGGTATTCTGGGATGCAACCAGATGATCCACACAGAGCGAGAATTGTCCCAGGAACCCTTGCAGCCAAGGTAAGAAGTCCTCCTGGAGTAGAAATGTAAATGTCAGTTCATACATTTGCATGCCTCGAGTCTTGAATTATGGAATTGCATATGTAAATGTGTGCTAATCTTGATGTACTTCCTACTTGCCTCTGTGTGTGTGCATGTGTGTGCATGGTGTGTCTCAGCATGGTGAGACGCTCTCTCCAGCAGCCACCACTCTAGCTATGGTTCTGACCAGAGGCTTGAGTATGGAGCAGCAGAAGAGCAGCAGGGACTCTCTGCAGTACTCCAGCGGCTACAGCACCCAGACCAACACCCCGTCCTGTTCCGAGGACACCATACCCTCTCAAGGTAACACTCCCTCTCAACGTCCACACAGCCTGTCAGGATAAAATACATGCTATCTATATGCAGCACATCATTTCTGACACTTATGCTATTCTATTTGCCTTCAGTGCTAATGCAATCACTGCATGCGATAAGTTTATTATGGATTAAAGCTACAATATAGCTCTTCAAAACATAGTTGCTTTCAGCGTTCTTTATTATTCAGTAGGAGATGCTCATGACTCGCTGTCACCTCTAGGTTCTGATTATGAGTGCTACTCTCTCAACGGGGATGCGGACAGCGAAGGACAGGCAGACTTTGACAAGTCCTCCACCATCCCACGCCACAGTAACATCGCTCAGAGCTACCGCCGCATGATCCAAACCAAGAGGCCTGCCAGCACAGCAGGTCTGCCTGCAGGTAAGACCCTGCAGGGCACCCCGAACGGTGCAGGCGGAAGCGGTGCTGGGGCCATCACCTCGGGGACGGCAACCATTCGGCGGACTCCATCCTCCAAAACCGGAGTGAGGCGCACGCCGTCCACATCCGGCCCCATTCCCATCCGGCCCCCCATTGTGCCAGTTAAGACCCCAACTGTGCCAGATTCACCGGGTTTTGCAAGCCCGTTCCAGCATCATGCGGGCAGCGAGGAGTTTCTTTATGGCGATGACCCAACTGCTAGTGACTACATGAGGGCTTCTCCAAAGCGGATGAGCCTCCCCGATGCAGCTTGGGGCTGTGGAGGAGGAGGAGGAGGAGGGGCGGACAGGACCGTTTACGCCCAGCAGGCCTCCGGCATGGCCGCCCACAGCGCTGAGGAGGACCCGCTGCTTGCTGCCAACCGCCACAGCCTGGTGGAAAAGATAGGGGAGCTGGCTGCCAGCGCCCACGCTCTTGGTGAGGGTCACTTTCCTTTCCACAGCCTACTGCCAGGGGATCCGGCTCAGTGTGTGCCCCCGGAGCCGTCCTCTACGACCCAGGAGGACATGGATATGCTGGTGACGATACGCCGGGGGGTGAGGCTCCGCAAGTCAGTGACTGACGACAGGTCGTCTCCCATGTTCATGAGGTAGCTGTTGTAGAGGAAGGCTGTGGAGAAGCAGCTGGGGTTCCCTTAATTACAAACTGAAGCTTTGTAGTGAAATGCAACAGCACTCATGTGATACATGAACGGAGGTACAAGTCATAAAGAGGATGTAATGTGGTGAATGGAGGCCAGTTCAGTGTAATGACTGACCATGGACAATGTCAAGTCATTTCATGTCATGTATGTATTGTGTACGTACAAAGTAATCCATATTTTCTTTGGTTTTTATTCTTCTCTTTTGTTTTGTTTTAATCTGTGGGCTTCGTGGCTGTGCACCTCTGCTCCCTGTGTGACCAGTTGTTTCAGCCCAGTGTGTCCCTTTTTCCCCAGTGATGAGGACATCACTACTGTAGGGGTTGACTGCTCTGTCTTTGTTCTTGCTCTTATGGTTATTATATTATTGTGCATTTCTTAATCAACACAGCCAGCGGTCAGTGGAAAGTGATGGGCGAAGTGCTCTGTGAGCCTGTCTGTATGTTGTGTTTCTCATCATTACTGTACAAGTACCGTATTACTGTTTTTGTTTGAGCTGAACAGCAGCTGTGTAAGTCATGTAAAATAGGAGCAATATGGCAGTGTTTTTATTGCTGTACTGTACTGTCAATATATTCTGCAATTAAACAGCCTTTTTACTGTTAAATGTCTTGATTGTCTTTATCAGAAAATATAACGTCCTCATTAATAGACAGAAACTGTGTTTACCAACATTTATTAGTCGACCAGTATATTCACATCTAAAATGGACTATTTCCCCCAGTCCCACAAGTTTAATTTATTCTTTACTTTGTCAACTTTAGATTTTTTAATATATTTGAATTGGTATTTCCTCAGGAGCTTTCTCTACTTCACATTTTATACTGCAGTTAAACTCAGTATTTTATGAATTAAATAGTGCACTAATCTTAATTTTCCACTGGTCTGTGTGGTGTAGTTTTATCTGAAACCCAATTACACATATTTTCAAATGTTCTGCTTAGTTCACTTTAACTTTGCCCTCAGTTATACTATTTACAACACTGCAGTACCGTATAAAGACGTACGAGGGCGCCAGAGATCCTTCACTGAAGCCCAGCTGGCGCCAAGAGGAAACTGTAATGGAGGATGTAGAGTAAATATATTTGGCAGGCTGGAAAGAGGAACAATACGTGGGGCAAAACAAAGCGAGAAGAAGGTAAGAAGAAGGTTTCACAGCCTCCAGGACGAACTACATGCACGTGACACCAGTGACACCAAGAGGACCTGTGTAATGCCGGCGTCCTCTTGGTTATAAACACACAAATGTCCCAAAACTGTAACGTCTGGTCACCTGAAAGACGACAAATGATGGCAAATGTATAGTTAGCGTGCGACTATAAGGCTCACGGTATATCTCACACACCAGTAAACCCTGAGAGATAATATCTACAGCTAAAGATACCCACCGTATAAGTAGATCCACTCTAAGAGTACACATTCCCACTGGCCAGTGTTTATAGCTTTTATTTAGTATGACAAACTCTCAGGACCTATTCAGAAGCAGGCTATGTGATATTTATGTTCCTGGGAGCTGGTTAAAAGCCCCTCATTATTCTGTGAATGAGAGGTCCTGCTGGAAACGGCTCTTAAATTGAGTGCAGTGCGTAAGGCCTCCCCCCTGGACAACAGTGATGATTAACCACAGGTCCCCTCCTGGATAAGGGACCTCTATTGGAGGGCACTAATGTATGATATATGAACAGGTCCATTTAGACTCACTCTTATTAAGAAGCCACTTAACAGTGGCTCATAGAGTTAGAAGAAGTTAAGGAATGAGGCAGGGTTTCTAAAAACTGAAGGGAATACCAGCCATCTATTTTAATCTCTCTGACACTGAGTCATCGCTGCCAGTTGTCACAGATTTACGAAGAGAAATGGAGGCCGAGGAGGTCTGAATAAGATGAGAGGATGAAGATCAGACAGTTGGATCCAGTGGTCTAAGCATTAATAATGAGAGGTGAAGCTGTCTTATTTTGCTCCCATGTGGAAATGATTAGAGATGCTGCCACAGCTGAAGACATGATTAAGTCTGCTTGGCTCGGGAAGCCTTCAGTATTTTTTTTCCCCGGATTCTCCCCCAAATGGGTCCCTCATAATCTTCTCAGCCTCATAAATATCACATTATTGAATTTACACTATTAGTTCATCGCCTTGAACTGGCCGAGTAATGGAAACCTGCCTAATGGCTTGCCGGGATAATTTACTGAGAAGTATTGAGGAGATTCATTATGCGTACGGGGTTATGTTCTCACCCTTTAAACTATTTTTCAAAGAGAACATCGTCGCTGCCTCTTTAAAAAAATAAAATATATATATATATAAAGTATGAGGTGTGCTAACTTTCATTTTCTTTTCTTTTTCAATGACCATCTCTTGTGTCTTTTGATCCTGTGAGAAATCGTAAGTTGTGCCGATTGAACGTTGTAATTGTTCAAATCAATGAACATTTATTAGTTTGCTAATCTCTGTGGGTTCAATCTCAGGCTCCACTCATCATAATAAATTGCTCTTCAGACAAAGACGTGGCCCTGAAGTTTATACATTTTGATTCTATCATAACAACAGGCCATGCATTAAACATTACATTATTTGTGGCTCTTTTTTTTTCTCCTTCAAAGTGGCTTCTGTTCTCATTTTGTTGTACTTTCTGAGTCTTTCAATAAACAACCGTCCGCTCTTATTAAATGTGGCATTCGAAGTAAAAGGCTAAAGAGACGCTCGGTAATTAGATGGTTTGGTTTGTTGCTGTTTTTCCACACAACTGACATTTTCCAAACCAGATGGTACCTCCACTGCATTATTACCAGGGAAAGGAAATCTGAACTTGGTTGCACACGTTGCTCCATAATTAATACCTCTATTTATAAACAGTTTGGGTTTCTACAGCACATCTTAAATACTACAGTAGGTGGTAGGAGCCTTAAGGGGATCACAGATCAAATCTAATTAGCCGTACCTAATACAGGAGGGAAATGTCTTTATATTTATCCAGCTCCTCTAAATGCTTTTTGCCGTCAGGTTGTGATGAGGGAAAATGTCCTGAGGGGCTCATATACAACACTACAATGAAAGGCACTACAGAGCTGTCATGGTGCTTCCAGAAATGGCTCTTTGCTGCTCATCCGGGGGAACGTGAGGTGCAAGAGTTCCATAAATGTTCACAGATGAGTAGCAACCAGAGTGCTGGGTGCTTAGTCATCCATATTAATTGCCCTGTCATTATTTAATAAACCTGCCTGTTTTGGACATTTATTTCATTGACTTTTGCTGAACAATCTATTTTAAACACTCTACTAACTCTGTAGCATAGACTGCCTATTAACTGATGTTAGTGCCAATTCCTCTTAACTACCTTCCATCATTTCCTGTTTTTTATTTTTTTTACCCGGCTTTTCCAGGAAGAATGATGGACAACTGGCAACTTGCAGAACAGGAAAGGTGCATTATGGGACCTTCTTTCCCCCAATCCCATCTTCCCTCGTCTCTAAGGAGCACACAAGCAAAGGTAGAATGTTTCAAATGCTACGAGGCCTCAAGATTTGCCTTCAGAGGCTACGTCTGTCTCCGTTTGAGTGAAGGGAATGGATTCGGTCAATTATTCATTAAGTAAGCATGAAGCTTTCTAATGTTGCGCGGCTGCTTTCTTCAGTTAGATGTTATTCCTTTAATGCCCTGCAGCTCTCAGTTATCCGTTGGAAAAGATGGATGATGAGACCGTTTCATGATGTAAAAAAAAAAAAGAAAAAACGTTTTCATTCATTACAGCTTTGTTTTATGTGCTGTGTATGTTGGCGTCTCATCTCAGTGGATGACTGCTGCAACCCTCAAGTAAACTAACTATATCTCACACTCTGGCTTGGCCCCTGTGATTGAATTAGCCTCTGCTACAGCTATCTCCCATGCTGGCGGTCACGGTGAATTTCCCCATGTGAGACAACACGATAAAAGACAGGATTTGATTTGCATTCATGAACGCACTTAGGAAGTTCAAAGAGAAGTTACAGAGCAGAATGGAGGATGTGAGGTCCCCTTAGACAGATCAGACGCCGATTTTAGATTTCACAATTTCACCTTAATTTGCTGCATTTTGGGCTGAGGCCGTTTCGGTGGACATATTTTTTAAAAGCCTTCTTCTGAGGTCAAAGATTGTGAAAACACTGGTGAGTGTGGCCCGTGCGTTGTGGGGACATAGCCCACAGCTTGTTGGATCATGTAAGCGATCAACCAATATGAGCTTTGTGCTCCAGCTGCAGGCTGTGATTCAAAATTGTCTGGAGGCTCACCGCCAGTTACCGGAGTTATTGCCTGAAAAGAACAGTTTACTGCGGAGAGTGGTTTCGGGTAAAATTGCAGTGATGGATTGGGGTGGCAAATTGATAAGGATCTTTCAACAGGAGCTTTGATGAGTTTCCAAACTGAATACAGATGTAGCCAATGTGTGAGCGGAGGTATGACATTGAATTACCGGTTCCGGCCTAACATCACACCCTCAATGCATATGAATATTGATCCATGCACGTCTAAAGTAAAGGTTGACATGCCATGGGAGACAGAGTGCACAGCCGTGCCCTCCAGCCCATTATTTCCTTCTCTTTTGACAATTCATAGCCTTGCAAGTCCGTGTAATATTTAGTCTTCTGACTTGTCGGAGAAGTGAGGAGAATTGGAAGTGTTCAGTCTGTGGGAATTAGCCGCAGACACCTACAGATTAGGTTTAGAGTGCTCGGCAGCCTAGCAGAGTGGGAAGAGAAAGGAAGAGCAATCAGGGGGACAATGTTAATGTGAACTCTGTTGGGCACATAACACCGGCTGCAAAGACAGTTGGAGCCTCAAATCATCCCGTTTACACAGTTTACCAGCCCAGATCCCAGCAATTGCATTTGAATTGAGGCATTTTCCAGATTTTTGTTGTTGTTGTTGTTGTGTTTTTTTTTTTTTTTTCAAGCCGTAAAGGAAACGTGATTGTGTTAACATGTGATTTGCAGAAATGCATTAAAAGAACTGTCACCTAAAGTTTAAAGAGGGATTTAGGTCGTGGATCCAGGTCTCCAGCCAGGCGGGGAGACGATGAGTGCAGTGCACCAGTAATTCCTCTTTCAACAACACCAACTGTAGAAGTGCTCTCGAGCAAGGCAGCCCTATAATGCTTCACTGGAGCAGCATTAGTTTCCAGACGGAGCGTGGAAATGAGGGATAGCCTGTGTGTGTTTACTCGACTTTTCTCCGGACAAGGAGGGATGAGTGATTTTCTCTCTGTCCACATGTCTTCATGCTGAGAGCGGATTTGTGGCGGGCGGCGTAGATACAGCTGTGGAGGCTCTTGCGTGCGTGTGCGCAGGCTCAGCCGGCTCAGTGGAGAGGTTTGAGGCGGCGACCCTCCTGGCCAGCACGCAGGGTGGGGTTCACCGAGCATCTCCGTGTCCCGTGCGCCGCCACGCCCCCGCGCTTGGCGCTGTCCGGTGCTCTAGTGCTGAACGCTGGGTACGAGCACAGCCAACCTGCCTGCAGCGCTGTGGACTGCATGGAGACAGGAGACGGATCTCTCAGGATGAACGCGCTCTAAGTTGAGAGAAGGGGGGGGGGGGAGGGGGGTCTCCTAAGAAAAGATCGCACCGTGGATAACTATGAAGGAAATGTGTCTCAAGTGCTTCTCTTTTCTTTTTTAATGATTTTCTACCAACCCCCCCTGAGGGGCACATAACTTGGCCGCCAACATGATTTGGGGTGTTTTGTTCTGCTGCCTTCTGACGCCGGCTGCTGGACACCAGACACAGGAGCGACTGCCTTTCTTTCACGGGCATGTTTTTGAGAACTCCCCGTCGGCTTCGAAAGTGAACGGACTGAGCATTCCGGCGAGGCGCATCAACGCGCAAAAATGGTGCCCAGTCTCCGGGATGCACTTCAAACTGTACGGGAACGGCAGCGACGATTTCCGCGCCTTCGCCCACCACAAGCGGGGGAATATAATGCTGAAAACTTCCAGGGTGTTAGACCGAGAGGCTCGCTCAGAATACCTGCTGAGCCTCGGTCTGTGTTGCCAGACGTGCGCGTCGGAGTCCGTCGTCTTCGAGGTCGCGTCGGTAAAAGTGGACGTTTTGGACAGCAACGACCACGAGCCGACCTTTCGCGGCACAGACGCCGTCCACTTAACTTTAGACGACACCACGGCTCTGCGCAGCGTGGTGTACAGGCTGCAGGCTGTCGACGCAGACAGCGGCAACAACGCAGAGTTGACATACGTCTCCTTCCCCAAAAATGGCAGTTTCTATGTTGTCCCGAAAACCGGGGAAGTTTTGCTGGTCGACTCTATCATGGGGCTCCCCTCTGAAGTCACATTCTATGTTTTTGCCAGAGATCACGGGTGGCCCCCTCTGACCAGCACAGGTGTAGCGGTTACTGTTGCGCCGCAGCGGTGGGCGACGCGTCCCGCTGACCCCGCGGGGTCAGGGAGGAGGGGACGGTCGCCCAGGGCTTTGCTTGAGCCGGGCACGGTGGTTTCCCTCAACGTGTCCGAAGATGCCAGCATCGGCTCAGTCATAACGAGCCTGAGTCCCACCAGGTTTCCGTCAGCCACTTACGAGCTGGTTTCCCCGGAGTCAGAGGGCTCTCCGGTCACGGTGGGGCGCGACAGTGGAGATATCACGATAAGCAGGAGGCTGGATAGGGAGACAGAGCCTTTCCTGGAGCTCACTGTTAAGATTCAGGATAAACGAGGTGTGTATTATTCCTCCATTAATCTGCACTTAAGTGAGGCCATGCCCCCCCCCCCCCCCCCTTCACATTATTTTCCCCAGGAATTATTTGCATTGTGGAGCTGATGCCCTATTTAATGGCATGCTGCACATTATATGCTCCACATGGCAAAACTGTTCTGCCATCTGCACACATCCCCCTTCATCAGAGCCCCTCAGCAGGCCTGACATATCCGCCATAACCATACAGGGCTGTCAGTTGCAGCACAGGCTCATTCCACAGGTGTGCCTCATTATCATCCAGTCTGCCACATATCTGAAATATGAGCTCCAACAATGCAATACATACAAACAAAAACGCGTGCAATCCATTATGATATGCATGAGATATTTCAATTATGATTGAATATTAGAAGCTGATTTGTAGCAGGGAGAAGATTTTTCTTCTTCTTCGGTTTATGTTTAAGGGTCTTTGTGAACCGGTTGCAGTACGTCCTTGATTGACAGAGTTTGCGACTGTGAAGTTGTTTTCAGAGCTAATCCTTGCAGAGTGGCAAACCGCTGCGACCCTCGCTCCCTCTCATCTACTGGTATTACCCCTCTAATCCTCCTCTCATTCACTCTAGTCCCAGGGATTTGAGCACTGCCACAGCCAGGCAACCTCTCAAATGCTCATATAAGGTGAAACTGTTGCGTATCAAGAGTGCAAGTGTTGTTTTGTTCTCCAAAAGTTAGACTTCTTAAAAACAAGAAAACAAAAACAAGAAATCAAAATGATTTGCTTTGTAATTGAGCTGCGCAGTGTGCAGGAAACGGTGTGCGCTGTTTTCACTCGAATTGCCTGCTGCTGTTCCATTGCACAGCACGCTCTAGATTGTAATTGCATGCCTGATTGGGACACGTTCTTGCAATGGGGTGTCTGGAGAATTTTCAGAGAGAGCAAAAATAGTCAGAATAGTCGTCTTTTTTTCTTTTCTTTTTCGCACATGCTTAACAGAAATAAGCCACTCCAGCCTGACACATATTCAAATACGTTCCTCCATTTTACCATTTCTCTCACCTGCGAAAATCTCCTCTCCTGATCAAAGGCATGGCATGTTCTTTATCCTGCGACTACAGCTTTCCAGACAGAATCCTGACGTGAGTCTGGGAGGACAGGCCTTTCTTCTGCTTGTCTCACTCCCAATCCCTGCAGCATGCACATCTCTCTGAGTGATTGAGTCCATTTTAGCTGGGGTTTTTTAATACTTTTTTATTTTTTATTTAACCCTAATCTCTCTTGTGAATTCACTTCTTGCCGCTGCTTGTGGGTTTGCTTGGGTGTTGCAATAAATAAAGGATTTCCTAGACACATTTAAAGAGAGAGAAACAAATGAGCGAGACGTTATTTGTGAGTCTTTGTAGGTGTATGTTTTGTATGCAAGTGTGAGACTGCAGTCACACAAAAATTGACCCCAGGCACGATAACAACAGTTTTAATAAGGCCCCATGTGTTGTATCTTCTCAACTTATTTCCCAACCGTGGACTCTCTGTAGCACAGAGCTGTCCGTGGTGCTGACAGTCACCTGCTGCATGTCAAACAGAAAACACTTTCAGGCAGCAGTCTGCCAGCAGTTCAAAGAATATTCAAGTCCGTGGCATTCAGTGCTAACCGTAACAGTATTTACTACATTTTTCACGGGGGGGACAAAATAATAGGCCCACCCTTACACAAGCCAGAGCCACAGCAGGACAAACCGTGGCCTCAAAAAGCAGAAGCAGACTTAAAATAATGCCTATCAGAGACAGGTACTGCCTGTGCCTTTTGTAATAGGACAGGGTTGTTTTTTGCAGCATCTTTGTAGAACCTATTCTACTATAATAGTTGAGTCACCCTTTCATTTCATTCACACACCTTGTGTTGTCACTTTCACTCTAACACAGATGTACCAATGCTTCCCCTACTTTTATTCCAACTACCACCACTATTATCACAATTACCATGAAGCCATATCGTCCTTCCTGTATGTAAATGTCTACCTTATTGATTTTCTTTGAACAGGCTCAACTTCCTAATGTTCAGTCTCCTGAATGCACACTTGTTCGCTACAGTCTGTGTGGGGGAAAAAAGTACTGTGGTTATTAACTGGTGAATGTAGATTTACTAAATGGGAAGTGAATGTGTTCATTAGCTGGTTAATGTGGGCATGAAATGCAAATCACACTGGTGCGAGGCTTTCTTATGTTAATACGTTTGCAGTGCGTACATCATTATGATTAGAGCCATCAGAAGAGCGGTTATTTGTGTTCCAATGGAGATTAAAAAGTCTAGTTTGACACTTAGATATCTCAGATAAATTATTTTGGCACGCTGCAGATAAGGGGGAGATGGAGCAGCAAGCACTGGATTACTCTCAGTATGGGGTCCATCCTCATTGACATACTTACCTGAAAGAAAATGTGCTTACCAAAAACTCATCCTCGGTCTCCCCTCAGGCCTCTAAGATGTGATTTGTTTGAACACTGAGCCGTCTTTTGTAGTCTGTTGTTTTAATCAAAAACCCTGTTGAAGGGTTTTATTGAATAAATGTTGAATAATAAGGTTATAATGGGCTAAATATGCCAAAATGTTTTACGATCAGGACAGAGTGACACAGTAGTTTGCACACAATTTAACCAGGAAATGCACAGGCCTACATCTACTAAATGTGGTTGCTTCTCATAGTCATGAATATAATTCAGATAATTCACCATATCTTTAATATCTGCTCATATAAATATAATTAGTCGTCGTCGTGATTGCCATTTTCTGCAGAAATCGACCATTTAATGTAACCGTGCAACATGTTGTCACATATGATCGCTCAGTGTAAAACAATGGCGTTGCTTAACCAGTTTGGGATTCTTCTTTACTCTCTCTCTCATTCCTGAAGTAATATTCTCATATTACATATTACCATCGCTGCGCTCTGATTCATTCCACCAATTACTTTTTAATCACACCCACAAAGTTAGGAATTACTTTCTCTTTTGCAAAAACAAAACAAAAATGTTCCCTTAATTTTGCATTTCTTTTAATCATTGCTGTGCTCCGAACTCTTTTACGTAATCAGAAAATGAGGTTGTGTAACTCATCATCAGAGTGTATGTATGGTATAGCTGTAGAAGATCATAATAAGACATAACAAGGACTTTACTGCATGTGCAGATATAATTTCAGGATCCCCTGACAAGCGTTGACACTGCTCCTCTCACTCATGCATCTGATTTTGTATAACGATCTGGCTCAGGGGCCCATGGAAGTCTTCCTCCTTTCTCCTTAACTAGATCCCCTGCTAATGTTGGAGAAATATTTACCTGCTAATCTATATTCAGTACACCAATAATCCCAAGAGAAAACAATGAAGTGAGATTTTTCCGACACAGCTTCTGTGTATCAAACCAGCTGTATAAGATGGAAACAAGTAGTGGAAGTAGGCCATGACTCACGACTCACAGAAACCGGTTATGTGGTGTTGTTTTTGAGCAGAGGGAGTGAGGGACCTCTACAGCTCTTCCTGTAAAGGATTTCAGCTGGCCCACAAAGGACGTCAGTTTAGATTTGTATTGGTGTTTTTTTTTGTTTTTTTGCTTTTGCTTTGCAAACCAAAAGCTCTTTGCTTTTGGTTTCTCCCACCCGAAGAATCCTTTTCTTCGCACCTGAGTGTGAATCTGTTAATGGTATTTGACGGTTTAGGAGGAGTATTGAATATGTGGCGCAGTCTTTTGTGAGTTGGAGTGGGGGATGTCATAGTGGTTTCTCCCTCTCCTTTGGGTGTCTGTGGGCAGGGTGGCATTCAGCTTGTGGTAATCACCTCGTCTCAGCCTGTTTGTCAGGGAACCGTATTCTGCTCTCTCTCCGTCCTACTCTCTCCTCCTGTCTCCGTGTCATAGTCAGCATCTCGCCTCATACTGTCTTTAATCCAATTTCTCCTTTCACACTTTTTTTCCCCTCCCCCCCCCCCCCCCCCCCACACACACACACACACACACACACACACACACACACACACACACACACACACACACACACACACACACACACACACACACACTATATATATATATTTGCATATTCTTCTTCTGATGTGAAATGAATTGAGAATTGAGACCCGATCTCATTTCTGTTTGTAATTTGTGACTGCTGGGCTGTTTGTTTAAGTAGAAAACAATTTCACAAAAAGCTGTCTGCATTTATTCAATTTAGTAAGAATGCCTCAGGGGATTATGCTTTATTGTGTGTGTGTGTGGGTGTGTGATTGTGAGTATGTGTGGTTGCATGTGCATATGCACGAGGCATCTTTTTCACATGTACAAATCGAGTTGTGTACATTTGTTTGAGTTTCCGTCTGTGCATGTGTTAAATGTTATCATTGTCCTTTCAGTAGCCAGATTCCCTGCAGCAGAGATTCTCAGATGTGTTGCCTGACGACATGCTGGGAAGCTGTAGCATGCCTGCAGCATTTGATTTCTGCTCTGTGGTCTGTCAGATATCAAATGGATGTGTCGAAGCAACATCCCTGCAGCCCTCTCTTCTCTATAGTCCTAGTGTGTATCTGATGACACGTAGGCGGGAAGGGGGGTGTGTGCCACAGTTTTTTTTTTTTAGAGATGGGATTAAGCACAGAGAGCAGGGGGAGGAAGGAAAGTAGCTCTCCTGCAAATGTAGAAGAGGTATTTAAAGTGGGTACAAGGCGCTACTATCAGGGCACAGAAAGGTCAGGACAAGCTGTAATGCCGGGGGCATGGTCGCAGCGCGGGGCTTTAAGATCAAGAAGGTTGAACGAGGCAAAGGCGAAAAAACCTGCAGAAAAACAGGGAAGGACGGAGGCCGAAAAAGATGGAAGGAGAGTTTAAATGCATGTCTGTGTGAGATTGTTTTTCCCTGTGTGCCAATAAGCTTTACTGAAGATAAGTAAAGGGCAGCCAGATCAGAGGCAGGGAGTTGTGTACTGCTGATGAGAGGTCAGCTTGGTGAAACATAATTGTCAGACGGTTAGAGGGCAGAAAGTGAGAAACTATTTGGGTGGCAGGACGGGAATGAGGTGTGCATGTACTCTGGTCTGTAGAGGGGATGGCTGCAGGGCAGGGTTGGGAAAAAATATCCTACTGTACAAATGTGAAAAGGGCAATGTGTGCTCGTATTTGTCTGAAGATTGTTGCGGGGCAAATGGAGGTGGGGGGAGTACGACCTGCCCTTTTGAATGGCATGAAGAGAGAAAGTGAAAGATTGAGCGATAGAAAGACAGAATATTGTGTGATCTCACACAAAACGATACCTTAACTTAGGGCAGCTGCCAATACAGAGTATTGAGACATATTTAAAGTTGGAGCTCACTGGGATCATTGTTATGTAAGGTAACACGTCTAAATAAGTTGTTTGGCATCATCCTTCGTAAGCATTTTCTGAACTGACACCCCTATCAGCAAGGACGACATTATCTGTCTGTGCCTTCCAGGAAGCGTTACAAGTAACTGCTGACATGGCTAAGTTTAGGGGAAGATGGTGTTTTGGGTTAACAGTGTGTGCAGCATTCAGGTGGAGGAATTGGTACAAATGGAATATTATATTATTAAATATGGTCCTCTTCACGGAGCCGGCCGCCACGTCTCTACAGTCAAAAAGTCAAACCGAACAATGGCTCTACCGGTCGTGTTTGTGTGTTTTTGCGTCGGCCGCTATAGTTTTCCTACACGCTTGGCATCCGGGAGAGATTTTAGTGGGGTATACACTGTCGCCTCACAGTGTGACTCCTCCAACACCCCGACCTCCTACCTTCGTCGGACTTTGTGGCTCCAGAACAACGTCACACTCTCTGACTGACGAGTCATGATTCTTCGAGCTCTCCGTCACTTGAATGTAAACATATGCCATTGTTGGGCATTTGAAACAATGATGCTGTTGCTGTTCTTTTTTTCTTTGGAGGACACTATGCAAGGATTGCTGTGGCACTAAAACTGGGTCAGTGGCCTGCTGTGACTCAATGAACATACCTGATGGCATATACCAAGTTCTATCAAGACATTATAATGACAATGACAAAAACTGCATTTGACGGGAATCTGTCATGTCCGATCTGCATGATTCATTGAACCTCACAGCAGATCCTATAGGCGGAACCACCAGATCAACTACAACAGGGAGGAAAATATCTGTGTGTGTGTGTGTGTGTGTGTGTGTGTGTATCCTGATGTCAGAGCAGGACAAGTTGTCCCAAAACATAATTATACAGCTGAAGATGTGAAAAGTGCGCACAGTGTATATGTCTGTCATTCTGTTTACACAAGCAATGCATATCTCATTACAGCAGGAATCTCGACCCAAATAAATTACGATTGGTGTGTGAGGCGTGGTAGGAGATGTGAGTGCTGCATAAGGCACAGCTCTGTGAGGACAGTCGTGGTGACATGGAGTTTTTATTTGGCCAAGGGTCTGCATTATTGATGCCCATTACCACAGACATTGTCAACTCCAGACATTGCAGGGAGGCAGGCGCTGTCAGGTAAATGTCTTGCTGACCTCCAGCGGCACAGATTCCCAGAATGCATCAGTGCAACCTAGGCTCTACCTGTGTGATAAATGAGGACGACTTGCTCATTGTACAATGAGTTTATCGCCAACTGAGAAGGTTTGGTTTTATTAAATCTAATCCAGGATGCGCTTACACCAATTTAGTGGGAGACAAAGGTTTGAGGGTTTCGTTGAAGTAATTGAATCTTCTGCTATTGTGTTGGCCAAATTTGGAATCATTCGTAATGAACACAGTAACATTTTATTCTACTGGCTGTCCCCTCCACACCTGCCATTTACCGTGTCCATTTAAAACGTGTGTTTGAGCTTTGCATGCCGGGTAGCCTCTCTGTGGCTTTCCCCCAAAGAGCTGAATTGATTTTGTGCTATTGATTAACCCAGAGCTGTTTTGCTCGCAGTCACAAAACATCACTTTAAACAACAATGTATGTGTCGCAGAACAGGCTCTGACAAACTGTTGCTGATAGTTTACAAACTTGCAGAGAGGTAGGTGTGTGATTGGGTCCGAGGGCCGATAGAACTATCCCGAAGCGCTCTAATGAATCAGCCTTTCAGACGAGACCGCGAGAATGAGCAAGGGAAAATTGGAGCCGGCACTGGGATATGTCATGGGAATTCAATTCTTGTGCTTATTTATCTATTTGGTTTTGGTATTTCTCAACCTTTTGTACCCAAAGGTCCAATTAACTGAGCATAACAATGGTTGCAGCTCTGCTCTCGGTGGGCCAAAAGAGGCACTGATAAACACACGGGACACAGACAACTTTGAAAGCTTTGCTGGGTGAACTGTGAACAAGGAGATTTTTTATGCCGGAAAGAAAAGATCACATGGCTGGCCAAGTTGCCTAGTGAAATGTTTTGACATGCCATGAACTTTGCTTCGGAGGAAAGCGCGCAAATTGCAGAAATTGCAGAAATTGCAGAAATTGCTGTAATTGCGCAACAGCAATTTGCAGTGTGAGAGTGGCTTTTGTTGAAAAGATGAAAATGACTGCGAGAGATGTCAGACTTCTTAGTCTTGCTGGCAAAGAGAAAGACTCTGTAGAAGGAAAAAGGAAAGGGGACTGCAGCCCAGATTAGAAAATGTGTTTGAAGACGACGTCCATCTCATGGTTCGGTTATCTAATCAATTCCAGGAAACAGGGAGACGGTCTACAACTCCATCGCAGCCAGAGGATGACTTATTACAGTAGCAGGTGTTTTTGATGCAGAGAAAATGTAGTGCCTATCCGGCCTGATGAGCCTCCGGGAGAGAGCATGGGCTACATTGGTCGTTTCATTTCATCAAATGTGACTCTGAGTGTGTGTGTGTGTGTGTGTGTGTGTGTGTGTGTGTGTGTGTGTGTGTGTGTGAGAGATAGAGAGAGTTGCAGATAGAAAGATATACAAACAGAGGATCTGAACAGCACAAAGAATAACATACAAAAGATCGTTTTTGTTCTTGCTTGTTTTGTGATCTGACTCGGACTGTTTATCGCATGCTTTTATTATCGTATTTGGACGTTTCTGTTGTGTCTGTTCCAAACTTGGCGGGGTGTGCGTGTGGATCATGTCTGCGAGGGTTTCTTTTTTTTTGTTCCAGCTCCCAATTTGTGTCCGTTCTCGGCTAAACCCGTGAACGTGGATGACTTTCTTTCTATCTTCCTCTCGGCCTCGACAGTGTAGGGCTTAATTCTGTGGACTAATCAGACCATATGGTCTCCACAGTCTTATGATGTGCTGAGAAGGATGGGATAGGATGCTGCTGTGTCGTTAGTGGTGCCAGCCTCGCTGTGGAAACACACAGACACGCGCCACTGCCACACATTAAGGATCAAGATCTGGAACTGAGAGCACAGAGTGTGCAGCAGTCCTTAAGCCCTTTTACTCAAAATGAAACAAAGAAAAAGATTAAAAACAAGAGCGTGTTTAGACGTCATTTTTCACAACTTATCGACTCATAATTACTCCTGCCCTTTCTGCCCGACACCACAGCTTCTATTTAATCATGTCATTTCAATAATGAATTGTTTGAATGCACGTTAACTTGGTTTTGATGGATATCGCTGACTGAGAAACGGCTGCATCTGTCAAATACTAAATTGAGAATCTGTCCCTAAATGTTCGGTTAGCCACATGAATAATTATGCGCTCAAAGTTACAAATGAGTCACTCAGCCTGTCTTAAAGGAATAATTTGCCACCTTTTATGTGGATGTCCAATTCACGCTGATGTTAAATGTAATCCACTGAAAAGATTATTCAATAGCGCTGTTATATTAACCGAGAAAGTAGAGGTTGTTTAGTTCACTGTTCCAACCATCAGCTACTCTGGTTTGGAAAAAATAAATCCTTAATTCACAAAGTAAAATGTGGAAATATGCCGACTCTTTAAGTAGGGCTGGGGAATAATGTGTCTTTCAGTGGAATTATATTATGATAAAATCATATATTAAGATGTCGCAATACCCAATAACTTTGTTGATAGTAAAAACCAACAACTAACTCAAATGTCTCAGAAAATCTGATAATTTTGCCGATTTTTCAATAAAATAAGAAAATAATCAGTACTTTTCATATAGCAATTATTTATTTCACACATACAAAAATAGTCCTCACCATGTGGACATTTCAAACATGCTATGCATTTATTTAATTACCAGAAAACGTGCTATATCGTAATATTTATCATTGACTCACGGCTAAAGCTGAAGTAGCACTCTGTAGTTCTTACTTGCCTCAAACCTTTGTTGAACTATTTCCCTGGATGCAGGAAGAACAACAGACTTTGCAGCTGCGTGACACAGAGAACATCGGCAAGAACTGCCGGCATTTTTCACCCTATATCCCTAACTCAGATAGATAGCGATGAGGTTGACAAAATGTAATTTTTGGATTGAATGCGAGATCACCGTATATTTACAGTAAATCCGACTGATGGAGCATTACTTAAAAAAAAAGATGTTAATATGCGATCATGTTCATCCAATGTGAATGTGTGAACATTATGACAGATTTGGGGCATTAAAGTTGATTAATATTGGTCTTTACATATGTTAGAATTTTTTATGTAGCTCAGATAACACACATTGGGACAAATCGCGATGCGGTGGGGGAGTTTAACGCTTGGTTTCCCTCTCACACAGTGGGTGATAAACATTGATCTTGCTTAATCTTGCTGGTAATGACGGGAGATGATGGTCCTCAGAGGACAGACTGCTCACTGGATTAGATATCTAAATGAGGACTTTATCCTCATCCTCTTCCTCTTCCCCCATTACCAATAAGCCATGCCACGGTCACATGCTGAGTTACAGTTTAATGCATGTGACTAGTGCAGTGCGTTGCATGTTTTGTGTATGTGTGTGTGTGTGTGTGTGTGTGTGTGTGTGTGTGTGTGTGTGTGTGTGTGTGTGTGTGTGTGTGTGTGCATGTGTGCATTACAGTCAATGGACAACCCATATGTTCTATTATTTCTTTATTTTTTGCGTTTGCATTGGAGGAATACTGTCAGAGTCTGCTGCGCCATAATAATCTGGTGTACTTCCGCAGAAATACATTTGCAGTAATGCAACACATTATTGTACTTTTGCGCAATAACAGTCAGTGATGCAGGGTGTTCCCTGAATGCCTCCCGCTCTTGTGCTAAGCAAACAGACCCAGGTTCTGGTTTCAGTGATATATTAACGCTGTCTCACCCGTACATCGTTGCTTGTTTTCCCATTAAATCTGCGCGGCTCCCTCTGTTGCTTCTGCCTGGCCCTGGTTTAGCTGTGCGCATATGTTTGTGTGTGTTGGCGTCTCTAACTGTGCATGGGCTGTGTGTGTGTGTGTGTGTGTGTGTGTGTGTGTGTGTTTGTGTTTCTTTGCTTATATATGTGCTTCAATGGAAAGATATCGAAAGGGCTCTGAGGACAACCCCCATCAATCACCACCTCAGAAGGAAATGGAGAGAGGAATGGAAGACGGAAAGAGAGATGGGGGTCACCACAGGAAGCAGCATTGGGAGAAAAGGAGAGGGGGAGACAGAGGAAAAGTAGATGGAGGGATGAGGCAGTCCGGGGTGGCTCCGATTGAGCTGGGTAGTGTAGTTTATATTCTTTAGAGATAAGGCAGCACTGCTCAGCAGCTTCCTCCCCCTGTAGCTTGAACTGAGCATGATAATAAGAAAGCGTGAATGGGGCAAATTGAATTAATGCCGCGGCACACCATAAAAGCCCTAACTATAATGCATTTTAAAATCCTATAATGAGCAGAGAGCTAAAATAATTTCACACTCCAGTGAAGAAGATGGTCCTCTAACAGATTTTGGGCCTGGCTGACACCACCAGGGTTTTTGTCATTTAATGTGACTCTAGGTGCTATGTCGAAATGATACTTACTCTTACTTCCTGGGGTACAGCAGCGTTAGGCAAACTTAGCGAACAAACCGTTCCAAATCCCGCACCACATGCAAAGCTTAATCAGAGCAAGGGAGCGGCTGCGTGCATGCTGATGTCTCGCTTGGGTCAGCTTTACAGTCTCGGGGTAAAACAGAATTTCGGAGAGGGCACATCTGCTCTGAAAGTACTCCCTCATTACTCTCTATTAACAGCCCATTCAGTGATGGGGACAGCGGCAGGAGTTGGACCCCATCCCACATTTTTCCACACACACGATCATACGAAGGCACTCAGAGAAAAGGCACAGATGTGTGCTGTTCTATGTCCACGCAGAGAACACATAAAGTATTTTTCACTGTTTCACTCCCTCACATGCTCTCAGCTCTTACGTCCTCATCACTAGATTCATACAGTCATAAAGCTGAAATTACGTCTCCATCAGCAAACCAGGGAGAGCGAGAAAGATAGCTGTCTGACACACACTAACACTAACGGACGGGTGCTGATGGAGACTAATGACAAAATGAAAGCCTCTGGTATGAACAGTGGACTTTTCTGGCTGGGATGGACGAGAGCAACATGGTTTCAATCGCCCCTTTCCTCTTTCCTTCTCTTTTTGACCTTCACGAACATCAAACCCAAACCTACTCACTATTCCTTGAGGACATTTTTTTTGTGTGTCTGGAACTGCGTTGGGTTTCTTTGAACTCCCTACACGTTCCACTTAACCCCAGGCAAGTCTGAGCTGAGGGGTGCAGAGGAGCATCTCACGCATCTGCTTTCGACTGGAAACGCACACAAACACACGAGTACACAGCTACTGTTACTCATCAGTCAACACACACACACACACACACATACAAAAAGTATGGCACTCTGACATCACATCCATACAGGCACAGACAATTTCACACACGTGAAAGCCCACAAACACACACATGAATGCACAAACAAGACCCAATTCAATACTGTGACAGCACCAAACAGTACACAACACACACATGTACACACGCGGCATAGACAAGTTGGGAAAACAATACATGCACACATGTGCAGAGAATGGAGAGAAAGGCCAAACAACAAATTATATATGCATACCTTGTATTGCCGTTGCACATCCATGTCTTTTGTAGTGCAGTTGGTTGGTGGGTGGAAGGGCGGGTGAGTGCACCGTACTGTACGTATGCATGAGTGCATATTATTTCTACACTAAGTGTCTGCTTGGGTAGCAGCTACATTGTTCCATCGCAGATTGCAGAATAGAGAGAGTACTTCACAGGCCGATCTAATTATGCACGATATCGCAGATAGTTGTGAAGATACAATACTTGACTACTAATGTAGTGCTTATGTAAATGAGACCTAATACCTTTCTACAGTTATTTCTCCCAAGTTTCATTTGAGAAGAAACAAGGAGTCCCACACACTGGCAGTCACTTGTTGTCACTTTAATTTAATTTGAATCGTTCAATTGGTTTATTTACCTTCACCTGCCCAACAAGAGCTCAAAGAAAACAGAGCTGTATGACATTTATAGAACAGAGATTTTAGCTTCTTCTGTTGCCCTCCAATCCAAATGTTCTTCTTCTTATGCAACAAGATAGATATGGAGATAGGGAAAGGGAGCTTTTAACTCCAGATCTACGGTACCCTTAAAGAATATCTGTAGTAAAAAAAGTCTAGGTAAGAGATAATAGACCGTCAAGCCATCAGGGGCCTCGACACTTTGAAGCCACTTGCCTGAAGAAATGTATACTGCAACATTGTGTCTTCTTTTAGTTTTTTTAGAAAACCTAATTACCTTTCATTCAACAGTCAACCTGTTACTGCCCTCATTATGCCGTCGGACTAATATGGATTTGTTGGGGGCACTGAGTCCTGCTGGCTTTGATGGTATATTTAGCATTTGCTGAAATGGTGAGTGGACTATTAAGCCTGTTGTTATGTGAGTTAGTGCAACTCTTCTGCTTTGTGTAGGCTTTTCTGTTTGCGTTTCTGATGGTTTGTCACCAGTTGTATTGTCCAACTTGACACACTAAATGAACACTGCGACAGTTGGGGGGAATTAGTATGCATTGCTGCCTACAGGCAGAGGCAGATAAGAATATCAATATCAACATGATCTCTGTGCATCTAGAGAGCAGACATGCTGAAGGTCAGGGATGTGTGTCGCCCGACATTAGCTTAGCACAAAGGCTGTTTGTGCTGATGATTCGACTGGGAGAGTTTTGTCCTGTGTAATTTGGGATGCCCTGGATGCCTGAAATAACTTGTGCAACTTCACTGTACTCTGGCAGAAGCTAACTGAGTATGAGTACAATATTGTAGTATTTGCATTTTTCTTTTGTATTTCCTTTTTACTTCATTATATTTACAACATCTGACTGTAGCTAGTGCTGGAAGATTATTATTTTACACAAGAATAATATCATCAGCTTTCGGCATCGGATTAATTGCAATAGATTAAACCAGTTGTCAATGTTTTGCTTCAACTACTTTTCCTAGTTACAAATTTAAAATCATCAATCAAATTAGTCAAGACCTTTCTGATCTGCCCAGATTTTCTGGCAGAAAGAAACGTCTCTCCATCTATATTTATCCACATATTCTGATTAGGGTTGGTTGTAAAACAAAATCGTCGATCAACGTTCTTGACATTTCTTTATTCATGCAAGAGGGAACAATAACTGCTGGCTCATATATGTGAAAATGTGTAATGTGGAAGGCATTTTCTTGGGCGGTTGTATTTTCATTAATATGTCTCAGTCAAATATACAATTAGATTTGAGCACATTCAGTAAAAATCACAGTTTTGAGCATTTGGTGTGGAAGAGGCTGATATAACTGTGATACATCATTTCTCTTTATTGCAACATACTGTGGCCAAGGTAAATGCGGGGGGAGGTGCAACAAGTGTGAAACACAAGTATTGTCATTGTTGTATTTCAGACACGATCAGACCTTTGTCTTAAACATGTATAGTCAAAGTCAATGATACATAAGGTGTCCTTTGTTAATGTAGGACATGAGCAACACAACCAACCATAACAACAGACGTAACCATAGATCTTCTCATGACGCTGAGGCCTTTGTGTGTTGGAATTTGCCGCATGACGATTGTAATAACATATCTAAAAAGATCCACGGCAGCATGACTCACTTTCCTTTTAAAAGCGAGCCAAACATTTTGGTGCGATGGAAAATTGGAACTGGCTCCATTGACAGCTATTGACTTGAAAGTAATGCGAAACATCAGAAACGTTATGAGGAGATGGTATTAAAATGTTGTCTCAACGATGCCAAATATACATTTCTCGTGCCTCACAGCAAAACATACCCGTAAACTATATCTCGATGTTCAGTTGGGTTCCTGATCAATCCTGGTAGTTAAGTTGTTGCTTCCAGAAACTGATCAGATATCCTAGGCACCACGAAACCACTGAAAAAATACATGAACTGCATTTCATATATTTTTTGCATTCTATACAATGTGGGCAAAATAACAGATCATCCCCTCTTCTTATACTACTATGTTGTAGAGCAACAACCCACCAAAAAATCTATAGATGTGTGCCAGTGGAATTGTAATAATGATTTCATCTAACGGTAATACCAATGCTTTGAGTAAAGTTTCAAAGCATCATATGTTTTAGATTTTATTCTGTTACATTTGGGCATTTTCATACTTGTAAAATGTAGGCTATATTTTCCAAAGTTACTCACAGCAAATTCATAGACACACGAAGATTACATTTTGACACAGATTGTCTTGGTACGTGAGTCACAAACACTGCTGACAAAAAGGAGTCTCCTTAATGCAATATGCCATAACTACAATTCCTCACAGCGGGCTTTTCAACTAAACTAATGCACCATTATTTGTTTACACCTCTAGGGACCGGGGGTTTGTGCTTCAAGTGTATAGCGTATGTGTTCATAGTATATTAATTTGACTGAGGTTTCTGGGCTAAACCCCGAAAAAGTTTCCACACAATGGAGGGAAGAAGGCCTGTTTTTTAGTACAGACATGACATTTTGGTTATTTCAGTGAGGCAGATTTGTATCCTCATCTTTAGGGCCTGCAGGAGTTTGATGAGTCATTTTCAAAGTGACTAAGGTTCTTGTCATGGATGTATTTTTGCTTCTCCTCTCTTCTGTCGGTTCATGTTCAAATGATGTCTGGTCAGCGCGTTGCTTCAGTATGTTACTTAACAAGCTTTGCGTGGCATAATCTCAATGTCAGAGGCAACGCATTCACATGCAGGTGTTAGTCTGGAGATGCAGACGGTGCAGAATCTATTATTCAGTCTTTTTCAGACAAGAATCTTAATCTTCACAGACATTTGACTTGTCAAAGCATGAAAATAATTCAGAACATTAAAGATGGCTTCAATCCATTAAGGTGAGCCAGTTTCAGGGCTTTGGTTATGTGAATGCTCACTCACTGACATGGCTCGCAGGGTCACTTAATTGATGGGGCCACTGTTAATGTTATTGCTGTTAACACCTTTAGCGTGCATAAATAAACGCATAATAACAACCCAGTTTTAATTCTTTGTCCCTGCGTTAATTGTTCATATATCTTTTTATAAATGCCAAATATATGTACAAAAAAATGTCAGTATATCTTCACCGGTGATAAAAAACACACACTTTGTGGACCATAATAGCTAGTTTAATTCATTCAAGGGAAACTTTTGCAGATATTAAATGCTCTGTGTCACCGCTGTGCAGGCAGCACATGCAGATGAATGGCGCCCGGCCTCCCTCCACTCGTCTGTGGCTCCATATCGCGTTAAACCGTGATATTGATTGGACCATTCAGTGGTCCAATCAAATGCGAAGGATTTGATTTAAATCCCTCTCCTAACTATACACCGCTCAAATATTCACTGTGAAATAAGTCACAGTGCAGAGGCTAAAGACACTCTGTTTCACTGGGACTTTGAGAGCCATAAAATATATCCTTATATAGGGTTCTTTTTGGCATTTAGTCAATAGTTGACACTCGTGATACACAAAACCTTAGGAGACATGGAGTGAGATTACATGCAGTAAAGTTGGTATAGAATAGCGTTGTGTTGACAAAGTATTGGCCTTACACCATAGGGACGCCTGAGTTTACTGAATGAACACGAATGCTTTTACCTGAGAGTTGTTGCATGCAGTGTGTGAGAGTATACTGAGTGTGTAGGCAGTGCCTGCAGTCTTACGAGGGTTTAAGCCTTTGATGGAGGATCCCACAGTGGGAAGAGTATAATTCATATAGGCTCTTCATTGAGAGTTCTATAATGTGCAGCTGCATATCTGTCCTCGTCTGTGGCTCTGGAGAGCAGCACACATTAAGTACTAAACGTGGCACTATATTGTTTTCTCCTGTCAAAAGAGCATACACTATGCACTGGGAATGGGAATCAGTCATTAACCAATCATTGGTCAATTTGTGTGTGTTTTTGCTTTGATTGTAAACAACAAATAGAAATGTATTTCAATGATTCCCATTACCTGATCTGCCGATCTTCCTGAGGTGCACACCTTACATCCAGTATCATCTGCATGCTAACAAAAACCTCTGCATATTCTTTTTTAAAGGATGATTTATTCTTTATTAGGCGGATATTAAGGGGTAAATTAAATTATCCAGTTTGTTACGGCTATGTAAATGTTTTCAAGAAGTTAGTCCTCATGCAGCGTACCACAATATGACCGTTATCAACAATCTGGTGTTGTGGTTTTATGTGTTATTGCAGTACTATTTGGTGGAATATAAATGCTGAACAACGTAGCCAAGCTTGAGGTTATACTTTGCTCATTAATGAACCATGGGAGGCTGGAATGTAACTTTACAGTGTTAGCCGCTCTGTTTTGGACAAATTATAATTTTGCAGGGATTGTTTTGGACGCAGACGAGCGTACCGTTTACCAATAGTCCAGGTGCCACACGATGAAGGATTTAGAAACGTGACCCAGGATTTTCACTCATTGATTGCAAATCGCCGGCTCAGCCGTCGCCATGTTGAGTTTCCTTGGGAGGCAATAGATATTTTCTGAATTCCGTAGAGAAAATATGTGTTAATGTATGAAAAGAATTAGATGGTAAACGTCTCACAGATATAAAAGTAGTTTCAGAATTGAAAATATTTAACTTTATATATATTGCAAGTTATTTGAGCATGCAAAGGCAAATCCAAAGGCCAATGCAAATAAATCATATGCCAAAGTTGTTTTAAATGGAATTTAAAATATTTCAGCTAATTATATTTCCTTTCCCTGAAGGCTATATTCAGTGCCAGCATATCTCCATTGAACACTTGCTCCTCTCTAAATCCTCTTCTTTTATGCGAGGGAATAGAAGTGAATGGGGCACATTTTTCTTGCTCAAGGCAATAAAACAAAATGGATTGAATTACTTTTGTAATTCTTTTGTAATTCTTTTGGCTGAACTATAGTGCAAGAAAAAAAACGAGCCGAACAGAAAAGGGTTTGAGCCGGCCCCAGCATACATCTGTGATTAGAGATATACTGAACATCTTCAGTGGAAGAACCTTTTATCACTATTAATAGTTCAGGGCTTATATGTACTTACTGCAGTGTGGATATTTTCTGTTCTCTACATTGCTCTCCATACCCAATTTTAGGCATTGCTATCTATTGGATTGGTGAGTCACACATGTATCCATACATGCATCCATCTATTATTGTATCTGTTTCTATCTCACCGCTGTAGAAGCACAATAGTGCTACTGTGACTACTAGCTCCAATTGTGTTGCAGTGAATCGGACATTTTCTCACAAAAGTCACAAATTGTTCTTCCACAAAAGTGCTTTGTCTTTTGTGTCTTGGTGGCTATTTTGAAAGTGATTGTTCCTTTGAAAGACGTGAAGCTTTAAAAGATGGTCTGAAGGTTTGGGGACCACTAAATGCCCCCATAAGCCTCACTGGGGGGTCGACCACTAACACCCACTGACATCTGTCTTTTGTCTTTAGTGGAAAAGGTTACAATCGGCATTCATTCCTGGAACAAATGACTCTGCAGTAGTCACAGGTGTTTATCGGCTCCAGCTTCGATCAGCAGTGATGGAAACAAACAACAGGGTGGACACGCTAATTTCTGCCCCTTTTGCGGCGCTTTCTTTGTGATCTCAGCAACAAAGTCTGTTGGTCTCCGTCCAAGCAGGGCAACATTGTTCCAAATTGTTCCAAGTTTGAAAAGAGACTGAACAAATAACAGATAAAAAGTAAAGTAACCACCATTACATTTCCACTGGCCTTCATGCAGCTTCCTTCTGTTTAGTAACCCTGTTTTTTTAGCGTGTTTGTAACATCGAACAATCCTGTCAATCTTGATTGCACATGTAGTTCCTAAAAGACACATGCAGGCCGCTTTATCAAACACCTTTATGTGCATTTTCTGCAGAGATTCTGCAGAGATTTTCTCCAGATTTGGAGTAACAATAATGTGCAGAACTTGGAGATGTCTCCCATTCCTAATTGTTCTGGTTTGAAAATGCCTGCAATGTGTGTTTACGTGGTAAGTGTGTCAGCTTTTCTGAGCTGCAAAGTACAGGGTATGTGGTGTCGGGATCCCTGAGTTAATAGATTTCTGTCCCCGGTGCTTTTAGCGTGTTGATCTCCTGCTGACGGCTTCACACTCTGCTTTAAGCGCAGGGATGGGGGAGGGGAGGGGGTGGGCTTAGAATAGAGCCTCCTTAACACTGCAAACACTCGGTTAATGTACCTTATTACACCCCCACTGAGCTGATTTTCACTTTCCATTCACTGGCTGCTAGAAAAGCACCACTGAAATTCCATGTCTCTCACGGGCCATTGGTATTTATGCTTGCAGACACAATTTGTTTAATTCCACACAGAAATATTTGTGTCTTAATTTCCTCCCTCATTGGATGCAGGAGGACCAAGGGGTCCATAAGAAGACCCTCCAATATTAATTTCACTGTATGTTCTTTATCCTAATTTTCTCCTCTTGTGGACGGTGCTCTGCTTCTGTATGTTTTCATTCCAAACATGGATGCTCCCAGCGTCTTTTGTTGTGCTCCGCTGTTTGTTGTGCTTCCCTTGTGCTCTCGTCTCTGGAATGTTATTTTATTGCTAAGCATCACACAATACTCCATCCTCCACGCTGTCTGCCTTTCCCTCCTCTCTGTCTCTTTCTCTCCCTCTGTAGATATTTGTGTTTCTGTATCTGTGCCTCTCTCCTTCACTCTGGTTCCTCTCATCCCCATCCCACACACACACACACACACACACACACACACACACACACACACACACACACACACACACACACACACACACACACACACACACACACACACACACACACTCAGTGTCTCTGCACTGTGGGCAGTGTACATGTGTGCACAGAAGCACTTGAGACAACTTTTTTTTTTTTCATACCGGCAAGCCACTTAGCAGCTTTATATAGCAACTACCCAAGGAGAGGATTAACAGCAGGAAACATCAACAGGCAGGCTTGCAGAAATGTAGAACACACACACACACACACACACACGCACAAATGGCGCGCACACACATGCAAACACTCCACACTCACTGTAGTCACTGAGCCGTGGCCAAACACACAGTGCACCCCTGTCACTTTTTTTTGCAATACATTGTTGTGTTCATCCAGCAGATGCTCTTATACTTATGGGATTGTAGCGTACAGTATAGACCGGCTTTTCATCACACCGAGCGAGCAGAAAGCATATTTGACTTTGAACAATTCAGTGGAGCCTGTGAGCCTTCTGCCTCGCCCGGTTATTTGATCAGATCTTTTGTCTCGGTCAGGTGGGGCGGGTTGTGTCGGTTTGGTGCTCGTGGGGCATCGCTCACAGCCACTCCCTCTTAACTCACCAGATCAGAGAGAAATCGCACACGTTTGCAGCTTGAGAACATGCAGCGTGCAGTCTCGCTTGCCCCTGCACACAAGCGATCTCTCACCTCGCAAACACACACACACACACACTTCATTTATCATTCCAGAGCTGATAGGCTCTAATTATCTGCCTTGGCTCTGATTAGTCTCTCTGTAACAAGCTAATTAGATGGAGCCTTGTAAAATCATCACCACCATTACCACAGAGACATGGTTGGGAAAGACACCAACAAGCAGGAGGGAGGCAAGAAATGCGTCTTGCACTGCTCCCTGCAAAGATTTGATCGTCAACTAAATGTTAAGTGCTGGAGCTCTGATTTATTTTTGATTAAGTGCCTTTTAAACCCCTTTACTTTGCAAAGGAATCTTTATCCTTTCTCATTATTCATCACGAAAGGATTGTCCCGTCTTACAGGGCAGGATGATCTGGCTTAAATTGCATGAACTGCCGCTGTCGACATTTTAAGCAGATAGCATCTGAGCATTGATTAGTTTCTCTGGCCCCACGATACAGTGGCTATTTATCCAAAACGAACTATTGTCAGATCCGAGTCAGAACTTTTCTCTGCGCAGAGCAACTTTAAAGCCTGAGCAGAAAGCTAGATTAATTCTCTCCTCTAGCTCCTTCCTCCCTCTGTTATTATCCCTCTAACAATCCTTTTAGGAGCTGTCACACACTTTATAGCTATTGTGTTTCAGCTGTGAACACTCCAGAGCTAGTCTGTAGTGCAACACATTGTATTTCCCATCAAAATGCATCTTAACTGTAAGCCAGTTGAAATAGAAATTGTGATCTCAGCATCTATTTTCTGCTTTCCAACTCTTTTGAGCGAAGACTACTGTAGGTGCTGTAAAAGATTTATTATAGCAATTCATACAGTTTGAGGACTTTGTAGCATTTGCTGCATTCATATATTGCTCATCACCAATATATGGTGTTCTATTATTGGCTTTAATCGACTTTAAAGACACACAGAATATTAGTGAAACCGACAAAGTGGAACTGTTTTATGAAGCAACAGCACTTCTGTTATGTCGGCACTCAGCTTGTGAAAGGAAGCGCGGAAAAACTACTACTGCTTTTGTCTTGGATTAAAAAGTACATATATAGCCTGTGGTCACACATAGGAGAGCTTTTACATAATGGGATTTGAAATCCATAGTTACTTTTAGCCCTTAGGTAACTCACCTCTCTGCGTAAGTGTGCACTGCTATGAGTTTGTGTGTGTGTGTGTGTGTGTGTGTGTAGAGAGAGAGAGAGAGAGAGAGAGAGAGAGAGAGAGATGGAAAGAGACCGGAAGATGGAAAGAGACACGCAAATGTTAGCTACATCAAGTGTGCAAGCAGTGTCTGGGTGTGACGGGATGACTTGCCTGTATGTCAAATGTCTGCGATTGTGTTTATATCTGTGTGTGTGTGTGTGTGTGTGTGTGTGTGTGTTTGTGTTGGTCCTGGCAGGGGGTTCTTCTTCTCAGGGGTAAGGCAGATGGCCTCTGTGGATCGCAGCTTACAGAACTGGTTGGCAGCTCTTCTGACATTCCTTCATGCCACGTTGACACAAGATCACAGCCAATATCTGCAGATATTGCGTCTTCGCACAGAATTCTGTGTCTTGCTCCAATTTGCAGGAATAGAGTTCACCCAAAACGTGCCCTAGATCGGGCCTGTGACACTGTCAGGAGTTCTTTTGTGCACATTGTTTCCAAATTGTGTCATTGTACTGTATTTAATGCGGATAACAATCCCCTCCCATCAGTTCCAGCTAGAGGCGCGCTACGCTCCTGTCACAGAGACTGCAACGGAGTTGTACACGGCTCCTCCTTGCTTTCTTGCAGTCTGTCCAGACTCAGGGAGAGCGAGTTGGTAATTGGATTCCTGGAATCTTCTTATTCACACCAGTGAGGCAATGTGCAGTGTGCCTGCAGCCATGAGGCATCATCACTAGGCCCCTGTGGGAAGATCAAGGTAGCTTTAAACAGACTTGGTAGATGAGGTTGTGGCTGAGGCTCTTTCTCCCATGGGAACCTGGTTGTCTGGATTCCTGGATGGGAGCCCTGATGGAGAATGAATGGATGACGTCACGTCGACCAACCTCCACCATGGGCCCGAACAGAACTCCTGACATCCACTGACAACCCGGCAGATATGGTGAAGCAAAAGAAAGTGGAAAGATAGCGGGTACATTGCCAGGATAGTGTGGTGATTTGCTCTGACCAAAAATCTGAAGCTGAATCAACTCTGTCTTGGTATCAGTTTCCCATTGCAGATACAATAATTAGTTTTTTTTATTATTATTATCAAGAAAATGCAATCCCTTAAAAGTCCAGTGTGTAGGATTGAGGGGGATATATTAGCAGAAATGGAGTATAGTATTCCTGGTTTCATTGTATTTGTTTAAAATCACCTGAAACTAAGAATCATTGTGTTTTTATGACCTAAAATGAGTCCTTCATATGTACATAAGGAGCGGGTCCTCTTCATAGAGCCCGTCATGTGTCTAGAGTGGCCCAGAACAGACCAACCCAAATCTGGCCCTAAAGAGGGACCAGTAGATGTGTTTTTACACTACGTGAAGGCCACCATAGATCTCCAACACGCGTGGAATGGGAGGGGTCAGCAGAGGGTTATTTAGCTCGTTGTAATCTGCAACCTCACTGCCAGATGTCACTAAATCTTCCACACTGGCAGTTTAAATATGCGTTCAGCGTCAAGCCTTTGTCAGGGAGCCAAAAAGGCTCTACCATGACAATAAAGTCATGTAGGTCATGCATTTTTTTTAATATTTGTTCACATTTTTTTTTTACTTCCCGGCTGCAATCACTAAATTGCTCTGACATAAACAATAAAAAAAAAACTGGCGTCTGTGGCTGTTGCAGGACTGTAATAAGCCCATCCAATCATTTTATTTGACCCGAATGTGCTGTTAGCTACTTCGTTGGAAAAGAGCAGGCAGCACTGGGCTGGGATTTTTGGTTGAATGCTTTCAAAATCTGGCTTATCTCTTGCTGAATGTGCCGACCCAAGCTTTGAAAGAGAGTGCCTTGGAGTCTTCTTCAGTAGTTTTTGTCTACCTGAATCTTTCTCCAAAGAGCCTCTCAAACCAGGAAGCGCTCCTACTCAAACATATTTTTAATGACGAGTTGTATTCTAAACATCATTATGATTTACTATCTACTGGAAATGATTTATATCTCCTATACCTGTACCCTCAGTTGACTCGCTGCTTGTCGGTGCTTCGGATTCCCGTGGCTGCTTGTCTCCCTTCCACACACACAGTTACATGACAGCTGTCACTTTCAGTAACCACAGCTTCGTCACTATCTCTGCTCAATCCCCCAGGCCCAGACTGGTACCTGAACAAGGTGAAGCTGAAGATCACTGATGTCAATGACAACGTCCCTGAGTGGAATATGAAGCCGTACCCTTACCTGGCTGTAGTGTCCCCTGAGGGCCTCGCAAGAACGTTTGTCTACCAGCTCCAGGCTCGAGATGGGGACGAGGCCAAAAGCGGAGAGGTGGAATACTTTCTGTCTGATGGTAAGCTTTCTGCTGTTTACACCCACACACACATGCGATGTATGAGAAGTGGTATTAAAACAGGCTGTGTTTTTGTAAGTATAGGTTGGCAAAGCTATGAAGCCGTGGAAATAAATACAACTAGTCCAACACCAGCACAGCAGACAGCCACAGGCGTTCACACATTCATTCATGCATTCATACACTCTTTAGGTGTCCATTAGTTTCTCTGTCTCTTTGTCACCCTATCTCTCTCTGCCTCTGTATCTTCATCCCTCTCTCTCTCTTCTACACACATGTACACAAGCACACACACACACACAACACACACACACACACACACACACACACACACACACACACACACACACACACACACACACACACACACACACACACACACACACGTGTAGGCACACAGCCAGAGGACTTCACACATTTGTTTATGCACTTATTTTGCACTCTTGTCTATCTGTCTGCTTCTTTCTGTTTCATACACACACAGAATCACACGAGCATGAACTCACACACACACAGTAGGCTGTTGGAAGTCTGCCAGAGTAGTAGACCCCCTGGTGGTTGAGGGGATAAAGGCTTGTTGGCATGTCAGAGATTGGGGGGGGGGGGATGTGCTAATCTTGCCGGTGGGGCTTTACAAAACACTACAAACTTCCCTTTCCTCACATTTGGCCCTTGCTTAACTCTTCTTACGTGCATCAAACCATGATTGAAGGTAGTCATGGTCTACATGACCATGCTAAAACTCTTGTAAGCAGTGAGGCTTGAGCGAATAGTTTCCTTTCAAAGTAGATGGACCCAATTTCAACAAATGTATTTGTTTAACCCTCTTATGCTGCGCTTAACATTTAAGACCTCAAGAGGATGAGAGTAGCTGGCCTTTTGATGAGCAAGGTCAGTCTGTCTGATCCCATTTTTTCTGTATTCAACACAGAGAAAAAAAAAATCTTTTATTTAAAGGCACCCTGTTGAGTTATCTTGTGAACAAACAAAAGTTATGTTTACATTCAGTGTATCTCACCAAACAAACTGTGTGTATCCTTGTGGTCTATAAAATGTGTTGAATGCATTTCCCTCCTTATAAAACATTTGCAAAGCCCATTTTAAATATTTAAAGTCCTACATTATTTATATCCATGTTTGCTTGCTTGCAGTCTTCTTCTTCATTGCCTTTGGCACGTTAATACATTTGTTGGTCCGTTACTGCCACCAACTGTCAATCTGCAGAATAGTGCGAAACCAATGGCAGAATGTTAATCACGATATAATACAAACAAAGAGGGCGGCCCACTAAATACAGCATAGTAATAATGCATAAGAATCCAATAATAAAGTAAAGATTCTGCAGTCCAAAATGTACTATGAAAAATACCTGTATTTACCAAGCTGCATGATAAATACTTTGTAAAATAGAAACTCAAGTTTATTCAAGTCATGGACAAGCCTAGTCTAGATTGTAGATAAAGGAGACTGTATGTCCGGCGATATTCTATAGTTTTCATATTGCCAGCAAATCCAATGAACAACAAATATTGTCGGCCTGATATAATTTTTCCCAATAATGGCGGCTCCTGAAGAGGTTAGCGTAGAAGCTGCAATAGCATCAGTTAAATCAGAACCATCTGCTGGGTCAGTTAATATATCCTCACGCCTCCAAAAATGCAACAAATGCACTATATACTCTTGTTTGAGTAACGTAACGTAAAAACTACAGGGCCCAGTTTTTAAGAAATTATGCCTTTTTAAAGAAAATTAAACTATATATTTGTGAGCCAATTTTAAATATAGAAAGAGAGAAGGTTAGCCACCAAACATTGATATAAAATTCCAACATATTGCCATAATTTTTAATTAATTGGTTACTTTCGTAACCACACGGAAAAACCCAGCTAGTCGATAACATATACATTGCACCAAATGATAGCATGTAGTTCTCCTCTTGTTGCTAGTGAGGACCATCTAGTGTACAGTGATGAGTGATCTTTATCTTTCATTCAATACAAGTTTGAAGTAATAAGCAGATATGTCTGAGGAATGTTAAAGGCATACTTCAATAGAGACATGGCTTAGCATACAAATCGCATCATCTGCATAGCAAGCCTGAGGGCCCGTTCACACCAGACGCGACTTTTAAAAGCGCAGTCGCCTCTAAAACGCCTTGGCAAAAACTCACCGGGTGAAACAGCCCGGTGCGCCTGTGGAGCGGGCCTGCGTGCGCAACCAGGCGATACACACTGACATTGATGAGCTGTGCGACTCCGTTCTTCGGTTTAGCACAGCATTAGTATAAAGCTCAGCTCCGTCTCAGGTGCTCCAACAAAGTCTGAAAGAAATCTAGACATCGTCATGAACTTTCACTGAGAATGTTGCATCTGTCACTCGCCGCACTATATAAAATCAGAAATATCAGGTTTTATGAGTATGTTGCTCATTGACAAGTGCAGGCGCTGGTCCTTTGTCGTCTTTATTGCTGTAGAGACGTCTATGAGGATATGACCCTACTTCTCATTTGATTCAGTAAACATTGCAAACATGGGTTTATGGTATCATTGGCTAGTTTTAAGTGTTACAACTTTCACTCGTGAACATTAGTTGTAACCGTTATTGGTTGCCTCAAAATACCTTATTCTGCATTTGGTTGTACGTGTAGCTCCACCCTCTCATGTCACTTCTGGAAGCCAGGATGGTCACAACCAAAATACCAAACTTGAGCAGGAGTATACAATCACTATGCCCAACTACCTTTCTCAGTTTTTCCTCCCACCTCTCAGTTTGACGTCTCACCTCCACGCTCAAAGCTCCATCTTCCATTTCCCATTTCCCATTTCCCAGTCTCCGTCCTCTACCTCCCTCCACACAGCTCCCTCATTAAAGCACACCCCTGCTCCCTCCTCTCACACTTCTCCTTACAGCTGCAGAGGAGGGAGTTGTAAGGAGGGAGGTGAGATGAGGGAGTTGTGAGGAGATAGGGGAGCGGAAGGAGCTGTAAGGAGATAGGGGAGCGGAAGGAGCTGTAAGGTGGGAGGTGAAAGGAGCGAGTTATAAGGAGGAAGGTGAGAGGAGGGAGTTGTAATGAGATAGGGGAGAGTTGTAACTGTAAGGAGATAGGGGAGAGGAAGGACCTGTGAGGTGGAAGGTGAGAGGAGGAAGATGTAGGGAGGTAGGTGAGAGGAGGAAGCTTTAAGGAGGACGCTTTGAGGAGATAGGGGAGAGGGGAGAGCTGTAAGGAGGGAGCTATGAGGAAGAAGGTTGGAGGAAGGAGTTGTAAAGAGGGGCCTGTGAAGAGATAGGGCAGAGGGGGGAGCTGTAAGGAGTTATACGTGAGAGGAGGGAGCTTTAAGGAGGTAGATGAGAGGAAGGAGGAGGGAGCTGTATAGAAGGAGGTTAGAGGAGGGAGCTATGAGCATGGAGGTGAAATGTCAGACTAGAGGTGGGAGGCAAAACTATGAAAGAGAGCTGGGAGCTCTGAGGTCCAACAAAGTGATTGTTGATTGCTCTCCAGCAGCCCGACTCCCTCAATCCGGTTTATGAACCTTCTCATGCGCTGTGATCTGCAAATGAACAATGACTAGTGGTACCAGGCCTTGTTTCAGGTGACACACAGAACGGAGTGTGAGAGGCCGTTCTTCTCACAGGTTTCTCTCAATCTATTGTCTCTTGGATTGCACCTCATTTGTACACCGCTTTGGTGCCTGCCAAATTTATACATGTAAATGTAAATTCAGTTCATAGTCACCGTTGAATGTTCACCATACTGCATGAATACAAAGTAGCAATTAAAGTCATTTTAATAAAGCTGCTTTCAATACCCTGATCCATTGGGTGTTGTGTAATAGAGCCTTGTGTTACCTTGCCTTTATTTAAAGGTACTCAGTGTGTGTGAGTTAGATTCTTTATTTATATGTGAACACTTTAAAAAATAATTTGATACATAAATTAATTGCATAGAAATATTACATTACAACTGCAATTAGAACATGAATCACACCATACGAATAATAATAAAAATCTCTTTATGTGTCGTGAGCCTTAACTCGGCAAACCCAGCAAGAAAGAATCACCTATTTCAAATGGTCATCTGGGTATTCCAGTTAGTATTCAAAGCCAGCAGTATTGGATTGGTTTGGATCCAGCACTTGAAAATAAAGTCATTCTATTTCCCGGTAGGTGGTGACGGCTGCTTTGCAGTGGACAAGAAAACAGGCCAGGTGGTGACCACAGGGTTGGTGCTTCAGAGGGATAGAGAGTACTTGTTAAGCGTCGTGGCCCTTGACGGCCTGGGCAGCCGCAGTGCCCCTGCCATGCTCTCTGTAGTGGCAGGAGCCAGAGCGCCGCAGTTCACCAATACGAGCTACGCCATCTCCATACCAGAGAACACGCCGGAAGGACAGCCGTGAGTACTGCATGTGTTAACATTTACTCACACATACATAAACAGGGAGGATGAATTAGGGCTGCTATTTATATATATATATATATATATATATATATATATATATATATATATATATATATATATATATATATATAAATCACATTACTGCAGTTTATATTAAAAAGGCCAAGGCCAAATTCCGTCACACAATGTTAGAAATTACATACAATTAAATACGTATATATATATATATATATATATATATATATATATATATATATATATATATATATCTATATATATATATATACGTATTTAAATGTATATATACTGTATATATTTAATTGTATGTAATTTCTAACATTGTGTGACAGAATTTGGCCTTGGCCTTTTTAATATAAATTGCAGTAATGTGATATCTTTTTGATGTCTTTCCTTTTAGCTAAACAGTTATGCTGCGGCTTTTATTCAAATGTGGTCTATTCCCTTGTGGTTATCACCAAACACTCTTTGTCGGATTCTTTATTGTTTCCTCAATAGGTATAATTGCCTGATACTGAAGAACACAATAAGGCTGCGGAATATAAAACAATGTATTGTATTCTATTGCTGAACACAATCATGGATGCATGCATGAAAGCATACTAATTCTCTCACAAAAGGATAGTTTTAAATGTGCATCACTGTCTATTAACCTTCATTTTTGACAATTGAAATTGAAAATGCATGCATAAATGTCTCTGTAAAAACAAGTCCTATAATAACTAATGCAGACGTGCGGAAAGACACACTCTAGTCTTAGGGGTTGATTTCCAAACAATACCTGTTAAGATTCATGCTGATGAATATTAATTTGGTCACACTCAAGTATGAATTGACATATCATCATCTCACACCATTAGCGGAACGCAAACTCTCTAAACCGTAAAAACAAACATTGATATCTGCATAATAGTATGACGTTATTACACAGAACTGACAAGTACTGATTGACTGTGTTTATAGCACATAGTCAATGGGCCGTACAGTAATAGATTTTCATTACAGCGTAGTGCTGATGTCGGAAAAGAGGATTTAGATTTTAATCCCAACATGTGTGCAACTGAAATCAAATAATAAAGACTGTTTCTCCTTTCCTTTTTTCAATATTTTGTTCTGTGTTCTGCAGCTTTGTGGTGGTGTTTGCCATTTCCTTCCAGCAGCAGCCAATCAGCTACAGCCTGCTGATCAATCCCAGTAGCCTTTTCAGCATCAGACAGGAGACGGGGGAGATCAGTCTGACCAGGACGCTCGACTACGAGAGTGATCAGCGGCGCTACCTGCTGATGGTGCGAGCTAGCGAAGAGCCCGGCAGCCTCAGCACTGCCACAGAGGTTAGTCTATTAGAGACTGATACAGGAAGCAAGCACGAGTCACGTACGAGTTCATGCACTCAGGTCAACTAAGCCCAAAGCTGTGGTTTTGTTATTGCATGTGTCGCACAAGCATTTACTCTAACTGCTAAAATATGCTGAAACGAAAAATATGCTTTGTTGCTGAGATTTGCTGCTCTGTGCTCTCCCACTGGACTTTCGCAAAGCTCTCAGACAGACCCGTTTCTACCTAAATGTTATGCGGCTGACAAGTCTGCCTTCACGGCAATGATCTGATCTCAGCGCTGACCTATTGACTTCACACTACTTGGCGATAACCACAGAAGAGGAGCAGCAGAGTTTGTGTCTACACAGTAATGGCATGGCTGAATGGTTTTGAAATGTTAACAAGTCAACCAAAGGCCCAAGTGATTTTTTTATACATTTGGTTTCACCCTTTTGGTCTTTGTGTCACAGTTAAGCGCTTGTTTTTTGAGAGTGTGATCTGGAGATGAATTGTGGAAGTTACAGCACACACTCTGAGGCACTTGGCATAAGAATCCATAATCCGAAAACCTCATTCGCAAACGAATATTTCTAGATAAACTATTCATGAATTCAGGATCATTTGAATTATTAATTCAAAGATTTTGTTCCCCAATTATCATGTCAGGCACTCACTTCGTATCACGGATTCGGCAGGCAAACTCTCCCTTGGTTCAGCTGCATGTTGTAGGGGAGGAGATGGAGACTGGGAAAACCTATCCCAGCTATTTCAGGACTATTACTCAGCTGTCACTTCACACTTTACACATAGTGGTGATGGGGAGCTTGTTAGGGGGGGCGGGCTATTCGGCTGAGGGCCTTTGTCGGAGAAAGCACACATGCTCAGAACATTTCTATTTTTGACTCAGAAAAATCATGAAGTGGAAGATAAAGGATGTGTTGAACTGGCAACTTGAGAAACTATAAAATGCAATTTAGATTAAGCTTTGCGGTCAGCCTCCTTCTCAGAGAATTTCCTATGGTTGTCTCCTGGATGTGAGGGTTATTAAAAGGAAGCTAATTTTGTATTCTTCTACTCTGATTTCGTCTGTTTTTGCTCCTTTCCTGTCCCGATCCGATCTTCTCCTCTCTATTCCTCTCCTCTCCTCTTATCCCATCACACTGGCACTAATCAGGTTCAGGTGTTGATAACGGATGAGAATGATTGTGTCCCGGAGTTCCTCCAATCTATCTACAGTGTGGATGGAGTCCCTGAGACTGTAACCACAGCAACATCCCTGCTGCAGGGTGAGACTCCTCTGACCCCATATTTCACATCCATCTATTTCGTTTGAAGTGGAGGAAGAAACTATCCCAAAACTATTTTTTGCTGCAGGAAAACAACAGATTTATTCTTGGAGAAAGCTAACGCTGCATTTCAGACCTTGAGTCATTGTTTCAGCTTATTGACCCATAATGTTTCCATTTTTCTATACTGAAGGAAACTAATATATCTTTCAGATCTGCGCTCAAATAGGCTCAGTAATACTGAGCTAGCTGCTATAAAGACAGCATACATTTGTTTTGATTAATTATGTGCTGTATGAATGATGGCATGTCAATTTATCTGTTACTGCATGAGGCTACCTTATAATTATCAATTATGAGGCTGAAGGCGAATGTCTTGCCATTGCCACTGCTTAACTTGAGCAGAAATGTTTTGTAAAAATACACACCAATGAAGAAACATTCTGGCCGAGGGAAGAGTAGAAATTGACTATAACCTTCATCAGATTCAGTTTCTGTTTCATATTATTCCTTATAATGTAACTTATGTTTCTAACAAATATGTTTTGACACTGTGACTTTCACCTTTTTCTAGTTTGCTGTTTGAAAAAATTCCACTTCTGATTGCACGCCTTGAGATTTCTGTTTTTGTATACTGTACCTTTAAGATCCCTTTGCAATATTAAGCTACAGCCTTAAATGAACAAGGACCTCAACAGGATTTGATTTTTTTTACATTCTCTTATACTTTACGCACACATTAACAGGGGCTCAAGGCAAAAATACCCAAAGTTCAGAAAAAGTAAAGAAATGCCAAATTGTTCAGGATTCCACCTGTTTGACTGTTTAGTTCCTGTCAAATGTTTCTGCACCTGTGGGACTTCAGTCCCTCATGGACTACCTCAGGTGATGTGTTAGACTCTCTGGATGGTCAATTGTTTCTAGCGGATTCTCTGTGAGAAAAATGGAACTAATTTAATCTTAAATCTTTCGAATACACAGCCTGGAGCAATATAAATTGTTAGCGATGCAGAGCCAGCGGAAGGAGAAAATGGTACCCAATAAAAACCAATGTATCAACAAAAAATAAAACATCCAATACAACAGGAAGAACTCCGCAGAGGAGAGATCAAAGGTAGAGTGAGTAAAGACTCCCTGACTTCTAAAAGAGCTACCTACGGGAAAGTTAGATCATTTTGTTACAAATTGACTGGCTAATACATCATCAAAATGTGTGAGTTTATATCTCAATAAAAGTGCCTGAACTGACGGACGGAAGCCCAGAATGCCCCAAACAACTCAGATCAAGGTGGCAAAAAACCTGAAAAAATAAAAACAAGTTAATTTCTCAATCTGCTGGACTGCATGCTAACTAATGAGATGTCAAAGTTTTGAGGCTCCAAGGAAGTGAAATCCCCATTACCCCATCAGCTTGCATTCTTTCGGGCAGAGACACAGATGAATACAATGAGGCTATCACTTCCACTTTACCCACTGAGGAGGAGAATATATAAATAATCTTGATTTAAAAGCACCTGTGACAGTGAGGCTTAAGGGAAATTTACTACTTTAATTCTTTAACATTTAATGAGCCTGTCACATTATAACCACTATACAAAGAGTGTATCGTAAATTGCCATTCTTGAGCTCCAAAGGAACATTGAGGAAGGAATGAAGCATTGCGATGCATGGGCTGCTGGTGCTGATGCTTGACACGGAGGAAATAAACACATCAAAAGAATATGCAACATGCAAGCGCTGTGAGCTAAACTCTGGAGAGGCTGTGAAAAAAATAGTGACTTTAAGTGAAATTCACCAAATTTTAATTTGCACTGCAACCAAGGGTGTCAGTGTATGCAGCTGCAGTCCCATCATGCATTACAAACACATTTATAGTATTTCTGTGTAATTACCTCAGAACATGATAATTTCCAAACATCTGGTTCATTTAATTGGGTTCTTTTGCTGTTTTTAAACTCATTTTTGGAAATGGTGGAAGGGGCACTGTGCTGTTTGTGTGCTCGTAATTGTAGCTGTCAGAGCTTATGATTTATTAAATGTTTTGCAAAGAGATAATGATCTACATAGATGTCAACATAGCCATCAGCTGATGTCATCTCCGCAGCTCATTTCAATTAACTGTAAACTGATGGTCCCTGTGTGATGTCTTCTCTCCCGCCAGTGTTGGCCACGGACTGTGACTCGGGGTTAAACGCTGAGCTCACCTATTACACCTTGAGCCCGGACTTCAGCATTTCACCCCACGGGACTGTTTTCCCTGCTGGGCGGCTTGACTATGAGAGACCGAACCATCTGTATGAATTTGTGGTGATGGCGATGGACAGCGGAGAAGAGCCTCACTCTGGCACTGCCACGGTCCGTGTGAGGATGGCCAACATCAACGATGAGGCCCCGGAGTTCTCCCAGCCTATGTGAGGAGCTTTACCACTTCCTGTCCGTCATTTGTCCTTTACATTTTGGCCATAGTTGTTTGCAGTTTATTTTGCCTTTTTGCCAGACAACAACAGACTTATTGAGGGCTCAGAACGTAGCATCTGGAGGAATATATATTGGAATAAAAAAAGTGTGAGGCCAGGACAAAGGCTCTATGAGAGGATCAATAAGCTATTATAAATAGTACACAGTGTATGGGTCCCTATGAATGTTGATTCAGATAACACAATGAGTTTATTTTCGTGGCACCTTTCATACACAAAAAGCAACAGGCTCATGGTTTACTTGTTACAATGTATGCTTTGTTACTGTGGCCCAAAAACTAACAGCAACAATTTGGCCAAAGTGCAGCTACAAAGATCAAAGTTTGCCACCAAGATGACACGTTTAAATAATTTTCCTGCTGCTGGCACTGCTTTATCTCTGATCCACCAGCTGATCACTGCTCATAACATCAAAGCTTTGCTCTTTGAGCAGACATTTAGTTGCACCACAGATATATAAAAGGTTACATTAGACATCACAGACCTGCTTTCCTAATATTTCATACCACGAGTCATGCTATGAATGGTGGCCAACTTGCTGTAGTAGTAAAAGCATCACCAGTAAGACAAAGTCGATATATTTGATTTGGTGTGTTTATCACAGCCATCTGGCATCAAAACAAACTGTTACTCAATTCTCTAACCACAAACACAGTGTGACATTGTTACTTTCATAGCATGTTCTGGGGGTTTGCTGAAACTGTCTCCTGTTCAGTACTCTAGTAAAATCGAGCATTCAAACGACGTTCGCTGGGGTTTATTTTTGGCCTCCTTCAGACGTACGCAGTAAACTGACATTCAGATGCAATCCAGTGTGTCCTCGACCGCCTTCTTGGCAAAGGTGTGCGAGTGGGTGGGCAGTAACTGTCACTGAGGTTCCACTGCATTTATTCCCCCAAAAGAGTAAGCCGCTTGTCCTGTCAGTCATGTTTCAATGACCTTCACAGAAGACTGTTGCGTACCTCTGTTACTCGCCTCTTGTTGCATTGTCAGGTGTCAGTCTCGCTGGGTGGCTAGACACAGAGCCAAACAGGTGGGCCAGGAGGTGCAGATGTAAGCAGGCAAACATAAAAGTGAGGAGGAAAAACACTGAAACATGGTTGCAGGGCGAGCGAGAAGAGAATACCAAAACATGCACAGCGAGTAGACAGGAGACAGCCAGTCAGATATGCAGATAAACAGAGAAGCCTGTCGGCAGTCAGACAAATTCTCTTGCCAGACCAGCAGACAGATAGTTAGAAATGCAGGCATTTTGCCAGCTAGGGTGTGTTGGACGCTCCGTCATACTGTGGCATGCTGAGATGTAGATAAGCACTGTGAGGGCAGAAGAGGAACAGAGTGGACAAAAACAGCAACAGACAGACATGTAGAGGTGGACTGACGGATACTGTGGTGTTTATGAAATGTACTTTGAGTCAGACTTATTGAGATACACGTACATACATAGGACACGTGAGTCCTGGGATGACCTCTGAGTTGCCATCTGAATGAGTTATAGAGAGGCTAAAAGAGAGCGACAGACAGGCAGAGAGCCTGTGAAAATGCAAATAGCCCGACGTGCAGGCCAGCAGGCGGGCTTCCTCCGTCTGAGTACAACTTCCCAGTTCAGTGAGATGAAGGGAGATGCTTCAGGAAGAAAAGCCAAGTGAGTGTATATGTCTCATCCCAGAGAACTGCGGAGAGGTGGCCTCTGAGCCGGGTGACAGATTACAGGTCACTCATGTTGCCACGGAGACTGCCGCGGCTGGCGGAGATGAATCACCCATCAGCGTTCTTCTGTAAACCATCAATCACCTCTGACTTCTCACTACAGACACCAACGCCCACCCCAACACACATACTTACACACACACACACACATTAGAAGAGGATACAGCACAAAATCTCACAGGAGATGAGTTCTGCTGACGAATCAACTCAAACTCTGTGAGAACACCGCCCCCTCTCACAGTGTATCCAACTCCTCTACGTCTATCGGACTACCTCGTTCCTCCCGCTCATCTCTCTTCTCTCTCACTCCCACAGATCACTTTACCTGTCATTTCCGCGCTAGCCGTCTTTCTCGTCACCTGCCCCTCTCTTCCCTCTGCTCTGTTTTCCATCTCTTCTCATCTCCACGTCCTCCCAAGTCACACAGTTCATCTCCACCCCATCGTGCTTTGTGCCACAGCGGTAGATCCGTCTCCTGTGTCACGCTGGGCATCTCGCTGGCCAGCTCCACAGAGCAAGCAAATCACGGTTGACATTTTAAAAGGCACTGGATCAAATGGCTCACAGTAGGCTGGGTATGTGGAAGCCCCATTTGTCCAATGACTTCACCATCCCAGTAGACATCATCATTTGTCTCTAGTCTGGCCAGCTAAAAGGATAGGTTAAATCACACTGACAAGCAAAAGCCACAACCATACGTCTAATCAGCCTGCTGATGCTGTGGACTGTGTGAATGACTTGTATCTCCTCTCTGTGTGTGTTTCTATCATTGACTTTCATGTGTGTACTCTCACTTTCTTGCACTTTGTAAAGCTTGAGTTCCACTTTGCAGATATCGAACGTTTGTATCCGAGGACGCGGGGCCCAACACCCTCGTCGCCACAGTTCTAGCCAAAGACCCAGATGGCGATGGTATAATCTACTCCATAACAGCAGGAAATGAGGAAGGAAACTTTGTCATTGACAGCCAGAAAGGTGATACTTCTTAATTTTTCCAACGAGGCTTCACATTTGCCGCTCTCGTTCTAATTGACAGGCTTTCCTTCAAATCACACATTCCATTTCCTCTAATACGTTCCTGCTACAGTGGTGGGAAATGAACGCCCTCTACTTTCAAAGTCAATGTGGAAAGATATTGAAAGTTGATATTAAAAGCTGTAATTTCAATACGAGTGCCGTTCCTGCTATGATTGGGAACATAAATATTAACTATGACTAGAAACTGTAATTTTTTTTCCTTTTGCCTATATGCAGAGGAATGTTTCTGAGCTTTCTACCATTGGTGACTGCACAGTTTATCTTTTTTATTTACCCTTTGATCCGAAACCAGTGGCAATCACTGTGACATTTGTCACCCAACCCTTTCAATTCAATTTCACAACAACTGCTTTATCATAGCTCACAATCTTCCGGCTGCGCTCTGTCAGCTCCTCTTTCTTTTGTGTCATCTTTTTATATTCCTCTCCACCCTTTCTGTGTATCCTCAGAGCAAGAAAATGCTAAGGCTGATATCCTTTGGGCGCAGGAAAAAACCACTATACTCCTTCCCACTTACTGTATATGTGAAGAGTGCTGGCTCATTGAATAGCTGCTAGAGCTCGTGTCGCATTTGTAAACAAGGTGGACATTTAAGCCGGGAGAATTACCGTGTACATCCCACACTTCACTCATTTTAATGTAGTGGTGCAGTGCTGTCAACGTCACGCATAGTCATTAGGAGCTAGGACCCTTCTCTGCTCGGTGGCCAGCCAGGATCACAAGTAAATTGGGAGAGAGGAAAGCCAGGCACTCACATCTGTGTGTATCAGCACGCTGTGCTGTCTTTAATCAAGAGCACTGAAAGACATGAATAGAAACGCAGCGAGAGAATAAAAAATCTCCCAATGCTCTCACTTCAATGAGTTCCCCCCACATCACAGGCTGCTTGTTCGTCCTGCAACCTCTGATGTTTTTGTATTACTGTTGACGAGAAAGATGTTGACTCAGATGCTGCATCCTTTTATCCCACCTTTTATCTTGACTGTTACATGAAAGATAGACAGAGAGGAACAGCTAATAGGCATCTGCTGAGTCTGGTTAACTTCTAACCCGAGTCACTTACTACTTTATGTTTTTGCTCAAGTGCGTGAGCTGGATGGGCATCTTTAGGGGAGAGCATGCAATTATTAGATTAGCAATGTGACAAAATCACCACTGTGAAATTGGGTTTTTGGATTTAGTCTGCCTATCAGATTTTTACCTTTCTGTGGACTTCTGATGTGAATTTCTCCACCAGTCGCTATCTCGCCCCTCGATTTGTACAACAACAACATGCAGTATGCTCTTTCTGCTGTGTTTTTATTGATAGCACATTCCTCACCGTGCAAGGCCACAGTGGCAATAGCATCCTGCTTAATGACTAATGGAATGGTTGTGCTTAAAGTGTAAGGACGGACCATGTTTTATAATGTGTAATTTAATGGGCCTGTGGTCTTTGTAGGGTTGATTCGTCTCCGCTCCACTCCCCTGCCCAAGCTTCAAGGCCTGGAGTACATCCTGAATGTAACGGCCACAGATGACAATGCATCAGGCGGCCCGCACCCTCTCGTCTCCACCGCACGAGTCATCGTTGGAGTTGACGATGTCAACAACAACAAACCTGTATTTGAGGAGGTGAGGATCTTTTTGTAATCTTTTTTAAAGGGAAACTTTCCAACCTGGGTCTTTTTCTCAGAAATCATCAACTCAGGTGGTTCGTGCAAAGTCAACATGAGGTGGAAAAGAGAGCAGAATTTCCCTTTAATTAATTTTCAGTTAGTTTTAAGGGTATGTTTTCTTTGGAGAAATACACCTATTTGCTCTTTTGCTGAGAGTTAGATGATAAGAGATAAAATTCTTTCCTATAAAGACTGGAAATATGAACCAGCTCTGTCTAAAGGTGACCAAATAAGCATTATTTACCAAAATATAGAACAATTCTTTTAATGCATTGTTTTTCTCATTGTTTCTGTTGTTGTTGTTGTTGTTATCAACCTGAAGCCTTCTTAATAGCTGACAGTCCGTTGTTTTGCCTCAATTCAAAGAAGGTGCCTTCACAAAATTGTTCCATTCTTCTCTGATCTGCCTGTGTGTCTCATGCTCTCGGTGCACTTCAGTTATTCCTCCGTCTATCGCTCCTTCCTCCCTCTCCTCATCCCACTCTCCAGCTTTTATTTTTCCTGCCCTGGCATTCTCATTTCCCTGGCCTCCGTCTCTCTCCGCTCTGTTTTCCCAGGAGTTCTGATTAGCCTGCACAGCCACTCTATCTTTAGGCGCTCCATTGGGATTTCAATTAATTTATGAAAAAAAAGTGCAATATCATCACAATATACTTTACCTGTTTAATTAACTTCCTCCTTAATTAGGAATGACTTGAACTTCGGCAGAAGACATCCTCTCCTGAGGTCTTTCGGGTTGGCTGGAGTCTTGGCAACTTGATGTGTTTTAAATATCAAGTTACGCCTCAGAATCCATCCCGGCTGGAATGACCTTATGTTTGATATTATGTGATTATTATGAACAGCTACCTACAGGCCACACTATCTGTGCCATCACGTCCCATGAACCCTTGCATTATTCTTCTTTATATCGCTCGCTCACATCCTTTGATCCATCGTCCTCCCTCTGTTTGACTCAAGCTCCTCCTCGCCTTTTGTTTTTCATTTTTCATGGTCATTCTGTTGAAAGAGTAGCTCGCATTTATATATGATTTCAAAAGAGAAAGACTCCAGAGAGCCGCTCTTTATCTGGGGCATATGTTCATGAGGGGAATGGATTGAATTCCTGGTTTAGACAAAGCTGTTCACTGCTGGCTCTTCAAAAGAAATCAGCTCAAGTGTTTTTATTTCCTTAGATGTGGGCTATTGTATCTATAACTTTCATATTGTTTTTTATGCACTGTACCTCCCTGTGTGTGCGTAGTGACCTTCTACTTAATTAGTTTATTTTCTTTGATCTGTGTTTTCTCATTTATGTATCATATCTCATATATGAGTATTGCTTCACGTATTCGTGTGTCTCTCCTTTCTTCTGTCCCTCTCTCTATCTCAGTGCCAGCGATATCGTGAGCGGGCTTCAGTGCTGGAGAACCAGCCAACGGGGACTTTTGTGTTGCAAGTGCATGCGGTGGATGCAGATGAGGGAGCAAATGGAAAAGTCAAATATGGCTTAATGCACCGAGACAGCACCATGCCTGCCTTCAGAATTCATCCAGAGACAGGTAGAGCGGTCACGGATTGTCTGGGCTAAAACAGGTCTCAATTAGAGCACTGAGTTCACTCTAGGTAGCAGTGCTGCACGTAATGATGGTAATTGACATATCTAATTCAATGTTCCAGGAAATGTTCCTATACTTCAAGTTATTTTTTACCAAGAATGAGTTAAATACCAAAACCTGTCTGTCAATCACCATTCCATGTATTCTGTTCAAGCTTGGTGTTATGAAAATGACTCACCGCATTATGAAGGAAAGCAGTTCTGAAGTTCTAACATGTGGAGTCAACACATTATTATGTCACTTCTTTAAGGCTTCTGTTCTTTTATCAGTCACTGCAATTGAAAGGGATGCTTGACTTACTCAGAGAAATGTGCAATTTTTTACTTGTTTTCTTGATTTAAGTGCGGATGGTTACATTTATATATAGATGGATGAATGGATGTATCCCTTTATGGGTGAACTAGAGGATTTTTCAATGGCTGGATGAATTTAAATGCATTCATATCTGTGTGTGTGTGTGTGTGTGTGGGGTTTTTGTTCTGTATTCACAGGAGTGATTGCGACAGCCAGACGGTTCGACAGGGAGCGGCAGAGAGAGTATTCAATTACAGTAACGGCCACTGATTGGGCGGAGGAGCCGCTCATCGGCATCTGTCAGCTCACTGTCCAAATACTGGACGAGAATGATAACAGCCCCAAGTTTGAGAATTTGCGCTATGAGTGTAAGTAATAAAAACAACATACATGCTGGTACAACTGCAATAAATACAATGCGTATTGTTAGAGTTGGAGGATGAGTGGTACTGGCCTTGTGTTCACCTTTTTGATTTTAATTAAGTCATCTGATTTAATTGAGGATGTTTTTTAGAGTGCGGATGCAGTAAACAAGCCTTCACATTGGGTATTATTTTGGGGGGAAATGAAATACCATTCATTCTCCTGCATAATTATGTATATCTCTGTGTGAAAGTACACAAAAAACAACCTTGGTAATAACCTAAATTAGTTTTACATAATAACCATGTTCCGACTATGTAACCAACTGGCCTCCTGCTTGACCTTTAGCAAACTATGCCAACAGCCTTGTACGTTTCTACTCTTGTGCACATACATTATTTCTATCCCCTGCAGACTTTCTGAGAGAAGACACTTTGGTCGGTACCAGTTTCCTTCGCGTGGCAGCTCACGATGATGACTTTGGAACTAATGCAGCTATCACTTACTCCATGTCCCTGGAGCCGCCTGAGTACCTGCGGGTCAACCCTGTCACTGGATGGGTCTACGTTAACCAGCCTATATCACAGGTCAGTCAGCAATTATTAGCAGGCTCTCTGTCAGCCAGCACACACACACACACACACACACACACACACACACACACACACACACACACACACACACACACACACACACACACACACACACACACACACACACACACACAGTCTGTATCACATGGCGGCCTGAGGGTCTGTGTCAACAACGTTAATGAATAAGCCACATCTAAGTGCCTCTGTCTGCTACTCCCAATATGGGGTATGTGTACTCCCAGAAGTGACGCACGTGGAAAGAGCACCGAGAAAGAGGATGGAGTGAGACTCATTCAAGTCACAAATTATTGTAAATAGGTTTTAATAGCTTGGGATTCCTGTGGTTATATTTTATGACCAGTTGTGTCTATTTCCCTACTAGTGTTATTAAAATATCCTATAAATGTGCATGTAAATCCTCAAACCTGTAGCAGTAGCTGTCCCAAAAAATAAAGAGATGCTGATTTTAAGTGTATGGCACAGGTTTTTAAGAAGCTAATTATTACAAACCAAGACTCGGTGTCCATCTTAAATACTCTGACTTTGATATGAGATATTCAAGGCCTTTTAATTTCAGTTTATCATCTGAGGCTTTGATAAGGAAACTGACAGCCTGCAGCACCTTGAGTCGAGTCATGTATTTTGAGGCAATTAACTGGAACAATTTGAAGGCTGGAAGATTGTGCATGTGATTTAAACTTAAAACGCAGGATGACCTCCACAGCTGTTTTTAAAATGTGAATTATTTTAGTGATATATAAATATACATGAAAACTAGCTATGAAGATTGGCAAGTTGTCCTTTACTGGTTTATGTTTTTCAACTAATTGATGTAGTGCAAGTGTTATACTGTGTGTGATGTAACACAGTATTTTAAATGTTTGATAGGTGTGTTGTAGACTTTGATGATTTCTAGCCTATCAGCATTCTTCTTCCTGTTTTTCTCTTTCACTTATTCAAATGTAAGAGTTGTTCTTTGGCTAGAAACTTGCAAAAGCACTATGGAGCGTCAGCCATTTTTTATTCAACATGCTTTTTAGTGCAGTAGTGTTAGAAGTCTCTGGAAATCTTGCCGCTGACTTCATGCAAAATTAAATGTGTTAAGCCCAAACCCTCGCTGAACAAAGCTGTTGCATATTTAAAAGTGGTTTCAGAAGCTGTGTGAATCATCCCGCAATCTTTTTCACTGTAACTTAGATTGTAAAAGCACTTCATTAAATGTTAAATGTCTCAGCTGGTCTGATACATTGTTCTCTTTTGATTTGGTCATCACAGTTTCTGATTACAGTGAATAAGTATTTCAATCAGGAGAGACAGTGGGAGATTAGTAGTTAATGTTTATTATGCCAGATAATGAGTCCATGGTTACACCATGGACTCCATGTGTTTGCCCTGAGCGGCAGCAATCTGTAGATCCCCCCGGGGAGTCCAGACACTGGTGGTGGTGGCTGAGGTTCTGCTGGAGTTGCTGGAGATGCCGATGGGGTGCTGAATCTGAGAAGGTGGATGGTGCTGGGGAGGCGGCGGGTCGCATGAGACGGCAGCAGGACGCTAGAGGCGGAGAAAGAGAACATTTAAAGGAGATGGCAGCGAGCTGATAGGATAGCGAGGAGGGCGCTTAGGATAGCGAGGAGGCCTGTTCAGCAGCCGGGCACACCCGGCTGCTGAACAGCTGGTAGAGTCTGACACTTCTGACGCTCCTGACAGGGACATCCGGTATGACGTGCGTGCTGCTGGTGAGGGACGGTATGAGTGAGGGCCCGCCTGGTGTGAGGGGGTTGTCTTCCTGTCTGAACTTACGCTATAGCTTCATTAAGGCCATATTTCACACCACTCTTCAGAGTAAAGTGGGCAGCACAGTTCTCAATCCACTTCAGTGGAATATGAAGGAGCCAGGGTATTGAACTACAGTGATTATGTCCTAAGACAATACAGCCAGAGCCAGCCTCTCCAATACTGTACAGTGCAGCTCCACAGACAATGAAGTGGAGAAGATGGAAGAGGTTGCTGTGACTGTACCCTGGATATCTTCTGGATCTGACACTATTACTGCAAATTAAATTGGAAACCTTGGTTGGATGTTCCCACAAAGTAAGGCAGGCATTCATTTGTTGTGAACGCAGCAGCTGCTGGTCCACATTGGACATCACAGAAAGCAATATTTGTTCTCTAGTATCAAGCTCTGGAAAAGAGCTGTACTTGTTCACAAATAGTAATTGGATTGTCCCAGAAATAGATAATGCAATTTCTATAGTTAAGAGAGATTTCTTTTTATCTGCCGCAAAATAATAGAGTGGCTAGGCCACAATTTGCATTGATAGAATAATGTTGCTGTTGGCTGAAATGTTACATCTTAACAACTGAATTCTTATATGAGCAATTGTTCATTAACAAAGTGGTGTACATGACTTGCATTATCTTTTACTGTGAGTGTTTGGAATAAAATGTCCTTGTGTGGGCAAAAAGAGCCCCTTTAGTGGATCCTTAGAGTATTTTTTTTCTTCACTCTGGTGTGAGTGTAATGTTGATGTTACCCATTGTCTAATTTAGATGAACAGAATAAAACACTCTAATGACCTCTTAAGGAAATGTGGAGCTTTCCCTGCAGTGTCCACTGTGCTGAAATACAGTTCCTCAGTCAAAGGTACTCCCTTATTTCCTAGTGGTTCAATTATAACACAATTAGAAAAGTAGAAGAGCTGTTTTGCTACCTGAATTTTAGCTTAATACATTTGTGTAAGACTCACACTGCTGCCTCTGTTGTTCTTCACCTAATTAAATGATTTAATGCAACAAGTGCAGGCAGGAGCTTGAAGTCATTATGGTCCACCAGCTGATCATGAGCTGATCACTCTGAGCGTCAGCTACACACTTATTCACATTACGGCGAGGTCTATTTAAACACCACGTTCTGCACCGTTAGTGGTTATTGTCATCGGCCAGTTTCCCACAACCCACTGCTGCAGACCAGGCTGGAGACACAGCCATGCTATTCAGATTACAGCAAGATGGTTTAAGAGCTATATATTGATTTTATTACTTAATTTCAAGATGCATCACTGTATTTTCCACATCTATTGTGTTAGCATAGGAGACGACCATGCAGTTGAGCAGGATCAGTCCGTTTTATGAATCGTACTTGAATTAGAGCTGGGGTTCATTTGATAGTTCATCAAGTAGTTTCTCATACATTTTCTAACAAACAACTATGTGTAAATCAGCTAATTGTTTCAGCTCAAAGTATCATGAGGCTACTTTTGACTCTTGCAGAGAACCTATATCACGCGGGACGTCATAGCGGCCGATGGGGGGGAACGAAACACTTCTGTGGAGCTGGCGGTCACCATCACCAACGTGAAGAACCAGCCTCCGCAGTGGGAGAAGGAGAGCTACAGTGTCGTCATCCCTGAAAACGCCGCCAGGGACACGCCGATAGTGGTACGTGTGACTTTGATCAAAAGTATGCTGTTTATTTTAGCAGGTGTGCTGTTGAGCTGGTCTCTTGCTCTTTGCCATTTTTGAGTTGCTGTAATCGAACCAGCTGAGTGCTTGTTTGCTTACCCCCCTGGATTAGTGCACAGGCTGAGTGTTATTCAGACACTGTTCTCATTGTGCTCGAAATACACCTTTGAAAGCTTGTCAGTGCGCTGCAAAATCTGAAAACGTGTCTTAGTTTGATGCTTTGTGAGAAAGCTGACATTGGATTGCCTGTGCTAAGCAAGTTTCATGACTCCAGGCTTATTAAATTTATTCAAAATGTCTCATTTGATTTGAGGAATAAAAAAGCTGTCAATCTGGAGAGCGAACAAATCCCTTTCACCTCGAGATAAGAAGTTATTACAGGGCTCAGACAAAAAGGTTTGACTCTCATCCTACTCCGTTTCTTACTCAGATAATCAATTATCACAATAGTTGTAATCAATATTGGACATAAACGATGCTTCTTAAATACTACAAACCACAAATGAGGTCTGACCTATCATGGCTGGACTGTAATTATGGAGCTATAGCTCAGTATGGAGTATAGTCAGTTAGAATAACTCGGCATAAAGACTGGAAGCAGCGAAAAACAGCTAGTCCGGCTCCGTCAAAATATGGTTACCAGCAGCTCTAGAACTCACAAATTAACACGTTGTGTGTCTTATTTGTTATGCCAGACTGTTTCCCCCTGTTTCCAGTCTTTATGCTAAGCTAAACTAAGCTGATCGCCTCCCTGCTTTAGCTCTGCTGAGCCACAGAGACATAAGCGTGAACATAAGCTAAGCTGACTGTGTCCTGGCATTTCATGGAGTGGTAATTATCTTCTCATCTCACTGTCGGCAAGAAAGCAAATAAGCTTATTTCCCCAAAATGTTGAAGTAATCCTTTAAAGCAAGAGAGTTGATTGGGGCGTGAATGGTCACGTATGACATCCTACGGGTTTAGTCAGTCAGCCACATGGGTTTACTCTGGGAAACAGATTCACTGAAGGAGTGGACCACAAGCTTTTTGACCATTTGCTCAGCTCAGGGTTGTTTTCTGCTTCTTCATTTTTTTTTTTTCATTTGTCTTCCCCAAACTCTAAGCAAAATCATGATTTAACTCCTCATCCTATTCAGACAATCAAGGCGACCTCTCAGCTGGGTGATCCAAGGGTGACCTATAACCTGGAGGATGGCATGGTCCCCGAAACCAATATGCCAGTTCGTTTCTACCTCTCACCCAACCGCGAGGACAGCTCTGCGTCCATTCTGGTGTCCGAGCCGCTGGACTACGAGACCACACAGGTCTTCTCTCTTCGGGTTCGAGCGCAGAACGTGGCCGCGGTGCCTCTTGCAGCTTTCACTACAGTTTATGTCAATGTTACAGGTCAGTTTTATTATATTTATGTATCATATGATTTAGTGTAGCGAGAGATAATTACCTGCTGGTTTATTAAATTAATTGTCAAAATGTTAAACCCTATGACACCCTAGGGTTTGAAAAGGTAATGATACAGATATAATAACAGGATGAGTCTAAACTAAACTGCTGTATTTATAGAAGGTTTTGTTCATTCTTTTCTTGCAATATATGTCAAACACAAACATGATTTCTTTGTCTGAGGTGTGACATCAAATAGCGAAAGCATCATTTGATTATCTTTAAGCTGTTAAGCATAATGTTGAGTTCATCTGCAGGTGAAGTAGTCAGTAGTCAGCAGCTTCAAAAAACAGTGTTGCTCTCATGTTTTTTTCTTTAGAAAATCAAACCTTTGAATCTTTAATGGGTGCAGTTACAGGGGCTACACGTTTGAATGCCAGATCATTTATTCCCTAATTACGATGTGGAAATTAACACATTATCAATTTGCTACCAAATCTCTCTACTCAGATGTCAATGACAATGTGCCATTCTTCACATCCTCCATCTACGAGGCCTCAGTAACAGAAGGAGCCCAGATAGGGACGTTGGTTCTCCAAGTGTCTGCCCATGACAAAGACCTGGGTCTTAATGGAGAGGTTTGTGGTTATCTATTATTTGTCTTCATGCTGTGCGGGTGTAAAACAATGAAGAGACGTTCAACCACCTATAGACTACTTTTCTTTACGGAAACATCCCTGTTATGCTAGAAGGAGTAACATCAAACCTTAATCCCTTCAGTGCGGAAGCTTTTATTCCACAGTTGTCAAGGTGGTATTGGATACTGTGCCATCACAGGTAAGTGACTGACCTGTGTGACAATATAGGTGGGATACAGAGTATCGATCTAATTTTGTCTGTAATAAGAAGACAGTCTCTGGGAATATGATAGAGACCTCTTGACATTTACAGCTACACAACCTTTAATTGCTGCTATTTCTGCAGGTTATTGCTTGAAAGAATACTGTGGCTTAATGTTTTCAATTTCCTGCGCTCCACAGATCACTTACTCGCTTCTGACTGACAGCAGTGGTGACCACCATCTGTTCCGCATAGACCCAAAACTTGGCATCATCTACACAGAAGCTGTTTTTGATCGTGAGGCCCGTAGCTCCTATTTGCTGGAAGTTCAATCAGAAGATGGCGAAGAATCGGCGCGACCTGGCAAGAACAAACAGCCCAACTCAGGTTGGAAATTATGAGGATTTTAATGATCGTCAGACTTTTTCATCTAGCATTGTCAGGAATAGGTTAACATGTTGGGAAGTAAACTCACTGGGAGAAGATTTGCACACATATCTGTACAGTTAGCTTAGCTTAGCACAGACACATAAAACATGGGGAAACAACGAGCCTGGCTCCGTTCAAAGGTAACAAAATCGGCCCACAAGCACCTCTAGAGCTCACTAATTAACATGTTCGGCAAAGTTTTGTTTGTTTAATCCGTACAAAAACCTGTAACACACATAGCGAAGCATTAGCTTTGCTAGGGTGACCAGATTTGAGTTTGTGAAAAAGAGGACACTTCGCTCCGGGGGGGGTGTGGAGGACACTTCGTCGCGGGGAGGGGGGGGTAGTAGTAGTGTATACATTTACGTTGAGATCGGTCGACCAATGACAGTTCTCTCTACAGTCAGAGCTTGCGCAAGAAGGTGGAACGTGAGGGAGATACCATTTCCAAAACTTGTAAGGGGGTAATAACTATTTTCCCGCACGTAGCAAAATCCCGGACGTTTTTGGAATCCCTGCCGGACGCTTTTTTTAGGTCTCGAAAAGAGGATGTCCGGGAAAAAGAGGACGTCTGGTCACCCTAGCTTTGCTCCTATCTTAGCTTAGCACTAGCTAGTCTTTTGGCTGTAGTTTCATATTTACCTTACAGACATGAGGGTGTTATCAATCAACTAACTAAGCAGTGACAGTTACTTCAGATTGAATGTGTCCCCTATCTTTTTTAGTCATACAAATACAACAATTATTTTTCATTGCATTTACATTCTAGACACTAAGTGAGTTGGCAGAGTTAACTTTGTTGGTTGCAATGTCCCTTTCATATAAAGCAGCGTTGTTCTTGTCCTGAAAATGAAGTTATTAGTATTGCATCCTCTGTGCACTGTGTTTTAAATAGACCGCATTGGCACGATTCATTCATTTACACCTTGGGATTGACTTTGAAAAGTGAATCCTAATTTGATTTAGTCCACTGCCCCTCTCTCTTCCATGTGGACATAGCTAGATAATCAAGTTAAATAATAAAGTTATCTTTGCACTGTTTTTTGTAACAACTCCTTTCTTTTAAATCCCGTTTTTGAATTTTCATTGTTCAAAATGTTACCAGTGTGTTTGTTTACCATGTTCTCTTTGTGACATTTTGGCAGTCATGAAGCCTGTATCTAGAGTGACGTAATACTGCGTTTTTATTCAGAAGTAGATCTTTTGCAAATGTTTGCGAAGGAGGTATTAGGGGTAAAGGGTGATGTTTTGAAGCAGTAAAGCCTTCTCTTCAGAGTTGCAAGGGCTGCTTAGCATCTTCAATGAGCCTGAGCTGTGTCTTGGGCTACGAAGCTCCCACCTCCAGAAGGGCTCATCTCCTCTGCAAACATTACCTGTCTCGCTGCGTCAGCTACACCAAGAGGAGGAGGGAAATGCAAAAACAGGCCGAGAAAATAGAGCTGGCCTCCACCATCATCTCTCACTGCAGCAGCTCCAAATTAACATGTCACCCATGTGTATAGTTTGAGCAGATAATTTACTCTTTCTAACTAAATAAATAAACAGCGTAATGAGGAGGGCACCGATAAGACACAAACACTTGTCATCTTATAAATATTTAACCTTCCCAGTAGAGAGGTTCTTTATCTACTCTGCAAAAAAGCAGCTTGTTGAACAGGTTTAGCCCCATTACTGTTATTCTTTGTGTTTAAAACAGTTACCCCAATAAGACGATATACTCTTGACAAGATGAATAATCAATGTAATTTACAGCACATATTTATGAGTAATGTTTTTTCAGATTTCCGTGTCAATGAGGCACTTTGCGTTCGGTTAAGTGCTTCTTCCCCACTAAACAGTGACAATAAATTGTAGAATCAATAAACAGATGGAGGGAAAATACACACATACTGTGTTTGGCAAAGTGTGTATGTGTGTGTGTGTGCTGTGCCGCTTAATCTTCTGCCATTCTGTCATTCTTGCAGACACAGCGTATGTGAGGGTTTTCATCAGCGACGTCAACGACAACAAACCCGTCTTTGCTCAGCGGCTGTATGAAGTCGGTGTCAACGAGAATGCCGATGTGGGCCTGGCAGTTGTCACCGTTAGTGCTAATGACGAGGATGAAGGTATGCTTGATGAGGCAGCAGACTGAGGAGGTCCCAGGGAGATTTCACCGGTGCCATTTGCTAGAAATAAAGGTTAAAGAAGCCAGCCAACCAGAACCTATATAAAAGTTTTTGTGTAACACCTAGAATCCTCAAAGAAGTTTCTAATTTGCACTTTCTTTATTTCTTCCTCTCCCTTGAAATAACAGTAAGCAGTAAGTATTTTGGCAGTCTGTCAGTCATTTTTCTAGTTGTGCGCCAAATACGCACCTTTGTGCAAAATGGCCTGCATTTGTAGCAGAAAGTGACCCTTTGGGCAATCTTTCCCAATCCGGCCTGAGCTCTGATGAAATCGTGTTCTAGATTTAGCAGTCGTCATTTGAGTGCTTGATAATGCACTGTTGCACATATGTTCCAAAAAGAGTGACACGCTCCCACACAGTAGGTGGGCGGGATTTAACCAATAAAGCAGTTGCTCATCCTCCGTACAGCAGTCGCCTAAGATCCCTTTATCAGGCATGTTTAGGTCCGTTAATCAAGTATTTATGGCGAGCGGGGGCGCAGCTTAGACTGGGCTGCAGCACTAATGATGAATAGCTGTGGAATAACACCAACCCCCAACATTAAAGTTGCAATACTGTTGCACTTGCGTCTGAGCGGCTACGCTCAATCTGTCTTGTTTAAAAAAACCAACACCCTAGGCTTGACTGCTTGTAAGCCTGCCAGATCCCTGTGGGAGGCAGGGAGCACTTTGTCAGCTGGGGTTGTGTTAATAGTACAGATTAGTGTATTTACATGGGATTTTAGCTACTTTTAAACCAACAGGATGATTGAAAACGAAAACTGTTCATTCCAGGCGATTATCTTATCTATTCCAATGTTAAACCGGTAGACTGGATGGTCTCCATGGAGACACAGTAGATAAATTCAGATATTGACATCCTCTTTACGAAACTACATCCCCCCCACCACCCTTTCTCGGGCCTCAAAATCATTCCCAAGAGGGCCCTATCAAAGTGCATTACTGTACGGTGCTTTTTTACTCTCATGCTTCCTTTTACTTTTTTCGGCAGTCTTTTTTTAATTAGTATCTGATTAAAGCAGGGGAGACGAGGTACAGCGTTACCATTTAATTAAGTAATCAAAACAAGAAAGGGATACATGAAAACCTACTAATGCTTAGGTCTTGGAGGAAATGAGGTGTAATACTCTTGTGGTTACGCAGTTCTGTTATTGCTAGAATGATAGTGCTCCCGCTGTAAAATAAAAGGGACAATACTGAATTATTCAGCAGCTACCTACTGTAAAGTCTATTGCCATTTTAAAATGTTGCTCCACTCATGTTTCAGCTCCAGATTTCAGTTACCTTATTTGCAGAACGCAGTGGCAGTGATTTCACATTCCCAGTCATGCATTTTGTAATTCCTGCCACAGGAGCCAATGCAAAGCTGCGCTACCAGATTACATCGGGCAACAAAGGTGGCGTTTTTGACATCGAGCCAGAGGTGGGGACGATCTTCATTGCGCAACCACTGGACTATGAGCAGCAGAAGAGATACAAGCTACTCGTCCTCGCCTCCGACGGGAAGTGGGAAGACTATGCGGCCGTGGTGGTCACTGTGGTTAACAAGAACGACGAGGCGCCCGTGTTCTCCATGAATGAGTACTATGGATCGATCACAGAGGAGCTTGATGGGTCACCTGTGTTTGTACTACAGGTGAGCGACCGAGATGATTACTGCTAAGAGGTTTTTACGCTGCAGTTTTTTGTTCATTAATTTCTTCAATCAATAGATCTGTATTTATCTTGACAGCTTCTCAAAGCGGAGCTGTAAGTGGCAGCTGAGTACCGCTTACAATTGATTGTTATTCCAGTGTATCTACTGTGTTTATACACTGCTGTATTTTTTCATATTATAGAATTATCATTCCATTAAGTTAGAGAGACAGCAGTGAGGGATCTAGTGTCAGACCCACTCTGAGGCCAGTTGCAAGACACATGCCTGATCAGAGCTCATTGCTTTAATTTAGGTGGTTAGGAATAAGTGCAAACACTTAAATTGGCTGTCTAAAAAAGCCAAGAAGACCTGGGTAACGGCTGAGAAGAGATAAGAGAAAGCTGTAATTTGGGTTTGACTGGATGAATGAGTATCCATTTTCTTCAGAAGTTGTCTTTATCTCCGCAGGTGACAGCTACTGACCCAGACAAAGATGCGGACCAGGGCGCCATACGGTATTCCATTCATGGCCAGGGGGCCGATTCACACTTCATGATCAACGACATCACGGGGGAGATGTATGCCCAGCGCACCGTGGACCGAGAGGAGCGTGCTGTCTGGCGCTTTGTTGTCATGGCAACGGACGAAGAGGGCGAAGGACTTACCGGCTTTACAGATGTTATTATCAACGTGTGGGACATCAATGACAATGCCCCCGCCTTCACGTGTGCGCCTGATAATTGCCACAGTAGCGTTGCGGAGAACTCTCCTCCTGGAACATTTGTTGTGGAGATGACAGCAGTAGACCTTGACGACGCAGCCGTGGGCCAGAACGCAATCCTCACGTACCGGATTACCGAGAATGTGCGCAGGGGAAACAACGCAGACCTTTTCACGATTGACTCCAGCACCGGCACTGTATCTGTGGCAGCAGAGGGTCTGGACCGAGAGTTTGCTGACAGCCACCGGCTGGTAGTGGAGGCCCGGGACGGCGGGGGTATGGTGGGTACAGCTACTGCCACCGTAACCATAACCGACATCAACGACCACGTGCCCAAGTTTAGAGAGGACCGGTGTGGAGCTCGTGTGCCTGAGAGCACTAGTGAAGATGCTCCTATCCTGGAGTTGAGTGCTGTGGACCCTGACGCCGGCACGTACGGCCAGCTGGCCTTCAGTGTGGTGGCAGGAGACGCAGAGCAGCGGTTCTACGTGGTCAGCCACAGACTGGAGCAGACGGGCACGCTGAGACTGAAGAAAAAGCTGGACTTTGAGAAGCCGGTGGAGCAGCGGTTCAACCTCACTATCAAGGTGGAGGACTCTGACTTCTCCAGCCTCATCCACTGTCAGGTTCTAGTGGAGGATGTGAACGACAATGCTCCTGTGTTCACCCCGAGCTCCCACCTGCTCTCCCCTTTGCCCGAGGACGTACCTGTAGGAACCAGCATCATTCAGGTCGTGGCCAGGGACTCCGACTCTGGACTGAATGGGGACATTTTGTACAGCATTTTCCCTCATTCTGACCCGTATGGACATTTTACAGTCAGCCGAGCCGGTGTGGTCACAGTCGCCAGGCCGCTGGATAGGGAGACGGTGGCGGGTTATGAGGTGGTTGTCATGGCGACGGATCGGGGTACCCCGGCGCTGACTGGCACTGCCACGGTCCACTTGCCGCTGCTAGACGTGAATGACAACGGGCCGGAGTTGGAGACAGCCTACACTCCTGTGCTGTGGGAGAACAGTCCGGCACCTCAAGTGGTCTGGCTCAACCGGAGCTCCACTCTGCTTCACGTGGTGGACAGAGACTCCTCAGAGCACGGGGCGCCGTTCTCTCTCTCCCTGCCCTCGCTTTACTCCATCCACTTCCACCTGCAGGATCACGGGAACGGCTCTGCCACGCTCACCGCCCTGCGGAGATTCGACAGGGAAAGGCAGAGCGAGTTCCACTTGCCGGTGATTATGATTGACAGCGGCGATCCACCAATGACAGCCACGAACACACTTACTATCACCATTGGCGACCAGAATGATAACGCCCATCAGCCAGGAGAGAAAGATGTCTATGTGCATACCCGAAAGGGTGAGTTGCTGGCTTCCCCTCATTTCATTTTTCTTTGCCCCTTGCTTTCGCTACAGAGCTTTTCACTGCAGGCAGATATTTGAATGAAGAGAGGGAAACCGAGGCTACAGCTGAAGGGTAAAGTTTTCATTCCCACACCTGCTCGGCGTAGTCTGGAATTCATAATTGCACTCTTCCTTTTAAATTCCAGCAGTGTTTTGTTATGGTAATATCGTTGTCAAATCCTTTCTCAAGCCCTCAGCACATCCCTCCCTTGCCAACCCTATGCCGAAAGCTCATCTGAGCACTACATTATGATAAGAATCATCATTCTTCTTTTTTGTAGTTTTTGTTCCCCCCATCCAGGTAAGTTGGTTAGATATGTTGGCTTGTTAGTGTTATGATCACACACTACATGGCAGTTTGGGTAATTGTGGAAAACAGGAACACTGTGACTCATCCAGGCTGCCATTGTTTACCCAGCTGCAGTACTCTGGCACTGCAGGTCGATAATAACATAATCCATACAGAGATAGCCGTGCTTCCTTAAGCTCCACGCTCTCTGAAGTGGAGCACTGAGAGCCTATTCATTCCAGCAGTGGGGCTCCACAGTTATGAGCATAATAAGTAGAAAAGAACACAAGAATGCAAGATAAGGAGAAGAGAGGGACGACAAGATAAATGTCGGAATCAGCAGATTCAGTCCAGACTGAATCAATGTGTGCATGTGTGTGTGTTTACCTTGAACAGGAAGGATGGCAAATGCGGCACTAGGGAAGGTGTATGCCCCAGATCCTGATGACTGGGACAACAAGACCTACACTCTGGAGACAAGCGCAGCCAAGTAAGAGCTCTCTGTTAAATGCATATCATTATTTTTTCTGAAAACATGCTGATCTCCAAATGTGCAGCTCAAGTATAAGTGCTAAAGCAAAACAGTACTAGAAGAACTGCCAACATTGTAGAATTTAACAAAGAGGATGTGGACTCAGCGTCCAGGCTGTATTTCTGTATCAAGGCCTTTCAGTGATATCACCTGGAACATGCCTAACAGGTACTTCTCCTAATCTTGAGTCCAATTCCCTGGGCTGTAATATGAGCTACACTTTCCAGAGGGGATTCTAATAATAGCCGTCAACAGTGATTGCCATTCTGGAAAATGCAATCAGATTCAAACAAACTAAGCAATCTCGGCCCACCTGTAAGGTGTTCTCGAGATGAAGCAGACCGCGCAAACGCCGTTTGACTCCATCAGGTTCCTTGGGCAGCTATTCAGCATTCACACCCTCAAGATCAGATTAGAAATACCAATTGCATATTTGTTTTATTCATATAACACATTCTGACAGTTACTATGACAACTATGAAGCTCTTTTGGAAACAAAGACTGTATTTATTTTTTTTCTTCCTCTTGGCCGTTTTTCTTTTTCTGTTTCTTTGTGGGTTTTTTTCTAAAAAATGAATTTGCATGAACTTCCTGCTGGAGTAAACCAAGGTACCCTGACCAATTCTCTACTTGTCTGTCTGCCATCTGTCAGGTACTTTCCTTCAGAACAAGAGCTCAGAAGCCACTTGTCTCCTTTGTCTCTCTCTTTCTTTCATCTGTCTCTGAAGCCGTCCTCTCCTACTTAACAGCTCCTCTGCTTTTCTCAGATACTTCAGTCTGAACCAGAGCTCAGGAGTGCTGACCGTCAGACCGAACACTCCAGCAGGCAGCTACTGGTTGAGGGTCGGCGTGTCTGATGGGGTGTGGCCCGATGTGTACTCAGGGGTCAGAGTTCATGTCAGGGAGCTGGAGGAAAAGTCCATCTTGTTGTCCGCCTCGCTGCGTCTGACCGGTAACATTAGCAAAAACACTGACTTCCCTCATGGCATAACACAATATTATCTATCACAGTTTTTCAGTTGCATTCCCAGTCTCAATCATCCTCCACAAAATAGAGAGCTGGCTCTTTGTTGCCGTTGTTGTTCTATTATTAGGCTGATCTTGAAAGAGACAGCATCTGCCACAAGCGGGAATAAATTGGTACTTTTCATTGACTGATTATCAGGTTGTCAATCCAGTTAACGCCGAAATAATAGGCTGTCAGTAGACATGTTAACACTTGCATTATTTAACTGTTCTAAGTATTGTAAAGCAATCTTTCACACTGCTTACTGGTAATAGTTTCCTTCTTCGTCTCATTCTTTTACACCCTGAAGTTGATGTTAGACTGTTCATTTTTCTGTCAGTCTCTTAGACCAAATGGGAGTTGTAAAGGTCAATTTGGAAAGTGTCAGGTAAAGCTTGACATTTAAAAAGCCATTCGGCAGCTATTATGGATGCCTCTGACTCCAAGTCATTATCACTTTTAGAGATTAAAGATGACTACCAATTTTCTACAGATATTATTGGAAGGTGGCACCACAAATGTGATTGATTTCACGGTCATTACAATATTTTGTACAAGGCAGCTCTGGCTTTATTTCAGTGAAGAAATAAACGATTTTTACTTGACTGCATCACGACTTGTGCGCTTTATGGATGATTCACTGAGGAAGTGGATCAATAGCCGGAGATGTTAGGCTACTCTTGTGCTTATGGAATCAGGAACTCAGTAGGCTTTGATCAACTCCGTAGTTGTCATCGACGAGTCAGTAGTTCTCTCTTTGTCTCCTGAAGGCATAACAGCGAGAGAATTTATCGACTCTCACGTCGAGGGGAAGAGTCGGCTGGAGACGTTCTGGGACTTCCTGTCTGAAACCCTGTCTGTCAGACCGGGGAGCATCAACATTTTCAGCATAGCAGACAGGGAGGAGAGAACCGTGGACATCCATTTCTATGTGCTCACTGATAATGGCTACCTGCGCCCTGAGAAACTGCATTCTGTCCTCACCGCACATAAAAAGAAGGTATATATACCATCGCGTCTGATAGATAGAGATCAATGCTCATATATCAAGTGATTCACTTGGGAGCTTGAGTGGAAGAGATAACGGGGCTCTTTATCTGCCCTTTCATTTTCACACCAACTTCCTGTCTGTTTACTGCCTGGCCCTGTCATGTATCTTTGTCTCTCCCATTCATTTATTCTCGTTGTCTACTTTCCTTTTATTCCGCTTCTTTCTGTCATCCATGTTTTGAATGGGCATAATTGAATTCCTCTGTCATTCCTAATTTTATGTTATAGTCCTTTAAAAAACAACCAGTTATAGAATAATTAAAGCATTTATGTAGATCAGGCCCGGCCTTCCTCTTTTGCATTGCTTGTGAATTCTTTTAACTCTCCAAATGTATATCACTGTGTGCTCACCCACATTGGAGATACAAATCCTTGTATCTTCACTGACAATTATTGTAATTGCCATATTTGTCTCCCGCATCTGCCCCCTTCTTCCCTTCTCTGGCTCTCCGCAGCTGCAGTCACTGCTGCGTGCGAATGTGAGCCAGGTGCAGGTAGATGAGTGTGTGCGCACCGACTGCAAGACCACCGGCGGCTGCTCCACACAGCTAAGCATCACTGACACGCCCACCCTGGTCGACTCAGGTGCCTTGTCCCTGGTGTCAGTGAAGGTGACGTCCACGGCTGTGTGTGGCTGCGCTGCCAGGGAAATGACCCACCAGCCCTGCTCCTCTTACCCCATTAGCCCCTGCCTTAATGGGGGAACCTGCATGGACACCCAGAGTGGATACAGGTGAGAGGCATGTCTGCAGGCATTCATGGGGACTGGAGTTGGAAGAGGCTCTCAAAAGATAGGAAACAGGAATGTGAGAATCCTGAAGTGCTGCAGTCTTCTCTCTAGTCCCGTCAGGTTTAGTGTAAGAGTGTCATCTTGGAAAATGAGACCAGAATTACTAACAGCCCCTCTTGTGAGAAAAATCTCCTTCACCTGCAACTTGACCTAACTTGCTTGAGCTGCTCTGCTGTGTTGTTGGCTGAATATAGAGTGGTTGGATTTTTTTAAAGGCTTCGGGCTATTTGCAATAAAGCAATGTGCATGTATGTGTGTATCAAGCTGAATTCTGAGTGTATCTTGGCCAGATTATTAAATTAAGCCTTTAGATTTATAGCCTGATATAAAAAAATGTAAATTCTGGCGTGCTGTGTTTTGCAGAACTTGACAGTAAATAATGAACATAGCTTTTGTATCAAGGTCATTGGCCAGTACTTTGAATATTAACCCTATTAACTCTAAATATTTATTAATGTGTGTAGTCAATATAAAGACCTTCAACTTCAAGTGTATAGGTATCTGTGGGAGTCTATCGCAGAAGAAACAGCATGCAGTTCATTTCATGCACATTCTAATGCCCAGATTAAATAAATATAGGGCAAGGGGATTAGTACAACTCTGGCCCCCCTCTATGCTCACAACTTTTCAAAATCTCCTTTAATGACATTTACATGCACATATGCATGTTCATGTAACAGTGAACAGAAATCTCTCTTTTTTTAAAACTTTTATCTTTTAAATTGTCTCTGCAGCTCATCTGGACACTGCAGAGATAAGTCCTTGTTCTGTACGAAGACTATTTCCCCATATGTGCTATATGTGCCCCCATATGAATGCACTGCAACCATAAATACCGTACTTTTCGGGTTATAAGCCGCTCCTACGGCTGATCAGTGTCCCCGCTGTAGCAAGCTAGTAGCGCTGCTAGTAGCGCTGCTAGATAGCGCTGCTAGATAGCGCTTCTGCTGCTACCGGCCACTGCTGCTGCTACTGCCCGCTGCTGCTGCTACTGCCCGCGTCCCCTCTGCCCAAGTCGGGTGTCGAGCCTGGTCCCGCTACCTTCGGTGGTTTTCAGGGAGCTAGCGGAAGTTAGCGGGGAAGTGACGGAGCGCTAGCAGGAGCCCCAGCTGGCTACAGCAGGGAGCTGTCGGGGACACTGACCGAAGGCAGTAGCGCCTTATAACCCGAAAAGTACGGTAATCAAATTTTTGCTTCTATCCTCTGTCGAAGGAGCTTAACAGGCAACCTCAGACGGCAGCTGATCATATATTGTCAGAAGTGAGAAAAACATGCCCTGCACTTCTTGATTTGGATTGGCATTGGTCTCATGAGTCACATGAAAGAGCGGTGAAAGAGTGAGGTGCTGTGCACACCATGTGCATATGTATGCATAAGGCTACACTCCGTCTAAGCCGTCCCTTTCGCTGCGTCTATGGATCAGTATTCCCGACATGTGTTGCTCCGCTGCAGAATAAACAGTGATGGGGAGAAATAGGCCCTAACAGCCTCAGTACACACAGCCTTCCTCAGACATTGCATGGAAATAGATGGCTGTGACATTATCAGCAAAGCCAGCTTTTCTACATGCCTACATGTAGGAGATAGGAGAGATCAACCGGTCCCTTCCATCCTGGCGATCGCAGTGATATAATGAGCGGTATTTCGTCACTGTATTTATCTCTTCCTTTAATGGTATTTTTTGTATGGTTATTAAACTTTACCATTACGGTCTCACACACAACATGTTGAAGATAGGCATGAAAAAAAAAACGTTTCATTTCCAGTTTCTGCTGGAGCAGTGATCCCTAACACTCAAGCTCTAATCAAAGTAGATAAGTACAAGAAGAGGCAATTGCACAGATATCAACCAAAGCGTGTAATACCTTAAGAATGAGAAGGGGGCGGGTGGGGATAAGTGAGAAAAAGTCCAGGAAATCAGTGATGGCACGGTGCATAGAAAAGAGAGAGAAATATAATTAATTATCTCCTAACAAAGAAGATGTGATGTGCCGAGCGAGAGCGTTCTCCAGAGGGTTCAGCCCGGGCAGCTGAGATAGATGAAGAATAGACCGGAGTAATGTTGTGTTCATAGCTAATTGATTTAATGTAGAATTGAATATTCAAGGCTTTGTTACGAGTGCAAACAGTTGATTGATGAGAGCACTTTTTTTAGCTTTCCGTGGACACTCGTGAAAGCCGCTTCCTGTGTGAATCAACAAGACTGTCACGTCCACCGCAGAAAAGTCACCGCGCTCAGATCCAGAGATTGGACAGTGTGAAGATTTCACAGACCACAAAACATGAACGACACTGATTGTTTCTTTCCCCGTCTTTCGCATTGATTTTCCTCACAGTTCTTTCTTTTTTCTCCTCTCGGTGCTACAGGTGCCGCTGCCCCCCGCAGCTCGAGGGGCCAGAATGTCAGCAGACGAGGCTTAGTTTCCTTGGCAACGGCTATGCCTGGTTTCCCCCCATAAGGCCATGCTTTGATAGCCATCTTTCACTGGAGTTCATGACAGAGGAAGACGACGGACTGCTACTGTATGCGGGCCCGTTGGCCACTCTGCTGCCTGGGGATAGTGAGGACTACATGACTATAGGTAAACAATGAGTCCGGATAATTAGATGCCCGCCAACGGATCAGCCTGTTGGTCATTATTGCACTCAAATTTGAAACTTAATTTTCTGTGTTTAACTACTGAGTGGAAGCTAATCAGATATGAGGCAAATTGTGTCCGTTAGTGTACTGCTGAGGGATATGAGAACTCACTCTACCGAGTTATACAGTAAGTACTTAATGTGCTGCTACATAGAAAACCCAGTTTAACTATTTAATGAGAATACACACATGCATACATGGAATAATGCTCCAGTGTCACAAATGTGCTTCAGCTCTTGAAGAGACTGCGGCTGGTAGATATTCAGTGTCTCATTCAAGATCACATCGGCAAGGTTTATTCTCGCTGACACAAAGGCTCGAACCTGAATGCTCCAGGTGAAGGACAGTCGTAAAGATTGTATCAAACTGAATAGGTATAGGGATTGCTAGGTATAGGGATTCATTCTTTCAGTATATTTATAAATGGAAATTTGATTGCATAGGACTAATATTTCAGTACAACCCAACTCGCATTACTGTAATGACTCATGTTACTTATTGATACTATCGGTAGTGGTAAATATACTAAATAGCTAAAGTAATACATTTTACAAAGCATTAAGACACTGCTGCATGATGTTGAAGTTACTGGCAAATGATAACGAGAATATAATGTTATTTCTAAAATATGATATAATGTTATTTCTAAAATATGATAGCAACCATTAAAATCATGTATTTTGGGCTTTACTCCAACTATGAAGGGGCTCAGTCGCTGTTGCACACACACATACAAACACACACACACACACAAACACATACACACACACACACACACACACACACACACACACACACACACACACACACACACACAAACAACCACTTAATCATATTTATTTTGGGTCTCCAGTTAGCATTTTTTGTTACCATCATTATTTCTTTTCTAAATGAAGACCAACTTCAACGGTTGGTTCACCCAAATTACAATTTTTTTTGTTTTGTTCTTTGTTTTGTTTTCTGCCTCCACACCAATATAATGAAGGTTAACTCTGTTTCATTTGATAGGCTCACATCATTTAAAAATTTGATTTGAAAAGGTTCTGTAGCAACAACTCATTTCAGAAACAATATCAACATTACTGAATAATTCACAGGGCTCCCTGTGAACAATAATTTGTGCAAACCGACCCTTTAATTGATTTTTAACTTCTATTGTTTTATGTGTCACTGTTTTTCATCTCCTTTTTTCTGGAGAGCATGTGATTTCAGATTCCCTGCAATAACCCTGCTGTGTTATTTTGTATTGTCATTCTCTTTTTTGTTCATTGTATATGTTTGTTCTGAGGTGAGACGCTTTCATACGTCCCTTGGGCCTTTATGAAATAGTCATTTGCATCTTGTCAGTTTTTTCTTTCTTTCCAATACATTTCTTCACAGTTTTTTTCTTGACCTTGTCGGTACATTTTGCCAGAACAAGCAAGTTAAGCTCTTTTTCTACAAATCTCTAAGAGCCTTTTAATGCCTCCACGCCGCCAACAGCTGTGGCTGGAGGCTTTATGTTTTTGGGTTATTTGTACCAATATCGTGAACATGATATCTCTGGAACGCCTGGAGGGAATTTCTTAAAATTTGGCAGAAACGTCCACTTGGAATCAAAGATGAACTGATTGGATTTTGACGGTCAAAGGTCAAGGTCATCCAGTCCTCGTGTCCATCCCATCCTCATGAACGGGATATCTCAGGAATGCCTTGAGGGAAATTCATTACATCTGGCACAAACATCCACTTGGACTCAAGGATGAACGGATTTGAAATTGGTTGTCAAAGGTCAAGGTCAATCTGAAAGTGATGACCTTTTGGACAGACATGGATGTAAACGGCAACTTGACTGGTTGGCGGAGGCATACACCTTCTAGTTTGAGTTGAAAACCTTTCATTCAGGTAAAATTATGATCTTGATTTACTTCGGAGTAGCTAATGTTAATTTTGAACTTTATTTTTCCTCAGAATTGATAAGAGGGACACCTAGTCTGAAGATTAACCATGGTTCTGGGACCCTGGTCCTCCAGTTAACAAATAGTGTTGGGGTGACTGACAGACGCTGGCATCGCCTTGATGTGAGGAGCAACAGCAAAGTAAGAGAAGCACACCTTTACATGATGTTCTCCCTTCCTCACGGTGTAAAGAGATGTCAGAATAAACTATGTCCTGTAATTTGTAGAGAGGCTGGCTATCGTGTACTCACACATCCATACTTGAAGCAGCAATGACCTCTCTCCACTCTCCCTCAATTTAAAGGAAGTGCGCTTCACTCTCGATCGATGTTCCAGTGCAATTATCATGGAGACAGAAGGCGTGGACTCATGGGCAGTGACAGAGGACCGCTCATCCTGTGAAATCCGCGGGGTCACACCCAACCGAGACAAGTAAGATCAATGATTAAATGTACCAAGTCTGACCGACACTGTACAAAATACCAACCAGGCGGCGCTTCTGGTCTCAAGGGAGACAATAAGTACTAAATGATGGGATAAATAATACATTGTGTAATTATATTTCATGACATGAATAAATAAATGTGGAAACCCCTGTGTTTATGGTGGAAGTAGCCAAAGATTCTCTACGGAGGTCCTTTTGGGGTTGTCCTTTGGTTGCAATCTGTTAATCTTCTATGATCTTGTTCCCTTCACTGTTTTTAAATCTAAAAGGATGCTTGGCCCATAGGGAAAGTGTCTGAGCACCACATGTCCCCATAGGGATAAACCTATATCGAGTGCACACATTAGTAGTCACAGAGGCAGCAGTTTGCAAGGTGGTAAAAGGGAAAAATTAAGAATAAGATCAATGTTTTTAGATAGTTACATATACTGCCTCTACTGTATATAAAGGATATTCCTGTTAAGGCTTCAGTGAGTAAAGGGTATAATTGTGTTTATTTTGTGCATTTCATGCAGAATGTACTTGGGAGCATTTGTAATACAGGTGTATAAATACATTTACAGAACTTCACCCACACAGTTGTAGCTGAGAATTGTTTGTTTGGGACTAAACGATTAGATTAAACCTACAGTAGTGGTGGGACTATAACATTTAAAAAAATAAATTTTAATTAAGTCCTAATGATTCTTTTCATTATTGATTAATTCATTTATATTTTTTCTGATTAATAGTTTAGTTCATAAAATGTAAATAAAACAGTTTGAGAAATGTTCCTAGTGCCCAATGTGGTGTTTTCAGAACACAGGCCCAAAGATATCCAGTTTAATATAGAAGAGACAAAGCAGCAAATCTTCAAATATAAGGAGCTGAAGGCAGATAATGTTTGCAATTTTTTCAAATAGATGCATATCAATTGTTTGTTGACTATTTAATGTATTGATTTATTGTTTCAGCTCAAAAGTTATCTAACAAAAGCCAGCGTTCCCTATAAGTACAATTTTACAAACTTTAAACAGGTTCTCTTAACATCACTCTTTCACATAAAAAAGAATAATGCCCCTATCTCTGATATATTATAAAAACACACATAGTCTTTTAGATCATGTTCAACAGCATGAAATAATTTATTGAAATCTAATCAGATAGTGAGTCAGGCTGTTTTAGGCTCACTGCGTTCAATATGTGTCCTCTCTGGAGGGAAGAAACTGTTGGTAAAATCCTCAGACACAATTCTTAAAATGTTAATTAATCTTTCTGGCTGTGTTTCTGCACATAGTCACAGCTGAGTTAGTTTTCCCACAGAGTGGGCTCGGCCAGGCACATGTGATCATTGTTTTGTTGAATAATTAAGCTATAAATGTATGACGTTTATTAATTACCATCAGCGTGTTGCAACTATTTATTTTAATAACTTAAAAAAGAGCCATTTACTCTGATCACTGTATTTGAGTTTCAACTCCTTAAGTAATACAAATAGTCATGTCATTAAACAGGGAATGTGCTAGTTAACAAGCCAAAATTAGCATTGAAAAATATTCTGTTTTATCTCATTCGTACCAAAGTTGCTGTGCTGAATCAGTTTGTGTTTTCATCGTTTTGGGCAAATGTAATTTACCCTTTGTGCTTTTATTTTCACAATAATGGGAAAAGAACAAGAATAAGATGTCATATGTATTGTCAGAGAGCAGTGACAGTGATGACAGCCTCAGCAGGAAAAAAATGAAATCATGAATTTTAACATTGACAGCTTATATGGTGCGTTCCGTGTTTCTTTATATTCCGAGGTATGTTTTGAATTTTAACCTGGAGAATATATGCAGGGTTGTTTCCTTTTCTTCCCCTCTGTTTACTTGCATATTGAGAGTTGCTTTTCTTTCCCAGGTATCTGAATGGAAGTCAAGTATTGCAGCTTGGAGGGGTCAACAATAACATATCCTATGAATACCCACAGCTGCAGCACAAACATTATACTGGCTGTATAAGGAACCTACTTGTGGACAGCAAGGTACTGTGTGGAGCAGGCAGGGTTTAATGAATACACACATTGCCATGATAGATGGAAAGATTGCCTGTTAAGATGCATAGGTGCTGGAGGCTCTGTGTTTTATTTCTTTACCTTTTATTGTGCTGTGTATACGTACGTCAACACAGTTGCTAATAATAATAAAAAATAGCCCCTAAATCAGTGGACTCATGGAAAAGAAAGGGTGCACACATTCTCGTGGATGTGCATCCTCATGCACGCACACGAAACAGGAACCTTCTAATAAAAGAAAGTTCTCCATAGCGCTCCTTGTGGTCAAAGAGTAAAGATACAGAAGTCACCAAAATGTACTATAGTCTCAAAAGCAAAATGTCTCATTAAGACAGCAGAATGGTATCTGTCAATATTATGTTATTATGTGTTACATTATTAGATTATTAAAAGTAATGCGTAAATGTATAAACAGAATTGTAATATTGTTCTGTAGTTGTTTTTGGTGAAGCTAATATTAGCCACTCTATATACAGCTGGATAGTTAAATCTATAACAATACATACTTTATAATGTAATCCTGGTTTTGAATGTAAAATATAAATCTGCAATATAACTAAAGCTGTTAACAAATGTAGTGAACTAAACGTTGTGGACTATAGAACAGCATACGATGAACATACAATATCAATACAACTAACAAGTACTGTGTTGTAAGTCACTGACCCTACTGTTGTAACCTTCTGCACTGAAAGGCTTCACACACTTTTGTTTTCTGCTCCAACTGCAATAACCTAATTGTCATGCTGCTACAAACACTGCCGTCTGCAGTGCTGTTTTTTTTATTATTAAACAAGCAATAAGATATACATTTAGTTTTTTTTACATTTAATGGCAAGATACAATTTAATTTCTCAATCTGCAATTTCCACCCGCTCAACTATTATTGGAAGGACAGCAACCTCCACCCAAGTTTTCCTCCTCCTCTTCATTCTTTTCTTTTTCTTCTTGTATTCAGCTATATGACCTCGGTTCCCCAGCTGAATCCTCCAACACTGTGCCAGACTGCTCTCTTATTGATGACCACTGCAACAACATGGAGCAGTTGTCCTCCTGCGGCAAGAGGGGTCGCTGTCACGGAGAGCGGGGCTCTTTCAGCTGCCTGTGTGAACCGGGGTTTACCGGGCCTCAGTGTGACCAAGGTAAGCGTATGAATTTGCTTTCAGTTGAGGAAAGGAGCAGTGAGATCTCGGTGGAGTTTGGGATTTTAAGCCTCACAAAGTGTACGAATCCTATGGGATTTGGGAAATTCTGCGCTCCAAAAAGTCACTCTGCTGCAGTGGGAAGATAACTTTGCCTACATAAAGTGCTTTTACAGAGCAGCACGCCCCTCTCGCTGTGATATCTTCAATTATTTCTCCTTTGACAGCTGAATTAATTGAACAAGCCTTGTGTGTTTTTGGTGACAAGCGGCTCCAGAGTTCTCCTTCGACGGCCGGAGCCACATTCAGTTCCAGCTCTTGTGGTCATTGCCTGCGCGAGAGATGAGGGTCCAGGTCGGGGTTCGGACACGCGCCGCCTTTGGTGTCATCCTCAGCCTGCTTTCCCAGGAGCAGAATGAATACCTACGTTTAGAGGTGAGTCACGACTGGTCACTCCCCTCCACCTTGACAGCTCTGATTGTCTTGTCTGTGGGCCTCAAGATGATAATTAGGCCCCAGGCAATGATTGCTGCAAAATACTTGTCAGGCTGAGAGTGAGTAATATCAGGGTTGGAGACATATGCGTGGATACTGAGGGGGCCGGGTGATTGACATATGTATGTTCTCAACAAGGTCTTTCAGTAAGTGAAGAAAGCTGCTGTTGAGAGGCTGCTATTTAAGAAATTAGTTCTTTGTTCAAGGTTATTTCTGTGTGTTTCAAAACACAATTTAATATGGCAAGAATCGAGTGGAGGTCAGATCCCCCGCTCTGAACTTGAGGCTTTTTGACACAGCTTGCTTCGAGTAGCTTAAAGTCATGTCTGCATGCATGCTGCTCCCTTTGCCTCAACTGGTGTGGAGTGGTGCTCACGCTGAGCATTTCTCCTGGAGACAAGTCTACCTCACTTTGCCAACCCTCCAGAAGAGCACGCCTCTCCTGCCTGACACATTCCTGAGTGGGTAAGAAGGCAGTGTTTCGTCAAGACCTTTCGTCTCATTGACTGGCAGGCCGAGCGTAAACAGCACCTGGAAATAAATGGCTCTGTTAGGACTGTCACTTTTGGCTAACTCACAGGTCAGCTGTTCTCAGTGAGCCTGTCGCCGTTGTGGTATACCCCACATCACTGGTCTGTCTTTGAAAACATCTTGTCTTGTGCTTGTTACTTGTTAGACAGCATTGTTTAAAGTCTCTTGTCCCTCTTTGGATCTTTGAACTTCATGAGGAAAAACAATGTTGTCCTCTTCCCTCGTTGCAGTCCCACAGTGACAGAAATAGGAAAAGGCTGTAGCCTTTACTGTAGGCAGGCTGTGAAGCCTCTCTGTGAAACCCTATCTGGAGTTGAATTGGTGAGCTGTATAAAACAACTGATGTCTGTCTGCGGCAGCATGCTGAAACATTTTCAGCATGGTTGTCTCAAAGCTCTTAGAAACACTTGAGCTCAAGCCTGGCGTATTTGCCGACAACAAGCCCTAATTTAAAGGGCTGTCTCTCTACCCTTTTTTCTTCAGGGTAGATATGGGATAGAGTGCACACTGAATAAATAACCACACTTCCACACAAAGGTTATCGAAGGCTAGCTGAGCATAAACAACATGCAGCTCTCCAAGGAGTATGGTGTCTCATCTAATGCAGTGTGTGTGAAAGAGTTTTTGGGAGCGACTGGCATGCACTACTTTGTCAAAGACCAGTGACCCTTAAGAACCGTAAAACTCTAAAATCATAGCCTTTCTTTTTTTGTATTAAATGTGACTTGAGTTTAAAGTTCTGCAGAAATTCAGACTTGAACATTTTGTGCTTAATGGTGATTGTGTAGATCTCTGGGGGCGCTTCTAAGTTTATATAATCAGATTTTTTTTCCCTGAGTATTGATTGAGTCCTTTGTCCTTTGCTCATTTTTGTTGTGGACTTGGGGGCAGGATGAGCCAGCGGGGAGAGCAAAGTCAGCTTTTACTGTGTGTGTGTATGTGTGTGTGTGTGTGTGTGTGTGTGTGTGTGTGTGTGTGTGTGTGTGTGTGTGTGTGTGTGTGTGTGTGTCCAGTGGGAGGAAAGCATTTGAAATGCTCATGCTGAGGGAGCAATAGTTAATGCAGGCTGGGCTGAATGTGAATTATCTTGCCCCACTGTTTCCAATTAAGCTTTGGACATGTACAAGCTGCAGTTATGGGAGCCCCTCATTGGTTAGGTCCATTGTGTTCGCTCATCCTTAACTGCTGAAGATAATTGTTGTTTCTTGTATACCTTCCCTTCGGATCCCTCCGGCCTTCGCCATGCAGCAATGTGTACCGCAGCTCTGCAAAGCATCATAGCTGCAAAATTACTGAATTAATTTTCACCACTGAAATTTCCATGCCATTTTCCCTGTCAGGTTCACCACAGAGAGTCTGTTCTTGGTAGTTAAGTAACACACTTCTTGCCTGGCCCAACCTTTGCTTCCTTTTCTTTCACCACGGGAGCTGGCCTACTTCTTATGATGTTGTTATGCTCAAGATCTGTTTTTACACATCAACACAGCACAATATGGCAGGAGTCCAGGTCTGTCTGTTTAGAATTTGTGTCGCCCCATTTACATTTTTATTCACACAACTATTCCAAGCCTTGAAATCCTGATCAATGACAAAACAGACCAGCTTGTTTTGGTTTTAGCAATGCAACAGTCTTCCATATGCAGTCCAGTAGTAAATCTGGAGTCCATCCATAACACATAAAAGCATCTGTATTATTTCTTGCTACTTTTGGTTCTTTTGTCTATTTGAATGCCTGCATTTCAAATCAGCAAAACTCCACTGTGTATCTCAGGTTATTCAGGGTCTGCTGGCTGTTTTCTACAACCTCGGCGATGGAGACTACAACCTGACACTGCCCTACCATCGCCTCAGCGATGGAGAGTGGCACGAGGTGGAGCTGGATCGGTATGGCAGGGAGTTCACGCTGCGACTGGACGGAGGTGGAGGACGGCGAGAGGTTACGGCCTCACCTGGGCGGAGTCAGGAGATCATTATTGACCCCTCCGTGGTGATGCTCGGAAACTCTTTGCCCTCAGGACACAACCGGAGCTTCCTCGGTAGGTGGCTGCTTACGTGCTTTGGTTTTATGAGACTGGATATTAAGTTTAAATGCATGAACGAATGAATTCATGTTGAGTGTAAGAATAATTGGGTGTGTTGTATGAATCAACAAGTTCATTTGCAAATAAATGAATTGGCAAACACAAACTGAAAGGAGTGGAATTAATGGGCATATACGTAATTCAGTGTTTATTTTACCACTCACTGGGGCTTCTACATTTCACAACCTAATCCAAAGGTGTTTGATCCCTTTGTTTCAAAGTCCGTGGGACTAATCTGTATTTAAATGATGTGTTAGAGCCTCATGCTTCCCGCAGAGTGAGCCAACTACCCAGCAGAGAAAATATCCTGCAAAAAAAGAAGTCCATGCTGACAGCTTAGCCTCAGGCTGTTTGTGTGTTTGCATGCGTGCAGCTGTGTCAGGGAATATGTTTCTGTGTGTCAATGCGAGTGTGTCTGCGTGTTTGAGTTTACAGCCCTGCCAGGGTGTAAATGCGTGTCCATAAAAGATTTTGCCCGAGGACTGGTGTCTTCGAGTGTCTTTTGGCATTGTGAATTCAGTTTTTTTCTCTCTTCTTTTTTTTTATTTATTCCGCCAGGTTGTTTGCGAGATGTGAGGCTTAACGGCCGCTCCATCCCTCTGGGACGGGAGCAGCCTCCAGAGGGGCTTCAGGTGGTCACTTCGCAGGGCGTCTCTGTTGGCTGCTATTCAGAAGCCTGCAGGAAACATCACTGCTCCCCTCCCGTGGTCTGTGTGGACCTCTGGAGACACTATGAGTGCAGGTGCTGTAATTAAATACAGAATAAATAACCCAGGGTGTTAATGACACCATACAGTTTGCAGGCACGTTCCGTACACATTTGCACACGCACATCCAGAGCCCAGACCTGGCTCTGGATGCTTTGCTTATAATAGAATTACTAACGCCAGCACTCAACTTGCATATTTTGCAAAAATAAATGACACACACAGTTGCCCAGTATAGATTTCCTACAGCAGCTAGATAGAATAGTGTAACCTTTTGGAAAGGAACTTTAAATGTCAAGTAACTTATTAACAATATTAACAACTGGTCACATTAGGTTGAATGCTATTTATTATCATTTGGCAGGTATAAACAAGTTCTGGAATTGGCATTTATATGTAGAGGTTTTCAAAGCAACATATGCCCCGCCCCGGGAAAAAAAAGACCCAGAGAAGGTGAATCATCTGTGACGAGATTGCAGGTGCATTGGCTCATAAATACAATTAAGTCAAGGGGAACAGCCTGGGAAATTAATTAAAATAACTATGTTACAAAGACAGACAACCAAGTCACCATTGTAAAAATAATAATCAAAAATAAAATAATAATAATATACTTTATTTAATAGCATTACTTCTAATATTAAGAGCAATAATCTAAACAATAAAAAAATACTGACAAATATAACAACAATAAATTGTTTATTTGTTGTCTTTTTTCAAAAAGGGTTTAACTAATGACTTTATTAATGTTTAATAAATCCTTTACTAATCTTCTATTATTTTTAGACAACTTATGACATCAATAAGAAAGACTTTTCCATCAAAAATCCTAATTGATCACGACTTTGCAAAGCGCCCAGACTTAAACCCATGTATTAACAGTTTATTAATATTTACGAGTGTATACTTAATGAGTTGCCTTATTATAAATATATTACTGACATGGGTATTTATTAATGTTTATTTACATAATTGCATAACTTTTAACCCTAACGTACATAAGAAAAAATCAACAATGCAGTAATCAAAAGTGATACAGTACTACTAGAAAAGCACAGTTTGTGCATTTATGTAAAAGTACAATGGCATGACCAAAGTGTCCACCAGGTGGCAGCCTGGCTGAGTGCAGCCTCTGTTCCACTGTGTGTTTACCAGTGTCTCAACCTGAGAGAACTAACGGTCTTGGCTGCCCCTTTAAACTCTGCAGGACCACACGGTCTCCTGGCTGTGATTTTAAGACTCCGAAACAGTGTGGGACTTTCCACCCCCTATCCATATTCTGTGACGGCAGCACAGCCTCAGGTTACAAAGCCCTGTGAGAAGCAAGGGGCAGGGGTGAATGATATCCCGGGGATGTTTGGTACAAATATACTGTGGAACTCCTACCGCAAAGCCAATCTTAGCTTCTCAGTTTCTTTTCTCTTTTGTTTTTATACGGTACAGTCGACACTTTGTAGCCTTCAAAGAGCATATCTTTGAATCTGGTTTAAGGACTGTAACTCCTAAGGGATTTAATTTGACCCTGTCAGCTTAGGTGTCGTAGCTCTGTAGAACTCAATGCTCCTTTTATCTGACAGCTTCCCAAGTGTCTCTTGTATTTGCTTTACACCACTGTCTCTCCGCTCTGCACAGGTGCCCTCCGGGCCACATGACCAAAGAGAACTCTCTGGGCAAAGTGTGCGTCTACACGCTGTGCGCCAGCCGGCCGTGTCGCCACGGCACCTGTGTGGCTCACTCTCCATCGCGCTACTCGTGCCGCTGCAGCGAGGGCTACCGGGGACGCCACTGTGAGGTGACGCTCGCCATGTTCCACAATGAGGACGGCAACAGCAACAGCCTCAGCCTCAGCTCCATGTTCGCCATCAGCATATGTGTCATGGCCTTTCTAGGTAGCTATGTCGACTATGTCCTCTTCTACCTGTGGTAACCCAACACTCGTGTCACCATCTCTTCACATGTTTCTTTTTTTATGTATTCTGGATGTTTTTGTCTGCCATCTGTGATACATTGATTTTCATCTTATCTTGTATTTTTATTTGTGTTTCTTCTCATCTTCATGGTATAATCCTCACATTGTGTTTGGTTTTGTGTGTAACATCCACTGTTTTATCTGTTTTCCTCCCCTTTTTGGTTCTGCGAACTCTACATACACTTGTATCTTGTAGCCATATTGATCTCTTGAGTTGTACCAGGATGGGATTTCTCCATGGGAGGTTGGCAGAAACATGAAACAGAAGTGATAGAGTAGCAGGGAGGGAAACATTGTATTAATTTATGATTCACGGGGAAGCTGTAAAAGTCTCCAGAGAATTGGAGAGCTTCTTTATGTGTTTTTCTATATTTCTCATCACTTCTGTGTCCCCTGTCTTTTCCAATGTTATGCTCTGACTTCAGAAGTCAATTTCCCACTCAGCCTTACATTTTATGTGTTCAACCATTTTTTATATCCCTCCCTCCTCTCATTTTACTCCCTTGATGTGTTTTTTCTTGCCTTTCCTTCCACATTGCTGTGTACATTTCTGTTTTCCCAAATGCCCCTCAATGTGTCCATATTGTCCATGCACTAAATACCCTATTTGGAGCTGTAATCAGGGATCACTTACATCAAGAAAAACTGCCAAAGTATGTACAGCTTTCTATTGTCTTTTACTTTAATTAAGGTTATTCAAGGTTAACCCCAGTATATCTAGCTCAAGGTTAGATATACAATACGGTCTGTCTCGTATGATATGATATGGACGAGCATGGGGCAAGATTCCTTTGGTCAGAGGTCGAGCAGCGAGCGACATGCCAGAAAAAAAGAACAATAGCAAACAGGATAATCTACAGAATCATTTGTGCCAAAATGCAGACACATTTTAGACATTCACAACGGCAAACATCATGTCTCCTCTTTACATTTGAATTTATTCATTGTGTATTTTAAAACACATGCTAGCTGGATAATGTACCGGCTTGCTATTTACATCCTATTAATAAAAAATAAACCTCTTCAATAGCTGCCCACATAGGACTACGTCTTCAATATTAAGTATGTGGTAATGTGGTCTTGAGCTCTTTGTTGAGGTATTTGAAAAATAAAAAAAAACTTTACGACATATCTTGTGACTAGAAGTGAAACTAAATACAGTCTTGCAGCGCATTCCCGACTTGAGTGCAGCATGCAGTCGGCACAATGCAGAGTCAAGTGGAGAGTGGTGTGGCCTTCGATCGAGACATTATAAAGGATAAATGCTCCAAACATAATAATATATCAAAGTCTTATTAGTGTGGCTGAATAATAGGGATGTTCATCATGTTGTGATATTTATGACAGCTTTATCAAATCACGAAAAATGAAGTGCAAATTAGATTATTTTCTTGAACTTCATGCATTGGTTTGGGGCAACATGTTTTCACTCCGACGCTTCGAACTCTGGCGCTCTCGGTACCCCTCTAGCGTCAGTTGTGAATGTGGAAGGGACGGTGTGTCAGTTTCCACTTGTTACATCATGCATAGTGTCTTTTCAAAATACATTTCTGTCTTCACTGGAAGATATGTTTCGGCAACAAAATCACTTCAGGTTCAGGGAACAAGCGAGATTGCCGTTAACTTGACTTACTAACGGCCCACGTGTCTAGCGACCTGTGCGGCAGTCCCCTGGACGAGAGTCCTGTGTTTGTTTGATCCATCCCCCACCACTCAGCCGCTCTGTGTGCTGTCTCTCTCTTTATTCTACGCAGTTGGTCTGAATGTCCAATTATGAGGCGGGTGGGTTTAGATTGGAGTTAGTTGAAAGTCCGGTGCAGCGGTATCAGACATTGAAGGCCACTGACCAACCGTTGATATTTGACAAATTGGGATGAGAGCGGATTGTTTGTGGGCAAAAACAACACGCTGGCAGTAACGAATTCAAACTGTGATAAATATGGAAAACAAATAAATCAAACAACAAGCACCAGATTAAGGCAGTGTTGCGAATATAAAGTTCAGTTCACAATAGTGTACGATAGTGCAGAAAAGAATCAAGTTAGAACAAAATGGAAGTTTTTATGAAATATTTCAAAGTAAAAAATGAATTGGCAAGCCTTAAGCGTGGGAGTTTGACAGCCTTCACTGAAAAAGCCTCCCTTTGAAGACTTTGACTTAGGCTGATCCAAGGCTGCTTTCTGATATATAAGGGGTCATAAGTTCAGAAATATAGACTAGAGCCCAACCACTGACTGCTTTATTGGTGAGGAGTACAATCTTAAAATCAATAAGTATAAGCTGAGGGTTATGTGTTCACTTCGTCTCTGTTGAGAGCAAAGCAGCTGAATTATGAAGTGTTGAGTTGTATGACTGAGTACATCGGGATTTTAAGCAAGACAGTATGAATATCTGAGTGACCCGTTTCAGATATGGATTACCTAATTTGGGATAATTATTAGCATTAGCATTTCTGAACACTTTTTGTTTTTCTCTCCATCTAAATTGAATTGAATTCAGGGGTCTAAAAATAAGGACAAATTTAAAGTGAGCAAAACAGAGCTTTGAAGAAGTGCATCTGGGCCTTTTGGCTTCAGGTCTGTGTATCTGTTAAAGATTTAAAGAATGCTTTATAAATGATGAATTCAGTGTTTATTCATGCTTTACTAATGCTAAATAGTGTGTACTTTGTTTTGCTACCATTATTTTATATTTTTGCATGATGTGACCAAGTGGAAGCATAAACAAACTGAGAAATAGAGAGCCTTGAATTGAACCCTGAGGAGCACCACCAGCTGATTCTTCTGAAAAAGAAATACAATTGTCATTTTAACTTATTTTCAAAAGTTGTATTATCATATTTGTTATTAATGATAACTTCTCTTCTGTTTATGAATCAATCATTTTGATAAGTGTTGCAGAGCCTTAAGTGACATCTTTAAAGTCCGATACCCAAATATATAACATTTCTAATGTGTTTATTTATTTATTACTAAAAATGACTGGAACAATTAATCAGTTATCAATATGGTTGCTGATTAATTTCCTGTTGACTGACAAACCGATTTATCAGCTAATGCCTCAGCTCTAGACCTGAACCAGTTAAGTGCTGAAGACACTGTCCCACTTGTGCAATAGAATTGCACAATTGATGGTGTCATAAGCTTTCCTAAGACGAGGAACAAGATTCAATACCTACCCACATCTGCTGCCAGCCAGGCCTTTTTAAATGTGTATGCATTGATATCGCTACAGAAAAGATGAACTATCCCGTTAATTCCTTGTTAAGGTCGAGGACAGGGATGAGTTAATTGTGTTAGTTTAAAGCAATATAGCTAAGAAAATTGGATTTTCTGGTCCTCGCAAAGATCGAATGAGGAACGTATGTGCAGGTATACGAGTGGCTCTCATGTTGATGCACTCACTCCCCTCTGTAGGGCCACGTGCTGCTTATGAGTCTTTCTGTCAGAGACAGGATTTTAAAACGCTTGGGCAATTCAATACACTGTCTCTGCCTCTATAACTGACTCAACGTTTCCCTCCAGGGCATGTGGCTAGTATTGGGACATCAGTTATTCTGACACTTGAGAGTGAAGCGCATGAAGCGGTCTTCAATATTTGATAATGAATTCAAAGATGATAAAGTGTGGCCTTGGCATCGTTCATGAACATTCATATGTTGCTTGCATGCCAACTAAAGAAAGGTGCAGTCCATTGAAGTGCCCGCTGTTGCTGATGAGGCATTTATAGTCAAGGCTTACATTTTTCACCTCAACAAGAATCACCGTCTGTTCAGAAATACAATTCAGACTGGAAAGAGCTGTCTTTGATGACTGTACAGTAATTACAGTTTCACACCTTTAAAAAGGGAATACAATAAGATAAACAAGTATTTGTCTCAACTTAAAAGCAAAAAGAAGAACCAGTTTTACTTTATTATCAAAGGTCCTGAATGTGAACATTAGATTAATCCAGTGATTTAGTGAACATGTGAATACGTAGTTGTTTCATTATGACCCTCATCACCACAGGAGCTGCAACCATAAATAGCTACACACTCTGCACACTCGCTGCACTCAGCGAGACTGCTAGCTGGGTGCAAAATTAAAGGGGGACTCCTTCTCTGCCTCAACGTGCATTAAAAGTTAAAACGATCATCCATTATTGAGTTTTACATAAGCCATCACAGACCGACCAGAATGTGAGTTAAGCAGGAGCTATCGACGGAGCCAGATGAGGTGATTTCTGACCAAGCCTCATTAATCCAGCATCAAATCTGACATTCTGGGTTTTGAAGAATGGAAGAAATTAGCTTCCCATATGGCCTCTGGATGCTAAGCAATCATGTAAAGTGCCTGTACTTTTTTATTCCCTGATAAATAAATGATTTTCTCAACTCTTCACCATCACTCATCTGTCTCATTTCCTTCTGCTCGTTCGTCAGTTTTCTTTCCCCTGAACCTCCCATTGATGTTTCATCTACCCCGTACTTCATTTTTTCTCATTAACCTCAGACTGGAGCGACAGTGAAAGGGTTAAGTGTGTTGATCAGACTGTGTTGTAGTTGTTTACTCAACGCTCATTCATAATGCACAGTCCGGCCCGGCTAACATCATAATACCCTGCTCATAGTATCGGTTAGAGGGCAGCGAGGCAGCAGCATTATGGATTGATGAATGACTGCAATGTTTGTTCTCTACCCTGAGTGATATTGATCTCACTGGAATGTAGCTACACACACACACACAACTCTGGGCAGCAGTGGCTGCAGGCGGACGGGCAAAGTTTTTCAGCAGGCAACTAGTGTGGGGGTGTGTGTGTGTGTTTACCTGTGCCTAATCGTGTGTGTGTGTGTGTGTGTGTGTGTGTGTGTGTGTGTGTGTGTGTGTGTGTGTGTGTGTGTGTGTGTGTGTGTGTGTGTGTGTGTGTGTGTCTGTGTCTGTTGGAGGGCTTGTGCTTCCCTCTGTGTTGTGTATTAAGCCCCCTACCTATATAGATGTGTAGACAATCAGCTCAGGTGGTGTTGAGGTGAGGTGCCTGCAGGCAGCACCTTGGAGAAAGTAATTCTGGGGGCCAGAAGAAGGGCCGGCATCTACTCGGCGCCGGGCCTCATCGAGATTCTGGTGTTTTCTGCGAGGGCGCTCTGGCGCAGCGGTGAAGGAGCCGGATCGGCTGATCAATACAGCTCTCCCTCCACCCCATACTGAAGACAATCTCTCTCTATATATATATAATATTAGAGCAGCATCAAATAAAAGTGTTGCAGCTGAGGTGTTAAAGATGTTCCAGGCAAATAGAGATGATGATTTTTAATTGAGATAACAGGTTTTTTCCGCAGAGATGAGCTTCCAGGGAGTTGTTTTTCTGTCACTGTTTATGAATGCCTGCCTGTTAGTGTGACCCCAAAGAGCCGTCGGTGCATTCTTCTCTTTCGAAGCACTTACTTTAAAAATCCAGACTAATGTGATTACCTTGCATTTCTCCGTAGAGTTCCAATTAAATTGATACTTAGCACACACCATCTAAACCATTCTAGTTGAAATGGATCCCATCTAGTGTGAGAGATAAAAGCCGAGGCCAGACAGAGGCCAGAGAAGGACTGAAAAACACGAACCGTGAGAGACTTAATGAGTGGGGAAGAGAAGAGGAAAGACAGAGGGAAGTTCCAATACAGAGAAACAAAAAAAATAATTACAGATTAAAAAATAAAGAGAGTGAACTTGTAAAAACAGATAACCGAGGAAGGGAGAAAGAGAAAAAGAATGGCAGATGGGAGAAAAATATTGGTTGAGATTAATGGACTTTAAAGGTCAGTCCAGCATGCTGTATAATTCAGCACACAATAGCTGTGATTGATGTGTATGCTTCAGAACCTTTTCTGCTCGGCTCCCGCAGCATTCCTTTCCACCTTCAGCAAAGCCACCAAGGCTTTAAATGTAAGCTGGGAGGAGTAGAGATTCAGTTAATAGGTTTCCAAGGAACTGCGGTCTTTGATAAGTCAGGAAACAGAGATGCAACATCAATGGGAATAGTTGGAAAAGTGGTGCCTTTGTTTCCATGTAAATTCCATTAGTGCGTATTAACTGTACAGTCAGTGCAGCTGATAGGTCTTCCAGGGCAAATTAATGTGATGGAAAATCCATTTAATATGTTTTAGTCTATATTACCAATCTATTTAGAGTGATGTTTGGTGTTATTTTTCATTTGCCAAATTTTTTTATCTATTCACATTTCTCAGTATCATCACTTTCCGCTCACGTTGTCAATTTCATGTACACCCAAAAACATGTGTTTTTCTGCTCACTGTCTGCTTTCAATGATGTGAGCGCGCTCCCGCTGAGTTAACCTGCTCTCTGGCACCCCTCAGTGTTGATGCTGGGCCTGTTCCTCTACTCCTGCTGGAGGAGACACAAGGGCCTGAAGGAGGGTGTGTACCATGTGTCTGCGCACCACGGCGAGTGGGAGGACATCCGTGAAAATGTGCTCAACTACGACGAGGAAGGTGGAGGGGAGCAGGACCAGGTAAACACATACACAAGCTGGCATTTATATTTTCAACACAGGCAGGGAGAGTAAATAAAGCACTCAACACAAACAGTGCACTGCTGTATGTGTTTTAAATGCCATAAGATATTGCAGTAAAAGTATATGAGAATACAAAAAAGATAGAACAGAAGCTAAACCAGCAAATATTGACAGAGTGTTTGTTGGTGCCCTGAAATGTAAATCAAATTTCAACTCCCGTGAGAGCTGGGATGTGAGTCAATTAGCTGAAATTAAGCTTGTAGACACCAATAGCTGCTAATGCCTCTGTTTTAATAGTGCTGGTAATAGCAGTTTTCACCCCCTCTGCAATCAGATAATTAATTACTTGGCTAATCAATGGTGCCTTTGATGCCAACATCTCTTCCTACATGGCGAAGCTTAGTCTTAGTCTGAGGATCAGGTTCATTTGCTAGCCGAGGCATTAACTAGTTACACCGCTCTGAGCACAAATTGGTGTCATATGGCAATGTTGTTTTCCATTATCTCTTAAATTCCCCCCAAAAAAGATTACGCAGGAAAACATGTCTCTTCTCTTGTCTTCTGCCCTTCTTTTGTACCCTACTTTCCTCTCTGTCGGTCTCTCAGAATGCCTTTAATATGGTGGAGCTGCAGCGCTCTCTCCAACCCAGCCCAGCACAGTCCCTGCGGTACAGCTACCCGCAGAGCATCATCTCCTACCCGCAGACTAAGCTTCCCCAGGACAACATTAAGAAGGGGGCGTCTAATGGGAATGGCAGCGCAGCTATCGCCCTGCGTCTGGCCATTCCCCCATCAGAGGCAGAAACCCTGCCGTCCCCGCTGACCTTCCGCCGCTCCCAGAAAGCCCTCTCCTTCTCCAGCCAGGACTTGGCCCGCTACCTGTGTGAGGTCATCAGGGACACGGAGCACCCGGGGGAGCTCGGCACCATGACCACACCGCGACGTCCCTCCCGAAAGGAGCGCAGCCTGGCGGCGGTGCGCTCCCTCAGCTCCCTCAGTACATCTCAGGGTTCAGAGGTCAGGCTTCAGGGGGCCCAGAGCACCCGGCTGGACAGGTTCAAAACGCTCCGAGCCGTGGTGAGCGATTTGAGAGGAGACTCCAAAGCTCCGGAGGGCCAGAAAGACAAACTGAAGGAAAGCAGAGGGCAGCTGAACTGTGAGAAGAGCGGGTGAGGCTGCACTCGGAGAAACAGAACTGAAGGTTGCAGAAAAGCAACACAAATCAGAATGCGTTGGTGGAATTCCAAGGGGAGATAATTAAATGTGAAATTCTCTGAGACTGGGAGGTTGCCCAGGGTCTATGTGAAGTCTACTATAAATGTACTGTATTGATGAAACTTTGAACATTTAAGTTCTTTGATATAAAACATGTTTACCAATGAATGATCAGATGTGATGTATTGTTTACTCGGCATTGCACTGTACAGTATTTACTCCACAGAAAGCACTTTTCGAAAGCGCCCTGTATCAAAACTATTCATGTCATAAAACTCATAAGAGTAATGTCTATGAGCAAGACGGCAAATGAGTTTCCTGTGAGAGAGCTGGATTCTTGTTGCCATTAATGACTCATGAAATGGTTTGTGAAAAATGATTTTGTTCATTTGTATTATCTATTTCCTTTTAAATAAATAATTATCTTTGATAATATTTCAAGCTTGATCTTATTCAAACACCAGTTCTCGTTTTTGAAGTTCAAGACAACTTTCATCATCAAATGTTGGTCAGGCTGGGTTTTTTTTGTCATAAAGCTTAGCAGACACAAAGTGAAGTAAGACGTTAGTCTTATTACCTACATGAATCATTATTCTCTGTTGTTCCAGCATGAGGGGATTCAGATTACCAAGGTGAGCTGGTGGGCACATCCTCTGAGGGGCTTTAGTTTTTCAGATGCCCAGTACAAAACACGACCCGTTTTTTTTTTATTCATAATTTTGATTGATTATGATTGATTATTTTGTTCAGCAAAAAGTGATAACATGGATCAATATTGACTCACCCCATAGGTGAAAAGTGCAGAATAAAACCTCTGGAGATGATGTTTGGGTACTTAATCTATTGTAATGTTTCACTTGGTTGGATTCAGATTCAGATCAAATTTGCACTAATACACCTCAAATAAATAGCATCATCAAAGTATGTATTTACTATAAAAGTAGAGCCCAGAGGCTCTTGTTGTCATAGGCAAAATATTTCTCACAGACACCTTTTTAAAAGAAAGGTTGGCAGTTGAAACTTTGTACAAAAACAGTAAAGGTGGTGCACTAAAGCAAAATGTGTAACGTGAAGAATAAAATGCATTCTTGTTAATGTTAATATGTAACAAAGAATACAGTAATAAACAGTGTTTATTGCGTTTATAATTTTATATATATGTTAAAAATAAAATGTTAACTCCATTATGGAGCTCAAGATTTTAGACACTCCAAGCTCCACTATAATAGATATTTCTACCACCTTAACAATTGTATACAGATTTTTTTTATGTATTGTCATTTCCATAGTCTCCATTCATTCATTTACGATGAAATTATAGGATATGGTCTGTTATGGACATGGACGGTCAGACATCATTCAGTGTGATTAACACTACCTGAGAATATCATTATCTCTCATGTCCAGAACTTCAGAATACCTGAAGCTTACATTAACCCTTTCAGGAGCTCATTTGTCTTATTTGTTGGTTCTTGGAGAAAAGACACAGAGTGGTGGAGGCAGAGCAGCGGTCTGAATGGAGGCGAGAGTATCGAGGTAAGGAGAGGTAGACCTGACAAACACTACCGTCTGGGCCCAGCTGGAAGCATCATTATTACATTAAAATGATTGTGTGTCTGTAATGTGTTTACTCTGTCCTCCAAAAACGGCGGAGGAGAAGCTGGAGAACCACAGGGAGGCTCATCAGAAGCATCTCTGCAACCTCGGAGACGAGAACTAATACAAGCTGAGGATGCTGGACGTACACAGAGGAAGGAAGCAGACAAAGTGAAGCAAAAATATTCTTGATACTTTGATTATTGTTTATGTATTGTATGCTATACAACTTTCACTATAAGGTATATCACAAAACATAGTATTGTTTGCCATTATAGTATTATAAAAATGTTATGAGAGTGCCATAAGAATATCATAGGATAGCATGCCATACAAATGTCATAACATATTGTGAAATAGCAAGCCAAATAAATGTAACAATATTATAGTATACTATGGTATAGTATGTAATTAAATGGCATGACATAAGTCAAGATATAGTATGTACAAAAACAGCAAGAGAAGAGAATGTCATCAGGAAAGTCACAGTACAAAAAAGTAATGTGTCAAATAATGTTAAAAAGTCATAGTTTAGAATGTTGAAAAAATGTCATGATGATAGTCATGCTGAAGTATGTCAAAACATCTATGAAAAAAGGTTTAAATGTGATAATGCATCAGGATAGTATGTTGAAAATGATCATGAGGAAAGTCAGAGTATAGTATTTCGAATGAGGTAAAAAAACATTTTCTTGACTATACTATACATTTTTGTGACATTTTACGAGATACTATAGCATAACCTTCCGTGATATACTTTTCAGATTTTTCGTGAATTTTTACAACATACTATATATATACTTCAAATTTGACTAAATTAATTCAATCAATATCTAAAAATACCTAAACATATATAATCATTCTTATAAGAGCAACTTTACAGCATTTAAGCAGTTCATAAGGTGAGGCAAAAAACTGAATCATGTATGAAGTCTGTACAGTAATATCATATATTCTAACATAGAAAGTCAACATATAGCATAGAAGTGATGTAGAAGATCATCTGAAAACTGTGAACCTAAAGATTAATATGAGATGCAGCTCAGCACTGTGTGTTAAAAACTGTTCTTGTAATAAATACAGTTAAAAATAATGTTTTAATTAGTTAAGTAATTAAAATGTGAAAATGGCGTACTATGATGGAGGCATTATGACTATTCCCATGCTCATGAATGTCTCATAAATTGTTGCAGCAATTACTGGGTTACACTTCTTTTTTTTGCTGATTTGTGCCAAATGCATTTTGGCCACTTGAACATACATGAAAAAATTATCAAAAACCTCTCCAAAATACCACAGTAAGAAACCAAGAACTTGAGGAACAAAAAGTTAATGCTGTGATTTGAACAACGTTTTGACATTTGGAGATTTCAGCAAGAAAACTGTCATTTTCTACGATTGGATTGCGAGCACTTCTGTTCTGGAGACTTCTCAGAAACTCCGTCATTGTCAATATTTCTAAGAAAGCAATACATCCTCTGAAGGCTCCAGGTCTCTAGTTTGTGGTGGAATGACAGCAGGAAGGCAGAGGGGAGTTGCAAGGGAGCAGGAGCTGCTTCTTTGTGGTCTCAGTGCATGCAGTTCAGTTCCTCCTGTCTATTTCCTTCTATAACATTAGTTTTAAAACTGTAAAATGTGGAAAGATCCAATACTGCCTTCTGAATAAAGTGTGTGGGAGGTGTGTGGTACCCTGTGTCCCTCCTTAGATTGCATCCTTGATTGCTATAGTGTATCTGTCTTCCTTTTAATCCTGGTGATTGGGATTACCTAAAAATAGACTGCAAAAGATCTTTTTGTCTCACTAACTATTACCAGCAACAAGAGCCTCTGATGAGTAACGTCAACTTCAAGATGAATCATTCATGTCCAGAGCCTGTAGCCTTCTGACCTGAGCTTCTGGGAGTCTCCAGCATGAACTCAAAAGTGTGGGGGTCCCAGAAGGTCACCCTACACCGTACTCAATTAGCTGGCATTACTGGAGTCAAACAGCTGTGACCCTGGAGCGAGCCGCTGGGGAAGCACGCAGAGCTGCTGCAAGCAGATGATGGTCTTGATGACTGTATTCGGTTCATTTACACACGTATAGAATGCATCATAAGATATATGCAGGCAAAGAGGATGCGTTCAACTCCCTGTAGGTTTTTAAGGAGCTTTACATTGATCCATTTTGTATTCTGAGTCTTGGTGTGTATAAATAGTACCAGATCTCTGTGGGAGCTCAACGATCATTACTACAGTAATGCTACAGTGCATCTGCTTCTCTATAGCAAATGTTGAATTATCTATGTTTGATTCGGTCTTGTTCAATCATTATCTATGTTGCATGAAAGCACACTGCCACCTATTGGCGAGCTACTGACAACAGCAGCTCATTACCTCAGATTTACAGTTTATCTCTCTGCAGTACACTCCAGTGGGATTTCCCAAAACAGTATCCAAGGATCCTTGAATGAGTTCATGTTTTTTTCTGCCATCATGAATTACAAATTAGCTCTAATATTGTTTACATACATTAAAAGTTGTCCAATGCACGTATGCATTAAGAGTGTACATTTGAAATTCAGATTTTTACTTCCTGCAGTATTTTATACCCTTTGACAGCATGAACAGCTACATTATAAAGTCTAAATTTGAATGTAAAACAAAATATTAAATGAGGCTCGGGTGCTGCATGCATATCTGGTTCCAGGTTTCAAGACTCTGAACTCCAGGCTCCAGTGGAGCTGCTCAGCAGCCAACAGACTGTGGTTATTATACTGGGCAGCTTCCAGGTGTGACTGAGAGCAGGATGTTCATGAAAGGAGGAGCGTTGCTCACGGCAAACGTACCCTGAATGAATAAAGGATAAGATCAGAAACATCCCTCCATCATTTATTCATTTAAATAGCTGTAATTTACCTTTCAGCCTTTAGAGGACACTGCAAGTCCAGAAGCAGTGGCATGGTAAACAGGAGCAAACTGCAACTGCACCAGAGGGACAAGTACATATAGGCAAACCTATATAAGTAAATCGGTTTGATTAGTACAACACTGATGTGATACATATGCTGAAGCTTTCACATTCACCACATCTCAACCCACAATTGAACACCTATGGGATGTTTTGGACCAACATGCTAGACAGGAAGTCTCCACCACACCATCATCCTAACAGCAGCGGTGGAACAAGTGCTCAGTACAAATACCAAATTGAACAAATTAAGTGTTGCATTCAACAGCAGTGCAAAAGTATTATTAGCTAAATGTACTGAAAGTATACAAATTAAAACTACCTAAAGCAGCAAAATGTTCCCTAGTTGTCAGCCCCCTCTGAAGGGTTGATTGATACATATTGGTGATTGTGAGATGACTAATGAGGGATCAAATAAGAGAAAACAAAGTTCTGCTTCAGAAGGTTTTATCCATTTTTTAACTTTTCTCAAATCATAATTTTTTTTCGAAATTCTGGGTCTCTAACACATGAGAAAAACACATGAGTTTAGAGGGAAAATCCCTCTTTCTTCACATTAAGTCTGTGACGATTAGATAACCATTTCTAAAGAATGACAGCAGTATGAGGCAATATTTACTCAAGGCCTACAAGGCCTATCAGGGTGGCTGATACCCTGCCTGTATCCTCTTGCACTTCAGGATACATTTCTGATGAGATCCCAGTACAGAGGGCGGGGGTGGGGGAAGGTGGTGGTGCTGAGTCTGGAGGCGGAGCAACACGGGAACAGAGTGTTTGATGTGACAGCTGGAGATTGTAAGAATGAGGGGTGACACAGAGCTCCAGCTTCCTCAGCCCGGCCGGTCATCCAGTCAGACTGTCAGTCAGTCACTCTCTGAGATTCCAGCTCTGTTTACTCTTGTGGTATTAACGTGTGTGTGTGTGTGTGTGTGTGTGTGTGTGTGTGTGTGTGTGTGTGTGTGTGTGTGTGTGTCCGTGTTTATCCTCAGGCAATAGATCTGGGTGAAGTGACAGCGTGGCGTGGCCCTCTGTCAGTCGCCCAGTAAAGTGGCATGCGTGTCAGCTCTCTTGACAGACGCTCTCATCCTGCTGGCCAACGATGGCGGCTGCAAATGTGGGACATGTCTTGTGACAGAGCGACACAGCCTACACGACAACTCGGCGTGCAGACAGGACGCGAGCAGTCAAGTTTGATATGAGGAGGTCACCTCTGAGGGCCCGGGCTCTCAGAGGGTGAGTGAAAGCTGCAGTGATCCCTGCACAGCTGGAGACACGGCTACTACGCGACACCTCACTTACAGTCTTTTGTTCTTAAATGGATGGAAGAGAAACCTGTTTTTGTGTCAGCGATGGACTGACATGGTGCTCAAATGTCCTCATTCTGTGACATTGTTAACAAACCACACAATCACTGAGAAGCGTGGCAGCCTTTTAATGCCTCCATGGTGCATGTGCTGAGTCTTGGATTGCTTTATGGTAGACTACAAGATTGTATGGTTTATGGAACATAACAGGAGAAGGGCTCCTGTTCTTACATGCAATGGGAACCCAAACCTTCAGAGATTCTCACAAGGACAGATGACAGATGGCAGAAAAATGGAAAAATCTGTTCCAACATTTACATTGAAAAATAAAGCAGATGTGTTTGTGTTTAGTCATTTCTGGGGTAGACTATAGCACTAACTGGTTTGGGATAGAAGGTAGGCTTACTCTTTCTCTAACAGATCACACATAAAAACGTTTAAATCAACATTTTGACCTCAATGTGAGGGGAAAGATAATTACTAGAGGTCTAAGAAGCTAATCTGACTTATTTAGTAGAGAAACTTCTTTTTGTTTTCTAAAGCCCCAACTGCCATTTTCCTCATTCCCTTGTGGGGTTATGAAAAACAAAGAATCAAATAGTCACTATTGATGGTTCTACAGTAATGTGCACAGGTTCACAGGTGCTGCCATATGCATCTAGCTTCATCCTGTTTATTTTTGAGGGATGTACATGTATGGCCCCAATCACACTAAATGTTATCTTCCTCCTTCCTCCTTCTAGATCATAAATAACAAAAAGCTAAATGTGTCATCTAAATCTGACCTATATTATAATTCAAGTCCAGCCTTTAATTTGGTTTTCTATATTTTTTTAATTGCAAATTTCACTTCTAATTCATGCATAGCTGTCTATTGTGGAAATTACTATTCCATAAATGCATTAGGGTATAAATTAGATAACACCATCTTCTTTATATTTTATCATTTCTTTTCATTATCATTATAAGTTTGAGCCTCACCTTTTAAGCCACTGTGGGGGAAAATGTGCATACAAAAGGACATTTGAACATCTACCATTCCATGACAACTGGGCAAGCTGAAGTGTGAACCCCAGTGACAGAAGTAGATTTTGGATGTCCGAACTAACAGGAGTCTGTCTTGTTTCACGCCATCAGGGCCGGCGATTGCTATAGGCGAACTAGGCGACTGCCTAGGGCGACAAATGGGTTGGGGGCGCCCTCACAGCGCACATTTCAGCACTGTGAGCAATTCGCGACCACGCGACCGGGGGGCGCTGGCTCCCGCGAGCAGGGACGATTCAGCTGTGAGTTTTCTCATCAAGTACAGAGAGACACGCATATTGAGAAACGGGCGCTGTAAACGTCTTAACGCTGATTGGCCAAGACACGTCACATCAAAGATGTTCTATTACGGAGATGACAACAATTCGGCCAAAAATCAGAATTTTTTTGTCGAGAAAACGGGACGCTGATTGGCCAAGACTCGAGACGTCACATCAAAGATCTTCTATTGCAAAGATGGCTCAATCTAAAATAAAATCGTTTGTGCAGTCTGAAAAATGTGCGCGATCTGAATCTATTGCGTGGCCACTTTGACTGGTCTAAACTATCTGGAGCAGGGACGAAAAAGAAAAAAGAAAGAAGAGGAAAAGAAAGTCAAGTATAGAGGTAAGTCTTCTCATCGCAGCCATTAAGGTGTCAAACAAAATACATTTAGTATTGTGCATCACCTAATATTGGACGTTTCATTGCTGTCACTTAGGCTAGCTATAGCTAGCTAGCAACTGTTACTTTGCTAATTTGCTACGTAGGCTATTACTAGCAAACGTAACTTCACTGATAACCTACATGGATGTACATGTCAAAAGACCAGTATCTGGATAACGTATGCTAGTTATGAAAAGTACAGTTGCTGTCTACATTCATTATAAATGGCATAAGTTCTGTTTAGTGAATTCACAACTACCAGGTGCATACACACACACACAGTAACCATTTTGGGGATAGTGGTGGTGTTCACCCTTCTGTACAGTTCCTCCCCAGGAATATTCTAAAATGTATATGTGTTTATTTTTTATTTTTGTTTTAAATTGGCCAGATGCACTCAGGCAATGTTTTCAGAGGCCGGCACCTGCTGGAGAAAGGACGCCTGATTCGCCTCCCTCTGAACTTTGTAAGTAGCCTACACAACTAGTACTAGTGTTGCTGTTTTTGTTATTATTATTATCAATTATTACTTTCATAATCACATCACATTAATACTACTAATTGTAATCAGTAGCATTATTTAGCCTTGTAGCAGTGGTGGCAGTAATTGTAATTTATCTACTACAAGTTACATGGTCAGATAAAATTTATTTGTACAATGCAACTATGTGGTAGGATGATATAAATGACCAAATGCAATTGTGTAACGCACAGCATGGATGAACTCTGTGTTTAAATACAGCTGCAGGAGAAGGGACATCCAGTAGTACTCAACCTGTACTTAACCTGTCAAACCTTGTTAACCATAGTCATTCCCTATACAGCTTGTATCATGTTTTGAGGTTTGTTCAATAAACATATTTGAAAAAAAGTGTTTTGCACAGTTTATGGAGTTAATTTAATCCTAACTTTGAGTGTGTAATAAATTATTTAAAATAAAAATAAAATGTTCTGAAACTATTCTGGTGTTTGTTGTCCATGCACCATTTATTGTTGATCAGCAATGTAGAATAGTAGAATTATAAGTGGGTGAAAAACTGCTATGCAAAGTAAAGCAGTTAAGTTAATATAGGTCTCTTCAGTGATGTAAAGTATTGTGTGTGTGTGTGTGTGTGTGTGTGTGTGTGTGTGTGTGTGTGTGTGTGTGTGTGTGTGTGTGTGTGTGTGTGTGGGGGCGCAAAACTCAATCTCGCCTAGGGCAACCAAAGGGCTCGAGCCGGCCCTGCACGCCATCCCATCATGCAGTTCTCGTCCTCCGCCCACAGATGGCACCCTTTGCCACACCTGAGCTTTGACTCACACTACTGATCTGTGCTCACATCAAGATCCTCAGGTTTCTTTTCAAACTCAGACAGATAGATGCTTCATCCCCTCCCTGTGTGGTTGAGTGCTCGGGCACTCGGCTCTGCAAGAATGCACCACACCTCCTCCCAGAAATGCGCTGGCCGCAGTTTATCATTGACTGTATGGGAGCATTTAATGGCACAATCGTGATGGATTCTGTGAGCAGTTGATTTATTGATCACTGTCCTCAGCTAAGCTGTGAATACTCAAATAGTTACCAATCACCTCCAGAAATCACTTCCTCACAGAGCCTTTCTTCTCTAAAGTTGTAAATGTGTTTTGTTCTGCGCCACAGGTGACTTTGAGACAATAATTGATTGACTATGTATGGGGGGGGATTACATAACAACAACTAAAATGGTGAGGTGTTGAATGTGGCCATTTGAAGCTGTCAAGGACTTTACACATCCATCATTGAGGAAGAGGAGGGTTGAGCAGAACAGCAGTGGTGGAGAAGAAGAGGGGAGAAGCAGAGGGCGCCTGACAAATGGGCTTAGTGAGTGAATCATTGACAGGGGCCTGCTAACGGATGCTGGCTCCATCAATAGCTCAAAGCCTGTGTGATGAATTACTGCAGACAAACAATGCTGAGTAAGCAAATGTGTTTTTAACAAAGCCAGGTGAAAATATTACAGCTTCTTTTCAGAAATCAAGTAGAAGCTGTATTCATGTGTGCTTTATTCTTTGGTGAGAGAACACAGCACCACAAAAACATAAAGCTTTTCTTTATACTTATATTACATAGATTTATATTTTTATCTTTTAATTTGTATCCACTATATGCATTTTTCTTATTAATTGTACTCATAATGAAATTCTTCTTCTTAATTGCACGCCTCCCTTTAGCAAATCTTCAGAGGTATGACGCCAAATAAAACATTTTAATATTGTGTTTAAAAATAAATAAATCAGGTTTTAATTTACCCTACTTTTTTCATCGACTGCGACATTACATAACTATAAAAGATTTGAACAAAAATCCCACCCTGATTAAAATATATATATATATATATATATATATATATATATATATATATATGTATATATTATATATATATATATATATATATATGTGGTTGCTTTACTTTTTCAGCACATTCAATGTTTATTTTCTGTAATCACCTTTCTAAATAGTATTTAGAGTTGTTTGTCCCCCTCCTGGATTCAAAGTGCCTATGTACTTACTACGTGTGCTTGTTTGGTTGCACTGTAAAATAAATCATCACTTGTTCTTTTGTGGTATTTCTGACAAAGCAGCTGCTCAGGGAGTGTTTATTGGCCTAGAGGTTGTGGGACTTACTGTTACCACCAACACGGCCATATTAACCAGGACTGAAGTCTTCAGGATGATTACTTTCCAGAAAAAAAAGAAAATGTGACTAAAGAATAAAAACTATATTTGTGAAATTCAAACTTCAGTTTTGTTCCAAATGATTCTACTGCTCAAAAAGTGTAGCCCATGCAGCAAATGTTGACACCTCCCTTTCCAAACTAATCCGCTCCCCTCTCTCCGTGTCTCCTCCTCCCCATTACTGCAGTCTGAACTCCACCAGGTGCTGCTGGAAACAATGGCTGGCCCATACAGGGATCAATGCCAGGCCACTGATGGGCTCTCATTCCTTCACCAGCAGACGTGATAAATGACAGGGCACATATGTTTCAGCAGCCTAGACTCTAGCCGCCAGCCTCCTTTGTCTCCACATCTAAAGGGAGTTATGCTGTGAGAAATGTTATGCGCACACACTCGCAAACAAAGAACATGTAGAAACACACACACACACATACGCTTTTTGTTAAAAGCCAGGATATGCTGTACTGTGAATCTAAGTTTAGACAAGAACTGATGACAAATAATCACTAATTGAAGTAAAATCCCCATTATTTTTAAGAATATAATTTGGCAACTAAGTATGTGATCCTTTTTAACATTTTGTGTATGCTCTCTCTCTCCTCCTCCTCCACACTTCGTCCTTCCCTTCTTCTTTGGCAGCAGTAAATCCTGATGTCTATACAGGTAGCAGTGCTCTGGCCCCTGCCTGCCGTGTCCCAGGTGTCTTGTCAGCTGTCAGAGACGTCCGACAGCAGACAGGGATGGCATGACCAGCGGGCCGGGCCGTGTTGGACGGGTCAGCCGTCAGCGTTGTGGACAGACAGGCATGTGGCAGTGATCTCCCTGTGACAGGCTGTCAGAGCCACCGCAGAGCCACCAACCAGCGCTGGCCCCCTGTCATCCCACCTGACTACAGACAGAGGGGAAGCTCTGAATTCTCAACTTGGCACCCAGACTCCGCTGCTTCCTCCCCCTCTGCTGTACAGTGTGTCCATTGTGGCATCTGATATTCAGCAGGCTTCTCTATCTGTGAAATGCCGTAGTGTGGTGGCTGGCTCAGTAATAGTGTGGCCCTGCATTTGATATTGCAGTTGAATGTTGAGTTCAAATGCTTTTACCTGCGTCACCTCTTGAAAATGTATACCTGCAGGGCAGATGTAGTGAAGCAGACAAGTCCGACCAGAGGAGGAGATGCAAACCTGTCAAGTGACATAATTGCCATTTTATAACAAGACACGTCTCTACAGCTGGTGATTCTTTATCCTGATGGGAGTGTTTGCTTGAGTGTGTGTGTGTGTGTGTGTGTGTGTGTGTGTGTGTGTGTGTGTGTGTGTGTGTGTGTGTGTGTGTGTGTGTGTGTGTGTGTGTGTGTGTGTGTGTGTGTGTGTGTGTGTTTACTCAAAACCACTCTGTGCCCCTATTCTCTGTGTCTCAGTCTTGACAGCTGACATTTGGAGCAGTTCAGGAGATGTATGTGCCATTTGTATCCATGGCAGGGTCAGAGCATGTTACATGACCTGCAGGACAGAGAGCTAGAGAAAAGATACTAATCTTGCCCAGGGAATCAATACGGCACAGAGAGGGACTGATAATTGACCGCTGTCAATCAATCAGGGCCGTGTTTGTGCAGCCATTAAACGTCTCGTTGGGAGAGGAGGAAGCACAAAAGGCAGAGCCAAGATAGAAAGCTCGGGATTTATTCTGTGAGAATCTACAGTGGCAGAAGTATTCCTATCTTTCAATTAAAGCAATAATGCAATTCAAGAATACTCCAAGATAAGATTCATATTATCAATATAAATACTTTATGATGTATTGTTATAGATAAAACTGCCCAGCAGTACATAAAGTAGTTCAATATAGTCCCACTTTTACCGGATAAACCATGAAAGTGATCATCAGTAATTATTCTCCATAATGAGTTTACGTTTACTTGTGGTGCTTTAAGTATACTTTGATGTGGATACCTTTGTACTTTAACTCTTAACATTTTAAATGCATGCATTTTACATTTCTTTACTGTGAAATTGTTACTTTGACTTAAGTAAAATATCTGAGTGTTTTACACCACTGCACAGTAAAAGTACATACGTTATAAATTATTAGCAAGCAGCATTTTACTGTTGCAGTTGATGAATATGGAACTCATTTTTATCAATTTCCTCTACTGGTTTTAATATCTAACCATATGTGTTGTTTAGAACATTGTTTAATCTGTAAAATAACTAACTCTAGATAGCAGAGTAAAAAGTACAATATTTGTCAATAAAATGAAGTGAAGTAGTACAGTACTACAGTTAAATGTATTTAATTACTTTTCAGTACTAATAATTCAACACGTGTGGCTTGAAATTGCCTGAATCATTTTTATCTTTTGTTGCTCTATAAGGAATGTCACAGTTCCAAAAAATATTTTCGAACACGTCAGATCTTCTGTAACTCGCAACTGGAATTTCACAATATAGTTACGGTATTCTTTTATGATTTGATAAACATAGCTTCTCACTGTTGGGTTTGGTGACATTGTGTAGGACAGAACCTCAGTCAAGGGCTTTTGTAACAAATGATGTGAGAAAAGATGCTGCATATACACTCTGCAATCATGAAGGCATCAGTTACATAAACAAGCGTATTTCCATAAACATGTCTTTGACAACAGTGATTGAACACCGCGTCTGTTCGAGCTCGAATGTTCGACTGTGTTAATGGGGGGTGTAGTTAGCAATGTCTGCACCACAGAGGTTACACACATGTAGACCAGCACAAACAACACACACACACACACACACACACACACACACACACACACACACACACACACACACACACACACACAGAACACCAGAGGCGTAGACTACAAATGCATGTGATGTTCGGAGAGGAGGTGACATCAGAATATGCAAAAAAGACTTTGCCGCAGGCCAGAGATTTTTAATGATGAATCCATTCATTATGGAATAAGGTCATTATGCTTTTGTTGTCATGAAATGTACACATTCATCATCAGTCCACACAGGACCGAGTCCATTGTCCCTCTTCTCCGGACGACCTTGGATGGAAAATGTATAAAGCGAAAAAATAACAAACACACACAAATACAAGCACAGACACGGCGCAAACATGCATCTAGTGCACACATCAACATCCCCAAGGACGGCAAACATACACACCATGAAATATTTTACTAAACCACGTTCATCTCATCAGACCGTTTATAAAGCGAGAAAGGAAATGCAACAGAATGAGGCTTTTTGTGTGTGTGTGTGTTGTTCAGCTGTTTCATATCCTTACCAGAGACTAAACCAGATATATGAGCCTGTAATGAAACATTTTATGCTAATTGTATTTGTTTATGAGCAGATTAATGGCAGCCGTGCAAAACGGATGATGATGTGAGCACATACACAACATGATAGGATTCCTGAGGAATTCATTAGCTGTTTGCAGGTAATTAGAGGAAATAATTAAGGTGATTAGAGTGTGTCACGTACACATATATACACGCACGCACACACACACACACACACACACACACACACACATACACACACACACATACACACACACACACATACACATACACATACACACACACACACACACACACACACACACACACACACACACACACACACATTCAAACACACACTTGTACAGTATACATCAAAAGATCTCCCCTTCTGCCCCTCCCTGGTTTTCTGCAACTCTTTGTGGAAAGTGCTGACAGTGCTGTCTAGAATAACCCAATCACTGAATACAGAGAGATTTTGATTCCTCTTTCTCCCCTCATCTTCGCCTTCCTCGCTGGTCTCCTGTTTGCAAGGTTCCCCTCCAGTCACAAATCCCTCATACCGGGCCTGGCCACAATCTGACACATGCAGAGGTGGCATATTGGTGCACCAAAGATACAATCGAGTGGAGAGCACTGGCAACACAATGCAGGAGTGATAAATCAACAAGCTGGAGCTCCCCAATATAGACAGCGCAGCATCACAGACAATAGCCTGCTGTCCATCCGAATAGCATAGTGGTAATACACACACGCACTTATATATATGTATATATGTGTATACATGCAGCATTCAGCCATGCATGTCTTGCAAAAATCAAATGTTCATGTGTGTAGCAGGAGCTGTAACACGGGGGCTAAAACCTGCTGATTATCAGAGTGTAATAAGCAAGCAGCCTCTTCTCCAGTGTAATTGGTCTGCAGTGGATCTGCAGCCGAAGCTCGTTAGTGTCACAGCAGAAATAATCACGCAGTAAAAACCCCTCCTGTGACTTATCACCATATATCATACACATGCACACTTACAGATGCATGAATGATTCCCTCACACACACACGCAAGCTCTTGATAGGTGGAGCTTTAGTGTTATAATGCAGATTGGTGCATTAATGCAGGGTCTTGAGAGTGAGCGTAATAGCTTGCCATGTGAGTTGGAGGCGATTTGATTTATTTGGATACATCTTTGTTGCCATTTTGTGTTACAAAATCTTCCAAAACGCTATTTTGCTTCCAGAATCTCCAGCCTTAAACAAGGCAGAAGTGCCTATGCAATTTTAAGTTTCATCTTTTCCCCACTGAAATATGAGAGTCTCCTTCTGACACACTGAATTATGATTCTCTGAAGCTGACACAGTCGAATATCTTCCGTCATTCAAATCCTTCAAGTTCAAGAATATGAGATTTTATGGAGTTATGACTTGACGCTGCCACATTTCCAAGCAAAACAGATAATTATTTCTCCTACTTTTCTCTTATTTTAACTTCTCTTTCATATTTTATTCTCAGTGAAAGTGTTTGTTTATGAATATCATTTATATCTGTAAGGATGCAATCTAATGTATAAACCAATCATTTCCTGATTAAACCTTGAGAGATTCATCCAAAATAATTGAAGTAAATTACTTATTTTCTTTCTTTTTATATACACCCTCCATGTTAATGACAAGTCACTGGTGTAGAAATACCTCCGTATGCTCTATCTTCATGTTGTTCTATAGATATGGGAACAATAAGAAAAACCTGCTCCTGATTCCACCTTTACAATTGCAGAAAAATATCCCTGAAGCAACTGAAGTGCCTTCGAGAGAAATATTTCTACACGAGCACTTCTATGAGAAGAAATACCGAGTGTATGGCGCTGGAGCTATTATGGTTAAAAGAGTGCAGACCCTTTCATTGTTTAAGATGAAGGTGAAAGGCAGTATGTGTGCGTCTGTGGGTGGGCGGTGACTGATGATCCTGATTCAGAGAGGGGACCTACACACCGTCTGAAGCAGAATCAAACTCCGACACCCAGGTATACACCACCTGCACCAGAAGTCATTTAAATGTCCTCCTGGGCCATCGTGGCATCAGGAAAATTCAATCACCCTGTCTGCTGTTGGAGCGAGGACAACGTTCTCTGAGATTACTTGCAAAGAAACTTAATAGCTAAGAGCATTAAATGCTGGTTGTTGCTAGCACTGCTGCCAATAGTGAATAAATGATTTTGGCAGTGTACACAGACAGGGAAATCAATACCAGAGGGTTTTCTGTGGCGTTGGGCTTCTGTATTCATGTAAACATGGGAAGTGGTTTTCTTCACACCTCAGAGCGAGATTACCTCTCACCACTGGAGGCTTGCCCGAGTGCAGAGGAAGATGCAGCTCTCAGCTTGAGTCTGCCACCGGCAGGAAGATGATATTTGAGCATCACCTATTTCAATACGACGTATGCAAATATCGAGCAATATTTTTTTCTTCTGGTTGCCCACGCTACATGTCAGTGTAGCGTGGGGTGGGGATCTCTGCTTTGATAAGTGAGTGTTCAAGCAGAATAACTGTTGCGCATTTAGTGACAGCTGCCTAGAAGGATTGAAAATGTGTGATCAGTGATAAGCTGAAGCAATATTTCATGAAGTGTCTCTGTTATATGCTTAGTCGAAGCTCTTTTGCTGTCCCTTCCCCTGTTATGACCCCTCTTTCCATATCTCCATCCAGACTTCAGTTAGGGGGCAAATGGAGGGACGGAGACGGGAGAGGAGGAGGAGGAGGAGGAGGAGGACGCAGTGGTGTGAGGGGGCTACTGCTCAGCCATAGTGACCGGGTGAAAAGGCAGTGCAGATGTAATTTGTCCTCAATGGCTGTTTGGGAAGAGTAATTGTGGTGACATTGGCGGGTCGATAGTATGGATTTTTTGTTTGGAGTGCCCTGTGTGTGTGGTGCTAAGGGGAGGCCAGGAAATATAACACTGCTGCTCAAATACAATAAAAATGGATCGAGGGTGTGGTGGTTGTTTGCAGAGCTGGTAGCCATCGTTTGGCTGTGGATGTCATACTGTAGCTGCTGTGGTTATCAAATACACCCCACCGTTCTGCCCTATTAACACCAAATGTCCGAGGCTTCAAACAGGTCTTTCACGCAGGTTTAAACGCTGGAACAAAAACATCAGTTAAGACGTGTTTTACCAGAGCAAATGTGTGTCGAAAAAAAACTATACAAAAGAGAGGCTGTGTGCTGAGACAAATGCCAATTTATTAAGCCATTTTAGATGCACTTCCCAGGAAATCACGACATATCGGTGACGACACATAGCACTGAAACGGGTCTGCGTTTGGACGTTAGCGCTCCAGTGTGTTGCTAGTGTAAAAGAAAACGTGGAGATTTTTGGGTGACCCTTGTTCTAGTGATTGTACAGTAGCAGTAGGGGGTAAGGAAGAAGCCTCAGGGGAGACCATTGGACGCCTGCTCTGGTGTCCCAGTCAGCTCTAACATGATCAGGCAATGGTGTGTGAGCACAATGTGTTTTGTCCACCCTAAGAAATGTAATGAGGGAGAAGGAAAGGGGTTACGACACAGTGGAGAGACATACACTGTCTGTCTGGTATTAGATGAAGCATCTTGGGGGGTGTAAGGTCAGTATGTACACTATTGTGCATTTAGAAACACTCACATAAAAAATCCCACCTTTAAGTAAACCTTGTTTTAACCAGGTAAAAGCCTCTTTGTGGTGAAAATCTGTTTTCCAAGAGAGAGCTGGCTGAGCAACGCATATGCCGGCTAACTCTCACAACAATCTGCGACACTGACTGTACTTCTGCAGGGAGATTGTGTGTTTGTAATCTGTCTGATGCATCCATGTTAAAACCACTGTACCTCCGCCTTGCCTCCTCAGTGGCCTCTACTTATCTTGAGGTGTCAGCAGCACATGCACACACCTACAACTACATTATTTCTTTGGCACTCATCCTGGTTAATGCGCTCCACCACGTTGATAATGAACAGTGTGTGTCCCGTCTTGAAAGGACGCTTCCCACTAAGCCAGGGCCACCTCGTCGAACACAGCCAGGCCAGCCCCGTCTGTGTCACCCCTGTCATCTCACATCAGGTCCTGTTTCACTCCAAAGCGGTGCTCTTTGGGTAAAACCATTAACAGAGTCAACAGACACAAACAGGACCACATTTTGACACTCAGCCGCCGCCCTGACGTAACCGAGCGCGACACCTGACGTGGGGAAAAGGTCACACGACTCGTCAAAGAGACAGGGGTGCCTCAGATGGAGGACGCGAGGACTCAAAAACGGACGCCTCCCGACGGTGATGATGGACACATGGCTGAAGCATGGCCTTCTGGGAGCGGTGGGAGGAGTGGACGTCCTGCCGGGAACTGTCCCTTCCGGTTCCTCCGGCCCGCTGATGAGTGGTGTCCTCGCTGATCTTATATGATGAGGCTCACGCTAAGAAGGCAAATCAAATGTGGTTAATGTGGACAGTTTCACATGTAATCAGAGCGGGCATAACTGTTGTCTGTGCTTGTAAAAGTTTAGTAGATATTCACATGGTTTCTAATCAACCTTGATGAAAGTGCTTCAAAATATGTGTGCTTTACTCTAAAATGTTAGATAATCTGTTCATCATAGCATGATGCATTTATTGATATACAGCCTACATTACATTGTCAGAACTTTTAGCTTTTTGGATGAATTTAGAAAATTCAAATACTTATTTGTATTTAATATTGTCACACTATTTTTGCCTTCTTGTTTACACTTCTTCTAACCAATCCCAATTGTCTTGGACAAGGCTGAGGACAGTATCACAGGATGCAGCGACGGTGCCCGAAGCAGAAGGGGAAATATATATCAAATTAAATGGTTATATATGAGTCACACTATATGAAATTTAAAGTTAAAGGTTGAAGACTTAGCAAAACGGGCAATTTTGACATCTTCCCACAGAGCCACGCTAGCTGTTTCCCCTTTTTCAAGATGTTGTGCTCAGCTAACTGTCTTCATACTAACCGTACAAACATGAGAGTTAAATCCATATTGTCATCTAACTCACAGCAAAAATATAATGAATGTCCTTGTAGTTACTTGGATGAATGTGGCTCTATAAACATGTGGCAACAACAGTCTCTCAGACACTTTGATGGTGAACTTTGCATAGAAGATTCATCAGTTTTCTAATTTACTCATGTAAAGTAAAAGTGTAGGAGCAGAGTGCCAGGGGAAGATGACACAGAGAGACTGGCTGTACAGAGTGAGGCAGGGATAGAAGGAGGAAGAGGGTGAAGGAGAGACAGAGAGTCCCTGGGGCCCCATTAGAGGCACTTCTGAGGGCCTGTGACATCTGACTGGATCAGTGTTCTTCAGTCAGAAGCTCTCGTCTTATCCACTCCTCTGGTGGAGTCAATAAACACATCACCTACGCACAAACACATACACACCAGTAACTGAGCCTCTAGGGTGAACGCCAGATTAGTTCATTTAGAGAGGGTTTGGTTCTTTCTTCTTGAAGGTACACAGCTTACTAAAGACTTAATGAGAATGTCGGCACTACTGCACCTGGAATTCATTTGGGAAAAACATTTCATTGTTTGCCTGCATCTACGAATCTGTTTGTGTGCTGTATATGATGTAAATGTTTGGAGGGAATCTCAAACTTTTTAGATAGTAAAGAAAGGGCAGTTAGCAAAGACTGCCGGCTAACGTGACAGAAAAACTAACTGACGAGCCGTAAACACTTTTCTCTCCGCACTGACAGTGTGGTGGCACCAAGCAGAGTGAAACTTTGAAAGTCAAGCGGTCCTTTATCCATCCCTGCTCTGACCTTTCTGCTAGGCTGCCCTGTATTCACTGGCTGTCAGTGTTAGTTTGTCAGGAGCCATCCGTCTCTGTCCACCTCCACCCCCCTCCCCAAATCCCTGCCGACCCATTAGCCGCTAGGTTCCGGGGGAGCGGCTGCATGGCCGGCCTATGGGGGTCTCTTCTCCCTCACTCTATCCTCCCCCTCAGCCCTGGTATCCAAGTAGCACACCGCTCGGTACCCCAGAGAGGTAGAGCTAGCTGGCTATATATATATATATACAGTACGTAGCAAAAGCATCAACACAGCACTACTGTCTGACGTGTGGCCCCTGGGAGCTGCAGAGAGGCTGATAGCTGCTGGGACAGAGGGAGAGCTGGTGGCATCACTGCAGGGATAATGCTGCTGCTCCACACTAATCCGTAGTGTCTCAACTCTAACCTTCTGCATGTTTACAGACCAGAAGCCAGTTGCACCGGCTCTTTGTAAATTCAAACTGAGCCTGCTTATGATGTGTGTGTGTGTGTGTGTGTGTGTGTGTGTGTGTGTGTGTGTGTGTGTGTGTGTGTGTGTGTGTGTGTGTTTACTAAAGGGAGCTGTACACACCACGCAAAGACATTTTTCGGTTGAGATTAGTATTTGCTAAATATTTACACACAGTAACTGCCTTCTGTAAGGTTGTGTAACGTCAGTAAACTAATCGAAGTGACAAAGCAAATGTTAGCAAAACTAGACAAAGCTAATATCTGACAGCAGGTAATAATAATAAGGTCAAAGTATTTGACCTGCCACTTGTTCAAAACGTGTTTAAATTCAAAGTGCAAGACATCAAATTTACCAAAACATTAAAGTTACTGTGAGGAACTTTTAACTGGTTGTGAAACAGTCTCAATTTAATACTGAAGCATTTATATATGACCGACATAAGTAAATAAGACTTTCGGCGAGAAAATTGGCTATTTTGACTTAGTTGTTCCTCATGCTTTTCATTGATGTCATCGGATTCCGCAAGAAAGTCATGCAGGTTCACCAGAAACTCCAGCGGGCCCTCCAGCATCAACCAGCCCATCGTGGTCAGACCCGTATCCGGCTTCCCTCCTGCCTCAGTGGCGCCTCCTCTGGCCAGGAGCAGAGCTTCACCTCGCTGCTCCACCGGTGCTCGCTGGGAGCCAACACCCACACCACACTGCTGGAGGCCCAGGCGGTATTGCTGGGCACGCTGGAGGGAAGGGAGTCACGGGAGAACCAGGTCTGCGAGTAGACCGTCAGACCATCAGACCCTGCTGGATTCAGATGAGGGTTTTTCTAAAGGGGCTCTGGGGCTCGACAATTCAAGCAGTTGTGTTACAGCTTGTGACTTCCTGTTTATATGGCTTGAGGCATTTCATTGGACGGAACTCAAATGTGTCCTTGACTAGTAAGACATTCCTTAAATCTTGACAGTGAAACTCCATTTAGTAAAGTTTAAAAGTAGCTAGTTGTCACTGTACTCAGGAAAGACTTTTCACACAAACTTTCACAAAAAGCTGGTTCAACCCAGTCCAGCAAAAAAGGATTTGTTCTAACATAATGCCATAATGTGACGTCAAAGTCTGCGATGGCCTCAACATTAGGGCGGGAGTAGCAAACTAGAGACAGTCAGGACTTGATAGGATGATAGAAAGGGGGTGTGAGGATAGAAGTAAGTGAGAGTTAGGAAAAAAGTGATGCAATTGTGAATGATAGAAGGATAGATGGATGGCTGGAGTGATGGAGGAGGAGTAGAAAGGTGGAGGGAGGAGAAATAGACAGTGTGAGAGGGAGGGAGGAGGCAGTAACATGTGATTAATGGATGGGTGGTAGTGGGGAGGTTGAGGCAGACTGGGAGAGAGCAGAGTGACAGTAATAAAGTGAACCTGCCTCCCATTCATCTCCCTCAACCCATCTCCCGTCTGACTGGTAGGGCTTTACACACTCTAACTAATGCCACGCTCCGCATGCGGGCACAGACAGGAGTGCCACACACCGCTTTTGGCTGCTATACGCCGCCACATAAATGAACACGCACCCTCTCATGGCCTCCCATTGTCGGCTTCAAGACCGTCCCGAGCTCAATCATTCATCGGCGATGATAGCTGTCTGAGAGATCAACACTACCTCATCGCTTTTTATGGCTTCTAAATCACGGTGTGTATCGGACTCATCTGGCGTAAAACAATTGCTGTTTTCGCTTTAACAACAGGTCAAACATGGCGGTCGTGATCGCCGTGGGACACAAACACAGGACCTTTCACAAATGGAATGTGAGCTTCAGTGGTTTTTGTATCCGAGTCATACCATAACAACGTTATGATTTGCTGGTGTTTGGGTACATTTCGCCCTGGATTTTGGCGGGCCAAGGTAAACAGTGATGTTTAGTGACCTTCCCTCTGGCTCCCGTAATGAGATGCATATCCCAAATGTAGCCTCATTAACCTGTCCTGAGCTGTTTCAGGTCACGTGTTCTACATTGATTCTGCACTGGGGGAAACGCAACCCCACGGTAATAGGGTGATGTTAGGGTTGTTACCTCTGCTCAGAACACGCTGCCTTCACTTAGACTTTCTGTAATTATAATGAATTAGACATGGCTCACAGTGGAGAAGATGAACCTAAATATTCATCCCTCTGGGATTGTGCGTTGCATTTAAAGTGAACCTTCCCTGACCTTGCAAGGGAGTCGAGAGCCTCACCCGCGTCCCCCAACCCTCCCAAATGAATACATTATCAAAGCCACTTCTGCATATGTTCAGGTGAACGTAATCTTGAAATAACTTGTAGATGAACGATCATTCATCTTTCAGTCAACTTCCACCGTGCACCAGTAAATCACAATATTTGAAACCCTGAAGCCTCCAGCGAAAATAAAATGTATGACTAAATTGGCTTAAATTACTTTGGCACTGACTTGATAAAAGACCCTCCATGTTATTTCAATCATTAGTGGTTTTAATTGCTCCAAGGTATAATGAACACATTACTAATTGATAAGGAAACCAGTAACAGTAAAAATCCCTCTCCAATGGGCCCCACCTGCATGGGGTAAATCTGTCTTCATATCAGCCACATGACTTTTGCCCGGGCAGACAATAGATTAAACAATGAATGAATGATTTATTAGCTGTCGTTGTCATGCTATTTAGATGGATTGGTGTACACGCGGCATGACCTCACTTCCTTGTTCTCTGCCTTGTATTCGAGAGTATGAAGAAGGGAGGGGGTGGACGGGGAGATGTTGGCAGGGCGGGGCGGGTCAGGCACACCACTGGCCACTGACAGGACCCAGCCACTTGATCAATGATCCCTGGATTCGATATTGTGTTGGGGTGTGAGGCAGCTGTGTCTGAACTTCAAATACATATGGAGGGACAAAGGTGTGTGTGTCTTTAAACCGTATCTGTGTGTGTGTGTGTGTGTGTGTGTGTGTGTGTGTGTGTGTGTGTGTGTGTGTGTGTGTGTGTGTGTGTGTGTGTGTGTGTGTGTGTGTGTGTGTGTGTGTGTGTGTGTGTGTGTGTGTGTACATGTGAGTGCATAGCCTGAAAAGTAACTACCTTTACTCTCTCCAACCTTACCTCCCCTCTCTTCCTCTTTCTCCCTCTCTCAAATGGGTTATTCTGGCGATGGCCCTGACAGGCCATGGTTTGGATTTTGATTTATGTTCCTGTGAAGCTCAAATCAAAGATTCCATCTACTGCTGCTTTATGGCAGCTGGGATGATGAATGGTGCAGTCTCTCGGTCAAACCAAGCCTCTGTGTCTTTGCCCCACATTTTAATTGCTAAAGTAGCCAGTCATCGCTCAGCCCTCCTACCCTCTCCCAGCCTCCCAACCTCATCCTTTCTCTGCTTTTCAGCCCATTGTCTCTCACCCGCTCTCATTCACGCTCAATAATGTACCTTTATCCCTTCAAAATGTCTGGACTGCATAATTTTCCTTAATAAAACTTCAAATTTGCCCCTAAAGAGTAATCATGTGAGAAAAAAATTAGAATCACCCCCAGTTTAACCAGATATTTAAGCATTTAGTCTAACAGATATCCTTTAATATTTAGAAATATTATAGTATCTGTCTTTTCATCTCGCCGACATTATTTTACACCTCCAGCGTTCAGTACATGATATACAGCAAACAAGTCTGATGAGGGGGAAAATTCATTCCTGCATCAACATAAAAAGCCACTTTATTTGGAGGAAGAATGCGAAGATGTCAAGCTCTGATAGAGTTTATGTTTTCTCACTATTTTTCAAAAGTAAACACATTCTGCGGTACATGACATTACTAAGTAGGTTAAGTATAGCCCCGGGCCATCATCCATCAGTACAGAATGAAGCGAGCATATTCTGCTCGATGAGAGGTGAAAGTTTTCCACTGTGCCACGATGACATTTAATTTTTCACATCTCCTGCGTGTTCCTGGGATGAATTTTGGCAGACCTGGTGCAATTTAGCTGCTTGGCAGTTTGAAATTGGGCGATGAATCACAACGTGGATTCAATGGGAGCCAGTCAGTGTACAATATTTTCTCTGTGTCAGAATGGAAAGAGAGAGAGAGAGAGTGAGATACAGAGAAAAGCAGGGAGAGAGAGAGAGCTGCCGAGGCTTTAGATTGTGTTCTCCAATCATCTTCCGCTCACACGGCCTATCATCCCTTCCTCCCCCCCTTCAAGAAACAAAGTGCAGGAGTCGACCATTAGAAGAGGAGCCGTGTGTGGCTGCAGATGTCGAGCAATGGCGGAGGTCTTTAAGGTCTGCAGTTGGATATTTTGACAAAGAGCAGTGAAGAAAGAAATCAATAAAGTCAGGACTTTGCCAGTCACTGAGCAGAGCGGCGGAGAATGCAAAGCTCCACTCCAACCCCGAGACAAACTCAAAATGAGCAACCAATAGACTGCCACTGCCACTGACACAAGCCATTTATTAGCCTGGCAGCTGAATATGGTGGATTGCACAGTTGATGGTCTGTATCTGGGAGGACCACACCTGAGGAGGAGACGTGGGTAGAGGACAGCTTGTGTGGTAGCACTGGACTGTGAGGTAATGACTAAAAGAGTGCAATATAGTGTAAGTGAAATAACAAACTACAACCTAATCTGTATAACCCGGCACCACAATGCACTGTGGTCTGACATAAAGGACTGAGTTCAAGCCCCACGTTTGCATCATCTGCTCCACTGAGCACTGAAAAATGATCACCTCCAGTGGTGCTGTTGTGCGTGGGACTGTGCTCTTTGACCTCCCAACGGAGAGGGAAAGAGAAAGCAGCAGACCTTTTTTCTCCAGTGATCAAACACATTTGACTGCTCTTTCGTCACGAGTGAAAGACGTGGAGAGAGAAATAATCACATATAACGATGAGAGTGAAATAAATGGCAGTAACTCAAAGCAAGCGCTGACAAAGCAAAATAACAAGAGGTGTGATGGGTCGCATCACAATGACGAATTAAGTACAATGAGCGTAAACCATGTGAAGCAAATAATATTTTAATAAGTTGTTCTTATTATTCAGCATTAATTCCATATAGCATTTCGAAACCTGAGCAAATGAGTAACATAGTCACTCTTTTTTCACATCATTCTTATTATTTTATTTTATTAATTTACTCTCAATGTATTCATCAAAATCATTTGAGCGCAGAGCGCTATGTCATAATGTCAACACTGTAACCTCTTCACATTCTGGGGATAACTTTAGGTAATTCTTTTATGTTTTAAAATAAATTCTAGCCAGATATTAGACCTTGCATCTTGACGAGACAGTGCTTTAAGGCCCTGTCAACATATATTCTCAATCACCTTCTAACTAAGAGCAATGGGGTCCTAGAGTTTTCCTAGTTAACCATGTCTTATTTTTAATGAAAAACATACAGTGTAAGTGTATTTATTTTCTTTATCTGTACTTCAACTTCCCTTTTGAATTGTGTAATCGTGAATATCATTATGTTTTGTGAAATATCGTCTTTTCACTCTCAGGGTGTAATAAATTATGTTGAACCTTATAGTTCAGTGTCCGAGACTTTTGTAGAACTTTTGAACCAACATATGCCACACAGAGAGCAAACATAGCATTCAGAATACTGAAAATTCATTTTGGGTGTCCTCTGGCTTGTTTTCTGTCTACTTTCTCAACTCCTTCCTCCACTGGATTGTACATTAAAGTGGCTCAGGGAGTTCTGTTTGAGGACCTGAACGAGAACAGGAGCCACCACACTGTCTCTCATGTCTTGTACACCTCTCAACGTGCGAGCCACATGTGTTCTGTCTGCTTCGCTCACTGATCCCCTGTCCTGGGTGTGTGAGAGCTTCCACTTCCACTGTGTAAAATCACATTACCCTAAAGTGGAAGGCGAATGAAAGGATAGTGCTGTGAAATGGCCATAGACCAGTGAGTTGTCAAAGCCATTTACATTTGGGGCGAGAGAGACAGAGAGAGTAAGCGAAGTTGGAGCGATGAGGGAGTAGAGCGGACTGAGGAGAGTTTTTTCAAACAATGTTTTTCTGTGTTCCACATGTGCTCATTTTTCTAATTCTAAGACGCCACCACCTGCATTTATGTATCTCCTTTTGACTGCTCGTATATCAATAGACAAACAAGCCATATCCCCCCTCCTACAAAGTGACCCTGTGTCTCCCCACCTCTTGCAGTTGCATATTTTATACGACATCGGGTTGGAAAATGTGAAGCGAAATCTATGTGTGCGTGCATGTGTGTTTAGATGTGTTTGTGCGTGTCATTATGCGTACACGTCCGGGGCGTGAGGATGATTCAAAGTGCCATTTCGTTGTGTGAGGACAGCCTTCACAAACACACTCGTCATGCAGAAGATGTTGTCATCCGCCGCCTCATTGTTTGTGTAAGGGATGTCTGCAATCACCATCAAACACGTGGAGGTTTCACCCTCCCGCTGTCACTCTCTTTCTCTGCCTTCTCCTCCGATTGTACAAATTGTCCCATCGTCCTTCTGCTCCCGCAGCCTCGCATCCCTTCTTTCACTCTCTGCTCAAGAGGTTCGACTTAAAAGGACTCATAGATAGCAACAGTGATGAAGAGCGTAAGGAACGAGTTTAAAATGAGTTTACTGGCGTAACCTCACAGGCACGGCTAGGGATTCTTACTTTTCACACATGCACTACATTTAGAAACAGATAGAGATATAATAAGACACATACGGATACCAACTGCCATAAAACTCCACGGAAGAAGAAGATGAGGCCATGCCAGATGGACGTGGAAATGGCCGACGATCTTTTCCTTCTTTCAGGAAAATGGCAGGCATTTAGCTGTTTTTGTCCGGAGCAAATGTAAGATCCTGTAATAATCAACAAGTTTGGAAGGCAAATCTCATACAAATACATATATATATATATATATATATATATATATATATATATATATGTGTGTGTGTGTGTGTATGAGATCCCTCTCATTCTGCTCTGAGCATATAAAACCAAATACTATGTTTCTGTGCAAGCGGTACTCCTTCTTTCTCTGTGAAACTAAAATAAATGCATGTTTTTTCTTAAACGAATCATGTAAAAACGTCACTCTTGTCCCGAAAAGGGTTTGGTATGGTTGTCGTGTGATTTCAGAAAATTGATTGTTATGTGATCTGTTAAAGGTCTTGCTGGCACACTCCTCCTCATGCTTGTTCAAAAACACTTTAAAAAAGGTGGAAAGCTGCTTGGAAACAAATCCCTAAAGCTTTTTATTGAAGTTGCAAGAAAGTGCCCGATAGAAGAGATTAAAAAATGTGTCTGATGTTTTGGCATTTTCATGTGGATGGCAGAATTTAAGATAGCAATTTAATAATGCAGGTGCTCACAGAAAACGTTTGACACATAAACTGTGTTCATGAATGTGTCCGCATTAGCCTGGACAGCCCGCCTTTAAATAGGACTGAGCTTAATTGGCATCGCAAAAATATTTGCAGCAAAAAAGGAGAAACATCTCAGTCGTATGCTGTTGATTTCACTGTAGCTGCTGTTTTGTATCTTTGTATAGGTGAGTACTCCATTAGCACTGTCTCTAGACTTATAATGGAGCCAGTGAAGGCTTTTGGCAGACCCATTACAGCACCAGTCCCCCCACTACACACCCACCCACCCAAATATCTCTTCTCATTACCTGATCGACCTGTTAGCATTTGTTACCAAAAGCTGTAGCCGCTCCCCGCAGAGTACTTCAGATAGATTTCCCATTTCAGATCAGAGCAAAGTGGAGTCAGCTTCGATTGGAGCCGACATCGGAGGAGTTCTTCAGGGCAAACCAGCTGTGACTGGGCTGATGTGTAGCTGTCACTGTGTCGTGACATGATATAATATGAAATTATATTGAACAACGCCAGTTTGGCACTAAATTGTTAGCAGGGCTTCAGGTCTGACAGCAGCCAGTTTATGGCTTTAATCCCAAGGTCCTTTAAACCTTGTTTGACATAAATTGAGTTTGGCTTCTTGACGGAGGGGGAAAAAAAGAGCAATGACAGAGAAAACACTTTCCGTTCTTCTGTCTTGTTTGGTTCAAATGGAAAGTTTTTTCTGCCTGTGAAGTTTGGTTTACTCCTGAGCCACAGTAAATGTAGATGTTAACGTCACAGGGGGGCAGTTGTGAATTCAACTCAATTTTGACAGCAGATAGTTGAGATTAAACTGACACCATCTCACAGATCACATGCCTATATCCACACACTGCATCATCCAGACCTTAAATTACAATACTGAAGCCGAACAGCTTAAGACGGTCATCTCCTCTCATTGTTAGGACGCTGACATCAGCTAGTGATCTGTGATAAATCTGCTATGTAAAGCTCTATGAAAACCCCGAACACAGGTCTGAGGGACCCGTTACCATGACTAATGCCCCGACTGACAGCGAAAGATAAGACTCATCCTTCACCTCAGCCGAGCCCATTTCTCAGCAATAATGTTCATAATGGAGTGCTCTGGTGTCGTTATTGTGTGAATAATTTAAGTGGTGATTTAGGTTATTGGGCACCGAGGTCGCAGCCACAACACCTACCTACCATGATGCAGATGAGATACAGCTTTACTGTACAGTAAGTATGTTGAGATTCCTCTGAAAAGGGAATTTCTATATACAGAAGTAAAATGGCTGTCGATGACCGAGAGGCAATGATTTGGTATATCGCTTAATTAGATGTTCCGGCAACATCTGTTTTTAAGGGGAAACTGCAACTCTGGCACATTAATTCACTTTGTAATGAATGACTGAATGTCAATGCAGGCCGTGAAATCACCAAGAGGAAAGTATGTGTGTCTGTGTGGGTGCAACACAGTGATGCTTTTCCATCTGTTTGGCAAAAACATTCCTCCTCCAACACTGGCACCATCGCTGCGCAGTAGCCAGAACGAGGAGGGATTCAAGATGGCCTAATGCTGATTGGAATGCCTTTTGAATGGGAAAAATGAAACAAAGATGGAGTGGACATTATGCTGCTGAATCTTAGTTAAGGACGCTTCACAAGGGTGTGACAGTGTCATTAATCTCATGGAATTACAGACAGAGAAACCAATACAACAGAATCAGAGGCTGCTAACTGAAAATGTACATAGAAAGACAGTGTTTCTGCTGTACTGAAATACTTGAAAAATGCATCCAAAAGGATGTCCACACTGCCAACATATACATCACAGGAATGGAGACATAGCATCAAATATATATATATATTAGATATATAATACATTTTATACCAAAGGACGTTTTTTTTCTGTCCTAAAATCAAACTAATAGAACTAGCCATGTTTTTCTCTCCAGCGGGATAAAATGGGATGCTGCGGTACTTCCTCCCTGAGTGACTGACTGCAGGCCAAGGAGACCACTTGGCACCTGGAGTGACAGGCTGCCATCAGCGTGTAAAGATGCTAATATGAATTCTGATCACTCACTCATATAGGCAAGGGAATTACTGCCCATCACCAGCGTCTAGTGATTCTCCACACATGGCAAAGTCAAGGGGCACGATGTAAAACCCAGGTAAATGGAGTTGGCACGACAGTCAAAGCCAGATTCTGCTTGACACTTCCTTCATAAGTGATAGTGCTACAATATGTGCTCTATAATGTAATAAATTGGGAGTTCTGCCCTCAAGATTTCAGGCTGATGAGAAATTTCGATGACAAATCCATCGCTTAAACTATCTCTGTCCTTCAATCTTCACGCCTGCGTGAGCCCAGGGGGTCCAAAGGCTAATTACCAAACAGGATTAGAAGAAGAGGAGGAGAAAGACAGAATCTGCACATTTTTAAAAGGTGCAAATTTATGCAAATTATTTCTAAGACCGTAATTCAAGAGGAAGAAGCGTCTCAGAAAATGCGTCCACAGACATGTAAAGTTGAACAGTGTGTCTGTTTCAACACTTCCCTTTGTTTACATGTGAGAGGTTAATAAAACAAGGACAATTTATATCCAAAGTATTACCTTTTCATGCCACCTTACCTGTTGTTGTATCCTCAAAGCAATAGTTCGGCATTTGGGAAATACGTTAATTTACTGGTATCGATCTTCTCATCTAATGCTCTACTAAAAAGCTGATAAACCTATTTAATTATTCCTTCCTGTGAGATTACTTCACACACACACACACACACACACACACACACACACACAGTGTTAGTTTGGGCTATTTTACTTTGTTTTTACAGATACAAACAGTGTTATTGTTGTACAGAAATGGTAAGATTACATGTGATATTTACATGCAAAAACATATATCTCCAGAACTATAATATGAGCAAGGTAACAAAGAATAAGCCAAAGTATGAGATAACAAAGAAAGAAGCCCAACCTGACACACACATCAGGCCAGCACGCCAGAGACGACGCCCGCTCTGCACCACTGTCCCTTTACTTCTCTCCTCCCCTGCGAATTCTTGCCTCACTTGGGAGAGTGATGATACTGTCTACTCTGCTAAGACTCCCCCTGCTTGACATCTCGACACGGGGAGAAGGATGTTCCTGTCTGTCTCGTCACATCACAGCCTTCCTGATTCGGATCCCTCCCATCCAACACCCTGTGATGCTTCTCTTTAAAAAGCTGCCCGTCCATCATAAACATCCTCCCTTTTATGTTCCCCGCCTGAGAGGGAAGGGGAAAGAGAGAAATCAGCCCTCTCTCAAACACAAGCTGACAGCTCTAAGCAGACTGACGTGACATCAGGGGAGCGATGTGCCAGACGTAGCTTTGAATTTCCAAAATAAGGTAACGCCACAATTATTAGTCACTCAGTGAGACCATAGCTCCTCAGCTTTATTGAAATATTCCTGAATTTATTCAGAATTGCAAATACCAGCAAAACGGAGCAAATCCATAATAGAGTTACAACTGATTCTGCGTTAAACTTTTCCACCCTAAAAATCATATAAATCATTGGTCCTTAATCAGTCTAAATATTCTCAGCAGTTCTGCAAGAGTCTTAAATGAAATCCCTCACCTTGACTCCATATAAATGTAATACTGTCAATAAGGGAGATATAAATAGATGTGGGTGTAACCATTCATAATCTACCTGAATATTTTAAAAGGGTCTTTTGGGCAATGAGGGAGAGAAAGAGAAGAAGAGAGACAGACTTGATCAATCGTCTGAGTTCTGCCTCCACAATCAGAAGTGCACTAATTGAAATGGCGTGGACTCATCTACCTCCCCTAAAGGATGAACCTTATCAGATTTTTCATAATAATTTAGCACAAAATGATATTAGAAAAAAAGAAAATCATCTTTCGTCTCACACATTTCCTCTCGTCTCGCCTCCCGTCTGGACAATGATGGGAAAGAGTTGCTTGTTGGCTGTCTGGGGAGAGGCAGTGGGAAATGTTAAGGAGACCTTTTCAACGCCCGACGCATTCAGTTTGTGAATGTTAATGTTTTTTAATGAAGACATGAACTGAAATCTGAACTATACGGCTTGATAACAGAGGGAAAGGGTTGAAAACCGAGAGGAGAGTGACAACCTTTTTTTTTTTTATTGTGGGTAGTTCATGCTTAAGGGCACCAATTGCCCCTGAAGTGAAATATGTAGCATGTCAAAAGCTTAAAGAAAGATCATGAGTGTTTAAGGTGGATTGGCGGACATATTTTAAAGGTGCTTACGCTGAGCCTTCATCACATGTCCACCTTTCCATGAGCTTTTTCTATTTTCAGTGTGAAGCTAATGAATTGGGATCTGGAAAAGGTTTTTCTGCAGGCTCACAATGAGAAATGATAAGAGATTATTTTAGAATGAAGATCAATGACAGAGTCCAATTGGTATGAGGAGGAGCAGGAGGAGGAGGAGGAGGAGGAGGAGGAGGAACAGCAGAAGCATGTGCCCTAATGTAAGATGAGTGTAATATGCAACCCAAGGCCAAAGGCAAGAGCTTCATCTCACCAATTCTCTTTACAGGAGTGGAAATTACTCGGTGCCATACATAGCTGATTTATACAAATTAATGACCTGGGTTATTAATAGGTAGAGATGCATATATTAAACACTATGAGTAAAGGTAGCTTTAATTATGCATCCTTTATAAAACCTGTTTGACTTCAGTGTCTGCCGTCTAAGGTGCATTTTCAAAAATTAATCAGATTTGTGAAAAACGAGAGTTAATATAGCAATTGTGCCTATTTCTCCTTTTGAATCATATGTTTCCTCTAATACATCTATTCTATGCACTAAACAGTGACGATAAATTATGAAAACGTGCATTCAAACAGATAATAGAACAAGACTGTTATTTATTTGTATGGCTTGGTTTAGCTGCATTGTCAGCCAAAGTGCTTGTAATAGTCTTTTCCTGCATATTATTTATAGTGCAGATGTTGTTTGAGCTTTCACTATGGATGCCGCATATTTACTCAAATGCTGTTCACATTTCACTGGACACTTTGGGGCCACCGTATGAGCGAGAGTTCCTGCCCTGCCCCTTCTGTTGTCCGAGGGGACCGCCACACTGACAATGGTGTCACCTCTCCCCCGGGGAGACACCTCCGAGTGATTTGTGGTCGGGGAAGACTGATGAACGGCTATTGCCACCCTGTTTCTTTGCTAGATCAATTCTACATGTAGGAGTGTGCTTTATGAATGATGGAGACCTCCTCAAGCCATCCATACAGCTGCCCAAAGACACAGCCATGGCCCCCATAGCACCTACATGGCAGGAATAAAGCAATCACTCTTCTCAACAGGGCCATGCATTATACGCACACACACCCACACATGAACATACCCACATGAATACACAGATGAGACAACAAAGCACACACACATACACACACACACACACACACACACACACAAACAAACAGTTGTATGGGTTTGCTGCCTTTTAAGTTGTGTTCAGAAGCATTGTTTTAAGAACAGCAGCCAAAACTTTGCCAGATTATAGAAGAGCGGCCCTTTGATTGGACAAAGCACTGCTGAGCGGGACTCAGTTTGGCACTGTGACGCTGCACTGTGCCGCCTTTCTGGACAGGCCCATAATGCCAATAAGAGCGATCTGATGGTGTTGAGGGATCGCTTACAGCACACATCTGAAGGCTGAATAGCATTGTGAATAGGAGCAGCATACAGAGATGTCATGAGTCCTGCCTCCCGCAGAGAGGTTGAAAGTGAAAAGTAGAGCGCAATGAATACTTGAGTGTTCTGGAAGCTATGAAATTGAAAGGTCTCTCCTTTTTTTTTGCCAAAAGATTTCAATGGAAAAATAGAGGCAGCTCGTGCTTTTTAATCGCAACTTTGAGATTGATTGGGAGAACTTGTGTGCAAATCACTGCCGGCGTGACAGACGCTCCTCTTTTATGATAATCCTGGTGTCAAGATCAAGAAGAAGCGAATAATGCAACGGGGTGACCTGATATAAGCGAGAATCATACATAGTACTTTCAAAAAAGATTCAGAATATATTTTTTAAAGTATCCCCACTTATTTTATCAAAATGCATTTCGTAAAACAATGGAGTAACCCACTCTGTGAAAATGATTTAATATGAATTAAAACACATTTAGTTGAACACTTCCATCAGCACAATAATGGGAAAGCACGAAAAACATCCAAGATACAATTTGAATTTCACTAACACGCATAATGTCTTCTTTTTCATGATGTGCGAAACATCCAACTAGGGGATTGTCTCTTGATATCACCGTTTTAATGCACAGAGCAAAGCAAAACAGATGCACAGCTGAGATAACTTCCATTTATAGTGGAAGCCTGGGAGAGCCACAGTGTAGAGGCCATATACTATTTATGGGTTAATCGATACAGTAGCTGGATGACACCATGTCCCCGCTACTTTCTGTCATGATGATGGCTCACTAATTTTGGAACGGCTGCTTTCTCTTCCTGCCTTCAGCAAGCCTGCAAGACGGTTTAATTTGGCTGTAAAAACGCCAATCACCCGGCTACTTCTTGTTCCTGGGGGAGGTCATGATAGGGGCAAGTCCATAGGAGGAAATATATTCGCATAGTTCTCTTAGAGACATTGCTAACCCCTGACATCCCATTTGGGTTGTAATTTCATGTTGTTAAAGTGACAGGGACCCAGCCTCTGTGCTCTTAGAGACGGGGAGGCGGGGGCGAGCCCTGATCAGAGAGGTCTTTAATTCTTCTTCTCTGAGTGTGTGTGTGTGTGTGTGTGTGTGTGTGTGTGTGTGTGTGTGTGTGTGTGTGTGTGTGTGTGTGTGTGTGTGTGTGTGTGTGTGTGTGTGTAAGCATGGTAAGCATGTGTGATGTGTGTGTGTGAGAGGAAGAAAGAGAAAGAGGGAGTGCATATGTTTCCATTTGTGTGTGCATAAGGTTTTAGATTCGTATCTAAGACTGAGCAGATCCTTGACTCTGAGCACTCTGTGTGTGTGTGTGTGTGTGTGTGTGTGTGTGTGTGTGTGTGTGTGTGTGTGTGTGTGTGTGTGTGTGTGTGTATATAATGTGTGCAGCATTGAGCACCCACACGCAGCATGTTTTGGTATTTGTATGCGTCTTTTTGCTGGCAGGGGTCAGACCACATCAGAGGCCCAGAGGGTGACCCGGGACCATCCCACTCAGCAGAGATACTGCTGGCTCGAGAAAAAAGCAAGACGAGTGTTGGGAAGAAGAAAAAAACTCATTACCTTGGCACTAAGACTTAACGCTCCTTCCTTGAACTGGCTTTGATCTCTACCTAATGTGGATATATGGGAGAAGTGATGCTTTTACTGTGATGAAAGCTAACATTTAACTGCTCACATTAAATTAGCGAGGACAGGGCCTCAGGCATGTTTGCATTTTGGGCCAGTGAGGGGGTTGTTTAACAGAATTTTGCACTAGTCATAAGATATATAGACGATGGGAGTGTGTTTTCTTTTAAAATAAATACAATTACAAAAATGTCTGAAGCAACATACATAAAGGCCATTCCACTAAGGCTCATTGCCTTCTGTATTAGCACTCCCTACGATAGGCTGTTAAAAGTAATTGTATTTCACTCTATTTTTGACTTTACATTTTGTCTTCTTTTTTTTTTTTTACACTGTACATATAACAAACCTCATTAAACTCATTTAATTATAGGCTATATACTATTTTTCGTTTATGTCCATACTGTAATAGTTACATGACATACTGCATATTTTCTATTATTTAGTTTGTTTTTTATATATCAATATATGACACCTATTTGTCATACTACCCCACCGGTTTACTGTTCATTCTGTACCTTTGATTGTTTTCTTTAAATATATCTATGTGCATTTGCTACTGTTTGTACGTTCTGGTTAAATGCTAAACTGCAGTTACAGTGTGCAATGCCATCTGACCTGAGCAACTGTTAAAAATAAAATGTACAAAGAAACATTTTACATTCACAAAATAAAGATCTGTAATAAATGCGGCCTTAAAATGCTATTTTTTATTGCAGTAATCAAATCTAATTATTATCATGCACCTGAACAAAAGCTTTGGAAATGTGTGACATTTAATAAAATATGACTAGTGGATGAGTGTTTGTTTTTTTGTGCATATTGACGCAAAGCTTGTAACAAATGTGTTTTGTCAATATTCAATTATAATCACTTTAGAAACAATTACTGCAAAGTCCTATATTTCTCTAGAATATAGACCTAGAAGTATAATCCAAATCATAATAACATCTATAGAAGATATTCTAATACAAACATTACTGTGACAGATTAAAACAGAAAATGTGATGGCGGTTAAATTCAGAGATGACGACACATATCTGGAGACTTTATTGGAATGCTATTCGGCTTGTTTGTGGTTTTGTTGCTAATTATCCGCCCGCTGTGTTGTAACAATCAGCGAACAGCTCATGCGCTGTGATTCACATGAAGCGCAGAGGTGGGCGGACACTCCGCGTGGTGCCCGCCCCTCTGAGAAGTAAAGAGTTAACGGAGCGGTGGGTTTGCCCATTCTCCTGCTGTGAGTGACGCGATCATCTCTCTTATCCCTCAACTTTGCCTGTTGCCAGACCAGGCAGCCGAGGTGGACGCTGGCTATCACCGCTGACATTCCCAACGCGATCAAAACGCACACGCCAAAAAAAAAAATATATATATATCCCCCACCCCTCCACACCCTCGTTTTATTTATTTTTTCCGCTGACTTTTCCTGCAGGCTGCTATTCCGTAACGATGATTTTTAGTTTCCCTCTCCATCGGACTCCCCGATGTTGTGCAGTCCACTGCACGAAGGCGTGAATCTTTTTTGAGTAGAGGTGGATCTTCCCGGATACGGCGAGGGGGTATATTGAATAAAAAAAAGAAAAAGAAAAGAAGACTTTCACGGAAATCCCCTGAAATAAAACATGCCGCGGAGGAAACAAGAAGCGCCCAAGCGCGCAGCAGGTATGTGTATCCAATGGTTATGCTTTACTACCAGAAAACTGCGGATGTTACCTTTGTTTTGTAGAGCTCACTTTATAGTCACTGCATTTCCGTTTCCACTTTGTCTTCTCTCTTTTTTTTCTTTCTTTGCTCTCTAACGATTCGCGTTGTCACTCTTGGCTATATATATATATATATTCCTGTGAGATGCTCGTGGAAAGTGTTCCTTTATGAAAGCGGATGTACAGTTTCGATTCAACAATCTGTGATCCTGCGTTTTCGCCCCGCACTCCCGAGAAGCTACTGTAGTCCCGACGGGCGAGTTGCCTGCTGTAAACTTTCGCTTCCTATTGTTCCCAACTTGAATCCCCTGTCAGTTTACCGATCCCAACAGCCATCTACGTTTGATCCGTCCCGAGTAGATAAACCCCGAGGAGATATGCAGTGTTTTGTTGACGGTGAGAGCCCGAGGCGTGCCATAAGGGGGACATGAGGGCTTTGTGCGCATTTGATCCGAGCGCATAACTTCTTTGCACAGGCTGGGAAAAAGGGGGAGAAAAAAAGCCCTACCTCTGATTTTTCTTTTTTTCTCTCTCTTTCCTTTTCTTGGGATAAGATAAACAATTTGAGAGAGACAATGGGGTTTCGTGGGCTGGAAGGAGCCATAATCGACAGTTGCCATGTCTGATTTGACGGTTGATTGATTGGCTGTCATGCAGCTTTGATCTGATCCTTCCCGATTTGCATCAGAAAATCACTTCCCACCATGTGCTGCAGGCCGCTGACGTCACGTTTGAACCACTTTGAAAGGCCCTGTGTACTTTTTACCCTCACACTCAATCAGTCTCTCTCTCTCTCTCTCTCTCTCTCTCTCTCTCTGATGGTCAACTGACTAACGAAAAAGTGAAAGAAGGGGGGCCAAAGTGGTTTAACAGTGAGACATCATACACACACACACACACACTTCCAGCAGAGAACATCACACTCCCATGTGCACGTGCTCACTTGTTCACTTTGAACACACACTCACAAACACAGTGGGTGGAGGAGGCGGGAGGAGTGGGTTAGAGGTTGTAAAAGGAGCCGTGTGCTATGTAATGGAGGGGAGGAATGGGTTTGCTCTGTCAGACCGGGCCGTCACAACGGCTTTGTTTCATGTTTGATTTAATTGTCTCTCCCCTGACAGGCCCATTCATCAATGGCTTTAATGGTCAATCAGAGACAGGCTGAGTGAGTGCTCCCATTCTGTTTAGCCATAAGCCGGCCTGGGCTTTTATTTCATCAAAATGCCCCAGCCTAATGTACATGCTCACTGGCTCAGAGTGGCCGCGGGGAGCACATAAAGAATGACTGAAAGCTTTCTGATTTCAGATCAGTGAGAAGGATGTTTTTCTTCTTCATCTCCTCCTCTCCTCTCTCCGCCCTGCTACACTGCTGTTTCTCTGTTGACGAAAGGGAATAAAGGGCTGTAATATAGATCGTTTTGTGTTTTTAGAAAACAACTTTTTCTCCCTGAAACCGCACTTCTTTGTTCATTCATTCATCTATTCATTTCTTCATTTTTTTTTCATGCTCCCCTTCCACCCCTGTCAGTCAGCCCGTGCAGCTGCAAGTTATAAAGTTGTCAACTGTTCAGTGGCACACAAAGGGTGATGATGAATTGATTGCAGCACAGAGCATGGTGATAGAGAGAGCAAAGAAAAGGATGACAGATGATGGGCCTTGATTAGGGACTTAGGGGGAGAGTCAGCCCACTGCAACCTTGAGACTTGCATGAAAAATCTATCCCCCTCCCCTCCACACACACACATATACACACACACACACAAACTGCCTTGCTCTCTCATTGTCTCTCCAACACACTCTCTCAGCTTCTCCCTCTCTCTCATTTCCCTTCCTCTGTCTGAGAGGGTTTCTCCCTCCACAGTACAAAACTTGTTTTGCCTGCTTCATTAGCGTTGGTCCAATTAGCCGTGAGGCTGATGGAGTCCTGACAGGCCCTGTGATTGGAGATGACAAGCTCGGGGTGCCCGGCCCAATGAGGTTTGCCACCACTTTGATGTAATCAACTTGATATTACACAGAGCCGCTCGCCTTTGGTTGTGCTGTAACTCAATTTTCCGCTGCAGGTGACAAATGGGCCTGCCTACCTGGGTCAGGTCTGAGTGCTCTTAACAACCGAGGGCAGCTGGCCACGTAAACAGCCGAGCAAACATGAGAAAGAGACTCTCCCAGCTGTGGAAATACAGACCCACTTCCTTCATGGCTGCCGATTAGCTTTGCCGCAAAGCCAGAGGCCTGAAGCTGTTGAAAAGGCCACAGAAAGTTAAACTACTCGGCGGACTTAACAGGAAGTTGATATCGGCTTAACAACGTGTGGGCAAAGACGCGGCTGTTTCGCTGGAATGTCGAACCTGGACAGTATTTCTGCAGAATGGTGCCAGTGTGTTTACAGTGTCCAGTGTGTTGCATGTGTCGGTGCACTGTCAGGCAGGCCTTGTCATAATCTGGTCATGTGTGTATGAGTGTGTGTGTATGTATAAGAGAGAGTGCGACACAGGAGAGGGGTCCAGGGAGGGGGGGGGGTGTCTGATATGGACCAGGCTCCACAGCAACAGTCTCTTGTTTCTGCAGGGTCAGGGTTATTGCTGCCAGACTGGCACCCATCACTCAGTCTGTGTGTGTGTGTGTGTGTGTGTGTGTGTGTGTGTGTGTGTGTGTGTGTGTGTGTGTGTGTGTGTGTGTGTGTGTGTGTGTGTGTGTGTGTGTGTGTGTGTGTGTGTGTGTGTGCTAACATCAGTGGCATGAACTTTCTGATTTGTTTGGTTTGTGTGTGTGTGGCTTGTGATAGTGATGAAAGGAATTGTAACTGTAGACCACCTGCCAGGGTCAGGCCATAATTCTCTTGGCTCTTTAGGGCCGTCTACAATGAGCAGTTTCTTCTCTCTGTCTTTGCACACCACCTATGTAGCGCACTTTAATTCCAACATAGAAGAACAAGACATAGCGCACACACACACACACACACATGCAGTGTTGACGCTGGTGAAGATACGAGCATTCACAGCACACATTGCAAACACATGCGCACATGTTGTGAAATAAAGTATGCTGGTTTTTTAGTTGTTTGTTTTTCTTTCTATCTGCGAGCCTTCCTGTTGTTTATGTGTGAAAAGCATGCCCTTAACGGAAGCAGCGGGGGAGCACGAGTTGGGACTTAATTGTTCGGCCGACATGCGGGCCGACAGCGTTAGCTAGCTTTAACAACAATGCGCCTCCGCTGGCGATGTTTGCAGGTGCGAGTGCGGCAAATGTTTTGGCCTTGCAGGACCCGTTGCTAATGAAAGTCCTGTGGCTGGATTCCGGTGAGGTTGAGTCACGTCTGTGATCTATGTGTCTGATAAGTGCATACCTAATGAGGCTGTGAGCACCAGTGGAAGGAGGAGGAAGGCTGACAGAGTGTTTCCCACAGGTATTGACAGATGCCTTTTTGTTTTTGCCATAGGCCCTGACTCCATAAATCCTGCCTGTGTAATGATAACAGTGCCACCCTGCCAGCAAGTGAGTGAAGGAGACAGTGTAAGAGAGAAAGAGGGCAGAGGGGGAGGAAAAGGAGGAGGTGCTGGTGGTGGTGGGGACGATGAAGAGAAGAAGAGCGGGGGCGGTGGAATGGGCCTTCTCTCCTTTTTAACACACACTTGGCAGATGTCAAGCCATAGGGTTGGGCTTCGGGAGAGAAAGAGGAGTATAAGTGCTGTAGTAGTGTCACAAATAGAAAACCGTTAGCCATCCACTCTTCCCTTTCAGCTTTCAGTGTGCTTTCAGCCGATGTTTTCAGCCGGGGCTGCTGTCTGGGCACTGAGTCGGAGGCTTTGTAAAAATAGTCCCACCGCTGTTGTGATAGATGCAGCTGCACTGTAGCGACAATTGGGACAGCCTGGATCCCTCCAAGCCCACCTCCCACCCACCCTCTCTCTGTCTCCCACTCCTAGAGGTAGCGAGCGTCAGAGCCTGGTGGGATGTGTGCTCTTTTCGGGGGAAACTGAGCTGCTCCGGTCTTCAGGGGTCTTGAAACCCAATCCAGGAGGAGAATAGCCCGGCCATGCCAGAGAGCCGATTTCCTTTTCAACAGAGTCATTTATCACTGACCCACCCTTCGCTTCTGACACGGTGACGTGTGTCATTTATCAAACGGGCTTTACCAGACACACAGCGAAGGGAGGTGGATAGGGGGCAGAGAGGAGGAGAAAGAGAGAGTGAAAGAGGGGAAAAACTAGACAGAGAGAAACAAAGAGAAGGAGAGGAATGGAGAATGAGGTGCAGAGTCAATGTAGAGCTGGGAAACCAGACTGTTGTTTGTGTGTGTGTGTGTGTGTGTGTGTGTGTGTGTGTGTGTGTGTGTGTGTGTGTGTGTGTGTGTGTGTGTGTGTGTGTGTGTGTGTGTGTGTGTGTGTGTGTGTGTGTGAGAGAGAGTTTTTCCAGGGAAGAGTGAGTTTTCCTGAAACCCTTGAGGAGAAGCGTTTGGGAGGGGAGATTTTTTCGAGATGACAGGGAGGATTGAGTTACACTGAGTTGTGTTTTGATGAGTGACAGAATGTTCCTCCATGAGACGATGTATGAATGAAGAGGAGAAATATGCTTTGTGAGTACACAAAGTCCGACAAGTGTGTTGGTATTGTTTACTCATAATATATGCACGGCGAACACGTATAGGGGCGCCGTACGGGGGGGGGTGTGTGTGTGTGTGTGTGTGTGTGTGTGTGTGTGTGTGTGTGTGTGTGTGTGTGTGTGTGTGTGCGCGCTCACACATGTGGCCATATGGCGTCAGCGTTTAATGCTCTGTGCGTGCGTGTGTCTGTGTGCGTGTGTGTGTGTGTCTGTGTGAGTGTGTGTGCTGCTCCCTGATGAGCAGGGCTGACAGGTATCACTCATGCAGCAGCCTGGCCTTTAAATGAACCCGAGCTGCTCTGCTCCCCCGTGGCCCTAACAGGCTCTCTCCAAGATGGATGCTTCTTTAAAAATCAGATTAATGATGGATACCAGGCTTATAGTGCCATTTATCATGAAGAATATTATTTAGGCCGGCCGTGTATGGCTGTAACTGGAGAGCCAGGACGAGAAGAAGCAGGGTGGAAAGCCTTAGACAGACACTCACTGTGTGATGGATGGCTGAGCGCTCTCTCTGAGTGTTACTAGACACCAGTGCCGCAGCAGTAGGCCATAATCAGATAGCCTAGGGATGTTTATCCCGCAACTACACTACCCAGATTGCTTTGCCTAGAGGGTTGCTTTTTGAAAAGTATCGTCTATCATTATTATCATCTTTAAAAAGTTACTGGTATCATGAAAACACTCTGGACACTGAAGGGCACGTAGATGCCTCAGTGGGGTTTATTGCAATTGTACATTATGAAATGATCCATTGGATCCAATCTAACTGGCTGTAATGATTACCTAGAAGTTTCCATTAAGCTTTGCCCAGAAGAGTCCTCTGCCCCGTGTCATTCCCCAACAATCATGAATAAAAGAGTACAGTGAGAGGTCAAGGCAAGGCCAGCTCCGCCGCTGCTGCAGAAAATGAAAAGAAAAAAATCAGTTGTTTTGTTTATCGTCCACTTCTGGTTCCCTCTCTCTGTCTCCTACCTCCTCCTCCTCCTTCTACTCACTACTGTGATTTATGGTGGCCATCCATCTTCAGGCTGCGTCCATCACCTCCTCGTTGCTAGGCGATCATGGCAGCAGCTGCGCGTTGTGAGAGGGGTTTGGTTGTCCCACTCCCAGGCCTTGACTTCACTCCCTTCACCCCACGATTCAACTTTAAGCAAATTCCCAGTTTTTGTTCCAGCTACAAACGTAATCCCAGTTTCAGACCTGAACCAATCCTTTGTTCTTAACTGTATCCCCTGTTTGAGCTCCGGACGTAGCGTCATCTCGTCACTACTCAGGACTCGGTAGGTCTGATTTTTAGACCGGTCCTGAATTGTTGAACTCCAGTAACCCTTGTTTAGACCCCAGCCTCAAGTGCAGAACTCCAGTAATGTGGGTTTTAGCGCAAAGTTTAAATGAAAGGTTGTTGTTTTTTGTCCCTATTTTCATAGTTTCACCCAACATTCCAATATGGCATGATACAATTGTATCTTTTTAACCTTCTTTTTGCAATGGCACAACATCATAATGCCTTGACACAGGCATTATTAACTAAGAAAATATAATATAAAATATGAGCAGATCAGAAGTAAAAAAAAAAAAGTAGATTTGGTTATGTTCAGTTTATTAGCAGTATTGACAGGGATTATGACTTGCCCTAGAATAGATTTTATCGAGTGTGTTTGTGAGAGTCAAAGTGAGTTTCTGATGGGGGATTTCCAGCGGGTCAGGGGGAGAGAAAACAACACTGAACAAATCAAAAGCCACAGTGCCTGGAGCACATTGGACAACAACCGGGGGTCACGAACACCATACTGATTTATTCTGGGGGGTCGAGACGAAGGTTGAGAACCACTGCATAAAGTTACACTGTTAACTAGTTTAGATTATTGGCTTTAAATGTACATGTTTGATCCGGTGAAACTAGTGTTTGTAAGTGTGTTGTAAAGTGGTGGTCTGAGTAATTCTTGCATTCTTGTGTCTCTATGAAAAAAGCTGCAGAGTAATATATTTACACAGCCTTGTGACCTTTTTAACAACATTTTTATGAGGCCTAAACAGTTATAGGAATGTGCAAATAAACAGTAGTTCTGTTCTGTTAAATGGAGCTTTGCTTGGGAACTGTCTGAGTAACGCCTAGGGAAAGAGTGACGGAAAGACGGAGGCAGATATGTGGGATAGTTGAAGGGAGTCCGCCTGACTACATATCATCAACCCAGATAGGCTCTCTGTGCACGTCGGACTGGAACACCGCCTGCCGATCCTTATTATTGCCCTTGGTTCTGCACCTGTGGAAGCTGTTTGTGTTTGCTTTTTGTTTGTTTCCTTTTTTTATCGCTTATTGTGGCTGCGTCAAGTTAAAAACTGGGACTGGAACTATGAGTCACCTCGTTCTCTTCTACGTTAGAGTCAGTAACGGGAGACCTTTATGGGTTTGTGGCTCGTCTCATGTCAGATAAACGAGATGAATTTTCAGGTCTTGAAGGTCTGTACGTGCAGCTGGCAGCTTAGAGGTCCACTCAACACAACAATCAGCCGAGGGTTGACTCTCTCTCTATCTCTCTCTCTCCCCTCTTACTATGTGCATTGACAAGGTTCAGCCCTAAGCTTTGCCTGGGGCCAGAATGATCTCTCTGTTTTTCCCATCTCCCATATCACACATCCTGCACTACAATCGGCGGACACAATGTATTCACAATGCCATCAGGGGGTAGAGAACACACACAAATGAAAAACTGACAAAGACATCCTCAATCGCTTGTAACATGAGAGCCTGTATAAGCACAATGTTCTGGAGCAGCGGACTTATGTATTAAAAAATGAAGAGCACAAGATGGCCTTCTCTGGTCGTATACGAAAACAGCGAATTATGTCGGGACTTGTTCATTTTTCAAATGGCCGCAGATCACCTGTTACGTATTTTCTCGTGAGACGTTCAGCCAGGCTGTAAGGATCAAAGGGAAAGGAGGGAGAGAGCTAAGTTTGATTGAGTGTGTTGCTTTGACAAATGTGTGCAACAGAGAGGCATTTTAGGTATGTTACTGATCTGCTGCTATTTTGACAGAATGGGGCTGTTTTGGACTAAATTATTCTAATCTATTTAAAGAGTTTTAGGCTGCTGGGAAACTTGAGAGAGTGAGTGGAAGTTGGTGGTTTGTGGTTTTTTTGATTGAGACTGAGGTGACTTCCTGTCCTGTAACGTTCTCGAACTGTTTCCTGTCAGTAAGAGCCCCCTTGCTGAGGGGGCTGTGTTGGTTTAAGGGCGTCAAGCTCCGGTTAAAATACTGTACACATGTCAAGAAAGACTAGTCATGTTGTGAGACAGTTTAGCTCGCTCCCCACTATCCGTTCCCCGACTGACTTCAGATATCTCAACCAACAAAGGTCTTGGCAACTAAATCCTCCTTTCCTCTATTTTTTAACTGGATAATAATAATTATAACAATAATAAACTTGATTTATGTGTTATCTTTCATAAAATAAATGTATTTCTATAGAAATAAATGTCTATAAAATCCCATTGCGATGCATTATTGTATAATTTATGAAACCATAAACAATAGACTGCACTCTCTGTGCTTTCTTTGTTCCTGTTGCTTGATTTTTGTTGTTGTCTTTGAACAACCATAAAACTTTTTTTGTAATCGTAACAGCAAGCTATAAGGGACCACCCATGTAGACCATTTCCTCTCCCCTCCCTGTATCCCAGTTGTCTTTGTGCACGGTACAGTTCTCTATGCGTACAGTGATTATAAATCTAAATAGAGGGGTAATCAAGCCTTGAAACCCATGTAAACAATGCTTTTACATTTTTATCTGTCTCTGTTATATATATATATATATATATATATATATATATATATATATATATATATATATATATATATATTCCTGTAGGTTAATTAAGCGTTTTTATTCCTCTCTTATATTTGTGTAATGCACAGAACTGTACACATTTAATTTACATTATACATTACATTGGTTTATGAAGTGGGTTGCACATTATTTAACATGTAACAGAGATTATGTACTTTTACCTCCGTATACAGACAACAACCGCCAATGCTATTTTCTAGCATAGAAAAAGTAAAGATTAAAAAAAAAAAAAAATCTTCTTTTCTTCATATCATGATGCCTATGGCAAGGATGTCCCTTTTTTTTTTCAGAGACCAAGCAGTCATTTGAGTATGAGGGTCAGACACAGGTAGAGTTTTTAATGACACATCCTGTTTACCCCGCTGCTGTTGGGTGTGATCGAGCTCCCAGACTGTTTTCCCAGCTGTGGGGGCCAGACCAGGAATATGCACTGTGTTTATCAAGGGACAGATTGAAGAAAATGACTTAGTAGTTTGATGAAAACGTATGCGATTGCACTCCCGCAAATTCACTAAACGTTATCCAAATGTATTTGAATCGAGCTGCGATAATCTCACACACAAAAAAGGAACGCATAGATTCTTTTCTTGAGAAATGCATGATTTATTTAAAAAACATTTTTAGGTCCTCATATTATCGCTCTTGCATACGAAGCCTATTTAAAAATGCAGCATCAAAAACAGACAGCGTATTCAGCATTGCTTGAGGAGAAATAGCCCATGGGACAGAGGGAGGGAGCCGCTGAGAGGCTCTGCTTTAGAGGCAGCCACAGCACCTTCCTGCTTAATCACCCAGTGTCCCTGCCCTGTCTGTTGTTCCTGATCGTCAGAGCAGCACTGCAGTATTTCTATCAGATGATCTCTCCCTCTTCGTCTGCGGCCCTTATGTTTATGAAAATGATACTCTACAGGAATGCCTCCTGCATGCCAAGATGTCACTGTCTTTCCTCATCGCTCGCATCTACGTGCATGTGCGAGTGTGTCTGAGAAGAGGGGTGTGGGGAGGGGGAGATGGTGTTCATAACTGACTGACTAGCTGTATTTATAATTGCGTGGGGGTGTGCATGTGACGTTGCGTATCTTAAGGTGGAGTGTGTGTGTGTGTGTATCTTCATGTGAGACTTATTTTCTGCAGCTTTTTGTGTTTGTGCGAATGTGTTATTGCTATTTCTGTGTGAGCCGTGACTGAGATGTTGATTGTGTGAAAGTGCACCTCCTACCCTTCTTACCCACACCACACCCCCACCCTAAGGAATCAATCATGGAACCTAATGATTCTTGTCTTTCCCCCACATGGCATCAGCTCACTTTATCATAACATGAACACACATACGCTCTATCTCTCTCTCGCTCTCTTTCACATGCATACACACCCATTTGGAAAACTCACACATCGGCCCCTAAACCATATGCTTAGATATTAGTTAAGACTGCAATCCAAGAGTATTGTTATATTCATAATCCTCTTCTTTATTCCTATTCTAAGGGAGCCTCTATACTCCCATCACCTTTTATTAGCTTGATAAATCACCTCTGTTGTCAGTCAAGCCAGGGAGAATAATTGGATGTGGTTGTCGCCCTGTGTGATGGATTATCAGTCATTGGGGATTAAATTAACAGATAGTGCTCAGACATAATGGTTTTTGTTTTGCATTTTAAATTGCCTGGGAGCATGGCTAGACTCTGTAGACTTTATAGCTGGTCCTTTTGGACTTCTCTCCCTCTCTATGTGCTATCCCGGCTTAATAATAAATGAACAATAACCTATAGGGCCGCTGCTCTATTAGTAAGAAATGTAAAACATTTACGACCACGTTAAGGCACAGGGAGAGCCCTGGGAAGGGTTACACATGTGAGAACATGACAATAAATGGGATGTGGCAATAGTTTGATGAAATAGCACGACAATGTGAAGAAATATGTGGAATAAGAGAGAGGTGACCTGACAACTTGGTCAAGCGGTGTGCCGGGCTGGCCTGATGCGAGCTGACATCCGTGACCAGCTAGTGAGGACACAAACACATTAACTACCTCATCCTGGCTGGATTTCCTCTTTCAAATGAGAGTCTGACACGAATACCTTCCACAGGAGAAGCGGAAGAGAAAGTAAAGGAAAGAGGGTGTGGGCAGTCGCTCGAGCGCTGGTACCAGTGAGATATCTACCTTGTGTGTTTGCCCGAGCGTAAGCGATTTAGTTCCTCGCCCCTTCTTCATCTTCCCAGACCCCTCCCTCCTCTCCACGTCCACATTATCATAATTGTGTCCAGAACATGAGGGGCCGGGGAAGTGATCATGTCATTTTATTTACACCCTGCTTGGCCTTTTTTACAAACGACATGCCACTGACTGCCAAGCGGACTGGGGCCCGACGACATCTTTTGATCAGGGCTGTCGGGGCCTATCAGCGGAGAATGGCAGGTAATGGATACCCAGTGACAAACCAAATCTCCGGGAGGACGGAGAGTGGTCTGCACCTGCCAGGTCTCCATTAGGCTGGCCTCTCAGTGGGGCTGCCTGCTGACTGTGCCCCCAGGGCCCAAATCAGACCAGCGCCAGCCGCATGGATGCCTAGAGATTGGCTGTTAGCACTGGAAATGAGAGTTATTTCAGCTATGACATTTTTGTTTAGACTGGACGTGAGTGTGTGGGGCGGTAGGGGGAATGAAGGATTTAGTCACAGCGTTTTGTGTATGTGGGTGCCTGTTTGTGTCCACATGCCCAAGCTCCATTGTATGAGTGCCCAAACTATAAAAGCTTATACCTACAGCTACTTTCCATGGCATTTATCTTCGTTTACAATATTGTCCAAATGGCCGCAGACCTGTCCACAGGCCATCCGCTATTTTCAGAGATTATTTGTTTTTCCTCAAATTGAGCGGTTTCGTGAGTGAGGTGGACAGGAAATGAGGGAGGGGGCATGGTGACACTGCGGAAGAAGTGTGTGTGTGTGTGTGTGTGTGTGTGTGTGTGTGTGTGTGTGTGTGTGTGTGTGTGTGTGTGTGTGTGTGTGTGTGTGTGTGTGTGTGTGTGTGTGTGTGTGTGTGTGTGTGTGTGTGTGTGCGCGCGCGCTCTGATCAGAGAAATGTATTTGTATTATGTTTGCATGACATTTAACACCTGTTTAGACCGGTTGTGATTTGCTCTTAAGAATGCAGCTTGAACAGAAGAGTATTGACTATCTTCTACATATTAAGACACTAATGAACTCACTTCAGTCCAGATCATACCGTACAATGTCTTTTCAACATATCAACATTTCATCAACAAAAGTCTGACATCCCTTTTTTTTTTTTTTTTTATCCTTCAAGATAAGCTCTTTGTCTGTGTGCGCATGTGTGTGGGTGAGTGTGTGTGTCTGCATGTACTGTATATGTGTGTGTGTGTGTGTGTGTGTGTGTGTGTGTGTGTGTGTGTGTGTGTGTGTGTGTGTGTGTGTGTGTGTGTGTGTGTGTGTGTGTGTGTGTGTGTGTGTGTGTGTGTGTGTGTGTGTGTGTGTAATCAGAGAAGAGGCAGATGAAGAGGCGTCAGACATATTAACTGACAGATGGAGGTTGATCCAACTCATTTATTACCCCAGAGGAGAATGCCACAGTGAGATTGGGCTTCATTAATTTCAGATTTAGTTTTCATTTCAAGCTGTTGCGCCCTGAGATAAATAAAATGGCGCATTATGTTTTTGCCAAGATATTTCTTTTTTGTTTTCCTCCAATAGAAGGAGTGAAAAGAGGGGAGGCATAAGTTCCGTGTGGCTGGGGTAGTATATAAATACAGGCTCGCCTAGAGGAAAATAACACCTCAACGGTTGATGAGGTGAAATGGGATGACTGTAATTTCTCAGCTCAGCTTTAAAGGCTCCCACACAGATGGCTCATTTATCCCTGGGAGTCCTCGGGCACACATAGCAGGGAAACTTTTTCTCCAGTTATTCTAACATAGCGTGTTCACTCCCTGCAATTTAACTCATCTCTTTCTTTCTCTCTTTGTCTCCATTCTCCTCGCAGCCTATTCTCCGGAGGAGCTGACAGAGCGCACTGTGGAGGATGAGGAGGCGGAAGCAGACGACCTGCCCACAGCCCCTCAGGATGACCTTCCCATGAAAGATGAGTTCGTGGAGCAAAGCGGAGGGCCTGCCAAGGAGCAGACATGTGACCAAGAATCAGCTGGGGCAGCAGAGCTCTCAGGACAGGAGATGGACAGTGAGTCACATGTGAGTGAGACCAGTGACCGTCTCTCAGACTTTGAGAGTCCCTCAAGAAAAGCCGAGGGCAACTTGGTCACAGCTCCTCTAAATGGTGGCACTAAAACACCTCCCGTAGGCATGGACACCTTAGAACAAATGAAGGTTATATACTCCAGCTTCTTGACCGGCCCCTTGTGGTCGCCGCTGAACTTTAATTCCACACCGCCACAGGCGCAGACGTCGGCCTCTACAGAGAAGCCAGCTCGCAGCAACAGCACCAGTAGCAGTAGTAGCTGCAGCAGCGGTAGCTATGACTGGCACCAGTCTGCAGTGGCAAAGACACTACAACAGCAGACTCCCCAGAGCCGCCACCCTGCGCAGTCTGAGCCCAGCCTCTTCAGTACAGTCCAGCTCCACAGGCAAAACCCAAAGTTGTTTGGCTCAATCTTCACTGGGGCCAGTAAGTTCCGCTGTAAGGGCTGCAGTGCTGCTTATGACACCCTGGTGGAGCTGACTATTCACATGAATGATACAGGCCACTACCGCGATGACAACCATGACAAGGCAGGCAGTGGCTCAAAGCGCTGGTCCAAGCCACGTAAGCGGTCCCTGATGGAGATGGAGGGGAAGGAGGATGCCCAGAAAGTCTTGAAGTGCATGTATTGCGGCCACTCCTTTGAGTCGCTCCAGGACCTCAGCGTCCACATGATCAAGACCAAACACTACCAGAAAGTGCCTCTGAAGGAGCCCATGGCGCCTTTGGCAGCCAAAATCATGTCTTCTAAGAAAAGGGGGCATGTGGGGTTGGACCTCACGGCCGCGCCACGTTCTCGAGAAGGAACCCCCAAAGCTAAGCACTCGCAGGCAGATCTGGGTGAACCCCCACAGAAATCCTCATCCAGCCCCTACACGACCCCTAATAACCGCTACGGCCACCAGAACGGTGCCAGTTATACTTGGCAGTTTGAATCCAACAAATTTCAGATCCTCAAGTGTATGGAGTGTGGGAGTTCCCATAATACACTGCAAGAGCTGAGAACCCACATGATGGTGACAGGACACTTCCTGCGGGTGACCAGCTCTGTGGGGAAGAGAATCAAAACACTTCCTGAGGCCACCTCCCCCAACCCTGGTCGGGTTAGCACACCTACTGAACAGAGGGTCCAATCTGTCCCACTCGCACCCTCCACCTTCTCTCCTCCACCTCCTATAACTGCGACAAGTCCCCCCGCTACCTCCCCTCCTCTGAAAGATATCAAAAAGGAGGAGGTGGAGGAGGAGTGCTCTAAGCAAGAGGCTGTAAGAAATGAGAAGCGAGTTGCAGCGTCAGTCGGGAAGGAGGAGGATGCTGAGAAGGAGGAAAAATATGACATCTCAAAGTATAGCTATCTTACCGAAGAGGATCTGAAGGAGAGCCCTAAAGGTGGCTTTGATATACTCAAATCACTGGAAAACACTGTGGCATCAGCCATCAACAAGGCTCAGAGTGGGAATCCAAGCTGGGGGGGCTATCCCAGCATCCACGCAGCCTACCAGTTCCCCAGCGCCCTCAAGCTCCAACAGGGAGGCATGGAAAAGAATTCCCCACTGAAGTACTTGTTCAATGGAGGAGATGGAGCGCTGTCCTCCCTTGCCAAGAACCAGCCCCTCGTTTCCCCACCTCTTAGTCAGTCCTCCCCCTTCCCCAGCAACAACTTCCAGGCAATGGAGGATTTAGTGAAAAAGGTGACGGAGAAAGTAGCAAAAGTAGAGCAACGGGTGAAGCAGTTGTCTCCAAAGATGGAGAACCACCCCTCTCCCTGTAGGAGTGAGGCTGGAGAATCGCATAAGGGAGGAGAGGCCGACTCCCCTCGGGAATGGAGGGCGGTCACGCCAGCCAATAGCGACAGAGCATCCCCGGCAACCGAACCCAAGAGGGAGACAGCAGTCAAATCCCCGCTCGCCTCTACGCTGAGATGCAGTACAGCCATTATCACTGGCCATACTCCTCCAGAGCAGCCCTTTGTCAACCCTCTAAGTGCTCTTCAGTCAGTAATGAACATTCATTTGGGGAAAGCAGCCAAGCCCACTTTGCCAAACCAAGATCCCCTGAGCCTGCTCTCCAGGCTTAGCCAGAGCATGGCTGAGAGGGCTGCTGTGGCCGCTCCTCCCTCACAAACCAAAAAGCCGGAAAGTGTAGTTGATGATAGCTTTGGCCAGCCCAGTGATGACCAGCCTATGGACCTCACTAAAGGGAAAAGTAATAGAGGGGGCTCTGTAGGCTCAGCCCCCCTAACCCCTTCATCCACGGCTTCCTCCATCTCCCCCTCCTCCCTTTATACTCCTGCAAAGCTAACGGTTGTCTCTCCCTACACATCCAGCAGCCCTCTGCATGAAAACGCATTGTCGGATATCTCAGACATGCTGAGGAACCTGACGCAGTCCCACCATGTCCCAAAGCCTCCCTCGCGGTCCCGGGCCACAGACAAAGCCGAGATCGTGGGCTCTACTCATGACGACGACGAAGCCTCCCTGCACGGCCACAAGCGCAAAGGCCGCCACTCTAACTGGAACCCCCAGCACCTCCTCCTCCTGCAGGCCCACTTTGCCTCAAGCCTGAGGCAGACATCAGAGGGGAAGTACATCATCAACGACCTCAGCCCACAGGAAAGAATGCATGTGTCTCGTTTCACAGGCCTCTCCATGACCACCATCAGTCACTGGCTGGCTAACGTCAAGTACCAGCTAAGGAGAACTGGCAGAACCAAGTTCCTCAAGAACCTGGACTCGGGTCAACCTATATTCTTCTGTAGTGACTGTGCCTCACAGATCCGCACCCCGGCAGCGTATGTATGCCACCTGGAAGCCCACCTAGGGTTCAGAATCAGGGACCTGGGCAAGCTGTCCCCTAAACAGACTGCCAGGGACTCCCACACTCTCTCTGAGAAACTAGTGCCCCTGGAGTCCTTCCTTTCTCCACAATCACAAGACGACTGCAATAGTAATGGGACGGTGTTCCGCTGCCAGCTCTGCGTCCGTAAATTTGCCACTAAGCACGCCATCAAGCTTCACCTCAGTAAGAGCCATGGGAAGTCTCCAGAGGACCATCTGCTATATGTGAGCGAAGTGGAGAAACACTAAATTACTCTCGGCAGTAGACATACTGGACAACATATGTAGGCTGGCTGTTGAAAACAAAAACACAAACAGTATATTTGAAAGTGTGGTGATGCACAAAGATGGCATGAACTACTGTCAAAATGCACATGGTGTTTACATCTATTCGGCCTATAAACATTTCTGATTTCTCTGTATTTCAAAAGACTTTTATTTCACCAAAATATAGTGTAGGTCAAAGATATTCAGCTTGATTTGTCGAGGAAAGATTCTTTCATGATCCTGGTGAATCTCTTGACTAGAAGGTCAGCTAATAACTTGAAATGTATTAACTTTATTGTATTTATTTTGTATTTTTGTGAGTTTGGTTCTGATTTGCTGGTAGACTGCATGTTCAACAAGTTTTACTGTTAACATTTGTACAGTCCTGTCCTGTCCTGTCCACATTTTGCCCTTTCAAACTGGTCATTTTGTAACACCTTAAAACAGCCAAATGCCTGGGAACGCTCCTTTTTGAAAAGAATCTGCCAAACAGCAAAGGTTCATTGCTTGTTTTTTGTTTTGTTTTTTTCTCTGTACAGCCTGTTGATTTTCTTGCTGATTGTAAAAGCTGCCTTGTTCTTTATCATTGAGTAAGGGGCACTTAAAATCCAGGTCTGTGTAAAAATGTATATATAGTGTATAAGCTTACAACTTGCTGTTTAAATTATGCATACTTGTTATATTTCCTAATTTAAGAGGACTATGACTATCCACTGGTGCAGAGCCTTTGAAGAAGATGAAAAGGACATTGTTTTGCACAATAGTTTTATAAATGTTATTTGATAAAAAAATGAAACTCATACAAATATGTTAATGCCTTGTGCTTCTATGATTAAATTGAATTAACTGCTGCATAAAACATTTGTTTTCTTTCATATTTACCACTCAGAAACATTTGTAGATCAAGGTGCATTATGGATCTAAAATACAATATTTCAACAAGTGACATTTCATTGAATAGTTGCACATCACAGTATTGTCCCAAATGTTATTCTCCATCTGTTATCACATTTTCACCTGGTTTGCAGGAAAACCATACATCTTTAGAGAGAGGAAAAAAAAACAAAAAAAACTCATCCCTCCAAATTTCTGTCCCACCTTGTGATGACTAAGCATTTACAAATCAGCTGACAGAAACACTGAGCGGAACTTAAAGAATCCTCAGCATTTTCTTCCACAATTTCTCTCTCTCGATTATTCCCAGTGATTTCTGTGTCGCCGCGTTGTTGTGAGGCGGACTCGAGAGGTGCGAGCGGTGCTACTGCCTGCAAGGCGTCTGGCAGGTGGTGTGTGCTGCATGTAAACCACCAGATGTTTCTGAAACGAGCCACTGGAGGAGGAGGAGGCAGGCGGGCTGCAACAGCAGGCAGAGTGGGCTGATTACCACGGGGGCTTGGATGCCATCAGGAGCCCTGGGCACAGACAGCAGATCTGGCACACACCTGGACTCCAAGACTGTCCCTTGGAAAAAATAAAGCGGATCCTATATACGCGCGCTGAGACAAGCTGACAGTGGTGCAGAATGCACAGACAGGTGCTATTCCCTCAAAGCAGGCTTTTGGATCTAACAATCTTACTGGCAGGTGTTGATGCTATCAGAGTAGTCACAATTCAGGCTCGGTGCCATGTAATGAGAAAGTTTATTTATTTATTTTTTAAATGTTTTTCAGTATGCATGATAAAGACTCCCACATACACACACGTTTACTTCTCAGTTCTACCATCTACTTTTGTCTAATTTGAATACGCCTGGGGACACCGTGTTCTTTCCGTTCGATGTTCCCAGGCTTTGCTTGTCATGACTGACTGACTGAGTGACTTGGGGCCAGGGAAGTTATCTGGTTACTATGGTGACGGCCATTTGCCCAGCCTCTAACCCTGCTCGCTCACTCAACAGAGGACAGCTCGAGTGCAGCACACCCATTTACTCTCTTAAATCTCATCATCTCGCTTCAGTTCCTCCCACCCGGGAACAGATTAATTAACACACACACACTGTGTCCTGACCCCGTCTTCTCACACAAACTCATTACCGCCTCAGACTTGCTCCCGGCCCTCCGACGTTTAGGATACATTGGTCTAACGTTGTGGGAGAACCCAGTGATGACTCACATCTGACAAGCAGAATAAAGCCCTTAACAAAGGATGATAATTGAAAGATGGGATTCAGACCGGTAGCCATTGATAATGCAAATGAAAAAGGCTGAGCTGCCTTATTGAATATATTTTGAGTTCTCAAAGCTTGTTGAGTCCTTCCAGATATGAAATTATCTCTCAGGCATGATCCATTTTCTTTTTCCACACTGTATGTGTTGATGAATGCTTTAGGCTTAGTGGTGGACTCGGGGTGAGGATGGTTGGGGGAGTTAATGAGATAGTTGACACTTTGGGGGTTAATGAGGGGCTGGAGGGAGAGGGCTAAATGATTGGACTTCTGCTTGGATGAGCATTATAGGGGCTGCTAGAGGAGAGCAATGTAGAAGCTGTGGATCTGCTGTAGCCAATTATTTAAGATGAAAGACACAAAACTCCTCTCAGTTGTATTTTTCTGCGACAATAAAGAGGAGATTAGATGTGTTATCCATTGTTCTTTTGTCTTGACTATCCTTGAGGGCTGGGTAGTTATAGACGCCGATTCGCCTCAATGCTCCTAAAACAAAGTCAGCAGTGAAGGGGGAAGAAAGGAGGCGGACAGGACAGGGATAGGATAGGAGGAGAATGAGTCCCCCCACTCCTCCACTCCACAGATCTCCCATCAGCTCTTGTCATCCCTCTAATGAATATCAGTTAAATTGCTCTGTGGATCTGAGGAGTTTGGATGTCAATGTGATTTGTGTGAGTGTGGCGGATGGAGGGGCCCAGACTAATGAAAGGCGAGCCTAGCCTGACAGAGTGATGAGCATCAAGCCCATCAGACCAATCACACAGGAGTGGCTGACAGCACAGACAGACGGACAGCCGAGGAGGAGAGGCCATGTATTTAGGAAAACAAAATGGCTGCCAAAATAGTGGTGGAGGTCTTTAGAGCATATTGATGTATATCGCTCCTGTCTCAGTGTGATTGTGCTGTTGTGTGAACTGATACAGACAGTTGTGTCGCATGCAGAAATATATGTGGTTCTGAAAATGCATAAACTGTGGTTTCAGTACGATTTATAGACATCAGCTCTCTTGTGTGTTTTAGTGCTTCACGTTAATCAGAAAGACTCTTAAAAATATCAACAGGTTAAGAGGATAAAACGGGTAAACTGCTATTAAGAAGGACCAACAAATCAAATGTTCCTCTAAGTGTCTCTGGCTTGACATCGTAATTTGATAAACAACCGTGTCGCTGCCTACAGATAAACTTCAAGCTTCACTAAACCCCTGCATGCCAAGATGGAAGACAATGTAAGAAGTGATGTCCATTCACACAGCCTCCATAGGAAAGGTGACATGATGTCTTCTGACAGCGGCAAAGAAGACATGGGTAGAGCCAAGTTAGCTTGACCTTGGACCCCTGACCTCTAATGTATGGGAGGAGTCACACGCAGCCAATAAGAAGGTCTTTGACCTGTTTAGATTTGCACCCGAAAGAAAATATCGCCTTCACTTTCTACAGCATTAAAGATATGGACGATAATATAATTTATGCAATTGGCACAATAGACTGAAGCCACCAATAACATGCAAATATTTGTGAGTGAGCAAGAGGGCAAAAGATGGAGACAGAGATGCTGAGAGGAAGAGACAGAGAGGTGAGTTTATGGTGGTCTGATTTCCAAAAAGTGCCTCTACTAGTGAGTGCGGGTTTTCCTGCTGCTGTGTTGCAGTGTGCTGCCTGAGATAGCTGTCAGAGGCATTTTGGTGTGATATCTGACAGATTTGCTAAAGACACTCGTCTCAGGGCACTACTCTATATATCGTTAGTTTAATGCACAATGACATGACCAATTATAGCGAGCTCCATGCTCAAATAGCATGTCAAAACCTGTGTATCAATCCATTAGATCCTGTCTCCCATCACATTAAGTGGTACCTTTAGCTATCTGTTCGGCACGTAAAGGAAAATGCTGACGGGATGGAAAATCTGCCGGTGCTGTTCACAGAGTTGATGTCTTTTGGAGAAGGAGGTTGCCTCTCTCTCTCTCTCTCTCTCTCTCACTCTCTCTCTCTCTCTCTCTCTCTCTCTCTCTCTCTCTCTCTCTCTCTCTCTCTCTCTCTTCTCTGCTTCTTTGTCTTTCTGCCTCTCTCTTTGCCACTCTCTCGCTTATCCCAGCTACCGAGCGGGGAAAAAAATGCGTAAACAATACATCTCCATAATGGCCTGCATTGTTTACTTAGCTCTGAAAATGTATTTGTGCAAAACTCTAAAATGCATTTAGGAGGAATCATTCACTCTGTGTAAAGCCTTGTTGACATTGGGGTGCTCTCAAAAGCAGGGGAAGTGTCATAACAACATCATATATCACGGTATCAATTGGAATAAGAGGATGTGACGTGCAATAATACGAACAAACCAGTACATTCGACCAGTAGCCGTTCTGCCTCTCCCAGTATTCCTGCATCAACCTGCTTTGCCGGCCATGACAGTGGGTGGGAGGAGGTGTGTGATTTAGTGCGGTTGGTCCTAACGACCTCTCTGTCCTTGTGACGAGGACACACAGCCTCAGGGCGCTGGCATGGAGGATGTGCCTTGGACCGCCTGGCACCTCGCCTGGCACCACGCGTGGCAACACGTCCACAGTCTGCCGCCGCTCTGATGGATTGGCCTGTCTCTGGTGCCACCTTCATGAAATCACTTTTTGATTTGTTGTCATGTTTTTCTCCTTTTTTTTCCCTGCTTCTTGGGTTTTTCACGGGTAAGAACACCCTCTGGTCAGGTATTACAAGAGTGATTAAATTAACCTTCAATAAATCAGCATAATAGAGCATTACCTGCGAGTGTGTGTGTGCGTGCTTGCCTGCCAGCCCGGCGGTAGGAAGGTGTGCGTTCAGGAGGTCAACATCAAACGTCCATTCATGACTACTGCATGAAACACTGATGCCCCGTGGCTGAAGCTGCTCTTTCCAATGTGCCATTTCACAGGAAACACATCAATAAGGCGCGATTACAAGGCTGACAAAATTAATCTCAACTGTCATTTCATAGAGCCCCAGTTTGAGAGTGCTCTGATCAAGTTACATTAGTGGGAAGCAACTGACTGTTTTGGAGAGGAATCAAAATCCATTTGACTTCCTTTCTATTTGCCAAGGGCTTATTATCATTGAGAACCATTTCTTATTAGAAACAAATGACATTTATGAGTGCATTCTAATCTAGGTTCCTGAGTTTAATACATATCATACTATAACTGTGGAGCTTTGTTTCCTCAGTTAGTGCAGGAAAAAACATATGAAGCAGAGAACTAGGACTTTGTGTGGGTGTACACAGCCTTGTAATGCAAATAGACCATTGTCCTTTAAGCAGTGGTGGAAGAGAAATCTTACCAACATAAAAGGAGAAATAACACACTTTAGAAATATTACATTATAAATAAAAGTCCTGAAATTAAAATGTTAACGTTATAATCCTTAAAATCATAACAAATAAAACCCTGTTTGTGATATTCATGGATGCACTTTTTCAGCAATAACCATTTAATGTATTTTATGTTCTGTAATTACTATCTCTCTCTCTCTCTCTCTCTCTCTCTCTCTCTCTCTCTCTCTTATATATATATATATATATATATATATATATATATATATATATATATATATATATATATAACTCTATATGTAGTTCTCATTGTTAGTGGCAGAGTCCGCCTTTCCTGCACTTTATTCAAATGTCCTTTATGCACTGGAGGGTTTCACAGGAAACTATGTACTGTTTTTATTTCTGACAAAAGAGTTGCTCAAGGAGTGTCTCATGTTGTATTAAAGTGCAGTTGCTGTTGCCACCTGTGACTATGGGTGTGACCACATCAACCAGAATTGCAACTTTAAGTAAAAGTACATATTATCAACAAAGAATATCCTTTCGTTGTCCAAAATGGCACCATTTCAATTGGTTGATTTTAATACATATTATTGAACTATTAACACGTATGTATTTACATGTACATAGCATCTTAATGGAGAAAAAGTTTTAACATTTTAGATAAAGTTTTAATCTGCAATGATGCATTCAATTTCATGATGCATTGTGATCATAACTTTGTAAATGTTACGAGTAACTATCGTGGTGAAATGAAAAGTACAAGTGAAGTATGAAGTCACATGAAATTAAAATACCTAAGTAGAGTACAAGTACCTTAAAATAATACTCAAGCACTGCTCTTGAGTAAATGTACTTATAGTTAATATTAGTGTCATAGAGTAAGATAGGTAACCTACTTTATAAAAAAGTGATGCCTAAAAACAGTTCTCAAAACAAGCTGAGTTGGCAGACCTGTTTCATGGAAACAGAGCGTTTTCAAGACTAAGAGTACTTTGCTGTGTGATTTGTTTAGATGAGCAAATCCCATAATAGAAAATACAGCATTTTCAAAACAGAGCTTACTGTTTCTCATCATAAAACTCTTTCCTGACAGAGAAACAAGCAAAACCTCAGACAACTCATTCTTTCCATCTGCGCTGTCTTCGGTGTCCTTCAAGAGCAAATCTTGACAGCTCTGTCCAGAGGAGGAAGGCAAACTCAGGACATCTGCTTCTCTGCTTCACGGAGACATGGCAGGGATTTTGACACAGAGTGTCAGGGTAATCTGACAAGACAAGCCTCATGTTTTATCGGAGCGTTCAAAAAATGTGCCGCCGTCGCTCTGGCTCGTGTCTTCCGTACATCATTCTGTCTTCTCCTTGACTGTTATGCATTGCGTAGGTGGCATTGAATGTCCTGTAAAAAACGACGAAAGAGGGTAGAGAAGGAAAGAGAGGGACAAAGAGAGAAAGAGAGAGAGAGAGAGAGAGAGAGAGAGAGAGAGAGAGAGAGAGAGAGAGAGAGAGAGAGAGAGGGAGAGAGAGAGAGGGAGGGAAAAAAGAGGAGTCAGACCCGTGACCTCTTCGGCCGTGCGATGTGTCTGGAGCTGGCAGGGGACGCAATTGAGAGTGACACTCCTGGTTGGAGCTGCCAAACTGCCACTTCCTGTCCTCTTTATTCACACATAGCAGGAGTTTAAGCTGGACGTTTGAAGAGCAGAGAACAGACATGTGTCTCCTTGTACAGCATCGCTTCTGACTGTCATTATTGTGGTTCACGACCACTCCGTCAACGTCACAGTCCCGCACCCATCTGCGAAACAAAGACAGGAAAATGGGTGGAAATGAAAGAAAAGGAGTGTAATGGGTCAAGACATGAGTTTGTGTGTGTTCTCTTCCTTGTAATTGACTGAAATATAAAACTTTTTTTGTCATCATTGCTCCCTTTGTTCAAATCTTTATGCCTCCTCTGGTGCATCATACGATTTGGGAGTCCTCAGTGGCTCAGTGTGATCAAATTGCCGTAGAATTGGAGAAATTGGACTCATAATTTTGATGTTTTGTGTTGAATAACCCTTTAACTTTGTTAGGATCAAGTTTGTCACTCTCCCTCTTCTGTGCTCTCCTTTAATGGCTTTGTTTTTCTCCTTCCCAGCATCACTAATAATGCTTTTGCCTGAGATGGGTCACTTTCACCAATACAAATAAGATTCAAAGTCATGTGTCCAGTGCCAGGTTTTCATTGAATTCTGTCCCCTTAGGTCAAGTTTGTTTTATTTCTCTGATAATCTTGTCTTTCATGCCTTTGTCTTACCATTATATCCATCTTTGTTTCTGCTCTTTTCTTTATTTTTTTTCGATCTCTCTCCGCACAGGCACAGACTCTTTCACTCGCACACGCACACATTATCCTTGGGCTATTACCAGGATAAGTCAATTTGATCCATCCAAGGCAGTGGATGTCATTTTATTCATATATTTTCAAGCCTAGTGACTTTATTAAAGGCTACTGCTTCAATCTATCCTGAATGGATGAATGCACCCACTGATGAAACACAGGAAAAAACGAGGCCCACACAGCCTGAAATGACCACAGACAATCAGCCTGTCATTTTCAAACATGTTCTCAAATTCTGTGTTTTATATGCAATCGAATACAGCTTGGTGATTCCGAAGCTTTTGGCACAATGTTTTCTATTCATCTGTGAGTGAAGAGACAGAGAGCTGCCTGCCCGCCTTCCAATGACAAGAGAATGGCTGTTGAGACTTCCAGCTTGGGGGAAAAAATGAGATGTTACAGTCAGTGGAGGCACGGAGCAGAGAAAGTTGGAGACGAGACAAAAATGTGTCTATTCATGCCAACTGGTGTCCTGACCCTCCTCCAGGCTGCCATTGCCTTCTGTCAGAAGGGGGAATTAAAGGGCCATTCACCAGACTTGAAGATTTCCACATCTTTCCACCCAGGCCTCTTCCATTCCCTCTCACCCTGCTATTACTCCTCTCAGGTCAGCGCTGATACCTAATAGGTGCTGAAAGAGGAAACTTCCCACTGAGGTTCATTCAGGAAAAGAGAAGCAGTTTCTGTCTCTTTAAGATGAGTATGGAGATGCCAGAGTGCACACGGCCAACTAGCCTTCCAGAGCAGAGGGGAAGGTCATGTAGAGTTCAGAGTGAGAGTGATGACGGATGGCTGTAGAGGGATTCTGGTGTCTGCTGGTGCACCTCAAAGACCAGGCTTCGCTGACTGTGAACAGGCCAGGCCGTGCTGGGACTAGACCAAGGACAGCCAGGGCTGAACCCAAGTCACAGCGCTTTCAGACTGCCATTAACGGGATCAACATCTCATGGAGAGCCTGTTCTTTCTCTGCTCAGACATCAACACCAAGGTTTGGGCCATCAGTGAGTTTGTTAGCTGCAAAAAAATAGTTTTGGAAGATGCTGAGCATCACTATTTCTAGTTGAAGATGTACAATAATGGTTAACTATGGTTCTGTCCCAAGAAATGGCCCCTGAAGTTCAGCTTACTCGTAGGAGAACTTGTGAAAACAGTTGTTCTTGAGGGAGCTTTCTAAAGTTAGAAATGTTTTGTCAATTTCTGAGGTGGTCATTATTACCCCCTTTTATTGTACCCCTTTAAAGAGAAATTTGGGTATTTTTGACAATGTGGGTCTCTTTCTTATATTCTGTTCATAAGATTGTATTCACTAACTGTTGCAGAGATTCGTAAACACTCTGACAAGAACACAATGTTGATCAGAGGCCTCCTGCAGTTGTCCATCACACTTCAATCTAAAAGAAATCTTTGTGTCCGACTGAAAGTAAACACAGGGAGACATTCCTACACCTGAGCTGCATAGCAAATCCACTTGATGTCAAGGAGTTGACCATTTTCGGCAAACGGTTGCACAGCTTTGGGGGAACTCTCAAATAATTCAAGCAGCAACAGAGATTCTAATGATACAAAGATCCACCCTTTAGATTGTGGTGGAGGAGGTTGCAGCAGCAAGCAGTGTCGCATGAGGGAGTCAGCAGATAGTTGTGAGTCCTGACACAATAGCTGATACTCTTGAAGGAATTTGAGTGGATGTTACTAGTCAGCTGGTAACCAAACAGAATATGCAAGATACTTAACATGATGATTAAGCTAACACAACAGCTAACAATTGGATTTAATACTTATATTATTAAGACTTACATCAGCTGTGATACTGTGCATTGCAAGGCTGTTTTTCCTAGGCAACCCCTCAGCTAACTTTCCTGCTGCATTCATGTGAGCAGGGCCGGCGATTGCTATAGGCGAACTAGGCGACTGCCTAGGGCGACAAATGGGTTGGGGGCGCCCTCACAGCACACATTTCAGCACTGAGAGCAATTCGCGACCACGCGACCGGGGGGTGGCGCTGGCTCCCGCGAGCAGGGACGATTCAGCTGTGAGTTTTCTCATCAAGTACAGATGAGCATATTGAGAAACGGCGCTGTAAACGTCTTAACGCTGATTGGCCAAGACACGTCACATCAAAGATGTTCTATTACGGAGATGACAACAACTCGACCAAACATCAGATTTTTTTTGTCGAGAAAACGGGACGCTGATTGGCCAAGACTCGAGACGTCACATCAAAGATCTTCTATTGCAAAGATGGCTCACTCTAAAATAAAATCGTTTGTGCAGTCTGAAAAATGTGCGCGATCTGAATCTATTGCGCGGCCACTTTGACTGGTCTAAACCATCTGGAGCACAGGGACGAAAACGAAAAAAGAAAGAAGAGGAAAAGAAAGTCAAGTATAGAGGTAAGTCTTCTCATCTCAGCCATTAAGGTGTCAAACAAAATACATTTAGTATTGTGCATCACCTAATATTGGACGTTTCATTGCTGTCACTTAGGGTAGCTATAGCTAGCTAGCAACTGTTACTTTGCTAATTTGCTACGTAGGCTATTACTAGCAAACGTAACTTCACTGATAACCTACATGGATGTACATGTCAAAAGACCAGTATCTGGATAACGTATGCTAGTTATGAAAAGTACAGTTGCTGTCTACATTCATTATAAATGGCATAAGTTCTGTTTAGTGAATTCACAACTACCAGGTGCATACACACACAGTAACCATTTTGGGGATAGTGGTGGTGTTCACCCTTCTGTACAGTTCCTCCCCAGGAATATACTAAAATGTATATGTGTTTATTTTTTATTTTTGTTTTAAATTGGCCAGATGCACTCAGGCAATGTTTTCAGAGGCCGGCACCTGCTGGAGAAAGGACGCCTGATTCGCCTCCCTCTGAACTTTGTAAGTAGCCTACACAACTAGTACTATTGTTGCTGTTTTTGTTATTATTATTATTATCAATTATTACTTTCATAATCACATCACATTAATACTACTAATTGTAATCAGTAGCATTATCTGGCCTTGTAGCAGTGGTGGCAGTAATTGTAATTTATCTACTACAAGTTACATGGTCAGATAAAATTTATTTGTACAATGCAACTATGTGGTAGGATGATATAAATGACCAAATGCAATTGTGTAACGCACAGCATGGATGAACTCTGTATTTAAATACAGCTGCAGGAGAAGGGACATCCAGTAGTACTCAACCTGTACTTAACCTGTCAAACCTTGTTAACCATAGTCATTCCCTATACAGCTTGTATCATGTTTTGAGGTTTGTTCAATAAACATATTTGAAAAAAAGTGTTTTGCACAGTTTATGGAGTTAATTTAATCCTAACTTTGAGCGTGTAATAAATTATTTAAAATAAAAAGAAAATGTTCTGAAACTATTCTGGTGTTTGTTGTCCATGCACCATTTATTGTTGATCAGCAATGTAGAATAGTAGAATTATAAGTGGGTGAAAAACTGCTATGCATAGGTCTCTTCAGTGATGTAAAGTATTGTGTGTGTGTGTGTGGGGGGGCGCAAAACTCAATCTCGCCTAGGGCAACCAAAGGGCTAGAGCCGGCCCTGCATGTGAGCATGGCGGTTTGTTTACAGTACATGAGTGTGAGGCTGTTGCTCACTTTCCGTGTTGCTTGTGCGCATGTTAGATGTATCGTAGTGAACACAGGAAGATGAGTTGTGGCTACAAGTTTCCGAATAGCAAAAACGTACAGACAAGGCAGGTATTGTGCACACTATGCAGTTTTGATACAATGTGAGTCTATTTCCTAAAGTGAGACTCTAGTTGTGGCTAATCACTCTAGAAATGAATCAAGGTATGAATAGGACTATTGTGTATGTAGCAAACATTTTTAAAGCGTTGACTACAGTCACCAACTCAGAATATCAACACCTCAACCTGAAATCTACAGCTGTTGGGAGTGCAGGAGGCATGCCGTGCCGTTTGCTAGAACAGCAAGGGATTGCTTTCTGTGTTCACCTCCAGTCAATAAATATGAATATAATATAAAAACAACATATTGGGATAATTTCCAACAATTTGTTTCTCATGAAGCTGTAAATGTCTTACAAACCCAGAGTAAGTAATCTTTTTAGAAATCTTTGAATTCAGATAGTATAAATGAAATGTAGAGATCAAATAGCTGATTAGTAGCCCCTTTACTATATTATTTGTAAGATAAGAATTTGTTGCTTCAAGGAAGTACTAAAACATTCTGTAGGTGGACACAGAAACAAGAAGTGGAAGAGCAGGGACATCACAAAGACTTTGCATCCACACAGTGAGCTCCAGCAGTAAGTAGCCTTTGATGACATCGCGTGGTCTTCTTAATGCTTTCTGTTTGACTCAACCACACCAAGCGGTAAACCAGAGGCTCCCACAGCTGTAGAGAAGAGAGATATGTGCGAGTGCACGTGTGTGACAGTAACAGAATCAAAATGCATCCGCTCTTGCCTCTGAAAGCCTGCATGCAGCCCCCCACCCCTGTCCTCTCTCCTCATATCAGAGCTGTATCGTTTTGCAAACCTCTGCGGTGATGTTGTCAGGCTTCTTTCTGTGAAGTGGCCCCAGCCATAAAACAACAGTGACGTGAGTGATTGATCCAGCAATGAAGATGGCAATACTCCTCTGCATCAATATGAAGGCAGCCTGCGGGACTGGAGCCCTTTCAGACAGCTCTCTGTTTCTCCTCAGAGGAAAAATCCATACACAATTGATGGCAGTTCAAAGAGAGGCTTTATTGTGGGATATCAAATAAAACATCAGAGAACACAGAGAACGGGAGAGAGAGAGATAGAATGAAAGAGTGCATGTGAGTGAGTGAGAGAGTATGGGTGTGAAAGAGGGGGAGACAGAAAGAGCGATCTGCATTTTGCTTTATCTCCTTTTTGCACCTGAATGGTAATGAACTGGCTTAGATGAAATGGAGAGACTTCATCGTTTCCAGAGGACTTGCAAACAGCAAGTGGATGTCAACAGTATCTATGGCACAATTACCCTATATGATCCTACACAAAAAGGGTATGCAGATACAGAGACCAGGTGATTGTGTGCGAATGAAGACAGCCTAGATAGGCCGGTAGAGGTGTTAAGTATTTATAGGGTTATTTCAGGGTATAAGAGAAGTGCAAGTAAGAGGGAGAGATATCAGTCGTTTCCTGTCTGTTCTCTGCAGCTTGGCCTCCGGCAAACCCCGTTATGATTTCATCAGCACTGCTTCTAATCCACTTACTTAATGAAATACATAATTAACACATCTTAATTGTGGTAGGAACAGTTTTGACTGAAATAATTTCCTGTGGCCACTGCTGCTGTAATTTAATGTGTTCTTCACACCCAATCAAGACCTTTGGGTTTCGGCTGAGGTTTGTCGGTTTTCCCTTCATTTGTTTTCTCATTCTTTTGTTCTTGTTCTTTATGTCTGATTGTTTTACTGTTTGTTGCATGTGCACACAGCAATCTGACTTTAGTGATCACATTTTGATTGATGTTTACTTTATGAGACATACAGTTACACTAATTAATCAAGGATGGAACATTATTTCTTCAATTTTTTTTGTCAGAAACAACTGGTGAGATTTTGACAACATTTTGCAGTTATGCAATTCACTGCTGCAGAAACAATCTGTTTTAATTATGCTCAATAGTCCAGATGAGTTGCCAAAATTACAAGTCAAAACATGTATTGTATAATGTATTGTGTCATAATTGGCTGGGTTTCATTCATACAGTGTTTAATGTGCCCAGGGTTTCTTTTCATTCTGACTCTTCCTCTCTCTCTCTCTCTCACTCTCGCGCTCCGTCTCTCTTTTGCTCTTTGGTCGTGATTGATCGGTGTGTCAGGTATGATGGGGCATCACGGTGTTAGAGAGGGTTTGCAGCTCAGTCATGTGACCGCAGCAGATGGCACAGCTGAGTATTAGAGTGGGTTCACCTGCTGTTTGCTCTCCTGCTTCCTGCTTTACTGCTATCAAATACCACCTAGGGAAGGCAAAGGAGGGGAGGAAGGAGCAAAGGAGAGGGAAATTAAGCAAAAGTTGCAAGCAAGACAGGGAGGGAGAGCAGGTTTAATAAAGAAAGAGCAAGAGAGGGGACAATTGGGAGGGATGGATAAAGACAAGATGACATGAAGAGAGGATGAGTTAGGATGAGGGAGGGATGTGTGATTCTGCAAATAGAGGGGGTGCAAAAGAAGGAGCACTAAAAATGAATGTGCTGTATCCCTATAATGATCTCTTACTCTAATCACCCTCAGCATTGTTCCCTCTCTGCTTCTCTCTCAGTCGTAAGGCTCAAATCATAAGCTCATAATGACGGGATGTGGTCTAGGATCCATTTAACACCCGTTCCAGACCAGTGGATGAGTACAGATAGAGGGGCTGAAGAGACACACAAAGTAACTATGACTGATCACAGAGCCTGGTGACTCCAAGGGACATCCTCTATGTAATTCTCTTAGTGTGGCATAATATCATTTATCCCACAAATTGACATTTGACCTGCAGTGCCCGTGTCGCTCAGAGTTCAGGACTCTGGGAGTGCACTTGAAGGACAGGACACGCATTCATGATTACACACAATGTGGTTATAGCACATGCATAAACACGCATTGCATTTGACACACATGCCTGGACTATAGGCACAAATGCTGCCGCATGAGCACAAGTGCACACAGATAAGAGACATCATTCACACATATACACACATGCTCATTACATATGCATAACCAGCACACAGTGTTGCGGGCATTGCTGACTAATAGAAGCACTCCATGCGGCCTGCAAACATAAGCGCGTTATCAGTGATGAATTCCACCACACCTACCCACCTTGACAGCAGTCCAAGCGACAGCCTCCTCGGCTGCTATCTGCCCTCTACAGCCCTGCTCCTGGGCTGTTTGGGAGTGAGTGGCAGGTGTGTGTAAATGCTGGTGCCGATATGTCACAGGCACCAATCTGCAGTCCCCGGGGATTGTACTGGGAGTTCAGCCTGAGTATCACACCGCGGAGAAAACAATTTCTCCTGCCAATACTCCCGCGCAGATGAGAAATGTTTTAATATTTGCTGCTGCTTTATGGCCGCGGCTGTGACAGTGATGGAGAAAATGTCAGCTTTTTCCACCCTTAAATGCCACTCTTTGTCTCAGTCTGTTTCTTTTCATTGATCTCTGCCTCTGCCTCGGAATCAATAAGGTCCACCAAACAGTCGCTTGTCTGAGAATGCATTGCCGCTTTCCCCTTCTCAGACCTTTCAGCGATACAGGATTTCACACTTTACTTTCTTTGCCTAATTAGTTATCCAATACGGGCCCAGCTTGTGTAAGGCAACATGTACAAAGGGAGGAATAGCATTGTAATTCCACAGCTTATTTAGTTGTCAGTCACTGGAAGGAATGTGTGTACCCCCCCGCCACCAGAGAATAGTCTAATGCAGACATTGTGTTTGGGGAAATTTGTATGTTCCCTTTACTTTCGTTGGCTCTGAGTTGTAGTTGTGTATGTTTTGTCTAACTGCAGCAACATTTACTTCAGTAATAGCACCACAAAAAAGGGACAACAATACCTCCCTTCTTCCCTCCAGCAACTCCAGAGCTCAGCAGAAGCTTGTCGATAGTAACTGACCCAAACTTGCACCCTCACGGGGTGAAGGGTAATTCAGTCAGTGTTGCCACTCAGCTGCAGTCCCTCTTCGGCGCTCCCCTCTGGTGCCGCCGCAAAGAGGGAAGAACAAAAGAGATAGAGCAGTCACAGTTTAAGGCTCGAACAGGATGGTGGATGTTCACCATCGACCGTGGCCCTTAGGAGTGGACTGCTGCTGGAGCCGGTGTCAATCCTGATCAGATATCTGTGATGTCAGTTAAATAGACACAGGAAATGATTGAGACAGACATTGTTTTGTGTTCTCCTTTTAAGTCACACACACATTGCATCAGATGACTGAAAGGTTAAGATTAAAATGAGCAACAATAGGTCCATTTAGCGGAATCGTTGCTTCTGGGGTCATTCAGGGGACGTCAGGGAGAGTGATGATATAATATAACGCATCACTTCCCTTACATGTCGACAGGGCAGACAATTAAAGGTTTGTTCTCAGAAGAAATGTCTCTCATTCCTGAGAGTTAGAGGAGGAGGAGGAGGAGGGGACATGAAACTGATGCCTCCTGAGACTTACCGGACAATGTATTGTTTTTATAGACATGTGTCGATACACACATGAACATTCGGTGTAATTCTGGGAATTCATTAGCTTACAAAATGTAACAATAGAGTTATAGTAAGTCTTGTAATTAATCTTTCATAAAGAAAGGAAACATATGTACAATACCTGGAAGCAGCAAACTCCATGCATGCTGCAGGCAGTTACAGGTTAATGTTTGAAGGGGTTTACAGCTCTCTTTAACAATTGGCATGTTTTCCCTATGGCCTACTACAATTCAATCAATAGTTACAACATGAGCAGCTGTCTCCGAAATGCTTTTTCTGACCTTTCATGTTAGCCTGACTGTCAAACTGTACGAGCAAACAAGTTGTACTCCTTCTGTACAATAAGGAAGCGAGAGCTTTGAAACAATAAATGGCTGACTGGTTTCGGGAACCCAAATAGTCACAGTGAGGTTTTACACTAATTAACATCATTTTAACCCCTTTAAAGGATTCGTTCCACATTCTGGGAAATACACTTAATCTCTTTCTTGCCGAAGGTTAGATGGGAAACTTGACACCACCCTTAAATCTTAGAATAAACACTGTAAACTAGCAGAAATAGATTAGCTCTGTTCAGAGGTAGCTACAATCACCTAATCCATCTATACCAGCACCTCTAAAGCTCACTGATTAACACGCTAGATTTCTTGGCCGTGCACAGTGACTTCCTGGTATCTTGACTTCAGGAAAACATAACCGCAACTTGTCATTTTAAGTGGATTTACATTTTTTCCTTTTAAAAGGTTGACTGTTTCCATCAGCTCCTAGTCTTCATGCTAAGCTAAGCTAACAGTCTCAGTCAGATTCTCAAAAGAGAAAATTACAAAAGCAGCTGACAATGTGACTCAATTACCGCAAATTTCTTGTTTATGATAGTCACCAAAGAGTTGAGGCAAAACCTTTCTGATTTTCATAAAGGTAGTTATTTTTTATCAGGTAAATTGGATTTTGTCTAAACCTTCCTATATGTTTTATTGAACTATCACTCCATACATACAATTTAGCCTAAATGTTTTGTGATTTAGATACCGCCTTCTTAAATCTTAAAAGTCATTGATACTGAAAGAAAGTGTAGGCCTCAGAGACACGCTCTACATGAAGCAGGTCCTTGAGAAAACATGAAACTGATGGCGTGTGTACACGGGGTCTTCAGAACACTAAGGTGCTGCAGCCTGTCAAAGCAGCCCAGTGTCAGGTGACAAGGCATCACGCCACCTCAGACAGAAATGGCCCAGTAACGTCTCTGCCGATGAACCACGGGCCGCAGCTTTGTCCTTCCATCACAGCTGAGTCCAAACAGCAGCCTGCTGCTGTCACTGTCTGTTAATGTGTCGCCACATAAACAACTGCCAAAACTGCGTCAATGCTTTGCTTTCTTATGAGCCGTTATCATTATCGCTTTGTTTCAGCTCGCTTTGGCTGTTTTTAGAATGTGTGCTGGTCAGCGTTAATGAGACGATGTGACATTGTTGTGGGTCTATGAAGGAAGTGAAAAAACATTGTTCTCTGTGTAACTGAGTTCATTTAGTCAAGTACTGTTGGGATTTTAAGGTTCCACTTTACTTGAGTATTTTAATTTAATGCTACTTTGTAGCTACTTACACTTGCACATTGCAGATGGAATTATTGTACTTTCTAGCTCACTTAATTTATCTAACAGCAAGAGTAACTATACATTGCTGATGATAAAGGATAGCAGTACCTCAGTGCTTTGGGACTTGAGTTGGGAACCAGCGTGTTGATGTCCAGAGTATGAACTGTTCACCTCCTGGACACTGACAAGACACTGGACCCCCAAACGCTCCCTGGAACTGTGCAGTAGCTGCAATTAGGGTGGGCTAAATGCGGAGGCTACATTTCACTGTGCTGTATACAATACAATGTGTGGTATTAAAGTTGAATTACTTAATTGTGCAAGATATTGTTAAAGATGAAATAATACCGTACAACATGAAAATACTCCTCACTTTAAATACTTGGTGACGTTGCTTTAAAGAAGTCCGCTGGGGCAAGAAACACAAGCAGTCGGACAATCAGAAAGATTTGTCATGTGATGTGAGATCTGTCTGTTATAAACATCCTTTACAGTATTACAGACTGATTTCCTGATTCAACCTTGACTTACTGCGCAGAAATTTCCTGTGAAATGATTTTACTGAAATTATGGTGCGCTAACATCAATCATTAAACTGTTTGCTTGTTTACGATCTATCTGATCATCTGACCACTTGTGTTTCTTGCTCTGTCTGACATTGTTCCTGTCATAGTAACACTGGCCAAAACTATGACAATAATACTCAAGTTGCTTCCTGTTAGTTAAACTGGTTTTGTTGTGTTTGCCTGATCATTCACACACACACACACACACACACACACACACACACACACACACACACACACACACACACACACACACACACACACACACACACACACACACACCTACACACACAGTGTCAGAATATGACCAAATATAGTCTTGATCTCTAGCTCGCGACAGCCTTTGACATTCTCACTGGCTTTTGCTTCACCATGAACAACAACCAATTCTATTGATTTTTGCAGCTAAAACAAAAGAAAACAAAAGCAATCTTGTAGAATCTGATTGAGCAAACAAATCATCTCTGAGAGAAAATACCCGCTGAATAGCATTTGAATGCTGGCATTGTACAACATGTTTTCCTCTGCCACACATCTTCATAGTATTCTGCTTAATCCTCTTTTCCACAGTCTAGTCTGAAAAAGGCCTTTCACTCTGTGGCCTAAGGGACATGAATAATTGTTGATACAGAGGCTGTTTCATAAACTCCTAACACTGTAATCACACTCTGACAGATGTATGCCTACTACATATAATCACACACACACACACACACACACACACACACACACACACACACACACACACACACAACCACAGAAACACACACACAGATTTAACCCCCTCTTTCTTTTCCCAGTGACTCACTGCTCATATCAGCATAATGACCGCAGACTGATCCAGCCCACAGGGGCTGAGGGTTGGAGCAACACTGGGTTCTGAATAAACAATGAATGACGCGCGAGGAGGGGCTGGATGTGGCCGTAAACTTGTGTGCGTTTCACAATGTAAAAGGATACTCATAGTCTGCCGACACTGACCATGCTGCAATGATTTAATAACAGGCCTGCTGTTGAGTTGCAAGACTCATATGAATCCAGGATGTTTAGTTTTTCACATGACGGGCCTTCAGTCCCAGAAAGCATCAGCTCGATCCTTCACACCTCCTGAAACTTTACATTTGGTGTTATTGCAGCGGATTATGAAATGAATGACATTTGACCAAATGCAGAACAATAGCTCGCAACCTAACCTTTTGTCCCTTGCTAAGTGGCAGTATCCTGGTATAGATTCTGCGACGATGAAGCATGAATAGTAATTGTTTACCTGCAGTTGGTACAATGTCAACAGACTAATCCATCACATGCACCCTGTCTACTTATTTATAGACAAGGGGAATAAATCAGGCGAGTGGATGAAAGTTGAAAAGACAAACACAAGGACACAAATAGGAGTCCCATAGATAATCCTTTAAACATTTTTAATCAAGACGTCAGCAACAGGAAAGATGAATGAAGCATCCATCTATCTGTAATTAAACCTGTGCATCATCATAATGTAGATATAATGTGATAAACAGCCAGACGGTGATATACTGATACTAATAGTGCAGTGAATGATTTGAGCTTCATCATCGCTTGAGGTTTGCATTGTAATACTGAAAGTAAATAATTTGAGCTCTATTGGCATTATGATTTTACATAATGAAACTCTGTGCTGATGGATACAAACTAGTGCATAAGTCAGTGTCTCAGATTGGATGATTTTGATTACCAACACATAATGAACTCTCTGAAGAAAACCCATGCAAACCGCTCCTATAAATATTATAGACAGTAAACGCATCCCTAATTCTTTGGATGACATCAGCAATGATATGAAATTCAAATATTGAGATATCTGGTCCATGACTTGTATTTCTCTTTACATTTTTATAGTCATCTGACTGCATCATGTTACCACTGGGAATCAACATTTCACTGGAAGGCAGTGTCATAAAAAATCTTCCCAGGGTTTAGCAGAAACGATAAAATCTTTGAAAATCTGTTTGCAACATGTTTGTCTTGTGATCCGTCGGACGCCTTCAACAGTGTTGCTTTCACTGCAACCGCTCCATCGTTGACTGGGAAAATCCCCCTCCCCCTCATTTGTTTATACGCAAGTGATAAGAAAACACTGCCAATACTTATAAGGGAAATGGAGCATGCATCAAAATTTTCCACAAGCCTCATTTTGAAGATTTTCAGAAATGCTCTGTCACTCTTTTTTGCGTCGCACGCACACTTGGTGTGCTGTCAGGAAGTGTTCTCTCCAACGTCTTTTTCATCAAATTCAAGGAACGGGAGACGGCACAACACCTTCAGACACTCAGACGTGCAGCATGACGACTGGAGAAGGAATGCAAAGAGACAGGAACACACAAAAAACACTGTTAATCTTTGCAAAGTGTGTTTCCTTCACTGGGAGATTCAAGCTGATTCTATCTGCTCCAAAAAAATAAAAAATCCCGCTACAATGCTAACTTTCAATGTCATTGGATTTGTCTGCGTGTGAGGAGAAGGGCGGGGTTGGGAGCAGGGGTGTGGGTGTGGGGCTGAGATTACAGTGAATGTCACCCTACCTCCTCTCTCAATCATCCACTTTCAATCCATCGCCGTCCCGGGGTTTGCGAGACAGCTTGGCGATGATGCCAGTAAAATGGGATCAATAGCATAGGGAAAAACGGACCAGACAATCTCTTACCCCCTTGAACTTCTGTACCCATGATTGATTTGTCCCCTGCCACAGCAGAGGAGACATTAGAGACACGGAACATGTGTGTGGCTGCACATGTGTGTGTGTGTGTGTGTGTGTGTGTGTGTGTGTGTGTGTGTGTGTGTGTGTGTGTGTGTGTGTGTGTGTGTGTGTGTGTGTATGTGTGTGGGTCTGTGTACGTGTGTTGAAAGCATGTTTTTGTAAAAGTGGGATGTCTGCGTGTGTGTGTGTGTGTGTGTGTGTGTGTGTGTGTGTGTGTGTGTGTGTGTGTGTGTGTGTGTGTGTGTGTGTGTGTGTGTGTGTGTGTGCTCAGTGATTGATGATCTGAAGCGCACACACATCATCAGCAAGGCATTTGCGAGGTGTGTGAGTCAGGAGCTGTCATCCCCCTCAGTCTCCCCAAGCAGAGGCCTCGGCTGCTGATTTATAGTAAATCATTAAAATCTGCTTATTATTGCGGCAGCTCATCACCCTACCCCCCACCCGCCCCCCTCCCTCAGTCCCCATAACCAGCCCCTCCCCTGGCAAAAACTTGCCACGCCACTGCAGAGACACACACATTCTCTGACCAGCTCAGCGACACTAACTTATATACACACAGAGTGATGGTCAGCAGGTTCTGGCACATTAAATCCATTTCTGACGCGTGTTTGAAAATAAATATAACAGATGTCTTGTTTCATAAACATCGGCTGAAGAAGCCAATGAAAGAATCTGGCTGCGTTCCTGAACAACAGCTGGAGCAGAGTGGAAGTATCTATCCACAAAGAAATGAAGAAGAAAAAAGGGATGGAGAAACTTTCTTATGGGCACTCATGCTCTAATGTGCATAAACACACACATACAGACACACACACACACACACACACACACACCTGCACACCTGCACACCTCTGCTGTCTTCTGTCTATGAAACTGAAAATGTGATGTGACTTGAACACTGACAGGTGTGTTTGTCAAGGATGTGGCTGTCACTTCAAATCAATGGACGGGAGCATCTTCCCAGGGAGACTTTCCACTTCTTAGGGTTTGACTGGTTACACTGCGCTTCAGTAGGTTGGAGAACAGTAAGTTGTCAAAGTGGCATTCTGGCAGCCCCGCTTAGGTGTCATCAGATCAAAATAATCCCAGAGTAGCTCATTTTAGCTTTTATTTCATTAAAAATATAGATTCCACAGGCCGTTATACACTGACTCATGTGGTGAAAAATAAAATCATTATCTGGGCGTCTATCCATCTGAAGATCGTTAGCATGAACAAATCCGAGAATCACTGTTTTAGAGGCGTACTATTCAAGCGAGTTGTGCAGGGCACAGAATAAAATGATGATAATCATTTCCACTGAATAACTCAAGTGAGAATCACAGCTTGTCTATTGTCGCTTTGCGGTGCGTGGTTTGTCAAATGCTTTTCAATTACAGCCTTTAACTTGAGGCACTATCACATCCCCATGAAGTGATTTTAATGGAGTTTGGTGCTATTGTTTGTTATGCGAGACAGGTCTTTTCAGCAGAGAGAGAGAGAGAGAGAGAGAGAGAGAGAGAGAGAGGAGGTTTGAAACTCAAATGAACTTTGGGCGATAACGCGACACGAGCGGCTGAGCAGGGGAGTAGCTGTGGGCTTAAAACTAGTAACTTCCTGTCACTGGTATTTAACTGAACATGTGTATTGTACGATATGAGGGCGGTTACTCGACTACACGTACGCCTAAATTTCAAAACATGGTTGCCGGCATCTGATTTGGCAGATACAGCATTTTGGGGCCTGATTGCTGTCTCCAACACCCCCCAATCAGTCTGTCCTGTCCTACTTTTCTCTTCCAACCCTCCCTCTCTCGCCCCTCTTTTTCTCCCTCCCTGACACGTACAGTATAACAACCTCCTCTCCATTCTGTCTCTAAAGCTCCTGGATCCGCGGAGCACAGGTGCAGGACTGCGGGGCTACAGCCCACAGGCCCTGGATGCTGAAACGGGAGAGGCGAGCCGGCACACATGCAGAATTACAACACCTCCATTTCTCACACTGACATAATCCCCATGTTTTATTTGTCCCCTTGTAATTCTTTTTATATCTTGGGCTTATGTTCTTTGGCATCCATTCAATCCCAGCCTCGGGACACAGGGCTCTACCAGGCCCATATGTGTGCCTTGCTCCAGTTAACGCATATTAGTTCCTTTGTAACTGTGACTAAACTGGCACATCTCAGCTGGGAGATGCTCCGGCTTTGACTGACAGCCCGTGTCTGGATCCTGTACTTTGAGTCTTGCGCAGACTTGTCAAACACGGCCCTGTCAGAGCATCTCTCACTCTGCTGTCAAGCACAGGTACCACGGAGAGCTGCAGAGGGTTCACAGCTCTGACCACCTCTCTAAATTTGCTTACACTCCATCTGTGTGTGTGTGTGAGAGAAGTATAGAGAATGAATATTATATCACACGCCGCTGTTCCACAGTGTTACTTTTACCAAAGCTGAGTCTTCGAAGCATGTTGCTGGCATGTTCCCTCTTTTCCTCAGTAGAGAGAATCCTACGGGAAAAAAACTAAGTGAAACATTTGTCACGCTCACGATTTGGCCAGATTGCCTGCGAGAGAGGGAAAAAAAGGGAGACTTGTATACCCTGATCAGATCAGTCACGAAAATTACATCGAGAAAGCTTTTCCAATAACAGCTTGATATTAGGACTTCAGTGCTGTGTTGATGTATGTTGTCGGCAGAGAGAATCTGTTAAGTCTGTGCCATGTGATGCCAACAGTCTTAAATATTGTTTTCACAACTGTGCAAGCTAATTACCTTTAATTTTTCATCTGTGCTCCAAGGGTTGTAAGAGACTGTGATTAGTGATTCATTACTTCTCATTACCTGGCCTGTCAAACTGTTTCCTTTACTTATTCAGGCTGATTAGCTGTACATGTCCCGCCTCTCTCATTGAGGTTGGGAAAGAGACCTCAAAAATGGTCTGCAGATAAGCAACTGTAAATAGTAATAATGATGAGAGGGATAACAATCAGGAGCATGAAGAACAGGGAAACAAGAAGAAAACAAAAGATTATGGTGATCATTTTCACAATGGAAAGAAAAGAAAGAAAGAACAAAAGAGAGAAAGACTTTATCTATTGAGCCAATTTGCATTTTTCTAAACTTAACTTTTCAACATTTCACTTAATATCAATCAAAAAATGAGATGATTCTGATCTGGGGTTGATAGATAACACCCAAGCCATCAGAGATACTATGAGATGGCATATCCGCCTTTTCTCCAGAGAAGGGTTATTTATAGGTGTCAGAGAATGAGGATTGATTTACTGCAGGTAAACAGGATGTCATTCTCAGCAAAAAGGTCAAGGTGAGCCAAAGCTCCGGTGGATAAAATACGGGGATTCGGCATCCGTGTATTTCACTTGTCTGTCAAGCCAATCAGGCTGTGGAGGCATGACAGGACCCGATCACATGCAAACTGCCTTTTTAGATAAAGCGATGACACGATGAGTCCTTGAGTTCAAACGTAAAACAACACCGGGAGTGCTGAAAAAAAACAGGGCTGCACGCTAGAAAGATGAGCCCTTACGAAGCAGCTACGAGCCTGAGTATGACATTGACTACGGTTGTGAGACGTTAACTAAAACATTCATCACCGTTAGGAGTAATTAACAAACTTCCCCTGCATTAATTAAAGGCCCTGCTTTAAGGGAAAGTGCGCTTAATTAGGAGGTTTGACAGGATGAGGCCTTAGGGATGATCCATATCCAGAGGGCTGTTGGAGGGGTACAAGTGACAGAATTTACACAAACGCTGTGAGTTTTTGCAGCATTTCTTCAAATCGCCACAAAACTCTGTGCCCTTGGTCAACTCACGAGCTGGTCTGGTCTGGTCTGATCTGGCTTGGCGGGGCTCTGAAAAACTATTGACAGGTATGACAGGTCTCCGATTAGCCAGTCAGCTGGAGGCCCAGACCTTGTCACCTGTCAGCTAGAGAGATGAAGAGTCGAGCGAGCAGATGAGGAGGAGGATGAAGAGGGCAGGTAGAGAAATTGAGGGGGAAAGGAGTGGAGAGAAAGTACTGGTGGCAGTGGTGGCATAGCTGACGGGGTACACACAAATACATGAAGCAGCGATAAAAGTGCATGTATATCAGGCCTGAGTCACCTGCAGAAGTGTTTGTCAAGCAGTCCATTACAAAAACCAGAGGGTTTGAGGATGACAAACGTGTACCCAAAGAATCTGTGATTGGATCGGGGATTAAGCGGCTGGCGTGTCTCTGAAGGGAAACAGGGAAAAGACGAACGGACACAGAGTGGAAGAAAGAGAGAGAGAGATGGACGGGATGGAAAGGGGACAGTAAACGAATGTCAGACTGCCCAGGCAGGGAGACAGAGTGGCAGAGTGGGTGGGCTTTGACAGACACATCTCACACAGGCTGACAGCTCCGTCAATAGCCCCAGGATGGCCACCCTGATTGACAGCTAGCAGGTGGCGCATGAATGGAGTTGTCAGGCCGACTGTCAGTCAAAGTCACAACGCTGTGGCTACAAGGCCCCGGCTGAACAGGCACACAGCTGCCCAAGGTGATCTCTGGGTGTACAGGCGGGCTTTTGGCACAGGAGGCTGAGGCAGCTCAGATCATGCTAAAATTACCATACACGGCAGTGGCAGCACACAATAGCTGTGTTGATTGGGCCTATTTCATACTAGTGGCCAGATCTGGTACATACACACATGGCTGGTTCCACTCAATTTACAAAAAAACGTAAGAAAAAAAGGACTTGAATGTACTATCGATGCATCTCTGCAGTTTTTCCATTTCCTTGGTTCCCCTTAATTGAGCATTGTTCCAGCACGAGGGCATGAAGCATAGGAGTTAATGGGCAATAATTATATGTGAGAGAGGCTTTCTCCCTGGAGTGGAATCCAGAACAAATGGAAGCTCCGATGTGCAACATTCTACTTCATTACATCTGCTGCGATTAAAGCCCGAACATCTGGCACCGTATCCTGACAGATAGACGAGACTTCTGGACTGGAAGGGAAATCGAGCGATATTTACAAAAATGTAACACAGGGTATTTACTGGATGAAAGAACAAGTGCTTTGGGCAGGCACGGTACATTCTCCCTATCGGACAAGTGTTGAACTGATAGATGCGTGTAAACACAAGTAAATCGTTTGGACAATTCTGACAAAATGAACGGCACTAAATACCTCGCTACACTTTCACATCACAACGGACTTTATTATTATTATTATAGGCAGCTTCTTTGCTACAGATAAATACGTACTGTGGCTCTTCAAGTAAACACTGGAATGTACATCAAGGTTGGTTGTTAACTCTTTTTTCATTTTTTTCATTTTTTTTTTTAACAATTTCAATCTTTCTAACCCCTTCGAGGTGAAGCTAAAACAATAATCATGAATGTCTGTTTCTGCTGTTGCCATGACAACATCAAGTCTCACAAAGTGATGTCATGCCGATCTGGTCTCTTCCTGGTGCAAGCTTATCTCCCGTGATGCTCTGAGGCAATCTGGAGGGCCTCTGGGGCGTGTGCGAGCGCCGGAGGCGGCGGTCGGGGTAGAGGCTGTTGTCAAATGGCTTGCGGTGGACACAGAGGACGTGGGTCTTCAGGTTGCCCTTCTGGGAGGCGCTGTAGGGGCAGTACCTGCACTGGAATGGCTTCCGAGCTGGGAAAGACAGAGAAGGCAGACAGAGAAAACAGACTTAATACAGTTGCAGAGCTCAAACCTTGTCCCAGCTGACCACTGTGAGCCTGTCAGATCAAAACAGACCAAACTGCTCTGGCCCAAAACAAAACAGTCAGTGATGTTTTGTAGTACTACAGGGTGCTGATCAAGGAAAAGCTTTGTGGAAATGAGCATGGTGAGATTGAGTCTTCTGGATATTAAATATAATTTCTGACAGGTCATGTTTTCTATTTTTCTAGACCAGATGTTTGTGAGAAGTTAAACTTTAACTCAGCTTCTGGAATGGAGAGGGAAATAAAGCCACACAGACACATTGGTGTTTCAATGGGGCTCAAATAAGTTCCCTATTAGTTACAGTGGCCTAGAGTCACTGTGGTTTTGTAGAAAAATGTTCAAATAAAATAACAGTATAAAAATGTGTTCTCATAACACTGTGATACGTCATGGGCTGACAGTTCTTTTTTATAAAAAAAAAAAAGCCAGCAAGTTCTGATTCATTGTAACATATTTCCTGCTCACAACACACAGACACACACATACACACACAGACAAATAAACACACACGCACACACACACACAAGTGTTGAGTTGAGGAATGACAGACGTCTGCAGCTGGGAGGCAAGGCATGCCAAAACTTCCTGTCTGTCCCCCTCTTTAGCGGCCGCTACATAACTCCGCTACAAATAATGTGAATCTGCATGACAAAGTGGAGTGTACCTTTACAGACACAAACAACAAAGCAAACCGTTAATAGCTTCCAGAAGTTTACGTGACCTCAATAAAAATCAGCATGACACCAAAGCCCGAAGGTGTAGCTAAGATCAAAACAAAAACTGTGCTGGATGACTCATTTACCTGTCTACCTCGACAGTCATGTGTCCTTGTTCACTGCTGTGCTATTTCTGAGATGTTACTTCATATAATGACTTTCTCTTTTCCCCTCTGTCTAACACTTTAATGTGTTTCTCTGTGATTCATGGTTACAGTAAACCATTATGTGCTGATGTCATTTGACATCACTTCCCAAAAACTGAGGGCTGTCTCAGCCTTTTCACCCCACCCTCGCCTCTTCCTCTCTATCATGCTCCTCATCAGAGCAGAGACAGCTGTACGCAGCTGAACACTCGCTTTCACATCTACATAAAAAAGGTGTTTTTGGGGGGGAAAGTGGGAAAACTCACAGACGGTGTGAGCAATAAAAGGTAATGCTCCATCTGTTGGTGTATAATAACCTGATGGCCGTAAAGGACACACACAGGCATTCACACACCAGTCAGAGAGAGGATAAGCCTGACACATCTGAATATCATCAGGATGGCACAGAGGGTTGTGTGTGTGTGTGTGTGTGTGTGTGTGTGTGTGTGTGTGTGTGTGTGTGTGTGTGTGTGTGTGTGTGTGTGTGTGTGTGTGTGTGTGTTTAGGAGCAGTCTTTTTGAGGGAGGAAGGGGGAGCTGCCTGGGAGGAACAATTGTAAGCGAAAAGCTTTGTGAAAAATCCAGGTAAGTGCATTTGTGGTGTTGAACTCAACTGTCTCTTTTTCAAGCCTCGAACAATGGAAGTGGGGAAAACAGGACATTTTCTGGACAGATATTTTTTTTACATTTCTGATTCTGTGCATCTTTTAATCTCACTTATTAAATTGCTGTCATGAAAAATTTCACTTTCCCAAATTTTACACATCCATTGTAACTTGAGAGACTGCACTGATTTACCTCAATCTTGTTAAAATCTTGTAAATGCACTCAGACGATGTGAACAATCCCAGAGCCCATTACACTTTCATAAAGTCAGTTAATAATAAGCCAAAAGGTCTCGCGTTTGCATCAGTCGCTTGTTGCCCTGCTTGTCACCCTCCTCGCCTTTCTTTCTCTCCCCCATCGTCTCCCTGGGTCTGCTGTTCTTTCTTCCCTCCCACCAGAGGAGAGGGGAGGTCCAAGAGAGGACAACCTCCAAATAAGTTCCATTAATCACAGGCCACAGTCTAATGTAACTAATATTTTACAATTAGAGGAGACAGCAGTGGGCTCGGAGCCATCCATCTCTTCACCACATGATCCTACATTCATAGGCTGCTCGAGCCACAGTTTCAGACCAGCCGCACACACTCAAATACAAATACACACACATACACACACATACACATACACACAGGCGGATGCACGAAATAGACTGGACAGGAAATGAGAGGGGTGGAATTGTGTGGTGTTGAGAGAAAGAGTGAAGGAAGAACAGAATGAGTGATTACTGACTTTGACTCGGTATAATACTGACATTGGACTGTATTAAGGGACATTTATGGTTTATTACAACTTGGGTCTTATGTAATTTTGGTCATCATTTGCATCTGTTATGATAACATTATACTCACCAGAGTTATTGCTGAGATCTGGGAACACGGCAACATCACTATAACGAAGTCAGACAAGAAACACGGGCAGTCAGACAGTCAGACAGATTGTAAACAAGCTAACAGTACAGCCAGATTATCTTTGGAAAATCACAGGAAACTTGCACAACTATAGCATGTATGCTAGGTCAAAGATGAACCAGGAAGTCATAAACTGTGATGGATGTTTTACAGTTGACAGTTTGGGTTGTAATTCCATCGTTCACCTTAGTCTGTTAAAAAAGTTAAGCTAACCTCAGAGTGTGTTTAAAAAACGTATAACCATTTGACCACTTGTGTTTCTTGCCTCCTCAAACGTCTTTTTAGCAAAATCACTGCACCCACCATTAAAGTGTGCAGTACGTAACTGTCTGTAAAACCATGGAGTGTCATTTTACTTCTCAGATTTATGTACCAATTTAACACATGAGATATAATGTATTTTTTAGTGAGCGTAAGCGGTGCTACTAGGCAGATTTTGTTTACTTCAGACAGAGCCAGGCTTCCTGTTTCTAGTCTTTAAGCTAGCTATGCTAACCTTCCCCTGGCTGTAGTTTCATATTTAATGTACAAAATATCAGGTATTTTTATTTAACTGTCAGCAAGAAAACAAAAAAGCCTATATTCCAAAATGTCAAACTATTCCTTTCAGTACAAGTTAGTAGCCTTCTCTTGCCATACGTAGTACTGTCCTCAGAATATTGTGATATATATTCGTTTTTACACATGTATATGTTTGCACCTGTACGCATGAATTCCCGTGTGTGTGTGTGTGTGTGTGTGTGTGTGTGTGTGTGTGTGTGTGTGTGTGTGTGTGTGTGTGTGTGTGTGTGTTGTGGTTGTGTGTCATAGGCTGAGATAATGACCATGATGACAGTGGCGGGGCCGACGGGGGCCAGAGGAGCTGAATGGTGACGGATGACAGAGGGCTGAGCTCTGATGGCACACAGACAGTGAGTGATGACTGCACATCCTTCCCAGTGCTCCACCCTTCATTATCTCTATGGGGAGAAGCACGGCACAAAGGCTGGCCGCGCTGCCCTCTCGCTGCCCTCAAACGACATCTGCTCATGGAGACAGCCGCACTACCGCTCCTCTTTCACCTCGCTGTCGCTCCATCTATCTCCATCTATGGTGATCTTTCTCGCTCCTTTTCTCTTTCCTTTTTCTCTCGCTCTCTGTCACCCTCTCCGCGGAGGGTATGCAGAGGTCAGACAATGAGATAATGACTCACCCCTTTCAACCTTTCAAATCAGGGCCTTTTCTTCCTCTCTGTCCTCAGTTGTTCTTTCATTCTTAATCCTTTCTTTATCGATCTTCTCATATTCTCTTGTTCTCATGCTTCTGAGAGGCCTGATCTGATGTTGCAGAAGACACAGCCGGTTTATTTTCCTGGTTAACTGGTTTAAAGTTAAATACACCTTGAAGCACCCGTGGCGCCACATGACTGTGTTCTCAAAAATAGTTGCCCTAATTGTGCCTGTGAAAAATGAAAGCATGCCATAATACCTGGTTCAAAAACAGTTAGAGGTTTTTACCACAGCTTAACGGTTAAAGTGGTAAATGTTGCCATCTAGTGGTTTAGTCAAAGCAGCGCAGAGATGAGCGTTTCTGTTTAACACACAAGGGAGGGCTCAGTGAGACTAATGAGCATGCAGACAGGTTCAACCAGAGGTCACCATCTGGCCAATTACCACTGCTGGCACATTGGAGCCGACCTGAACTGTCATCACAAACACATCACTCCATGTCCAAACTGCCCGGCAATATGTCACCATGCCACTCGACGTGCCATACAGTATGGAGAGGATGGGGGCAACAGGAGACAGCCCCGTGACAAAGCCACCTGGTCAGCACTGCAGACAGGACAGCCTGCCGGGCCACCTGCTTAGTTCAGTTTTAGAGGACACTCAATGGACTCTCAATGTCAGTTGCTCATCTCAGTGTCCAGTTTGACTGACAGATGTTTATTGTGTCAATGACATCTTCCTCCTCAGGGAGAGAGACAAATATGGAGGATCAATCTGCACCAAACCAAAGGGATGCTTGAAATATTTCAAAGCAAGAAAAATAATAGATTGATCAGATTGCTTAGAAACACAAGCGATGGTCACAGAATAATATGCTGTATGAGGCAAAAAAAGAAAAGCTTCAAAATGTAAATTGTTGCTAGATTTTTAAAGGAATTTGAAATATGAAGTTTCTAAATGCCTATCTTTTTTGTGTAGTTCAAGCAATTTCATATGCGATAAAAGCAATAAAGAACAGTGCGATGGCCATGACAGGAGTTGAAGGAGAGGGGTGCTTTTCGGCATTTTATTATAACCATCTGTACAATCAAATAGAAAACTACATCTTGCTGTTAGAATCATAAAGAAAGGGAACAGATGTTAATCCCTAATGGAGTTGACAGGCACTTTCCTGTCTTTCACATGAACATATTGAGTTTCTGAATAAGAGGGGGATCAGAGGGAAGGTGTATCATGTTGCACTCATAATACATGCATATCAAAGACCCCAGCTGTTGGATTCCCTCTCTTGAGAGACAGCATTATTAAATCTGCACTCAGCGAGCATATCACACCAGCACAAGAGTTTAAGCCTCTCCATCAGTGGGCTTCCATTGGTTTGGGTGATTTGTAACCTATCACACAAGGAGATTATATCATCCTTTAAAGTGTAGGGTAATCAGTGACATACACCTGTGTCTTCTTCAGCCTTCATTTGAGATCAGAGCTACAAAAAAAAAAAAAAACTGAAGTGCTATAAGTATAAAGGAGGTGTTTTTGTTTGTAATTGGCTTGATTTTGTTCACACACTCACACTCACTCTTTACACTTCCTCTGTCAGGTGAGGATGGTGGAGATACTGTCAAAACCTCTTTTTTTGTTAAATCATCCTTGGGTTGACAATGTCACGCATGGTAGTCAGCCATTTATATTTAGAATTAAGTAAGCCAACTGTAATGTTGTTGTATGGCCATCTGCAGTGGTCTATCACATTCAGATGGGGTGGTACAAAGCATCTGCAACAAGATAACCAGATTTTTTTTTTTAAAGAGCAAAGACCAGCGTGTGTCCACTAGATGGCAGTAGATGCCTTCGAATTCTAAGGCCGCTCTGGCTTCATCTTGACAACAGTGACAGGTGAATTTAACATACACGCTCACCTGATGCAACATCTCTCTCCATGTTCCCAACGTCGTTCAGACTGCCTTTGTGTGCGCTGGCAGGTATGCTGATCAGGCTCCCCTGGGATCTGAAGAAGGAGAGCAGGCCGCCCTGGTGCTGGACTTGATCCGCCTGACCTGGAGTCAAGTTCTCCAGAGAGGAGATGGGAGATTCAGCCACAGCTCTACCCCAAAGTCCGGGCTTGTCGTGCTTCTTCTCTCCAGGACTCTGGAAATCAGCCTGCCCCAGCTCCTCATACTCGAGGATAGTATTTTTCAGCATCTTCCACTTGGCATCATTTTCGTCCCCCCTCCCTAGCTCGGATTTCTCAAATTCACCTTCACCGTCGTGACCTGTGGAGCCGGCATTCTGTGCGTTTATCTCTTCTCTTGTTCCCTGCACCAAAAGGTCACACTGATATGCAGGTTTCACGCCGAGTTCTGCTGCAGCGTTAGAGTAACTTTGTAGCCGACGGGTAATGGAGGAGGAGAGTCCATTACTGAAAACCCCAGACATCTGTACCAGTACAGCCGGAGACATGCCTGAATGAGACATGACAGACTCTGGCCGGACAGACAAATCTAAAGGCTCATACTGGGACTTCCTGGTTTGAGCAGATAAAGAGCCCTCGACACTTGCTTCTTTGTCATTGAGGTCAGGCTGCTTGTTGATGAGCAGGGCGTTTTCACCATGGCTCTCCAGACTGAGATAGTGGGCTGGGCTCCAGTCTTCCCTGGATCTGGGTCTGAGTTTGGGGTTGGGGTTGGGGTTGGGGCTGGAGCTGCTGCTGCTGCTGGTGGGCTGCAGTGGAGAAGAAAGATCCCTGCTGTTTTGCCAGTGGGGGAAGTGGTAGCGATCCAGATGGAAGCCAAGGGAGGCTGTCTGTGCAGCGGCGTAGTCGCTGGAGAGTGGACACCTGTAGACTTTCTCACCTAACACAGACAAAAACAGCAAAGACACAACACAATCCAAATCAAATTAGGAAACTGTGTGTATATGAGTCATACTGAGCACTCTGTTCTGAGAAAAGTATGTACCAACAACCGTTGTCTAAACATGAAAAATGTTGCAATCCCACACCAGGCTGAGTTGAATGATTTAAGCGCTGCCCTGCAGTAAATCAAGCTTGTAATCAGCTTTCAGCTCCAGTGATCCATCATTTTACAGTATGGACGCCACCACCATGTGCAATAAATACACCCAAAGATGTTAACACCAAACAAGATTCTTCCAGAAATAATAAACAGTCAAATTCAAAGCAAGTAGAACAAGGCAGATGTCGCAGACAAGAACCTCATTCCATCAAAACCAGTAAGTGGGTTCCCCAGTCAAAAATAACGAAGTCCAACATGTGAGCAGTTCTGATTAACCGCACCATGTACTGTGGCTGAGTTTATTTTTGCTTCATACTTGTGAAAAATTGTGTGTTGGAGCCATAATTCAAAAAGTACAAAGTGTATTATTGTGGAGAATGACAGGGGGTAATTTTTCTCCTTTTAGCCGATGAAAAATATCCATCTGGAAACAAGATTTGATCCTGCTCACCATAACTTTTAATTAAAGGTAATTTAAATGTCTTCTTCCCTCTGTTTACCTACAGTTTAATCATTATAGCTATCACAGAAACTCCCTCCAGGGTTAAACACACTCCCTGTGACCATTTTGAGTTAGTGATTGTCTGAGACCTCAGCCTTGCACTGTCTTTAAACAGCCCAGCTGTTTCGCTGCCATTCCAATTACAGTAAAAGTCATCCGACGCCATTAAGCCACAAATATTGGCAGTTTATTGCCCAACACTCTCCTGGCATTTGAAGGTCAGGTCATACATTATACTGTGTCTTTTAGGGATGCGTCTGGGATTGGGAGATAAACCCACCACCATTAATTTAATTCTATGCATAGTGATGCCTTATTGTTCTTCTAATATCTGAGTTACAACAGTGATTCATCCCCGCCAGAGAAATATCAATTTCATAAACCTCAAGATTTGACCCTGAGGTAATTCTCTGAGGTAAATCCAGATCTAATGATCTGTAGTTGTTACTTTACTTTGTTTCCAACTGTAATAGAAAAAACACCTTTGTGAGGTGAATGGCAGTAAAACGAAGGCTGGTTTTGACTTTTTGACTTTTCAAACGTACAAAAACCACAAAATAAAGCCCACATATTACCTAAATAATAGCTGAACCTAATGAAATTGAAAGATTACTGCTGAAATGGCAACTCCATGCCCCTGAACTGAAAGCAGTCACCCCTGTTTGCACTGTGTGTGTGTCTACAGTGAGTACAGTGTGTTTGATTTAATGTGTGTGTGTATTGAATGTGCGTGCCGACGTGCGTGTCTGTGTGAGAGCGGGAAAGAGACTTCAACGGTGCCACACCCTTGTCTCCAGTAAGAAAAAAGAAAAAAAACATCCAAACAGCTTAATGGAACTCGTGTCGGACACGCCATACATCTCAATTATTCTGTGGCTTAAATTACGATGACATTACCGGCCAGCTTCGAATCTAGAAAACACATATAACTGACCTCATCTTTCAGTGTGGACCTTCCTAAACCCATTTATCCAGCCTACATGAGAGCTGTAAAACAATACAAAGAGGGAAGACTCTGCCTATTTCTTCTCTTCGTTTGGACGGGTGCCATCTTTGTGATTGCCTGGTTCATGCTAACTTAATCAGTTTAAGATTTACTTACACTGCCGAGGCTCACATTATGTGAGGGGAGTAATTTTAGAGCTTAGATTTATCAACCAAAACTCCAATTACTGCATCATTACAAACCCCAGCCTCTCTCACCTAACACAGAGCAACTAATGAAGTGATGCGTATGAGTTATCCACCCTTACTGGATGTGAAAGGCAGAGGAGAAAGGTAAATTAATAAATTAATAAATTCCTCAAGTGAGCCCTGTCTATGGAAAAAAACATGCAGCTGGGCTTGGACGAGTGATTCATTTCATATGGAAATAAGCTTTAAGATTTACAACCATACATCACCGTCAAAGCAATCACAGGCTCACATACTATATGCTTACATAGGCATTTGTCAGTTATTTTGTAGATATCAAACTCTATATAGGCAGGTTTTTCTATATATGCAATCAAGCACCTGAAATGCAAAGCAGAGATACATGGTGGCTGGTTTGGTTTAAGATGAAACAGAGTGAGGGAGAGAGGGAGAGGGAGTAACACACAAGACTGGTGAGAAAAACAGGGGCACCAGATGTTCTTTGATGTTTATAATAGCATATATTATTAATATTAATTAGACCACATAGTCAATGACGCATTTGGGACGTTTCCAAGTCAATTAAGCCAAATGGCATTCAGGAGATGGTGGAACAATATTTCAAGGCAGGTGTTCAGAACTCCCTGGGTAAATCTTTTTATCTGCATGCTAGGAAAACAAGCATTTTGAGCTTAATTTGAGCCTCATATCTGCAATAATAATTAAAAAGAGGATTAAAAGACAGAAGTGAGAGGGAGACAGAAAAGCCAACAGGTAATCAGTTTCGACAAACCAGTCAGACAGGCTGTGATCTCTGAGTAAGAGCTGAATTTGTTGAGCCAGACACAGGGCCGCGTTAGATAAGGACCCGTTTGGTTAAAAGATGCTTTTACTGTCAGCAATCACAAAGAATAGACGGATGTAACTGGAACAGCCAAGTGGAAAGTGACACTCTGTAGCAGCTTGCTTTATCTGTGTTTCTGGGTAAACCACTGCTCACATTACCAGTCACAGCTTTACAGACGCTTATCATTTCTTAGCTGTAGCGCTTACAGTAGAATAAGTTTAAAAGCAGGGAAAAAGGGACAAAACACATGTAGGGACAACATCATTACATGGTGTCTGCGCATTGACCTTAAGGTTAAGAGTATTGAATGGGACTAATTAATAACTGTCAGAGCATTTTATGTTTGTTAAGTGTGTTTTTATTCTGAGCCGGGATCTAACTGGTCCAATGTAGGTCAGAGGCCTGAAGCGTGCACCCTTCATTAGTTTATCATTTTAAGAAGAGTCGTTAGTCTTATACTCAGATTATAATTAAAGTCAAAGTGCATTTTTAAATCAGTCCTGGTGAGATATTGAGAGAAGTAATTCCTGACACATGCCTTCTATTGAAATCAAAATGCAATTTCTAATTTCAGATGCTGGGCTTCTGTAGTTAAAAATCTAAATCCAGCACTGTATCTGGAATGTATCGAGCAAAGACGCCGTCTCTCATTCTGACAGCCATGACTACACTATATTTGCTATCCATATTGAGAACATCAATAACTTCATGACCACCATAGGCTGACTATGAATAATGCAGCCAGTAATTCTGGACTAATCAATGTTCCTCAAGCTGAACATCTGGCAGTGGTAATTCTTCCTCAGCATCTCTGCTCTCCTGAATTAGAAAACACTCACTCTCTCCCGCTCTCTTCCTCCACGTCCAACCATCGAGGCAGACAGACTTGATCAGTTACAACCCCCTACCTCCGAAAAAACTTATCCCTGTTATTAAACCCTCATCAAGTGGTGCGTGTTCTCCATATGTGTAGGATTTACCTATCTGTCCCGCAGCAGACCTGTGTGTTGAGCCAGGGCCAGCAGCGTGTGATTGTGTTAATTAATCTGTCATTGTGAGCGCAGGGAGCAGCTGCAGAGGTCTCTGGGATATATTGTCAGAGCTAAACAATGCGGTGCTAAGCCCCCAGAGTGAGTCTACCATTACACAAGACTAAGAACAGAGAGGAGAGGAGGAGAGGGGGAGCGAGAGCCTGCCGGATCCATCATTGACTAAAGCAATGACGCCTGACCTTTACAATGAATTAGTTTCCATGCTTAATATTGACTGAAATTAGAGTCTGATACTGAATGTGCCATCCCAGAACTGTGTGCACTCAAATCCTCAGCTAGCCAGCTATCGTAAATGTTTCTGGAAGTGACACCGTATGGTCTTGGAGATAGGGGAGAAGAGGGAAAGTAAAAACAACAGAGCTTGAATATGTTTCTTAAAGAGCAACCAGAGAGGGATTTGGCCATAAACACTGAGCATTTACATGTAAATATGCAGATACCAGTATGTGTCTACAATATGGAAGACAAAACATCTAATGAGATTAGACCTGATCCATTTATCTCTGCTATACGGCCATCATTTAAGAGGATGCTGGATCAAATCCCACAAGAGCGCGGCAGACTTGGACGTACATAACAGCAGCACTCCAGTGGAAAATAACCACGGCCTTAAGCTGATGAAGAAACAGAACAAAAGTTTGGATTTATTTTTCTTCTCTTAACAACGCTGTTATAGCAGTAATTTAGGCTCATGATAACATGTTAGCAGGATGCCATGACAAGAAAGACATTTACCCAGAGAGCCGAATCATCCAAATCACCAGGTGGAACAGAAGACTATCAATAAAAATACCAGGTGGTAGATCAAATCATAAAAATCACTGGGTGGTATATATCAAATCATTAAAAACACCAGATGGCATGCATTAACATCTTGTGCCCCCGTAGGCAAGGGGTGGGGATGTGACGGATATAAAATAGAGGGTACTAATTATCCCTACGATTCAACATGATGCCATTATCTTTTAAAGGAAGACAAAGTCCTTGCGGATGACAGTAATATCTGGGGTGGTGTTGCTGACCCTGCGCTTCATGTCCACCTACACCAAGTGGGAAGAAAGACGAGGCCACAGCTGTCACTTCGCTACTATCTTCCCATTTAAAAAAGAAAACATACAGAAAAGATGATGAGATTCACAGATGTTATCCTTTCTTTTGATATTCTAAGCTGATTTAATTAGAGCACTGTAATTTTAGCAAAAACACCTGAGAAACTGTGATTCAAAATGTTAATTAGGGGGACTTGCAAGACAAAGATAAGCCCCTGTCAACTGTTCTGGTTCGAATCCAGGTGACGAAGGCTTTCTCCCTTCATTTCCTCTCTGTGTCTCACTGTCAATTAAAGTAAAAAAATTCCACAAAATAAAGTTACAAATTTAAATAAAGTAAAAAAAAAAGAAGTAAAAAAGCGGTTAAAATCAAAGCAGCAGAAGAAGAGATATTCATATTTTGAATTCCTAGTATGTGTCAAGCTCCATAAACACTGGATCTTACAGTTCCCATAATGCAATTGATGTAGTGTCATTCAATCGACCCTGATGATGTCAAACTTTGGAAAGCAAAGGTATCAAAAACCTCAGAAAATAGAGCTTTTCATGACTGAATTACCTGCAGTCGGAGAAGAAGATTGCAGTCGATGATCAAGGCCGCTGCCAGAGTGGGAGCTCCCCGTCTCTGTGACAATCTCTTTCTGCCCCTGACGGCTCGCGCCGCCTGGGCTACCGGGTCTGCTGATGGCCTTAGTGTCTGGGTCGTCGTCAACAGGGAGACATCTCTCAGGCAGGTAGGAGGAGCTCTGCTGCTGGTCTTTAAGGCCGAACATTTGCTGTTCAATAGGCAGCCCTGGTGTCATGATCTGCCACCCTGGGTAGCTGCTGCTGCTGCTGCTGCTGTTGAGTGCATCTCTGTTAGACATGACCTTCTGCAGAAAATCCATGCCAGTGGAGCTCAGGGGAGGGTGGAGATGATTTAAACCCAGTAAGGAGGAGCTCTCTGCATCTGTCAAAGGGCCTGGACCTGAGGAAATCATCCTCCCCAACATCTCCCTCACCTTCATGTCAACGCCAGCTGTGGCAAGCAGCTGGTTATACTCTTGATGGTCGGCTCGCTCAGCCGTGAGGAACCTGTTGTGAATGCGGGTGATGTACTGTGAGTAGAGGTTGCTCTGGTGGTCTTGTGTCAGGTTCTCCATGTTAACCGAGGGCTCGTGTTCAGCAGGGAGGTTACGCTTGGCGGCCAGCTTGTTTAGGTGGACCTTCATGTGGTTTTTGAGAAACCAGGGTTCTTTGAAACGACGGCCACAGATCTGACAGCAGTGCTCAAAAGAGTCCTTGTGTTTCCTCATGTGACCCTTCAGGAACCAGGCCTGGCTGAAAGTCTGGCCGCACACCTCGCAGGGGAATTCGCCAGCGGGCCTCTTCTTGTCACCGGTCCCCGTGGCGGGCCTCTGCCCTGATCCCGAATCAGCGGTGATATGCGTTGTCTCAACGTGGCCGATGAGCTCCTCCTCCTGTGAGGCCGCAAACTCGCACAATGTGCATTTATAGGGTTTATGTAGGATCCGGATGTGGCGCTCGAGCTCCTGCTGCTTCCTGAACTTTCCCTTGCAGAATGAGCAGCGGAAGCCGATGGGCTGGGGCTGGATGGGATCATCGTGGATGGGAGTCACCTTCGGAGAAGTGGATGTGTGCGGCTGGCTCTCTGCAGCACCAGAGATGGTTAAGAATGGGGGCTGTAGTGGGAGAGTCTGTAACAGTTGGGGCTTTTGAAGTTGGTTTATATTGGATGTTTGCTGTTGGCCGATATGACCGGCTCGCGTCTGCCTGTCCCTTATTATTGCCCTTTCCTCAAGCTCATGAAGCAATCTATTTTCCTCCCTAATTCGCCCACGGCCTTTACCCAGAATGCCTTGCTTGTGAGTACGGAGGTGTATCTTCAGGTTGCCCTTCTGGGCAGCCCTGTGGTCGCAATACGGGCACTTGAAGGGCTTCTCGCCGGTATGTGTGCGCATGTGAAGGGACAGAATGCTGTTGAAGCGGAAGCGCTTTCCACACAACGGGCAGGGATACTTCCTGTTCTTGCGACTGTCATCCTCGGTGGAATTGACCTGGGAGACGATGCTTTGATTGGTGACTCTCAAGAACTGGGAAAGCTCTGCTCTCCCGTTCATGCTGCTGAGAATCCTTGCATCCATGATTTGATTGGCCAGAAGCGCCATCTGGCTCCTAATTGGGTGGGTGGACGGGGTAATGAAGCCGTCCTTTCAGGCACTGGCTGATGTTACAGTATGGTGGTCAGGGGTGTCTGTGTGGGACGATCGGAAGGTTACCAGTGAACTGCTGACTGTTTGCACTTATTCAGTTGAAACAGGATGTGGACTCATGCTGTTCAGATGAAATGTCTGTTTGTTGTAGCCCAGACCTAAAAAGAAAACAAAAGTGACATAAGGTTATTCTAATTCTGCCAAAACAAATACATTATTCAAAAATACAAAAACTTCCAGCTCAGAAAGACCAAGAACACTTGAGTATAATGTAAGTGGGGCTCTGAGCTGTCAATTAACGATGTAAATCTGTACTTTTGCAGCTGCTGTATAATGCCAGTGATGCACCACAAATAGGTCAGGAAATAGAGCAAAGTAAGTTCTGACTCTCGTCATCCTGTCTTAATGTATACCTGTGGTTTTAGATTATTGTTAGAGACCGTGAAAATGCTGATTAAGTCTAACCACAAAGGCTTCCTCAACAAATATCTCATCTTTACTAAAAGGGTAAGGTGTGAATCTTTGTCTTGATCTCATTTTGTACTGACACACAATACTAAGGCAGCACAAACATCAAAGACTGTCTGCTTCTACTTGCCCTTCCTTTGCATTTCACAAATCTGCGCTTAAAAAAAAAAGATTAAAGTTAAGCTTTTTCAGCAGGTCTATTGCATATTTGAATAAAACCTTTACCCGGATAATTATGTCACAGGAGTACTAAGGGAAATAAACAACTTGATGATGCAAAAATGCTAACTAAAGTTAAAGGAAGAACATCCAAATGGAAAGCTAAAATATGCTTCACTTCTCCCCGGCCAAGCTTCCCCCTTTTTTCTTTTCTTTTTTTGATTCAACTGCAGCAGCAAAACAAAGCTTCAAATTCACATCGCGCTACAATGGTAGAGGTCACATAAGCGAGCCCTGCACAGCTCTAGTGCAGCACCAAAGGGCACAGAACAAAGCCTGCACTGTCCACACTGAATTAACACAGGCTTACATCATCCTGGACTGCAACCTCAGTCAGTCATGAAAATGATGTACACAAAACCACACAGATAAAAAGCTGGCAGGCTGGCAGCAGTAGTTGGTGTGAGCAGCGTGTCTGCTCTGAGCTGTTAAGAATCAATGTAACCTGCTATTGGCCTAATCATATCTGACAGAGAAAAAAGTAAGTAAATTGTATTATAATACAGTAGATCCACTTCATATTCCTTAACCCGGTATTCCTGAGCACCAAAACAAAGGGAGGAGCAGAGGATGTTCCCCAATGCCTCCCACCAACTCTCAAGGATTACGGTCATTTCAGCTATTATTGCATTTGAATCTATTAATGTCATTACTGTACTGGAGCCTTGGATGTGTAATATTGTACAGTGTATCCAATTTGAAGGCTGCATCCAATCAATAATGATTGATCAAGCTAAACTTTGAATGGCTACGCATCTGCAGCATCAAATAACTTGGCATATTGAATAGTTGTGTGAGCATTTCTTTTATTAAAGTAACGTAAGAGCCAACAACCATGGTTTATTAGAAATGAAAAGTGTGAACACGGGAACAGTGAGGTGTTTTGTGTTGTCTTATTTGTCATTATTATGTTTCGTGGAAAAAAGCCAATCTGACTTTTTTAGCCCCGACAGTGATACCTGGGCGTTGCATATCGACGATACAGAGAACCGATCCAATACCAGCATTTCATTAATAATGCTGTAAGCCTCACTGTGTGGAAGTGACTGGGGTCGTTATTTTATGTGTTCGGCAAAACACCAAGCTCAAAAGCTTTGCTTTATTAACTTTGTAAAACATTTAACAAATAAATGCCAAGATATAAATTTACTAAATTGTTATTTATTATCACAATAATGAATTGTACACCAGCAACTTGGCAAAACATATTTAAAATGAACATAAATTACAATTCAAGTGCCTATTTTTTGAAGGAACAAGAAATTCCAGTATATACATATATAGTATATAGTATATCAAATTGAATTAAATTGATCAGCTTTGTTGTCATCGATACCCAATCCAGCTGTTCAAGTCTAATATCGGCCCAGTATCGGTATTGGTTTATTCCTTGTGTAAGAGATGCTCCTGCTTGTAATAGTCACTGTACATAGTACCCACACTTAACCAGGCCTAACATCATTGTTTCGTGCTATCTGTTGATTCTGTGTGTTTTAGGGACTGTCTCTCTTCTCTCTATGTAGTGCAGGATCTCTTTGTATCGACATGTTTTTTTCACCGCTTTTATCGATTATATTTCCAACGCTTTTATTCCCGACATCTGTGCTTTTAAAAACTGCCTGCCTGGGGAAAACAGATGAAAATTAGCCTGGCATACCTTCAGAAATGTTATTAATATGCTATACTCCTATCAAATAAAGTAATAAACTTAACTATTTAGCAATGCATGTGTGCTCTTTCTTAACTGTGGCAATGGCCAACTCGCTGAAAGCATGAAAGAGGCACTTAACAAAAGAGCAACCCAAACTAAACACAACCTGAATCAAAGACTACTACTAGATTTAATGTAAATAAAGGCTTTCAAGATAAAATATCTGACAGCGAGTCTGAGCCACCTGCTGCTGCTGCTGCCTATGGTCCATAGCAGTGAATCAGTCATGAAAATATACCAAACCAAACAGATAAAGAGCTAGCGTGCCTGCAGCCATGGCTGGTGTGAGCAGCCTGTCTGCTCTGCACTGAGATCAATGTAAGGAAACGGGTCTGACCTAATCATATCTGACAGGGAGAAAGTGAGCAGAGGATATTAGCATACACCAGATCCACTTCATATTTGTTAAAGTGGTATTCCTCTGATTAACTAAGCATAAGACCGAGGCATAAAACCTTCATCGTATGTGTGTGTGTGTGTGTGTGTGTGTGTGTGTGTGTGTGTGTGTGTGTGTGTGTGTGTGTGTGTGTGTGTGTGTGTGTGTGTGTGTGTGTGTGTGTGGGTGTACTAGGTTACTGAGGAATTGTTGCAGACTGGAGTGGGATGCAGGGCCATCAGGTGTTTCTCCGTCAGAGTGCAGATTGAGAGAAGGCTTGATTGTTATTAGGCATCGTGTCACAGTAGCACCTCTTAGGTGAGGTAGCGCGTACACAGAAAAGGAGCAGGTGTGATTTAGCACAGCCAATAAAAGAAGGAAGAAAAGTGACACATACACAATTAAACCAGGAATGGGAACTGTGCATTCTGGATGATTTCGGATCCGACAATATCAAACATGGTTCCAGTTGTTTTTATTGCAGTCAGACTAAGGACTCTGTATTTCAGTATTTAATCTACAGGAGGGTGGAAGTGTAATCTTTTCACTTTGTAGTTGCAGCATATTGTCAGCTAGGATGGATGGGCAATATTGTAAATCCATGGAGCGGTGACACTGGAATGAAATTTATAGATCAGAAGTGCATATTTCATATTTCTTTTTAACAGCAGTTAAAAAGCATTAATAATTTATGTGGATGGTTAAGCTGAAAGCTGAATGCACCACACATTGCCGCATGAGCCTGCAACCAACAGTTTTAGTGATCCATCTAATACAACCTGAAATAAAGATTATCTATAAGGGAGTAGGAAACACGAGTGGGCATTGTGGTCATACATCCCACATCATACATCAGATGAAAGTCAGATGGTAAACATATTTTTTTCCATGTATATTGCACATAACATGATTATATAAGGGTAGCAATTTCCCATGACATGGGAGAGCAACATCCTGAAATATTCTGGTGTTCAGATGATCAGAAATCAGAATGGCTGTTTAATTTTGACGAGTTAAAGTTGAGCTGGTTCGCTAACTAAGAAGAAAAGATGGATTATTCAACTAGTATTTGTTCTGATTTCTCTCGTCATGCATGGTTGTATGCATGACAAACTATTTACACACATTACACACACACCTCATACAGTGTGTGGTGTTATACATATCTGTCTGTTCAGAGATTATTTGTAGTGTTTTGTACTGCCTACTTCTAAATCACATAACAAGAGCATTCCTGGAATTCTCTGACTATCCCAGTTCGCATATGACAACATTTTTATACATTCATACAGAGCAGGCTTATGTGCACACAGTAAAAGTCCCATGCCATGCATTATTCCCTCTGTGTCTCGCTTCACCCACACGCCCACCCACCAAATCAGCCAGCCAACCGTCCTGTGGACTGCCCTGTCAGGGGATGAAGAGCCAGAACAAGGAAGAGGGCAGTGGTAACACAGCTGCCCACCATGACCTGTACAAAAGATAGCACCCATATACTTTCTGACAGCCAGATTAATGAAACCCTATAGGAGCTTCTCTGTAGGCCCCCCAAAAGCCTGACGGAGACAGAATAGTCTAACCAGCACCATTCATTACTGCGGGAGTACAGAGCACAGAAAGAGCACACACAGCACTGACAAACTAGCTCCTTGTGAGTAATAGCTAAAGAACTCATAAAGGAATACATACACATTTGTTGTGGATGCAGTAAATCTATGCCACTCCTTTTACAACTATCAAAAATCTGGCTCGTGCCCTGTAAAAATAAATCTGGCGTTCATGTGGTGCAGCGGTGATGTGATGTTATTTGGGAGTCAGCTATTTCACATGTTTAGTGAAAGGGGGCTTTCGATTCATTTTGTGTATTCATTCACTAATGCAGATTGATGGCATTGAAGGCAACTCATGGAAAATAAGTTGCTCTGGCAACATACTTAAAGCTACAAGGTATAAAAACTGCAGGTCTGCTTAGTGGTGACCAGCTGTGTTTGCACCTGTATGAGTTGGTGGACAACATTGATCAACTTTCAGATGACAAACTGTTCACAAATCCTGTGTATGCAGACAACAACGTGTGTGTGTGTGTGTGTGTGTGTGTGTGTGTGTGTGTGTGTGTGTGTGTGTGTGTGTGTGTGTGTGTGTGTGTGTCATATATAACATGTGCATGCATGAGCTTCCCCCGATGCTTTCAACGGCGTTCACAGACAGCGCAGCGCGAAGAAATATAAACAGTCTCCTCAATTCGTCCCCCTCATGCACATGCAAACGCACCGCATGCTGTCTCTCTTTCTCATACACACACGCACACGCACACACGCAGGCATGTGCATATAGAATGTATTTTAAATCACTAATGTGTAAACAGTTGCTCTTGTTTGCACAGACCACCTGTTCTTTCTGGACACAAACAAAGCTTTGGCGTACGACGGGGTGTGTTAACAGTGTGGGGTGCGTAGGGGATGCCTTGCACAAGAGAAGCCTATCCACATGGTGTAGCTGCATCAGATGGTTGGGCCCGCAGGACGGCAGCCAGCTCCAACAGAACTCACGCAGATCTCAAAGAATGGAGCTTCTTCAGTCCGCAACATACTGACATGTTTTGCTTTCTTGAAGAGTACAACCCACCCACCAACACACACACACACACACACACACACCCCTGATGCAAGGAAAGCATCCAATGGCACCATATCATTTAAAGAGGAAGCCTAATGTTGTTTTTACATTGTCTTTTGTGTTGCTCAGTATTTGCAAAAGAGATGGCAAAAATGGAGGAAAAACTAGATGTGTCTACTTTCAGTTGCTAAAGCACTTGGAGGCACTAAAACAAAAGTCATTAAACGAGTCATCACAAAATCCCAGCAGGAGTCTGGTAATGCCACTTACAGTATCTCATTAAGCTATGGCATCTACAGGAGGAAAAAAAACTGACAAACAAAGAGCATAATCCAAGGCACATTAACTGGGCTGATAATTCAATGAACTCTCATTTGGCAGCCATCTTGGCCTTATGATGGTCTTTTTTCTCAGCCGTAGCAGCAGAGCACAGACCCCTCGTGAAGTTCCTGCCTCTCTCGCTCTCTCTCTCACACACACACACACACACACACAAACACACACATATAGATATTCCTCCTCTCGATCCTTCTCTCTCTCTCTCTCTCTCTCTCTCTCTCTCTCTCTCTCTCTCTCTCTCCCTCTCTCTCTCCCGCACTCTCTAAAACAACAAAACATCCACCATTAGACAACGGGGTTCCAGCGTAATTAGAAAATGACTTCCTTTGCAATCCTAGCTAAGTAGTTTACACACTGTAATTACAGGGACAAAATCATCTTTTCATCATTTCACTGATTGAGCTCATCAACCCAGTGGGATCCCAGGACTGTGCTCAGGCAACATCTGGGCTAAGAGAATTAGCCCTTAGTTTAGCAGGCCTTACACAGTGGCAAGCAACGCAGCATGAACACCGGACATGGCCGTGGCACACGCCTCTAATTAAGACGGTTTTTTGGATGGTGCGTCGGATTTGGGCCTTATCAAACAGCCCTCGCTCACCAGAGCATTCATCTGTCACTCGTTTTAATACAATAGGACACAATTCCGGAGGAGGGCAAGGTCACTGCGCAGTAGCTGTCTCTATTTCCCACACTTTCAAAAATGCCGTATCAAACTTGCACTCCCTCCTCAGCACGCTCCTACTTGTGAATTGAAGCATTGAAGATTGACCTTGGTGCACAACAACACGCCTTTTCGCGGGGCACTCTTCTTTACTCTAATTCTCGGTGTGCCCTCAGCTTTGACTTTCTAACAAACACATGTGGTCGCGGAGTTGAAGGTGAAGTGCTTTCGTTTCGTCTCTGTCCTGTGGAAGGGCTCTGACTCTGTGTGTTGGCAACAGAGGCAAGTGTTTAATGTGGCAGCTGTTAGCCTCGTGGATTTTCACTAATCACTCTCTCCTGATTACTCTGATGAGTGTATGATGCTCTTAAATAATCAACCCGCAATGAAAAAAAAAAAGAAAAATAATTATCATCATCTCCCTAAGTAGTGCAGCTGCACCCGCCTGCAATAATTACAACTAGAACAGGGCGCCTTCTCTCGTCACTTACAACCACTTATTATTAAAGATAACGCTAATTGGTGCAGTGGTGGGCGACAATTCTTCATGGGGTTCATCGTAAAAAGCCAAACCTTGAAAGTTATGGCACATTAGAGGTCTTAAAGCCAAGGTACGGTATTAAACATTGCGTGCTGAGACATGCCGATAATCTGAGCCAGGGGAGTAGTAGACGTCCTATCAGTAGCCCCTTGGTTGCCTCCCTGCCTTGCCCTCACTCCACCCTTCCCCCACTCCTGGTATCAGCCTGGCAGACACAATTAACATTTTCATAAAAACAATTCCCTGCCTCCAATAGTCCAATGTAATTTGTTTTCCATCTCTGTTCATTAATCATTGTTTAAATCGGTGAGCCATCCCCTCCACTCTGCCATCTGCACTCAGCTGTGTTACAGATATGACACCTTCCCCCTTAATGGGAGCTGACAGCCAAGAGAGGAGGCCTGTGGAAAATAGCTTCCTGCATGTGCACTTCCACCTCACATACTGCCAGCAGGTGAGAGAGGGGGATTTAATGGGTTCTGATTAATCTCAAAGGCAAACAACATTATACACTACAATATCATACAGCATGCAACACTACAGTACATACACATGCAGCACGGCAGTATGAAAAGTGAGCGGCGCTACGGTGACTACAATAACTAGACCAAACACTCATGCAGACATTCTTTAAAACAATGGCGACGCATTCCACATTTTGTCGAAGTTGTCGACTGTTTTTTTTCTTTTCTTCTCCTCTAGTTAAATTAGTGCAGTGTTCCTACAATATGCTATTGTTTTCCTGGAATTGGGAGCAAGGTTATTAATTATTCACTGTTGTGTTCTCATATGAGGGGGCTATGCTTTTCACCGTATTGCCTCATAGCTCAAATACTTAAGGCCATGGTACTCGGGCAAATTTCATGAGGCAACATCAGAGATATTATTATCACAAGGCAGACACTTAGGAGATTAAAAGTTTCCTGAAGAGTTTTCAGTGATTGGAAAGGTTCAGATTTTTCTCTGATAAGATTTCAAAGTTCCAGGATTTCTGCGGCCCGCATGGGAGAGACAAATCAAATAACTTTTGCCTCTTTTTGCTCTCTTTCCTTTCAAGGGATTTTAAGCCTAAAACTAGGTTAGTTTAGGCATTTTTCGGGGGGAGAAAATCCTAATCAATGTGGTGGTGAGAGGGTGCCAAAAAGTTCATCTGGCCTGTTGATTTCAGCGTGGATTACAGATATTCAAATCATGAGCCTCATGTTCAAACAAGTGCCTCTATCAGGGGAGAAAGTTGCCAAGCAGAGCTTTGTCATGTAAGCTGTATGAATTTACTGCAGCATAATGAGAAAACGGCTGTGGCGCTACATTAAATACAGTTTCATCCACTCACCCTCCCTCTCTCTAATTTCCTCTCAGTTACGATGATAATGATTTCAGTCTCCAAACAGGCTATACAGGTTGTTTTTTTTAGTGTCACCTGAACATACACAGGCCCAATTTTTCATCAGGAATTGTGTCACAGCGCACACATGGTCCCAGTTACAAAACGCTTCAGACAAACGCCCCAACTCTTTTTGGGGTGTTTCTAACAAGGGCAGCAGCGGCAGCAGCAGTAAATGATGTGTATATTCAAAGCTGAATATTTCATGTTGATTGATCGAACTGACTGCCACCCACCTGCTCCTCCTCCTGTCCCACCGGAGCTGGCATGAGGAGAATTCAGTAATTGAGAAGAGCAGAGCATGCTCTCGCTTTGCTCACATATGACAGATGGGGCATCATCGCTTCAAAGGAGAGCATTTGGAAACAGGAGGAAGGAGGGGGGCAGAGGGTAAGGGGGGGCTTTGGAAGTAGCTGTGCCACTCTGTACAGGTGACCATAAAAAAAAAAGGAAGAAAAAAAAAGGTTACATTATCTAAAACATGACCACTCAAAAAAAATGGTTACAGATGTGAAAGGTGCAACTTTCAATTTAAATTAATTTAGCCAAACAGCCACATTGCAACGTGCAGACACCATGCATCATTATTCTCAGTCACACACAACTTCATTAGCCCCATGAAGTCTGGTGTAGCTAGACATTTATAATTTCTCAATTTTGGGATTGATGGTTCTCAATAAGCCTATAATGAAATATTAATATGGAATTAAAAACAAACGTTGTGGCTAAATATGACATGACAGAAGATCGTAATAAAACACATTATACAGAACATGTTCACGGTCCACTGTACACACAACATATGAAGCAATAAACACCAAGAAAACACACACATTTGCTCTTTTTTTCTTCTAATGTTTCCGGTAACGGATCGAATTGAAATCCACAGTCGCCTCTTAGCCCTCGCCATTACTTACTTTTTCACCCCTCCAAAAAAAAAAAAAAAAGAGCTAACAGTGGCAGCTGAGGGAAACGCATCTCTATCAGAATCCGACACGTCAGAAACTTAAACTGACTCACTTTTCGCACATTAGGCTGCTTGGGTACATCTGCATCGGTGGTTTCTCTTACCTGGCCAGCGCGAGGAGGCGCGGAGGACTCGGGGTGACAGCTGGAGTTCAGCGGAGAGTGATGTGGCGCTGGATGACTGAGTGCTGACTGACGGACTGGTCGCTTCACACGCTTTATCACAGACGCCCAGCACACGCACACACACACACACACACACACACACACACACAAACACACAGCCGGGACCCGGATTCCCCTCTTTTTGAAGCGCAGCCTTCTCTCTAAACACGTCAAACCCGTCTGAACGCTCTCGCCAGACGAACGCAGCGGTGCAGCTTTGCTCTGTAGTATTTCCAGTTGAAGAAAGAGGTAATGAAATCTTATAAAAATTACTCGGGATACTTCGACATGTCCCGAAGCCGTATGTCTCCCTCATCTGGCCGCTGGTGTGTAAGTGTAACAGACTGACTGGCACCGTGCGTAAAATGTGCTCCGCCGTCTCCGGGACGCAGACCCAATCACTCCTTCTCCTGACTGATACGAGCTGCGTGCACTTAAAAGTATTACGCGCTATTATGCATGTCACATGATTTGGTGAGGTGATTTAGTACTTTTATACTCTTTGAAAACTTCTAGGCGTGATGAATTCGCCTGTAACGGTGTTATGAGCGTGAGACTTGTGCTCTTTATAGGCAGACATATTATGCAGATTTTTACACAGGCTGATCCCGTGTGTTGTGCATTGCTTCTTGCTTTATGTAGCCAAGCTGTGTGTTTGGCATATATGTGCCAGGGAAGAAAGGATGGCTAAACATCGGTGATTCAGCATTTTCGTTGGTAAATGGCTCCATTAAGGAAGCTTAATTAGATGCTTGTAACATCTATCACATTTCTACCATCCTGCTGACCTTCACTAGATTCTCCTCCAACAAAGTGAAGAAGCATTTCCTTACTGGGAATAAGTGAATACATTCCAAACATTTTTATCTCAGAAAAAACATTCTCAGAAATAATCAGAAATAAAGAGAACAAATAAATAACAAATACATCAGAACAGCAACAGTTCCTTGGTTTTGATGTTGTGGTTTAGATTTGTGTTTATAAGGGCAGTGGGTGCCCTTATAAGGGCAGTGGGTGCCCTTATCTTGTGTTCCTTCTATTGGAATGTAAAGCACCTATACAGGTTGTTTAGCCGTCCACCTACAGTATATTTCAATATAATGTTTAAAGTTTCAATTAATAGTTATTTCACAATGTTCTCAATTAATTAATTGATTGTTTGGTCCATAAAACATTTGTGACAAAGGCCCATCACAAGTTCCCAGACCCAAAGGTGATTGGCAGCAGTGAAAGCAGCAAATCCTCACATTTGAGAATCTGAAACCAGATAATTTTTTGGACATGTTTGATTGGACAAATTAAACGATCAGTTAATTATTCAAAAAGTTGTTTATTAGCCTAATTAGTATGTTTCACTTGACTATTTTAGTTTTTTGTTTTTTTTATATTGAGTTTACATTGTTTCTTCTTCACACTAAAGAGGAAAGAGGAAAAAACAAAGTGATATTTTAAATTAGTTTGAGTTGAACTCACTTTTTCCATAAACAGCAGTGTGAGAACCAAAGTGTCATGAAGCTGCAAAGCTGTCACATCACCGTGGATCACCTGAGCATCTCTTCCTCCCCTGTGATTTGCACCACTTGCTCCTACAGAGTGATGATGCCAGTACGAGACACTCTTTAGTATCGCACCTTCAAATAGCAGTGCAGCTGATATGTTGTTTAATCCATTCCTCTGACGTGCAGCTAAGTGCAACTCTTCCTCTCCTCCTCTCAGGCCCGAGCACCTGTCTGGACAACAATATGCTTGAATCCTTCATCACAGAACTCTTAAAATCCCTCGTAATCCCTGAAATGTAGATCTTGTGTTTCCAGCCCATTACATAGTGAGTATGCTAGATTTCTTTGTAATGTAGTTCTGCTATGTTCCAACATATACCTTCACAGCTTAACCTACATAAGTCCATTGATCCGTGTCTCACCAATACAACTCTAGTATGTTAAGCATTGGCTAATCTGTCTCATGCTACCTGGATTTTCATATTGGAGAAATAATCCTGATGAAGGGGAGGAGGGAAGGAGTGGGGCAGAGTCACCTCAGGACCCGTTTAAAAGCTTCTTATCGGAGACCTGCACTCCCACCATTTAACTAAAAGGGGAGTGATAGCCTTTCAACTCACAAGCCGCAGCTTTAATTAAAGCGGCTTGTGGGGGAGATGAAGTACAGTGGTGTGTATGAGTTGCCCCGCTGAAAATCTAAATCACATCAAACAACACGGCTCAGTCCGGAGTGATTTTCAAGTTCACTGTTTCAGAAAAATATTCCCCTTGCTTTGAAACACAAATCTCCTAAACTCTAAACATACAAAACCAGCTTTCAGCTGCCAGAAACAAAGAATACTTACTTTAACTATATAAATGTAGCTTTTAAAAAGAAAGAAAAAACACCCAAGTCAACTTGTAACTTGCAATAATTAATAAGTGTTACACATGTGTTTAGATTTAAATACAATCATCATCATACCAATGTGACCACAAAGTAATTAACATAAACAAGTGTTGTCCAACTTTTTAACTTTGCTTCATTTATTTGACAGCTTTAGTTACTTTTCAGATTTATATTTTACATGAACACACACACACACACACACACACACACACACACACACACACACACACATATATATATATATAGACACATATATACACATATATACAGAGAGAGAGAGAGAGATAAAGTTCACTTTAAGTACATTTTACTGTTAATACTAATGTACTTTTACTGAAGTAGGAGTTTGAACCCAGATGGAACGTTCTTATTTTGTTCTCTGAATACTTCCCATCATGCATTAGTTTTAGATCCAGGATGTAACTGAGGGAAACCATGAACTGTTGCTTCTCAATCAGACTTCCTTCTGGTCCTCAAAAGTAACATTTGGTTTTTCGGCCCCATGCCAGACCTGATTTGTTGTTTGAGTGGTTGGCTTGGAAATTAAATGAACTGTTATTGCTCTTTTACAAAGTTTGGCTGCAATATGGCGTGGGGATGGTTCTTTACTTAGCTCTTCAAATTTTAAATGCACAGCAGGAAATTCACAAGAAGTAACAGTAATTCATAAGAGACCATATTAGCTCAGTCAGTGTCTGCAATAGCTGTTTAAAAGACCAAAATAATTTCCACTAATTAAACAACAATGTGTTACTATTACACACCATTACTATGCAGTGTTAGAAATAGATCGTCTTTACAAACTCATATTAACATACTGACTAATGGCACATCAGCAGAGTACAAATGGAAGAGAGACAAAGATTGAGATATTTTCTTTCAAGGAAGAAAGACGGAACAAGACTTGTAGCCAAAATCTTTTATTTTAATTTTAGTTTACGTCAATATTCTTTTTTTGTCTTTACATAAAGCTTGTCACAACGGAATACATACATTCATTAGGCAGGGTTAGAGAAGGTAAAACGATAGCTAGCGGGCACCTGATTCTGTTTAATGATCAATACTTGGAAAAAGGAATAAAACAAGGCAACTGGTCCTAAATGTGGCCCAGAGTCTTACCTAAACTGGCAATAGATTTGATCAACAGAAAAGCAGAAGAGAGGTTAAAACATTTGACAGACTGCAATTGGTTTAAACAAGGCCCACAGAGAGATGGACAAATCGTTAAGTGCCATTTAGACCGCAGGAGTGGATACGCAAAAGAGACTGCATTTACTAGTGTTTGGAGCTTGTTAAGAAGCAGTGTTACAAAGAAGGTTACCACTGGCTACAAGGGTAATGTACATTTACTTAAAAGTCAATGATGTGAATGAAACCCTGTATGAATAGAAGCGAGAGAAGCGTGAAAGAAAGAAAAGGAGAGGAGGGTTTGTGCATTTCACCCATTGTAGAAAAGAAACAAAATGCTTTTAAAAAAAACCAAACCAACAAGAACTCGATGTGAAATGAAGATATTTGCTCGTTACCAGTCACTGCTGCTGCAACCTGGCAGCTTTAAACTTCGACACCCGTTTCGGGGCTTGCTGGGGCGGGCCGACGTCAGGCGCCACCTCCTCCTGCTTCCTCTCCAGTATGGTCGGCAGAGCGGGTGGAGCGATGGTCAGATGGGGGACAGCGGACGGCATCGGGTCCTTTTCTACTACTGTGCCTGAAAAGGCCTGGAGGAGAGAAGTCATAGTCAGAAACCCAGCGGTAATGTGGAATTACATGACTAATGGTTGAAGGTTAAGGGTCACTAAAGGGTTTATACTGTTTTCATGCTGGGCTTCCTTGTTGATATTGCCTCTTGTGACAAACATTTAATGATTGTTCAACCGCATGCAGCTCCCATTTTAACTTAAAGAGGCTTCTGTGGGAGTTTTGTTATGTTCTCATTAAGGGATCCGACGCTCGAAGGTGCAATTTTCATAAACCGCTTCATAATATAGGCATATTGCCTTCACACTGTAACTGAGATTAAAGACTATGCAAAGAAACCTGACTGAGGGTTCAAAAATAGAAATAGAGAGCTACAACTAGAGAGACGACCATGTGTCGCTTACCTCGAATCGGCTGGCGGGGTGCAGTGGGACCGCCGTGGGACTCTCCTCCTCCGTGGTGTCGCTGTGCGTGTTGTCGTCGTGGCTGAAGCTGCGTCCAATCATCCGGCGCTCTTCGAAGTCCGCCGCGCTGCTCTCGCTCGTGTCGCTGCACACACTGTTCTCTCGGCTGCGGGACTTCAGGATGGACTTCCTGGGGACGGGTTCCCCGTTTTTCACATCAACAAACAACCTGGCAAAGACGGCAGAGGGGTTTCACCAATCAGAGGACAGCAACCTCATTAAACAGGCCGCGTTACTTTTTTTTATATAGTGATACGTTTGAATTTAGTGTTGTTTTCACCTGTAAATGTCCGCTGGTGTTGTGATTTTGTGAAGTTCGTGATGGGAGTGTCCATTACTGTGTCCGTTTTTCTTTTTCCCCTTCTGCTCTTTCCTTTCACTGAACTTCAACATGGTGTTTTTCCCCGTGTTTATCCTCACCTGAAGCAGAAGACCGAGACAAAAGGTCAAATGAATGTCACCACAAACTGAATTAAACTGCTGAAGGAAAATAAAATAATTATCTTGAACATGTTACTGTTCGGACCTTCTTGGGTTCAATTGTGTGCGAGAAAAAGATGGTCGGCAAACAGCCGCCTCCCTCTTCCTCGTCGTCGTCATCGTCATCGTCATCTGCTTTTGTGGCTGAACTCGGTGGCTCTTTGCTGTGAGGCACGGAGGTCCAGCTCGGTTTCAGACCGAGTCCATTTTCAGGAGCTTCATCGTCTTCCTCCTTCTCCTCTTCTGAGGAAATGGACGACGTGTCCTCACCATTCATGTCCACATTATAAGATAATCTGTCGAAAAACATTTTCCAAGAGACATTTTCATTTTGCCCGAGGTTAGAAAATGTGCAATTATTAAAGTTACAAGTAAAACAGCCTCAGTGTGCTCATCTACCTGTCCTGGTCATCCTGTAGCTCCTCCAGTTTTTCGAGTTCATCCAATCGAGCCCACAACTCCTCTTCAGTTGTGGTTCCTTTTCCGCTCCCTCCATCTCCGCGCTCTCCTTCAGTCTCCTCAGCCTCCTCTGCGTCCTCTTTTAGATCCAACACGGCATCCAATTTGGGCTTAGAATTTGGTTTGTGAGCTTTTCTTTGCTTTCCTGTTAAATCAGGCAAGATGGGGGAGGGGCAGATTTTTTTTTTTAGCCTAAATGTCAATCTGAGTTTGTGTAGAAGCTTTCTCTGCTTTATCATAATGCAAGATGCGTAAAAGAAATGAGGGCAGAAGAAAGGCGGAGAAAGATACCTTTAGTGACAACAAAGTCAGTGTTTACGGTGTCTTCTCTAATGTCAACATAGCCTCCTTTACTCTAAAGAAGAAGCAAAGTCAGTACATTTGCTCCCATTTATGTCTTGTGCAATATTTTGTCTGCGAGACGACTTGTAGTGCAACATACGGATGAGATGGTTTCCAAATCCTTCACAAGCCCAACTCTGGCTTCAAAGTTTTTCACCGTCTTTGAAAGATCATTGAGTTCACCCTTCACATCTGCAGGAAAACAGGTACATTATCATTAAAATGTGCAGTCAGAGTGTTAGAAGCAGACTGACAAAACCAAATGTGCACAAACGGGCTGCAGGCTAATGGATTCAAATTAAACATTTAATATAACAATGGCAACCGGCTGCTAAAGAGTTAAAATTCGAGTTGTGGAGGGGGGGGGAGAAAAAATTGAAAAATGATGACACAAACAGTTCATAATATCTTCTGCCCTGAATACTACTCCGGATCATTAAATCTTGACAACAATTAAGCCCTTTTACTAATAGCAGCAGAGGGCCCTTGTTTCCATGGAGATTGGGAGCCCCTCCAGTCAGTGCATCAACTGGAAGTGGGGAAAGGTCAAACACAGAAGGCCTGACAACTCAGCCGCTGTCTGACACATTTCAGCCAGCTATGTTTGTATTACAGCACTTAGCTCTGTAATAGCGGGGTGGGCCGGGTCAGGAGATAGGAGGATGGGATGGGCCGTGGCAGCATGTTTCTGCTTCACTAAACACTCTAATAATGTTCACATCAGACATCGTTACTTGGGCCCATTTGACTTGATATGAGATTTTCAGACCAAGAACGAGCAGCGGGGGAAACATGGCCGTGCATAACTCATGTAAGAATAAATACGTTGTGGTCTCGCACTCAATCAAACAATAATGCTGCATGTACGGGACTAGATTCGACCACAGCAGAGGAAAACATATGCATTGAGATTACAAGATTTACAACAGAGGCATTGACAATGCAGCATATTAGCACAAGGGCGGCACGGCGAAGGAAAGCTTCAAACGTGCCTTGCAGCTTGTAACCCTTAAACTAAATGTGAAATAAAGTACCCCGCGGACATATAAAAAAAATAATGCATGCGCCACGATTTCAGAGCAGTTAATTACAGTTCAATAAACATATCATTAAAAGAGACACAATTCTACAAGAATCTCAAAATGTTGTCCAAAAATCCTATGGTAAATAACGGCTCAGCTGAAAGTAAGTTGTGTCACTCAAGTGATTCTTCAGACAAATGATGCAGCGACACCCTCTGCTGGATGAAGAAGAGTAGTGTTGAGCGCTTAGGTTCACTAAGGGAGAGACAGAAAGCAATCTTTTCAAAAGGAGACTCACATTTCATCCGGTGATCGACAATTTTCTGAGCCTGCTTGGTCGAGCACTTGGCGAACCAGTTGTCGCCGAGCAACGCCGTGACCTCGTTTGTGTGCACCAGCTTCCCAGGCATGAAGGCCAAAGGGCCAAAGGGCACCTGTTTATAGCACAGGGGATGGGGGGAAAGAGCCGAAGGAAAGAGAAACGGTTAATAAAGCAAATGGCAGAATGTGGACATGAAAAGTAGGAGAAAAGCAGAAATAAAACACCCAGTGACTCTCTAAATAACAAACTTGCCATTTGCAAAAGGCATTCATCTTAAAACTAACCCCCAATGCTCAAGTTGAGTGATGGCGTGTTTCCCTGTGCATTTTTAACAAGGTCAGCACTCACCATAATGTCATAAGACAGCTGATCTGGAAGAGTTTTAAGGCGATCATTCAGGGCCTCATAGTCACCCGACACCTTCTTCCTGCAAAAGCATGCATTTATAATGATGATAGGCCAACAACTATTCAAATTAATGTTTTTTTTCCTGTCTTTCTTTGAAGCCGGAGATCTCCTATGAAGCCATTCTTATCCAAATAGGTTTGCCTGGTTTATTTCGGGATATTAAAACAGAACAATGGGAAGCAAACGACAGCTGTGGTGTAATGAGGAAGTGCCTGTTTCCCCCTTCAGGGGAGATGGGAGACTTCAACCCAAGAGGCCTCAATATGTCGCTGCTATTTTTTTGTATCCATGTGCCACTGGACAATGTAAAGCTTCAGAGAAAATCACGACAACAGATTGACAAAAAGCAGCTAACGCTGTATTATGATGTTCTACGCAGATAAAGGCAACAGAAATACTTACTTACTCTAAATGTTAAAATTTTGGTTTTGAGAATGCCTACTCACAACACCAGTTTGTAAATGTAACCGATCTGGAGGTTATGCAAGTGCCTTTGCATGATAAACAAAAAGTGTGTCGTAGCCAGATGAAAGTAATGTGTCTAAAAGCCCTTATTGTCTTTATCTCCTAGATTTTCCTCAGTTGGCTCCATTTGTTGAAATAGTCCAGCATAACCTGTAAACTCAAACCATAAATATAACTTATAATATAGTCAAGTAGGTTTTAGTCAAAAAGGATTTTTATTTTTTTTATTTTACTAAAACATTTATTTAGGTGACCTAATGAGCAGAGCTACAGCAGTAGGAATAGGAGAACATGTAAAGGTGTTTTACTTGATACAGTGTTTTAATAGTAATTTTGACTGAAAGTTGGTGTCTTTAAGTGCATGTATATTTGACATAAACGTACAACAAAGAGTGAGGACGTCCCACATTTTCAACACATAAACTTGTTCTACTTGTTTCACCCACTGGGTTTGACCAAGAGCGCTCTCCCTGCGATGTTACAGACTGCAGGTGCGTTGCACAAGTGCAGAGTTTAGAGACGAGGGGGACGAACCCCAAACTTTGTCCCTTTGTAGCAGGTCCAACAAAACACGACAGGAGAGTCAGAGAGACATCAAGCACACAGTCCTGAGGGAGCGCCAATCAGCCAAATAAGTGAAATCACCTGTGTGGGTGTCCTTACAGCAGGGCTGCTCAATTGGGATTGCAATGATACTTGTGACTGTGTCACTCAACATGGAGATGTTTTGGAAGCGGTTTTATTGCTGCTGCAGTCGTTCCTGCAAACCTTTCATTCTTCAAACATTAAATAAGAGCTAATCTTAAACCTAACTGCTGCTTTACTGCCATTAACTAACCGTAAGACTACAGATGGCTACACACACTCCTTGCACTCAATAAAAATTAATTTACTGTGATGAAGTTACACAATAGTGAAGCCCCTACATACAGTCGTGGTCCACTTGCGCAGGTGTTTCCACTTACTCGACCTGATTAGATCTCTTCCCGTGTGTGTGTGTGTGTGTGTGTGTGTGTATACACACACTGTGCTTTGTTTGACATCTCCTTCACTCTCCTGTGTTGCACACTGTTTGGGTAGGAAAACTGACCACCTTTATTATTCAAATGAACCTATTTTGATGAAGACTTTTTTTATGGGTCACACTGGCAAAAGCGCAGATGAAAATATATATGAATTAATGACAGGATCCTGGTATTGCGCATGTTGGCTGAACCAGAACACCTAAATAGAACGGAGCCATTGGTAAAGTTTTCATTAAGTCCTATGATTTTCCTGTTGTGACATGTCAAACTGGCTGGTGTGGGGGGGGGGGAAGCCTGTTGGTACATTGAGTTTTCTGCCTCAACTTTAACCTCAGCAGAGTGAATGAAGTGTATTACTAGGGAATACAACTTGCATACAACTATAATTGTCTACAAATGTGGAAAACTGCCTTTTGGTCCAGTGGCAGTCCATCAGACAGAATAACTCAAAAACTACTGTGTGGGTGTCCTGGAAATGTTGCTCCTTGCTACTGCAAATGTGTGTTTGGGAATGAGGAATAAACTGGCTAATTACGGTACACTTGAAACAAATGCCTCTGATTGGTCACAGTGAGTCTAATTTGTTGACTTTGACAGGAGACTTCACTCTAAACGCAAAGCATCAATATTGCACAGAATCCTGCTTGATTAATAAGAGTCATTATGCAGTTCTAACATGGAGCTATACCAACTGTGTCTCCACTAAACAAACTTTACAGAACGAAATTAGTGGATGACGGAAGCTCAATTTTTTTTAGGTGACCCATTAATTAAATGTTTTAATTGAGACAATCAAGTGCAGAGCCATAGCACATTTGTCTGTGACCTTTTTGAACAACATTTTAAGAGTGCAGAATAGGACTTTAGATATTATAGTTATATAACCTTATATTCTCTATATCATGAAGGGGAAAAAGATATATTAGAACCTGTACTTTGACCAGCTGCTTTTTGCTACTCCGTGTGACCTTGATATTTGTGTATAGTGTACTAAAAGGGAGCAAACAAACCTAAAGAATGCTCGCTATGCAACTGTTGAAATAGTACATGGTGCTTTCTTAATGCTTACCAGTGCAGAATCCGACTTTCACAGTCTTTCACCACCTGTTTTTAGGACAGATAATGTCAATACGAATCACATCTGTGCAACTTACAGTCTTGTGTCAAGGTTGTAGGAGTTATGTTAAACAAAACAAAAATAGCAACTGTGATTATTGCCACGAGCAGATTCCCAATTCCTAAACATTTCTGATCACCATTTTCACTTGTAATGCAAATACTAAAAGTGCAAACACACACACAACTTATGAACATACAAGTGGGAGAATCATCAAAAACAGGGAGACAGAACAACAATACACAACCAGACAACGGAAGCAGGAGACAAACACAGCTGTCAGGACTACATTCAAATGGTCAGGACAGTCTGCATGAACAGCGCCTTCACTGTGTGACATACGGGGACATGTACAGTTTATGGAACCCGAAAGTTTCCTTAGTTTGTTGCTCGCTAAACTTTCTCAGCGTCATGCTGATCGTATTGTGACTGTGGGACTTCCTGTCTGTATAGGCTCGTCTGATCAATGTAATATCTACCGTTAGAGAGCAGTTAGCTGGTCGACAGTTCATTAAAACAAGCTCAGACTCGCACGGAGGCGACAGTGAACACACCTCCTGCAACATTTGCGTAACAAGAACTTGAACATGTGAGCGGCTGCAAGAGGGGAAGCTTCTAGAAAACGGACAGTCAAACCAACACACTCACAACTTACTACTGTGACACATGGGTTAGTGCAGTTAGTGCACGGGCGTCTATATCTAACGTGAAAAAGCACTTTAGTAGATCCACCCGTGGTCCAGAGAGCCGTGTCGGTCCACCGCGTGGCCAGCAGAGATCTGTGCTTTGGCTAACGACGTCAGATAGGCAGCAAAACTGGTGAAATTACCTTCTGGTGTTCCTCTCGGAGCCTGACAACTCCGCCGAGATGCTCTATGTTCATGTTACCTTTTTCAGCCATGTTCAACACACGTGCACAACAGGGATGTGTGTTGTTTTTGTGACTCCAAAACAAAGCTCAGGGGTTGCTGTGAGTCCTAAAGAAGTGTTTATGAATGCAGCCGCAGCTCTTCCTGGGACCCGTTCTGCTCGTATTCATCAACGGGGCAGTGGTAGTTATCCTCACTCTCGGAAGTGATACCATTTCACACTCTCATTTCAAGATGTTTGCATGATTTCCAAAAATATCCACGGTTTTAATATCCAAAGATTGAGCAGATATTCCTCGTCACTCACGCTGCGACATGTACCTCGGTCGGCTGTCAAGATACAAGTAACACCGACGACACTTCCGGTGACGATATTCAAAATAAAAGAGCCCTTCGTCGCTTCAGTGTGATAAAATAAAGCACACACACAGGGATGTGCGGAAACACCCCGGATAAACAGAGATAAACCGGTCCTTTCCATTGGTAAAATACCACACAATATCACATATATCACAATATTCTGAATTCAACGTGTTGGTCAAGTAACAGCATGGGCTCAGCCTAAATGGGCGGCTGAGCCCCAAGACTTGAGTAAAAGTATGCTAATTTTGTCAGCAAAATGCACCAAAAAAATAGATAAATAAATAATTTAAATACTCATCATACATAATGGTTATTGTTGTATTTTATGTTGCATTGTATTGCCCAGCATATTGTTGCATCCCATCCTTAATTTATGATTTATTTATATTAGTTTCTCAAGGTGGAGCTGATCTAAATTCATTAATAAACTCTTGGGTAGTTTCATTTATAACAATACGCTGTGTTTTGTAAGATGATCACATGTTTGTGGGCTAATTGTTATTATGCAGCGCTGCAAACCAGTTTACAACATTTCCATCTGAAATGAAGTGCAGTATAACTATAACAGCATAGTAGCATGAAGTGAAAACATTCAAAGAAAAGAGACGCAGTAAAGAACAACATTTGCTCTCCTCCTTCAGTCCCGTTTTATACTTTTATTTTGAAGACCAAAAGTTGACATTTCCGTTTCTCAGCCGTATGAAGCTATCTTGACGCAGCTGCTCCTCTGGGTCTCCCGGTGTAGTCTGGGTAAATGTGGATGTTGCACAAATGTAAACAGTCGACATACTGTAGCGAGCTGAAATCCTGCAGCACTGGCCAACACACAGTAACAGTAACACGTTGAAGACAATGTCAGCGAGTTCTCTATTTAGAAAGGTGGCAGTGGGTTTCCTCGCCTTTGGCAAGGTGGATCTGTCTTTAGCTGCACGGGCATCGTAGTTACAGATGGTATTTAGACACACACACATCCCGATAATAGCTCACAGAGCTATCCTCAGAGATTAATTAGCTCAGACAGGTCAGTAAACAAGTTTGGTATCAGACAATAAACCACCCATGGGTCCAGCCCCCTTCTGTTGGACGCTCATTGGCTGTTTGTGTTGCCTTTAATTGCTGTCGGAAATATAACTTTTACCAGTTACAATAGCTAAAGCAAACAATCAGAATCAGAACCATTTATTGCCATGTATGTGTTCCACATACAAGGAATTTGTATGGCGGGTGGTGCATAACATTTAACAACATTAAACAATAAACAGAGTGCAAGAAATGGGAGCATGTTTAAATGCTCCTATTACATGCACTACTAATATGAGTCCCTTAAATATGACTCTACTAAAATGAGTCCCTTAAAAAATAATGTTTAAAAAAATCCACAATTTACCTCTTATATTTGGCATAGGAACCATATATTCATTAATGTGTGAATTTGAAAATTCCCTGCTCAACAAATCAAGACGACTTTAAGGGGTATGTGATTTCAGTCACAAATTACACATTAATCCAATATATTTGACAAGTGAATACTCCTTATCAATTTAAGGTTTTGCTAATCTAAACGAGGCAAATAGTACACCCTTTGTAAGCCTCCTAAATGATCAAGCTTTCACAACTCTGTTAGTATGTGATGGGCATTTTCAGTGATTTACTGTCACGTGATCTAAAAAAGGTTCAAACTAATCTCTTGGTTGACTGACAGAACATACGGGTAATTTTCTGACCTAAAACTCAGGGAATCCGGCATTAATCGAAGGTCCCTGAACGCATCATTCGTGTTGTTCCCATCAGGCATTGCGGTCCATAGTCACGCCAAGCTCATAAATCAGGAGGAGCCGGCTGGCCAGTGAGCAAAGTTGATATATTAATAATAGAGTTATAAAATAAGCGTTACAAGTATCGATGAGGATTTCATGACACAGCAAGGTACGTTATTACTGTTTCCTCTTGTTATTACAGCACGCTTTGCCAGCAGACTGTTAGTTGACTGGGGATACAGATGCTACACCTTGAAACGTCAACCTTTGGCTGGTGATGCTTTCTGATGCAATCAGAGCTACCACACTGGTATCTGCAGGTGATTGCATTAGAAAATAACTTTGTGCCACAATATTCAATGAATGCAGGAGAGTGCATGTCAGTGTCTAGTGATATTGTACATTGTGGATTGCTGTTATCATTTATGTCATGTCTCCTAAAATTACAAATCTAATCCACAGTATGGGTCGAATTGACGATGTCATGAAGCTGTGTTGTGAGTTATCTGCCAATCAGCAAATCCAGACCACAGTGAAAGGCTCGGGGAAGGGAGCCGCAGCAGCGGGCGGTCTGGCCTTCGCTGGAGGGTTAGTCGGGGGACCCCTTGGTATCGCAGTCGGTAAGTGAAAAGAAATACAATAGGTTCTCCCACTCAATCATATATATATATATATATATATATATATACAGTGGCTTGCAAAAGTATTCATACCCCTTGAACGTTTCCACATTTTGTCACATTACAAGCCACAAACATAAATATATTTTATTGGAATTTTATGTGAAAGACCAACACAAAGTGTCACACAATTGTGAAGTACAAAGAAAATTATACATGATTTTAAATTTTCTTCACAAATAAAAAAACTGAAAAGTGCAGTGTGCAAAATTATTCAGCCCCCTTTTCTCTGAGTGCAACCAATTGCCTTCAGAAGTTGCCTGATGACTGCTGAATGATTGAATATTGACCACCTGTGTGTAATCTAATCTCAGTACAAATACAGCTGTTCTGTGACGGCCTCAGAGGTTTGTTAACACTTGGAGGTCTGGGGGTCAATTTCTTGATTTTTCTTGATTTTTCATACTTTTTAAATTCCCCTTTTTAAAGTCACTAGCATATGATACATAATCATGTGTTGTATATCAAAAAATACAGAACAATCTCAGCTATCTATATAATGAGGCACCATTGTCCCAAAGGCACAAGTCAGGGTACCCGCGAGGTCTTAAAAACTTGAAAAAGTCTTAAATTTAGTATTCATAATTTAAGGCCTTAAAAAGGTATTCAATTTTGTCAACAGGTCTTAAATTTCGTTCATCAAGTCTTAATTTTTACCCCCTTCCTTATTTGATACGGCGCCACAACATTTGTTTATTGTTCGTTGTTACAACGAATCTTAGTACACCCAAACGTCGCATCCAAAATATCAGGCAACCTGTATATGGCTCTGAACTGCTGAGACGCTGTAGAGTTTAACAGCTGATCGCGCGCTGATCGCGCGCCACCCCCCTCCCCAAGCGCGAGCTAACTAGCGCGCTCGCAGGTTTGCATCGAGCTATGCGAACCTGCTTTCCCGTTTCCATCGCGCGTGTCTCACCAGCAGGGTCAGATGCACTTGCCAGTAGTGTTACAGAGTCCACAGTCCTCCAGCTAAAGATTTTGCTTCTCTGTAAATTAAAGGGTTCTTCCCCAGGTAGCCAAAATGACCTTGTCCGGATCCGTCTTAAGCTAGACACGCCGGAAGAAACATGTCCGGCCCGGGTCCCGTTGCCGATTCTGCTGAGACTCGGCATGAATGACGCCCCAGAATCGGACCGAATACACCGGCCCGATTCCGGCGGCCGTCACTGCCGTCACTCGGCCGTAATTGAAACTAACCTGGGGCCAGCACTGGCCTGAAGCCGGCTACAGAAAACACGTCGCCAGGGTCCGGTTGCCGACTCAGCGAAGTCTCAGAATGACGCCCCAGAATCGAGTTGAATATATTCATCATGACACAAAAACAATACTTACTAAATTAAGCCTATCAAGATCCCATTGTTTGGTAACACAAGCAGTCCAACAAATGCCAAATAAGATAACATTTTATATATAATAATATATGATAAGAAAATATTGTTCATTATTATATAACAATACAATAAAATAAGACACGTAGACCAAAATGTTAGAGTACATTTTAATGAACTGAATGCACACAGGGTCAAATTAAATTACATTCAAAATAGACTAACTAAACACGAAGACCACCGTCACTCCGGCATCTTCACGGAGGTTGCAGCCTGGTAGAAAACAGACAAAAAAAAGAGTTGTGAGATCTCACAAAAATATTCTACTTCAATCCATACCGTACACACATTTCACTGCGATTAAAAACGTCTGCTAGATCGTAACTACATTTTGATTTCAGGAGATAAAACATTGCAATACAATTTCGCCATGTGTTCATTAATTTAACATTAAAGCTAATCCAACCCTGCTTGCCTTTTGTAAACCAGCTGGCTCGGTTAAAACAGTTATACGGTGCAGTGGAGGCGTTGTTACACATGTCTGTGCTCACACATCATGGCTTGATAAATACAAAAGTCTTCTTTCATTACAGGGTCAGCTAACAGCATTATTCGGGTCCTAGACACGTTTTCTAGCTAACGTGCTTCTGTCTTATGATTAAAGTTATTTGATTGATTGATTGATTTCCTATTTTTTTCATTCATACGCATATCAGGAAAGGTGCGATGTTGGTCTTAAATTTCATTTAAAGTGGTCTTGAAAAGGTCTTAAAAAGTCTTAAATTTTAGATGAAAAATCCTGGGGGTACCCTGCAAGTGTAAATATGAAAATATGACTAAAGCTGAAAAATGTAATCTTGATTTTGGAAATGTCTCATATTTGTTGTGAAAACATAACTTTACTCAGGTGGGATAGCGGTTTTGGTGATGGAAATTGGTTTACCAAAGGTCTTAGGTTCACAAAAGCAGTGGAATATATGAATAAAATGGTAGACACATGTAATTTAATGTCTAAAACCAAATTTATTATTATCTGGTGGGGATGATGAGCTGTGGCTGGCTTTGCGGCCTGCTAGGTGATGTGTTCAGGCAGGCAGACGGACAGGTAGGCTGCTGCAGCGATGCTACATGTTGCCCTCTGGACCCTCACAGCTCTGAATCCACTCTGTAAAATACATTAATACAGTCAGTATGAGTTCACTGTAAGAAAGTTAACGTGATAGAGACAACAGTTGATTATGCACCGTTCAGTCATAGACACGGAAGGGAACAGCCAACACGGCCCTGTGTACTGACGTGCTAACCGCTACGTAGCTCTCGTCAACACACACGTTATTTACTGTCTTACAAACATAAATGGAGGTCCAGCACTACTGGTCGTACTATGTTCACTGTAACAAGTTAACGGTGATAGAGACAACAATTGATTATGCCCCGTTCAGTCATATATACGGAAGGTAACAGACAACACGGCCCTGTGTACTGACGTGCTAACCGCTACGAAGCTATCGTCAACACACACATGTTATTTACTGTCTTACAAACACATAATGGAGGTCCAGCACTACTGGTCGTACTATGTTCACTGTAACAAGTTAACGTGATAGATTCAACAATTGATTACTCACCGTTCAGTCTCACAGAAACGCTGTGGCCAGCTATCTGGCCCGTTAGCTCCGTCTAGCTCCTGTTAGTGAATCCTTCAGCTCTGAAGCTGCGCTGTCAGTCCCCTCCAATATAGCTCTGCTCAGGACTCTTTGCTTGGCACCTTCTGACTCACAGTGAAGCTTTGCACGCCTCATATATGTCCATTTTTAGATGCTCAGACGCGGAAGTGGAAACCATATCCGCCAGATTTTTAACCATATTTATGTGACGTATTATTGTGATGATATAATTTTATTAAACATTTAGACACCTGGTTTAACGCTTCGACGCGGGCGCCGACCTCAGAGGGTTAAGAGAATATTGGGGAGCAAACAGGACCATGAAGTCCAAGGAACACACCAGACAGGTCAGAGATAAAGTTGTGGAGAAGTTTAAAGCAGGGTTAGGCTATAAAAAGATTTCCCAAGCTTTGAACATGTCACGGAGCTCTGTTCAATCCATTATCCGGAAATGGAAAGAGTATGGCACAACTGCAAACCTACCAAGACACGGCTGTCCACCTAAACTTACAGGCCGAACAAGGAGAGCACTGACAAGAGATGCAGCCAAGAGGCCCATGGTGACTCTGGACGAACTGCAGAGATCCACAGCTCAGATGGGGGAATCTGTCCACAGGACAACTATTGGGCGTGCACTCCACAAATCTGGCCTTTATGGAAGAGTGGCAAGAAGAAAGCCATTGTTAAAAGAAAACCATAAGAAGTCCCGTTTGCAGTTTGCCAGAAACCATGTGGGGGACACAGCAAACATGTGGAAGAAGGTGCTCTGGTCAGATGAGACCAAAATTGAACTTTTTGGCCTAAATGCAAAACGTTATGTGTGGCGGAAACCTAACACTGGACATCACCCTGAACACACCATCCCCACTGTCAAACATGGTGGTGGTAGCATGATGCTCTGGGGGTGCTTCTCTTCAGCAGGGACAGGGAAGTTGGTCAGAGTTGATGGGAAGATGGATGGTGCCAAATACAGGGCAATCTTGGAAGAAAACCTGTTGGAGTCTGCAAAAGACTTGAGACTGAGGCGGAGGTTCACCTTCCAGCAGGACAACGACCCTAAACATAAAGCCAGGGCTACAATGGAATGGTTTAAAACAAAACATATTCATGTGTTAGAATGACCCAGTCAAAGTCCAGACCTAAATCCCATCGAGAATCTGTGGCAAGATCTGAAAACCGCCGTTCACAAATGCTCTCCATCTAATCTGACTGACCTTGAGCTGTTTTGCAAAGAAGAATGGGCAAAAATCTCAGTCTCTAGATGTGCAGAGCTGGTAGAGACATAGCCCAAAAGACTTGCAGCTGTAATTGCAGCAAAAGGCGGTTCCACAAAGTATTGACTCAGGGGGGGCTGAATAATTTTGCACACTGCACTTTTCAGTTTTTTATTTGTGAAACATTTTTAAAAACATGTATAATTTTCTTTGTACTTCACAATTGTGTGACAATTTGTGTTGGTCTTTCACATAAAATTCCAATAAAATATATTTATGTTTGTGGCGTGTAATGTGGAAACGTTCAAGGGGTATGAATACTTTTGCAAGCCACTGTATGTGTGTGTGTGTGTGTGTGTGTGTGTGTGTGTGTGCATTCATAATTTCACACGTTTGAAACCCTCTTCCTCTGTAGGCGGTGCTGTCGGAGGCCTCCTGGGCTGCTGGCTGACCAGTGGACAATTCAGACCGCTGCCTCAGATCATCATGGAGCTCAGTCCTCAGCAGCAGCAGAAGCTCTATGGTGGTTTTATGGCGGTCCTGGGGGACATTCAGTGGACAGATATGGCTCAGTTAACTGCTCTGGTGATGGGCAACGCCAGCCTGAAGCAGCAGCTTACAGCGACCCTTCTCGGGTACATCTCCAAGGAGCTCCAGGCAGATGTGCACTACGTGGATTAGTGTCTGTGGGAAAACTGGGATACCCCGACTCAGGGGCGCACGTGCCCAGAAGGATGGAGTCTTTGAAAACAATGGGAACTGTTTTGATGACGCTGGAGACTTTATCAAATGTGAAATCACAAATTGTAAATTTGCACAGACGACAGTCCTGGTTACAGGTTATATTGGGTAGTATGAATATTGTGAAAACAGCTGTATAACTGGATTAATTTACTATAAGTACACTCGTCAGATGAAATCATTCATTAATGGCACTGTTAATCATGGTTCAACTACACTGATTTCAATATTCAAATACAAAAGAGTATGCACTGAATGAGCGCCAACTGTACAGTTTAAAATAGTTTGATTTGATGGTCATTTAAGTGACAGCATCTGTGCACAGTATATTGTATTTAAATTATTTAATCAATAAAAACAACGATTTTTGTATTTCATTGGTTCATACAGTTTTGCATAGAACACTTTATTCTTCAGGATTAAATCAATGCGAATCAATAATAATTGTTCTTACTTCACACTCTTTGCTGCTGTCATTGCGATTATAAAATTGTCATCTTGTCTGACACAAACTCATTAAAAGAAAAAAAGGGTCCTTGGAAGAAGCAATCTAACATTCTTTGGAGTCACAAACCAACAACGTCTTGATCTCAATTTATAGTTCCTTCCAGTTGTTTAACATAATCTGTTCACAAGTTGCCAGTGGCTTTTCTTGATCATACTATCCTAACCATCCTGCTCCTCTGGCCTCTTGTTGTTCATGTGTTTGACAGCTCAACTTTAGGGGACCATGAAACAGGTGCCACCACCTGAAAAACAGAAAGCTACTGGAAAAAAAGACTTTACAATCTAAACTCAAATTTGATTAATACTTAATAGTCAGATTAGGGAGAATATGGTTGACCGGACCATAGAGCTTCTAGCTGATGCGCACATTAAACAGAAGGATCCAAGAGTCATTCAACCATTTAATGAGTGATGTTTGTTTTGTTATTAATATAAATGCATCCACTTGTTTTAAACAACCAATCTTTTAAGTTTCTTCATCAGGATCTGGTTTTGACTTTCTCACACAGCTCCAACACGTTAGGCTCGTTCGAAAGAACTGCGCCTCGCCTGGAATCCAGACGAGAGCAGGCGGCGGCAGCAGCAGGGGGCGTTATTACACAGGAAGTCACAGAAACGGTTACTTCCTGTTAGTTCCGATCTGTAGGATACTTGTAGTTTACAGACCTCGTTCGGATTTATGTGTTTGTAACTATATATTTATGTAGAAATGTGCGTGTAGCGGCATCCTTTATTCTGCCTGTGAAATACATTACTACGCGTTTTGATATGTGTTGTATAAATAAGCTTTATTATTATCAACCACACAAGATATATTTTCAGATTAAACCTGAGACTAATGGTCAACAATCGAGCGTTAAGTATTACAACTACACATAAAATAAGAATGTTCTACAACACGTGGTGTTTGCTGTCAAATCTAAGAGCCAATTATCTCTCTGATGTGGCGACAGCCAGGCGTTTCCCATCATGCACTGGGCCACACAGTCGGTGGAGAGCTACTGCGGCGCCTGGCTCTAAAATCTGCGGCCGCCTCGCTCTCGTGAGATTATCGTTGACCACGTGTGCATGACGTCAGAGCAAGTCGGGATCAAGTCGGACACAAATCTAACCGGCATGCATTGTGCGCCGATCGCCGGTGATCGATTCTGCGCAGAACTGGCTCATCTCAAACGAACCTATTTATATCCGTTCACTTGCACTTGATCCCCGCCAGATTGCCGACCCTGCCGGCCTCTTTGTGTCCTTGGATTCTCTGCCTGTCCCTTTTTGGATTTCTTTGAGTGACTGATCTCACGGTTTTGACCCTGCCTGAACACAAAGTAAATTGAACTATCCTTGCAACTCTGTCTCTGTATCGTACTTTTGGGTTCTAGTACGCAAGTACTAGTGTAATATTTTATATTGGCTGCAGTCGAATAGTCAAAAAATGACCTCCTAACGTCTAACCCTAACCACTTTCCCTTGACCTCTGTGGAAAACGTCACGGGGTCAAGGAAAGATGGGAAGGAGAATTCATGAGGAGTTAGGAAAAGACAACCGCAGGTGTTTAGTAAATGTGACTGTCACATCGTCAAGTGCTTGAGGGCTCTCTGGCATACATTTTGAGCCCTTTATGAACCCTTTCCGTAAGTCAGCATTAGATGCCAACTTTGCTCAAGGGAATTACCCACAATTCATAGCAATGTGACATTAAACACTCAGTTTCCAATGGAAGCATGGAGACGTAAAAATAAAATAAAAAGGTAAACAAAGAGGCACGTGGGCGTTTAGCCCGATAAAATACCTTTACACTACAACATTAGGGATTAAAGATGGAACATAAAAACACATGAAATCAGAGGAATGCAAGCAGAAAATATATATATTATATTTTTGTTACATTTATCAAACATTTCGTTTTGACAAAAACGAGTAAATAGATAATTTAAAATGACTTCTCATCTCGTGAGGAAGACGTTCAAATCAGTGAATAAAAAGTATAAAATAAATACACAATTGTACACAATATTTGTTTATGTAGTCACGTGATTATGTTCATATTTACACCAGTTCAAACCCTCACAGCCTCTCACACTCAGCCACTTAGCAGGTGATTTCAGTAAATCCCTGAGGGTTTAGGGGGGGCATTGGGATTGGGCGAATATATCAGGTTTGGTGCAGCAGCAAAGGGTTGGACCCGCCCCTTCTTTAAGCTCCTCCCCAGTCTATTGACAGGTGAATCGCTCCACCCAGTCCTGGTCTCAAACTAAGAGATGTATTAACTGTTGCAGTTGTGGATTTGTTAAGCCCGTCATTTAGTTATTCTCTTGATTTGAGCATTTCCTGCCCTCAAATGTTCTCGGACATTTGTTCTATTTTTCTGTGAAGCACTCTTTAACTTTGAAACTTTAGGTGTTACATACTACTATTTGCAAAATACTAAATGTAGTGTAGAATGAAATAAATCTATAGAGACAAAAGACAAATGCCAATATACAATTTCAATGAATCAACGACATCAAGCAAATTGAAGCAAATTGAAGCAGGACAAATTGAAGCAGGACAATTGAAGAAAAACAACAACATGATATTTTACCAGGGAAAAGACACTCAATCATAGAGTTGGAAATATGTCTTTAATAGTAAATAGCACACATGTTATGTCACTCAACTCTCACACGGAGATCTAATAGTAGATCTATTAATGATCAGAAATAGACTAAATTATTTGATCATGATTAGAATGAAATAAAAAAATTAAATCGATACTAATTCATATATTGTATCCCTAAGCTTTAATTTTGATAGATTACTGAAATCAGAGTGACCTTTTTTTATTTTATATTGTCCCGATTTTATTGTCTCCACTTACAATATAACACATCTGATCTGATCAGGTCTAGATCTAAACATCATTGATACTGTCAGTATAGTCGATACAAACAATTGCTTGTTTTGTCCGAAAAATTGTCCAAACCTGGAGATATTCAGGTTGCAATCACTCAAAACCAGCAAATATTCATATTTGATGAGCTGGAACCAGTGGATCTTTTTTTTCTGTCTATCATGTAACCGACTAAAAGACAAATTGTTAGATTGGAGGTAATACAACCCGAACTGAATAATCATAACTACTATCTGTGGAAGATTCTTTCTTATTCTGCACAATAACCAGTAATACACGTCACCAAGAAGACCCAAGAAGACCTTCACCTGTATTGGGCGTCTGAAATCAAAACACAAATACCTACAGGGTCACACAGCAAGATCGATGTCATCACCTTAAGTTAGTGTTTACATCTCTTCTCATCTATATTTATATACAGTATGTAAGACTTTTTAACCATAGTTGACCTTCTATCAGGTTTCAGATGCAGTTACAACACAGTCAGAGCAGGTTATTCGCAATAGCGTTAGTTTGGAGACACGAATGACAATACAGTAAAGATAAATCAAATGTACACATTGTTAAAATGAACGTGTTAATTAATCAGTATGAAGTTAGTATATTAAGTATAACTGCAAACTTCACCATCGTTCGTCCTTACCGGCCGAAGGCACCAAGCTCTTGGCAGCAAGGGACCGGAGGCTTTTAACTGTCTGTTTTGTCGCCTGCAAGTACGGGAAGAGAGCCCCGGCACGAGAGGACACGGACATCATCTTTGCCCAGAATAAGGGACCTCCACACCGGCGCTGCGAACACGACACGACCTTGCGAGGGAAAATGTAACGTGCACCTCTGTGGTCTGCTTTACCAGAAACTCCCCCCGCCCTCTCAGCGTTCAGTATTACGTAAGGGTATGACCGAAGGGTCCCTTTCGTTTCTTGCTCAAAATTGGAATAAATATATATATATTTTAAATAGATTAATTAAAGACATAACTAGACGTTATGTATTAAGTGTTGACATACGGCAACAGTTTAAACCAACATGGTTGAAATCATACAATCATTTAAAATAACGGCTATTTCCGTACAGGCATTCTTTTAAGTCAGCTGTACCCAGGGGTCCTCGTGATGTAAACAAGGGTCCTCTCACAAAATATGGAGAGCAGCTACACAATGGTAACCTGAGAGAATATAATATAATAAAAATGAAAATACCAAAAAGGAAGCTATTTCTCCTAATTATTTTTGCATATGTGGCATTTTCACTCTATGCTGCATACAATGTCTTCTTCAGCACCAAAGTCATCTCCCGCGTTCACCGGGTGGTGAAGAAAGAGACGGGGCCACTCTCGGGTAATTGCACTTCGCATAACCGTTATCTGGTCCCGGTAATAATTAGCCTAAAATAATTAGCCTAAAATCTCCAAAAAAAATCGACAGTTAGAACGTCGTTTGTTTTTTATGGTAACTAAGATGAAGGAAATGTGTGCCTATAAGCTGAATGTCAATTGTGTGTTGTGTTTGCAGGGGGTGTCAGAGATGGCGGTGCTGCTCCATTTTTAGCTCGCGATTGGAATCCGTGGGAGGATGAACAGGTGGACTACAACTCTGCTCTGACCAAAAAGAGGGAGGCCTTCAAACAACACCTGGGTCGAATTGACAAGAACAAACCAAAACGATACAGGGTACAAATCTGGGGTAAAGCTGCCATAGGTGAGTCGTGGTATTATATCATCATCTAGCGTTATCTGTCACAGCCTGCAGAGAAGGTCTGTGGTGGGATTTGGGCGTGAAATGACAATCGTGTGACATCACAGTGCCATTTTCATCATTCCAACTACAGATGATTTAAACATTTTTTCCTTTATATTTAATTTGATTCAATCTGAAAATATTTGAATTGATGATTTTCATTATTCTGTTGAACAGAATGTTATGCCTCACTGAAGATGAGGTGCAAGAAATACAGGAACTAGGCAATACAACATAATACATGTACAGTCAGAGTGTTATGTATAAAAGGAATACAGACTATAACTGAACATCATTTCAAAGGCGTTTGAAATAAATACAAATCTAGAGTAGTTGCACTATGTCTAACAGCCTGAGGCAAAAACCTCTGGTGCCCTGACAGCTTTAGCCTTATGTTAGTCGCCCCTGCAGCATGGCCAACGTTTCACAGATCAGCACAGATCTTATATGATGAGAACAACCAAAATAGTGTTATTTTGTATGTGACGTGGATGTGGACTAGTGGAATAATATATATTATTGAAAAGTATTACATTTCTAAATACATTTATTTAATTAATCAATGAAATAACTGAGAATGTGGACGATATTATTATACTACAGTTGCAGTGTAATTGCAGAGGGCAGGAAGATACTTGGTGAGACAGATTAATAGTGTTTAGAAAGGGAAAATTGTATTTTACATGCGACTGATGGATCGCACATGCGACTGATGAATCGCATGTCGAATACAATTTAAAAAAAATAATAATTAAACAATGTTAATAAGCAAAATGTATATGATATTTTGAGTTTCTTAATGTCCAGAATCAAAAGTAAAGTATACACTCACCTAAAGGATTATTAGGAACACCTGTTCAATTTCTGATTAATGCAATTATCTAATCAACCAATCACATGGCAGTTGCTTCAATGCATTTAGGGGTGTGGTCCTGGTCAAGACAATCTCCTGAACTCCAAACTGAATGTCAGAATGGGAAAGAAAGGTGATTTAAGCAATTTTGAGCGTGGCATGGTTGTTGGTGCCAGACGGGCCGGTCTGAGTATTTCACAATCTGCTCAGTTACTGGGATTTTCACGCACAACCATTTCTAGGGTTTACAAAGAATGGTGTGAAAAGGGAAAAACATCCAGTATGCGGCAGTCCTGTGGGCGAAAATGCCTTGTTGATGCTAGAGGTCAGAGGAGAATGGGCCGACTGATTCAAGCTGATAGAAGAGCAACTTTGACTGAAATAACCACTCGTTACAACCGAGGTATGCAGCAAAGCATTTGTGAAGCCACAACACGCACAACCTTGAGGCGGATGGGCTACAACAGCAGAAGACCCCACCGGGTACCACTCATCTCCACTACAAATAGGAAAAAGAGGCTACAATTTGCAAGAGCTCACCAAAATTGGACAGTTGAAGACTGGAAAAATGTTGCCTGGTCTGATGAGTCAGAATTTGGCGTAAACAGAATGAGAACATGGATCCATCATGCCTTGTTACCACTGTGCAGGCTGGTGGTGGTGGTGTAATGGTGTGGGGGACGTTTTCTTGGTACACTTTAGGCCCCTTAGTGCCAATTGGGCATCGTTTAAATGCCACGGCCTACCTGAGCATTGTTTCTGACCATGTCCATCCCTTTATGGCCACCATGTACCCATCCTCTGATGGCTACTTCCAGCAGGATAATGCACCATGTCACAAAGCTCGAATCATTTCAAATTGGTTTCTTGAACATGACAATGAGTTCACTGTACTAAAATGGCCCCCACAGTCACAGATCTCAACCCAATAGAGCATCTTTGGGATGTGGTGGAACGGGAGCTTCGTGCCCTGGATGTGCATCCCACAAATCTCCATCAACTGCAAGATGCTATCCTATCAATATGGGCCAACATTTCTAAAGAATACTTTCAGCACCTTGTTGAATCAATGCCACGTAGAATTAAGGCAGTTCTGAAGGCGAAAGGGGGTCAAACACAGTATTAGTATGGTGTTCCTAATAATCCTTTAGGTGAGTGTATATCGTAGTAGATTAATCATATTGGTGTAGTTAAAATCAATCGGATTAAGAGACAACAAACACCAAATTAAACTATGTCTCAAACACATTTTTAAGGGTTTTAAAATATCCCTCTAACTCATAACTCTTCCTTACTTAAAACACACTTATTGCATTAGAGAGCAGGATACAACTATGATGGTTAATGTGACAGTAACTACAGTATATTCACCTAATAATACCAGAAGTGTACAGACATAGACACAGATAGAAACTACATAAAATGTATTTATGCTTTGCTGCAGAAGCCACTGGTACGACGTAATGGCACTGCACATGCTGACATTTTAACTCTGGTAGTAAATGGCATTGAACGCTTCTCTTCTCCTCAGGGATTTACCTTTGGGAACATATTTTAGAGGGACCCCTCAACCCTACTGACAAGATCGCACAATGGCGAGAAGGAGAACTGCAGTCAGGAAAGATTGATTTCAGGTAACAAGTTAAACATGAAATGCTTACAAACTGCTAAACCCAAGCATGTAGTCTGCTTTTGGGTCTCTGTGAAACACACCACATCATATAAAAGACACTTAAGATACAACTATCAAATTGACTTCTTCTCCCTCCCCTCTTTCCTCTCCATCTTTAGTTTCTACACAGGTCCTGCTGTGGTCCAGGGTCATGTCCCTCTGGATATGAACAGCCTGGTTCTGGTTCTGAACGGCCGCGAGCAGCAGAAGGTCTCTTACTCCACACGGTGGCTGGAGCATGTCCAAGCTCTGGTACAGTCCCGCACAGTGTCGCATGTGGCTGTGGTCCTGCTGGGAAATGAGCACTGCAACAACGACTTCATTGCCCCATACTTAAAGAGAAATGGTGGATTTGTGGACTTGCTGTTTCTAGTGTACGACAGCCCCTGGGTCAACGACAAGGATGTCTTCCAGTGGCCTCTTGGTGTCGCCACGTATGTCATTTCTTACTTGTGTGTGTGTGTGTGTGTGTGTGTGTGTGTGTGTGTATACATGTGTACATCCTTAGAGCTCAATATCAGTACAGTAAACTGCAGGTTGTGTTTCAAATGAAAAACTTTGTCTCACACATTGCTCTGTTTTGCTTGTATTTGTGCAGATACAGGCAGTTTCCTATGATCAGGCCCACTACCCAACTGATTACCTCCAACAGGCCAAACCTCTGCAATTTCCTTGGAACTGTTTATAAAAATTCCTCCAGAGAAACTCTTATGCAGGTGCTGAAAGAATCTGGTCTGGATAAGGAATGCATCACCACTGCCAGGGAGAAGTAAGTCATTGTTTAGGACTGATATGGTAGAGTTAAGATTTTCTATAAATGACTATATTGCTTGTCTATAAACAATTTAGATTATTTATGATAAAACTATTTTTGCTCACAGTCATTGGGGTTCTCACATTTACTGAGACATTAAAATAAAGGGCGTTGAAATTATTTTCTAGGACTTTTCTGGTGAGATTCAAGTAGATAACATTCCAGGGACTGACATGACATAACATTGAAGGGATGGTTCACACCAACATTTTTTATCCATATTTCCTCTTACCTGGTTGAGGTTTGATATCTACAATATGAATCATCGGATTGGAACAGGGCTGCGATATATTTAGCATATTAATTACATGTATTCCTTGCCTCAGGTGGCTCCCTCAGGAGACAGCAGAAAGTTTGAGACGCTATCAGACAGCTCTGGCTCAGAGCGAGCTCACTCTCTGCCCAGTCGGCATCAACACAGAGTGCTACCGCATCTACGAGGCCTGCTCCTACGGCTCAGTGCCCGTGGTGGAGGATGTACTCACACCTGGGACCTGTGCGGCCGGGTCCAGCTCCCCACTACGTCTGCTCAAGGCTGCAGGAGCACCCTTCCTCTTCATCAGTGACTGGAAAGAACTGCCGGCCATCTTGGAGAGGGAGAAAGCGATGAGCCAGGAGCAGAGGGTGGACAGGAGGAGGCGGCTGCTGGAGTGGTACGCCAACTTCCGTCAGCAGATGAAGGAGAGGTTCACTGAGGTCATCGAGGAGACTTTCTTCAAAGGCGGCTGACAGTGGTGTTTAATAAACAAACATTTCAAAGGTATACAGGGGTAGACGTTAAATATTGGTTTAATTTATTTTGTGGTTCGTGGATAAATGTGACATACTACTGGTGTTGTGAGCCTGATGGTGTTCAGTGTAATATTCCTATGCGGGTTATTCTAAAACTATTTGTGTGTGTTGTAAAGCTGCCATTACTAGTCATTAAAGGGCCCCGTGACATTAGGGTCATGGGTCACATTTATCATCTTACTGTTTACAACGGTGGAAGGTCCAGGCGTTTAGAAATACTAATTTATACTGCCTTTGCATTTTGAAGATCTTATATAATTTCAACCATGTTTTATATCTGTTTGTACGCACTTAATATTGTAATTTTTTGGAAACACTAAACATTCAGAGTAAAATGAGATGTTATGTGTTTTTAGGCCTCATTTGAAAATGGTGCTTGGAGATTTTATTTTGTAAGCGACTTTAAAATGGATGTTGCTGTGGCATGTGACAATTTTCTGATCAAAACATAAAAAAATGACTTTGTTCTTTTTTTTTTTTTTTAGTGGTGGTGTGCTGCATGGATTTTTTTTTTTTTTTAACAGTGCAAGACAAAAATTGGAGTGTATACCTGAAGATAAATGAGTGGATGTGCCTGTTCCTGTGCATTTATTTTTCTTACACTGCAGATGGCGCTGTAGTCCTGGTCATGATTTGTGGCTCCAATGATCTCAGATGATGGTGAAAGCTTTTTGAAGTTTGTCAGAAATTAAGGAGCAAAAGCATGGTTCTATCCTCAGAGTTTGTTAAACTTCTATTAAGACAATGTATTTACTCTGCATTTGACGAATTACTGTCTTTTTGGAACATATGATGAATAACTTCTTAACAATAAAATACATGTCTAATATATTACCTATATTGACTTACTTTTGTATGAGTGCATGGGTGTATCTAGAAAAAAAACGAGGCCCCTGAGTATATAATAACTGGATGCATACATAGGCCCTCTGCTGCTTTGGGCCACTATATGTTTCTGGATATCCGTTTATTTAAAAAAAATAAAAATAATGTTAATCCTTGGATTAATTAAGGCCAAAAGCTGTCATGAGAATTAAGTTAGAACGCCACATTTAAACTTGGGTATTTGTTAATAAATACATATAACGTGTTGGTGTTAATTACAAGTAATACTAAGAATAATCATAACGTATACATTGTTTTAATCGGTTCCAACTGTTGTAAGTAAAAACAATAAAAAGCAAAAAAGTGGTGTCAGTCCACTGGTGTCCACTAGCTTTATGTGCGTGCAGATCCCTCCCTCTCCTTCCTCTGCTTTCCCTGCTTGACTCCAGCTGCCTGCCCTGTCTGCCTCTGAGCCTGCTGGGAGTTAGGGGGGAGAAACCGTCGAGGGAGAGCGAGCAAGGGGGGAAGTGTGTGTATGTGTGTGTGCGCGGGTCCCAAAACTGGAAACCTCTACCAACAAGCGCACACCCGCACAATTGAGACCGACCCGAAAGACCCCCGGATGGCTTGTTGCCACGACTTTCCAGAGAGCTGTGAAAACCCGCCACGGAGAACCTGAAACTTGCGTGCTTGTTTTTTTCTTCCTTCTTCTTCTTCTTCTTCTTCTTCTTCTTCTTCTTCTGTGGTAGCGGCAGCGCTGTTGCGCCGCAACGACTGCTCTGTTACTTGAGAGGATTCATTGGTCGGAGCAGCATTGCGCATTGGCCCCGCTTTATATCCACCGTTCATCCCGAGGGAAGAGGAGCGTCTTCTTCTCGCTCCAAGTCGAGCTTGTTGCAGAGTTAAGCCCTTTTCAAAGTGTCATTTTGTCTCTCTAATTTTTCCTTCGCGTTTATTTTTTCCCCCTCCTCGTCCTGTGTGGGATGCGGCCGCTGCTGTAGGACCCCGCTGGTGGACAGTTTTTCCTCAAGAAGTTTACAACAAGCTTTCGGACAGAAGAAGACAGAAAATGTCCACGTCGAGGTTCAAAAAGGATAAAGAAATCATCGCGGATTACGAGAGCCAAGTCAAAGGTAAGTGACGACTGAATGTTTCTCTCGGAAGTGCTCGATGGACGATTAATTGGGGGAAAGGCGAACGTTAGATTACCTGCATGAGTCATAGCTGGTGAAGTGGTGCGTTCAATAAAAGTTAGCAATATGTGTTGGTGTCTACCGCCAGGCGAACAGCCACATGTTTAACACGGACATACACTTACTTCATATACATTACATGTACTTCATGGGCCTAGAGCCATTTAGTGGTCACGTTATTTATCTCACCACTGCAAGGGTATGAACTTTATTTAGCAAAATACAAAAATATTGCTAACTGAGTTCAGGAGTGGCCTGTAGTCTTTTTTTTGTTTTGTAGTTTCTGCACGTGAAAGCGGTCCCCGTTGGCTCGTAGAAGATATCACCGTGTTTCGCACACGTAGCCTCTCGAGTAACCTGCTGGGTTCAAGTTGGATGTCCCAATCTTTCCCCCCGCTTGGACCGTTTTACTGCCTCCTTCTTGGTCTGGTGCATTTTATTATGTTGACGTGTTTTAACAACCTGTTACCGCCAGAGTTGGCGGGGAACCAGTTACTGCGCGGTTCCCACAGTATTACTGCGTGGCGATGAGACAAGAGGACGCGCACATGTTCAGACAGCACACCTATATGAGGATTCAGTGTGTTGCTCAGGGGCACTTCAGAAGAGCAGTTTGATTACGCCAGGGTGTTTTTGATTTACCCGTCTATGCCCTCTGTTTACCTCTAAACGCCGTTGTGCCCTGATTTAGAGGCGTGCAGACGTCGTGAGGATGCGACCCTAACTTATCTCCCCCATGCATGCAGAGCAGAGTTAGTTTATTCCCCAGGCAGATGAGCACAGGAAAGGCTTCAGGGTAACCATGGGGATTTGGCCCCCAGCCAACCATCTCTGTTCTTAGCATGCTCAAATACCACCTATTCATGTCCCCAGTATTCAACCTTAAGTCCAGAGAAGGGGGTTAGCCGGGGTCGAGAAGAAAGGGGTCCTGGATGCTTGAGGAATTACAAGACTGCATGTAGTTGAGCACAAGCTCTCATTTGCGAGGAATGTGCAGCACCCTTTCTCCCCCCCCCCCCCCCCCCCCCCCCATGAGGATGACTAAGGGGTTTCGGCCCGTAATAGAGGATGATTCACAGTCACAGGGGGATGCTGAACAAGAGATGACGAAGCTTCCCATTTGTCGTGCAGAACCCAGCAGGGTAATAACAGCAACCTGATGCTACTGAGAATAGCTGTTGCTAGAAAGGACCACCGGAGCCGCTCGGTAAATCAATGTTAAGGTGTTTTGTTGAAGATGCATAATTCAATTGTGAGGGTTCTGCGCCGAGGCTTGTCATGCATTGTAAATATTCCGGTGAGGATGTTTTTTTTTTTCCCCCATCCTCATTGGTTGCGCCTCGCTATTTGCATAATGTACTGTACTTGTTCTTTTTGCATTGCAAACAGCTTGCAGTAATTCAATTTGAATAGCTTTACTTCTTATCCACCACATAATTGTTTTTAGACTAAGACATTTTTGAGTGTGCAAGAGTAACATCTTTTGTGTTGCATTTAGCGTTGACAACATATCACACTCAAATCACCGCAATTAACTATGGAGCGACATCATGTTCGGTATTTTAACACCAAGCGTATTCAGACACTCTCACCATTCACGACGCCCATCTCGAGTAGGTCAGATGACTCCTGCAACTGCAGACCCTGTTTGTTCTGGAAAAATAGCTCCCAGAGTTAGCGGTGGAAGAAAAGGCATTTAGTCAACATTAAGTATTCGGTTTTAGAGCAGCTCCTGATTTTGCAGCTGTGAAGTGTTTAATGAGTGAAGAGTTTGCAGTGATAATGAGTGGGATCACATCTGCAGTGTAGCTGTGATAGCCGGAGGCAGATTCTGGTGAACCGGCATTGATTACTCGAGAAGTAGAAAAAACAAGCAGAAAACAGCCGGAGCCGATGTTTGATCTTTTTGGCCTCCATCCTCGCTGTCTCGCAGTTAAACAAAAAATTGTTTACATTCTCACAATATTTTTTGACAAATATCTAGCGGCCAGTTTGGGTTCATGTTGCATAAAATCTGCTATCATCCTGCATTATGCAGATTTCCACAAAACATTGCCTGTTTTTGTGTGAATCAGCTTCTTTTTTTTTTTTATGATGACAGTGTGCAGACTAGAGTGGCATTGCTATTCAAAGCAGTAGATGTGAGGTTTTTAATGTAGTTTTCTACGATGACTGTCTCCCTATGATGCCTGACATTACTGTTTTCAAGCCCAACTTGTCATTCAGCTGACCTTCAATTCTTAAGTACATCCAACAGCCTTTTTTAACCTCCCACAGATTAAAGGAAAATTGATGTCATTTTGGCAATTGAAGGAAACTATTCTATTGAAAAAGCTCTGCAGCAAGGGGGTTTAATTGTTGCTAATTGCCAAAATCGGCATCTACATCAAGACTCAGCCTGTTTTGGAAAAACAAAAACATTAAGAAGATTGGGTACCGTTAAGACAGTGGAATTTGTTCATGCTTTATGGCGCACATCGGTTGCAGTCAATTTTAGTCATTTAAAGCAGACTACGGGAAGGTTGTGGTACATTGGGATTCTCTGTGGGCCCCCGTTTCTGTTGACTGGTGGATCAGGGCATAGCAACCCTGCTGTGTTTTCCCTTGGGCAAAGTGTTGGTTTGATGTCAGGCTGTGGCTTGCTGTTTGTGATCGGGGGGGGGCGTGACTCTGATGGCAGGGCCCCTTGAACCTCTGTCAGGGGTCCTCTCCCAGATCATCATAAAGGATGCCCCTGTGACCTGCCTTCACTGCTGTTTGAAATCAGAGCCCTGCCCCGCTGCATACTCAAAGACAGTGGTCGGCCCATGTTTGTATGCAGGGGGGTTAAAGGCAGGAAACTGCTCTGAGGTGTGATGGTTTAAAAGGGGAGACACTGCAGGTGAATAGGTTAAAGAAATACCTTTTAGATATCACCAGGAAACCTCGCCAGTTGATTACTTGCATTACATGTTTTGTAGAACAAGTTTTATAGAATGTTATGTTTAAATGGCATTATGTAATGTTAGCTTTTAGTCAATGTATGAAAAATCTACAGATGCAAATAGACGAAGTAGTAAAATAAACACATGTTTTCTTTCCACTAGTGAGAAAGTAGATATTTTATGGATTGCAATATAACCTAAAGTCTCTAAATTGACCGGTGCACGAAAAACTATGTCTGCCTGGAGCGTCTGCCCTTAATAGAATTTGTCTTGTGGTTCAAAGTCATAAAATTGACATTCGTAACAGTGGGAGTCCAACGTTGTTCAATTGCGTGGCAGAGGATGAGCATGCATGTGTTGATTACTGTCCATTACACAATCCAGATGTCACACACATGAGACATCTGGATTGTGATCATGCAGAGTCAAACTATAATTTTGTTTTAAAACTGTCTTTCATGTCTTTTTTTTAAATTTTTTTATTAAATCCAGCATGTCACCAAACTTCTGCATGTGATGATGTGGAGAGTGTGGCGTGCTGAAGCTGCCTTCTCTTTGTGCTGAAAATAACTATACTGGAATATAAACTAGGAACACTTTAGAATACATAAACAAATAGTCTCCTCAGTGCAATAAATACACTTGCAAAGTGCGTTCACAGAAACAACAGCCAATAGTTATTTCACATCAGTAGTTTTTAGTAAAGGTCCATCACTTAGGCCACCTCTGCTCTCTTAATTATTAAATATTGTCAATTTGGGTGTGTGACCGAGCTGAAAGCAGCTGTCAGTATAACGTGACCTTCGGCTATGATCAAATTCTGTCCTATTAACACCAAGCTGGAGCCACCTGATGAAGTGCCTTTCTGCATGTAAAGTCATTAAGAAATCTGTTGGGGGGGATTAGTTACCTTAAGGTGAAGCGTAACTTGGAAACCACTGCTATTGTGGGCCATCCACCTTTCTCACTGCCCTCTCTTTCTGACCTTCAGTTAATCTAAATAGCCTCGATATGCATTTTTGAAACTCAATGCTGCTGCCTTTTTAACAGCTTCTCAGAGGTGTTGAGGTTAGAGGTTACAAGACTAATGGAATCCTAACACCTCCCGGGTCTCCACAACATCAGGCGTCCATCCACACACTTACCATCTGCTTTCACTGCCCCTCCTTCCAAAACTGTGTGTGTCAGTAGTGTGTTGGTGGTATTGCATCGGGTGTGGCACTGGTGAGTTCGTGCATGGGTGGGTGAATGGTTATTGACACTACCATCTGCGGCCGCTCACCCTTTTTTTGCATTTTTAATAAACTCTGCTGAACACAAGCAAGGCTTCACCTTCCCTGCTGTGCTTGTCATTATAGCCATAAAGGCCAACAGGACCTTACTGCAGGACCCCTCCCCCTCAAAACAAAAATCCAAACCAACACCTATCCATGCCCCTGCATTCCTAAACCAAACAAAAAAGCAGCAATTCAAGTGTCACCGTTTCCGACGAAAACAAAATGAGAAGCCTTGTGTAGTTGACCCTTCGATAAGCCCCGCCCCTTGCTGCTACTACTCTGTCGAACTGTTGAGCCCACACTGTCGCTAACTGCACTCCTTGCATGAATCGTATAACATTTTTGAGAAAAAAAATAAAAAGCAATTTTAGAGAGAAGCAGACAGAAGGGTCGACAATATCGTTAGAAGGATGAATCCAGGATGTGAAACTGATTAATCAGTGAAAACGGGCTAAAAAGATAAGGATGGAAGCTACAGCCTATCCCTGTTAAAGTGAACCACCACCATCATCTGGTGAATGAAACGGGAAAACAATTAACAGTGTTCCCATGGTGCTGGATATGGTTATATTAACTGTTACAATCATTAAAAAGTAAAAGCAGCATGTGTGTACATTTAATTAACCTTCAGTTGCTAGCGCCCCATAGAAGTACTAGTTCATAATTTCATAAAAATAGTACTGTTAGCGCCGCTGGCTTTCAACTTCGCCGGATAAAGAGTATCACTATTATACAATGTTAAACAATGACTAGATTGAAATCCACAAAACCAGCCTGAACACCACGACGCAAGATCTGAAACCATGCTTGAGAGTGAGTGAGAGCGAGTTTATGGAGCAGAGCTGGTTATTTGTCAGACCCCGGTCGGAGCTAGTTAATTGCTTGGCCAGCCCGTGTTCAAGGGGTGGGACTTGGCAAAGGGTAAATTGTATCCAGTTGTAACCCACACTGGTATTTAATTTCTTTAGTTGGATTGATCAAATCAAACCCACTTTAACATGTGGCAGACTGAGGCTGCTCTACCTGTAAATGAGTCAGAGAAGAAGCCCTGTGAGGGACCGGAGTGCCTGGTAATGAGCTGGATGAGATCCAGTGTGTAGCTGTACTGCTTTAGTAGGAGGTCCGGGGTGTTAATGAAATTGGACTGTACTCAGAGAAAGTAAAAGCGATGAATTAAACTGTGGGGGGGGGGGGGGGGTAAAAGTGGAATAAAAGGGAGGGTCAAGTTAAGGACAGCTTTTGGCAACTTTCTGGACAACTTTAATTCCTTTGAACCTCGGCTGGGGCCCAGCAGATGGACAGTCAGGAAGGCAGACAGACAGACACAGTTCGACCATCAGCCATGCTGCTGTCTTCCACCCAGTAGGGCTGGATTAAGGGGAAGGAGATTGGGGGATGGGAATCGACTGTATGAGGTCAGTGCAGGAGTAAGTGAAGACGGAGGTTATAAGCTCTGATCTGGTTGACTTGTTCTAATCTGTTTTCGGAGTGTGTTCAGCCTATTCATCTGCAGGATCTAAGCCGTTTATGTGTCTAGCGGTGGCGAAAGCTTTTTAAGATGACTGCAAACATGCTTTAAGCGAAGTCTTTCACAGTTTCTTTTTTCCCGCGTTCTCCTAAACAATGTGACTTCTGCCGCTCTGGCTTACTTCTTCCTGTGTGAAAGCTTTGTTTGACCACGGCAATCTGTTCACAGGCTGTGGCTTGGTGCTTGACTCAGGTATCCCAGTCTAATCCACCATCTGGGAACGGAAGCTGAGCTTTATAGGGTCCTACGCTCTACATCCGCTTCCTCTGTCAAGGCCTCAATATGCTCAAGATGTTTTCCTCAAGTCTATTTGGGACCGCTCCTGGTTGCATTTACTTTGGATTTATGGATAGGTTGGAATAAGTTGTCAAACTTAATTTCTACGTGATAATGCGAGTCATTAAAGTCATCAAATCAACTACTGATATGCTCAGAGAGGAATTTTATAAGTGGATATCACTGCTTATACACCCACTACTCATAATTTGATTATGAGCCAAGTAAAGCACCTCATTATTGCAACAGGCATGTTCAGACTATAATCAGGTTATCCTACTCGCATTCAATTTGTAAATGTAGCCAATATTTTTGGGAGAAGGCTAAACACCTAAAGCCCATGTATATTATATTCCTTTTTCCTGTTAGCCTGTAGAATACCACATAACCCTCCAGATATTAAAGGTGCCCAGTTGAGTTTAGATGCTCTGTTACTCACCATAACTCCGTGGTCGTATTTTTGAGTTCTAACAGATGTGTTCAATGCATTTCCCTCAACATAAAACATCTACAAAGACACGTTTTTAGTGTTTTAAATCCAGCATTGCTTACACTCAGTCTCAAATGTTTGACTTCATTAGAGCAGTGAGATGTAAACAATCCAAAACTAAAGTGATAAGAAATGCCCTATGTAACAACTAAAAGATGTACAGTCAGTAACAAACTAAGTACTGTATTCACCTTATCTGATCCCCGTTTTCACTTGTGGCTGTAGGTCTCTCTACATTCGACCGCCTTCAGCTGGCGCGCTTCCCAGCTTTCCTGACACAATGCAATTCAAAACAATCAACCGTTTTGCAGGAATGACAACTAAGCAGCTTTTATTGTGCTGACAAGTCAAGCCTTGTCTGCGTTCATCAAATAGCTATTCATATTTCCTGCATTTGACAAATACAAGCCAAATTACATTAGTATCAAAAATGCTTCCATCATTCCCACTGTATGCTTAAGTTAGTATTTAGTAAATGTTTAGTCCAACTCTCCAGTGTTTGACACAAATGTTCACATTGTTCACAAGTTTCTATTTCCAATACCATATTTTCTGCATAAATAATCCAATTCTGACCCATATCTATCTATCTATCTATTCAGGCTAAATCAATTATTGATGTAAACAATCCAACTTCTTCACCGATACGTTTTATCCTCTGGGACTTTCTCTCCCTAAAGTTTGTCTTCTACGGCAGACATTACATCCAGGCATCTAACTAGCTTCTTTTAAAAACAGTTTTACACTACCACAATTTCTTGCAAATTACATAAACATTTAAAATTCCACTGTAAAATCATTAATTTCGGACCTCAATAGTCGCACACATAAAATAAACCTCGAAGATGTTTTGGGTCTGATAAACTAAAGGCATTAAATGCGATTTAGTATAAAGTTTCACACAGTTTGTCCAAAACGATTCCTCCCGCCGCCTTCTGTCGTAAACTCTCTTACCCATCCACCCGTAACGCTGATGAACAGAAGTTTAATTTACTGACCGTGCGACTCCTCCTGGTCCCCTCCCCCGCTTTCCTTTTCTTCTACCATGACCTCCTGACCCAGGAGAAGCCGTCTTTGAGCCGGCTGCCCTCCTAATCAATAGCAAGAGACCACCCCTTGAGGCACGGCTGCCTTGTTGGGCTGCTGCCCTGAGGGAAAGTTTGAGGGGGGAAATATTATAAAAAGAAGCGGTCAATGAAATGTCAACTACAGGCTTCATCCCCTTTGTGTCCGCCAGCCTGATTGATTATAGCTTAAAGCCAAGACGCCAACCCTGTCTTTTATTTGAAAATATAATGCAGTCTTGCTGCTGCGGACGTCCCAAAATGTCTACACCATTTCATGTGGTAACTTCTCCCTCTGTCTCTGGTTCCCTCAATGCACTTGGTCGGTTTTTAGTAGCGCAAAGAGGAGTTGGGGAAAAAGTTTTCCGTGGTCTCCGCTCTCAGCTTATCAGCCTCACAATAGATGCTCATTGTGGGATGCAGCAGGAGGAGGCCCAAGCAGAGAGAGCAGCCACTGTTGGATCTGAGCAGCCCCAGGCAGGTCTTCTGAGCTCTGGCCTGAACTTTCCTCCCCCTTCCCCCCGGGACGGAAACGGGAGCCATAGCTGCGGTTCCATCCACGGATATGTGGGGTGCTAGGAAAAAAAGTGGGGAAAAAGAGCCATTTACGGATAAAGATGTCAGCCATGCTACTCCTCTACTCGCTGTGTCCCACTGCTACACATGGAGAAAGTCTCAGTTCTCCTTTGGCTGCGTTATGTCCTTTCTCACTTGCTCAGTTTCTGAGCTTCAAAGAGTTTCTCCTTGGCTAACTGCTCAAGTTAAACAGTAAGATAAACTAAAGGTGAGTGATGAAGCTGTTACGTTATGTATGCATTTGCGAAGCTTTTACGTTCCCTGAAAACTCTCCAAGCTGCTCTGCAACGTTGGTCAGTCCTTTCTATAAATATCACAATAATTCTTTTGCCATGAGACCTCATGTCATGCGGTTATTATGCAATAGATGAAATAGATTTCTTTGTAACTTCATCTTGCACGTGGTTTACTGTCAGATGAGAGAAAGGATTCCAAGTCTGCTAGCACACTTGCACATTATTCACTGACTAATTCATATTTGAAGATAAGTAAAAGGCTACTGCCATGCGACTGCTTCTGTCTGGCCCTTTTTCTCTGTCCTCTCACTGACCCCCTGCTGGCAACATTTTGTCCACGACAACGTGACCCTCTGGTCACCAAACCACTGACCTTTGCTCCTTGACCTGAATCCTCGGACCACAGCTCTGCCAACTCCGTTCAATTGGATGGATGTCAAACGTTACATTTAATGTAATTATTGCTCTAACTATATATATATATATATATATATATATATATATATATATATATATATATATATATATATATATATAAAAAAAAGACATCCTGTGAAGGAACTGGCAGAGCACGGTGGCGCTGCAAGTAGTTGAGAATCTTCGACAACTTTTATTGTGTCAAATCTTTTTCTGGTGGATTTCTTTCGGTAAAGAAGAAGTGGAGCACGTTGCTCTCTGCAAGAAGTCCCTGCAGACTCCCGACAGCCTATTTTGTCATAGCGTAATAGGAGTGGCATTAGCGGCAAAGAAAAGTTAGTTTTTAGGATCCGAATGGTCTGGAAATGGAACGAGTGTGACACTGTCCTGGTCTGCCCCTTTTCTCATAACCCTAAGTAGAGCAAATCCTATCTGACACAAATGGTCATGAATAAAATTGTACAGAGGACACTTTTAAATAAATAAAAAATCTCCTCCTTAATTATAGATTGTGATCTGCACTTGGATCAGGATGGCAGAAATTGCTGATGCGCCATTATAGCAGGGGGAATAAAATTGTTTAGAACAATTCCAAAAATGTGTTTGTGTTTTACACTTGCTCAGTCAGCTGCCCAGCATGGACACAGACACTGTGGGCGTGCCTCATACATCTTACTTTTTAATCAGGCAGTGTGGAGGAAGCTACCGTCTCCCTTGGGGTCTTGTGATTTGTCCCGGTTAATGGCGTGTCACAGGGGTGTGATGTATGGCAACCTGGCTGGGTGTGAGGCACATGCATGACTGGACTGTGGTCACACACACACACACTGACTGACACACACAGACCTAGCAAAGTATGGCCTCTATCTCCCGGCTCTGTGGGGGACCGAAAAGAGAAAGCCCCAGTCTTGCTCACTATAGTGTAGAGAAACAAAGAGCAGTGAAAGCTGATCTGTCTGTTCTTTTCTTCTGCCTCCCCCTTTGTCCCTCGCACTCCCGCTCTGAGCAGCTGCCCTTAGGTCGATCACATTTTTTGACCGCGCTCGGCTCAGATCTCGAGGTAATCCGACTGCATTGGGTGGATCTGTGTGCCGTTACCCCCTGCATTCAAAACTGGCATTGGGTTTCACCTGTCCAGTCTTGTCACGTTTGTGTTCACGCAAGGCGACGATGACAAAAGCCTTTAATGAGATATTTCTGACAGACATTTTTTCAGGGAGAAGACATGTCATCTCAGTGCCTGAGAGCAGCCTGAGAGCCTGCTCACAGAGTCAGCCACTGGTACTTAGAAAAGTGGGAGATGATTGGCAGTTAAAGCCTCCCTGAGGGTAGGTCATGGAGATAACAGCACCTAACGCTCTGTTACTTCCTCCATATTGGCTTCCACTATAATTATCAGAAAATTAGGTCTTTGTGAAGCCCCCTCAGTGTGTGTGTGTGTGTGTGTGTGTGTGTGTGTGTGTGTGTGTGTGTGTGTGTGTGTGTGTGTGTGTGTGTGTGTGTGTGTGTGTGTGTGTGTCTTGGAGCTGGTCATGTTAGCCAGTATTGGCCTTTGGTGCCCTGGGAGGAAGGGGGGTGTGGGACTGTCACTTGTGGACTTCCTCATTCTCCATGCCTTTTGGATGCATTGTGAGAAATCAATCCCTGCTGGCTGTGACCGAGGTTGTGACAAGGGGGCTGATTAGGCCTCAGGCTACAGAGCGGGACACGGTGAGGGCGCTCAGTCTGAAACCTGAGTGAAGGGAATGACCACGATGTCATTTGAGCTGTGTCTTTTTCAGCAACGCTGGGCGCAGAAAATACCTATGATTGATCAAACTACACACATTATGCTTATAAAGGTCACATTTTTGGATATTTTTGTCATTTACTCGGGCCTATTAGAAAAAGCAGTTTTAGAAACAATGCCAGTGACTTTGCACAGAACCAAAAGAAAAGCAGAGCTCAGCATATAGCAGACAAAAACATGGGTCAGCGTCGTTCATTAATAATAGATACATAGATATCGCAGCTGTAAGTTAAATAAGACTTGAGTCTACAACCATGCTATTAAGACTGAGGCTTCCCTTTGGGATAGTGCTGCTTTGAGCCAAATGCTATGCATTGAAAATATGGTGCTGTTTCGCAGGTATAGTGTTAGTTTAGTGGTAAAGCACGCTAACATTTGCTAATAAGCACTAAACACAAAGTACAGCTGTGGCCGAAGGAATGCCGTTTGTTTTGCAGGTATTTGGTCGTAAAAAGTAAAGCTTTGACCTGATGACCTGTTGCAGTTGAGACAACCTGAATGTTTGCACAAAATTCCACGGTAATTTATTTAGTAGGTGCTGAGATATTTCAGTACAGATCGATCAACCGACCAACTCTGCCGCACCTGGGGCCGCAACACTAGCATGACCAAAATGTATTTGGGCATAAAATACCGACACTCCTAGTGCACAGGAAAATTGCAAGCACACATTTGAGTTTCAGGGACGAAAATGCTCAACAACTGAGAGTTTCTCTTGAGAAATTTGATCTGTTGCTTGGGTATTTGAGGGTTCAATCCTCAATGTGACATAAGCATGTAATTATCCTGCCGGTTTCTGCTTCCCCTCCTTTGTCAGGTGAGGCTCCCTAAGGTTGATCTTAAGGTCTGAGAAGAGGAATGTGGAGCAAATATTTATTCGTGCCTCAGTTTAAACCACCAAACTCAACTGCACTGCGGTGAGCTGTCTCGATCAAGGCAGCCTCATTATTATGCCCTCGCAGTGCGGCTTTGGCCTTACAGATGTAGTTGCATCAGTCTGAGAGCAACAAAAAAAAAATCTTCCAGTACAGCATTACATTCGCTCTTTCTTTGAGCTGTCAGTTTGGTTACTTGCAGCTCAAGAAACGATGATTTCTACTTCATATTTTGTTTGATTCTAGGAAATGTTTGAAACTTGCATGATAATGAAATGATTGTAGGCGTTAGATGGGCCCTCTTTCTTGGGCTCGGATGATTCATTCCCAGTCCTTAAACAGCCATTAAAAATGCGCGTGTGCATATTTGGTGGAACTCGAGAGTGTATCATATCAGCAGAAGTATAACTCTTTGATTTTAGATTATGCTTTTGCTTTGAAGTTTGGCTCTTGGCAAAATTTCTGCGGCGTTTTCCTGTGGTTGTCGGAAAAAACCCTCCGCAAATGTCTTTGTTGGTGGAAATCAGTTTAAACGTACTTATTTTTTTCTCGTTTTCTTCTAAGAAGAAGATCGACTCAGCTAATTATATGGCCTTTAAATGTAAAAACATGTCTGTTCATTTTGTTGTGAACAACTGATATGTATCCATCTGTCCACAGTATCATTATATCAGTTAATCAGATTTGGCTTTGTGCTCGAGTGTATTCACTGCCTGGGGAGTCCTTTCCTCCCGTGTATGTGAAATCATTCTTAAACTCCCGGCTCTCAGGCAAAGCCCCCACCAATATCCTCCTTAATTCTCTACCCTCAATCTTCAATCCCAGCTTTAGCTCACCCATCCATGCACCTCATTACTCTAACCCTCAACCCGCCTCTCTTAGCCTCGACCCCTGTGCCCTCAATCCCCCGCCTGTGACCAGCCACTGAAGCCCAGAGTTCCACTGATGCTCTTCCTCTGATATTCAGGCCAAGTTTAGATGTCAATGGACCAGGTCATGCTAGATGGAGGTCATTTACGGGTCTATTTACTTGTGATCAGGCCTGGTTTAGTTTGGATGGAGCAGCAGGTCAGGTCTTGACCCTCCTCGAGGTGTTCTGGAAATCAAAACGTTTTCTCTCCAGACGTGTGAGACTGATACAGTGGCATATAGCTGAGGGAGCTGAGCTAAACAGAGGAACTAGGAGGCAGACTTCCTCTGACTCAGTTGGCTCCAACTCTTCTCGTGGGACAAGAAGAGTCCCGATCCCCGCGTCCCACTGAGGTGAAGTCATCCCCTGTTCATAGAGTTGACCACATACCCTGTGACTTGGGTAACCTCACTGGGAACCACAGTAGAAATAGTTTTTGGTTTAATATTTGTGGCTTATGTTCTTAATCGTATTCGGCAGGTGTTAGCCATGACATTTACCAACATCTAAGTAAACAGGCTTGATGCCTTGAAGCTGACTGAGGTGTTTGATTCAGCTCTGTGACCGTAAGCTGGCAGACAGACTCTCACCTTGAGGCACTGTTGAGATTTAATGAAGTCCATTTTGACTCTTCTTTTAATGTTCTCAGTGTACTAATACTGATATTGCACTTTGCTTCATTATTATCTCAATAACTTTTTCTTTTCTCACTCGCAGTTTAATACAGATTGTATATTCTAAAGCATCTGAAAGACAGCCCTTATATTACTCTTTCCTTCTTCCAGAGATCAGGCTCCACATTCCCCAAAGTGAGTATGTTTACACGAGGCTGAAGTCGTCTCCAAGAGCACATTATTTCAGCTGTCACAACTCTGAGCACCAGGTGGGAAAAGATGAACTGTTGTTCCTCCGAGGAGTTTGGGGAAGTTTCTGCTTCTTGTACAATGTTGTCAGCCCAGCCACACAACAGACATGTTTAGAATCAGAGAGCAAAGCCTCTTGGTTGTTAGTGATTGTTATCCTGTCCCTGTAGCCACTCATAGCTAAACCAGAGCTGGTAGCTGGCTATGGTTTTATTGCTACTCCAACATTTTGATTTACCCTTTAGCTGCCCAGCTACCTATACGATACCTTTGCAAGTTCAACAGCTGACTTAATTTTGGCTCAGTTGATATCACTACTATAAAAATACAGTACTGTATTTTTCTGCACCATTATGTGACTTATGTGTGTCCTTCACATAACTCCACTGCTGCAGAACCTCTTTCTTGACCTGTTACATTTAATTTAGCTGACGCTTTTATCCAAAGCGACTTACAATGAGTGCATCCAACCATGAGTAGTAACTCAGAACAACAAGAATCAAGAAAGTACAATTTCTTCAAGAAAGCCAAACTTACTAAGTGCAGCTAAAGTGCTACTTTCTTTATTCAAGGTATAGTCTTTTAAAGAAGTGTTTTTAGTTTGAGGCGGAAGATGTAGAGACTTTCTGCTGTCCTGATGTTAATTCCACCACGGAGGAGCAAAGACAGCAAACAGACAGTGAATCCTTTTCGGACAAATGTCCTATCATTTATGCATACAGAAGAAAAAAAATGTAAAGATAAAAACATTCAAATGACGCACTCACTCACTCTCTCTGAACAAACATAAATACAGCCTATTAACACTTGCAGGGCTGCCGCACAAGGATGCGGCTGTGTTCTACTTAGAGTCTAATTTAAAGCCATTACCCTAGTAATCAATACTGCCTGTGTGTAGACACAGTGGGGTTTGTAAAAGTATTTTTAGAAAAAGGCTGAATGGTCTTGTGTGTGCGTGTACACAGAGTATGCATAATAGGACACACTTTCAGCTGTATTTTGTCTCAGCCAGCTGCTCCTTTGCAGATAAGTCGTTTTTATCTTTTTTGACCTTGAAAGTAGGCTTGTGCATTTTAAACTTGCCCCACGAAGAACTGAAAAGGAGACTGGGGCTGATTAGAATTTGTGAAAGTCATCTTCATGGATCCATCTTTTTTTCTTTTTTTCCGGAGGCTTTGTTAGAAATCATATAGCTACAATTTAATTTGGGGCAATTCTTTCAACAACATGTGGTTTAGGTGGGAGATAAGTAAGATGAGGAGAAGCGGGTGAAGAACGTCTATGATAGTAATTCTTGGATTTACCAATTAGCTATAAAGAGAGCAACAGATGGAGGCTTTTGTACACAATCAAGAAAACACCCCATTGTTCTTGGAGTGAACATCGAAACGTGCAGTCCTGCTAACTTTCTATTGAACTCTTTTCCCACCAATGACACTTTCCATACGTTCATACATCATGCAGAAAGGTTTGAGTCTATCTGCATTGTCTGTATTGTTAGGGCACCATTTGTAAGTGTCTGTGCACCATCAATACAGGGCCTTCCAATGCGCCTTTGTATTTCTACGTCCTGTACTAACTGTAATTCATTTGACTCAGTTAATTTAGTGTGTGTGTGTGTGTGTGTGTGTGTGTGTGTGTGTGTGTGTGTGTGTGTGTGTGTGTGTGTGTGTGTGTGTGTGTGTGTGTGTGTGTGTGTGTGTGTGTACACACAGTATATGGAAGTATTTAACTTTTTATTTTTAATAATCTTTCTGTGACATTTCTCTTGTCAAAACTAATGCTACAGTCTGCCCGGCAGCCTCAACAACAGACTGTGCAACTCCTTTTTGTCTGAGAATTTGACAGAGCCCTCGGTCCTCACAGCTTCTCAGCTAATAACCGGCCTTGTGCCATTTTTGCCTCGTCTCCCCGTTTCTCTTGCTCCCTCTCTCTCCCCCCAGCGGGCTTGCAGCACATGTCTTGCTTCTGGAATTACAGGCCTGGTCCTGAATAGTCTGGTTGTTCCTCCTCAGTCCCCCCAGCTTCTCTGCTGGCTTTAACCTATCAAAGGTCCAGAAACCACACATCCTGCGAGGTGCTGTTTTGTTTTGTTTTTTGTGGCGGGGCGAGGGAAGGAAAACACAGGAGTGGAGGATGATGTTTTTCTTTGCTATACAGTGCAAATCATGAAGGACTGGCTGAGGTTTCTCATGTGGGGTTTTGTCCTTAACTCTGGGTATTTGTGATCCCTCTGTCTGCCCTAATGTACTCCTCTGTGGAAGTCTAAGATTGGTCGCCGCTCTCTCGCTCTGGCAAACGCGTGTATCTTTCCCCTCCTTACTGTAGGACAATCACCACATACACAATATTAGTTGCTTTTAATTTACTATACATACAGGCCGTTGTGAGCTCATGACATTTTGGAAGAAATATGCTCAATATGTCAACATGTAGTCAGAAACCATCCCGCATCTGTCATTTTTAAAGAATGTAGAGGTAAAGTTGCAGTGTGGACTAATTTAAATGTGTCCTTTTCTATCAGCCAGTCTGGCCACATGGCTCTAGGGTTGGTCAGCCTGTCGGTCCTCCACTTTGGTCCAGATGGAAATAACTGAACATATGTTGGATGGATTGCTATGCATTGTGGTACAGATATCCATTGGTGTCCAAAGGGTGAACACTTTGGCGAGTTTCTGACTTTTAATCTGGAGCCACCAGCAGGTCAAATGTTTCACTTATCCAATGAAACATCTAATCTTGTATGCGTTGGGTTGGTACAGACATTTATTGTATAAAAACAATGTATTCTTATGAAAAGGGCGATTCTGCTGACAGGGTCGACTGATTATCACTGCCACTCAACGGTCCGCTTTATTCTCTACCTGTAGATGACTGGCTTTATAACTATTCAGAAATACTGCTATCCAGATAACCCCCGTTTTACACAGTGATGATACAGGCTGTGACTACATGACCAACCGTGATTAAAGCTCACCCCCAAAGTAGCCTGCTCGCTACTTTATTGCTGTTTTGTGTTGTTTGTGTTTTGTTTTCTTGAAGCCCAGGTTTGAACTTGCTCCTGCATTAACATATTTTTGAAGTTCACAGCCTCCCTTCATCTACTGATCTTTTCTTGGAGTCATTAAAAGATGGATTAAGTTAATCACAGGCCTTTCTTTTTTGCTGGTATTTGTTTTCATTAAGTCGACAGATGCAATCTTTGAGCATGAGAAGGAGAATGAAAAATAGCCCCCAGGTATGACTCCACTGAGGTAATAAGTAGAATTTGTTTCAGAGAGCCGCCCACTAACTCAAAGGTTCTGATAAGTCTGAAGGGGCACATCGAGGAAGGTATTTATGGAGATGGAGTGTGTACTGAGGGGGTCTGGGAGGCTTTAAAAGTGATCTCTGTGAGACTGGGACTAGTGTCTCTCAGCTTCTGAGCCAGCGGGCTGCTCTAAACTTGGATGTCAGCAAGCGCTCAACAATATAACTGTAGCTTCTTAGTCTCCTGCATGGCATCCAGCTTGTCTGTGACACCTCAGCTGTAGCTAGTCATCTCCCCCCTCATACTTTCCTCTGGCCCATCTGTGCCACAGTGTCCCGACTGTGGGAACACGGTCAACCCGAGTAGGCAGCGGCTCCAGCTGGCTGCGGGCCACGGATCCCGGTGTCCATGCCCAGCTCTGGTGTCTCCACGTTGCCGTGGGGGAAGACGGACAAAAGAACATGCCTTTTTTTTTAAATAGAGGTGTACATACGGTGTGAAAAAAGGCAGATGTACAAAAGCATCGGTGGAATGGACAGAGAGACAGACAGATAGTGTAGGAATGCAGCTATGTAGATCGTCTGGATAGAGACAGACGGGTGAATGGATGGACAATACAGGCAGGTAGGGCAAACTCGCTCTGGCCGGTGGCCGGTGCTTTGTTTTGGCTCAAATGCTGACAACACCGTGGCCAGGTATCAACCTTTCTTGTTTTTACAAATGAGCAGTGTGGATTTGCTCGTTTACTCCCGTCTCTTTTTTCTTTTTCTTTTTTCTTTTAAACCTCAATTTGGGATTCTGAATCTGAAATACACGGAGGTAAATGAACCGCAACAGAGACTGTAGCAGACAAACTGACTTACAGACCGAAATAAGCAGCGTAATTGGAGGGCAGACCGTGGCAGCGCCGAATGCCATCTGAGGCTGTTGACGAGCCTGACCTGAGACCAAACTGTCCAGTGTGCAGTGGAGGGAGACGGGTGGAGAGCGGAGGTCAGGAGAGACACGCGAGAGTTGCCAGCTGAGGGCAGGGAGCGTGTTGATACCAGAGCTGTCAAACAGATTCTTCTCCCCCACTGGAAACGTCTCAGTAGTCTGGTGTGCATACCTGTCTAATGTGCTCGGCCCCCCACGCAGGTACACACACACACACACACACACACACACACACACACACACACACACACACACACACACACACACACACACACACACACACACACACACACACCATTCCCTCTACCTGTTGTGTGTTAAGAGTGTACGCAGGTGTGAGACTATTCATTTCTACGCTCTCTTTCTCTCCTTCCCGCCTCCTTGGGGCCCATGAGGAGGGAGGGAATACGTCCACCGTCTCTTGGAGATAACCCCCACCTTCAAACGCTTTTCACCGCAGGCCACGTAACTGCTCGTCCATTCTTCAGGTTCATCTTTCAGAGTTTGTATTATTCAGGTCTCTGCCAGCACGCTTCAGTTTCCATTTGTTTACTGTCAGGGGAAGTAAATATTCCTACAGATGAAAGCGTGGGCTCCTCCGTTCCAGATGTTTCTCGTGTGACACCCTCTTTAAAGGCATTTATCGCTTCAGCTATCCAACCACAGAATTTTCATAGTATTGTTACCCCAAACAAACATCCCAACTGTAAGAGCTGTGGGCCTGCCCAGCCAAGTCTTTTGCATGAGATTAGCTTTGTTGAAAATGAGAGGCTGACTGGCTGTGTGACATATGAGCTTCTGCCCCTTTTATCTCTTCCATCTCTAATATCCCCAAACAAAAGGACAAAGGCAGGCCAGATACAAGGCAAGGTGTCACTTTTCATTTGGAAAAACAGTCTGTATATCAAAGGTGTATGTTCTGAGTAGTTTTCTAAATTGAGGTGTTTGGACTTTAAAACAAGAAGGCCTTTGCCTGGTCTGGTGTTCAGTGTACAGATTGAGTCTTTTTCTTTCTTTCCCACACAAGCACCCACACTGCTCTCTTTAGGGCAGCAGACAGCAGCTGGGTATGGTCTAGAGATGAATGAGAAAAGTGGGTGAGGTCTGACCAAGAGACTGAATGAGATAAATGTATTTCTCACAGATTCTCTTTTCTCTGATGTTGAGCCACACAGATGTAACCACTTCCCATCCTTTGCATTACACGTCCACATTTTTTTTATCATCCTCATTGTGAAAGTGAAGCAGCATCAATCATTTTGTCCCTCGTTCTATTTGTGATATTCTGCCGAAAATCTATTTTCCCCCTTTCTCTTTCTCTCAGGCTCTGAAAAGTTTTCGCTTGCTTCTTTGCAGAGGACAGCAGCTGTGGTCTGCTTTGATTCACAGCAGTTACAAAAGGATTCCACTGGTGACCCAGAGTTACAGCAAAAAAAAAAGAGGGAATAAGCAAATTGTCCATAGAAAACTTTTCAAAGAGCTTCTGTTATGTAAAAGCCTTGCCACAGCAGTATTTTAAAAAGGCAAAAATTCACGAATCGCTGCGAATCAGTGAACGTTTTTGTGTGTCGGCAAAGTACATTTGCACAACCTTTTGATGTTAAATTCAGCTTTGGTGACCTTTTGACACACACATTTATGCCAATGACCAAAAGCAAGCCAGCTTCACAGTGCTGACGATAAAGAGAAAAGAGGAATGGTTATAAAAGAGCAGTCAATGTTATGAATATGCTTTTTAACAATCTGTGTAAACCTATTGTCCTATCAGTGACCGTGCTGACCAGCTTGCTAGCTCAGAACTTTTTTTGCTGCTGTGGAGTCCCAAGAACAAAAGATTCCAAGCAGGAGTAATCGGCCCATTACCGAGAAGTTAGCATTTAGCTTGCCAGCTAACTATAGTAGCTCACCACCTTGCCGTGCGAATAGTCCCTTTGTCACGAAGCTCCGCCTTTGTTCCATAGGCTCAGTATGTTCCCAAAATGAAAGGGCCAAAGTATGAAGGGAACATACTTAACTAAAGTATTAAAAGCAGAGAAGTAGACTATACTGCAGGAGCGACGTGAGAAGTCTTTGTCGACATTTTCAGACACATTTATTGCCGGCATGACTCTGCATCTCCATAGCAGTCCATTGTTACTCCAAACCGACTTTGATTTCTGCTCTTCGGGAAGGAGCAAACTACAGACTTTTTCGATCCACCTTACACGCCTAAAGGTGAAGCACTCTTTTTAAGAATGCAAACGCATACATGCATGCGTATCTACGTGTACGCATTAACACGCATGCGTACACAAATCTGAACAGACTCGCACAAAACGTACACATCCAGGCCACACAAACCTCGGCCGGTCCATCCGACGGACCCAGCGTGTTGACTGGTGTCCAGATCAAACAGAATGTCTCGATGTTAACCAGCAGCTGAACAAACAGCTCTGCCTGTAAAGTGTGCTTGCTTCTCCCAGCATTCAGCGCCTCACTTTATTTAGTTTGGATCAAAAAGACGGTCCTCACAGGCCACCGTAATGTCAGCGCTGATTGATCTCTCTCCTGCTCGCTGCAGGCCTCCCGTCTTTGGGGGTGTTGCCTTAACGACCATGGCTCTTTTTTTGGTAGAGCTAAATCTAATTTGTGGAGATTATTACATTTCACTTATTGAAATGACACCTTTTAAATATTACCTCTGTGAATGGAACGGATGTTAGACTGATGGAGTGTATTGTGTTTGAACAGTAGGCCACCACGGCTGAGCCCTGTCTGAATCAGACTTAAAAAAAAAAAAGAAACAGAGAGCTCTTTGGGTCTGCTGCCCACAATACTTCCGGGGCCAAGGGGTGTGGGTGTGGGTGTGGTGTAGTGCTTGTGTGTGTGGGTGTGGTGTAGTGCTTGTGTGTGTGGTAGTGCTTGTGTGTGTGGTAGTGCTCGTGTGTCCGTCCATGTCAAAGAAAATCATGATTTAAGTCCACTAATAGGAGCTCATAGTCTCCCTATCCTTGGCAGTTTGTATGGATGTGGCAGCAGTGACCAACAAACAAAGCTGCTAGCACAGATAAGCTGCTGTAAAGCGCACCTCTTGTAAGTCACTTCACATGAGTAGCTCCACACTCCATAAAATATCCCAAAGGAGGTTGGTTCAGCTCAGTGTTTTGAAAGGAGCAGAGGATTGTGGGCCAGGCTCTTTTCCATTTAACAGTCGTTCCCTGGATCACAGTAGCCTACAGTCCATTGGAGCGCTCTGCGGTTTTGGAAGCTGCTAACATGTCAGTCAGATGTTGTAATGGGGACCACATTGGCAATCCTGTAACATTTGAGATAAAATGCTTTAGCAAAGCTGGCAGTATGCTGTGTGTAGTTTGGCTGTGCTTTATGTGATCAGAGAGAATCTGTTCAGCCTTGTTGGCAAGTCTGCATTACTTCAGTCCGAGCTGAAAGCTTTAATTCAACAAAAAATTTGGGTCGTCACCTTTTCAGTGCCTTGTTTCATCACAGCCAGAGCAGAAGGAGAAGTTGGTATGAGTAATTAAATCTCAGTAGTAGTGATGTAATCTCACGCAGACCACGCAGGAGTCAGTGACACATTCTAGCCGTCATGGCCCAACATACCAAGCACATGACCAGTTTCTTACCGGTCCCACCAACGTAATGAAGTCATCACGAGGATGCCACGGGATTTCTTTAGCTTTAGTCACTGCACAATGTGGTTGAGAAGTGTGTTGTGAGTAACTCGAGTATTGGTCCCAATGAGTCAGGATGTCAAGTGCAGCAACGTCTCATCAGGGAAACTTCAGTATCAGCTGGCATGATATTGGTCACGTGACAAGTGAGCGTTGCCTGGACAACGCTAGTGAGCTGCTGTTAGCGTAGAGGCCACTGTCGACGGAGGCCTTTGGCACAATGTGGTTTTTGAGTTTTCATAAAAAGTGGTTAAATGTTTTTAAATGATTATTGGAAAATTACATTCGATGTCCTTTTCACTACTGTGCAATTGTGCTTGGTCTGGACCGCCATTGTTATTGTGACCAAGCAACACAAATGTGATGCTAATAACCGATAAAACAAGTTATAGAATACGCATCTGATGGATTTTCTCACAAATGTTGTCCTTGAACCCATGCGTACAACGTGAGACAGGCTTATGGCCCAAATGTATATTTCGTTTTGGTTTACTCATTTGTAAGCAGTGGTGTTGTCCTCCTCTAATGACTCAGTTTGTTTTAGTAGTATGATAGTAGTCCACCTGTATTGCTCAAAAGACACTTGTCAGTGTTGGTTGTAGCAGTCACTCAACTGTCTCCCCAGCTGGCCCAGGGCCTGGCATGCGATACGTTGGGGATACAACACTCCATGGCAGCTTCGTGGATCAGTGCTGGTAAAGAGTCAGTCACCCTGCTGGCCTTTAGTTCACATCCATCTGCCTCTCGTTGACAGTGAGAGAGTGAGAGACTTTCAGGTGGCGAGAGAAGGCGAGGGGTGGACGGAGGTTCAGAGTGCTTCCAGAAGTGTACATCTGGGATGCATGGATTGTGCTGGTAGCCTCATTGGCACAGGTGTGTGCCACATGTCCAACTTAATAACTCCCACATTCCTATCTATGATTCCTCCTGCATGTTTCTTCTCCTTATTATGTGATCTAAACATTTCTTCTTTTGTGCTGGCACATTCATGTATTAACATCAAAAGGGCATTCTTCACAGACAGGAATGCAAATTAATGTATAGTCTGTTGTTTGAAAAGCTCCTTCCAAAATGTGTACACTTAAAGTTAAAACGGATTAAACAACATATCCCTGGTCACACAAGACTCAACATAAAAAACGACTCACTGTGTATTGAGTCACGCTCCGTGGAAATTAGCAACGCGGTAGGCCCATCTTTTACCAGTCACGGTGTGACTACTTTTTGTTTAATTTTCGCCATATGGCATCCATTTATCAAAGATGGAAGATGATGAATGATTGGCCTGCTATGATTAAGTATGGCAGGAGAGCCTTGTTGGATTATCAGAATACTAAAAAAATGTCAGAGGAAGCTGTGCTGTAGATGCTCAGCTTCTTTTTTGGCATGTGATCCCACTCCAGCTGTAATTGAAAGCTTGTGCTTTGCTAAAAAAAACATCGCCCATTTCGCAATTACCTTTGATGGTATTTATCCCGTCTTGTATTCAGCCTCCAGAAGAGGCGCGGACAACTCCCCGAGTCCCAAACCAGAGATCTCAAGCAGCTGGTGGGGCCGGGCACCCCATTGCATCGTCCATGCCCAGGCCTCAGCTACTATTTCAGGTGCTGCTGATGAGCCACTGGGACTGATGTGGTACTGCATGTCCCAGATAGCTGTTGGTGGAGACTGTAATCAACTTGTAAAAACGCTGAGAGTCGGTCTGTCTGTCTCTTATGGGGCCCTTTTGAGGAACACAAAGCAGCACTCTGCATGAATAACGGATGCTTTTTAGAAGGATTGATTCATATCAAGGTTAATTGGGAGCATCAGGACCCAAATTGTTGGGTTCAAGAGAGAAAGAAAAAATGTCTCTCTGTTGCCCTCTGACAGTCGGTGAGTTGTTTTTACCGAAGCCCAGTTTCTCTCTTTGTAGGTCAACAACGTGGGTCAGTTCCCATCCTGCTGACACAGCAGTTTCTTTGACAATAGAACAGGCCTATCTGGCAAATCAGAAGCCATTCTGAACTGCAACTTTGGACATATTTGCCACCATGAATGGGATTATGGGAAGTATGCCATGTGGCCTCCAAAGGAGCAATTGGATAACATCCAGATCAGAAACAAAAGGTTCTTTGGTCCAAACTGATCACCACAAAGATTCAAACGGTGCTCTCTCATTGTCCATATTCACATCATGTGTACTCTGAGCCACATTGACTGGACGTCCTTCAGTCAGCTGGAATAGTTGCTGACAACTTTATGGACCCTGCTTCAATTCGGCAAGTCGCTATCCACTCATGTCAACATGTACCGGATTATGGTTTGAAAAGTCCTGAGTTGTATGCAGATTGTTTGCTTGAAATGTATATTGACAATCAGTAATTCTTTTTAGGCAACATTACTCTATTGCTTCATTTTGTATCTCGTATAGTGCCATTTCTCAACACAGGTGCTCTCATCTCCCCTCAGCTCCCCAGTTTGAAAGGGATCACAGAGGGCTTTGAACACACACGCACACATGCACACAAATCCCTCGGCACAGAGGCCTCCACACGTGTTTATCATACAGATGACCACAGAACGACAGGAATGCATCATGTATTAGTAGAGCGACACTCGCTATGACAGCAAGAGGGTTCTAACTCTGGTTTCCTGTGGTTAGATTTCTAAAGAAGAGGTCCTGTGTGCTGGTCTAGTTGTTAGTTCTGTAAGAAACTAATCAGACCGCTGATGTGGCCCGCAGCAGGGGATTCATATGAAGCCTCAGTATGATCAAAGGGATCCGTTTGGCCGTCCTCAAACACTGAAGTAACTTATTTATTCATTAAAATATTTGCCTAAGGGACAAAATAACTTATCTTATGTAATTGTCAGACCATAATTGAAGACTGGGATAGACAAACCATGACCCACAGTGAATAATAAAAAAATGCAATATGAGCATGTTTCTAATAAATTGCACTGTTTGTAAATTGCAGAGTTTAAACACCAGATATCAACTACATTTATTTTTGTAATACACACCAATAACCGCCTGTAATGGCAAATGTTAAACTGTTTAATAGTATTGTGGAGTTATGTTGATTAGAAAATTAAATTCTTATGGCACATGGGGCTTTCTGATCTAGAAATACTGATTTTCTTCCGGTGTAACTGGTTGGAAACTACACATTTTGTTTGACCAGTGACTACTTATAATTGTCTATATATTACCAACTAGGGCTGGGCGGTATGGCCAAAAATTCATGCCACGGTATTTTGTAAGATTCTGGCGGTTTCACGGTATATCACTGTGTGTGTATGTATGTGTGTGTGTATATATATATATATATATATATATATATATATATATATATATATTTACGAGTAAACACATTGATTCATTAATAGCACCAGTCAACTAGACAGCATCTAGTTGACTGGCGCTGTTAATGAATCCATGTGTTGCATGGCCGCAACATTTTTTTTTTTTACAGTTTAATACTGGGAGCGCAGTGGAGCTACTTAGCTGTCAGGGTAACTTACTTCAGTCATGGTTAAAACTTGTTATAAAATTACACTGCCGAATTGCATGCTGGGTAGAGCTCGTGCACAAAAAAACAGGAAGAGACAGACCAGAAGACACGCCACACAAACAGCTGTTCGCCGCCCAACTCGCTGCAACTGGCCTTTCCAGCATGCAGTTCGGCGATGTAATTTTGAACCACGACTGAAGTAAGTTACCCTGACAGCTAAGTAGCTCCACTGCACTCCCAGTATTAAGCTGTAAAATATAAATGTTGACGCTCGCTGATGGCACGGCTGTCTAGTTGACCGGCGTAGAGCAACAACAGTTGTTACGTGTAAGCACCGGTATGACTGTTAATGCGTACTAATTATTGGATGCCTGGTGTAGCGTCCGGAAGAACTTAGTCAAACAACTTCTCTCGTTCTCTGAATTTATTTTCCTTGATCACAAGTAGAGTAACGAGCGCTGCAATCGCGATAGCAGGGAGTCGTCCAGTCAACACGCAGGTTGACCGTCCAAAAAACACACCGAACAGCCGGAAGTTCGGCTCTTTAATACACGGTTTTCCGTCATGGACATCTATTATTTCTATTGGCTCTAACCTTTCTAAGAGGAGGAGAATCGCGTCCTCATCTTTTCTCACAAGGCTGGAACGTGCAATGACCAGTCTGCTTCCCTAATGTCAACATACTGATAAACAGGTGTGAGTGTTGTAGTGCAGAGCGTGGCACCTTGAGGAACAGACAACCGGACTGTTCTCACAGAAACTTCTCACAGAAAGTATTTGTTAAACTGACCTCGCACAACCTGAACTCTAATAGACAGAAGAATAATGAAATGTTGAATATCTACAGAATATAACGATTTATATTATCAATCCCCCTTTTTACATAATTTATTATGTAAACTAAACAATAATATAAAGCTACAACAATGGACTATATCAGTTCATAACTATGTGTGTTAATTATTTAACAGAGTGGAAATCTTGTGTTACTTAACTTAAATCTCTAAACAGACACAACAGCACACCTATGTTATAAATGTTTTTATAAGAAGCTAACATAAAAAAAGTTATCAAAAGCTAACATTAAAAAGTTATCAAAAGCTAAGCTAAAACCACCTATATCCAGGAGCTTATATATCCCTCATACTAGAGAACCGTTGTCTCTAGGTATTTGTAACCCTCACACTCTACTGGATAATCCTCTAAGCACATAATATGGCACAATAAAAACAGTATAAAATCTCCCTCTCACACTGTGTGTGTGTGTGTGTGTGTGTGTGTGTGTGTGTGTGTGTGTGTGTGTGCGCGTCTATATGGGATATGGTCAAACATTAGCAAGTTATGTGTACAGAAACGGTTGGTCTAAGTCGGTCTCTTCTTCGGATCCATCGATGTCGAGTCTCACCTCCTCACCATTCTCCTCCATCAACTGTACCTGTTCTGCTAACTAACAAAGCCTAACATGACTGTGTATATGAAAAATTCATACTGTATGGAAATCTGAAACCGGTATACCGTACAGCCCTATTACCAACAGTCAAAAAAGTTCAGCCACCCTTGGTTTCTCATGACTAAACTGAGGCAGAGGCACATGACAATGCTTCTTTAAAAAATAAATAATAATAATAATGACTTTAATGGGTTGTTTTTGTGATTGTTCTTGAAACTTCGACTAATGATCCCTGATACAATTATCTTGTTGTGATTCTCTACGTTGAAATTCAAAATCGTCAATCCCAGGGAGTTGTAGGCGAAAGTTTCCTTCTTAACGTGCTCATGAAGGCGTATGGAAAGCAGTTTTGAAAAGCATTGATTTTGGGTTTAAAAAGCCAGAAGGAAGCCTGAAATGGAGAGATAAATACTGTGCTCGTCATGAGCACAGTATTTATCTCTGTTGGAGCGAAGTTTTCTTCAACTAAAAAGTGAATTTTCATGACACATTCTAGTTTCAGGAAGTGACAAACCTGTAAATTCCTCTGACAGGTGGTTGCCTTTTAACATGAATTCCTCTATACTTCCACTTGGTACGACAGCTTCAACGGACAGCGTTTTGGGAAAATGAAAGATTTAATGAGTTTCCGTGTGCAGTCAAGAATGTAATTGTGTTAAATGATCCAGTACGCTCCTTTGTGTCAGACCCACGGTAGCTTTGTGTTAATCCCCACATCCTCTGGAGATGGAAGCAATTGCGAGGTTTACCCATTCATCAAAAAGACCTGGTGGATTTAATGCGCTCCCTCATTTAAAACAAACCTTATTCTGAGTGCTCATTGTTGGCCTCCCAGTTTTGTTAATGGCCTGGTGTTCTTGAAGTTGAAGTTTTGAGTTCTTGCTTGCAGTCACGCATCTACTTTGCTGTTGAAATCCCACCGTCCACGTTAATGATGTTCGTGGTGCACTGAGTTTAACTGCTGTAATAAGCATTTTATACTTAGATTTAGTATTGCTGAGACTCCTTCCCTTTTGTCCCGTCTGTCTCTGTCTAAGTGGTTTATTTCCGTGCGAGTGCCAGAAGGAAGGAGCTGCTACTTACTCGATGTAAATCGTTAATTTATCAAGATTGTGAAAAGACTTAATACTGATGAATGGAGCGGAGCCCTTTGGTAATTTGATTACGCCATTAGGGACGCGTGCCCATGCACATACACACAAATGCAGCTCTCTCCGCCGTTGACTGGAAGCTTTCTAATTGAGTCAGCAGTAGATTGGTTACGAAGTAGCTTGACGTACTGAACTATTGATGGCATCACATAAAGGTTCTCTGGATCTTTTGGCTTCCTTACGAAGCCATTTCTTGCTGTCTAATTGTCTCGTCAAATACTTATCTTTTGTTTCAGTCCACTCTACTTCCATGTTAATTAGAGCCTTGATTAAGCAGCAGGTTGGCCCGATTCTTGATTCAGATTCTTCATGGTGTGGTTTCCATAGCTCTTGTTTAATTAAGTCTCTAGTTCAAGTGATGTTGACTACACAACCTGAGGTGGAAATCAACTCGTTGTCCTTTATCAGATCACTAGGTGGTTGGAAGGAGTGTTAATGCCATAAATGGAAAGGTACACAATTACAAGAGCGACAGCACAAGATTTTTAATGTTACACTTACATAGACTGCTACACAAGCAGACCACACGCAGTAAGTTGGAAACCGTATGTTGCAAGCAGCATGTGTCAGCAGTGACACAGATCTTACAGTCAAATGAGGGGAAATAGTCTGCCCAAATTCGCCACAAACAACCAAATTGTCTTATGTGGCCAGTTGAAGTCTGCTCTCAGGGACTGAGGGACACTCAAATGGACAAAACGATGACGAACAAAATCAGACCGCTGTATTGCGTCTTTCCAGAAGCTGGACATTTTGGCGGAGCTGCTATTCAGGAGCTGGTAGACTGTGCAATATAAGAAGATGGGGTTATCCCTCCCCTCTCAATGTGTTATATATATAACGGTTAACTGTTAAAGCACTGCTAATACTCCTGCACTGCACTTGGTTTTCCTCCTTAAGAAAGGTGATCAATGCCTAAAGAAATCAAATGTGTTATCAATACCACATAAACTATAAGTGAGGACAATAAGATGCACTTTAAACTAGGCCCTGAAAAATGATCCTCGTCCTGTTCAGCTGATCTTATTACAAACCATTAAGACATAGCAAGTTTAACTTTATATAATGGCACCTGGTCCAGGGAGTTGTACACATATTTTGTGAAGGCATGTTACAGCCTGCGTGTGTTTTACCCTTTTTAATATGAGATATCTCTCTGTGCTCCTCTCTATTGGTGTCCGTGGCTCTAAATCACATCATTAATCTGTTTCCGCTGCTGAAGATGTCTGGCCCAGGCTGCCTTCCATTAGGAAAAATCCATTATCCATGGCCCTGGCTAGAGACGACACACAGAGGAAACTGTGTGTGTGTGTGTGTGTGTGTGTGTGTGTGTGAGGTCCCAGTTTTTCATGCTGAGGATTTAAATTTCAATGAAGGGCGCTCTGACGGCCGTGATTCCTCAGAAAGGACCTCAGAGGGTAATTTACCTGCAACTTGTTTAAGTGAGGCCTGCTGTCGCACCTCTGCTTTCATAAGTGCCGGTGGTTTTCAGTCACAGGCACTGATGAGGGTGCGTGTGCGTGCTATAACTCTGCGTGTGTTGGGAATCAAGTTTCATTCATCCTGGAGATATTCTCAGCCTTAATGAAACACCTGAGGCCAGTTATGCCAACCTCAGAGCTGTACATGCATTCAGAGCGATAAGTGAAGGATAATAAGCTGCAGTGGACCGTTCTGTAGTACTGATGTGTACTGTACTGTAACTACACGTCTTGCTGATTTGTTTGACCTTTTTCCAATATATTTGTATTTTTATAATGGTTGCATGCTGATTTGCAAGTCTGAGCAGTGAGCTTAAGTAGTTTTGAAATATTTGACCGTTGCATAACCGACCATAACTGCCACATTTCATCATCTATAGCTGGTTGATCTCCGAGTTGGCCAAACTAAAACATAAAACTTCTCCCGATGTCTGGCTTTCTGCACTCTTCACTACAATACTTGTGCTGTCATTGCTCATCCTCCAGCTTCTGGCTGCATTCTAATCTATTTGTTTTCTCCCTTGGTCTCCTCAGAGATCCGGGCCCAGTTGGTGGAACAGCAGAAATGTCTGGACCAGCAGACGGAGATGAGGGTCCAGCTGCTGCAGGACCTCCAGGATTTCTTCAGGAAGAAGGCTGAGATTGAGATGGAATACTCCAGAAACCTGGAGAAACTGGCCGAACGCTTCATGGCAAAGACGCGCAGCACCAAGGATCACCAGCAGTACAAGTGAGGAGATGCCGTCTGTGCTCAGTTTGTTTATGATGTTATCTTGGCTTTTAGCCCGGTATGTCGCATTGACTGAGCTGGAGCGCTTTAAATGTGATCTATCGGGACGTTTTATTTTGTGTCACGTGTGCCACGGTGCAGTAGACTGTTTCTGTGCAGGATCTCCGCTTTCTTTTTGACATCGCTCTGATCTTTATTGAAAACCGCAAAGTTTGAATACAAAACAACGCCTTTTCAATTTAAGATGTGCAGTGCAATGTATATATACATTTTGATTCTATACTTAGGACATCTTTCGATCTCTGCTAAGGATTATTTATTTTTTTAGATACTCTTGCCCTACTTTAGAAAAAAGTATAAGAAGTGGAGGAAGAAACTAAGCCTTGAATTTAATTTGGTCTTTGTCTCATAGACCTCTCCTCCCATAACCTGGCCGAGGTACATAAGAGGGAAAAAAAGATCTAACGATAAGAGATTCTTTATCAAACTGATTAGAGTTGGTCTCCCTCTCCCTCACCACGCTCTCCTTCTGTCTTCATGGTGCATCACAGCTTGACTCTGAGCCTTTTTGACACAATTAAGCGTGCTGTAGTTTTTGGCCGTATTGCACTGTAGGAGTCTGCTCATGGGAAACGCTGGCATTAGCATATTGTTTGAGCTTGTGGTGGGAATGAAAATATAACGTATGTTTGTCCTCGCCGTCTGCAAATAGCCCCTGTGCTCTGTCTGCAGCTCCAATGGCTCTAGCAGCTGTGTGTGTGAAGGGACTCTGGTATGGCGCTCTGTGGTTTTTATCGCGTGATGTACAGTCTGGTCACTTCATTCACAGGGTAAACATTTGGCAAGTGACTAGGAGCATATTTTTTTTAAAAGTCAATACAAGACGTCTGAATAACATTAAAAACCTTCCTGTAGGTTTCAAATAATTTGGCCTATATTTTTATACTCTCATAAACGCCACACGTACAGGGAGGCTCCTGTGCGCTCCATATTCTCTACGCTGTTTTCATTGGACAGGCTTGTTTGTGGCGTTTCATTCTGTAGCCTAAAGCCACTATTCATATGACGGGTCAGTTAGGCGGAGCTGCGATGTGCTAAAAGGAGGAGCTAAATCTGTGGGTAATTAGTCCATATTAACTTTTCCAAATCTACTTTACATAACAGATGTTGACACAATGTAATTCCAACTTTCTAAGAGTGCATTAATATACACAATGTGTGCTGGGCCTCTGCTGGTGGAGATATTTGTTCTATTGCACCACAACTGCATTATATCTTATACAGTTCTAAATCTGTTTTTCTCTGCTGTGCTCCTCCCAGCCAGGTAAAGTTGTTTACTCAGTAGGAGTTCAGCCCAGAATCCTCTAGAGATGGTTGGTGTTCGTCAGAAAGCACTGACTTTGAGCCACCTATTGGAGCATTGCATTAGCTCCCTGCTGGAGAGTAATTCCTCTTGGGAAGTGCCCTGTGTCGAGCTGTACTTCAATACAGATGGATGTTTTTAAAGACGCATTCTTATTTTAATTTTATTACACCCGTTTTAAAGAGAGACATTGAGAGCAGATTAACAAACTGATTTATATTTAGAGTGATGGCCTGGGAAATTAGCCTGCTGACTGAGAAATAAGTCTTCTTTTTTTATTAATAATGCCTATCGCCTGTGATGATAATGTGCCCAGTCTAAACACGCTAGTGCGTTTGCCACATTCAGAAGATACTGCTGCAGGTTAGTCTCCACTTGTTTGCAAAAAACATTTTAACAGCTGCAAACTCATCCAGCTTCTTTGACAAAAACATTAATTTTAAGTAATGTGTAGTACTGTAATTTGACTACAATTACATGAAACGTTGTTCTTCGGCTTCAGAATTTCATATGAAGAGACCTTTATGTGGATTTTATTTCCCTCTTCATTACCACCAGAGGTAAATACAATGTGCAATGATGGGGGGGGGACTACAAAGACATTACAATGACAATTAGGTGTTAGAAAGTACATTATAATGATAATTAGGTGTTAGAAAGTCGAGTCAGGAAATTCTACTGCACACAAGCTGTTCAACATTATGTTCAAAATGCAACGTGTCTTTGTAAGCGGTTGATAAAGGCCTTTTGAAAATACTCTAGTTGGAGCTTGTAGCCAGGATGTCGGGCAACGCTGCAGATACGTCTATGGGTTTGGAGATGAATGGCTGCTAATATCCGCAAGGAAAAGGTTCAATTCTACTAGTGTCTTCCTAGTTCCTTCCTGTGAGAAAACAAAACAACATATCTTGGTGTCCAGGCTGTGGGAGAGCCATTCATTCAGGTCTGCCATGTCCATTTGTGTTTCAGTGGCTGTTTGCACAACACCACCACACACGCACGAACAAATGTGGGCAAACATTCTCCTCCGTCTCTCTCGCTCTTTCCTAAACACACACTCATGCACACGACTAAATACTGTATTATGCAAAGTTTGTTTAAGGAGGGACATGGAGATGGTGAGCAGATGAATCATTGAATTATGTATACTGCCAAAAACTGCTGCGATAATCTTAAATAGGCGCCTTTTATCCAGAATTAAGTGTCTGCTTAAAGGACTTCCTATCTTTGTCTGTGAGGATAAAAAGAAGCTGTAAAACATGCTGTATTTTTGCCAGACATTACAATCTGCACCGCAGTGAGCGTGAGTGGCAAAGAATAAAATTGAATGACGTTAAACACCATTTGTTACTCACAGAACTACTTGATTAGAATTATTAATTAGGCTTTGGCACCCTGCGGCATGCTCTTAAATGTCAAACTTAAACCTTTCTTTACTTGATATTCTTCGCCCAAATCAGACCGGCAGTGATCACTTTGCTTCGGTACAACTGTATGATTACTTAGCAGGTGAACGCCACTCACTGTGCTGCAGCAATAAAAGCCGCCACAGCGGTTCATATACGAGAGATGTTATCGTTTGGGCACGAGAGGACTTTGCCATTTTGCCTCTGATGCTGATAAGGGCTCCTGTTTGAATACCCTGCATACTGAAGTGGTAATTATCCTTCATTGTCGGCGTCCTTACTGTAACATGTTGCGTTTACTCAGTGACTCCTAATGTCTTAACTGCACGAATGGACAGAACACAAACACACATTTATAGGAGCCAGTAAGTTGCTAACAAGTTATTTTTTCCTCACTCGTCTCCCCCCCCCCGCCTGTCCTGGACATTAGTTTCCTCTTTCATACCTGTGTTTTTAGCCCCTCGGGGTCCCGCCTGTCTGTCTGTGAGTCTGTCTGACCCAGTTCCTGCCCTGGCTGAGGGGGAAATGATGACATTGAGAGATTTTCCTGCCATTATGAGGGGTAAGCAACTCCCAGAGATTATTTTGTCGTCACGGCCTATGTCCGTCCCCGCTCCTTGTTTTCATGTTCTCTCCTCTTTTCGCTGCAGGCCTCCGGTTTGATTTAGGCTACAGCCACACGAATGTTAAAACAAAAACGATCTCCGTCCACACTGGCGTTTCAGCATCGTTTGCGAAATTATTTCCATCCATACTAGCACGCTTGTAGATTGGTTTCTTAGTAAACTAGTATAGTAGTCTTTAATAATAAAAGGGCATGCTTGATACTTAAGATCTTCCTCTATAATCTTCTTTTTGGTTTTTCTTCGTTTTAGTTTTCAGACTTTGTTACAAGGCTAGAGGTCTTGTACTCACTCACTCACTCACATCAAATTTACTTTAAAGTCCTCTTAGTTTCGTTGTTGTCTGTTCTCACACTCGTAGCTCTGCCAGTGGCTGAAGTCCCTGTTGCACTTGAGAGCATTTATGTTTTTGTTCCTTAACAGTTTCTGTGTCGACTTCACAATAGTTATGCAGAACAAAATAGGCAATAATAAGAAAAGGAAAGTCCATTTTGTGTCCATCGTCCTCCTCAAAGCCGCAAACAGTGACTTCAAACGCCGCTCGCTAATCGCTCCAATAACTGCTGCTTCCTCCGCTTGTCAGAAGTAGTAGAATTATGTAATGTAGAATTTAACTGCACAACAGCTCCTAGTATAGACAACAAAGTCGGCACCACCTGTAATCAGTTATCCGTGTTGCATTAACCTGGTAGTCAATCGATAATCAAGGCTGCTGTTGTTGTTTCTTCCGGAAAAGGGTCACGTGATTAGGGGCGTGAGCGTCTTATAATGAATTCTGGATCATTTCTGTGTTTGTGGCTTTTCATTTAAAAGATGGAATGGTGCTGCTTTTGTCAATTGTGTCTGTTGTATGACTTTCTGGTTTTATACAAGACCTGTGCATGTACTGATGCTGAATAAGGGTAAACTTGTCCTGCTGGCGCTTTGAGCAATACGGTGGGGAAAAAGGGAAAAAACACGTGACTGCTTTTAAATCCACGAGATTATTTTCTACACTTCGGCAGAGGCTCATGATGTGCTATGTCCAGCTTCATGTCAGCGGCCACCTGGACATTATGCCTCTGCACATGCAAAAAATGAGCATGAATTAATAAACACACATGCACACGCATGTGCAGTCTTCACAGATCTAGATTCAGTGCCATAGCATGGAAGTATTGCACTCAACTGACACATAATGCTGAAAGGATTTATGGTAATTGCTCTTTGACCGGGTGCGTGGATGCTGTCCAGCAGTCCCGCTGCTGTCGCTCTGGTGCCGCTCCACTTATTTTCTCCTTTTCTAGCCTTCTCTTCCTTTGCACGTGTCCTGTAGCCCGGGCATGTGCCATCAGTACACCACTCATCTTTTAGCTAAATCCGTCTTTTCATCCACCAACTTGAAAAGCGCCTGTGCTCTCGAATGCTCTCGGATGTTTTTCATGTCGGCGTGTTTGGCTCTGCCTTCATCAAATGTAGTTTGCTTCCTGTTTTTGCAGTCTCAGGGAACATTTCAGCTGGTTGGAATGTTTATGTCAGTTATTCATTTGAAGAAATGCTTTTTCTTCTTCTTCACCCTCTTGCAAATGGGTTGAACGCTAGTTCAGGGCTGGGTCACTTGCGAGTGAGTGGTGCAGAGTTTCACCTGTTGTGTTGACAAGTGCTGCCTGTCTCTGCTAACTAACGTTGTGAGAGGAGAGCAGAGGCGAGTCTACATATGGTTCCTGCAAGACTTGACCCTGGACCCACCTTGACACCTCTCCCTAATGTGCACACACTCGTATTCTGTGCTGTGCTTTACAGGCAGGAGGAATGTTATAGGTTACCCCAGAGGAAGTCAGCCTGCAGGCCAGAGCTTATGCAGGGCCCCAGCGTGCTCTGGCCTGGACAATGTCCTTCAGTTGGTTTGGAAGCAGCCAGCACACAGCACAGGAAGCAGCTCCACTATTTCACTCTTTTCTTTTTTTTGCACCCAGATCTCTATCTTTCCCCTTTTGCTGTGACGTCTCCTCCCTTGCTTGTCTGTCGTCAGCTGTCACATTTTGCACATAATTCTACTTTTCAACTTAAAATACATCCATGGCATCTCCAACTTTATTCCACTAAGTGTATTTAAAGCCTGTGGCACGCTCTTCCCTGGTTGAAGGAAGTCAGCTCGGTTAAGAGCATTGCAGGAGCACTGGCCCAGAAATGTCACTGATACAAAGTATTTCCAACTTGACTGCGTAGTTCATGTAATATATGGAGAGCTTTTTAGGGCTAGAACCGGCAGTATGTGGGACATCTAACATCAAGGGAGGCCTATGACGCATCTCGCTTCTGCTTTTGTAACAGGTCCTGGTGCGCTTGTGCTGCTTGTAGACCTTCTTCCTGCTAGTGGAGGAACTGCCACAATCTCCTTGCAAAAAAAAAAGACAAATCATTGTCTAACACACGGAAAGATGTTGAAATGCACCGACACAAACCATGAATGCGTGGGGATACTTGTATGTACATGCATGATCAGCTAAAGAAAATGCTGAGTTATCAAAACGTTCTACGCAACCAATTCTCTCCTAAACACTGATGCGTCCTCTTTCTAATCCCTGTTAACATTTAGGAAATACACCAATATATTAATGTTCCACATGGGTCTTTTGACAGCTGATCTGACACCCGACTGTTTCCCTGTTGTTGTTTTTTTAGGAAAGACCAGAACTTGCTGTCCCCAGTCAACTGTTGGTACCTGCTGCTGAACCAGGTGAGGAGGGAGAGTAAGGACCACGCAACACTGAGTGACATCTACCTCAACAACGTCATCATGAGGTTCATGCAGATCAGTGAGGACTCCACACGGCTACTCAAGAAGGTGAGGCTGATCACACGAGATCTACATGCGCATACACACCTGACCACGTTTTAGTCATAACATAGTGTGACAACCATATTGATTCTTTATATGTATCCCTATGGCCACCAGAACTACAATGGATGACTTTCATCCAACAAACAACATAAAAGGACTCCCGACTGGGGTCCCCAACAACCCCAAAATTATACTACTGTAAGAAACAACCGTCATATTATTAGTTATCTAATTATTGTTGTTTGAAGAGGGGGAAAAAACAGATTATTATTGTTTTAGGAAAGTAACGGTTCATTTGCCTATTGTGGAAAAGGAAATTAGATGGAGCACATGATGAAATCTGTGTCTTCCTCCTTTAAATGACTGACCGAGTGCCCCATCCCCCATGATGGTGTGTGTGAGATACTGTAAATCAGGAACCATGTCAAACATTTGATGTGTTTATTCAATTTTATCTATTACATTTTTATAAAAGACACTAATTGAAACAGAAATGGAAAACAAGGGTTTGACGTCATTCGGAACAAGTTGATTGACAAATGATAGAATAATGCATCTGCAAGATATTACAAAAAGTACACCTCTGGGGACTCCAGTTGGTAGGAGAGGGTTCATTTCACAGTAGTTATGATGTAATCTTTCAGGTTTTAAAGTTATTTTCCAATTGGGTCAAAAATAGAGGTGCTTTGTGGTTGGAGAGGTTATAAAAACATGGCTTTTAGGTGTTTGGGCTGACAGGGAATCGCAAAAACATGAACAGACTGAAAGCACTCTGACAGAATAGGAAATAAAATAGCTGACGACAACAAATTTGAAACTAAGTCATGATAAATGTGGGATATAACATCCACGGTACAAGAAGGTTACATTTTATTTGAAACGTTAAACTGTTTACAGACAGTGTTCACCGATTGGAACACACTCATCATTTCACTCTGGTCTAATGTGAATTATGTTCAACGCGTTCACTTTTATTAGTGAATACAATTTCCAGTTCCATACATACTGCTGTTACGTTATGCCCCATGAAGTCTCTCTTTTACCGCCTCAACCTCCCTCAGTAGTGTACTGATGTTTGACCTCTATCAGAAGAGGTCAGATGTGACTTTTCTTTGATCAACAAGAGAGAAGTTTGAACTCGCCACTAACGCAATCCAGATTTTTCATGGCGGTCTGATCAGCCGGCGATGTCTCCAGTCACTCGTGTGTTATAAACAGTCTTTCACTTTCAATTAACCCGTTCCTTTCACAACAATGTATATTTAGTTGCATGCTATGCAGGATACGTACAGTATATATTATCCAGCTTTGCGTTTGATGAGATGAAACTCTGTCGGGCTCCTGTGGTTTAGTTCTGTGAGTTATAGAAACGCAGAGGAACCTCGGTCGCCACAGTTCCAGATCAGTATGCCTTCACTCTCCTGTCTGAAGACTGTGGCTTCATGGCTGAAACCGGGCCTCTGCTGCCTTTTCCACCACAAAGATGACAACTCCCTAAAAGATTATGAGCTCCTCTGCTGCAGGAGTCACATGAACTGACCACAGGCCTAAATTACAAAGTGGCTTTTCTTCAGAGGACCGCCTTTGTGTCAGTTAAGCTTGTGCGACTTTTTCTATCTGTTCCGCCTCCCTTTTACTTTTTTGATGCTCCACTTAACTGCAAACCCTGAGCATGTAACCTCCAGATTCAAAAAGTAAAAGTGTGGCTCCTTCATTCGTTCGCAAACTAATTAAGTCTCTTCATGGTTGTGGTTTCATCTGATTGTATGGGGGCGTGGTCTTTAAATACTCACCCAAACTCCCAACACACAAACAGGAAGCTGCTGCAGTCATTTCCTTTTGATAGTGTTTAAAGGCTTATGGTTTTACTAATGGAGCCAGATGTGAAACAGACATTCAGTCTTTCTTTTTTTTTTTTTTATGTGTTACTCTCGTTGCCTCCCCCTTATTCAACACACTTTGGCCACACACACACACACACACACACACACACACACACACACACACACACACACACACACACACACACACACACACACACACACACACACACACACTAGTCCTATCATTGCTCCACTCGGACGCTCATTGCTCTGAAATCTGTCGGGTCAAGCCACATTGTGTGGTAGTTGTCCCTTTTTTAAAGTTGTTGTAATGCAGTGTATCAGGTGACGTTCTGCCGTCAAACGGCAGACTGGTGGGAGGTCCCAGTTCATAAGAGACCTGAGACACCGCTTGCCCTCTAATTAAAGCTTCCCTGAGTCTTTGATCTCAGCAGAGCGTCGGTAACGAGGCACAAACAGAGACTTCCCCCTTGTTACGTGGGCTCCCTCACAGCTTCGAGGAGACAGCTGTACTGTTGTCATCCTTCCAGCACATCAAAGAAGTGTTTTTACTTCCTTGTAGGTTCAGGTCTCGCGCTGTGAGGTGGAACAGCAGTCGAGTAACCAGGAGTAGCCCTGGTGTCTTCGTCAACATCCTCCGGTTGACCTGTTTGGCGTGTGCATTTATTTCTTCAGTGCTGCATTGTGGTCACTTTTTAAAACAAGGCACAGTCACAAATTCTTCTAGAAACACCCCATTTTAGCTTCTTTTTTTTAATACATGAGGCAAATAGTGAACCTCTCTTTCTTTCTTTATGCTTGGACAGATCTTATCACATGTATTCAGTTTTCATTATTCATACAGCCGGCTCTTTGTTTCTGCGCTGCTCTGTTTTATTTATGGGAGTCACGTTCTGTGGCTGCAGCTACAAGGTGGAGATCCCAAAGCTGGAGGCAGTTTGGAACTTTTTCTCAGGCGAAGCATGTGCTGCTTCAGTTTCAGAGTGTTGGTATTGTGCTTGCAGACTCACTTTCCCAATGTCATGTCTTGTTTGAGATATAACTTGAATAGAAGAGAGCCATCCTTACTCTTATTATATTACTATGACGAGCCAAAATGTCTGCTATGAAAAGGCCTGCACCAGGTGTTCACCCACGATTATGGTACACATATGCATGTCAAAGGATTAATTAAATGTTGTGAAAAATATTGTTATTGATCTAATTTTACGAAAGTGAGATGAGTAAATAATGTTAGTCTCGTGTCTATGCAGAGTACGTATCTCCAGTCAAAGAATAATTTGTGATGAAGCTATTTCTTGCCGATCCACAGCCGGGAACTACGAGTGTGCACTGTCTCCCCTGGTCGCTTTCTCAGTGTTGGTTGCCAGGTTTGGTACCTTTTACAGTTGTTGTTGAAACCAAAACCTGCGCCCAATGACGGTATCTGGCAACCCGTGCCATCACCAGAGACGCTGCATAGAACTGCTGACAGATGGATAAATTGTAAACGCGTAAAACTCACCACAAATTTACTTTTTTTTTTTTTTTATGTAACATTCCTCTTTCCTGTCTATATATTAAGATAAGGACTCCAGCACTCGACTGCTATCTTCTCATCTCACTCATAAATACAACAAATATGCATTTTCCCCAAAATGTTCACATTTTAAATGAAAGGATCTATGTAATTTGGTCGAAAGCTTTTTTTCTTTAATCACCTAACTATGTACATTAACTGTGACTGTTTTACAGTGACACGGCTCTCAGATCTATGCTGAGCGCCGCACACGCACATTCCCGCAGGGTATACAACTGCCATCTCTATACAATGATTAATGTCAGTGGCAATATGAAACCCGGCACTCCCCAAAGGCTTACTTGGTTCCTCCTCTCTGGGGCCGTTTCGTCCTTCTTATGTGGTTGGAATACAGATGGTATGATCTTTTTAATGAATTAGACCGAATTGGAAACCCCCGCCCTAATTATATCGAAGAATCGAGCTGCATAACACCGCATTTAGTGAGCAGCCCTTAGTGTTTGTAATTTGAGGAATGCAGGAATGTATGTGTATTACATTTAGTGACACTTTGAAAGGAGACGATTTCACAGAGTTCTTAAAAGCATTATGTTAGGTGTAGCTTTTCTGGTCAGCACACTCTAAACATGCCTTGAATGTAATGCCCCTTTACCATCATCTTTTTCTTGACCCCCCCCCCCCCCCCCCCCCCCCCCCCCCCCCACACACACACACACACACACACACACACACACACACACACACACACACACACACACACACACACAGCTCATGTGATCTCTGAGAAGGCTTTTCATTGAGCTCTGGATCTCTTCCCAGCCTTCTCAATGGAGAAGCTGACGAGTGTTAGATCTGACAGATAGTCAAAGGTTCTGTGCTCAGAACTGACCGTTGCTAATGGGTTTTCCCACAGGCGAGAGGCTGTGTCTTTATGATCTTCCCGATATGCAAGGATCCAAAATGAATAGGCAGTTGACTTCAAGTGTGATGCAGTCACGTTTTAAGAGACGGAATTACAGATCAACTATAAACTCACCGCCCAGATCAAACTATAAATTACCAAAATCCCAAGATTTTTCCGTAGCTCCCTTGTCTTAACTTTCTCAAACATGCCTGAGTTTGACTCCTGCCAAGGGTGGTGCTTAAAGCTCTGGTTATCCAGGCTTACAGGCTGTTTGCTCTCTGAATAGGTAAGAGCTACAAATCGGGTAAACTGACGGACCAGGTGGCGGTCGGGAAGATGTTGCCAACCGGCCAGGTCACCCAGCACGCCACTCTAATTTCAGACACCAACCTGGCAGCCAGTAACTGAGATTCTAATCCTCTTTGCTGTCTATTCATATTTTTGGACATCGTGCCGATTTACCTGTGAAGTACAAGAGTGAGAGTTTTCATGAGATTGCTGAACTTTCAACACCCAACAGACCAAGACAGAAGCAGAGTCCTTTAGAGCTAGACTCTAGGTTTTTCATTTCAAAAGACCATTGTGTACTCTCTGCGTTCAGCGTCATCTCTTACCCACTCATTTAGATATGATTCCAGCACTATTGGTCAAACTCCACATGCAACATTTTGAATAATGCCTGATAGCAATTGTAGATGTAGCTTTTAGTTTACTTTTGACCATCATTGTCCTTTTTAAAAATGCAATTGATCCCATTCTTGATCAGAGGTCCATCACCACTCTATCTCACCACAATGGGTGGTTCAATACCTTCTCAGAACCCTCTTACAGCCTTTACCCGGGAGCGGCTCCCAGAATGAGATTTGTCTGAGGATAATTGGGTTAGAGAAAGACCTGGAGTGCGGGGACGAGGCTGTAACACCATCCAGGTATCAACTGTAGTGTAGAGAGATCAAAACTTCATTGTCATGACTCATAATCTTATAAACACGTGAGTCAGTGTGAGGGAAATGTGAGAGCTCCAGAGTGAAATTAATAGTGCAAGCCCCTCTAAATCATCACTGTTAAACTGTATCCCACAACCGTGTGTGTGTGTGTAAGTGTGTAAGTGTGTGTGTAAGTGTAATAGTATTACTGAGTCAGCCTTGTGGCATTGCTGATCGAGTTAACATATTTGGGAAAAATCTTTCACGTTGAGGCGTAGAAACCAGATGATGAGTTGAGCATGTGGACGGTGAAACTCGAGCTGCGTTCGATGGTTTGAGTGGAAAGGCCGCCGTGACACTGATACCGCTTTCACTCTGCAACCTTGTATTTGACATAGGATGATAAATCCACGGTTATATTTCGTATTTGTACCATCCAGACCCCGGGTCATTGTCCACCACTCGTATACAAGTTAATGTTCAGTAGCGGTGTGCTTTTAACAGACTCGTTAAGTTTCAGTTCAATGAAAGTAGTCGAGATTCATGAATTCATTGCAGACGGTACTGACAAAATGGTGCCACTGTATTTGTTTAAATGGGGTATGAACTGTCATTTCGGTCTGGGGAAACTCTTTTTGTGTATTTAATTGTTTCTTTTTACTGATTTGTTTAAATGTCTCATTGTTTGTTTCTTTCTTTTTTTCAGAGCAAGGAAATAGCCTTTCAGCTCCAGGAAGACTTAATGAAGGTCCTTAATGAGCTATACACAGTAAGTAGTAATGACTGCCCTTTTTTAACTAATGCAAGTTACACTGGTCTTTGCTGTGGTTGAGACAGGTTTAAAACTTAGAAGCAAATAGACAGCTACCAAAGTGATTGCTCAAACTGTAGGTGAAATCTGTCTAATCTCTTAAAAAAAAGAAAAGAAACACAATCTCTTTTTCCCAAATGAACTGGAAATTGAAACTGTGAACTATAAACGTTATGTTCGCTTGACTTGTTACAGTTCATGTTCTCTGTTTTTAAATGGCTTTCATCAGCTTCAAAACTAATTAAAACACCAGGCGGTTGGAGCCAAATAGCAACTTGTGGATACATTTACTTTAAAAAAGAAAGAAAACAATTAAAAAATATATAAAAAGCGTACTTCTTTTGTTTCATTGTTGCCTTCATTCAAAGTTTACAGAGGCCGATGGGAAGCCTGGAGAGGGAGCAATTATATCTATCTATCTATCTATCTATCTATCTATCTATCTATCTATCTATCTATCTATCTATCTATCTCTCTCTCTCTCTCTCTCTCTCTCTCTCTCTCTCTCTCTCTCTCTCTCGAATCACACAATGTTAAATGTAGCAGTGGCTGCAGACCTTTGAACCCAGAGGATTCATTATTTTGGGAGGGGCTTAGTAACATTTCACCAGACCATCAAACTAGCTGCAAGGCTGTAGTCTGGTTTCATCCCCTCTGTTCAATGCTTTTTCTGTCAGTAGTTCATGTGTTTGTGTCATCACTCAATCGTGTCATTCCTCTTTAACGATCAATGTCACTGTGTTGAGCTTCCTCATTGATCATCATGGTAACCTGGGAAGATCCAAGTGGAGGCCGTTGTTGTCGCTTCCCAAGAGATTGAGTGAAAAGCAGCTCTGTTTGCTCATACGGTCTCAGTCACTCGCTATAGAGGATCACAGCGGTTACACTTCCAGTCAATGGCCGTGCTGCTCCAAACACAACAAACGTGTTGCTCCAAGCTCAATGTGTGCCACTCTCACCACAGTCCACACTCCACATTTGACCTGGTTTAGCCCCGGTGGGAAGAGAGACACACACACACACACACCGAGTAGCTATTGCATCAGACAGCCACAGTCCCGATGTCGACCTCCGCCAATGAAATAACAGGTCTGCTCCGTCTCTAAATATGTCCCTCTGAAAGAAACACCAAAGTAAACACTGCAGCGGCAGACTCCAGACCAGTAAGTGAGGAGTTCAGGCCCCAAGGTCAGTCGCCCATCTCTAAACTGGTTCCAGTTAGGCCAAACCCCACCAAAGGCAAAGGGCTCCAGACAAATCAGGTTTTGCTTCGTTGTTCCACTCGTACAGAAATAACTTGGTTTGGGCGAAAGATGTTTAGATTTTGAGATGGGTGAGTCTCTGTTTGGACTGAAGTTGAGGTCTTGTGCAGACAAGTGACTGCATATATCGGTTTTGGAGCTGTAATTTGTTGGAGTTGCTTAATTCCAGGTTAAACCCACGGGTGCTCTATTGCGGCCTTTTCCTGTGAGTTTCAATGTATTTTCTGCCATTTCAGTTCATCGCATTTTGCCAGCTGCCATAGACTAAGACTTAGTACCTTTGCATGCCCTTCACCAGCATTCTGTTTGGTAACCGAAAATTTAAAAATCTCCGGAACCACAGCGTTGTTTAACGTCATTTAAAGTGCTTAAAATACCGCAACCCATGTGAGAAGAGAAATATGTTGTAGAAAATAAGTAAAGTAACTGTTAAATTGGAGTACTTACGCAATCTCCAACGACCCTACGTCACATGCCGCGGTGGCCAAATCGGTTTCACAAGATCCTTCATAAGTACCCGTTACAACGTCGGATTTCACTAACAAACACATCTCCGTAACCATACGTGCTTGTGGGATTCTAACAAAGCAATCCATAGGCTTACAAACCACCTATTAGTACCTGAAAGAACACAAAACGGCAAAAAGTTGTAAAAAAATCTCCACACTTCCGTGTCCTGTGCTCTTCGTGTAGCCCCCACCTTTGTAAAACCACGTCACAGCGCAAGAGGGAAGGCTTATGCAAATTTAAAGATCAGGAAGCTCTCGGTGACAAACAAATTCTGAAACAAATGATATAAAATAATACAAGTAATATAACTAAATGGGGTTCATACGACTACTTGAACACGCGGAACAAAAGTAGAGAAGTAAAAAAAGAACCATACTTGGTCCTACGGTTTTCTGCAGTGTCTAGGTGGTGGGTGGTGCGACGCTACTTTCCACTGGAGTCCAGATGTTATGTTATATAAAATCTATAAATGTTTATTTTAATGCATGCGTTAGGGTTCTCTTGCTGATGCCATGTTGGCATCATGGACTACAATATTTCTCCCGCAGCCAGTGAATTATCTGCACTTTGCTCAGAGCCCCACATGTGTCCGTTCTCCCGTCTCCTGACGGCGTGACTCAGCGTTAATAATAAGACGTTTATAGTCACTCGGCTCTCTTGAAGAACTCATTGTTTGTGTTTTGTGGGCTACCTGCTACTTAAGGATAGTCTAATGGGTCCATGGCGTATGTATGAGTAACGCTGTCTCTGAAGGTGATGACTCAAACTTGAAGAAATAGATCTAATCAGATGTTAACCATTCAGGTAAAGCGTTTCCCTTGACTAAATAGCTACTGTGTGATGACATGAGGGGCGGAAGGGTTTAACTTACTTGCTATTCCAGCCTTCACGAACATATTTGTTTCCATTTAAGAAGCATATTCTGCTCCATGTGAACCAGAAATGAATACCAATAGCTAGAGCCAGCGCGGTGCAACACAGGACAGAAACATTTAACTTGTATCGACTGCAAAGACGAGAGCTGAATCGTCCCTCCAAGGAGCCGCCGTCAACCACGGTCTTAATGACCTCATGTGAAAACCGGAGGACGAACCCAAATCCTCTTCCCGTCTGTTTTTTTTTTTCTTTTTTCGTTCTCCTCCAAACACAGATGAATAAAGTTAGATTTAGCTGCAGTGATTTGCGGGGTTGTGGTTGTATGAGCATCATATGAAGAAGCTGCAGAGAATCTGGCTTTGGTTTGTGGTTCAGGAAAAGGCGAACCGCCTGCTGCGAGATGAGTTGAGTCGATTGGTGATGAATGAGCGGGTCAAAGGATGGAGCGTCTTAGTTGTGGGTTATAAAAGATTGGTCTTGACTATAAAGATGGATTATTCTGACCTTTGACCTCACAGGAATTGACCTGAAACTCGCACGAACACAGCCGGTTTCAGGACTTTGCCTTTTGCCAAATATTTAACAGGAAATTATTACAAAGATGCCTTTAAAAAGTTCTTTGCAGCTTATTGACACGTTTCTTTTGTCTCCAGGTGATGAAGACCTACCACATGTACCACTCGGAGAGCATCAGCGCCGAGGGCAAGCTGAAGGAGGCTGAGAAGCAAGAGGAGAAGCAGATTGGCAGGGGAGAGCAGGTCTTCAGCATCCGAATGGAAGACAAATACCAGAGACGCAGCTCTGTGAAAAAGATCGAGAAGATGAAAGAGAAGGTAGAATGCCAGTGGTTCACAAAACCGTAACATTTTTAATCCAGTTTGGAAAAGTTAGTTCATAAACACACCATTTACTTTTCCGTTTAGTAGTCTTGAACACCGATTAGAAAACTTCACAGCACGGCCTTTTCACAGATGTCCTGCTGACCCGAGTGAAGGAAAACACACTGAAAGCATTGTCGCAGCCAAAGAGCAGGCTTTGTATTCTCAGAACAGGCCTGCTTTCTGTTAAACCTCTGACAAATGATTCAATGGCTTTTTGAACACGACTCTTCCTGGAATGCATTTGAGAATGGTTAAAATATGAACGATTTGGAAGTGTGTCAGAGTCGGAGCCCATTGGTCAGTGGATGTTGACTGGCTAACGGCCCTGTGTTTGTCTGGTAGTGAGGAAGTGTATCACAAAGACAGATGGCTCAGACTGAGGTATCCAAGTTGAAGTGAAGGACACGGGCTGTTTTTAGTTTAGGCGTTTATTTTTTTGTTCTTGTTTCCTTTTTTTGTGTGCTATTTTTAAACATAATGTAACTCATTTCTTCTCTATTGCTTATTAAATTAGTTGTTTTGCCGGTAATCCATTCTCAGCTTGGAGATGCGTGCAGAGACATAAAAGCACAATCTCTTTTCAAAAAGGCAATTCTCTACTCATTAAATTCATCCTCGCTGTGTTGTTGTCTTTTTCTCATTCTACGCCTCTAATTCTCTCATCAGCGTCAAGCCAAGTACTCCGAGAACAAGCTGAAGTCGATCAAAGCGCGGAACGAGTACCTCCTGACACTGGAAGCGTCAAACTCCTCCGTTTTCAAATACTACATCCACGACTTGTCGGACCTAATTGATGTGAGTATAAAAACCACATGCTTTTGTCAGCCCTGTTCTGGAGGCAGCTTCAGCACAGGCTTGTTCGTCTCCAATGAGACTGGGAAGAGATTTTGCTGAGGACATCCGCCCATAAACGGGACACGTACGTTTCATTCACCTGAGGGAGATTGCAGAAGACCCATTATTTTTTTTCACGGACTTTTAGAATGGATTTAAACTCATCAGAGGAGGAGAGACTGATGACTTTAGCAGCTGGGCCTGATATAAAAGAGATCTCAGGACACCAGACTGTGGGATGGAAATTACAGTGCAGGGCTAAATTAAAGCAGCTTATTAACTTTTGTGAGGAAGACAAAAAAAAACTTCTTTCTACTTCTCTTCATGTCATTATTGAAAGCCCCCATATTGTATTCAGTTCGACCGTGTTCTGCTGACGCGTTGTCACTGCTTTGAACAGAGTGTTTGTTGTTGTCATGTACAGCTGTGGCTCGTCACTCCATTCACTACAGCAAGCAGTTTGTTTTGCCTGACCTTTTTCTGCTACCGGACCAACAACCATGACTTATTTATAATCTGGCTCACCTTGTTAGAGAAATAAACTCGCCGTGTCATCTGCTGTAGCATTTCTAAGTCTAAATGGGAGAATCCCGGGGTTTTTAGCTATCGTTTTGGGGTTTTATATTCCAGACAGGACTGGAGGAGAAGAGAAATGCAGCCTCTATCCAGAGGCATGCTGTGTGATGGAATTATCCCTCTCCCTGCTTTGCTCACAAGCTTTCATCGCACCAGGGTGTGCGTGTGTGTGGGATGCGCTCTATGTGAGCTGTATTGTGCAGGCTCACACACATTTGTTTATTGATGAAGGGGACTTTTTATAGTCGAAAACAAAGTGTACAAGCTGGCTGGTAGTGGTATTGTTTTGCCTATCACTCAGGCTGTGCGTGTGTGTGGGTGGGTGGGTGGAGGAGGGGCTGGGGCCTGTGTGTCTTCCCAGGAGAGACCATGGCCACGCTTAGCTAGTTATTACAACTCAGCATTAGTTCCTGGAGGTAATTCATGAACATTGCGTAACATAGAGGCAACACTGCTGACTCAGAAAGTGCAAGACTGTTTACGATGAGTGGCTCATATAATTTAAGACTTTAATTCATGGAACTATGTCTGTTTGTTTGTACTGACCATATGGAATTATTGGCTTGTTTTCCTCCTGTGCTTTAAACATTCCCAAAACAGTCAGAAAACACGAGCTCCAGATTCTCATGTGTGAAGTGTTAATGTTTTTATTTGTCTTTTGTAAAAAAAAATTATCCATATTTTTGGGGTTTTGGACAGTTAATCAGAAAAACAAGCTGTTTGAAGATCATTTGGACTTTAGGGAAATCTTTAAAAAAAAAAATTCAACAGATTGTCAATGAAAATAAGGAAATAATAATTTAATAATCTGTCTAGTGTTGGTTGGTGTATCATGAGACCTGCAGGCTCACGTTGACTCTTCTTTCCTCTCTTCCAGTGCTGTGATTTGGGTTACCACGCCAGTCTGAACCGGGCCTTGCGCACCTACCTGTCAGCCGAGTACAACCTCGAGACGTCGCGCCACGAGGGTCTTGACATCATAGAGAACGCGGTGGACAGCCTGGACCCACGGAGTGACCGACAAAGGTTCATGGAGATGTTCCCTACGGCCTTCTGCCCACCAGCAAAGTTTGAGTTCCAGTCTCATATGGGTGACGAGGTACGTAATTCAGACCACATTTAGCTTGGATAAGGATTTAAACTAAAGAACTGTATTTGAAAAAAATAAATAACATAAACCATACTCCTAAACCATATTGTCTTTAAGTCATCCACTCTATGTGCTGCATTGCAGACATACTGAAGTGGATTTGGAGTTGATTAAAAAAGGTCTCCGATGTAATGAGGTCTGATTTCAGTGGCTTAAGTGCAGCATTTTACTGCGTCTGTACTGCCGGATCAGGTTTTATGGGGCACAGAATTTGACAAATCATCAATTAATTCTCCCCCTGCAGTCATGTAGCTCAACATGTGTTCAGAGTTTTACTGTTTGGCGAGCACTACCAACGCTGATATCACGTCTGTTAGCTGTTGTTGTGTTTGCTGTCTGCATTCAGTTGGCAAACGTCACTGTGGTTTTGCTCTGTAATTGAAGAATAATTTGGACTCCGGCGACTTGTTTAAACCAGAGGTTACGTGGCCTAATGTTCCTGACCATTGATGATTTATTTCTGGTTTTTATTTCTTTTACTCCAGGTGTGTCAGATCTCAGTGCAGCCACCGGTGAACGGAGAACTCATCCTGAGGTTCCAGCAGCTTCAGTCTCGCCTGGCTACTCTGAAGATAGAGAACGAAGAGGTAAATAAATAAACTCATGACACAGTAGAGAGCCATTTTCTTGGCAAATTCCGAATGAAAATTATTTAAAAGTCGGACCCACCAATTACATTTTTTTTTTCATTCTAAGAACTATATTTGATGCCAAAATTTTGTGAATTTTTTTTTCATAGAAAATTGAAATTCAATTGGAATTTTATAACGTAACAGGTTCCAAATGTGTTTACGGTTGTTTCTATGTCTTGTTTTGGACTGTTACAAATTGCAAGCATTATGGCTCCTTCACTTATGTTGAAGAACTTCCACACCGACTGTGTGTGTGTGTGTGTGTGTGTGTGTGTGTGTGTGTGTGTGTGTGTGTGTGTGTGTGTGTGTGTGTGTGTGTGTGTGTGTGTGTGTGTGTGTGTGTGTGTGTGTGTGTGTGTGTGTGGCGTAAAATCATTTGACTGGCCCAAATTTTTTATTTATGAGACTGATCGGCTGGTCAGCGGTCGTGACCAATCAGTGGACAAACGGACGGTTTCCGATTGATGGGTGCATGTCAAAACTATTCTCTGCCACTCCGGCATTGTAGTCTGCCAGAGATGCAGGAGTTTTGTCTTGCTGCTATTTGATGGTTGCAATATTCTGACGGCTGCAGAGCTTTTAAAGTGACTAAAAATAAAGTTAACTTCAGCCAGAAGTCATCCAAGGTAAGACAGAGGAATAGTTGCTGATGATCTCTGAAGAATCAAAGTTTTTGTTGCATATACACTCCACCGCACACACATGCGCACTCTGTATTTTCCTCTCTCTCATGCCCTGCTGGTAGCCATCAAACCCTCTTTGTGAAGCCTCCATTTCTGTTCCCATCGGTAGAATTCACTGTCTCGCTTTTACTTGTACAAATCTGTCCTGCGCTGCTCTGGTACAAAGATGCGTCTCTGCATCTCTGGCTGTATTGTTTTAATCTCTCTGTAGCATGCTTGAGTATTGCAACATTGTTTTGTTTTTTTAAACATAGAATTAAAGCCTTTAGGATAGAAATACCATGACTGCCATATGTATGGCTGGGTGATATGGACAAAAACCTTCAAACGGTGATTTCATATCTTGATAACTATATATATCACAATACAGCATGCTTTCTGATGATTCAACAAATAAATAGTCTATATGGAACGGCTGCATGGTTTTGTATTCTCTTGTGTGAATTATATATGATAGAAAAATTTACTCGACACCTGGTGGTAAAATCATAATCGGGACATTTAGATCTCACCTGGAATGATTTTCCCCACCGGTTCGGTCAAAAAACAAACAAAACAGATCTCTCGTCACTCCTCTCTCCTCCAGTCAAACCTGGCCTCACAAAAACACCAAACTACACTCTTGCGAGTTGTAGGGCGGAGGGCTTTCTGTGAGAGTCCTGGACTCCCCCGTGCACGGTTTCAGGAAAGACACTCTGGAGGGGAGATGTTGAATCCGGCTCCCACGACACCTTGAGGTAAAATCATTGATCAGGAACATTTATTCTTCGAAGAAGGAACAGAGTCAGAATCACAACATGATATGTCAATTGCGTATCTTGGACTGCTCCATGAATGAGCAGAGAGTTACCTCTTAAATACATTAATGACACAATCACAGAAGCTCTCATGACGCCTTCAGATTACCTTGCATCGGCATGGTCACATGATAACAAGGAACACTACGTTCTTCAAACAGAGACAAACAGTAGGCATCCACAGTCTCAAGACTCTTTCAGAAGGTCATACGTATGTTTAAACAGGAGAGTAGGTCAAATGCGAAGCCACAAGCCTTTACACAGTCTATGATTAATAATATAACTGTGAAACAGTCGTTGATTAAGAGTAAATAAGTTTTTCTTCTAACAATATACTTGACAAATGAAAAGTTCTGAGTATTTTCTCATTTTATTAAGAACTCTAGTGCAAAATAATCAGATCTTCTGAGAAATTTGAGTGTGTGCTTGTTATTATCAATTTAGACAATGTAATTGTGTGTCACGATATATGATTTCATCATTATTATCACACTGAATAATCGCCCAGCCTTACTGCCACAGTTTCGGGGTGCAATCATGTTCATTACGTTGACTTTAGTATCTCGTCTAACCCTCTATAAGCGCTCACTGCCGTCTGTGTCTATCCTCTCTGTTTCTCTGTCTCCCTCCACATCAGTGCACTCTGTCTTTTATCCCACTATAAAGTCAAACAGAGACACAGGAGCATGTCACTCTACCTTCTCTACATCAACTGTTACTTCAGCTTTCTTTTGATCATATTGTCGACACTTTGACTGAAAATACATCGGATGGAATGAATGATGGTGGATATGATACCTGTATTTTTTTGCCTTGTGCTTATTACTAGAGCTCCCGTTGTTACGCGCGTGTGTCTCTGTGTGTGAGGGTATGATGACAAGTCCTGGTTGCTTCATGTCCTTGTCCGCCTGCCTCACCGAAGCGGATTTCCTGGTGGGTCAGAATTGGAGGGCGCTGCTGCCTTGTGTTAGGATCACCAGATGGCCTCTCTTCCCGGGCACAGCGTGCCAGATACATCCTTGAAAAATGAACTTTCAAAGCGCTGCGACGACCTACAAGCACGACTGTCAAATGTACAAGAGAGGAAAACGAGTCTGTCTTTATCCGGCCAGGAAAGGCTGCAGGGCAGCGCTTAATAGAAGTGCAGCTGTTTCCTCAAACCTCTTTGACTCCTGTGAAACAGTGAAAGAAAACATTGCTGAATAATTTACTTTGCATCAGTGGTGGGTGGAGGGGAAACTCTGGATCCCACTTTTACTAACGGGTTGGGGTGAATATAGCTCTGCTGGGTGCCTCACTGCAGAAACTACAATTTAAGTTTTTTCCATTTAAAAAAAAAGTCTACTCTCCAAGGATGCCGTTGATTTCATTTCGTCAGTCAGTCTCATTTAATAATCTGCCCATTTAGATCTCATTTGCCTCCGTATGAACCAGAGCGCATACATGCTCATTTTTTTTCCTCGTTAGTATTCTCGTGTGTCTGTGTGTCTGCCAGCCAGCCAGTCAGCCAGCCAGAGTATGTTGAAAGCTATGGACTGCAGGCTGCCCTTTGAGCTGGGATGATGGATGTTGCAATAACTGTTAGTGATGCTGCCCAGAATAACATTGAGTTTAAAGTGCGGTGAATGGAATTATGTTGGATTTTGACACGGCACAGAAGTTGTTTTCAGTCCAGCGATTTGAGGACTGTAAATAAGTTCGATTGATACTCAGCTCCTAGTGGAGCAACATAGGAAATACATGAGTCATGGTTCTTTATTGAGAATAGACCAACTTAATCCGATCCCAGGGACTTTCTCCAGGTCTGTTGTGCAGCCACAGGGACTAATGGGCAGAGTCTCTCTAAGAGCTCCGTTGTAATTGAGCCCAGCAGTGAACACTAGTAACTATTCGTCTGCTGAATAATGGATAAACTCAACAGCTTTTTCACTGGGAGCGATTCTCTCGCATGCATGGCTCCTGTCTTCACGATGACAGCTGGGCCTCTCGCCTCCACGGGGGCCAAGCGGGATGAGGCTGCCAGGGACACGGGGGAGAGAGAGAGACCCAGCTCACTCAGAGCGGGGTAACTAATGACTGTATGTCGTAGTATGTTACATTTTGTTGGCACCTGCCTTGGATAAAGCCACAGTGCATACATGTAAAGTGATGATGCAAGTGTAGTTTCGCCATGTTCTCCGTCTATTGAAGGTAGCGGGTTGTTTTTCATTTTTGTGTGCAGACAACCGCTCCTTTGGTCCCTAAATAATAACCCCAAGCTGATGTTTTTGAAAAGTTTTACAATCACAGAATCCCCCATTTCCTTTTTGACGCTGTCATTAGGCGCGTTCAAACCTGCAGTGTGTTTTTTGCTTCACATTTGGATGGTTGACACTCTTGCTACATCCACATTGTGCACCAGAGCATGTGTGTCAACACTGTAATCAATCATTGCAACACATGAAAGAGATGAAGTCCACCTTGCCTTTCAGGTGGATTTTTTTTCTTTCCTTATGCAGCCCAAATGACTCACAGGTCAAACTGTTTAAAAAAACAAGCTAATCCACTGTTGTCTCGGTGTGTATAATGGTCACACAAGGAATCCACCATGTTCTTTCATTAGCACTGAGGTCAGACTTTCGTAATAGCTAAGCGATGGGGGTCACTACCTCCTGAGTGGGGGTCCTCCTGACCATTAATAATAATTAGCAGCGCTTCCAGCTGCGCCTCACTTTGGGCGTTCTGGACCTGTGGTGAACACAGAGTTGCGCTGTTTTGGCCGCAGCACCTCCGTCCACCCTGGAGTGTCTCTGTTGAATGAAGAAAGGCGTTTTGGTGAATTCTTCCTTTTCGAGGTGGTTGTTGTGTTTCTACATCAGCGTGGCCTCTTTCTTTCTGCAGCTTTTCCACATGACTGATTCATGCTCACATGCTTGACAGTTTTTGGACTCTTCCTGCTTGCCTGTTTGTCTCCTTTAATTTGATTTCATCGTTTTCTCTGTCTCTTCCTCAATCTCCTTGTTCTGCAATAGTTCAAAGCCCTTATGGCCCATATTGATATTATTTTAGTAAACTCATGGACTTAACTTAAGTCAATTAAACAAGAGGCAGAATGGTCGCTGTGTTGACCCTTTATTGACCCTTCGTTTTAAATTTGAATGTAACATTTTTATGTCTTTCCCCAACGTCTTAGCTCATGCGTGCAAATAGAATAAATGAAGGACATTTGTAATCCTCACATACTGGCCATTTTAATGCTTAAATTGACTTTTTCATATAGATCACAATCGTATCATTGAGTATATGGGCCAGACTTGATTCAACTTTGACAAAAATATCATTATATGGAACTTTATTCTCAGTCTGTCCACCACTTTGCTCCTGTGAAATATCTCAATAATTGGATGGATTTCTTGATATTTAGTACATACTTTCATGACCAGCTTTTCTATTATCAGGTCACAATTTTGATTTGATCAACGTATTGCTGGTCAACCAAAGGGTTTATGACGAGGACTCAAAGAACCGCAACGCTTATGTGAAGCTTCAGGGAGCTGCTAGCATGTCTGTGACCTTTTTTCTCACCTTTTTTTTAATGGTACAAATCCACTCTAATACTATTATTCTTAATCAAATTAACACTTAATTCTTATTACGGCGTCATATTCTTTATTATTGAAGTCTCAGTTGGACCCAACAGTGGGCATAATGCTCTATTGTACCCTCACTGTATCACACAAGTTCTTCATTTATTGTCTGCATGATCAATTTGTATCTGCTGTGGTCTCTTTGACCTTTTAAGGAGCTGTGACGAGCTCATTTGCCCTTGTATTTTTGTCACATCGTCATATACTGAACACAGTCACGGCCTGCTGCACATTCACTGGCTGGACACCTTTCCCAGTAAGTGGCAGAGCACGCTCTGCAAAGTCCTGACGTTTTGAAGCTCCGTCAGAAGCTCTCCTGTTGACAGCGAAGAGGCGGTTATGGAAACAAATCTTAAAAGCCTGTGACTGAATGTGCCATCTCCAGCAGCGACTGTTCACCTCGAGCCCCTCTTGAGTGCATGCACATAGATTGCTTTGCCTGTGAGTCATGTTCAGGTGCTGAGGATTTCTAGAAACTAGCATCTTGTCATAAAACACCTGCATTTTTGAGTGTCGTGGGATAGCGAGAGAGGTTTTTAGGGACAGTGATGATAAAGCCGCTTGGTATGCTGGGGTGATAACATTGTGGTAGTGAAGAGATGCCATCTAGGTGTTACGCCGGCTAGTTTGTGCAATTCTTCAACTCTCACTTTGTGTCTCCAGATCAAGAAGACATCAGAGGCCACCCTGACCACGATCCAGGACATGGTGACCATTGAAGACTACGACGTGTCCGAGTGTTTCCACCACAGCCGATCAACGGAGTCTGTCAAGTCCACTGTGTCGGAGACGTACCTGAGCAAGCCCAGCATCGCCAAGAGGAGGGCCAACCAGCAGGAGACGGAGCAGTTCTACTTCATGGTGAGTGGAGAGTACAGAACATTATTTGGTGGTTACGGGTGAGCAAAAACAAAAGGCAACAACTTCAGAGATATCTTTTTGTTTTCCATGTGAAAATAGAAACAAATCTCTCTCATAGACTCTCTTTGAAGCCTTGATTAGCTTTTTATACTTGTCAACTATGTCATAGTTATCTTGTCTGATTATATACTCTGTTTACTTTCAAATTAATCTAAAGAATATGAACTCAAAGTTTTTATCTGGACTTTAAAAAGCTACATCTGTGCACGTAAATTCTGTTGGACTTAAAAGTCTGAATCTCATGCAATAAGACCCCGTTGAACTCTTTGAGCTGGCAGAGGGGTAGGCTAACTGCTATCGTGTTGCAGTCTGAAGATGGACATGCTCTGATAAAAGCTTTAAAAAGACTCTCAGCGTGTCCTTTGCCCGTGGCTTTCTTATCGTAGATTGCTGTCCTAAGAGCGGGTGCTCTGGCTGGCACTCCGGGCCGCCGTGTAATTACTCTCAATTCCCAACAGAAATTCCGGGAGTTTCTGGAGGGCAGTAATCTCATCTCCAAACTGCAGGCCAAACACGACTTGCTGAAGAGGACACTTGGTGAAGGTACAGTCACAACCCCTTTACTTTAATACTCTACTCTCATAGCGCCCACTGTTCCTCTCAATGTCACATCCAATTTTCCCCCAGTTTGTACGTCGCCTTCTTCCAGCCAAAGTATTTTAGCCCTAACCTGAGTCAAAACAGCCAACACAACCAATGATTTGTTATTGAATTTTGTCTTGTTTTATTTTCTGCAGTCTTATATTTTATGGGCAAATTTCCCATTGTTTGCCTGCTTTTCCCCAATACTCAAAGCTCCTAGATGGCAATCTGGGTTTTAAACCAGGCGAGCCAGAGCTGAGGGGGATTGTAAACTTGTATTATCCGTCTTAGTGATTGATTTGCTCCCAACTTAATGGACCACAGTGCGTTAGAGAGTCAGTGGTCATTACAACGGTCCCTCCTTGTACTACAGTGGAGGGATCTCCTCGGGGCCTCAGCTAATCTGCCGTCAACCCAGAGGGCGTCAGTCGGTCATTGTTCTAACCAGCATTCCTGGTGGTCTCAGTCAAACTGTCCACTTAATAGCTAATGGAGCCGTGTGCTAACGAGGAAGAGGAAAGCCTCCTGCTTCTCCCACGTGCTCCTTAATCATATTGTCGTCAATGAGCTGGACTACAGCATGACTCACTCAGACACACAGACAGGTCAGATCCTGTTCATGGGAACAGCTGGCCACACAAACGTGTTCTCCAAAAAACATTTGGAAGCTATTATGTGCTTAATCTTACTTTGCCTCTCCAAACCTGTAACTGTGTGCGTTTCCGTAATGATCGGTGTGTCTTTGTGACGACGTCAGTTGTAAACTGTGCGTCGAGCGGATGTTTGTATTGTAATTGGGATGTTGCTAAAGTGTTGCCTGTTTAAGTCCCTGTGCAAGCTATGAGCCGTTCGTGTTTGTGTACGTAGAGGTGTGTGTGTCGGGGGGGGGTTGCTGCTCAAGAGGCCAGCGGTTGTGGACAGATGGCAGACTTCAAATGCTTCACTAGCCGTATGCAGAATGTGCCGCAGGGACCTTTAGAGACGGGCCCTGGCATGTCCACACATCTAACTTCCCCTCACATCTCTCCTCTTCTCTCTCTCTTCGCCCGCAGGCCACAGAGCTGACTACATGACCACAAGGTAAAGCACACGCACACATTAGGACCTGTGCATATCCAAGACACGCATATCCAGTCGACTTTTCTTTCAACAGCGACAGAAACATTTGTGACATGTTGCAGGCCAGAAAGGTCGAGGACAGTTTGCCTCTTGAAATCCTCATGTCGCGTCCTCTGTGACCATGAAAGCAGAGGAGTTGGTGGGACTCTGCGGGGGAAATAACAAACAAACAAAAAAACCTAGAGAGCGCTGACCTGATGTGCCAGCCTTCATGTTTTTTTTTTAAACCACAAAAGAGTGAATAGGAACAGATGAGTCAGTTCTCCTTCGTCTAACTTGTGTACCTTTTTGATAAGAGATAATATTACACTCCATATTTCACAAACTTGATTTTACAAGAAATGTTTTCAGTTCTTCATGAGCGTAAACTAAACTGCTATGGAGCCACTTTAAAAATGTAATTTGATTAGCACTTTTTTTCAAGCTAAATTATTACAAAAAACATTACTCCCAGCTTTTCCATTGTGACAATTTGTTGTTCTCTTTTTTTTTTTATTCTTGTTAACAGAATATCTTTTGGGGTTTTGGACTGTTGGTCAGACAAAACAAGACACTCAAAGATGTCACCTTGAGCTCTGCAGAACCGTCGTTCACTGTTTTATGCAGTTTGCAATATTTTATAGATGACAAACAACCCAGAAAATTACTGGCAGATTAATCCATGATGTAAATAATGGTTAGTGGCAGCCCTGATCTTGAGTAGAGATTAACACAATTGTGTGTAACCAAGTAGTAAAGTAAGTGCTGGGCTGGAATGCCTAATGACATTTTTATTAATATTGCAAATATATATTTTGTAGTTTGCATGATCAGATATTTAAAACCCCTTCAGTCACTGTGATTGAGCAGCGGAAAGGACTCTTTTAATCTCAGTCTTACAGGTCACAAGAAACCAAAAGGCATTCAATCACAAGCGCTTGTGACTTAATGCGTGCATGCACACACATGTCCACACAGACTAATAGAGGCAGTCCCCCACAGGGGCCCGTCATGAGGTAGATGCTGACACATACGACACTCCCAGCGGGTCGGATATTTCACTGGCTTGCGATATTGTGTGGAGAAAGAAAAGACAGGATTATAAAGAAAAAGTTAATTCATGGGTTTCAGCGGTCTCTGAAAATTCCCTCATTCACTCGTCCATCATCTTGAGTCGGAAGGGTTTTAAAGATTAGCCAGTCTCAACTTCAGTTCTAGTTTCTGAAGGACATAAAGGTTATTTGAGAATGAATAAAGCACTCTTAAAGGAAAACTGTATTGTTTACTTATTCTAATGCATTCTTTGTATTCTAGACATCCCAATGGGCCATTCAAAACCCTCACCGGCACCCGGCGGGCTAGACCCCGCTCTGTTTTTAATGTTAGGTTATTTAATGGCAATTTGGAGTCATTTATCAAGGTACTCATTACCAGTCTGCCCGCTTGACATTGCTCCTCCTCCTATCTATTTTCTGTCTTGCTCTGGCTTTCTGGTCATTTTTGGTGGGTTCCCCCAAAGCACTTAAGCTTTGATTTATCTTTTACCAACAAACAACAACGATGTAGTTGTTGGATTGTGGAAACCTTCCTCATGAGTCAGTGAGCTCTGGCAGTCTGGGTCTGAGATATGAGGGTGGCTGGAATAGATTTGGAGGGCTGCAGGAGGAGAGCAACGGCAGTTGGAGGGATACATGTTTGTCTCAGTCAGCTCCCCTGACTCACTGCTGACCTGGCATCACTGAGCTGCTCTGGCAGAGATATTCTCGCCTCCCTCTCCGGAGCACGAGGCCAGAGAATACAGCAGGATAAATGGCAGTTATCCTGCTGGATGCCAGACTGATAAGGTGCGCTGCCTCCCCTCCTCCGGCCTCTTCACCGCCTCTCACTGGTAGCTGTGTCCGGTCCACTTCCCATTGTTTCCTTCTGGGTTTGATGCCAGCGCAGAGTGGAATGAGGGGTGCGCTCTTAGTAAAAGCTTTGGTGGGCAGCTGCTGTGGTCCTAATCTGGGTCTTGCTTTTCTCTCTATTTCTCTTTCTCTGCGACACTTCTCTGTAGCCGCGGACGACGGAACTCACACGCTCGACATCAGGTAGACACCTTGAAGCGTCTCGGGGGCCCTTGCTGCTTGCCTGTGCTCATTTCCTTTATCTGTCCTGCCCTAACATCATTTTATTTGTCTATATCTTGTGTTTGTTGTCTGTCTTCTTTGAGTAGACTGAGACCGACTGAATTGAAGCGTTTCTCCTTAAACGGAGATGTTGCAGCACGTTTCCCAGCATGAACCACTTCCAACTTCAAAATTAATATTGAATTTATGGGATATAAAGCAGTCGTCCCGAGTCCCACTTATCCAAATAGATAGTATTACATCATCCTGTTGCACTAGACCTGGCCCTCAACCCAACAATAGAGTTGATTTTGGCATGGTCGCTGTGTTTGGACTGCATGTATACACCTGAGGGCTGTAAACAGATCCACTGTATCATTAAAAGCATGTACGAGTCCCTGTCCAGCACTGAGCCGCAGGAGCAGCTGGCACCGAGGCAGAACAAGGTGGCAGTCCACCTCCTAAGTGCGTGAGAGGGATGTGTACTCTCTGAAGGAGGCAGTGCTGCTCCTCTCATCTCGCCACTCCTGCAGCCAGCTCCATATTGAATGTGTGGCTCTTTTAGATAAGCTCCTCTTAATTTAAACACAGGGTGCACTTGATTGACAGCATAACAACACTTAAAGTATATTTAGCAACACTGGAGGCCAATTGAAATGTTGGACAAAAGATTTGTACATGCTTGTTGTAGCTAGTCAGTAATATTTGTATATTTTCTGATATTTCATGATCAAGTGAGTTATTATGGGAAACTGCATGAGCAATTAAATAGCTAGTCACCTCGATCTGTCTCAGTAAGATCTCAAAAAGGTAACGCCTCACTTTGTATGTAAACTCACCAGCTTCCCTTCCACTGGGTGTGCACGTTTACATACTTTTAACATCATGTTTCTGTGAGAGCCCGACCGATACTTTGGCAGTCCGATGTCACCGGTGTGTTTATTGGATACATTACTGACAATTGTTATACTAGTTGAAAAAGTTTAGTGTATAACTGTTTCTTTGTATCTTTACTTTGATATATCTATCACAAGATGTATTTTATGTTTTGAAAAAGCATTTTATTGCTTATTTATTTTAGATCTTTATCTAATCTCAACATTATATCTGTTCAGTATCTGTCGGGCTCTAGCTCTTGTTCTTGTGATACAAATGGCAAATTAAACATGATCTGACATTTGGTGTATTTTTGTTTACTTTGCCTTCAAAGGACTCTGGACAAGCTATCCCCCGTGTGGTAGAAAGCTGTATTCGCTGCATAAATTTGTATGGTGAGTCGGTTGTTGTTGTCACTTCAGTTAAGTCATCATGACTTTGACTTTATTTATGTTTTCTTTGATGAATTATTCTCATAAACCGACTGCAACCTGCTTCCTTTCCAAGTTAATGTGACTTTGGTGAAAAGTGACACTTCCTTTTTTATTTACAGGCCTTACTTGTTTAGGGTGTGTACATAGTTTTTCATGTTGGGGTTTCACTGTGTTCAGTCATGGGAAAATGCAGATTCCATCCTGTTTACAGGGGTGCAGCCTTTTTACGCCCAGTGTCCCAAACATACTGTGAAACAGACAGCGTAGCCTGGCACGAGTTCTAATATTAGTTTGAAACCACATTGAATGAGACGATGAATCAATGCATGCAAACACAAACGTTAGGCGTTTAAGAAGTGACAGTAGGGAAGTTTGGTCTGCAGGTTCGTTAGCTGCATCTTATTCAGCAGCGAACTGATGAAATGAAAAAGAGGCAAACAGCAGACTAATCATGCTTCCTCCTGACCCCTGACCTCTCCCCTTTATTAAGTCCTAATCCCAGCCAGAAGACGCTTTGGTACAGCTTGATTGCGACCTCCCTGACTCATTAATTATCTTTAATTAGAAAAGTAAAGGGGCTTAACGACCATGATGTGCCTTTTTAGGTCCAACTGAAGTCTGTTTTATTTGCTGAGAGGGAGTTTCTTTCTGTGAGTGGATTTATGAGCGCGTTGAGTGTCTGTCCTTTACTGCCTGTTTCTCTTCTTCCTTACCGTCTGTCTTTGTCTTTCACATGCAGGACTCCAACATCAAGGAATATTTCGTGTATCTGGATCCCAGCTGGAAGTCAATGACATCAAGAACTCTTTTGAAAGAGGTACATGATGACTAATTATTACGTTATACTGACCGTATTTAGCCAGCGGGCTGTTGGGAGTTGGGTTGTTTTTTAGGAGTATTTCGCATAAAATCATGTGCATTTTTTTATAATTAAGGATATGCAGCTGACCTACTTCTTTGTCTGTGTCTCAGGAAATGACCCCCTGACGGACGATGAGAACAGTCATGACATCAACTCAGTGGCTGGCGTTCTCAAACTATACTTCCGTGGTCTGGAAAACCCTCTTTTCCCCAAAGAGAGGTTCAATGATCTGCTGTCCTGCATCAGTAAGAACACACGCACACATTATCGATTCTGGATGCATATGTTTGTTGTTGATCGTGCCATAATAACTATAATCATTCCTTTTTTCTTTTTTTTTACAATCAAATGGCACATTAATCTCACTCAGCTGGAGCCACACAGCATTTTAACTGTCTGCCAAGTTAAAATATGCAGTAGTATATATGTTTACATGTCTGATACTTGTTTATGGGGATGCTTGATAATGCTCTCCTATATGTTTTTAATTATGGGGTTGAAGCAGGACGACAGTATCTTTAGTCTGAGATCGTATTAGTTAGCATCAGTCACACAGTGTGTATTCCTCGTCAATTATGGACCTCAGATGAAACAGTAGGATTACTCTGTGGTATTTGGTTGAGCACTGAGAAGGATATTATCTGTCTTAGGTGGCACAAAGCTGGCCACGCTTACGGGATCGCAGTGGAATGTTAAATGTCCGCAGCACTGACCGGCGTTTGAATCCAGAGCTGAATCTGCACCCAAGTCCTCTGAAGAATAGTCACATTGTCATTTTGCTGTGACTCATTTCACAGATCAGTCAACTCTTTGTGTGGCTTGTTCTGATCTTTTAAGACATTACATGGCTCTTTAGGCCCGCTTTAGGCTCCGTTTAAGAACAATTGAACATGCACAGTCACATGGACTCAACGTGTGTGTTTGTGTTTGTGTGTGTGTGTGTGTGTGTGTGTGTGTGTGTGTGTGTGTGTGTGTGCGTGCGCTCATGCAGGCTTTCGTGTACTCGTGAGTGTGCGGACTGTTTCCAAGTGCGTTTCCTGGGTGTACTTGTACACATTTGTGCAGGATGAGTGATGGGGATTCCCTGTTTACATTCCCCAGCTCAACATGCCAGTGATTGCAGTGTGGGCTGAATGCCCAGCAGGCTCCATATTAAAAACTCTCTGCTTATTCCTTATGGAGCCGCTCAGAACCAGCTACAAGATCACTTTTCCTTTTAAACGACTTCCCGTTGACTGTGTATTTTTCACCACAGCGGCATACTGCAGCAACTGATATCTTTCATTTGGGAATGTTCTTCCGGGGTGTTTCCACACGTGTGTGTTCATAGGCGTTGTATAAACGTGCATCAGAGTAGAGCTTAAAATAGTAGCTTCTGAAGCGCTCAGGAGCCTTGCAGAAACCAACTTAGGTATTCATGAAAAATGAAATACATCACAAGTATCGCAGAAGCCTAAATCCCAGATGGCACAAAGTGGCTGGAGGGTGACGAGGCTATTTTTAGCAGTCGGCAGAGCCCGAGCACGGCCAAATAGAATAGGGTGCTTCAAGTGCCACAGCTGAGCAAATGAGATAGTAATGAAAGACCTGAAGGTCGGCACTCGAGCATGTTGATAAAGGAAAACCGATTTTAAATGCTTTGTTTTGGTTGAAAGCGTTGTTTGAGAAAGAGTGACTCATTAGTTGGTAATTTCCTCATTTCCGCAAAGGCAGAACGAAAGAGGCAAAGAATAAGAGAACTCGTCGAAATGGATTTAGATAGATGCCGTTTTGATTTAGAGTGGGGGGAAAAATACTTGCCGTCCTCGTCATCAGGTGCTATCGAAAAGTGCTTACTTCCTTCTCGTCTTCCTTTTCCTCTTTGGTGTCAGCAGAGGGAACATAGGCTCAGGTGAAGGTCACCACCACAGAGTCTAAACACACACACACACACACACACACATCTTTGCTGGTCTTCCAGAGACGTACAGTAGTCCTGATGCGTATGATTTCAATATGCTCTTATATTTCTATGCTGACCCATTTTTTTTTTGCTGCTCTAGGAATAGAAAACCTGTATGAGAGAGCGGTGTACATCCGGAAGATCCTTCTGACCATTCCCAGATCCGTCCTCGTCGTCATGCGCTACCTCTTCTCTTTCCTCAACCAGTAAGTTTACAGACCAGTAAATCCATCCTGTCTTTTACTCTCCCCACTTTATGAGATGTCACTCTGAGTTAAGAGCATTCCCTTCTGTCAGTCATGATTTGATCTGAAATACTCTCCCAAGTGCAATGTCCTCTCACTCGGCCTTAACTTGGTCTCCTTGTCCACGTTTCTACTTTCCTACCTCCCTCCAGCCTGTCCCAGTACAGTGACGAGAACATGATGGACTCGTACAACCTGGCCATATGCTTCGGCCCTACGCTCATGCCCACACCAGACAGCCTGGACCAGGTCTCCTGCCAGGCCCACGTCAACGAGATCATCAAGACCATCATCATCCACCACGAGACCATCTTTCCTGATGCCAAAGAACTGGAAGGGCCCCTCTACGAGAAGTGTATGGCTGGAGGAGACTATTGGTGAGGAATGATTCCTGTAGCTGGCATTGCCATAGCTTCACTATCCAAACATGGCATAATTCTTCAAGTCATGATTCAGTTTCTTGTTTGAAAGACTCGAATGGCTTTATTGCAAATCAACTTTTTCAGCTCTTTGACAAGACATGTACTGTGTAGCTACTAGGCCACCGTGTCACCGGTGTCTAAAGGTCAAATTGTAGGTCATCCAGGATTAAAAGGGAAGACAGAAGGCATTCTGATGAGGTCACTTCATGCAGCTGCACACATTTCCTAAACAACATGTAGATTTAAGAGTCGGACAGACGCCGGTGGTTTGCTTATTCCAGTTGTTGTTTTTTCGTACCCTGGATGGAACAGAGGCACGCAGCCAAACCGCCTTCATTAGGGACTCGCTCAACATGCAGGTATGCCTGCGCTCTCAATGCTGCAGCTGTGTCAGAAGTATGTCAGTGTAGTTGATATGAGTAATTACACTCCTATGCGCCTGTGGTTCAGGAACAAGGTAGAGCGTGTTTCAGTGCTGACTTTAGGTGGTGGCCCCTCTTTTTAGGTCAGACAGGCTGAAACAATCACTTTGATTACCGCGATCATGGCGGGAAGAAGAAGAGCGGTCACGAGGCAGGGAAAGGGTGATTAGGTGAATTGTAGCGCGTGCTTGAGTCAAACAGACCTGAGACAAACCTGAGGCCCTTTGCCCGCTCCACATCTGTGCGCAGTGCTTATCGCTTGTTCCTTACTCTCTTAATCTGTCTCCGTTTCTCCTCTCGTATGCCCCCACATCACCACCGGCTGACAGGGATTTATCCCTGGGGAGAGCTTATCACCCGTCTCAGCACAACCCCCTTTCCCCGGCAACGCACATGTAGCCCCGGGGAGATTTGTTGTCTTTGCTGCCTCCCTTTCTTGCAGAAGAGGAGGTGGCTGGTGACATGCTAGCATGGGAGGAGACTCTCAGTTCCTGTGTGTGTGTGTGTGTGTGTGTGTGTGTGTGTGTGTGTGTGTGTGGCATTACCGCCAGCTCACTCAGCAAGATGCCAGAATAAGACCATTTAGAAAAAGAGGCCCAAGGATCTAAGCCTCTCACAGAATAATGACCGCTATTTGAACTTCCTCTAGGTCTTATTAATAATTTTTTCAAAAACTCCATTCCTCCTTGGCATCTTCACTGAAATTAGATTTGACTGTTGGGATTGTTTCAAACTGAATTAGGAGATAACGTGTCTTCAAACAACTTTCATTTCCTGAAAGAAAAGCAAATGATAAAAGAGATCCGGGTCTTTCGCCTGTTTTGAAACTGTCCCGTGACCCCTGACGCTGCCTTGGCTGTGAGCCTGACCGGTTGCACGTTGTCCCCCACAGTGAGAGCCCCTACAGTGAGCACGGAGCCCTGGAGGAAGTAGAAAACGAGGGAGGGACGGAGACGCACACCAGCGAGGACGGTGAGTAACAATAAAAACATGTGTGTATGTCGTACATAATAACACGCATACTTCCATTATATGTGTAATTGTGTCCTTTTTGCACCACTGTTATGTTCCAGCAAATGGGTTGAATTCATGTAAAGTTCAATGAATGATAGGGTTTAAAAATGCTAACTATCACGCCACAACACACACACTGACCCGTAAAGTAAAATTCTTGGCTCTTCTTGGCTCTGTCCTTATGCCACGTCCGTAGTAAAGCTTCCCCTTGTGTCCATGCTGCTGCGAGGGTTCAACCCAGCTCTCTGCATCTCACTGCAGCTAATCCTGCCTTTCAGCCTGTTAAATGCAGTATCCTTGAAGGGCCAGGGAACTGGGCTCACCGGGATGGACGGCCATTCATATTCTAATGATTTTGCTTCTCTTTTGGGGCCATGAGACACTTCCACATCCCTTTTTTAACTCCAGGGTGGTCTACACCCACTGGACCCCTTATGGGAGAGAAAGCTTGTTTTCTAAGGGTCACAGTCTTAGTTAAAATGTCCAATTCCCTTGAGTTTTCTTCTTTTTTTTTTAAGTAATTTGAAATAGAATAGCATGTGTGTGTGTATATATAGTATATGTCGAAAGTGTCAGGTTTTAACAGCTTTCCAAATATTATACATCTGTGTTTTCTCTACGTTTAACTACATTTCCATGTGTCCAAGAGAAATATGAGGAAATTAAAAAGAACACCAGGCTCATTTTGACACTGGAGGATACAATATACTTTCATGTGTGTGATCATACATGTGGTCCTTTGTTTGAGTGAAATGAATGCCAGTGCGCTGGTCCAACTCAAATAGTGAATGAGTTAGTTGAAACTAAAACATCAGCCGGGGTCAGACATCCAGCGAAAAAGCAGAGAAAGACGATAAGACTTCCAGCTCATTTAAAAGTGACAAATATCCGAGACATAGAGCTGACCACGTGAGGCAAAAAGAGGCAGCAACCTATAGTAGAGTTGGGGCTTCATATTTTACCTTAGTAACAGACTTCCCAAAACCTGTTTCCATGGTGACAACTGCCCCAATCCTGTCTCCTTTTCACACCCAGAGATGAGTTTTAGGGGCTCCCTGTCACCATGCGTCATCAGCCCCCATAAATAAAAGTAGGAGCGTATGAAAGTCTGGTAGATATCTTCTCATTACATCAGCTGTTGATCTCTCCGCTTCCAAATTAAAGTTATCAACTGGATTTTCTTTGTAAATAAAATAAAAAGGGCATCTGATTAGACAAGGAAGCTGCTCTCTGTGAGGAGTCTCACTGTAACACACAGATGGCAGCTATCAACTATTTGATTAAATAATGGAAGATTATGTTTTCCAGAAATCCCTTCCTACCATGTTTTTTTCCCCCCAAAGCTCCTCTGAGCGAACTGGGAGGATGTCCTCGCTGACTTGAGCCCCTCCCGACAGTCTTGAACTGTGGTCAAGTTATTGTCGTCAGTTATTTTTAAATCCCTGTGACCTCATTTGGATTTCAGACACAAAAGCGACTCTCGCTTCCTGTTTGTTTACCAGCACTCAATTCTGCAGACTGAAGTAGTTCCATGTTCACTGTCCTCTCAAGGGCGCACAATGTGTTTTGTACATTACTGTAAGGGTAAAGAGGACAAAGACAGACAGCGAGGAGTAAAAGTCGTGCCACTTGTTGGTTTAAGTAGCTGTCCGGAAATGGTCTCGTCGGCGCTGCCCTGCCAAGCCTCCTCCGGGCCGGCACACATGACGCGCTCATGGACTGTGGCTGTCACGCCCGGAGATAAACTGTCTGTTTCTAGAGTGGCAATTCTCGTACACCATCAATACATTGATATACTATCTGCTGGTACATTTGCTTCAAGGTCAAAGGTGAAGAAACTGCCACATTGATTATAGATCACTTTTTAGTAGCAGGATGACATGGTTGTCAAATGCATCAGGGATACTGCGTACAGTGTATTCTACTGTGCTCCTGGACTGTACAGGCGGTGTATTTTGCTGCACAGGGAGAGTCATCCTTTTTCTCCACAAAGAGCAACGTCCAACCCACTTTCATCTTTTCAAGTCCAGCATTAATTCTCCTGCTCTGCTTGGACCAGCAAGCACCAGAGATTAATATTTGTCGAGAGGATAGCGAAGAAAAGGTGTTTTATACCCTTTCCTATTGTATTGATCCGAACCATATCTCACACCAGGCTTCAGCTCTCCTTCTGTTTATCAACATGGATGTAGAGCAACATCCACCCTGACTCTGCGCCACTGGCTTATGTAAGACAGTCTGGATCTCTTACACCACAGGGCTCCAGCGCTCAGGGAAACGCGTGTGTGCGTGTGCCTGTGTATGCGTTACCTCGGTTGGTTGGGTTTGTAGAGATTCTCTGTTATAATTGCACAACATGACAGAGGGGATCCCTTACCACACAGAGATTTTTGTTTATGGCCTGCCATTATCAGCTGCCACGTCACTGCTGTGTGTGCGCCTTGGATAAACATTTGCAGACTAGAGGAGGATGGATGGATAGATTGATGGAGAGGTTGAAGTGAGAGAAAGATAAGGATTCTGTCAACGTTATTAACAGTCTTGTCTGCTGCATTGCAGCCCAATTCATTCTGACAGTAAATTTCTGCTTGTCACATTTTAATGGAGCTACGTCACATGCACCCTGTCAATCCTGATAACCAAGTGAAGCAAGGAAGGTGGCAAGTTAAAGGTTGGAAAATATAAATCTATACTGTACACTGAGAGAAATGAAGAAACAGCCCCTGCTCAGAATCACACATGTATTTCATCACGTGGCCTCTCTGCTCATCTAGGAACCACTTCCAAGCTCCTGTAAAAGATATTCCATGATGGCTTTTCAGAGAGGATACAAGCTTCAGCCATGTACTCTGTTCGCATTGTATCCAGAGAGCCTGGGTGAGGCTACGTCTGTCCAGGGGGTCTGTCTGACTTATAGTGAGTTGGGAGGATGGCAGAGGTAGGAGTGAGGGAGGGATAAAGAAGCTATTTTTAGACCTGTGTTGCTGTAGTGCATGCATAGTGAACCTTTTGAATACGAGAGTCGACTGTAGCTGCTGTTGAAAACACACCGATGTTTTCTTCAGGACAGAAAGAAATGGGAGACAGATTGTCAGGGATTTTAAAAAAATGGACAGGGAGCAATCCGTACAAATGCATTGACATGAAGCATAAAGTAACTACTCTGTTCCACTGGTTAGTACGGTCTGTCATAGCTTTTCCTGGTCTTTCTCATGTTAATTTCCCATGTCACTGATCCAGGGCTCTACTTGTTGTACAGTTATTGAGTAGGTATTAACCCAGTCTAATGATCCATACAGTGACTGACATGCCCCTGAGTCATATAGATCTCCTCTCACCAGCGTCTAAAAATATCCTGCTAAAGCTCCTCGGGGCCTGTTGTGGAGCCGAGTTACTATTGACTACAACTCAAATAAAGGACTGGCTCAGCGCGCTTAAACTACATGTGCACAAACTGCCACACATGAGCATACTTGTGCACAAACATGCCAGTATCAGATCTGACTAGACTCTCCTGCATCAGCGCCAATTTGTATTTGAGTGCATGTGTTGTCCGTGCGGATTAAGATTTTTATATCATCAGACTGCGCTACTTGTGTCAATCATTAGAGATGTCTGCACATGCGATAATACCTGTCTGTACTTGATGTATTTGCCCCGTCAGCCATACCTGACCTGTCTAATCTTCTATCTGATGACAGAGGGCGAGCCCATTGAAGCCATCGCCAAGTTTGACTACGTTGGACGCTCATCCCGAGAGTTGTCCTTCAAGAAGGGCGCCTCGCTGCTGCTGTATCAACGGGCCTCAGAAGACTGGTGGGAGGGACGACACAACGGCATCGACGGCCTGGTGCCACATCAGTACATTGTGGTCCAAGACATGTAAGTGTTTTTCATTGAGCTCAAGTTTAGACATGACCAAGTAATGCAACAATGTAGCCACAATGCATCAGCATCAGGCTAATTAACATAATACAAAGAAATGCTACAGGTTGTGCACTGAGGAAATGTCCATTTCTACTCCTAAACTACTACCAAACTACTACCAGCTGCACTCCGGCTCTCCTTCGTGATGTCCCTGCGGGTTAGACATGACACTTTCAATGTCGACATTGCTCCATAAGGGTCTGCGGGCCATCAGGCGTAGGCTCGTACAAAGAGGACCTCCAGCCCCGTTCGTCCCGGACGCTGCTGTCGCTCCCGCTCTGCGGAGCGTTCTCCATCTCCACTGTGCTCCACCAGCCTTTTCTGTCGGTCTCCCGTTCTCCGCACTAACGAGCATTCCCTGCCATGGCGACTGTTGTTGCCTAATGGACTCGCTGTCTCGTTAGGACGGGAGCCGAATCACTCCAATCACTTAGTAGCTGGCTGGCAAAAGGTCCATTTAGCATGCCTTCCCCTCTTTCCCCGTTCTGCTCTTTCACCTGCTGCTGTCCTGCCACTGTGCCTCTATCAATAATTCACCAGGAGAGGCACCGCTGATGGGGTGTCCTCTTAGTTAATGAAAGAGCGGTGGAATTTACAGCCGTACGGGTTGTCCCCAAGCGTAGTCACATCCTGCTCCCTACTGCAACCCAGCAGGCTGGGGTGCGTAAGAGCTCGAGGGCTTTTGATCTTCACTTGTCCCATAAAAGAGCCCAGAATAAAACATGCAGAGAGACGTCTGAGAGGCCACTTCAGCACAGGAAGTCTCTCTCAAACCTTCTCGTGACAGTCTGTAAATTTTGTTTACTCCCGCCTCCGCTGCTGAGAAGTGCTCGACCTTACTCCGTCTCCGTCTGTGTGCATTCATGTGGATACATAAGTGACTGTTTTATATCGAATAATGCACATCGTCGGAGGCAGCCGTGCAGCTCAGTGGCTCTGATTACTGCCACCTGACAGGCACTGACTGTACCCAGTCTCCAGTCACTCACTAAAAAGCCATACAGCTGGCTTGTGTGTGGGTGTTTTGAGTGTCACAGTATATCACCGAAATGGGGAGAGGCCGAGAAATATGACTCATCTGACTCTCTGGACCTTGGGGAAGGGGAAGAGGTGGGGGGTGCTGACTCACAGGAAACTGATATCAAATACTGTCATTGAAGAACTGTGCAAATATGAAAGATCGACCGATTTGCTGATTTCTCCTCTTTTTTTGTCTGTCTGTTTTTCTGTCACTCCCTCTTGCTCTTTCCATGTCTGAATGTCACTCTGTCTCCGTGTCCCAGAGATGACAACTTCTCAGACACACTGAGTCAGAAGGCTGACAGCGAGGCCAGCAGCGGCCACGCTGGAGAGGATAAATGCCTGGGAAAAGACATCGGCTCGCCCTCTGACACCAGGATCTCTGAGGCCTATATCACCAGGTTGGTTTTCACACGGCTGTGAAGCTGCACTTTGTTGGACTGCAATATATAAATTATTTCTCTCAGGGACCTCAAATTAGAAATCTGGCATTTACATATTTATTTTTTTTGCATTCTCTAAACAAGTCACACAGGTTTTGCTGTTTCTAAACACCTGATGTTCTTTGGTGTATTTCCCAGTAAAAATCCTCTATTGTATTGAAAATTATGAGTTTTATGTGTTTAGTACAAGTCCTGTTGATTAGTGCCAGTCCTCCTGTCACCATAGTGACCAATGTGTGACCACAACACATCTTGGACTTCACATTGGCTCCATCTAATGAGAGACGGCCAATCCAATAACCACTGGCATGTCTGGAGCAACTTCGGTGTTGCATCATCTAAGATGCTTGAAATAGCTTCAGTTGTGAATACCAGCACTCAAACTCCAGACACTGGGAAAATGAACACACTTTAAATGTTGCATATAGAGAATTGGGACTTGGACTATTGTATGTTTCTGAAAATATCCTTGTTCTCAACCTTTCACTTCAATGCAAGCTCACAGCGAGGGCGGTTGAACAGCGTGTATCTGATTTGCCTGTAATACGAACAAGACTGTAGGAAGCAGGAGAGACCTGTACACAGCGTGCACCCAGTCCTCATTGTTACATATGTCGCCTCCTGTCAGTCTGGGTCCTCAGCTCCCCTGTCGCCGCCTAATTTCCTCTGGAGAAATCCACCTCTCCTCCCACTGCTATTTTATAATGATATAGTATGAGTTTTCAATACCCGGCTGGTATCAACTGGTCACACTAACGTACACGTGCACAGGGAGTGACGGCACGCGGCGAGGAGACGCACACATATCCAGTCACACCTCCAGACTTTTTGGCAGCGTCTGTCCACTGGTGGCGAGCCAGGATTTTTGTCTCCCCTCTTCATTGCTGCATTTCTGTTGGTGGAGTAGGCGACCTTGAAGCGTCTGTTAGCGGCTCTTGCCAAGCACATGAGCAAATGCTGTTTTTATTCCGAGTCACACTCGCTCCCTCTACTTCACTGTCGAAACGTGATGATTCATACTAAAGGCCATATTTACACCACTGCAGGAATTTGTATGCAGATGGAGAATCCACGCGAATGACTCATCTCTTTCACAGCAGCATTAATGAAGCTCCTCTACCTGTCACCTGTGAACGCCACCTCTCTCTTCATCTCCTTTCTACCCCCACACTCACTTTTCTGCTCTACTATTCAGACTATCCTCATATGTGTTGAATAATTTATACCCCAAGCTTTATTTAGATATTTCCCTCTCCCGGTGTTCTCAATCAACAACACACTCGCAGACTCTTGTAGAGTTTGGCATCACCCTCAAAGTGAGCGTCGGTAAACAAGACAGTTAAATTAGTGCCTCTTTTAGTGGAGATGATGCACATCTGTGGGATCCGACCACGTATTAGAGTCGGTCCGTTCTCTGTTATGGTGGAGAGGAACTCATTATTATTATTATTACTATTATTGTTATTATTAGCAGGGGCCATACACACAACGGGTGAGCTGTCAGTGGTGACAGCTCACAGACTAAGTTGCAGTGCCTGTTGTTGTACACTTTGTCCCAGAGGCCCACAGGTGTTATGAATGTAGACTGCTCCCTCTGCTGGTTGTCAGTGGTTCCTGCAGTTGTTTACGAATCCAGATTTCTCACTGCAGTCAGAAAATATTATATATTTTTCTCTCACCAGGCGTACCAGCCCGCCCCGCTCAACCAATGAGCCGTTCACTGTCATCAGTTGCTGTTAGTGCTGTCAAGAAGCTTGTTGTGTGCACGTTATAATTCAAATGTTTTACATTGGGTTACATTTATATATTTTGTTCACTCTGTTTTGCTGCGTTTAAGCAGATTCGTGTTTCAGAGCGTTACATAAGCGCACAAGGCGGTTTGGATTGACGTGAGACTTTGTAATTAATGTGGAGGCTGGCCGTTTTCTGTGGCTTTGCACAAAGAGTTCCAATTACATTCTTTGAGACCCTCGCGATCCTTAATATCCTCACTCATTATTGCTTTTAGTTTAGCGCCGTGATGACGCTTCCTGTAAATCTTAATGATAATGGCTGAGGCAGCCTTCATTAGGCAGACTCAAACTCTCAAATGAAGCCATTTGCCCCGGAGAAGTGATTAAAGGAAGAGTACTTTACTGCTTGTGCATCATCACAAATAACCAATACTGCAGGATTAAAATAGTTAATCTGGCCTTCAGACGTTATTGATTTATTATTTCAAGTTGTCTCCATTTCAGAAAACATATCTTTTTGACCTTGAATGAGATGTTATGTAAGAAATATCAGGTAACTATATTATTAGATTCTCTCAATGAAGGGCTTTGCTGCCAGTTATGCTTACTTAAATGTTTAGTCATCTCACTGCTAGACTGAAAGTGATGACAACTGCTTCGTCATAAATATGCAGAGTAGAGCCTATTAGAGCCATTTACTGTGGAGGAAGTGGTGCTGTATTGGTCTGTTATGGTGCAATAGAACCGCCTCGAAAGAGCAGATGTTACTGTGGCAAAACATTGTGCATAACTTGTAGAGTGTGTCGTGTCAAGTCTGTATGGTGCTGGTCCAGGTTCAGATAGAGGACATCTGCACTCCTGAGGCAGCTGTAGCGTCTCCCAGGGAGCCTGTAGTGGTGCTCTGACAAATCACAGGCCTCCCTGCTCTGGCTGGGCGCCAGGTCCTCTCTACCTGCTCTCCAAATAATCTGGTCTGAGCTGTTGGGCTATCATGCCACTGATGATTGTTTTGTTTTAGTCCAGCAGTGGAAGATGTTTGAGCCTGCATGGCCACATATTGTGATATAGAAAGCTTTGTGCGTCCAGTTTGGAGGATGTTCAAGTCTGAAGGATGAATGTGTCAGACAACCCTTTCTTTAAGTTCCTAAAAAGTTTGGTGGATGCAAAGTGGCACAATAGCTGTAATTTAAAAAGAAAAACTGCTTGACTCAAAGTGCAATGTTTGCGTAGAAGGTAAAAGATGGAAGTTGTAATGGAATAAATAAATGATTAGCTTTGTTGTTTCCTCTCTTCTATCCCAGCAGGCACAAGAAAAGATCAGAGCCACCATCCCGGCGGCCCCCTGCCCGCCCCAATGATGTCCACTGCATGGTGCATCCCTCCCAGCATGGTCACGGAGGACATGTGGGCCCCCCAGAGATGGGCTCTCCAGTTATAGGCCACTTCAGCCCACGGGACATGCTGCGGAACCGCAACCACATGCCCATGGACAGCCCAGAACGCCGCCGCCGCACCGGCCACGGCAGTCTGACTAACGTCAGCCGCAACGAGTCGCTGAAGAAGATCGAGAGCCCCCCGATCCGCCGCTCGACCTCCTCGGGCCAGTACACGGCCTTCACCGAGGCCCACCACCACCATCACCACCACCACGGCGGCAAGTCCCTGGATCCGGAGACCATCGCACAGGTCAGCGCGGGACGAGCAGCGACCCGACCGCAGCTCCCTCCACCATCAAAGCCCTGCCCCGCCCTGTAAAAACATAGTCAGTCCCTGTCCTCTGCTTCCTCTGGCTGCAACTGTGTCTGTGTGCTAAAATACACGCAAAAGACTAGCTTCGCAGGCAGACAGCAGGGAGCATAGCTCGACACCGGTACATGTGTAGTTTTGATTGAGAGCATACCAAAAAACACTGACGATAGTAAAAATAAATAAAAAAAGAACTACGACAAAATACATCCATGCCTATCTGGTAATGATTTTTGTTCAAGCAGACCATTTTTGCATCACTGCCGATAGGAATATATATTATGCCATATATTAAAGCATCTGCTCGATTAGCAAGCAGAGGTCCCAGAGAGCACTTTAAACTGTGCTGGGCTGTCTGTCTGCCTACTGGGAGCACGCTCAGATGGACATATCTTGTCATCTCTGCATCTCCTGCGCTATCCAAAGTCATTAGCATGCAGAGGGAGAGGTGCCTGTGCAAAGTAATACTCTCTACTTACTCTGCATGTATAATGCATGCTTGGTGTTTTCTTAAAATAACTGTCAATGTGGTCCTCTGTTAACATCGCTTTTTGTGTTTTTCCGAACATGCCGTACTCTACCTTCTCCATCTCTCCTCTTTGCTGTTCATACAACCTCTTGTTTCTGTCTCCCTATTTGTCTTTGCTCCATCTTACCTTCTCTTTTTAGTTTTCGCTCTTTCTTTAATCCTAACCGTCACTCATCGCTCTCACCAGTGTTATAATCATCCCGCTCTGTCTTACATTAACTCTCTCTGTCTCCTGCAGGACATAGAAGAAACGATGAACACTGCTCTGAATGAGCTGCGTGAGCTGGAGCGTCAGAGCTCAACTAAGCACGCCCCCGACGTGGTGCTGGACACCCTTGAGCAGCGGCAGACCTCCGGCGGCGGCGGTCCCACGCCGACCAGCTCCAGCGAGTCCCTCAGCCCCATCCACGGCATCATGCTGAGGTCCACCGCCAACACTGAGCCGCCCATCCGCCGCAGCACCAGCTCCTCCAGCGATACCATGAGCACCTTCAAGCCTCTGGTTGCACCCCGCATGGGGGTGCAACTCAAACCCCCCGCCTTGAGGCCCAAGCCCATGCTCCTGCCCAAGTCCAACCAGGCCTCCCAGCCTCCAGCGACATCTGCTCAGGACCCTCTGGACAAGTCCTGCACCATGTAACTCTGGGAAGGGAACTAGAGATGTAAAACAAAAACAATGAATTTCATGGAGGCTGCAAAAATGCTCCCAGTGTCTAGTCTTCATAGATATACAACATGTAGGAGCGTTACAGCGGTGACAGATTTGTCGGCCGGACAAATCCCCATAGCGTGTTCATATGCTTAGTTTAATATGATCTAACAAATGTCTTTTTTTTTTCTTTTCTCAAAGAAATTCAAACAACGAATCACAAAGGCTTCCTTCAAGGTTTTAGAAAAATGTACACTAGTTAGTTTAGTTTCCGGACATTCATGTACCGTGTAACTTTGAGAAAACACGCGCTGCATGTCGCTCCACTGTTTAACCACTGAACCCGAACGGGAGCTCGATGAGAACCGTAGTGACCGGAGTGGCTTTCTCTCTCTCACTGAGCTAAATGATGTACTTTTCTTCTTTTTTTTCCTTTTTTTTGCCCTTACGTAGGAGGGCCATCGAAGGTGTTGTGAACTGGTTGTAAGGCCTTATCGACTTTGAGACGTAACTGATTTCACATGTTTAAAATATTACAAAGGTGCTGTGACTACCTGGACAGAAATGGTTTGAAGGTCGGACTGATTACGGGCCTGAAGAGGCCTCAACATCTGACGATACGTTGGTAATAGATAATATAACTGATTAGCCGCGTGCTTTCTTCCCTAGCGTGTAAACTCTGCAACTTTTTTTGGCAAGGCAAATGTACAAAGATCACCTCTGTGCTGGATTCACTCAAATTAATTTGAACATGCTTCCACATTGCCTGGAACGAGAGATGACCATTGGATAAAACCACTACTTCATTAGGAACTTTGTTTGCATTTGATGCATTCTTGACTTCCTGCATCAATAATTCACGATGCAGGAGTAACGTATGCCTCACAATAACTTATGCCTTTGCATCTGTATAAGAAATGGTGGAGCAGTGTGAAAACAATTATGATCAATCATTTCCTACCTACAGTATATACCACGCATAATGCGATAATACACGGCGCGAAAGACACGCCACAGCTTCTTTTCTGCTTTGCTTGGCTTGATCTACCCAAAGACACGACTGTACAAGTTAAAAGCATGGATGTGACCCCTCCATATATGATGTAGGCATATTTCATGTTGACTCATAGCGGCGCCCTGTGGGAGTGCCGCCGGTAGCCATGGACCTAATGACTGTTAGTGTGAAAGCCTCCTTAATATGTCCACCCTGCTCCCTGTGCGTCTCTGAGAGCAGCAGCTCGCTCCGTGTCCCTCCAGTCTGTTTCATGATCAAGTGAGAATGTCAGTCGTGTGGCTTTTTTTGTATTGCTCTCTGACTGATATTGAGGCTTTTTTCCGTAGATGGCGACGCCTCTAAATGCCCGACATGTGGCAGAGAACTGGAGGAAGTCTCTGTGAAAAACAGCTTGTGTGTGTGTGTGTGCGCGTGCAAGTCGAGTAATACTTTCAAATGCAATAGCCCCATAAAATGTATGTGCCAGAGTTCCAACTGTGTGACTGCACCCCTCGGCTGTGTCTTTTTTTTCAAAATAGCGTCAGTACTGTAGAAGTAACAGAAGTGGGTGCATGTCTTGGGAGTGTTTGACTTGAATAGTAACACACAGAAAAGACTTGGTTTGCAATGAATGAGCGATGCTCTCTAACAGCAGGTTTACACTATCTTTGACTTGACAGATATTGTGTGTATAATAGTCAAAAGATGATTTAATTTCTGACTTACTAACTTACATTATTTTTGTAATATTTTTGTTGTTGTTGTGTTTCTGGGTAGAAGTGACTTAGAAAGAATGATGTAGAATAAATATCCAGAGATGCATTATAAATCCAGTTGTAAAAAACAAAACAAGGAAGTGCTTTTGTCACTGTGTTACGTCATCATCAACAGTAGGACTCGTTACGCCGTCTGTAGGCTTTAAGCTACTCTGTGGTGTTCCGTACATCTGTAGTATGTACTTGTGAAAGTGCCTTTGGAAATGTTTTAGAGGAACTTCAGACATTCTGTACTGTTGCATTTTCATGACAGATGCTGTGTTGTGTTTTTTTTTTTTTTTTGAGAAGATGCAGTGCAGGAAGAACATTAATAAGTAACGATGCCATTTTCCAAACAGTTATATGACGGAATGAATAATAAATAAACCGCTTACCCATTGTGACATTGCACTTTTATGTATATAACTGTGTATATATATATGGCATGTGACATAACATTTAGAGTTCTATGAGGGCTTATACCTCCAAGGATTTCTTTCTAATAAAGGAAATAGTTTGTTGAGTCTGAGGTCGGGACTTTTTTACCCCACTTTTCATATTTAGTAACTTCCACCACAAACTATAAATAAACAAAAGTTGAAGTATTCAAATAATTTTACTTGGGTAAAAGTGGGAATATAAAAATACTACTTTACAAGTGAAAGTCCTAAATTCAAAGTATAATGTACTACAATGGTTAAAAATGTAAAACTACTCATGCAGAGTGGGCCATTCCACATTGTAATATTATTTTATATATATATATATAGATAATTTTACTAGTAAAATGCCATGTCCATGTTGAAGTGGTGATGTATTGCTGTAGGTCAGTGAATACAATCTTAGCTACTTTTATATATTTTTGGGTAATTTAATCTACTAAAATCATACGAAGGTTCTGTATGTTAACTCTAATAATGCAAAGTAACTAATAACTGTCAGAAAAATAAAGTGGAGTTCAATCAGTGAAATTAAAGGACCAGAGTACAGAGGAGAGACGTGTTTAACGGTTAAAGTGGGATCTTTTATTCCAAATGAGAAGTAAAAAAGCTCAAGATTTTCTGATAAATCTAGCGACTGTTAAAATAGTCAACATCGAGAGAGCGTAAATTACATAATAAACCAAGTACACCGTAGTGTGGTGCTATAGGTTAATCATTCAACATAATTCAGTATGCAAATATTAAGGGAACAGGGTGATGAATAGGTTTTACATTTCATCCTTTATTATGGTGCACGGTAAAAAAAAGAAATTCTCCCACGGTCATGATTTTGAGTGAAGCAAAAACAAACTAAGTCATGATAAGGATTAAAGCTTCCACGCAACAGTTTCCCAACAAGCATTACTGGAGAGCATGCAGTGTCAAATCAGATGCTGGGTGTTTTCAACAGTAGCATCGCTTCCTTTCTGCCACACAATGCACTTTTTTTTTTTTTCATGAATCCAGTCGGCTCTCTGATTCTCTATGTGCTGGTTTCTGCTATGTGTGGGAGCTTGACAGGGATTTGGTTCCCCCCGGTTCTAGCTGTGGCCTCCGCTCCGTCTGCAGGAGTGAGAGTGGCTCTCTGTGAGCTCCAGGCTGCACTGTGCATCTGCTGATAACGGAGAAGAGAGAGACCATTGTTTTGAACACTGCAGCTGGACTGAGGCTCGGCGTGAAATGATAACAATGGAAAAAAAAAAAACACTGCACTTCAAAATGTTATCCCATTTTTGACACAGGTGCCAGGAGAAGTCTGGTTGTATTTGGGGAAATAAAAAAATGGTTTACCTCAGCGACCCCAAACTTTCTCTCCCAAGTGTAAATGCTCCGCTGCAGCTTCTTGTGTTTGTCCTTGACGAGCATGTACTCGGTGACATCAGGAGCCTGATAGTCTGACATCTGGCGGCGCAAGTGTTGGTTGAGGGCCTCCGCCTTTAAACGCTCCTGAAGTGGTGGGAAATGAAGTAGAAGGGATGAAGTACACAAACTGAATTACTTTAAAGAGTATGGTTGAAAGAAGAAAAAGAGGGAGTCATGTATTTGGTCTCCCACATTGGGCTTTAAGTTTGAATAATTTTTGGACGAATGACAAACCTCCTCAGCTTGCTGTATCTTCGCCTCAATTTTTTCCAGCAACTGCTTCCGGTTGGTGATGTCATTGCTCAGCTCTGCGGCCTCCAATGTCACACGCTGCAGCTTCTCCTGTTGACGCATTCACAAACAAAAGGTGGTTTCATACAGCTACACCAAAGTAAACAGAGATCTCACTCTCTCTCGCGCACATTTCTTAGAGTTACCTTGTGTGTACCGAGGACACGTAGTACTTTTGAATTGTTGACTTGAAGTTCATCCAAGTTTTGGTCAATTCTCTGGTCATTGTATCCCTGGAAAATGTCCTAGAAACAACACACAGAACCATACATTGTTACATTCACCGTTCTCTTGCACAGCAGTCTAATTGACAAACTACAAAATCAACTGACAATCTATTGAGATATAATATTAAAAAAATAATACTCTACCTCGTACTCAGCTTTTCCCATCTCTTTCTTCTGTTGAAGCTGCTGCTGGAGCTTCTTCTCGTGGGCCTTCAGTGTCTGGTTCTTCAGAATGAACTTCTCCAACTGGGTGACCTGTTTGTGAGCAGAGCAGACAAAGGGATGATGAATATGGGTAGGGGTGGCGAGAGTACTATTGTCAAATTCAAAATTAAATGGAGCTTTATTGGTGGGAAAGTTTCAAGAACTATATGACCAAAGCATCAGAATACAAAAGTACATAACAGAATATGATTGTGTTTTATATTACATCACCTTAGTTGTTCTGCAGTATGAGTATAAAACAACTTACAAATCAGACAACCCGAAAAACTGCAATATGTTCACCTTTGACTTGTCTTCGATGTACTGAAGCACCTTCTCAGGCTCCTTCATTTCCAACCTGTTGTCCTTCGTAGTTTTGAGCAGTTTGCTTTCAAACTTCTTCTGAGCCTTCCTGATTTCTGCAAGACGCAATTCTGCTTCTTTCAGAGAGGCCTGGAGAGACAAGCAGAGTCACAGAGGGAAAAAACAGCTCTGTAAGTGTGCGTTTGTTTTAGTTTTTTTTTGTGCAAGGGTATGTTGTAACCTTGTAGTTGTCCTGAATTCTCTCATATCTCTGTCGGGCTTTCTCCTGGTCTTGCCGCGTCTCCGTTACTTCTCTCTGTGCCACATACAGTTTTTGTTCCAAGGTCAGCTGCTGGAGGGGTTCTGATATGTTGGACCGGGACCTCCGCCCACGAACCTGATAAGACACGCACGCGCATATCACAATTATGTGGGGCTTTCAGGAGTACAGTGCAGAGAGGTCATCTGTCCAGGTAACAGAATTTGAATCGGGATTGCCTCGAAGATTTTGACAGGCCACAAACAATATCAATCCTATGTTGGTTGTTTATTGAATTATTAATCCTGTTTTGTGACTTGGAGACAGATTACCTAATCGAAACTCGTAAAAAGTATAGCTCTTTATCTACATACTGTATTTCTGTTTATGCAGTGTGAGCATGTTCTGCCCTCCTGTTGCTGCCTGTTCCTTTTCAGTGGGCACTGAGTGTTGTATGTATAATAACACAAACAACCTGGTCTTGTCAATGGGTGCACTTACCCCACCCTCTAGGTTGGAGGCTCCTGCTGCCTCCGGACCGTCTCCCCCAGCATGGGACACCAGGTCCCGAGGATCAATGCGACTGATGAACTGCTCAAACATGTCGATCTCTGCCAGGAGGGCCGCGTTGGAACATCTTGGGTGGGAGTGAACATCAACAACTTCAAAATCGGATAAAGATTTTTTTTTTAAACTGAACCTAACACGCAAATGTCAAATGTGAAACTTATTTGCTCACCTTATTGTGTAATAGTTAGTTGGTACAGTTAATAATAAAACTCAAAAGACCTCCACAAATGTGATGAAGTACTTTTCAACCTGTCACATTGGGGGTCATGTGACCTATCTTAATTTAAATGATAGTGCTCTAGGATCTAGTTAGTTGTGCTTTAGCTTTATATACTGCTCGTTTACCATATTGCTCAACAGAACTAGTGTCAGCTAACAGTTTGCTGCTAGCGTTAGCATTTTGCACACAATAGCTAACGAGTCTTTAGGTGAACACACACTTTACGGCTGAGCGACAGACGGTTTTGAGTATTTATTTTCATTACTTCAGTTTTTCGACTTGGTCGTGGAGGAGTTCTTGTTGTTTTTGTGGGACTTCTTTCCTTTTTTCTTCCGCCAACGAAAGCTCATCCTCCATGGTTGCTAAGGTACACTGAAACTCTAGCCGCGGTTGCTAGGGCTCGTGTTGCCTTCACGTGCTGTGGTACCTCTGTAAAGCAGCACGTGTTGCCTTCACGTGCTCCGTAAACAATGATTTAAATCACCACATCCTCTTGCCTTTTTTTTATTTGAGGACTTTCTCTGTGCGCTATTTGATGTCAATGTAGCTTATAACAATCCTACAGAAACGTTGGCGTAAAAACCGTCAATATTTAAAACAAAAACCCCAGCTTGTCTCCCCCCCCCCCCCCCCCCCCCCGACTCGTTTTTAAGTTTCTGTTTCATTTCTCTGTTCTCGGGCGTCGCTGTTTCCGCGAGCCGAGTCCGCTCTGCCTCGGCAGCAACAGTCCTAGTTTGCTTTGAGCGCAACTCCTTCCAGGATGACTTCAGTCATCTCCAAGTTTGTCACCAAGACCCTGTGCGACCACCAGGGCTGTTTGGACTTCAAGCGGCTGGACGAGAAGATCGCACAGAATTTCACTGTCGCGAAAACGGTCCTCCGGGCCGTCCTCTTCGACGACGATAAGGTCGCCATCCAGACAGGCCGGCAGAAAGCCGTGGGGGGACAAATACTCAGCCAGGACAGTCTGCTGGTGGCGAAAACCAGCCTGCGGATCTGTCAGAGGAAACCCGGAGAGTGTGCACAGTGCGACGGGCTACACCTGTGCAGGTATTACGTGTGCGGAGACTGCACGTTTGGGTGAGTTAACACAATGGGGAACAGTTGTTAAAGTTTAAAGGCTTTATTTGTTAAGGCCACACTCCCGTATGAATAAGTACGCCAAACAAACTGTTCAGAAGGCAATGCTGCGATAGGAGCAGGAGACAAAAGACGTTTTAAACTTTAAAGCCCCGCACGCACGCGCGCACACAGGTGTTTTCGATTTCGTTTCCTGATTAACGTGAGAGCTCTTTCCTCTGGACTCTGGTCGTGGACTCCTGACAGTTTTGTATCTGTTCGTCCTCTCACTGGCCATTGGCTCCCTTTGTATGTTTGTCTATGGCCTTGTTAGTTTTATTGAACTTCCCTACAACCCCAAACATTTGAAGAAAGATGTCAATACAAACAGGAAATGGTCACGTGCGAAGAAAGACGTCACACAGCTTGACGGTATATTCAGGCCTTCTGCGGAGAACAAAACAAACTTTGACAAAGCTGGCTGTGCTTCTCTGTAAGATCAACAAAACAATGTTTTGCCTTCATTAAGTGTAATTCCTTAGTGGACCAGAAGATGGCAGTAATGCAGATATTCTGCCCCTGAATAACCCACTCTGAGTAGTACTGTAAGTAAACCATTACAAAGCTGTGTGCAGAGTGCTGCCTTTATATCCCCTTATGGCCTGAAGCGGTTTATGGCCCACATTTCACTTTTAAGTTTATTTAAATAACCTCAAAGAACTTAATTGTTTAACTTTCAAAACTCTAGAGGCCTCCATATTTACAGAAACCAAATGGATATGTGTATTCGTTCAGTGGTTAATTCAGTAAAAACTTGACTAACTGACATTATATTTTATTCATTTTTCAGACTCAAGTGTAAAAATCCCCATAGTCTGGTTTATCCATACAACGCAGAGATTTTGAAACGATATGGGCTTCACGATTTGACAGAGAAACAGCTGTTCCAGCTGTTACTGCAGAATGATCCTTATCTGCTTCCTGAGGTAGGTTGCACTGGTAACAGTGGGAGACAGAGATGAACATTCATGATCGCTTGATACTGTGTAAAAAGTGATGTACATTTCTGAAGGAACTGTTTTGTCGTAATGGTATGTACATCCCTCTAGATCTGCCCACATTACAACAAGGGAAATGGTCTGCACGGCTCCTGCAAGTTCACCACCTCGTGCACCAAGCTTCACATCTGCCAGCACTTTCTCCACGGTGACTGCAAGTTCGGCACGTCGTGTAAGAGATCCCACAATGTTAACGTGCAAGAAACGAAGGTTCTCCGAGGAGTCAGTCAGGAGAACCTTAAACACCTTCTTGAGATCTATAGAAATAAGTTCATCATCCTGGGTCAACAGGAGAAACCAGCTATTGCTGTTCCTGGTAAAGAACAAGGATTTTTTTTTTTAAGAAAACATTTTAATCTTCATCTTAAATTAGTGACAGTCTGCACAGTTTATTGTGTGTGTGTGTGTGTGTGTGTGTGTTGCAGTGCTGCCAGAGGTGACACCGCCTTCCCAACAGCTTTGCCCAAAACAGCCCGGATCTTCAACTTGTTCCGCCGCCCCGTCTAAACCCATGAGCGACGCTGACAGGAATGAAATCTGCCTCTTCTTCATTCGCAGACACTGCAGCTTCAAGGGTAACACTGGAACTAGTCACAACGGCAGTAACCCCTCAATACATGAGAAGATGATGCATACCACTTCCTCTGTATCTTTTTTGTTCACAGATACGTGTGCCCGTGTTCATTGGCACCTGCCTTTCAGATGGCAGGTGTTAGACAGTGATGGTGTGACCTGGAACGACCTGCCCAATATGGAAGACATTGAGAAAGCCTACTGTGAACCGGGAAATGACACAAGCTGCACTGATCCACCGTCGTCCACCGTGGGGATTTTCAGATTCTTGTCTCTTCAAAGGTGCATGAAGAAACGGACCACAGAGGCACAAAGACACTCCTCTGGTTTATGGGATTATTCTAGAGCACAAAATAGTAGTCCAAGTCTTTAGCGGATGAGGGAATTGTTAATTTACTTCTACTGCTTGCTTTCAGTTCTGAATCACCCTGCGCTGACTTCATGACAATGACATATGGAGGGTCTCCAGTTCGTCGCCTGTCCACTGCCTCCTCTGTCTCAAAGCCCCCTCACTTCATTCTGACAACACAGTGGCTATGGTACTGGAAGGATGACAGCGGGATATGGCTGGAGTTTGGACAGGTCAGTCGGACAAGTACCAATAAAGCAGCTATGTGTCTTTGTTCTTATCCTTTATAGCACCTGTTTGAGTTACCGAGTACATGTTGACATGCTACGCTCTTCTCGTCACTCTTTACTTATTGATTGCTGTCGACTCCGTTTACCTTTCTGTAGAATGATAACGGCACACCAACCTCTGTCACTTCTCAAACTCTGGAGAATGTGTTCCTGGCCGACAGAGATACAGAGATTCCTTTTGGCGCTGGCAAACAGCAGTATATCCTCCACTTCAAAGGTGCAGCGGGAACACAGCAGATGTATCAGCAGAATGTAAAATACAAAACCAAGAGAGACGTCAGAAGGAGGCCCCGCTTTGTGTCTTCTCATGATGTGGAGGTGAAGCTGAAAAGGTATTTTTATTATTTAGTTTTCCCTGCAGATGTTAAGATACATTCTAACACTGCTGTTTTGGGTTTCCCAGTGTGGGACTCCACAACAAGTCAAACAATTCTTATGTTTGTCTCCTCGTAGTGCATCATCACACGGCTCTAGTTCCTCCACAGTGGAAAGTTTCCCTTCCCACTGGGACACAACTGCCCAACCGGATTTTGGATGCAAGGTAAACAAGCATGTTTTTTTTTTTTTATGTGTCTGTTTTTATTTGCTTGCTGTGATGAACTTTGTACTCTTTTTGGTCCTGCTAATTTACTTTTGTTGAATTTCCCAGGTTCCATTTTTGCCTGTTATGATTTAACCTTTTGTTGTTAATTTCCACCTTTTTGTTTCGCACTCTCTCACATGCCTTTTAAAGTCCTCCAGTGCCAAACAACTGCCATTGGCATTTTCTAGGGTGCAGCGACACTGTGCTTAATATTTCAGTTTTTTTCTTGTTTCGAACACACATTAATTCCTGCATTAATGACCCTTTTATCTGCACTGTGCTCTTATCTTTCAGCTCGTACCTCTCTCTAAATCTGCGAAGGAGTACAACATGATTGACCAGCTGTTTAAGGTCACCATGCCCCAGAGTAAAATTAACAAAATCCAGAGGATCCAGAACCCCTCTCTGTGGAAAGTCTTTCAGTGGTAAATCCTCATCGGACTCTTTGGCTTGAAACTGTTATCAATATTTCTTTCTAACAACTTTGAATCGAATAACAATGTGAAAGGTGTCGCTCCTCTCATAGGGATGAACCTACTGACAATTATCACCTGATAATTTTTTCTCAGGAGTTGGTCGACCAAAAACAGAGCTTATAGATGCAATTAATCAACAAAGCAAAAAAAAGAACTTAATATAAAAAGTTGCATGTCATCACATTCATGTTTTCTGTATTGTGTGTTCAGGCAGAAAGAGCAGATGAAGGAGAGGAACGGAGCTAAATATGTGAATGAGCAGTACTTGTTCCACGGGACAGACGAGTCCCTGATCGAGGCCATCTGTGAGCAGAACTTTGACTGGAGGATGTGTGGTGTCCATGGCACGGCCTATGGCAAAGGTACAGTAAAAGCCTCTGCTGCCATTCCAGTCCTATGATGAATATACAAATGTCAAAATGTAAATTTACTGTGTCGTTATACTTTAGTATGAGAGCGTTTTACTCTTATTCCAGGTTCATCAGCCTTTTAGAACAGGGGAAAAAACAGCAACTTGCTAATGCCAGTAGAAAAGAGCCCATCACACTCGGACTGCATCAGTATTAACGCTGTGCTATTTCTTTTTTTAGGGAGTTACTTTGCCAAAGATGCGTCCTACTCAGACAGATATGCCAGGGCCAAAGGAAGCCTGCACAAGATCATGTTTGTTGCTCTGGTCCTGGTGGGGGAGTACACCCGGGGAACGAGCAGCTATGTCCGGCCGCCAGCAAAAGGAAACGGAAAAACCCTCTACGACAGTTGTGTTGACAGCGTGAGCAACCCCAGCATCTATGTGGTCTTTGAGAAACAACAGATTTATCCAGAGTATGTTATCGACTACTCATGAGTTTACAATGCTGCTGTTTTCCTGTGTCGACAGTCAAACTTATTATGGGATGCGCTTCACTTTGACTGGAATTAGTTCAGCGTTCAAAGTAGTAATTTTGTTAACTAATAATGTTACACTATTTTCCTCTGAAGACCAGACGTGTAAAGTAGGTTACTGTGTGGTTATTAGTGTATCTTGATGAATTTGTGTCAGAAAATACTTATTGAAGAATGCTAGTCTATGTTCTTTATGATGTTGTTTGGTGTAGATCATTAATGCAACAAATGAAGGATGATGAGGGGGACAAATAATCTGACGTTTAGATATGGAATGAACTGGTTGTTATGTAATAAATATATTACAGCACTTGTCGAATATCAGCCGAGCATACTATGGACTAACGAGTCACAGTTTAACTCTTCAATCTGTCTACTGAGGAAACTGCAGATGACCCAAATACAAACAGCTACCAACAATATGTAAAGCCCAGATGCAAGTACTGTTGTGGTTCAATAGCAGGTCTGGAAAACAAAATAAATAATCATAATAATTCAAAAATAGAAGGGTATTTGGTAACAGTACCGAAGTATTTCCCCCTAGCATGTAACACTGTCGGGGCATTGACTATATGAAAGTTTTAATTACTACATAACTATTTTAACTGTAAATACTACATTTGGTGTCTACATTTTATTGTATTTGTCTCTGTTAAAATAGCCATTAATGAAGTAAAGAAGAAAAACATCAATATAACAGGTGACTTTTTTTTTTTTTACTGGTATTGAATAACAATAGAAGAGAGAGAAATCTCATCACACGTTAATATTTAGTTCCACACAAGTGGCATTTGACCCATTGTAAGTGTATATCATTCAAACAGGCACATTCAGGCCTCTGGCCTTTAATCACAGCTGCTGAAATATAGATTTTATTTCATTAGACATTTTAATTAATCATCAGTAAATCCCTCTTAATGTATACATTAACAATTAAAGTTAATTCAAGACTGCAATTCTCAAGCATCTCAGAATAACTCAGAATAAAGTAAGACGTATCTACCTGCATGATGAGTAGCTATGTAATCATTTCCTACAGTACGGTGTAGATGTTCTCCTCAAAAGGAACATAATGAGGTCTTCAAGAGAAACAAGATACAATGCTTTTACGCCCACCCTTTGAGGTTGAACTTAATTTGCAGAGAAATTTGGGGTGAGTAAAGTCCAGTTTCCTGTTCTGAGACATTTGATAAACGCTGACTCAGGTGAAAAAACAACATGAGGATTTCCTATCCTGCCACAAAACAACTGTTTTTCACTCTGAAATAGCAGCTTTCATCTGAGAAACTAAAAGACGCAGACATGACAGCAGTGTGTTGGGCATCATGAAACAGTCTATTCAAATATAATCAGTAACGCTTGCCAAAATATGTACCTCCGTCTATATCAACCTTGGAAATCTGTGATTGCATGCTGGTTAATTCTAGTTAATCAACCATCATGCATGGGAGGAAGCAGTAGTAAAGATAGCAGCACAGTTTACAGACTGCCATTAAATGAGGGAATATGCAAACCTTTAGGTTCAGGTGATGATTTGGTCTACAGTGAACTGATCAAATGGTTGACTGAATGCTTTCCCTAAACCTTTTTATGACACCTGCTCAAAACCTATATTAAAAAAACAAACCTATTGCTACAGGCACACTTCTATTCCTTTATTCACTCTCTCTTTATCTCATCATCACTCCTCAAGCTCGCTCGCCAAGAATAAAAGCAGAAGAAGAGCACTTTCATTGAGGTATATTGTAACTCGTAATTTACTTGACCATGTTACCTCTGAAATACGTTTCATAAGAAACAGATCCGTGTCACTGTCACAACATGGACCCACAGCTTTATAACTGTAGGTTTTGTCTCCCGTCCGTGATGATGAACGGTCAATTGTCCTGCAGAGAATTCACTTGACCTTCTCTCAGGTCCCTGTGTTGAATTTTCACAAATATGCCGTTTTTAGGTCCTAGAGTGCTTGACGACTTCAACTCAAGAGGAACCTGCACAAAAGGAAAGAACACTATGTAAAAGCAACATCTTCCATATATATTACATGTATTCTCAATGAAGGATTATGTTCAGAACCACATAAATAGCTGATACACCCATACTCAATTTTGACATCATCATAAATCATTGGTTAATTTGTGAAAAATTACAGCAATCTCAAATATATAAAAAACATTGATAATGAATTATACATATTGTCAAGAGAAAAATGACATCAATATGAATAATAGGAAACCGCTACACACTCACCGTGTGTCATGTTGGTGCAACTACAAGAAGTGATCATAACAACTGTGACACTTTCTGTTTCCACATCTCTTGTGGAAATTATTCACACGGATGCTTTAACATTTTCATTTCTATCATAATATAACCAATGAATGGATGATGATGGATTGTTAACAATAAATGCAAATCTGTAGGACTGACTCAACAGATTTCCATTGTTGCCCGATTAACTTTTTTTTTTTTAAATTTATCTTTTGTGTGTACGAATCACTCCTAAGACTCGAGTAGTTTGAGACGATCGTCTGTAAATATTGTCTTTAGTGTTCTAAAGTGTCCAACCCACCTTGGTCTCAGAGCAGGCCACGAGGCTGAACCTGCGGAACAGATGCACGAGAGCCATTTTGATTTCCAGTTGAGCGAGCCTCATCCCCACACAGTTACGGGGACCGGCCCCAAACGGCAGGTAAACAAATGGATGCCGATCGGCCTTGGCCTCTGGCGTGAATCTGGTTAAAAGCAGTAGAGAATAGGGTCAGTTAGATCGTGGGTTTCCTTTAGCACAGTACAGGGACTTCACTACCTTCGCTACAGCCGTGTTCGACATGTGTGACATAAGAAAGTTCCACGGTGGTGTACACTCTGCATGTTAACAGTATAGCAAACATTTCAAAAACAGAAATACTAAGTCATGCTACTACAACGAGGTGAAAAAGCACAAGTGGTGTTACGGTGACGTTAACGCCATGAAACTAAAGCAGCAAAATGGAATTCAGACATATTTCATCGTATTTTTACACATGTGCTTTTGCTACTGTAACATGTTATAACGTCTTCTGTAAAAAAAAAATAATAATATATGAAATTATACCATCTTTCTTTTACTTTTTTATTTAGGTCCATATCACCATTTTTCTTTTTTTTGTCATTTGAGTAACTTATGCGACACAGTATTGAAAAAATATCAATACTTTACAAAACCTTGCAAACCACTTTTCAGTTAACTGCAGGTGTTGACAGACAACTATAAAATGTATTAATTTCGTCAGCAAATCCAGTTGAGCCCTCCACTAAATGTAGACAATAATGAAACACAAAGCACAGGCACAGTCTTTACCGCTCAGGGATGAACCTCTCGGGCTCCGGCCAATGCTCCGGGTCGTAGTGGAGGAAGCCCGCTGGGATCTCCAGCGTCGCTCCTTTAGGGAGGAGTTGGCCGTTCAACACGTAGTCCTGGTCGATGTCTCTCGCAAACCTTTGTGGGGAATAATGCCATGGATGTAACTAATTTTCCCTTCTTTACTCCACGTGATTCCTGTATGAATGGTGTAAACCTAACAAAACATCTACTGTATGTACTGTACGTACAGAAATAAATGAACGTGCTCCCTGTGACTGTTGTACATCTAATAAAAATGCACATTTAATGTTGTTAATTTACCTGAATCCAGGAGGGTAGAGGCGCAATGCTTCACTTATAACCATGTCTAAATACTTCAGCTCCTGGACATTTGTGTAATCTGGTGACTCCTGCAACAAAAGGAAAAATAAGCAGTGTGCACTGAATGTGTGAACTGTCCACAACAACAAAAAAGCATGTCGTAGGTAGCTGAATAAAAGGAGGTCAGATCAAACCGAAACGTGACACACTCACGTGTCTGGTGAAGAACTCGTCCACTACTTGCTGTACTTTGCATTGGCATTCAGGGTTGATGGCCAACAGGTAGCAGGTGAAGCCCAACGTGTTGCTGCTGGTTTCGTAGCCCGCCAGAAGAAAGACAAAAGCCTGACCCACAATCTCATCCTCGGTGATCATCTTTTTCGTCGGACGCTTAGAGGAGGGCTCCTGTGGGTGAAGGCGCTCGTCCTGATCCGAGGCCAGCGGCTGAGTCAGCTGATCGCCAGCAGGATTTGCGGTGTCAAAGTGTTCCAAAGACACGCCCTCCTTGCTGGTTCGTGCATCCAACATCAGCTGAAGGAAGTCTCTACGCCGCTACATGCACACACAAAAACAATACATTTAAAAAAATGTAATGGGAAACCATAAGTTGTTCTGTATTCAAGATGATTAGATGTCCATGAGATGCACCTGCTCGGCAGGCTGCTCCTCTCTCTGCTGGATGATCTTCTGAATGCTGTTGATGAAGAACTGATTCATCTGGTCTCGTCTTTTGTTGGGGATGAATCTCACCAGAGGAGCCGCGATGAACGGAAACGCAACTAGACGCACAAACCAAAGATGTTGGCGTTACTCTACCTGAAATGCCAACTTTACACACTCTAACATGCATGTTTTTTTAAATCTTAAATCTAAAAAAATAAATAAAAAAGTTACGCTAGATTCTCTTCACATTTATTGTCCAATTAATTATTCCGCAACCAGAAGATAGTGAACCCTCCCGGTTATGTTTTAATAATATTTTACTCTTTTGCCTTCATTGCATTCCTGTAATGTCTCAAATGTGATCATTCATACATACACAAATAATGATACCAATAGATTTGACTGACTGAAAAATAGCATAATGGGCCTGAAGAAAGAAAAGGAGAAGAACATCTGTGCATGGCGGACAAACGGGTCATCCGGGTTATTCTGGGAGTCCACCTGAGTTGCAAATGCCACGCTGGCAATAACGTCCATGGTGAAGCAGCCAAAACACCTGCAAAACACACAAGTATGAGGACAGAAAACTACCCCATGATACTAACAGTCTTTTTGTTCACTGCGTGTCTGATTACTTGTGGATGTCAAAGGCCTCTCCTGACTCAGCGGACACATTCAGATTTCTCATCAGGGCATCGGTGGCTGTGTTGATGAGAGGAACCATCTACAGGAAAATATAAAAGACAGAGACACTCGTCACAGCTGCTGAGAGTTTCTGGGAAAGGACAGACACTAGTGATGGCGAGCTGAAGCTTTCCATCTAATTGGTTCGCTCATGGGGCTTCATTTGCTCTACTGCGCCACCAAGTGGACAATACATGTAAAACAGGCAGAGTGATCATAACAACACCATGGCTTTGGTGTGTGAAGCTTTGAATTGAATGAATAAATGAATGAATGATGTTTCTGATGCCAATACATCAATTATTAACTTATTAATATTGTGTCTGTCTTTATGATATAATGGCGAGGTCAAAAGAGAAATTGGAAATAAATTGGGGAGAGGTTTGTGATGTGACTGTGGCTCAGTAGTTAGCATACCCCTCTTTTAATCAGAGGATTGGTGGTTCGAGCCCCGGCTCCGTTAGTCCATGGTGATGTGTCCATTTTATTCATTTTTTATAAAAGTAGGAACTTTTCCACAGTGCTGGGCTTTTTGAGACTATTTCGCCTGCTTTATAAAATACCCTTTCACAGGCACAGATGAAGCTGGGTACAGAGAGGAAGGGGGGAAATCCATTAAGTTTCGCTGCCCCTTATATTTCAAATCGCACGGCAAACCCACGAACCATTTTCTGAATCAGTCACGTGGTACGGCCGGCTCGCGAAGCTTCGAACATCATCACATACGTCAGACACGAGCCTCGATACGCGCTTCACCAAAATCTACCTGGATTACTCGACACGCGCATCGAAGCCTCGACACGAAAAGACACATCACTAACAGACACACAAACAGCTGAAATAAATAATAATACCTAAAAAAATGCAATGTGGTCATTTTAATTGAACTGTAGTAAACACGTTTCAACATTTTGAGTTATTATTGAAGACAAGACCCTCCAAAAGTCAGAACTGTGTTTTGAAAGAAAAGCGATTTTGAACATTACAAATGGACCATGATGGACACGCCTTGAAAATAGGGCCCCATTTCAACAAAAGAGTCCTTCACGTCCGCTCCTTGTCCTGGACTGCGAAGCTGTCTCCAAAATGTCTAATATTTACAGTTGAAAACTATAACTTCATTAGACATGTTTATCAGCAGAGACAGGCCACCAAAATACCCCCCCCCCCCCCCCCCTCAATAGTTACACCACATTGGAGTTTTAGTTATATAAGAAACTGTTAATGCATTATAATATTTTTTTTACATTGTACAAATTAAAATAGTTTACAATACATTATCATCCAACGCCACACTTCTAACATCCATCTGTGACAGATATTAACTTATTAGACAGAAAACGTTCCCTCAGATGCCTGTTAGGTCTTTCCTGCGTCTGCTCTTCTAATTGACAAATTTTAAGACCACAAAATAACAATCTTAAGTAATAAAGACGGGCTGATTTTAATTGGCACCCACTCGTGTCTCACCTCCTTCATCTTGGCAGCACTGAATGACGGGGTCAGGATGCTCCGCACTCTCTTCCAGCGTTCATTCCTCAGAAAGAGCAGACAGTCAGTCATGGGCTTGGTAGCGAAGCGAAGAGTCTGCACAAAGAGACAGGAGAGTAAACGCACAAACATCTGTTATCATTACATCATTGGGGCTTACACTGAAATCATGAGCGAGCACAAAGTGTGCATGTGCACGTGCATGTTTTGGTTAGTGTCCTTACCATTCTGTTTGTGAAGCTGCTGAAGTCCCTGACCATCACCTGTCTTAGCATGTCAGGGTCCGCTATCACCACCACCGGCCTCCGGCCCAAATAATACCTAAAATAAAAAGGGGAGCCAGCTAAATGTTTTTTTTTTTCCTCAAGCAAGTGTTTATTTTATAATGTGGAAGAATTAGAACCAATACAATGTGCAGACCATCATTTCATCAGATGCTGATGTAGAGAATATTTCTTCGACTTACCCACAAACTCTGCCATGTGTCTTTATGAGATCATTGATAGGGTTGAAAAAACCCTGAAAATAAAATGCCAAAACATCAGAAAGGAATCAGAGAATATCTTCATGAGACATGAATAACTTCATGCTTGTTCTATCTCAGTGTAACTTATAGAACAAGGTAACAGAATGACAGTCAATCAGCTTCATGACTCTGTGGGAGCTGCATATACGCTAGTATATGCTAGCCCTGTCTTCTTTCAAGATAAGTAATAAGTAATTTGTAATCTGTCAGTTTTCTGTATTTTTTTTTCCAATGAAAAATAAGAATACTGTTCATCCAAGTCCAGGCATATTAGGCATATATTATTGATCAAGTAGTAAAAATTATATTTTCCCTCTGCAAAACAGTACTGAACAAACCTCGTGACCGTGTCACTTTAGCCGGCTGATGTGAAACAAAACTAACTTGTGTTGAGGTAACATGGTACATACACAAGTCCAGTAACATGTTGTAGAAAGATCACATGACCGCCGGCTTGGTGAACACAGGAGCTGCCACAGGTGTGCTAATTGGGCAGCTGACAGGTGCATTGATTGCCCCGAGTTCATTCACTGTTTGCACTCGGACTGAAGAGGTGGCCTTTGTCCCTGCGTGCGTCAACTGAGTAGTCTGTGTTATTTTATTTGATATTCCAAGTCATTAATCTCTTTACTTAATTCTGACATTATTGTGATATATTAAAGTAGGGGTGTTTTTATGTACTGATATGATAGTTGTTCATTGTTTTGTGTTAAAGATAATTAAATGCACTCTGTTTTGCTGCTTTCAAATGGAAGCTGCTGAATGTTTCTTCTGCTTTCACAGTACTTAAATATAGTCCAGTGCGTCCCTGAACAGCCATGTTGGAAGTAAGATTTCCTCACTTCAGTGGGTAAAATGTCTTTGGTTGAAAAAGTTTTTGGCAGAAGTTAAAGATAATCTTACCTGGCGAAACATGAATAGGTTGCCCAAGAACGGCATTGGCTTTGGATGTTTTATTCCACATCGAGAAAGGACGGAAAAGGGGTAAATTGAATACCTTGAAGACAGAGAAGAGCAGAGTGGAGTTGCTGGGTTTTATTGGTACATGTTCAACTATCTTGTTAGTTTGTTCCCAGTTGGCTTAGAAAACTTTGAGGTGTTCCTTTAAGGGCTTCCTCATAAAATGCTTCCAGAAAGCCCAACATGCAAAACGGCAAACATCAGATCTGACGACTGAGGATTGTTATGAATATCTGAATTTACCCAGAACGTGTGCTTTATATTCGTAGAGAACATAACTTAAAACAAACTGATATAATTATTTACTCACCAGTAGAGAAGACCCAGAAAGACGAGAAAGAGGCTGAGTGTCACAGACGATCCACTGGCCTTGATGTGGAATACATTTAGGATGTCCCCTAAAACCTCCATCATGTAAAAACGTCTCAGTTCTCCGCTGCCAGCATTGGACCAAGGCTCCTTTAAAAGAAAATAAATCCGGTCAGTGTGGAAGCTGCTGAATATGTTTATAAGGCAGTAGTCGCCAGTAAAAGGTGATCTATCTAAAACCTGTTATGCAAGTTTTGCGTTATTGTACTGTAGTTTTCCAGAATCCTGACTCAACATTTAGACCACACCTTACCCTAGTTAGTTAAACAGAGAAAAGATTGCATCTTTTTGTGGACGGTGCGCTCAGGCTGGTTAGTTGGTTGTTTTTTGAGACAACTTGTAAATGATTTGTTTGAGCAGCTTTGTCTGAAGCCTTTTGAGAGTGTTCACCTTTCACCTGCATTTCATCACCTTCCTAAAATAATGTCTTTTTTCAATTTTTTTCAGAAAACACCAAATAAAACGTCCTAAATCACACTCTTGACACATACTACAGGGGTAGAATCGCATGATCTGTTCAACTGAGGATGGAGGCGATTTTACCAGAGGTGGGCAGCAATCATGAGATGATTTAGGCAACAAAACAATTTGTAAAAACAATTACTTATGGCATTATGTCATACTTATGTCATCATTCTGTCATGTCGCAGTTCAACGGAACCTCCACGAAGGTCCCTGTCGCGTCAACAAAACCTAAAGCACAGCCTCAAACATGCGTCTCCTGTCTTTATTCAAGAGGACCTGCGTGTTTAAAAGCCCGACGACCGCGGTCGGTCAGCTGGGATGCTAGGCTACAACAACTCACCGCAGGTTGGCTGACGTCCTTCGTTTATCTCTTTATGAACATATCAATATTACGTGCATGTACCATGGCAGCGCCTCTTATTAAATCTGGAGTTGTTACCGGAAGAATAAAGGACGTGTTTGCGCTTAACCTCAGGCACTCTTCACTTGTCAATATTGTCATGAACGCTGTTAGCAGGTCGCAGCCCCAAAGGAGCCCGATGTGCGTACTGCCACCTAGCGGATGGGAGCGCATAGCAGCCTCCAGTGTGCTGTGGGCCTGTGTTTGGAAACATGTAATAATATGGGCGGAGCGCCAACAAAAAAACGTAAATAAAACTGAGTTTTGGACTTGAGTGAAAGTGTACAAGTGTGTGAGTTTAAGTAAACGCAAATGCACGTATTGCTGAGCGCATGCCCCCGTGTACCATTAGCATGGGTGGCACGAGTGCATTAAAGTTAAATAAATAAAAGAAAATGGATCAATTCCATCACATACTGCAATGTCAATATTGCAGAGGGAGACAGAAACTGATTTTCTGCCGAAAACTCCTCTCACCAGTGAAATTCCATTTCTCGCGCATGCGTGCGTCAGTAATTGGAAACGTAATGACGATGGACGGAGGGACCAGTTTGCGCTTCCAATTAATCCGATATCAACTTTTGCATTTGAGTTTTGACACGAGTTGACATATCGTTACGCTACACTGCCAAACCTTAACGCTGGAAAGCTGAATTTCTCCTTGTGGATAATTACCATTTCCGGAGAAGATATCAAAAATGGCCTTCTGTCGTCCGTGGTCACCGATCCAGGAGGAGCGCAGGTGATTGGAGTAAGACAATTTGTAAAATGAAATCCTTAATAATCTCTCTAACCCCCTTAAAAGTAATTTGATTTCAAGCACATGTCACAGTGAAGTAGCCTTTTCATTGCGTAAATGGTCCTTTGAATGTCCTGTTGTAAACCAGCCCCTGCAATTTGACTTTTGGTTTTGGAGTCACTTTTAGATATAAAACACTTCTAAACCGTTTTATAGCACTTGAAGGGATGGTGTGAAAACTCTCCTCTTTAAAGAACAGTTGCCTTGCTATCCCCTTAATCTTCCCTCTAAAAATAGATCTGAGTGCAATAATCTGAATTATTTTTAAGCAAAAAGCTGCGCTTGAAAATACTCATCTTACAAAGCGTCATGTATATTTATAGACCAGTCAATATTAATATGCATGTATCTTCTTTTCTCAACAGGTGGCTCCTCTCAGAATTCAGAGGGTGTCGCTGATCCATCGACTTCCCTCTCTACATCTACCCTGGTGACGACGTTAAGGGTGAAGAAGGTGAGTACATCCCCCACTGCCTTCTGATGATGAGGATAATAAGGATGGGGGTGTTTTTCAGTTTGAAGAAGGTGAGGTCTACCCGCTCTCATCTGATGGAGAGGATGAAGACGAAGATGCTCTGGATGACTGGCTACGACAACGGTTCCGATGAGGATGCCGACGTTGGACTTCACTCTCCTCTCGTCCAGCCGTTCCCACAGCAGCACCTTTGGCAGCCCAGACGACGAGCGTTTCCTCCTGTCCCTGCTGGCTCCCCTGCTCTTCTTCTTCTTCTTCTTCTTGTTCTTCCTCCTCTTTTTGTGATTTGGTTGCTGTTCCTCAAAGACTGATTGTCAGGCACCTGCAGGTACCTGTTCAGCATTAGCAGCCTGTGGCGCAGCATCAGGAACTACTTGAAAATCCATTGAGAAGATTTTGTCCTTGTGGTCTTCACATCACCGTCGGTATCTCAGAAGACGTGAAGGGAGCATCTGTGCTTACTCATAAAACGGCGGTTTAATAAATAAATAAAACCTGCAGTCATCAACTCAACTCCACAGGAGAACTTGTTCAATGAACTACCGCTGCTTTGATTCCAGCTCTGCCTCAGGTAGTCACCCTCACTCCCCATCAGTTCCTCTTCTGTGGGTTGTACCAGTATTCTGACTTGATTACACCAGACTTCATGAAGTAATATGTATATTTGTGTGTAATAATGACTTTTGAATAGTGTATTCAAAAGTAGTGTATTCAGTTGAATGAACGATATTGCTTTTCTACTCGGGCAAACATGCTTTTTTAGCAAGCCTTGCAATCTCCACCTACAACAAAATTGCACTTTAACAGAAAGTATTTCCTTGTGCATGCTCCAGGCAGTCACTTTATTGCTGCAGAGATTAATGGGAGGCTATTAAGTGCATGTAAACGTTATCCATACATACCTCAATCTTATGGAGGACATTCAATATCGTGATGTCTGAAACTGACAAGCGGTGCAGCGCAGTAAATCACATTGTGTTGTGAGATCAAAGTACACAGTGGAGTGACTGAAGCATCAATTACTGAATGTAAATATGTTTTTTGGCTTTTGCTAAATTCTTCCAACACAATTTAATTGTATGTGGCTCTAGAGAGCCTTGTGCAGCAAGCACACTGCATGTACTCCTGCGGGCTCAATAATAATAATAATAATAATGATGATCATAGTCCGTATCCGCAGCGGTGCCAGCACATGCCAGGGTTTAACAGATGGTTTTGACAATACACTCCCAGTCTTAAGATCTCGTCTGCCACAACACCATGGTAACCAGTGACCTGTGTGTCTATGAAGCAATAACTGCTCTCAAGTCAATCACAAATACAGAAATGACACCTCAATAACCTCAATAACACAGTTTACTACTGGTAATGTTGGCATATATATATTGCGACATCTTACGGCAGTAGCCGCCACACCATCGAAATTTCTTGCGAAATTTTCTAGTATTAATTATAATGCATTGTGGAGATGAAATGAAAATAAAAATATCTTGACGAAACCTGAAAATATTCTGGTGTACGATGATTGGACAGGAGGAAATATGTACAAAATCATGGTTTCTCCAGTAACGTAGGCCATCTTTTTATAGTCAATGAAGGTCTTTTTTTTTTTTTTACATTAATAAAATAAAATGTAAATAAAGATACAATTTTAATAAAATGTATACAACAAATCAGATTGTGATATATATCAATGTATGCTGCATTAACATAGTTGCACTCCATGCATGACCCAATATTACACACATTTATCAGTTACCCGTTTCATAACAGGTGATAATAATAAACATATCTTATACTAATTACGTGGCGCTGTCAGTAGTGACTTCCGGCAGCCAGGGGAGGGGGCGTGGCCCAACGACAGCGGGTTTTGAGTGACATTCCGGCAGCCAGGGGGCGTGGCCCAGTGGCAGCGGTTTTGGCATCATTATTTTGACAGTCTCAATGGAATGTTCTAGGAGCTTCTATAGAACTTGCGTGTTCCTATAAGAGAACAGTGTCCCTCTTTTCTCCTCATTGCGCTTGAAGACCCCACCGAGAGAACAGCAAATCACTGCAAAACCAAGCTTTGACATTGGGAAGGTGTTTTAGTCAAAAGAACGTGTCGTTCGGTTCAAAAATATAAAAGTTACTTGTTTTATGACAATACATTGTCTCACTAGAGGCTGCTGGGTATTAAAATGTGCATAAGCCTTCCCTCTTGCTGTGTGACGTGTTTCTAGAAATATGGGGGGTACACGTAAGTCACAGGAAGCGGATATGTGAGACAGAGAAGAAAAAAAGAAACTTGTGATTTTACAGGTACTAATATGGAGTTTGTAAGGATTTAGATTTTGCTTTGTTAGACTCCCACAAGCCCTTACGGTTACTGAGATGTGTTTGTTAGGGAAATCCGACTTTGTAAAGGGTATTTATCATGGATTTGGTGAAACCTTACGGCCGCCGCGGCAAGCTGACGGAGCAGCCGTACAGTCGGAGGAGTTTACGTAAGTACTTAAACTTAACGGTTACTTTAATTATGTTTTACACCATATGTATCTTCTCACAAGAATTGTGGAACTGTAGAACTTCAAATGAAGTTAAACAAAAATGTGGTTCCGGAGATAATTAAGGAAACGTTCAAACAAAATAAAAAATAAAAACTGTCCGATAATAGGCGCAGCGGCGCTGCTTTGCCTTGCCGTGCTAAAGAGGATAAACAATTGTATTCTACAGTAAAAAAAAAAGTAATCTTCATCAATGAGGGGTTTAAAAATAGTTTTTATATTATTATTATTATTATTATTATTATTATTATTATTATTATTATTATTTATTAATGTGGAAAGATCACAGACAGATTAGAAAAAAACCAGAAATAATACATCCTGCCTGAATGGGCTCATGTATGAATGTAAGTTTAGGACCATTTTTAAGACTATTTCTTATCTATTTTTTACACACAATTAACAAGATAACATTTACATTAAATTAAATGTAAATTAATTTTGTAGAGCAGCTCATATCCAACATAAATAACCTGAAAGTCAACACTATTAAGAAGCATTTAGAGAAATACTTTCATCAAAGCCATCTCTACGGCTCACTAATTAAAAAAAAACTGCAAACATTTATTTATTTATTAGTGAGACTTTAAAGGTCAAAGGTCAAACTCTGGTTTGAACTTGCACCGATGGATTCTCAGGTGTTTTTGAACAACAATGTGACAGAAGTCTGGTTACGAAATGTAACGAGCAGGAAATTAACAGCAGCGCTCACTTATCATATTATCATTCTTAAAATAAATGAAACCAGTTTGGATCAAACAGTCAGTGAGTGAACTGTGTTGAGCTGCAACAGTGACCGTCTCCGCTTCTGTCACTTTCATGTTTCCATGTTGTTCCTTCTGAATCATTCTAATAAGGTTTTATGAGCTGAAATGGAAGTTCAGATTCTGCAGAAAACAAAGCTTGTTATTTTGTGGTGATGATTTGTATAATTCTAGAAATTCAGACAAATAGTTTCTTTAATTTAATCTTTTTAATGTTTGGAGAAAGATTATTCAGCATATTCGATTCTCATTTATATAAATTAATAATTGAGTAAATACCTGCCGTTGCTCTCGACTATGAAACGGCCAAATAACACAGAAGTAGTCGGCACAGCCTTTTAAAAGACGTCTGATAGTGTCAATGTAAATGGATCAAATGATTTTAAAGCTGTTATGAGGCTGTTATTCAAACTTACACCATTAATAGTCAGCGAGAAAACTGCTGCTTGACATGCTGCAAAAACGAGTCCAATCACCAAAATACAATTATCAACAGCGAGAAAAGACTGCTGATCGCGATGATGTCATTTTTATGTTTGTGGAGTTAAAAATGTAACAACTGTGTTGGTCCCTAGAGATGCTGCTGCAGGCCGAGACTGCTGGGGACACTGAGCTTGTCTCTCCTCTTCTCTCTCTCCTTTTATGAATTCATGTCCCATCAATGCACATCACTAACTCTGTTTCTTCCTAGGAGTCTTTTAGCTTTCTCGCCTCACAGGTTTCCATGGATCGTGGCTATATCTGGACTCTGGTCCTGCCCGACACCTTTGAACGCCACGTCAAGAACATCACAAAAAAAACACCTTTCATCTTGAAAACATCGCCCGTCTAAAACACTCATCCTCACCTTCATCACCTCTCGACTGGACCACTGCAGCAGCATTCTGTACGGCACATCCACCAAAACCATCAACACGCTACAATACATCCAGAATTAAGCTGCCCGTCTCCTCTCCCACTCCCGCACCAGAGATCACATGACCCCAGTCCTCCAAAACCTCCATTGGCTCCTCATACAGCAAATAATCCAGTTAAAGATTCTCCTCATCACCTACAGTGCCCTTCACAACCTCGCCCCTCCAAACCTCTCTGACCTCCTGCACCGACACACACTGCCTCAGACACCATCACGCCAACCCCCCCACTCTGTCCTAGGATCTTCATGCTGCCCCTCCCTCTGGAACGCTCTCATCACCTCAGACATTCTCATCACTCGCCACTTTCAATAAAGCACTTAAAACTATAACTATAACTGTGATGCTACTTAACTATGTTTTTGTTTAGTTTCTTACTGTTATGCCATCTTTATTGTTTATATTGTTGCTTCTGTTGTTTATTTGTACCATGTAAAGTGCCTTGAATATTCAACCTTGTCAAATAAATTGAGAATAAAATGTCCAAAATTTGAGTTCCCCTTGTGTCTTTTATTAAGTTCTATCTTCCTCACACACACACACACACACACACACACACACACACACACACACACACACACACACACACACACACACACACACACACACACACACACACACACACACACACACACACACACATTCATAAAGGTATAGTGTTAATCTAAGTTAATGATCAGTTCAGTGACGCTTGGTAACAATTACAATCAACTCTGACTTTGAATATTAAGAAATAGGTTTGTGATTTTAAATCATGAGTCTGATAACATTTTTCACTCTCATCCATTTATATTTAGCTAAAGTTTAAAGATTTAAATAAAAAATCACTTGATGTGTTTACATTTGTTTCAATAAAGTCAGAGTCATATAGAGCCGTGGTTTCCTCTTTTTATTTGACCTGTGACTCGTCACGTGATATTCCCTTTTCAGACTTACATTTGATGAGATATATCTGAAGGCCTCAAGTGGTAAAATTAAACTAAAATAACAAAACAAAACATTTAAATAAATTATTGTGTTGCAGATATTCTTTTGTACTTTTTACTGAATATTATTTACTCCAGTATCTAAATTGGGCTCCGGACAGTAAGTCCCAAACTGTTATCAAATAATTTAGAACATTTCAATTATTTAATATGTATAGATAAAGAGTACAGAGTAACTACAGAGAAATACATACATATATATTTTTTTTTTTCACGCATATATACAAACACTAATATACCTCAATAACACATCTTATTACTGGTAATATTGCCATATATAATGTACCTCAATAACTTACTGCTGGTACTACTGTCATCTTTCTTGTTTTGTTGTTGCTTCTATTGTTTGTATTTACCATGTAAAGGGCCTTGAGTACCTTTTAAAGCGCTATACAAATAAAATGTATTATTATTATTATTATTATTATTATTAATAATATATTAATATATATATATATATTATATATATATATATATATATATATATATATATATATATATATATATATATATATATATATATATATGTATATATATATATTGCAACGTCTTACAGCAGTAGCAGCCACACCATCAACATTTCTTGCGGAATTTTCTAGTTTTTATATATTGTACTGAACCAGAAAGAGGTAAGACAGTAATCACTATGTTAACAATTTTCTTTAGCATTCGTGGAGCATCTGAGAGTGGATGTGGACCAGGCGATCATCCCAGGACACACGAGCACCACAGCAGTCCACTGAACCGCTCTCAGCGCGCGACTTGCTTCCAGACCACCAACCTTATCTGAAGAGCCAGGGAGTCTACGAGCCCCAGAGATCACAGCCTCATGGACTGGTCCAGACTGAGCCTTAAAAAAAAGCCTGTGGGTATCATTTCCAGCATTGTGCCAAGGCCCAGTTTAAAACATGTTAATGACTGATTGCTGCCGCTGCAGGGTTTTATATCGCTTATACATTGTCTACTTTGTCTACTCTGGTGATGATTTTTTCTACTGTTGATTCAAAAACATGAAAGGTTTTTTTGGGGGGGGGGGGGGGAGGTTTTCCTGGCCTGATGTGAGGTTCAGAGGATGTCATATGTTGTAAAGCCCTCTGAGGAAAATTTGGGATTTGGGGCTGGACAAAATAAATTGAATTGAATTGAATTGAAAGGAGGTTTCAGGCGCCATTGTGTCCGTAGCTCGTCTCCAATACAATCTATTTTGTAGCCGGAAGATGAAGTAGTACTGAATGTGAATGCATTTGAACTGGCATACTTTTTACTGAGTTACATTTTTTATCAATTACTTTTACTTCTGTAAAATGAGCATTACTTTGAAAATAACAGTACTTTTACTTGAGTACAGCATTCTAGGAGGTCACTCTTTCCACCACTAACAAGGTCTTAAATCATGAAAGGATCCACCCTCATATAGACTCCATTATTATTTAAAACACAACGTCACTGCTCTCACATGTCGGCTTATTCAGTCTAAGCTGGTGTGTCAGCCTTATGTTTTATTTTACATATTGATAATGTGGTTTCCATTGGGAGCGTTACAAGTTTCAAGCACAGAGATGTAAAAGACAAGAGAAATGTTGAAGATGGAAGATCAAAAACTGTGAAATGTAGGAGGTTTAGCACTTCTGTTCACTCAAAACTGTGATTTGAAGCATGCTGTTGGTTATTGGATACTGCCTTGATAGATAGGATGAAGTAAAGACAGTCCAAGGGAATTGCAACATGGAATACATATCAAGTTATGCATCGTCCCTGCATTGGAAAAAAGCCTAAATGTGACCTGTAGAAATCAGAATGGTTTTCGTCCCACTGTAATAACACCACAGGGCAGCTTGTTGCAGTTCCCAGAAATTGCCTGTAGAGTGCATTCAAACACCACGTTATCTATGTACTGATCTCCCAGTATACACACATGGGGAACAATATTAAAGTGTTTAGAAAGAGCCATTTATTCTACTTCAGAGATCAATTGGAACAAAAAGTCCACATGTACACATTAATTAAAAATATCAGTAACTAGCCAATACTGACAAATATTTACAGTATGAAACAGTAGTCGAACCTAATTAACACATGACACTTGAGTATTATTTTTAATACAGATATCAACCCATAGTAGGAACCACACATTGCTCAATGTCTTCTGTATGCAGAATTAATAAAACATCTGTATGAATAAATGTCACTTGCAGTCTATGTGGCCTTTATGACTCCCTGTTCAACCACTTTTGAGAAAAATGTGGAGACCCTTGGCAAATACGGTCCAAACTGTCACTGAGAAAAGGGTAAACCACTCCATACGTGTCTCCAGCATAAAACAAGGCAATTAGAGCAACATCTCTGTATTATTATTTTTTGCACACAAAGACAAAATGTGTTTTTAAGGCAAAACAAAGTCAGCAAGCTTTCACCCCTCTTTCAGTGACATACCACTCGTATATGGACACAAGGCTTGAGTTTGACTTCGGGGAAAAGTGATTGATCACCAGGGCAACTGGGCTGTTTGATTTTAGATGACATTGTGTCCTAGTTATGCAGACTCGATTACAGTTACTTATCCCAATCATCTGAGGTGTTAAACAATGCTGACTCTACACGTTTGCATGTGTGTGTGTGTGTGTGTGTGTGTGTGCACACGGCGTGATATAGAGGCATGTGACGGCGTACAAGATGTGCGGATGGATCTATCTATGTGCTGATATGTGCACATATCAGTTTAGCTAACAAATTAAAACACACTCCCAACTGCTTCCAAAGGCTCCAGCAGCGATACATTTCACATATAACTGAATCAATGCAATCTGTGGAGCGGCCTAAGAGGGGGCAAGACAGCCGTTTACCTTTTGACATCAATGAAGAGATCATAGACAGCCAGTTGGTCCAAGAGATCTACAAAGATTAACACAGTGTTCCAAATAACAGACTTTTCTTTTTACTTTTACCACATATTAAAGCTGCCCTTACAAAGTACTGTTCAATTGGGCCATAACTTTGACGTTCTTGATCTATCTAGAGTATTGTGGGTCAGAGTAGCCGGAGAAGCACGCTGGCTTGCATACTGCAAAATGCAACTGGATGCAGTCGGACTTCCCTGTAAGTTTGGCATTCTGCATCGGACATACTGCGTATTGGGGAATACTAAATCTCTTTCTGGCACACTAATTGGCATGGTAGTATGTGTATTGGAACTCACAGAAAGAAATAATTCAAGAGGAGGACATCTGGATTCAGAGGAGACTTTCTCTCCAAGTTCATTCGCCTAAAGCAGAGCTGCACAATATTTCTGGTCTGATTAACATGTGACATCCTTTGAGCAGCATGTAGCCAGGCAGGAATAACAATAGGAGCAGGAGCGGCACTAAGCTATTAATAGAGGGACTAACTGAGGAAGGAATAGGGTGTTGGGTATCCTCTGCTCTGAGGACCGCCAGAGGGCACTGGGAGCCTGTAATGATCCACGAAGAAGAGTACTCTCCCCTTCCTCTGCCAGTCTACTACCACGCAGACTGCTTAAAAGGGTATCAAAGGTTGACGTGTGGTTGAATGCATTCTGAAAGCAGTATCGCAGTAGTATTAACGACAATAAATAAAAAGACAATTATATGCAATACACTCTTTTTCAGCCGGTCTTGATTTGTGTCTCTTTCTGTGTGGAACTTTTCAGAGTGTGGACCTTTTCAGAGCCATTCAGACCCTTTTAAACCTTTGCAGACTCAGGACACAGTTGGTAGGACAATCTTTAAAAGGGCTTAACACCTTCATGAGAGCTTCCATCGTACACTCAATCATATCTTGCTGTGATTTCACTCCCAACTATAAATGTATAGAAATGTAGTTAATTTGCAATCGAGACAACATAGGTCAATGCTGCCTCTAAACAAACCAGCCAATTCATATCTAAAATCAAGACATTTCCTGGAATTGTTTTTTACAAATCATAAGAGAACATATTTGTGCAACCTACTTCAGCAGTTTTTTAAATAAAATGTTTATGCCCAAGGCGATATAAAACACGACAAGTTCAAATTTATAATTCATGAGAAATAACTATTTGTGTGTTTCGAGTTCAGGTTCATAAAAAATGACTGATTCAAATACCTCAATAGTACATCTGACTTCTATTTTAAGGTAGAATTTCCCTGCAGTTAGAACATAGAGTATAGGCAGGTTAAGTTAGTGTTTTTAAAAGTAAGATTTTGGCCAAATTGCAGTACTGAATAAGTACTGAATAAATGTGACTTGGATAATAATGCTTGAGTTTTGTGAGAGTTTGTTAACGGATGATTTGATATAGTTTTGCTGTTAAACCCGGCCTTAAATTAAGGATTTACTCTTTTCTGCCGTTTTCGTGCAATTTCGGATTCTCCGTTCACCGTGGTCAGCTAGTTATTTTCAAGAATTCAAGCTAACGCGCTGTGAGTTACTGTTATACACGTGGTTATTTCGTGGGTGAAGTAATCCTTGAAAGAGGCACAAAATAAATTCCAAGGTTTGAATTTAAGCTCTTGAGATGCATTTCGCCTTTTGACTTTACTGCACAAAGCATGTGAAGACACTTTTTTTCCCTGACTAAATACACTATTTAAGACAAATGTGCACCACTAAAAGTAGAGGAATTTTTAAGGGCATGAGAGAAGAGACTCTCCAGCTTTGGCAGGTCGTTCAGAGAGGGCAGACCTTGACATAGTAACAGTCTGAGCACTGGCAGAACAGTCTCTCTGATGTGTCATGTCTGATTCCTAATGAGTCCAGGTAAAATGTTTGCTGTCAGACGGGGGCAAGGGAGCTAATGAAATCCCTACCACCCTGCCTTCAGAAGCAATTACCTCAAAATAAATATTAACCACCAGACGATGTGTCGAATAATGTCTAACAGCTCAAATGCAACGTTGCATTAAACATTCACAGAAAATCCTTGAATATTTCTGTATTCAAAAGAGCAACCCAAAAACTTCAAGGGACATTCCAGCATTGCCAGGCCAGGGCATTAAACAGCCTCTGGATGCATATATTAGCATCTCCTCTGAAGTGATGTTAAGTAATGAAGGCGTTTAAAACAAAGAAAAAGCTTATCTGTTGTCTGCCTCCTAAAAAGTCTCGGTGTCCTTTATTTCAATTTGATTTCCTATTCATTTTATTAACAGGCCCCATTTGATGGAGACAAAACCAAGCAATTACTGTGCAACTAATGTCAGCCTCGGTGGCCTTCCTTTTGATGCCTGATTTGTCTTTGTGTTCGGGCCTCCGTGCTCCTTTGTCTTTCCTCCCGTTCCAGTCGGTGCCGGCCTGGCTTCCTGGCTTGGCGGTTACCCGCTGGCTGCAGTCTCATCCTGGCTTATTTACATTATGTTACACCCTATTTGAATGGAGCCTGCTGAGAGACGAGTGGAGACGCAGATAGACGCCGGACACACACACAGCGCAATGCAAAGCTTCCTTAACCTCGCATTCATGTATGGCCACCATAGAAACCAGTACTTGTATGCCATTATATTATGTGTGTACATGTTGAAACAATGGAGCGCTTTGTTGAAATGTAAATAAACTACGGATGCAGGGGAAGAAAACACTTTATATGGAGTCAAATGTAGGATCAATGTGACGGTGACAAACCTGATTATGCATTATCTGTAGAGGACCAGTAATGGAGGTCATGTCAGAAAGCTTAGAGCAGCTTTAATCAATACTTTTATAATACCATTAGATCAAATGACTGTGTCATGGGAATGTTGTCACTTGTAGTATCACCCAACTGTGCAGTTCAGCTCTGGGAAGCATTTTTATAATTTTTTAAGCTTATTGTTTATATCTCTAAAAACCACTTCACCTGCCAAGCAACAACCAGACTAAGTAGTGGATAGCTTGTCAACATAGTGGAATTCTTAGCAGCTAACGAGATTGATATTTCCTTAAGGATTAGATGGAGACCAAAAACAGAGCTAAAAGACATACATTGCATACATTAGCCAGATTGCCAGAAACGCGTTGCCTTCGTCCTGTATCTGCTGAATGTGTAAATATGCAATTGTTTGCATCCCCCAAGTTCCCCACATCAACTCAATAGGTAATAATTCAGTGCTGTGTACAGCTTGTTTCCGCTGTACACAGTGGCCATAAATCATATTATTATGTTATTGCAGGTTTAATGAAAAAGTAGAGCTGAGGTAGAGGATAAATCTACATTTATCTGATGATCAAATACTAAACAAAAAAGGTAGTCAGTCACAATTAAGAAAGCAACTGGAGTGTGCCTCTCTGATTTCTAGAAGTAATTATTCCAATGACCAAATTGTTAATTAGTTTGAGTAATTGCTAAATGTTTGTTTTAGGAGCTGGGGGGTTGATTGCATCCTTGCCTGGAAAGAGACCAGAAAGGTAGGTCACTGCAAGTTGGTTGTTCACGTTTACTAGCTCGCCACAGTTAAGCCCTCAAAGCAATGCAAAGCAATTAAGATAATGATTTGAATGACAAAACACAAAGCTACCGGTCTGGCATACAGTACACATAATACCACATTTGCCTATCAGGTCATATGACAACTAGAAGCAGATGGAAACAAAGAATGAAAGACGAGTTTAAAAAGAAATGGATGGCAAGGTTTCCCGTGAAACTCATTTATGCAAACTCTTATTCATAGATATTCACTGCGACACATGTACACTCACACTCACCCACACATTGTCCTCATAATGGCATAATAGTGAAGAGCTTTTGAAGTGAATGCAAGGAAAGAATTTTCCCAATCTATTAACGGATCGGAGCCAAGTCTTCCCTGATGTGGAAGGAAAAAGATGAGAAATGTAGTAAAGCAGAGGAGGAAGATGGACGGCTAAATTATCACTGACTGACGAATACACACATTTCACACTCTGAGCATAAACACCGAACTAACTCTCCTACTGAATTGTGATTCCCCCAATGGGTTTTGATGGGACCAGTCCCTGTTCATTATCCAGTAAGGTCTGGGATTTTTCGGCTGAACACAGGTCATCATGCTGCATCAGAAAATTACCATTTCAATTACCGTGTTAGCGGAGGCAGCTGACGGCTGCGGTACACATCCATCAGTTGCCTTTCTTCACAACCCCACATATATATATATATATATATATATACTGTAAGCCGAGGATCACGGGAACGGAAGGGGGCAGAAATGACATGGATAATGAATACCTATTACCTGAAGGCAACAAAAGAGAGTCCTTTCTGTTCTGCTCCAAGATATGGACAAAAAGGGCCAGAAATCAGAAATATATTTACTCCAAAAACTGACAATAGCCGTGTGAATAATTGCACATGGTATATTTCTGATGGCGTGCATGGTATTCAGATAGAATCACATGGGATGGCTCTGGAAAGCTCTGCTTTTTTATGTAACAACAGAAACGTACAATATGTGGAATAGCTGATATAAAACATAAATAAAAGAAAAAGCCTGATCTATTGACATATGAGAAACTCCCGCTGTGAGTAACATGAAAGAGTAGAGGAGGCCTGAAGCCATGGGGTTTACTTGCCAGACTAGCAGGGGGTCTCAGTGAGATCAGTACACATGCAGGTAGCTGAACAATCATTAAACATCTCAACAAGAGTTTGGTTTATAATAATAATACTGAGACGGCTGTGGAACCAAATACCTATTATACAGAGAGAGAAATGGAAAAACAAAAAAGGGGTGACGAGATTAAAGCAGGACTTTTTAAAGCTTCCATAAAATGTGTTTTTGAACGACAGAAAAGCGGGGGCCAGCCAAACCCCATAAACACACAATTCTGTCACTGAGTGAGTGAGTTATGAAGTTACACTATTTGTCAGTCGAGCTTTGGTGTTTCCCCAATGGCTGTTGCTCTTTCAAAATGAATTTGCGCGACAGTGATTCTGTTGGTAACGTGTTGGACTCGCCGATCAATCGGGTTCATTGTGGTTGCTGCTGCACAATCCTATTTCTGTATGGTGCTGACACACTTTGATGGATATGTTATAAGAGTAGTGTAGCTGCTTTGCAGAATAGCTGCTTAGTGTGTGTGTGGTCGAGAGAGAGAGAGAGAGAGAGAGAGAGAGAGAGAGAGAGAGAGGATGCGCTCAGAGCAGAGCTAAATGCACAGAGGTTTCAGTTAGTCTCTGAATAAATGCTGCAGCTACTCAAGAGTCAAGTAAAACAAACTACGTCTCCCCTGTGTGTCTCGAGCACGGTCAGCAAGCTGAAGCAGGAGAGTTGCCTTATTATGTTTTCAACATTTGAGGCTGTGGGTATGCTAATAGTAGTCAGGGGATGCCACATGTGTCTGGTCTGTTTAACAAAGTAACGCAAACCTTTGCCCGTCCACTGTGCGTTGGCCAGTGAAATAGCACAATAACACTTTAGATCAGTAATCCGGAACAACTCAATGTTGAAAAGCATGATCGTATTGTTACATATTATCAAATTAAAGCAGTCCTCAATCATTCGACTCAAACGTATAACCACATCATATATGCCTCTTCAGCTAACTTTAAGAGTTTATTACAGGGACCCCTGTAAATTGTAGATGAACATTTAATATCACATTATAGGTGTGTCACCAGTTTGAGACATTGACTCTACGCGGTCTCAGCTGCGAGGTTTCCACCTATTAATAATAGATCAGACTACATGTTATGTGTGAGGGTTCGCTCGTTAGGATGAACCCACGGAGAATTATCATCCAAACCCTGCAACTCCCCTCAGCTCTATGATTCGCTTTCGCGTCCGTTACCACCTTTAGCTTTTTTATCTTCTTGTTTGGTTTTACAGCCTGCAGCTTCATTGTTTTGGATTCACTCTCACTGGTCTGAGTTGCCAAATAATCAAGTAATGCATCTGTCGACTGGGGATGATCATCAAACAGAAATGATTTTAAAAATCTAGTAGCGTGAGAGTTTGGCTGCGGCGGACTTGATTTCCTACAAAATCCCATGCCGTCCATATCCTGTCCATTCTGTCGTCTGTCACTTCTGGTGACTTTCCAGTGGGAAGACAGTGTCCATGCTCACTCCTGCCATACTTGAGAAGAAGTGCACCGACAGCCGCTGGGAGAGGCTGCCGAGACACTCTTTGCCCTACTACTTGGGTTGTAAGCTGTTGTCTGCAAACATGTTTTGAGTCTCTGTCTTCCAACTGCTCACCCCACAGGGACAAATCTGTTACTCATGATGATGCTTCTCCGTCTGTGTGAGATGAATTGGATCCTGTCATATAGATCTGTTTTGGGAGACACTACAGAGATGCAACTGGAGTCTGGGAGACATTTTTAGAAGCACATGATCAACTGAGAAACATAAGTAGCTGTCTCATTATAACTATATTTGACGCTGACATGAAATATTAATAAAATGTGTTTGTTTTAAGAAGATAAACTGGATCTTCTCACCATTAAATCCCACTATGTCTGGGATCGTATGCATCATCCACTACACCGGACATGTATTTGTTTAGCAACTGCTGGGGAAACCTCAAGAGCCTCCTTGATTCAGAACAACAGCCCAGTTGGCTTTTTTTGGTCATATACTGTGATCATATAGATGGATAAAAGGCGGGTTTGGATTACGGTACCAGCACAGGAACAAGTTTTTTAGGTTTTTATCGGTGTCTGTTTGTCTGTGTATTCTTCGCATTTTTTAAGCACCGCTCAGCTGATCGACCTCACATTTGGTGCGCGTATGGCTGGGAACTCAAGGTAGTGTCGAATATGACCACGCAACCTGTTCAGAATTAATAACCTTTAAATAAACTAGTGAACTGCAATCTGTAGTAGCAGTGGGGGCGAAGCTTCAAGGCTCTATGGCGGACAGACAGCGGCTCATTGACAGTTCACTATGGCTGCTGGATATGGCCTGCTCATGCTAATAGGATGCTGGATAACTTTACAACTCAACTTTTCTTCCTTTCACTGGAGTCGACAAGCTCGGGTAGATAGCTTACACAGGAACATTGCAACTCAAATGGTGTGAATTTTTACTGTACTAACTTATAACCCTTGGGTTTGTTTTGAGGCGGATTTAGTGATTTGGGGGCCCCAGGCTTTTCACCATTTCTCTAACTGGACATGTTTGTATCAGCAGTGGCAGAAGAAGTACTCTAAACTTTCTTAATGAAGTAAAATGATTCACTAGTTATAGAGAGGCATCATCAGCACAATGTACATACATTTACTTAACGTCTGTTCAAGGTAGAGCTTTCTATTCTAATATAATGCCAGATAGTTCAATGAATAACAGTATTTCATCCTATTTTAATTTATATATTTTATGAGCCAAATTGGAATTTTTAAGTTAGAAACAATCTGCAAGTAACTAGTAACATTTCTCTGTCTCTGAGGTGAAGTCTCATTAGTAGTATACAGCATTTTTTTAAGGGCTCTCTGGGTCATTTTAAAGTTATTTTGGAGTACATTGACTTAAAATAGAAACACAATTCCCTATTTTTCATATCTAAGCATCATAATACATCTATTGCTGTTTATGGCATTTATAGGTGGCCCTCAGGCTCAGACTGCTTACCTTGCCGAATGGTAAAATGTGCCCCTGGTGTTTTTCCTGTGCACCAGACTGTCGGCCTATTTCAATGTTGTTTCTGACCGTCAGTAGCCGCTGCTTGCGTGTGTGCGCAACTAACTCAGGCAGATGTATCGCTCAGGAAGCTCAGTGTTGATTGTGAAGTTGTTTATATGTGCTGCTCCCGTTTTGAACCGGCATTGCATTAATTGAAATAAATAAACACAAAAGCAGGGGTCAAAACTATTACCTCCATAATGAAAAACAACAACAACAAAGGCTTAAAAAACTGAGAGAATTTATCATTGTTTTGTTTTTGTAAATCTTGATGGGACAGCTACAACTTCAGATGAAATGCACAACTGAGATGAGCCACTTTCATTCAACCTACACAGAGCTCTCCCTCTCTGAGAGGATCACAGGGGACCTCTCGGGGTAATCTCTGCCGTGTTTGGGAAGGAAGAGCAACATTTACTCCTAATAGCTGGATCTGACAGAGAGAGAAACAGAGGAGAGCGAAACGGAGGAGAGAGCTCTCTTCGCTTTAGTTCTCTCCACATCTCAGGAGCTAACTGGAATGCAAATTGAGTCTACATTAACATCTGACAATATCAACATAAATCAAAGATATCTTTAAATGACATATAAAAGCATCTATTTTGTTGTGAAACCTACTAAATGTAACTGATTTTCCAAGAATGACAGCATGCATACTTTTCTAAATCACTTTTTTATGTCGTCAATCAGGGAATATTTCATTAAGGGCTCATTCTTATCTATATAATCCTGTGCTGTGTGGCAGGCCTCAACAACACAAGTGACTCCTCCACAAGGCTTCATGGGAGCAGGTCTTTGTCTGTGCAAGCTGTTAGATTGCTGTGGTGAAAAAAAACCCCGATAGCCTTAAAGTGGAGGATGGCAGCTCTCTATCGTTGTCATCGGGGTCAGTGAGACGGGATAATACAAGAACTTCAGCACAATTAAGTTAAAACACAAACGGAGAGATGAGGGATCTCTCTTTTATTACGCTACTTGAGCATTGTATTTAAAGATGGAAAAATAGAGCATGTTTAATTCTGTGTTAAATCTGTCTGTGTTTGTGTGTGGTTCAACTTCCCATGGGTTCACTGTAGAAAAGAGGGCTTATCTAACAATGCCCTATGACAGCTGTTGACATTCAAAACATCATTCAGGAATCCACTGCTGAATAACTCCACATTATATTTAGGACCATTTAACTCGGGTATATGTGTGTTTCCCACAAGCTATTTGCTTCCTTCTTGACATCGAGGCATCGCCATCTCTGCTGTCCATCATTTGATTGGAGATTGCACAATCCAAAATATACCAGGCCACAAAAAAGTGAAAATAAAATACTCTTTTTTGCCTCGGATTAATCACATTAACAAGTTTTAAACAACGAGTTTTAAACAAAGAGCAGATACACCCCAAAATAACTGCATGCCAATACAACAAAGTCACCATGCAATTAAGATCAGCAGTGTTAGTAAAAAAAAGAAGAGAAGGGAAAAGCTTCAGTTATTGTTTGCTTTTTCAAGTTCATTCATACACTGAGCCAGGGGTGATTGTTGCGTCGCCCTGTCCAGATAACATCTGTCTGGTTCGATGCAGCTTGTCTGAATAATGCATTAGAGATGATGACCCCTCCCCGACCAAAAGACGGGACAGAAATAACACTGACGTCAGCCCACGAGCCTCATGGTACCAGGCGGCACGAAGGGAGAGAGGGGATATTAAGCCTGCAGTGCTTCTCAGGGATCAGCTACACCTCTCAGTCTGCCTGTCTTGCCGTCAGGGGGGATGCATCTGTGTCAGGCTCTGCCTCTCCCTTGTCTCTTCACGGCGACGTGACAGGCATCTGTGAACGCCAGGCAGCAGAGAGGAGAGGCCACTCGCTGGGATGAAATGAGGCGGCGGAGAGATAGTTTTGCCATATGGACTATTTGCAATAATTCTGTGGGATTTTGCATTCCCTTATCTGTCGACTTCTGTGAAAGATTTCAGTCAATTGTAAAATAGAGGGCTCATATAATTTATCCCACAGATAATTTTTCCTCCACCTCCATCTGTCTCCTCATCAGTCTCCCTTCTTCATTGCATGCTCTGCACCCTTTCCCCCTGTCTTTTCCTTATATCAGGGTAAGGTTATTGTGCGCTCCAGGGTCATGGAGTGTCGGTGTGTGAGGTCTACAATGTGAGGCTCACTATCCTGCTCTTATTCAGCCTTCTGCCCGGATAATGACAAGAGTCTTGGCTGCTCAGAGATTTCTGCAAGAAACCCCTCAGGGAGTTCTCCGCTGTGCTATACCCTCTATATACCAACCTGCGCACTCTTTCATATACAGCGCTGCAAGCCTACAGTCACAATGCACGGTCACTCAGCCTATCATATCAGAACCGACAATACCAGGATACTAACCAGCTGGTCAGCACAGAAAAGCAGTCGTCTTGTGAGCAGCCAGCCTCCCACCAGTCAGCCAGCTGGCTTTCATCTCATTCAAACACGGGGACAACAAATCAAATATGTATTCATGAATTATAGAATGACAGAAGAAAATTCCCATTTAGAGGGATTATTAGTAAACCTATGTGCAGCCTGGCCATGGTTACAACACTTTCTAATACACAGATATTCTGCGAAAGCTCGTAGTGGATGCAGAATAATGTCGAGCACACAACAAAACATGGGGACATCTACTTTACATGTTCCAGTAAATCTTGTCTGCATTTTCATAAAGGCAAGTCAGTGTCGGTAATAAATAATAAAAGAAACCATAATCGGCATCTTTTCAAACCCAGAGCACAGTTACAGGTCAGAGGTCAAGGCCTGGTGCTGAGAGGTGCTTAACATCTTGCCATATCCACTGGAGGCTCATTGAATTTCGTTACAGAAAAATAGTTGTCATATTTTTGTTAAAGCGATATCAATGAGAGTCCCCCGTCTCTCCTCTACAATGTATGAATACATAATTTAAACAGAACCGGTAAAATGTAGCTGGGTGACTATGCCGTTGTTTCATTGCCAGAAATGTGCTCTCTTTCTCTCTTTGTCTTCTATATCATTTATTCTTTAATTTCCCTTGCCAACTTTCTCCTGCTGAAAGAGGCTTTTCCTAGTTCTTTGTTAATAAGAATATTCAAATTGTACACATCTTCTTCTCGGCTGCTAATTCAGCATAATTAAATCTTGCACTTCTGCAGATCTGAAATACTGAGCTCAGACTAAATATACTCGGGGCAATTTGATATCAGGGACTTTACTCGCCTCTTTATTCCAATGTGAATCTATATGATGTAAATCAATGCTATGCATTGTAGGAATATAGCATTCAGGCTTTTAAACGAATCTGGGCCACCTCTTTTGCTGACTTCTGTAAAACTGGTTTACTAATCCATGGTTCTTGCACAGTGCAAACGCAGTCTGCAAGAGCTTTGGAATCTGTTCAGAGGAAAAGTGGAAAGAAACACACATATTTACTCTTTCCTGCATCAGGGGAAGAAAAAAAGGATGCATATAAAATTGAAGCGCATAACTAAGTTTATCTTGATCTGTATTTCTATCAGCGAGGAATCAGTTCGACAGACACAGAGAGCGTTCACTTGGAAAGCTCCCTTTGTGGAGACCCCCTCCCCTGTGCGTGGGGGAAAATGAAGCATTAGAGTGTGTGCTGGCATGGCAGAGGAGAGATGAAAGAGCGTCTGACTCCAGTCACTGAGATCTCCTCCTTCTGTGTTTGATCCTGTCTTCCGGTCGGCCGGCTTCCAGAGAACAGCGCAGAGAGCCGGGGCCATGGTCAGGGCATTAGCATGGAGGAGAGGACAGAGTAGCTTTCATAAGCTACAAACGTATCCCCAGAGGTGCGCACACATACAGAAACACACAATCACTCAGACGCACGAGGGCCGTGGAACATGTATTCAGTTAAAATCAGTCAGTACAGGACGCTCAGTTCAGTTCATCCAACGAAGCAGATAATTACAATCTCTTAATCTAATACGGTCAAATTACAGAGAACAGTTGGCACATGTGAAACGCAAATTCAACTGTTTCACTCTTCTTTCAAAGGCTGTGTCCAAAATAACCCCTTATTTACGAAAAAAAAGAAGACCAATGAACTGGGTTTTAAATGTGTCATGCCATTTGTCAGCTGTAATGACCAAAATAAATATTATATAATGGTTGCCATTATGAATCCAAATAATGGATATATATTTGGATTCATATTTCCTCACGGCACACTGTTGAGCTTTTACCGGCGTAATGTGGTTTCCAATATTACATTTTGTGCCACTGCCTCTCCGGGAATATTAGATATTGGCTAAACACGTTGGTCTCGACTTGATGATGTGTTGGGATTTGATGTGATAATTAAACGTAACATTGAAATTATGCTTTGTTTTAATTACTTTTCGTATCTATTGAATTCGTGAGCACATTTAATGTGATCAAATGTAATTATTTTAACTGAAAACATAATTCCATTTACCTTCATTGTATTGAGGACAGTCATCTCAAAGAACAAATAAAAACAAAAGTATATGCTTGACTGGATACCAAGAGGGTTAAAGGAGAACTCACACTTGCTTCACAAGATTACATAAAACATTTAGGTGTTTCAGTGTTGGCTGTAAACCATCTTTAAATAAATATTCTATAAATCTGACATTGAATGTCTATTTAATTATTGCTTTGAACATCAAATTAAAGGAAAAATGATTTGAAAATGAGAATCCACTGAATAACACAACCAAGAAATAGAGAAATGTTTCATTTTTAACTTCCCGCTTGCACAAATTGAATTCTAAGACGAGGGAGAGGGCACACGAACACACACACAACTCTGTAACCCACTTCACCTCCATGGTCAGCAGGGTGATGAGAGCAGGGGAGCACAGCAGAGAGGAGGTTATTACAGTGCAGCTGAAGTGGTAATGCACTTTATTTATGACAGGCGCTGGAACATTGCTGGCTATCAGCACTCGGAAGCTTATCAGCAGAGGTGCCTGGACTAATGACACATGGACAACAACCACAAAGCTGTCTCAGGCAATTATAAAGGGAAGAGTGGGAGTATAATGAGGAACAGAATTTTCTATTTCAGGTGAATCTGGGTGCTTATCCGTGCTTACGGCTTATTTGAGTGTTAGAGCACATCGACTGAATGGTCCAATATTTGAACCATTGGATGTGTCTTTGACCCATCTTGCCAGATAGTTTCACAACATTAAATTTGAATGTTGCTCATGTTTTATGGCTGAAAAAATGTGTTAATCAGATGTTTTGCCAAAAGGCTTTCCTTCTAACTGGTTGAGGAAACTGATGTAGGTCCACCAGAGAGGTGTATTACAATTTAACATTCCTGAATTTATTGTAAAAAGTTGTTGGTTTAGTATGTGAATAGTAGATGTCAAAATTTAACGACATGTCCTGTTTGTCATAATCTCCAAGATAATATTTTTGTCATTTTAAGCAGTATATCTAGCTTTGATGATGTAGCTCCAGTCTGGTATGTTCCTCTGTGCTGCTCTGCTCAGACGCTGTGCTATGTTTCTTTAGGGCTGTGCTCATGCTGCATGTCTCGTGGATTCTATATTTCATGTCACAGTTCCATAGAGTGAGGTGAAGGAAATCAAAGTGAGCAATAAATAATAAATGCACATGTTTTACTTTTGTTATCGGCTTTGAGATCCCGCTCTTGGTTTGTGAATCACTCAGTGGATTGCTGCTTGCATACACATCTGATTATCCATTGCTGTTACTCTGGCCTGTTGACCTCTGGAGAGGCAGGTTTGGAGTCTTTGGTGTGCACTTGGCCTGCGCGAGGTCCTGCAGAGCATCAGATGTGTGAACTGAAATGTCTTCCCAGCCTACCATTTATAGTCAATCAAGTTCCTTCGTGGTGCAATTTTGTCTGATTGGTGCTTTATAAAAAGGTTGGTTTGATTTGATTTAATTGTATGTTTTGCAGTTAAAAGCCATGTTGGAAAAAGGACAAGACAGAACATGTTTTGAGAGGTTAAGGATCAGCTCCCCTGCTCACCTCTGTCTGACGAGCACAGGATGCACACATGCCAGAAAACTAAAGCAGCTAAATCAATTAAAATCCCATTAAAGTCAGCACCATTATTGAGGTCATTACCAAGGGGGAGAGACGCCTGATGATGATGGTGGATCAAACACGATCTAATTAATTCATTTATTCATTAACGCGCAGCTCTCATGCAAGCATGGTTAGTGCAATGTAATGAAAATGGAAAGAGAGAGTCAGACATCAAGTGCAGCGTCTCTGCAGAAACATCAAAACTGACATAAGACGGAAATTATGAATATGAAACGTGAAGACAACATCAAAGGCAACGTATTGCCAGTGCTTTTCAAAGGACACTTAAACACATGAACATTTTTCTGGCGCCACAGAGGACAGCGGCTTTCAGCTGGGTTACACACACACACACACACACACACACACACACACACACACACACTAGGTGTCAGTCTGGTTGCGGAGAAAGGAGTGAAAATGAGAGCGCAAGTAAGACAGAGGAAAGGAGGCAGGAAAAGAGGGGAAGCTTCACAGTGTGTTTCTCGGCTTCATCTCCCACCAGTGGAGCTGTGATTGGGGAGCAGCAGACATTAACGTTTGGTATTGATCCCTCCTCAGATGGCTCGGGGACCAGAGGCCAAGGAAATGACAGAAACCTGCTATGTTGCTTCCTCAGCCTGGAGATGTTGGACTGGTGGAGGGGTGTGCCTAGATAAGTGGGGTGCTGGGGAGCAAAAAGATGAAGAAGACACAGAAAGGGTATATGCGGGTGTGGTTTTGCCTATTTGTCTCATGTAGGGTTTGAATTGAAAGTGAAACCTGGAAGACATTCACACATCTCAGCGCTGTCTCCCCTCACCATCTCTCGCTGTCTCCTCTTCCTCCCCACTTCGGCACACCGCACTGCCTGGCAATCAATACATGTTGGATCAAATGAAAGATGAGATCTTCATATTGGTGGCTAAGACGGGATACCGGGTATAGTTCAGGAGTCTGTCCCGGCGGCAATCGCGTCCTCGACAGGATGTCTTTCACCGCTGTGATCTGAAACAATGCCGTAACATTAAGTAGGATTTGACTCATTAGGTAGGATTAGACTCGTACACAGCATCAGCCGAGATGTAGGGTCCTGAGTGCAGCTGGGCAGGGGGTGGATGCAGACCGAGAGGGGGGGGTTAGATGAAGAAGAACATCCGAGCTGATTGAACGTGACAGGAGCAGTGTCCTCCTCCTCTGCAGCGCCAAGGGTCCCAAATGAAAATCTATACGGCATGACGCTGGCAGCAGAGCTTTACGGGCTAGAAGAGGCCACTGGTGGTCAGTCAAACGCTGACGGACCGGAGTGCACACATGCACACACATAAAGTGCACACACTTGTGCACGTGCATGCATACATTATATTCTAGAAGGGAAATTATTTTTTATATAAGGCCAGCTTTTTACATATTGTTTAGATTTTTCAATTAATATTGACATCAACACAAATATCAAATATGTATACTTTACAGCACTGATGTGTAGAGATTATAAGATAAATATAAGATCATCTTTACAATAAAAATAAATGATCAAGTGATGATCAGGTTTTCAGAACATCTTTTCTCTCCAGAGTTAGCTGTAGACATTCTAGCCCCGAGCTCGATACAAATATTTCATTCAGCTTCAGCAGCCACTAACACAGCTGAAATACTTTAATTCAGCCTAGTCAGCTGGTTAAAGAACCAACTCCATGGGTCTAGTGTTATATGCAGGATATTGCCTCTATATGCTGCTCTCATTTTAGTCACCATAGTTACATTTTCCCAGTGGTTTTGGTGAGGTCCACAATCTAATTGCACAATACTTACCAATTCTAACCACCAGATTTCCCTCCTGCCCTATAAATCCACACACTCTAACTTACATTTGGTCTGCCATGTTTGAACCTGGTCAGTCAGTTAGTATTTGCTCATGGGCACCATGTGCTCTCTCATTGTATCTCACAGCTCCACCATCTTCTCTTCTGGCTTCATCTGTGTCCGTTTCTGCTTCTGCTACTTCCAGTTGGTCTCGTTGTTTGGATCTTACTTTCATGGCGTGCTGGGGTCACTCATTGGTTTAGGTCATCTTGAGTTTGCTTTGAGCTTGAGAAAATAGTTCAACATAGGTCAACAAGCTGTATTGGATTTGTTCCTTTGAGTTTTTTCCCTCTTGTTTTGTGTTGACCAACTGACATCTTGAAAGGCAAAGAGCTTCATTCTCCCTCTCGCCATGAGACAACACAGTTCATCAGATCAAAGTAGCAGGTCAGGCACAAGCTGACTCCTATAAATAAATGTTTTTACCATGTATCCATATCAGTAGTCTTTGTTTTCTGAATTAAGTATTCAGATTTATTTTTGGGTGTTGCAGCCTGTGCATGTTCAGTTCTTTACTGGAGATGCTGTGTGGGATCTTTGTGATAGAGATTCTGATTACATGAAATTCACAATGCATTATGGAATACAATCTCAGTTTTTTTGAGAGGACGTTGGCTTCAAGTTTAAAGAACCATATAGCAATTTAAAGTAAATTTAAATGAATACATATTTTATATAATGTGGGCTACACATGTAGTTTTAAGTTGTTTCGTAGATTAAAAATGTATGCAGTTCCCCCTGTTTAAAGACTGTTTCTAAGGCAGACTTTCCTCATATACAAATACAAATGTGTTTTTTTTGCTTCAATTCATACACTGTAATTCCACTATGACACAGACCTTAACCCTGTGCTAGAGGTTGTTGGTAGACTTTAATCAGAGAGAAAAGCACTGTGTCCAGCCAGGCTGGCATGGAAAATCACTGGCATCGCCAACTGGCAAACAAAAAGGGGGCGTGTGAAATCTAGACCTAAAGCAGGAAACAAAAGGAATGATGAAAATAGAAATATGTGGGTAAACATTGGTGTGGCCTTGTTAAAGAAGGCCAGCTCTGAATATAGACCAAGGACTCTAATGAAGCCAATGCTGATTATTTTCTTTTGAACAGCGAAAACAATAACTTCATCTAAAGAGCAGTGTGAGGAAGAACCGTTGGTGAAAGGAAAACTCGCTTTGTGTAGTATTCTTACTTCTTTTGTGGTAGTTTTACTCTGTGTGTGAATTATCTAGTATGGCTTTTTGGTGCTCTTGTCCTCATTATCACTCTCTAATGCATTCATCTTCTATCTCCACAAAATGAATAGCATACCAATTTAAATTACATTTTATATTTCTTTATTTTACATGAAGTATATTGTGGTCACTAAAAGGTCATTGACCTATTTTAGATTTAGTACATTTTTCTGGCTGTTTGAATCTGTCCAGAGATGTATTGATAGCATGTTTTGGTCTGATCCCTACTGACTCTCTTGTCTTTCTGTGCTTGCTCTGTAAGTTGCTGTTTGCATCCAATCTAGCTCTTTCCCCTCCGGGTCCAAGCTTCAATATCTTAAGGTCAAACCTCACGTTGGCCCTTCCTGTGCTCTTTTTCCAGTCTTATCCCAGTCTCATCCCACAACTATCTTTGTTTCCTCTGCATTTCAAACTGGCCCTTGAAAATCTCTCCTCTGAGGAATATTAATGACATTCATTCAGGATTACCACTGCTGCCACACAAGGAGTTTCTTCCATCTGGCTTCAAGAAGCCAGAAACGGTTCTCTTCTCTTATTCCGCTGGTCCCTCTGCAATAATGTCTGCCTCAAAATTCTTTTCAACCAAGCAAGTTAATAGTGGATTACATATCATGGTGTTGATTGTAAAACTCCACTGGCTAGCTCACAGTCACAGCTCTACAATGCTCTCATACATAGGAAAAACGGGTTAATATTTACGGAGTTACAATTATTTTCCTCTAAAGTGGTCATATTTCATCATTTTGGAGCGTAATTATAGATGGAATTACGGTGGAATGAGCTGACGGTTTATGGGACAGAAGAAAGCTAAAGGAAGATGAATCCAATTCTATATAGAATTCTATTTAGAATTGGATTCAACTCTATATAGAATTCTAGAGTTGAATCCAATTCCATATTCTATATAGAATTGAATCCAAGTCTAATAAATTATCATCATGTAGTTAAACATATATTATCATGTAGAGTTAAATATAAACACTGAATAGAGTAAAAATACTCTGAGGCAAGAGTAGATTCTTTAGAGTAAATTTGTTTTCAATTTGTGTAAAATTTACTTTGACAAATTTCCTGTGTATGGTGGTTACCATTTATAACACGGTCCCGACCCGCGGCGTAGAAGCGCAATGCCCACCCCCCGTTTCCCTCCCGAAGTAAACACTGTTAGCTCTTCAGAACGGTTTCAGAACTTCTAGCCGACGGCTCAGCTGGCGTCATGTTGAGAGCCATGCGGGAACAATCTGTCAAGCAATGCTCTGAATTTGTAATATAGCCCCTTTAACTACTAAATAAAAAAAGATCTATTATTATGGATGTTATATTTCATATGCCAGCAACTGCTTATTGGCATTCATCTAACAGCTCTTTTGTGTGTTTATTTCCCAACTTGACAAACACAATTAACTCACTCGTCATGTGTGGCTTGAGGGATAAAATATCCATATTAGTATCTGGTTAGTATTACTTCCTCTAATACCTAACTCATCTCTTGGTGTTGGGTGATCTTGACTTTTCCATCTGCTCTACTATGGTATTGAATGGGGGTCAAAACATAGCTTTTTTTTACATAAGATATGCTCTAATTTGTGTTTCTCCTTATTTCACTTTATTTTGTGTTGTCAGGCATTGTTGGATGTAATATTACAACAAATAGGCTAATTAGTCCTCCATTTTCCTGTTTCCATTTTCCTGTTTCCTGCAAGGCAGCTGGATTCCTGTGATGTCACGAGATCACGCTACCATCGCAGGATCAACCCTATCACGTTGAAAATCATCACCATCTTGTTAGGTGTCCAGTAATGCGTTTGTGTCCGGTAAGCCAGAGCACGGACCAATCAACACCCTGTGGAGATCTGCTGGGAGCTGCAGGCGTGGCTCAGGTTTGTGAGACGACACAGGGAGGCAATTGTTTGTCCAAAACAACAATGGCAGCTCCTGTAGATGCTGTAATAGCATCAGTTATATCAGAAATAGAGAGTATTTCTTCACGGAAAGAAGATCAAATGATACTTGGCATCACCTGCCACGTATTTATTGAAAACATCTGCGCGTTTCCAAACAGTTTCCATTGACGGCTTTTTCAGATGGTTTCTGTGTAACAAACCACCTGCCGGGTCAGGTTAGTCATACAGGGGACAACAAAGCAATTTGAACAGTTGAGTTTAGCTTACCGTTTTTTCACATTAGCCGTCTGAAAAACAATGTAGACACTGCCTTATAGTTTAATAACACAAATACGTTGACACGGAGTCAGAGCACCACAGACAAGTGGCAGCACTCATAAAGATAATGTGTGTGTCACTGGAAACTTAGATGACCAAACTATCTGGTGTACTCTAGAGCTGCACGCGGCCACAGGCCGTTCCTTTATGCACCGCAAACACAGCAAGAAGGCATGAAACTGAAACTGTGCCGGGCAACAGGATAACATTTGTTCTCTGTTTGTTTGGCAGGGTTTGTAAGTTCCATAAGATGCTTTTTTCTGAACAGACCATGCAGATCATTGCAGCTGAAATCAGCCTCCCATGTTACAACTTGGATCAGTGTTGTGTGTGTGTCTGTGTGTGTGTGAGAGTGGGAGAGAAATGTAGACGCAGTGTGTGTGTGTATGTGTGTGTGTGTGTGTGTGTGTGTGTGTGTGTGTGTGTCGGCTCAAGCTCAGATGTCAGAGACTGAGTTGTAATTGGTGGTCTCATTAATCCGCTGGTGTAAAGTGAACAAAGATAACGTAGCATTACATCTGCACACAAATGCATATACACTCACCACCGACCGCCAACACCAGCCTCAGAAAAACATGTTTTGTGCAAAGAAGAAATGCAAATAGTGATTAACTCTTATTGGATTGACCACAGTCCTGGTGTTGTGCTGAGCTCCCAGCATGCCTTGTTTCCTTTATGAGCTATTTTTGCATGGCATGAATCACAGGTACAGTTCTCAACCAAAGCCCTCCTTCCCAGGATGTAAAACACATCACACACATGTAAACACACAGCTACAGATTGAATGTGGGAAATAGAAGAGCCTTTTGATATGTTGTGAACAGAAACCAAGGAAGTACACTCTGTCCATGAACTACTTGTGTATGATTAACGACTGACATGAGAGGAGGAAGCAGCGGAGCAGAAAGCATAACACCGGGTCAGTGTGGATGAGGGAGTGACGACGGGAGGAAAAAACAAGAAATGCATGGGAGGAGGAGGAGGAGGTTAAGGAGCTATGAGTGAAAGAGAAGGAGGTCTAAGAGAGAAGATAAAAGCTGTAGAGGAGGAAAAAAAAGAAGTGACGAGGTGCAGAGAGAAGGCATGAGGGATGGAGGAGGGGTAAAAGAGGGATGTTGTGTTCTGGACACCTGAGTCTTACACTTTGTCTCTCACACACACACACACACACACACACACACACACACACACACACACACACACACACACACACACACACACACACACACACACACACACAGTCTCCATGGTCAGGTCGAGGCTAACGGTGGCTAAGGTTGCTATGGCGACATCCCACCAGAACGGTAATTACAATTAACAACCCTTCTAAATGACCACCTCTCTCTTCTCTCCCCCTGCGTCTCTTGGGTAATTATAGACTACAGCTCAGCTCACCCAAGCTCTGTTGTCGGCCTCTTTCTTTAATCTTACAGCTAAATAATCCTGTCAGGAAACAATAGAGGCGAAAAAGAATTACTTTCTTCAAGGCTAAAAGGCCGTCTGCTGTTTCATTACATCAATGTTCCCGTGTTATCATCAGCATTCAAATCAATATGCGCTGCACATTTTGTGCAGTGAACTGGTCACGAAAATGACTTCCCGAAGACTGCTGAAAGAATATTGCTCCACGTTTAGCCGCGACATTACATCAACATGAGCTCACGCCGCATAAACATTAACTGAATAGATGCAGTGGATTGTACGTGCAAAACGAAAGAGCAGTCGGAACGGCTGAGTTGCAAAGGTGGGTGGTGTCACCGCCACTTATCGCTCCATCGCAGAAGGGCAGAGAAAGAGGTGAAGAGGGAAGACCATGAGTGCCACGAAGGCACAACAAGAAATGGACCCTCGCTGTTGTGTTGTGGACTGAAAAGGAGCCTCATCAAATGGCACTCTGTCAGTGGTGTCACAAGACAATGCAGCAGTCAGAGGTAGAGAGAGTGATACAGTGGAAATGAGGACAGAGGGTGAGACACAGCAGTGGCAAAATAAATGAAGTGATGTTTGGTTCACCTGGGCTGGAATTTAAGGAACATTAACCACATGAAGAAGTGACGAGGTATCATTTATGTCTCATTTACAACCTGTACATTCTGTGAATCTGGGGGTTGTTGCTCCAAGATGGAACAAGTTATGCGATTGTCACACACACACAAACACACAAGTCCCGCTGGGAATATGTTTGAAAGGATGCCCCCCTTGTCTGAAGTCTCGCAGCAGCAACGCAGACCCAGACCCAGAGTGACACAGACTTGTGGGTCGACGACCTCCGCACAGCTCAAATGTTTTAATTCAGAATCAGGACACAATACATCGAGGAGGATACAATCAAACCACGAACGGTGAAGAGACACAGCTGCTGTAGATGTAAATTGACATGAAAGATGAGCATGTGACGAGCATGTGAACGTGGACGTGCATATAAGAATCGCATTATTAAAATAAATACTGGATGGATGAATATTTATGGCCGTCGGAGCCGAAGCAGATGGCAGAAATGAATTCAGAGAACTCACGGAGAAAGCGGGGTAAAATAAAAGGCTCGAGTGAGAGAACAGAAGTAGATTGCATTTTAGAAAGGCGCAGAAGAGGGTTAGAATAAGGAGCAGTGCTGGCTGAGGAAGGCAGAAGTCACCCTCATCCCTTCAGTCCTGGAGGATGGGATAAAGCTGCTTCGGGACACTCGGCCTCTTCCTAATTGCGTCCACATCACACAAGGGAATCAGATGCCCGAGAAATGAAAAAAAACGGCCATCCTGTACGTCCCCCCCCCCCCCATCTTACCTTTGCTGCCCTGTCTGTCATCCCCATCCACCGTCGGCAATTCTCCAGGTCATTATTTCATTCCACGGCCCAAGCACCCCCAGACGGTCAAATCATCTCGACATAGATGGAGGAGTCAGAGAGCCTGTCCTGTTGTGTTATTCCTGTCCAGTCCGGTGAGTCTGACCATCGCTAAATCCTCAATCCCTCCATCCCCGGGCCTCGGAGACAGAAATACAACAGGAGAGCAGAATTCTGGCGGAATACAAACTAAACTGCTGCCTGACAGGCTTCAGCAGCTGCCGGTGCAGAGTTGGCTTCAACATGGATCCATACAATTCTACAACGATGAGTGTGTTTACATGCATGCTTGTATCCCAGTCATGATCAGGTTTTTTTTTTATATCCCAACTACGAATTTGTACAGCAGAACGCCGGTCTCCAGTTCACTGTTCAAGTAAAGCTCGCACTTAAACCGATTGGTCTATCTCGCTGTCAATCAACACATCAATAGCCCCGGTACTTACGAGCCTTAAGAGCTATCATGCTCACTTGCAATCCTCCTTGTGTTTTATTATGGCAATCCAATCAACATGTGTGCATCAAATTTGGTTTCGTCCGATTTAATGCCCTGTTTTATTTATTGGTGAGGATGTTTTTGTGAATAATTCACATTTTAGGAGTTAACCATTGACCCCTATTAAGTACAAAACATTATGATTATGCGGCTTCTACCTGTACGTCTTAACTCTAGCTAACTGTATGTCACTTATAACCACAGGAGGTTCTGTATTAACTTCCCTGAGAAAGAATACAGAATAAGCAAACAGGGGAGCACAATATCAAATAAAGCTGTCTGTCACTTACGTTCTCAGGCCGTGTAACTCAACTTGACTTTGACAGCTGCAGAAGTAAAGCGCACATATTATTGCTACAGAACAGCAAATCCACTCACTTGACTTAACAAAATCAATGTTGTTTAACTCCAAGTCTGTGCTTCAGTCAGTGGGGAATTCAATATATATATTTAATTCCTAGTGTCCATTGCACACACATTGAGAGAGTGGCCCAAATTTCCTGCACTATTCAGAAAAATTGACGCCTGCAGCTAAATCTCCTGGAGCGTTTCATTTACCGGAAAGTAATGAAGCAAATTAAATCAGATGCCTCCCACAGCACCGTCTGAAAGCACAGTTCAGCCCGATTTAGTTCAGGTAAAATGTCAAAACAGGTCTGCGTCATGCTTTTGTGTGTGCGCTGAAAACAAAGCGCGAGGAGCCAGGCAGTGTTTCCAAAGTGCATTGATTTTTCCTCCAGCCCGCTTCATCCCCCTTTGACATTTCACAGACACTGTACAGCCTAGAGCCAATATACAGGATGATGAAAGCCAGGGTGGCCTTGTGACCTCTGAACCCTGTCTGATGCGTGTCTCAGCCTATCAGCAGCTGTGACTGCTGCATACTGGGATGCTGCTTCATACAGATTGACTTCTCCTCTGTTCTGCCCAGATCTCCTCTATTAAACATTTCCATATATTTGTTACTATCCCGCAAAATTTGTAATCTACTCTGCTCTCGACGTTGCATATATATACACACATATCTATATTATTCTCTATAGTCTTTTTCAGTTTTCCTCTATTGATTCAGTTCTGCTCGACTCAAACTCTCCTCCACCCTGCGCCGCCCTGCTTTGCTCCTTCACGCTCCGTTCCCTGCCCTCTTCCCTCCGTACACCGCTCCCCTGTATTAGATTCAGCTGTGGGATCTGAGGATGAGGACACCAAAGCCCCAAAGACTGTTCTGAAATCACAGAGCGTGAACATGTACAGAAAACACACATCATCCTCTCACAATACAGGTTCAAACACACACACACACACACGCACACGCACGCACACACATACACACAGCGGCAGAACCCTCCCTGAGAAAGTTTGTTTCATTTTTGATTGCATGATATAAATAAGGCAGTGATGCTTTTATTGCTTGAGGGCTTTTTGAATACAAAAAAATTCTGAGGAAAATACAATTTAGGAGCTTTTGAATCAGATGGCTTCAGTTTAGGATCCTGGTAAATGAGACATTTCTTCATGGGTCATTTAAAGACTATCACTTCATATTTACCCAGAAATTGCAAGAGAGAAACTAAGAGGTTGTGTGGTGATACCATTCCATTTTCCTTTTACACCACTGTGCCTAAATACAGCTTTACTGAGCTTTACAGCTTGTGTAGACTCTTTGTCTTGTTTATTCAGGGGTCATTTTTACATCAAAATATTCTATTGGGCTCACATGCCGTTGTCTTTGTGTGTGTGTGTGTGTGTGTGTGTGTGTGTGTGTGTGTGTGTGTGTGTGTGTGTGTGTGTGTGTGTGTGTGTGTGTGTGTGTGTGCCGGTCTGAGCATGTCACAGCTCAACACTGTTGGACTCTGGACTGAATAGTAACCTATCTGAAATATAAAAGGTGGCGAGGACATAATAACCCACACTTTTTTTTTACTGAAACTGCTGAGAGACACTATTTTGTGCTCATTTTAAGTTTCTGTAACACATTTGTGACTTTTCAAGCCTCAATTGTTTCTGGTCAGGGTGACATGTTTCTGAAACAGCATTTCCACCTACATTGGACTTTTGGGTGGATGACAAGAATCTGAAATCATCTGAAGACGAGCTACTCTTTATGGTAGGGCATACATGACTAAATATGTTCTAACCTGCATAACACAGGTCAATGATGAACCAATATCTGATATAATAAAGCCAAACCTCAGTTCCTGGTGTACTGATCTGACCTGAAGGAACATACAGAAACCCATGAATGCACATGTGCGTATATATATTCTACTCATACAGAGAAACCTGCAGGGCAAGCACGAACGAATCACAAAAAGTGGTAGACAAGTATGTCAAGGAATTGACCTTTTATAGCAAATGGCTACACAGTCAGATGTGGCGGAAAAGGCTCCGCTGTTTGAGGGAGCTCTCACTGCATCCGAGCAGTGACGTGGTTTCTGCTGAGAGAGCTAAGAAACAACACAAATTACCACATACGGAGGAGGTTGGGGTGGCATGAGCATCTGCCTGAACCAACACTGTGCTTCATTTAGTAAAGCCGGTCTGATAATGACACACCTTCAGCTCCAACACGAGGGATGCTGAAATCCCTCGGTGAGATGAGCTGAAGAAAGTTACCCAAATAACAAACACCCGCACACACTCATGATCCCTGCAGTCATGTACAAATGTAAACATGTAATTTGTAAATGAAGTATAAAACAAAGCTATTTATCTGATATATTGTACAGTTTAAAAAATTTGTATTATAAAAAAAATTCCCAACTATAAAAATGGAGGTTAAAAGGTGACACAAGACTGTCTTTGCCTTAGGGAGCCTTTTAAATGAGAACCAATCACACATGGAAAATTGAGTTGAGAGTAAGAATAAAAGAATTTAATGTGTCTGTAATTCAAACCCTTTTACTGCTGAAGTGATAATTGGACATAAGATCTTTCTTGGCAAATTGGCGAAACAATTAATTGAACATGATGGTGTTTAAAAAGCTGAATATTCATAGCCGAGGTGTGACGGTTCCCTGTTACTACTCCAGAGATTTTAGAAAATGTTTTGGCGGTGATGCTCAGAAATGGATACATCAGAGAATCCTTCGAAGCGCGGTTTGTATTCACACTTACAGAAGAGCAGAGAGGCTGTCAGTACTGATTTAGACAACTATGCTCATCCACAGGCCCCCTGCAGACGCTGCCCTCTTAATGCTCTTGGGCCACACACACACAGCCACCCACACACACACCCCCACACACACACACACGTTATGAATGAAAAACTCCAGTCCTCAGAGCATCATGTTCATGTTACAGTTACAGGTTATTCTTCCGGGTCCTTTGGACACAGAAAACATGCACACAAAGCTGCCTTCAGTCAGCAGCTTTTAAACAGTGAGGCTATAACGAGCTATTAGTTTCCATGGGGAATTGGGCCTTTATGAAATGCCATATATGGTCATTAACATTGCATACCGCCATCGATCACAAGTAATCAGCGGCGTAAGGTAGTTACGACGACCCATTGCACTTTATTATGAAAAGCCTTTACTAGTTAGGAAGCATACACACACACACACACACACACACACACACACACACACACACACACACACACACACACACACACACACACACACACACACACACACACACACACAGACAGCATCATCGCCTCGTCACATGATCAAGTAAAGACTTAACGTTGGACAATATCAACATACATATTACCCAGAAATCCTCATATGTGCATGACAAAATATCAAAGAAAATTCAATATTATAAATTTTACAGGTTTCTTTTCAAGATATTGTTTGAGTGAAGTACATCATTTCAGCGTTTTGAAATGGTAAAAAAATGACTTTTTGTTGAATTGCTTGCAAAGCAGAACGTGTCAGCCTCAGTAATTGTGCTTTATGTTTCAATTTTCTTATGTTTCAATTTTCTTATTTAGTCTAATAGTGTTTATAGTGTATTTAGTTTTTTATAGTTTATGTTGGATAAGCATATCATTTTGTTATCGCTGCTGACTATTTACCTCGCAGCAGCACGTTTTCCATCCAACACATTGTTCGAGGGCCACGTCTCTACGATGCTCCGGCAACAGATTCCCCAGTGCAGCTGCACTGCCTTCACTGCAAGTAATATTTCAACTTCTTTTTCTGTAACGTTGAAAAAGTTAATGGCAATGGTATATTGTAAAAGGAGAGTTTGATGGCTAGATTTATTATTCAGAAGTTTCCTGCTTGAGAAGTTGTGAGGCTGCCAGCACAAACTGATAGTGTTTGAATCTAAGCAAATTTCACCTCAGCACTTATGAATAATAAATCCTTCAAAGGGAAACATAAACCTTTTTTGAAAGAGTTGTTGAACAAAATCACTGATTGCTTCATGCTTTGAGAGCTGATACCGTACACAGCAGAAGCTCAATGAAGAGACCGTGAGCTTCCCTCGCTGTGAAAAGAAAAGTAAATACACACTGAAGTGGTGGATTACACTCACTGAAAGCTGTAGTAATTTCTTTTGGCATATATCCCTGAATTCTGACTTAGTTTGTCCGGTTTTGGCATCAAATCCAGCCATGGCGAACCCAATTTGCCGCGCCTATTCCTCCCAACCTTGCTGTCTTCCTTGTTTTCTTCATTCAGCCCCGGCAGAGTGTGGAAGGAGGGAAGTGAGCGGGCCTGGTCTCTTTGATGTGTTCTTAAGAGAGAAATCTGCCTTTCATAAGCACCCCCATTTTATCAACACAGACTGATCAGGCGAGGCATCGGAGAGTGTGGCACTTTAATACCGGCGCCCCCACTGGGAGGCTGTCATGGTGGGGTGCAGCTCACGATGCATCCTGCTACCTGAGAGCAAACAGGAGACTATGTGTACACACAATATAGTCGTCTCATTCTTTAGGTTAGGTGAGATTCTACAAGTCTCACTATTTTCTTGGACTGAAAGTGTTTATTAAGTGAATCTATATGCTGACGAAACCGCTCCTCTCAAAGCATACTGTGACAGAAATGAAATCAGTGCCGCTTTGTTTTTGGCAGCAGGTCGACAATTTGATGCTGTATAGAGATCTCCTTACATTGCACACACACACACACACACACACACACACACACACACACACACACACACACACACACACACACACACACACACACACACACACGCACACACACACTGGTGCCATGTGTCTGCACGAGAACAGCAATAGAGTTGAAAGACAGAAAAACTAAAAAGACAAGATTAAAGAGAAACCTGGGAATGGGATGTGTGAGTCAGAATGTTTTCAAAGAATGAAATAATTTAGATAGATTCGTTGTTATGCACAGCCGATTGTCTTGATGTAAAATATGAAGCTTGAAACAAGGCGGCAGCTAGATTGATCAGCAGTAAATGTCTTTGTTTACTTCTCTATGAGAGCTGCATATGAAGGACAGCTGAAGCACTGAAACTCAATTCTGACCGAACAAAGCTGAAAGCAGAGGGAGAGAAACAAATGAAGGCACACAACATATACAGTATATGACAATATTATGATTATATATTGTGGTTCATGATAGTATGATTCATTGTAACTTTGTTTGGAAGTATACACTGAAGCACAATATCAATAGACATTGATATTGCATGGTATTGATATTAATACTGTACATCTCTACTCATGTCTTTAGAACTTTGTCAATGCAAACATTTGAGGATTTTCACAATTATGTCATTTTATTAAACAAATGAAAGTGTTGTTTCAAACTAACAACTCATTCATACTAAAGCAGTTCAATCAGAAGAGACCAGTCGGATAAAGAAAAGATAGTTTTATTATGAACAGGTGATGATGAAGTCTTGAAAGAGTCTTTGGCACTTGGACTCTACAGGGAGATTGTAATTGAGGGCCGTCTTCCCCGATCAGCAACACGATAAATCCCCCGTGGAGTACAGACCTGGTGTTGATGATGATGAGGATGATGGAATGATGAGTTGATGAAGCTGATGGACCAGCGAAGACTGGACGGAGATGGAGAGGAGGGGTGCGTAACAGCAACATGAATAAACTGAAGGTAGAGAGACAGACAGCAGCAAGATGATAGGCCAACCATGTAATTGTTTCATTGCCCTTATTGGATAGAGGAGACCAGCTGATCTAAACAGCTGATGTCATGGTTGACAGCCCCGAGAAATGACAGCAAGTAAATAATGAGTGAGCATGCGTGAGAAGTGATTGGCAGATGTATGAGAGATAAATTACGGGCTTAGGCATGCAACAGTATGGTCGATAGCTTAACTTTTATCTTTCACGTAACATGTCTCTAATTAATGCATTAATTATTTTCCTTTGATCTGTTTGATAGGAAAAGGTGCATGTAAGACTTTAGTTTAAAAAAAGATGCAATTAAGAGGGGTAAAGTGCTTTCGATTGGAGCATCAGAATATTGACATTATTCAGTGTAAATGAGTAAGATATCTCTGATAAAATAAGATGTAATTGAACAAAATAATGTTTTTACCATCTGCACACCACACACGTGCAGCGCTCTGCAGGGTGCTAAAAGTGCGTTGGCAATAGCAGATGTTTGTGAAGTGTTGAGCTGCCAGGGACTTGATGGCCAATTGAAATATACAGCAGCACGCCATCTATGCAGCCAGCTGGTCAGTCAGTCAGTCAACTACTCATCTCTATAAAGAGTATATGCATTCACATGTAGAATCTGTAGATAACGGGACTAGATTTTGGTATCGGAAGCGTTCTGGTTTCTGTTTTCCGTCTGTGTAGTTGTGACTAATCTCATTCAAGAAGTCTTTGGTTGAATGCAGGTAAACAGTCTGTATGGAGAGCAAAAGAGGCAGAGTGCATTGGCCGAAATGCAATCTCAGAACTTTTTTTATTAGAAAGTAAAATGTGCTTGTAAACTGCGTCCTTATAAAACAATGCGGTCGTACACGTCGTCTCTCAATTCCAGCTCCAGTCTCGCATTTTGAGTTGTTAATCACTTTTAATAATGAGCAGTGCACCAAAAAAAAAAAGATCCCCAGAAATATAGCTCCTTGCCCCCAGAGGCTTATCCGACGTCAGACTGCCGATGGATTCAGAGATTGGCTAACTACCAGCAAACCAGCAGATATCAATCAGTCAATCTGTGAAAAAGTAGCAAAACAGGCCTCCAACCTGCCTGCCAGACCTCCCTGCAGACATGCACGTAGTCAATAAGTCCGCCGACTGGCCAACAACCACAATCCCAGTCCGTCATCACGCTAGCCGCCAGCCAGCAACTCAAGGTCAGCCAGTCAACCAGCCTGAAGGAGCCAGTAGGTCCAAATTTAATAATCCCACTTGCTCTCATCACAGATCATGGCGAGCTCTCTGCAGAATATATGAGGCCTGACCTTCTGCTCTGTGGGAGGTGTCTGTTTTTAAGTGAGTATGTGTGTATGTGAGTATGATCTGCCACCACGAAACAGCCCGGCACCTTGAAATACAAACATATACTGTATATATACATACTGTATATGCAAATAAGACAAACCTTCTTTCTCCAAAATGCTGAACTCTGCATGTTAAGGGTTTAATGATAAGGGAGCTTGGCTATTCTTAAATGACACACTAGAGTCCCCATGACCATCATTTTCATTTTCATCCTAATTACAAAACAAAAGGCTTAATTACTTGTAGATCAGTGATTAATTCCATCCCAGGCCACTAGAGGTCAGTGGCTAGTTGAGTTGCTGCTAGTGTTGAATTGCTGCGCTTTAGTACAGAAAGCTTTGTCTGAGGAGGCACATGTTTGACCTTCTCAAAGATAAGAACAGATCACCAAAGAACTGATCGTACACTGTGGCTGCAAAAACAAGTGGTCCTGGTTCCATTCATAAATCTAATGACTCCAGATTTGACAACCTGAAGCAAAATTGTTTCATAAACACACACAGAAGCCAAAAGAGCAATGCTTCAATGTCAGTTTTCTGCTACAAACAAGATTCCTAAAGAAGATCCTCTCCTGCGTTTTGACACAGAAAACCGGCAGCTCAATCAAAACCACCGCTCCGAGCAGACTAGAACCAGAGCTCCATTCAAATGTTTATGTGAGCAAAGCCAGGGCATGCCCATCACATGGAGGAGAGACAACAGCGGAGCTCCTTGGGCCCCGGCTGAATGGACCCCTCCGGCTCACAAAGGAGGGCTTGTCTGCTAAGGTGCTTAGAAAGCGCTCAGGTCGTTGATATGCAAGGCGACGGGGCAGCCCGCAGCTCGCCTGCTTTAGAGTTAATTAAGCTGCAGACCCAGTTGGCAGGATGCCCCCCCACCCCCACACCCTCTCTGCACTGTTGAGCTCTGACATCGGCATTCCTACAGGCTGACCCCCCCCAAACATCTCACCCACAATTCATAAGAGGTGTTCCCCTCCAACCAGGTCTACATCTCCAGCACAACGCTCTAAAATAATCTCCCCCTCTGTTTCCCTCTCTACTCATGGCAATCTTCTCGATGTTCTCCTCTATTTGTCGGTCTCTTTCTCTTCTTTTGCTGACTCCCAAGAGGTGTGTGCACAAACTACCCACATCTCCTCATATACTGTAGCACCCCGTCAGCCACAAGGGCGGTCTCCTTGTCTGTAATGTCAGTGAGCATCTTGACAATCTATCGCCTCCATCTTCATTTCTTCTCATTTCCTCGCTCCTTTCTTTCTTTGCTGCTGTCACGCCAGAAGTAGCTCCTGCGTGCCGCAGTTGCCACACACACTCGTACACTTACTGCTCTCTCCGTCCTGCTTAATGTTTCATCCACATACTGTAGCTGTGAAGGCAAAGAGGGCAGGCTCAATCAAACAGAGGACAGACTCCCCAGCGGCCTGCCAGGGCTCTAATTGTGGATTCATCACAGACAGAGCGGATCAATACGGCACTCTTGACTCTGCGCAACACAGAATGATCTGAAGTTTGTCCTATTGGAATTTCTTTTACCGAGGGGGATTAGACACTTCCATTCTTGTTGGAGGATGGCGAGACCTCGCTCTGAGGGTGAGAGAGAAAACGGGAAAGAGCTAGGGAGAGAAAACCTCACCCCTTTTGGCTGTTTCCCTGCTAATGACTCTCCTCTGCCTTTGTAGTCAGACACACACACACACACACACACACACACACACACACACACACACACACACACACACACACACACACACACATGGACATGGATGCTGTAGTGACCTTGGTGCTCCTGGAGAGAGCTGGCTATTATGGACTGGTGTGGTGGTGAGAGAAGTCCACGCCGTTCAACCTGTGGGGGCTTATTGTAACCCTCCATATCGCCGCTCTCTGGAACTGTAACTGTAACAGTAGCTCTCTCGTTAATGTACTGCTGGGTATTCAGGGACCAGGGCGGGTGGTCGTGGGTTAGAGGCTGAGTGAACCCACACTACAAGTCCATCTTAACGAAACATTTAGTCCTGAAATGAGTCTGAACATCTGATTGTTCTGCTAAATGGGGTGACATGCTGTGAATTCACTTCTTTTCATGCCTGAAATGACATGAAACAATATCTTGTGGTTGTTAAGTGACATTCAAGTGAATGTCACTTGATTTGCATAGGAAACAAGTCCAACCTTAGTCAAATGAGTGTTTTGTTGTCCTCCATCACCCCTAACTTGTTTGATGAACATAAAGAATTACAGGAAGGCAGACAGAGAGGAGTTTTACATGTTACAAGATTGGTCAAATTGGATCATATTCCATAAAATCCAGATGGATGGGTTATATTTTTTCCCTCTGAGTGATAGACTTATAAATTGCAGAGGAGCAGCAGTAACACCTTCTCAGTCTGTCACAGCCGCAGCTTTCCCTGCCATCACACAGCAAGCGGTCTCCGCTGACACTGCCAACACAACTCCTCCATTCATCGCCTTTTCTTCGGTTTGTTCTGGACTCCAGGTCACAGCTTCTTATTTAGATTTTCTATTTGCATGCGGCCGTTCAGGGGAATGTCGCAGAGACAAAAGCAAAGCGCTTCCGTGTGTGTGCAGGTGCAGGTCGAGATGCTGATGGAACCCGAATATACATTCAGAAACATAGGATTTACTTAGGTTGTGTTTGTATGAACACTGTTGTTCAAACACAAACTCAAAGAAAATAAGTTCAAAGGAATATTTGAAGAAGAATATAGATGAAAGCTGAAGTACAAAAGAGAAATAATGGAACACCCTGGTGGCCTTGAGCGCTGGCCAGGATCTTCGTGCCCAATTGACTATTTTATGTTCCATAAAGAGATGAGAGACAACTCTGGATTTTGAATGCAACTTTGCATAGAAAAGCTTGTCAGCGGATATTTTATCAGAGAGAAAAACGACAAACTGGAGATTAAAAGAGGTCACTATGAAATCATGAAAACCAGCGTGCGTGCGTGCGTGTATGCATATTTGACATGTTTTTAGAGCGTTATGATGCTGGTAGCAGTTTATACACTGCTGGCAAGACAAAAACAGACAACAAATAACCTGTAAACATACATTTTGTCTTTAACAACATAACACTTGTAAATTCTATAAATATACATATATATATATATATATATATATATATATATATATATATATATATATATATATATATATATATATATATATATATATACATACATAGATGGATCTTTTGACCTGACTGAATTTAAACAATTAGACTGAATGTACATCTTGTGTATATTTCACACAAAGAAAGGGTTTGCATTATCCTTTTATAACCAGTTAGTCATAATCACTATGTTTACTTTCTGGACATGGATCAATGGAACGACACCGAGGCATGGAGAGACGGAGTGAAAGGCAGAGGGTGAAAGGAAAATTCATGTGTCATGACAAAGCAGGATAAAATGTCTGCAGTGGCGCTACAGGAGGACCGTGTCCACTTTGTCTGACCCGGTGAGAATTGATCCCTGAATCACATCAGGATTTGCTCTGCAGGGACACAACCACACACCATTAAATCCGGTTGCACTTTAATATATATATATATATATATATATATATATATATATATATATATATATATATATATTATCTACACATGTACATGGACATCCTTTTAATCTGTTCATCAGTCTCTATTATTGTCTTCTTAGCTGCCTTCATAACAGCCTGAATGTTATTCATTCAGTGGAGACATATTTCCTGATAATCATTTCAGTAAAATGTGTGTCTCAGTCACCGTGAAGAAGAAATTGAGGCAGAGATGAAATAAAACGTTATTAATTCCGCGATATTAAACACGCCCACTCCCCTTTTCCACTTTTTACATATTCATCATAAAACTAATGCAATTATCAATACTGTAATCTATTTGGCGGTCACATGGTGCAAAAAAGTCATTACAAGTGAGCCTTCTTTAATGAACAAATCTAATGAAGTGCAGTAATATGTTAGAAGCAAGATTTCTCTCACCTTAGGGGGTGATATGCCCATGTGTGTGTGTGTGTGTGTGTGGGGGGGTTTGATTCAAGGACTTAAGTAGTTTTGACATGGGTGAAATGCTTTGCTAAAGACAAAAGAAAAGACAGCCAGAGGACAAAGTTGGATGGAAATGTGCAGCAGATGTTAAAGATCATATCAAACCTTTCTCAGTCTAATCCTACATGCCGAAACATGAATGTGTGGCCAAGGAAAGGCGATGGCTTTGTATTTTTAATTCCACATCGACGAAAGGGGAATACCTGGAAGAATGAGTGCAGAGGTGTTCTGAGAGGGTGATGCATAAAAGCCAATAAAGGAGGAAAATTACCGCATCTAATCTCGTGGATATACCACATAAGCATCATCTCACATAAACACATAAAATCATGACACTTGACTGATTTATTTGCACGGAGGAATGTAAAGCCCCCCTCCTAAGGACTCCTAAAACGTCTCCCATGCATTATTCATGTGCATCGGCACAGTTTTCGCTGACATGCAAGTCCTTGGACGTGTGCAAAGGACTTCTGCACAGGACTTTGTTTGAGCGGCATTATGGGATGTGGCAAGACATGTTATTCAGTCATGTAGTTAGTAGACTGCGTCTGTCTGGTGTCTGCCGCTTTCTTAGGAATTCCACAGAGAGAAAGAAAGAAAGAAAGATGGCAGAAGCGGCAGTGGATGCCTTGACCGATGAAAGGCCAATTACTGGATGGGTTTCCTCGCTGTGTGCTGGGAGGATCGGCGCGCTGATGGCATTTACAAACAGATAATAAAGCTGTTAGACTGAAGACACAAACACCAGGTTTTACATATGAGCACATACAAATGCACTCGCAGCTAAAAATGTTAAATCAGATTAAATTTATCAACAAGTCACATGCAAGTGCACTTTTACACATCACAACTGACTAAAAACCACACAAAAAGAGCACAGCAGCCATGAAAAAAGCCACTCTACGTTAAACGACTACTCATCTGCAGCAGCAGCAGCAGCAGCCCTCTCTGATTCTAAAATCTAAAATAGCTTTTACTGTCACCACCAACTACTCCATCCCTTAATCTGTTCAAGGAGATCCATTACTATATTAATAATGAGATGTGAACCGGTCATAGATTAAACTCGGTAATAAAGCAGCCTGCCAGGCACTCACACTGAGTCATTTTAATGACAGTGTGATAATTATAACTGCATGTGTCAGAATTGACAGACAGTGCTCCATGTCTCGCCCTACATTCATCAGACACACACGCACACACGCACACGCGCACACACTGTCCTTTTCTATGTATTCTTCCACATGTCAAATATAGGCCATGGCCTATAGCTTGCCTGCATTATGAATAGTCTTGAATATGACAAATTGGCTTATTCCTTTACTAACTGGAACTGAGACAAGGGCCAGTATGTCGTAAAACAAATGGAGAGGAGCACAATGTAGATGCTTTTGGTATCAGATTACATCTGTTCAAAACCTTGGAGTGGCAAAAAGATCAGTCGTAATCACAAAATAAACACAATAAAGTGCATTTTCTATTTCCTGCATCTCTTGCATACCCGAGTACTACAAAAAACTCCTTGTGGGAAACAGTAAACAAAATGGGCTGAATAATGTATACAAAAATAACATCTGTAGAATGATGTGTTGATACATCATGATGGGATCATCTCAGCAGGAGTGCACATTATTAAGCTGTACAATTCCACATATAATATTGCTCACACAGTTTACTGTTGCTCTGTGTTTGACACTAAGCTGCTATTGTGTTCAATAGATAGTATTCTGTGTCTTTGAGTGACACAGCGGGAGGCATCAAATGTGAGGGTACGACTGGCTGAGAAACGATGTTTGGTTTCCTTGCCTCCACGCTGTAGATGCGTGTGTCTGTGTGTGTGTGTGTGTGTGTGTGTGTGTGTGTGTGTGTGTGTGTGTGTGAGAGAGAGAATGAGAAAGATGCTTAGTTTTCTCAATTTCAACTGTACACCTGTGCCATGCTTGACTTGGATTTGAGAAAATCAACACATGTAAAAAAACAAGCTCAAATTTGAATGTCACATTAAAATATCAGTTGCAGTCTTGCAGATGTGGAAAAACATGCAGAGCTCAGTCACTGGAACACATTATTCAATGCACACATCAAGTTCAAGTTAGATTAGGTCAAACACACACACACTCACAGCTCACAGACATGAGGTAATGAAAAGAGCCCTGTGCAGTAATGTTTGAATGTGCTTGACTGCATCTCAGGCTGATCAGAGCAGATGGTAGTGTTGTAGTCAAGGCTGTCTAAGTGGAGGCCTCTACGTGCAGCATGTGCTTCAGACCAGCACGGCAACATTTTGAAAAACAGGATCCAAGACTAACACGTACACTTGATGACTTACAACTCTCAAGATACGTATATACTGTGTTCGGTATGCAGACAGAGGTATGAATGGATTTGCCTTTTGTGCACTGATTTTGAGAATTAAAACATGTAATAAATATGTTTGACTGCTAGCCCATTTGCAGCCATGCATTCCTGTCGTGCATTTTGAAAGTTTGCATCACGATGATCGTAAACGGCATTGAAAAATAATTCTCCGGGCACATAATATGGCCGACATCTTCACATTAAAAGGTTGACGTCAGAGAAACACTGCCCATCATTGATGTAAACACAGAGTCCGCCTCCTCTCATCCCACCAGAGTCCTTTGCTCTGTCGTGTGCGCCGCCTGTCAAGTGCATCTTAACCCGGGATGCCACAGTGGAGCCAGGTCTCTGCAAAGATGTCAGCACAACAGTCAACCTCCTCCCATTGCTGGGTTAGCCTGAAGTATTCTGTCATCCATCTTATTTTCCTGCAACCAGACGTCAGCCATGAGGTGGGCTGGGTAGTGGAGTGGCCTCAGGTCCTAGCTGGGTCAGGTTGGCTTCCATCCCGCCTCTCCTCATTGGGCGTTCAACTCCACTCTCAGTGGCGTTTGGTCCGACTCAATCTTGGGACCCATCGACCCAAGCGGTGTAGCAGCGGATCTCCGGGCCAAGACTTTCATTTCTGTGATGCTCATTGTTTATAGTCGGGCAATTTGAGATGCGAGACTTTTGTTTGAGTTTAGAGACGACGTGTACGACCGCATAGTTTCACAAGTAGCCAGTTTACAAGCTAATTCTAAACCAATAAAAAGCTAAATCATCGTCAGACGATGGGTTCCGAGATTGCATTTCAGCCAATGCGTTCAGCCTTTTTTCCCTCTCCACACGGACTGTATACCTGCATTCAACCAAAGACTCCTCGAACGTGATTGGTCAATACAACAGGGTCTACAGACGGGAACCAGCACACTTCAGATACCAAAATCTGGTGCTGTTGAACAGATTATAGAGATTAGCTCCAGCTGGTCTGGTGGGGTGGTCGAGTGGGCGGTGGTTGTCAAAAGTGGCTACTGGATCACATGAAATCCAGTGAAACGGAGAGGCTTTGGTTCAAAGATTTTGGCGAGATTATACCATTCTAATATTTCTAAACCATGACTTGTTCTTATGAGCAGTTCTGACATACAGGACTTTATGTTGCCAATTTAAGTCATGAGCTGTATTCATGGGAAAATCACACAACAGATAAAAGAAAGGCTAAATGCTCCCTGATTACTGAATGTAACTGTAAGCTATATTTACTGTAAATGTATTATATGTCCAGTTTTATCCACTAATGTAAAACTCAGGTTGAGGTTGAGCCCTCTGAGTAGGGCTATATATATATATATATATATATATATATATATATATATATTAGTGCTGTCATATTAGCGCGTTATTAACGGCGTTAACGCAAACCAATTTTAACGCCGTCAATTTTATTAACGGCGTTAACGCATTTAAATTTTTCAATTTTTTTTTTTCCGCGAGCACCACGCCGGATGTAGCTCAACCGGAAGCAAAACAATAGGCACGCCGTTTGGGCTTGGAAGCTAGGCTAACGTTACGGTTTGAAATGAATGAATGGTGAGCACGATACGGCAAAATGAATGATATTCAGTGAACTGCGAACAGGTGCGCGTGCCAGAAGGGAGCGCGAGTGAACACATTGAACACAGCAGGAGAGAACGCAACGTTAGCCAGCTAGCTAAAGCTCTGGTGGAAAATTATTAGTTTATGCTGTGTTCACACCGGACGCGTCCGGTGTGAACACGGCATAACGCTACCGTTTTTGAGGAGGTAGATTTTGAGGTGAGGGGACTGACAAGGCAGAAGGTAAAGTGGTCCACCGTTCTATCAATAAGCAGACCTGCCAACCTGTACGCAATTTGCGTAGCGGATACGCATTTTGACGTCAAAGTACGCTGGTAAAAATTAGTCTAAAATTAATAATTGACCAGCACACATTATATGCAAAGCAATATAATGCATGACGAGTATTTAATGACTTATCAATATATAGGTTATATATCAAGGTTGGCAGGTCTGAATAAGGCTAAACTAGAAGTTAACACTAAAACAAACATTATTTTTGCAGAATGAGTGTGTTAGGGGAGAAGGATGCAGCCATTGTTAAACAGCTGGATGCTGGATTGAAATGCAGCTGGAACTGGTCGTGGCTAAAACTGGAAGGCAAGGTCTCAATAAAAGGGAAAGAGGTGTCCTTTCATCTAGGAGATGTATTCTCCAAAATCAACAGGCAGGGATTCACCAGATGCATTCTCTGCATCAAAGATATAAATGATGCTAACAAAGGCAGCCATGCTCTCCCTTACCACATTGTGCCTCATATACTGTAAATGTTAGACCCAGTGACAGGCTGGCATGAAATGGCTTGCATAATACTTAGTAAGGAGGCCATAATCATTTTTGACTCATGGCTGAAGTTAAGTTTCTCCAGCTCTCCCCAGGTTGGCAAAAAAAGCATCTAAAAAGGCATCAGATTGATGCTTTAAAATATGGAATATTTAAATTTTTCTTACGGGGGAGCATGCCCCCGGACCCTCCTAGAGGGGTAATATCCTTCTCACCTTTTTCACCCCTGACCCGTTTTCATGCCTGGTGCACTCTATAATTTTATTTTGTAAACCCTTGTTTACCTGAAATGTGCAGTGATTTTATTTTGTACCGCCCTGTTTGGCAGTTGTTTTTCAATAAAATAAAGCAAGCCAATCCACTTTTTCATGTTGATAAGAGCATTAAAATGCAAAAAAAAAAAATTGCGATTAATTGCGATTAATCGCGAGTTAACTATGACATAAATGCGATTAATCGCGATTAAATATTTTAATCGCTTGACAGCACTAATATATATATATATATATATATATATATATGCAAAAATGCAATCTTTGAAACCACAGTTAGCTTAAATGCGTCAGTTAAAGCTGCTTCTCGTTTTTGAATTTATCTCTATTGGAAATTAAAATTTGCTTCAGTGATTACTAATTCAAATTCATGCTAGACAAATGCAATCTTGTAGAACATCTGCAGAATCTTGGAGTGAAAAAATAACATAAAGTCAATAAAGTAAAGCAGGGAGACGTGGCATTAGTGAGGACAACAGTTCATCTCATCAACACCATTATGACTGCAGCACTACAAAAGTCACTTACCTGTACACTGCCTGAAATGTCAAACATAGACAAGACAGTGCTCCTGTCCCATTATAACCTGTGGAAATGACCAAGTACTGCCCCTGTGTATGCATGTGTGTGTGCATGCATCTGTATTTAAAGTTGTTACAGCCTTTATTGGTGATTTTGATGTATTTTGTGTGAGTCATTGTTAGACTCTGAGCTGTTTTCTGCTGAACAGAGGCAGGAAGGCAGGCAGGTAAGCCAATCTGTGCTGTGTTCTCATTAACCGCCTGTGGATGCACAGTGAGTGAGGGAAAAAGAAGAGGAGAGGGCTGCTGTAAGAGAGACAAAAAAAGGAGGGGGAAACAATGTGGAAGATTTTAGCTCCATACATGTCCCAATAAGGAAAAGAGGGAAAGGTTTGTCTTCTCTTCCAGTTGTGAGCCTTTGAGAGGAGGAAGGGCAGTAAACAACCTGTAAAGGGAGCTTTGCTGGTTAATCAGGATGTGTGTGTTTGTGTTGTGTGTGTTTGTGTGTGTGCATCGATTATCATGCGCAGACAGATATGAGCCTTTCTGACTGTGTGTGCAGTGCAGATGTGTGTAAATTGGCATGGCTATATGCACTGGTCTACCAGAGAGTGTGTGTGTGTGTGTGTGTGTGTGTGTGTGTGTGTGTGTGTGTGTGTGTGTGTGTGTGTGTGTGTGTGTGTGTGTGTGTGTGTGTGTGTGTGTGTGTGCGCGTGCGTGTATGCATCTCTGCCCATCTGTACGTCTTTATGGAGGGGAGTAATTGAGTGGTGGAGGACAGGGCTCAGCACCGCAGGGAGCCAGCTGGAGTTATTGAGGGATGAGCAGTCTGCCTCTGGGAGCCACATCTCTCTCTCTCTCTCTCTCTCTCTCTCTCTCTCTCTCTCTCTCTCTCTCTCTCTCTCTCAAAACAAGGCAACAGGGGCGGGGGTGGAGAGACTGAAAAATATTGGGAGGGACGGAAGGAGAGAGATACAGACAGAGTGAGTGAGTGAGTGTGAGAGAGAGAGAGAGACGAGAGAGGGGGAGATGAGCAACAAACCTCTCCGGGAGATGCATCTCCTGCACTCCCACAAAGCTGAAGGAGAGGAGTGGGGGTGGAAGGACGAAGGGAGGGATAGAGAGCAAGCCTCTGGGAGCTGCATCTACTCCTTTAGCACAATACACTTGGAGTAGGATGGGGGGGAGTATAAGCCCATGAACTTATTTTTTTTAAATTTTTTTATAGCTTCGACAGTGTGAGTTCCATAATTCATGGTCATAGATTTTCATAATCACAAAATGGGCTGATTTGAACTTTTTGGGGGAATTTTTTTTAAAGGTATTACATTTGAAATTCAGAGCATAAATAGTGGCTCCACGCGGTGATGGCTGAGAAAATAATTGTGTTTACTCGATTAATTTAACAAGTAGTGTGTTTCTTTCTTTCAATCATTTTATTTTATGTTTATACAAGTAACACATTACCTCAAACTAGACAACAACAAACAACAAATAACAAAATACGAACAATCAGACAAGGACAGAAAACATAGGACATAAATCAGACATAAATCATCATCTTGAACCTACTATAACAATTATATATTAATGAATGTTGTGCACATAAGCCCTCGGGGGTCCCTTGGATCCCATAGTTGCAACCTCACATTCTTACAAGTACAACAGAATTGCAGATCAGGAAACCTCATATTCTATCACAACAATTAAACCATATTAAACTAAATTAACTGTGAAGAATCCAAAAGGACAACGAGTGTAACCCAGATTGTAGGTGTAACCAATTTAAAGCCATAAACCAACCTCCACAATGCCGAGTAGGGATCGTAATTATCTGTAAACTCATATCTCATATTCATGGACTACTTACTGTATTACCTTTGTACAAGCCTTGTAAAAAACACACATGTCAAGTATTACATGCATATTATAAAGAAACAAAGGTTGAATATCGTGTAAACAATTTGATTGGCTGGAAAAATATATACTCAAACGAAGATTTTTAAGAACTCCAGTTTCTAAAGCATCTAAAAATGAAAGAAATTGCCCTTCTTTGTCTCCTCCCTAGACATGTAAAGAGTGCTTTTAGGCGCGACCTCTGCGCGCCGGTTGTGATTACGTAATTTTCTAGAGTATAAACTACGCTTTAGGCTTTGAAGGCTTAGATGACCCGAGATCTTCCCTGGTGATATGCATCCACTATCATTTTTATTACATCATTCACATCTATTTTAGGGTCAGTTTTCACCTCTTTCATAAAATAGTCTGCTATGTAAAGAAATCTTCTTTTCTCCAGACGGAATATCACCTTTAAGACTTGAAAGCTCATACATGTCCCATCTTTGAGAATGATATATAGAGCAACGGCACCTTGTTTGAACCTTAGGTCATGTACCCCTGTACCCCAGCTTCTTTCCCTCTCAAGCTTATATTTCCTTATCTTTTTATTCTTTCCAAAACAGGAACCGTGATGTTATTTTTTCCCCGGAGATGAATTTGTGATATCATCACAGGTAGAGTCTGGAAAAGATAGAACAGCTTTGGTCCAATATTCATCTTGACCACCTGGTATGTCGAATATTGTTCTATAACACTGTAGTTGTCTCTTGTTTATTGCAACGCCGAGGTATTTTGTAGTTTTGCAGTTCCATTTCAAGTTGCATGTATCCCTTATTATCTGAAATGGAGAGGGATTTGAATTTCAGTTTTTGCTATATTGATTTAATATCCTAAGGAGTGACCATAAACCATTTTTAGGGTTCCCTAAAAACAATAATATCATCTGCGAAGTCCAATAACGTGTCCTCCTGTCTCTATCACCTTCAGATTATTATTTTTGCCAAATTGCTTACACTAAAGATTGAATACAGAGGACAACGAGTGTAGGGCTCATACAACAGCCTTGTCTTGAAGCCCTTTCCAATCATATACTATTAGATAAATGTCCATTTACTTTCTTTCTGGCAGTTGGTTCTTTATATATTGTTCTAATGTTCTGGATTTAATAATCCTAATAATTATACTTTGTTGGTAGTAAATATACTCAATCTATACGCTTCTAGTCGTGCACCTTAAGTTCAAGGTTGTGTCAGGTGCTTGGATGCGCGTATACATGCATGCAGGTCTAATGAGAAAGACCGGACACAGTTAAATGACCACATAAGTATTGAGGTCTACAACTAAAACTCACACAGCATAAAGGTTTGACCTTTTAATTAGACTGCAATGTTTCTTATTTGTATGTACTACATCAGTGAAGGGTAAGTATACGATAACACATGGGAGGTGTGTGAAGTGATAAAAAGGTCAGGGAAGCTGTATTATGGATACACATGAGAAAGGAGAGAAAAGAGGGAGAACAAACCTTTGGACCAGAGGACAGTGGAGAGAGTCTGGAGGCATGGAGAGTCAGAGGAGACGGAGGATGGGTTAGAGCAGGAGGAAGGGAAAGAAAGATGAGGAGGTGTTCCTGCATGCTGTGTGAGGACGGGCGGTGTGACGTCATCCAGACGTTCCACCCACCACACACGCACATTTAGACACACTCAAACTTATAATGAGCTGGTTATGACAACATATACAACGAATAGGGAAAGACAAAGAGGCAGATGTGTTTGAGAAGTGACCATAGGTAGTTTAGTGGTCAGGGGTTTGGGTGAAGAAGCCATAGCTGATAAGTGTCTCTTTATATCCGACTGCAGCTGAGGTCTGATCAGATTGGAATCAGGATGCAGGGGCTATATAAAGCATACTGAGTACAGATGTGCCAGCTGTTGGTTACACTGTCTAATGGAGTCTGATGGGAAGAGGGCTCTCAGTGTATTTATGCCTGAGAGGATGTAACACTTGTCCTCAGAGAAAAAGTAGCCACATACTGGACTAAAGCTTTCAAAAATGTGCATCGCCGAATGATACCTTTTAAGAACCATACAATTAAAGCATTTCACAATTGTAGTACTGTGATAATATCATTTCTTTAGCATAATGTACGTTTGAGAGGTTTAAATTGTAATCACAATAATCATCATCACAGTAAATGGAATGAAATCAAGCTCGCATATAAGATGCTATGCATATAAGATGCTATGCATACATCGCAGCAATCATGCAGTGTCTCCTTGATGAGGGATTGTGTGGAGGGCTCTTGGATTACACCACGACAGACTGGCTGCTCTTGGATTCACAGATAACATTAGCACATGCACTTCAAGTTTAGCAGACCAAACGTGTCTTTGCAGTTCACTGGAGTCTTATGTGGCAAATGAGCCACGCTGTTGCTCAAACTGTGGAAAATGAGATACAGTCAGAGGCGACCAGCCTTGTTATACCATCCGCTGTGTAGGGCATGAAATGCTAAAGCCACAATGAAACATACAATGCATTAAGTTCACTGGGCTCTGAAAGGTACCGAAATATATTTGACAAACTAGACTGCGCGCACGTCCAGATAAATACCCCTCAACACAGAACCTGTGACACACATGCACAGTGCTGCACCACATTGAAAAATGGCATATGACATGTGAGAGAACCTGTGAAAGAAGCTATAATCTCCGCAGGCCTGGGTGAATCAGTGCTTAGGGATGGGGCCAGCTTTTCTCCCTAAAAGCCGGCCAGTAATTTAGGATCACATTTCGATCACTAATGTCAATTACCAGAACCCTGAGTACACAGCTTCATCATCGTCATCATAAATCACACTTCCTCCCGGGATAGAGGATTGTGCTGCTGGCAGAGTTCATGCAGTGCATTTGAACACATTAAGAAAAAGACTCAAACTTGAACACTTTTAACAGCCAAGTTATATCGATGGGCTTCTGAACAGACACTGTGCGTTTAACCTGAAAGATGCTGAGTCATGCGGCCTACTTTACGATATTGTGCTTGATAAGCCTGATGAAATTCCCTCATATCTTCACATTATTATGTTGAACTGCCTCTCTGAAACAGAATTAATCTGCATTGATGAAGTTGACAAAAGTGGAAGTGCACCTTATTTTGGTAAAACCACCTATTGTCAGGGATGTTGTGAAATATCTAACACCACATGATTACAACATTTCACAACATTACAGCAGTTCACAGGATAAATCTAAAAGTAAATTCAGTTTGTTTATTTTAGAATAAATTAAACTGAAAACAATATATATGAGACAATAAATAGTGAAACTGATGACCTAGCAAAACATTGTGGAGCAGAATCTTTAATCAAATGGCGTTTTATCGGCGTCATGTGAGTTTTGCAGTTGAGTCGCCCACATAAGGCTGATATGAGGTGCCGTATACACGCAGTTGACAGTAATTCTCTACACTTTCCCTTCATGAATAATCCGGCATTATGATCGGCGGGTCGGCAAGCTGTGGGCAAATCCACAAACAATATTTTCAAAACCCACACGCAATCATGCAATCACCGGGTTGAAGGAATATTTGTGTGGTGAACATGCACTGTATCTGCTTTGATGGACTGTGAAGAGTGATATGTGACAATTTAACAACACCTACACACCCACCGGCAGAGTGTAATGCACTTCAGGCTCCAGGGAGAAGCAGAGTCACTCCATTTATTAATGATATAATCTCATCTCCATATCAGTTAAAATCCAAAAAATGGATACGAGGTAGTGTGGGATGAGCCAGGGAAAAAATAAGTTCTTTAAAACCTCCTTTCACTTACTGGAAATGCTGTCGGTATCAAAGAGCTTTTTAAAACTGCAGGCATGTCTGTAAATCATACAGAGACGAGCAGAGCTGTTATAATTGCTTTGCAATGCCTGTGATGCCCCACCGCATTATCCATGTCATAGCTCATTGCTTTTTTATTGTTAAGTGCCTCGTAAAAACGGCATCAATACATGACCATTGATTTGTGCATGGCCGGGTAAGCTCCCCAGATGGTGAACATACATGATCCACACACACACACACACACACACACACACAGAGGAAAAAGAGTAAGCAGAGGCAGTCACAAGAGGATGCCAGCATCAGATCTGCCACATTGGCTCACTGAATAAATGGATGTGTCCAGATGGGCAAGAGAGACGGAGGAAGGAGAGACTGGAGGGATAGCGCTGAGGGACAAGCCCCTGTGCTGCTGGTGCTCACTTTGAAACGTAGCTTCTTGTCACAAGTGAACCAATGTGTGAGTGTGTATGCGTCAGTGTTTGCACTGTGGAGCATTGTCTGTATTAGCTCAGGCCCGCTTCCCACATCCTGGCTGGTGGCAACACAGTTACACCAAACACACACACACACACACACACACACACACACACACACACACACACACACACACACTACGCAGGCTTATCAGAGAGAGCAGAACACTCTTCTGATTAATAAGCTATGGCACTGCCGAGTCACAAGCCAAAAGAATCCGTAACCAAATCTGGTTAGCGCCCAGGTTGCAATCCCTCCAAAAAATTAAGAAAAAATAAACCAAACATTGGTTTTGCTCCTCCAAAATTGAAGATAATTTAAGTCCTGATAAGCTTTTGGGATCCCAGGAGCAGAACAGACCAGCCTAGTTTGGCCAAAACCAGTCTGTAAAAGTTGTGTTCCAAAATCAGCTCACCCAGAAACCCCTCCACTGCTCCCAGTCCTTTGTATCATCAAACCCTACAGGGGCTCGAGTGAGAATCTTAGCTATAACTCAATGTAATATTAATAGTTTTGTCTAAGAAAGGGCCAATTTCCTCCCCATAAAGGACTAGATGTTGTTCATTACCGTCAAAGAGCTGTCTTCATGACAGAGACATGTTCTTAACGGTATGCTAAGGTGCTCCAGTGATGGTGTGTGTGTGTGTGTGTGTGTGTGTGTGTGTGTGTGTGTGTGTGTGTGTGTGTGTGTGTGTGTGTGTGTGTGTGTGTGTGCACTCAGTGGAGGTTTATCTCCGACTATAGCTCATAGTTCTACATGTCTGGCGTTCCTCTGTGTCACATCATCGGCCGTCTAGCGCAATCAATCAAGAGAGCCCATTGTGCCTCACAAAAAGCCAATGAGCTGCATCAATAACTGAGCCTGCGCTCCCCACCCATGAATATTCCCCTAATGAAACAATCTCTTACCGCAACACAGGCCTGGAAGTCAGTGAGGGGAAGAAAAAAAGGAAAGAGGCTGCACAGCGACAGGAATGTCCGTACTTTGTCTATTTCTGTCTCTCAATGAGAATGACAAAACAGAAAATGGAACATTTGAAAGAAAGCAAGATACACATGCGCACATTGACCCATGTGCTGCTTTTTGTCCTTTTCCATGTAAGCTGATGCCGTTAACAAAAGGGCACTAGCTGACTGTAACTCGTTCATTCTAATACCCATCCCCCAAAGATGCAACAAGAGAAAGCGATGGGAGGAAATAATGGCCACATTCACTTCTTCAAAACATCACACACGGAAGAATCGCAGTAATGTCCTCCCTCAAGTAGCCTTCAATTCCATTAAAACAACATATCACTCCCCGGTCCCTATTAACCCAGGGAACCGGGCCATCCTCAGCTCGCACTAGCTGGAACACTTTGCACCGAAAACAGAGTGTTCATCACTTGGCCTCCCACTATTGCCATTAACTCTGTGCTAAGACCATTATTTAAACACTGAAAGCAGAGCGAGTAATTTGGAGTAACGCAGTGCCAGCTCTAACGTCTATTCTATAGCCGCAGCTGCAGTGTGTAGTCTGGAATCTGTCGAGGGGCCAGTAAGTGACGCTCCATTGAGCCTCCACAAACAACACAAGACAGAAACGAACCACTGAGGCAGGAGAAAAGGGGGAATGTTTTTCCTCCAGCAGAAAGAAGACAGACGACAAAGCATGAAAGAGGGGGGGAAGCGGAGAAAGAGACAATAGACAGGAGAATGGAGATGACAAATTTGAGGAAAAACAGAAAGGTTATGCTTATGATTTATTAAGGCATATGTGAGACAGAAGCACCAAGGAGGCAAATGCGTCATCAGCCAGGTGTTCTGAGTGAGAAATGCCATGCCTGGTTTTCTACCTTCCTATAGCAACACCAAAGATGCATGTGACCCTTAATCCATATCCTCTCCCCTCGCTGTGAGTCACATGGATACCCCCTACCTGGGCCTGTGTCTCTAACACAAACAAACACGTACACAGCACTGTGCGTTCCCTCCCCACCGAGCACATCAGCCACCTCAACAGCAACAGCAATATTTACAGCCAGGGAGGCCCGGGTTTCTCGTCACGAAGCCGACCTCCTCGGCACATACAGGGCTGTCGGTGACTTCAACCATCACCGGCAATCTGAGGGAGAGGACAGCTACTCTGGGCCCCGGCAGGAAGCGCGACGCTGGTGTGAATCTCGCGTCAGAGGCACTTCAATCCTCGGGAAACAATAACAGAGGCCTGGCCTTTGACGTCAGCGTGGTCGTAAAAAAGGCAGAATCAAGGGTAGAGATTAACAGGAGCTCTCTGAGGGGGGCAGACCATCTTCCTGTTGCTAGGAGGCACTGAGCATCTATCTTTTGATCGCTGAACGTCTTTAAAAGAGAGAAATATTTAGAGGGTAGAGAAAGACAGAAATAGAGTAAACTGATAATAGGCTGTTTTTCACTTTGACTTGTTGTTCATCTTATAATGTAAAGTGTGGCTGTTGATGGAAGTAACTGTCTATCGACACATTTGATGTATTTTTTGCTAACAATGGATAACGCTTCAAATTATGGCCCACAACGTACAGTATAATAATGCGGTTTAAATGGCCTATTCTAAACTGAACTCTGTGATAATAGAATAAGCATCGACAGTAGATGTTCGTACACGTACATTCTCACATTTTCACCTCATATCTAGTTCCCTTGTCCCTCTATATGTATCTGTACGTACTGTACTGGTACATTGAACGCTGTATGTTGCAGGGCCACAATCTAAAGCCATAAAATCTCATCACTCTTTAGTCACATAGTTCTAGTGGTTTATCAGGCAGTCGTGGAGTGAGATGTTATCTATTAAACTCCACGCTGGCGCATCGATGGGATTATCAGTGGTATCGGTATGTATGTCCATTTCTCTGACAGTGGACAAAACGGAAAATGTCAAAAGAAGGTCAGTGGATGTGCTTTAACCTCTCCGATACACGAAAATAATCTTCTTACGGTTAGAAATGGATCTACCAGCTCTGATAGTTTCATGATCACATTTAGTCATGCCATTTGCTCATCAAGGAAACAGCAAATTGTGAAGGAGTTGTGTGCAGTGAAATTATTAGACGCTGTGATAGATGGGAGCCCTACAGTGAGCCCCAATTAAACAGGGAACACTCGCCATGTCGGGCCAATGACGACACAAGTCAAACTGCATGTAGAAGGTGGAAGGTCAATGGGGCTGCCTGGTCAGCAGAGCTGTCTCGTGTCCGCTATCTAGGTGATCCACACATGTGGCTTTGTGTGCGCGAGAATGTGAGAAGGGTGGAAGCTGTTGGTTGTTTTATGATACACACAGTCTTTTGACACCTTAGCGGAAGCTGCTGACTCCCCAGTCAGGGCTTCACCCTTTGTGAGCAAAGAGAAATCCTGATTATACCAGAGGCTGTAAAGACTAGTAGCTCCTCCTCTTTAGCACACTTACTGAACAAACAGATGCACAGATGAACTTGTGTGTATGCAGGAGCAGAGGTTTTGCTATCGACATAAAGAGGACAGGCTTGGTGCAAAGGACAGCTTTACAAGGTTATCTTGATTAATTTGATTTCAGATGGGCCATGAGCTTAGATTGAGTAACATGTAGGCCTTGTAGCTCTCTTCCTATCTCCAGCTAACTGTGTCTGAAAACAATACTATATGCAAAGTAAAGGGAGTCATTAGACTTAAGTACTCAAGGTTCCATATTATTCTAAAACAATTCCTTGATTATTAGCCTGCTGATTGTTTGAAGCATGCCTGTACTTATAAAACACACAGCAGAGTATTTGTCCCTGCTGTTCTCCAGCAACCCTGTCTCCTTCAATTACCTCTCGGTATTAGTGAGTTATGTTAAATGGCAACTTTAAGTGCCAATGCAGAAGAAATACTGCGAGGGCTGCTTGCCTTTGGCACTTTTTTTTATTATTTAACCATGAATTTAATGTGAACCTTAAATAAGTGGCTCAATCATTTTGTTGACATGCAGGAAAACCTTACTAAAGTTCAATAAAACAAGGTTGGAATTTGAAATGTGCGGCGTCTTTGAACGTTTCATCTGATAAACTCTGACAGAAATTTGTATTTCCAAAGTACCGGTTTTCCCAAAACACATTTTGCTAATATGATGTTATAATTAATTCATGGGGGTGAAGTTGGCTGATATTCCCTGCTCTTTCTATTGGCAGGAGACCAAAAAGTTAATTTAGAAGAGAACAATTAATAACAATAATAAGTGTCTTGCTCAAGGAGACATGGGATCGAATCGGCTACCTTGTGATTACGGGGCGACCACCATGAGCTACAGCCGCCCCAAAAGAATTATAATAAAAAAATTTAAAATAAAAGTAAAATTACATATAAGATGAATGTCATTGGAAATTTCATTATGTTATAAAAATCCCAAAATGATGTCCATTAGCTAACTGGCCAATATGGTAATCTTTCCCTGTAGAATCACATGTTGCTCCCATCTGCTCTGCCCGTTAACAATGAAGGATTTTTCTTTTTAAAGCAAAGTTAAGAATAAAAGCTAAATAGCTTTTAATAGCATTGTCCCTGTGCCTATCAACAAACTATCTCTAAACCACACCATAACAGCCCAATTGTATGCAATTTTATCTGTATCTGTTTCTTATGGTCTTGTTGTTCTAGCTTTTTATTGGCAGTTTGATATACCAAAGTTGTAAATATTTTCTCATCTTTAAATACTACATGATTGTCTCCTGATGGAGCTATCAATACAAATAGTTATTACTGATTTACTCAATAGTTTTCCCATTGCCCGCTAAACATTTTTAACAAAGCTACCTCTTTGCACATAAGATGAGTATCTGGTATGATGTGAGGATGTTAAAGTGGGCGACTGACTTCCTTATTGATACCTGAGAGCAATTCCTATTTGAATTTCATCATGAAAAGAGTGAGCAATCTGCCTTGTATCTCTGTAAAGACCCATGGTTGTGCCCTCTGTACTCTAATGTGCATTCCATGTATGAAACACACACACCTTCACACACATAGAGAAACCCACATCCCCTAACAAACTGTTGTCCCCATCAATGAAACCCTCCTGCAGATCGGCAGACAACAAAACTGTGCAACTACTCACGTCAGCAATCAGTCGATTCGGATTTGCAGGGGAATATCTCTGCACAAACCCGCTGCTGATTTCAATAAGTAACTCAGTCGTGATTTATAGACTGAATCCCCCACAGGCAGCGTCTACAGCCAGCTCTAATGAAACACATTGGGTTGGATGTGATCTGAAGAGGCCAGATAGCTGTGCCATGTGGGAAAGAACATATGGATCACTGAGCTCCTCTCCAACATTCCTGAACAATCTGGACAGGACATTGAGCGTTTTAGCCCCACAAGGTCTACTCACCAGTTGCACTGCAGAGGCATCCAGCTGCTTGTTCCCAGCGGGATAAGCATCCTATCTGTCCTCTGGAAAAACAGGAAGAGACCTCTTGCACATAGCTACTGCGAGGTCATGTTTTGTAACTTTATCAGTTGGAGAATCGTTCTCATATTGTCTGCAGACATGATCTAATTTAAACTTTGAGAGCTCTGGTGGTTTATTCTACCAAAGCATAACTTTGTGATTGCATTGCATCTCTTTGCAACTCTTCAATTACTTCGATGACAACTAGTGTAACTCATTCCTTTAAAGAAAGATCAGCTTCACCTTTGTCTTCCTGACCCGTGACTCACTCTGTCCATATGCAAAAGAAAGCATTTGGATTAGCGGAACATGTTGAAGCTCACTGATTGTGAGATCATCTGAGTATATGTCATCAATTCCACTCGCACCATGGGAGCCTGAATGGACCTGCTTTATGTTACACAGCATACTGCAGAGCTTAAGTGATTAGCTACTATTAGAGCATTTTATAGAAGAGGAGAGGAGTGAACAGGAGGATTGCATTGGTAGTAATGGCATGAGGCATTGTATTTCAGACAACAATCATCATGCTATCAGCTTCCTTGTTATGAGGACTCCGAGTGGGCACATGTGGCATGCTGTCTATACACTGCCCTGAGCTGTAAAAGCTTACGTTCCTTTTCTATTTTCAGAGCAACAAATGCCTCTGTATCGCTCAGTAAATCAGGAGGATATGTAGTTGTATGTCAGGTTATCAGGGTTATCTGGCTCGTACTGCAAGTGTGTTCAACACATTGTCGTTATAGGCTTCAAAAATGATAAATCACAAAACCATTATGCTTTCGCAAGTTTGCCCATTCCTTTTTTTCTGCCGACTCCAGCAGATGTCACTCTAACCTGTGATCTCCAATAAAGTCATTGGAGCTGCAACTACCAACCAAACCTGACTGGGGCGGTCTGGGGCTGCAAGAGGTGGGGTCAGTCACTCAGTCACTCAGTCACTGCTCTGCCTTCACCATGGGGGAGTTCACTAGAGGTTCAACTCGGCCCAGCATAGCATGGTGAAACCCAGTCTGCCTGCCGCACTGTGGAGCACTCTGCTGAACCCACAGCCTCAGGGGGAGGAAATGCGCCCTTACCTCCTCTGTTTGAATGTGTGTGCTAAACTGCTTTAGCTCAGCATTTAAGCCAATCCAAGATAACGATCATTAATTCATTATTTGGTGGCTTTGGCGTGTGGACCTTGAGAGCATTCATCTCAAGGAAATGGAAGAGGAGAGACATTCTTTGTGCTAAAACAAGCGAGGCTTTTAGATTTCCCAGGGCATGCACGGCTTGTGCTGTTCAGCATGTCAGACAGGAAAGAAACAGTAGTGCATAGGCCTACAGCACTTGAGAAACCACTGACAGGCTGTGTTTCAAGGACACAACCTTTAGTTTGTTTTGCTGAGGAGTGAAGTTGAAGTGTGGGCGTAATTCTCTATTTGTCTCTGGACTTCGACTTCCCTGAACCCTGTCATTTCTAATCTTGGGGGCACAGCTGCTTTCATACAACTCTTATGCGCATGTCCAATGTTCTATAGGATGTCAATCTTATTTTATATTGATAGCAGGTTACATAAATTCCACAGCAGCTGTAGTTTCACAAACAGACAGGAATTTACATGTTCTGGACACAGTTTCTCTTTCTCTCTCTGTCATTCTGTGCATGCATGTGTGTACCTGTGCACGCAATGTGTGCCCATGTGTATTTGCACACATAATAACATTGCAAAAGAGACATAAAAACACCACCTTCAGCAGTGGAGTAAGTTGGATCAAAAGCACTCACTCTGCACACTGCATCTCGCCAACTGAAGGAAAAGTGCTACATCTTAAGTGGTTAATGTTCGTCCCACAATAGATGAGCTGAAACCTGATGGGTCTCTTCGAGGTACACCAGACATGGCAGGCACTCTGCTGGCAAATAAGGTTTATTGTAGCACAATACCGTGCTCAGAGAGAAAGAAAGAGCAAAGGAGGGGTTGCCTTTTTCCCGTTGTGTTATAAATCGTGCAATGCTGGGTTACATTTGAGTTAAAGAAAGAGAGAGTAGAAAACTAGTTCACTTTGAGAAGACTTTTTGCAGATATAGTGGTGTTGGTTTTGGTCAGTCCATGCTTCAACTTTAGATTTAAACCCCTAAATAATGTTCTTTTGTCTGACATTTCAAACTCCTGCTGGCATGCAGGTTCAATTTAATTTGCAGGGGTCGAAGCCAGATAGGTAAAACAGGGTTAAACAAACACGGAGGGTGCACAGTGTGCACAGCGAATACATATTGTGCATTGGGACAGAGGCCCATGAGCGCACAGATGGCATGTTCATTTGTGTTGTCTGCACTTTTTTTGCTGGCCCGTATTTAATTGGTTGGACAAAGGCTGTGATGGGACAGTGAGGTTATGTTCTTTGGGTCCCATCTCACAGAAATAATGGATTTCACGTGTGCTATTTTGGACATTCAATAGCTTAATGGAGCTTAATTGGTTCTGCTCTTCCATAAAGTTGGAGAACTTGCAAGAGAGAGAGTTTTGAAAAAAAGAAGGCAGTGGCCAAGATATCCTGACACAATGTAACACAACCACATCGTATATTAGACCTCCCTGCCCTATTAATGCCTTCATCTTTTAAATTCAATGCCTTCAGATTATAAAGCAGGCTCTCTGTCAAATTGAACTTGGACACAGAAGACGTTATACGACTGTTTTCACACACTGAGGGGTACTCCCCGGGATGATTTAACTGACCTTCATGTGTACAAATCAGTGGAATGGCTCTTTCATTTTAAAAGACACCAGTTATTAGCAATGTGTTTTGTCATTGAGTGGGACTTCCACAACATCATTCATGTTGTAATGAAGTCACATTTGGTCATGAAGTTTGACAAGCAAACGGTAGTTAAACTTTTTTTTTTTCTGGTCCACCAGCACCAGTGATGTGATTTAAACAGCATCTGACCTGCAGTGCCCATTAAAATCCAACTCAGACCATCGAAAGAGCAGTAACCCCCTTTAGCCGGTCTTGGCAGGTTTTTTTTGTCAGTGAGCTCAAGGCCGAAGTTATTTACTTTCCAGAAAGGCAAGACATGGAATACATTTATAAATTAATTACAGCATCCATAATGGAACAAAACACCCCTCAGTGTCACACAACCATCACTTTATTAAGGCAGAAGACAGAAAGGGATTCACATGTGAATGACACTACATGTACTGCAGATAGATGGCATCTGGAGGAAAAAGAAGAAAATCAGGATGTGAAGCAAAGAAACCAGAAAAAACCCAGACAGAGCTTTTTGTACTTGATGTATCAACATTTTTAAGGATGACTCTAATGATTGTGATGACTCAGCTATTATATTCAAAGTGCATTAGTCATAGCATGTAACATATCGAAGAAGCAAACCTCTCACTACTTGAAATGAAGACGGTAAGTGATACTTTCTTCTCCAGGTTACATCTCTTTGGGCTCTGCTACAACCCTGTTTCATGCAGATTAGTTGATTGTTTTCCAAGGCAACCACTCTATCATTTGTTCCAGCATTTATGTCAACGGCTTGGTGGAGCTCTCACCGTTCCCCTCCACTGTGACCCAGGAGGCCGTGTCCGTCCCCTTCTCAGTAACGTTGTGACAGTGATAAACCACTCAGAAGACCGTCGCAGGCTGAGCCGTAGAAAGAACAAGCAGCGCAGAGAGAGACAAGACAGGACGTTGCGACACAAGGAGAATGTTTTGAGACGCATATTGCTGAACACTCAAAATATAGAAAGAGAAGCTAGTGCTCGTGCTCTAGATTTTATAAGGCATGACACATTGCTTGATTGTTGAAATACAGAACTGCATGCATTGATGCGTGTGCAGCATATGGGACAATCATTTACAGCTTTGGGTTGTAATTCATGCGACTTGTTTGTTGTTAAAGAAATGCCGTAGCTCAATCAAAAAGGTACTCAACGCCAAAATCATTGTCAGACAAATCTAAATTCTGTTTACTCTGCTGAGATGCTTGGTTAAACCACCAGTCTCACAGGCAGGAAAAACATTGCACTCAAACATAACAACAAAAACCACAAAAAGGCTTTTGCACAAAGGAAAACACAGCGTTTGTGTCGGAGCGGTGTCAGTCATTTAACAGCTCAGGTAGGCATGTTTTTATTGCCACAGTTGTATTTTCTCTTGGTGTTTTAGGTGGTTTCACAGACACTCTGGCATATGGTACCTTTTTACTGAATTCATTATGTCGCCTCATTGTCATCGAGTACTCAAGTCTTGTAATGTTAAGCTGAGATCACTGTAACACAACTACTCAACCATCTGCATGGAAGAATACAAGGTCGATAACATGCAGACATCAATCAAAGTTTCTAAAAGTTTTTAGGGCTCCAGTGTTCGTGGGTGGATGTTTTATGACCTACAGTAATTACCTCTGAAAATCATTAACAAATGTTACTCATGCATGCCATTTTTTGATGTTACACATAAACAGATTGGTTGGGCCATGTACCGAACAGGAATTTTGTAGTTTGTTATTCAGGCGTGGTTTTTTCCCCCCCTTTAAACTAGCCGGGTAAAAGTGATTTTCCCATGGAAATGTCAATTTAGAAGTCAATGATATCGTCCATGTCAGCGAACCAAGAAACAACCCCTGATTATAACATGTATGAGGTAATAATTGGGCCTGCGGGACCAGCCAGTTGAGTACAGCACTTAGGTCTGAATCAGCACAGAGGCTATTTCGGTGCTAGGCAAGAGGTTAGAGGTCAATAACAACTGAGCATGTTTTCCACAACTGCAGGAGGGGCAGAGTGAAAACACATGATGTTTGGGTTCCTTGACTTCCCCTAAACCGGATTTTCAAAGGAGTACACATGCGGTCCAAATAAACATAAATGAGAGATGTGAAGAGATATTTATTTATGTAGGACCACCTACATAACTCACTTTTGGATATAAGATACACCTGAACAAGTACGAGGCAACAAGAGATAATGAAAGAGTGGTGGCCAACAGTATATGAAGCTCAAGTAAAGGTTGTGTAATAAGAGAGCTGAAATATTTATCTTCATATTGTGTTTGAAGTCCCATGAAAGTTCAGGCATCTTTTTGTGTACCCTAGACACAACCACACACTTAGCAGACTTAGCTTCTGTTTAAACTCAGGCCATGTGGTAAAGTGTGTGCGTCCTCTAATTCTGAAGCAGCCTGTGGCATAGGCGGTACAGGTGCCATTAATCCACATGAGAATGAGGAGAGAAATCAAATTCACAATTTATAACTTTTACAATGTTTTACTAACACATTTCTAATACTATTATTTCAAAAATATGACCCCAAAAAAGCCCACAACGACATTACTACGTAACCTAATAAATAGGCCCTATATTTTCTTGGCATCACCCCGACACATCATGGCTGCGATGCAAAGGGCACCAGCTAAAATCTTGCCATGGGCGCCAAATCGCTCAGAGCCGGTACACCATCACCATAACACAAACAGGAGCATCCAAAACGCAGCAGAAGTCAGTCAATATATTCTGTAAGTCTCTATGATTACAGTGGTTTTAATTCTATCGGCCTGGTATATCTTTGGTACCTGTTTATAGTCAATTATAACCCTTGCACTGAATGTGTAAAATGTGCACTTTTCTTTTTGGTGCATTGTACAGATAGGTGGCACAGGAAAGAGGCACAGGATAATAGTGAGAGAGTTTGTCGAACTAGTTAGTATTAGTGGGAGCCTTATTATAATTGCAAATCCTGCACTGCTGGCAGTAACACGAATGTGACTTTATTCTTACAATCTAATAATACATATGTAACTTGTATTAACCTTTAGTTATTAAGAAATCCTCAGTAGTATCTCGGGCTAGCATTTACAGCCACTCTCCCACTGCTTAATAATCATTATTATACCTGATTTATTGTTGAGTAGTAGTATTCACATGCACCATATCAACCTGTTTGTTATTGTCACTCACTGGGATTTGTAGTTCTGGCCTGTGACTCATATTTGTCCTACAAGGTGACCTTGGGGGAAGGGAGATGCATTAATCCATTGTAATTGCTGCTGACCATCTGTCTGTCTGTCAGTCTGTTTATTCAACATATCATCATCTGTTGGTCTGTCACACACAATGTCTTCAATAGCCATGACTGGATTCTAATGAAGCTTCAGGGCAAGATTGCTATATTCAGACTTTTTTTTTTTTTAATTACACCACTTGGCCCAAGTCATAGCATGGGTTTCAATACCTGTTGCACACCGTGTTGACTATATCATTATTTACCCTCATGGAGACATTTTAGAGTTAAAGTCTTAGTTTGGGAAAGCAACACAAGCAGTCAGAAATCTTTTATAGAAGTCCCCAGTTGCACATAAACTCTTCTTGTTGGGAAGTGAAAGGTGAAATCATATTTGTAAGTTATTTCCCAAATAGTTGGGAAATGCTTTTTGCAGAACTACTTCCTTGTTAAACCTCGCCCTTGAGTTAACGCAGTATTGCAATGAATGACTATAATGAACATTTTGAGTATTTTGACATATTTTTGTATCTCCAAATACGTTGTTTAAATATTTTAAACAGTGCAAAGCTGTGTCACCACATTGAGAATCCTTACAATTAACCTCACGGGGAAAATATTATTGATAAGAATGAATAGTAAATATAAAACTGGACCATAGATCTTTTAAATGATGGATTTGAAAGGCTTGGATTTTTAGGAAACTTAGGAGAAAGGGAGAATAATATATATCTCACTGCTCCAATGTGCCTTTTTATAATTGTACTAAAAGGCCTAAGGGAGGCACAATAGCTGCAACATTGATTTGGCCATACCACAGATACACAATAAACCAGATGTTTCTATACTGAATGATTTGTATAATTTCTCTATTTCTGGGTTTTCAAATGTGCTGATTCTCCCGAGGAGGGCCCTGTATAGTGTTTAAATGCCTTTATACCGCGCACTTCCTTACAAGAAAGACGTTCCCTGCTGTAAAACCAGCAATCAAAAAGCCAAGTTAGCATTTTTCCTTATTGTCCAAATCCACACGACAACCCTGCACAACATGTTGGTCTGTTTATGACTCAATGCAACGGGCAATTAAAACCTATACAATTATAATAATGAACCGGTAAACAATTTAGAATAATACTATATAAAGAAACGGTACCGCACTGTAAGACAGTTTGGGAATAATTATCAACATATTGTTTTGTATTGTATTCTGTATATCCAGTATCTTCTCCATCATGCATAAGCTGCCACGCTGTATTTTCAATGTGTTCTCAGTATTGAGCAGTTCACCAGAACATGGTAAGCAGTTGTTCCCTTTAGGAACATGCTCATGGCTTTTGTTGAGGAAGTAGCATGAATAAACAATGCACTGCTGATGGGAGCGTTGCATTACTTGGGTGTTTAAAGGTCAAACAAATACAGGTCTGCACACCCTGTGGGCTTAAGACCTGATTTTATGTCCTGTCCTGCAGTTACATCACCACTCAAACCTGCAGTGGTCAGCTCTATGTGATGTGTGTGCAGGCTGAAGGCCCTGTGACATACTTAAACTGAATGAGTAATTGCACAACTCGTTGCAAAGCTGGATGGCTTAGAACATGCACATCATCTGCTGAAGATAGAGCAGCCCTGATTGTTTTTTCACAGTGAGACAATGTAACTTTTTGATTGAACGTATGATTATTCTGTCCAACAGCGGCGAGATCAAAGCACTTCTACAGAGACATGTATAGTTTTCAAATTTATTTTCAGCCTATAGTGCACTTTGGTTCTATAGGGTGAAATACAGTAGCTCTGCTCTACTGCTCTGCTATATTAACAACCTCCCACGTGTCGAAATCGACATGTCTAATTTAGAGGTTTTGGTGGGCATATTGCTGCGAGTGCATTTTGGGGTCTCTGGTAAATGACAGATTACTCACATTTGTGTGAGCCTATGTAATCCGATTCCGCTCCAATTCATTCTGTGCAAACCTCATGTCGTCATACTGTAGCATACTGTAGGAGCGCTTCAGCCTCGCGCAGGCATGACAAAACACCCGCAGAATCATCCAACCCAGATGCACTTTGCACGGCTGTGAATAATGTGGACATCTGTCACATCATGTTTAAATAACTATATCATGTAACAGTAAGTAGCCTGTTTACTTGATTTCAATTTATTTTTTCTTAAAGTATTATTAGCATTATCATAATTTGTATTATTGTATATTTTTTTATTAGTGGCAGTTATAGGTGTACTATCGCGTTACATCACGTTTTTTCTTTCTTCTTCAATATATGGCATCCAACGCAAAACATAAACAATCATATTTAACATTTCACAATAAAAAGGAGTATGGGAAAATAAATCTTCCTCCTCAAAATGAAAAAAAGAAGAACAAATAGCTTTATAACATACAGTATAAGTAGTAATAGTAGGCTAGGTAGGCCTAATCGTATTATTAGTGCTCTATAACGGTATTGCTGGTCTGTCATCTTATTTTTCATCTTTTTTTATCTACTTCTATTACATTATAATATTTAATATTCCTTTCGGCTTTCTTTTAAATATTGTTCTAATATGTATTTCTTCTCCTTGCAGTACGTGAATCACTTTGAACTGCCTCTGCGTTGAAAAAGTGTTAAAGGAAGAAAAAAAACCTGCCTTACTAAAAGCTCTTTTTATTCTCCTCTTTTCCCCCCTTTTTTAAAGGCTACAAATTGTTATTAATTATTACTAATAATGCGTCCTGTTCTCCCTCTGCAAATGATGATGATAACGACGACGGCACCCCCACTATCGTAGTATCTCCTCCTCGTCGCCTCCATCGACGCGCTCGTCGCTCGACTCGCTCACTGTACACCAAACTCGCTGCGCTCTGACCACTGCAACTTTTGCAGAGACTCCTCACTCCTCAGACATGTCGCACAATAGCTGAAGTAAAACCCGTCACCAGCGGCTCATCATCGGAGCCTCCCGGAACACACCGCAGGTGGCTTTTCGGATCGCAACAGCTTCGAGCTCCTCCGTCGCCGGCTGCCCTCGCGTCGGATCCTATACGTTTTGAAGAAGAAAAAACGCCTGGATATGAATTATGAGCGTTTCCCTCACTAATGAACTGGGCCAGTAATGCAGGAGACCGCGGCGGCGACTCTCTCATCAGTGTTTCAAGATGGCAGATTTTCATTGAGTTTTGAACAGAAATCTCGCTTTATTTTTTTGCCATGAATAACAGAAACCCTTGCACCGATGGCCCCTGTATACGAAGGTAAGCGGCTTTTGAGAATGTGATGTTTTTTTCCTCTTCTCCTCCTTCTGTCACTGAGCTACTGTATCAATTGCGATACGATTGAATTGCGGCTGATACGTAAAAAGAGATGCGTTGCACCTTCTCCTCTTTCTGTCAAAGACATATAAAACATAAGCTGCGGGCTATTTGCGTGTTATAATCTATAGCAGAAGTAGGTTGTCATATTGCCCGCAGCTCTGTGCATTAGTGCGGTTGGTCACAGTTAAAGAGTAAATACTCTGAGCCGGGTCCGTTCAAATAGCGCTGATAAAGCAGCAAACCCCCTCCGGAATAAGGTCAAAGACAAGCGTGTCCCACATAGCAGCCCGCCTGCATGTTGTGCATGTTGTGTTGTGTCCTCGTGTTTGTTCCCGGTACGGATGATAGAGATGATGGGATGAGAGAAGGTCGGAGACGGATCGGTGCGAGTCTCGCCTCTATCTCACTCCGGGTCTTCTATGTCCGATTATTCCACGCCGATCTTAACACCGACTGACTTTTAGGTCATCCAGTGCCTCTGTGAATTGATTCAAATGTTTGTTTTCGTTTTTTGTTTTTTTGTTTTTTCTTCCGGAAGCTTAGAATACAGCGTATATTCGCTATCGCTGCAGCACTGTCGCTGTGACTAATCCAATTGAGAGAACGCGACCGCATGCTTCTCTAAATTGTTTGCTGTCACACAGTTTTTTTTTCCTCTTTCAATCTGAGAGAGTTATTCACAGATAAACACGTGTGTTTGATTTGCAATGTCGTTGCAAGGTGGGTTATAAATGTTAAACAGTGCAAAGCGGCCCGTTGGGATCCGTGCATGATCGGGAGTCTGTGGATGTGGTACAACTGCAACTACACTAATAGTACCAATACGTTACATATATGATACATCAGGGGCGTTAGTATAACACGGTTTTATGTGTGATTTTGCTTTAATTTCTCTGTAATAATGTACTTAGTGACTGTAGCCTGTAGAGATGTTTTTTTCTCTCTCATGCAATAAGACGGATAACCTTTAATAGCATTTCCAAAGGAAACAGAGGTTCACATGATGATCAGAAGCTTATGCAAATTCAATTGCAGCACAAAGCAAATGATGACCCTTGATGTTTCCAATATTTATTTTCCAGCAGCCTCATGTTTGATATCCTCTTGTCTACTCGATAGTCCCTCTGCTGGTGTTAAAGGGAAGCCCTTCTCTTCTGTCCAAAACTACCATTGAGAAAAATAACTATTGAAAAGTAATACTACACGTATTCAAGTGACATTATAGAACGCTTTCATGCAAAAATGGGCTCTAATATGGATATTTGGGTTATATATTAGGCTCCTATAGACGATACACGATCATGAACATTGATGAGGTTGCTACAAACTACAACAATATTGTAGGGATTTCTCCTGAGGGGTGTTGAAGTTCCCAGGCATAGCCCAAGACGCCGGCGTTTCAACATGAAAAGGAAAGTTGAAATGAGACTCCTATGCAAAAGGTAATTAGTGTAAATTACATTCCCCGGCTTTTCCCCTTCGCCACAGAGAGGAGGAGAAGGGAAGAGAAAGAGGCGGCAGGGGGAATTAATTACCTTGCCTGTCCTCCTCAGTGTTGGAGGGGCCTGTTATGTAGAGCAGTCATGGAAATGACCCGAGCCAACGGGGGGAAAATAGGTTTGTGGGGGCCGGCAGCTATGGTACAGGGCGACTGCCCTTTTAGTACAGGGCGACTAATAACTTAAATCTATATGATAAATGATTTCCTTTCATGGTTTAAAGTTGAGCTTGTTGAGGAAAAAGACTGAGACGTTTGTTTGTGTTTGCTAAAGCTTAGAAGCTTGTAGTGGTCATTGTTGTGTCCTTTTTCCTTTTTTTTTTTTTTACGTGTTTGCCTTTGGTCCGTCTTGGCCCAGACAGAAAGCCATCAGGCGGGCTTGCTGGCAGGCCGGGCAGCGTCCTGAACACCCTGGGAACCTGGTCTCATAACCCAAACTGACACCTTGATGGATGTCTGATGAACGGAGCAGGTCCAGCAGCCCCCAGCTGTGGAAAAGCTAATATTAACACAGCGCCAAACCCTTCCGGCCCTCTTCCCTGGCTAGATATTGGTGTTGTGGTGTGCTCATGCCTGCGTGAGCATTTGTCTCTATCTGCGTACATGCGCACGTACACATGTGGCTTCGCCCATTTGTATGGCAGGCCTGCAAGAGGATTAGACAGCTGCGAAGCTGGGCACCAGGCAGGGAGGCGACTTCATTTGCAGATCTGCCTCTCACAGGTCAACCGGTACTATTCCAGAGAGGATTCATTCATTCACGCCTGGAAAAAACGGACAGAGTATGACTCAGAGGCTGCTGGTGATGATAGTGGTGACAGGCGTTACGACATCACAGGCAGATTAATGTTTTATCCATCGACACGGCCATTATGTCTTCATGCGACTTTGAATAACCTCATGGTTTCCAGGTACGGGGAATGTACCTTGGCTTGTTTGAGGGGAAGTTACTCCTCTGAGGACAGAAGGAGAGACTTTCTCAGCAACTGCCCTCAACTCTCTCCGTCCCGTCCCTCCTCCTCCTCTCCCCCTCACGCTTGTTTGGACCCGCTTGATTGATATCTTCCTCACAGGCTACGACCCAGGCTTAGGCTCCAAGGTTGCAGCTTTTTAAAACTCTGATTAGAATTGCAAGAATAGCCCCGGGGGCCTTTGGGGGCCGCGCCCGGTGGGTCTCCTGACTGTTATGACAAGCAGGGTGGTGTGTTTAGCTCTTCACCGTCCACAGCGGAGAAAGAGAGGCCTGGGGAGGGAGGTTAGCTAAACAGTTGAAAAGAGATGGGACGATATTTTAAATAGCGCACAGGAAAGAACAGTCATCCCTCAAATCCTGTACTGTAGGTGCAAATCCTTGTAGGTGCCATTGAGAGTGTTTATCTCTGTTTTTTTTTGCTGTCACTCAGCGGCCGTTTGGATCTGTTTGTTGACCTGATGCGTCACCCCATGACTTGTTTGAAAGGCGGTTTGCCCAGAAAGGGTTATGAAAATGGATAAGCTGTCTTTACAAGTATCGCTTTTGCATTATTCAAAGCTTCCTATCTGAAAAGGAAGATAAATCCAGTGTTCAGGGATTCTTTGTGCTATTGATTTGTTGAAGCATTTAGTAGAAGAAGCTGAAGCTTTGGAGGCAGATAGAATGTGAGTTTTGTGTGAGATGAGGTGTGCGGTGTGTGTGTGTGTGTGTGTGTGTGTGTGTGTGTGTGTGTGTGTGTGTGTGTGTGTGTGTGTGTGTAGCTCTCAGTTGAAGACAAGGGAATATGTGAGCTCTCTGATGTGCTGAAATAGTTCACAGGTGTGATCTGAAGGTTTTGGAAACAGATGAGGGGGGTGGATGTCAGCCTGAACTGAAATGACAGGTTAGTAGAGGCCAGTCGGACACAGGAGGCCCAGCCTTGAATACAAGCACAATACTTATTTCAACAGGCTCAACTTTTCATATAGTCTTTTTAGTACATTTCTCTGGAGTGACAGTGCCTCTAGTAACCCAGCACATCATTCTTCCGGCTCTTTTTTCTTCTTCTTTCTCTTAGCTTGGAGGAAATTCAATTGAGATGCAAGGGGACTTTGCAATTCTTCAGTCAGTAAGCCTCCTGTTTTAGTGCTTCTGCCATATGTTTCAGACCTCTCTCGGAAACAACTCTGAAAGCCGGGCTCCGCAACCCTTGAAGCGGGAGACCACATCAATTGCTGACATGAGTTGGTTTTTAGCGAAGGGGGAGGCTGGCTGGGATGGAGCCTCAACCCTGTCGACTGCTTACACAAGGCATTTCCGTGTTGGTTGTCATGCATGTGTGAAGGCCCTTTTTCTCCCTGCACTGTTGTTTCACACTGTGTATAGCCTCAGCTTGTGTGGAACAGCTGCCTTTGGCTCTGATTCCAGGCTCTGTTAAGTAAGGAAGCTAGTGTTTCAGGCATGTTAAAGTTGCTTTGCTCTCTGGCCTGTAATGTATACTTAGATTTAAGTTGCAAATATGTGATAGCTGCATTTAAAATGACAGCACGCAACTTTGTGAACCCTTTAATCACAATGTTGGCAGTTCGATCCCCAGCTCTGCATGTTGCTCAGGTTCCTTGACCGAGTCACTGACCCCAAAGTTGCTCCCCGGGCGCTTCACACCAGCTCCCTGCTCCTAAATGCTGCGGAGCAGTTAAATGCAGAGGTACAAATTCATACGTATGATGACTTAAGGTTTTGGATTTGCAGCATTTTGGAAACCTTGTTCTCATTGGTTGCCACATTACCTAGAAAACATGCCCGCCGTCTTGTATTTGAGGATCAGCGTAAGAGACAAAAATAGATGAGTGTCCCTCTTAAATCTCGATAACCTCCTCTTGCTAAAAGTAATGTAATAAGCACTCTACAGCAAGGATGAGAGTAGCATCTGCTAAAACATGCTGAGAGCCTCTGCACCTTATGACACATCCATTGCTTTGATCTGCAATGAGAGCCCCGGTTCAAACAAAGGTTCACTTTTACTGCTTCTCAACACAGCACAGGGTGAATGAGGCCTTTTGTTAACTTGGACCTGCTAAGCGATAATTACGCCGGGATTCCTTAAAGCATAAAGGGCACTTTATATGCTGAGGGTGTCACTTTTTTTTTATTTTTATGTATATATATATATAGACAGTATATATTTAAGTGAGTCATTTCACACAGTGCAGCACTCGCATGATCTGCATTATACTCGCATGCCATATATCGCTTGCTCACTTTGCAATCATTCGCCAATGAGGCCTACAATTCCCACCCCCACCCCGCACCGCGTTTCCCCTCCCCACCCCCACATTCATCTCTTATCTGTCCTTCCATCCCACTCTGTTTGTTGATAAGCCGAGAGGCCATTGGCCAGCACACATGGTGCCCATGTGACACTTCAGCAACAGCCTGATGGCCAGATTGGAAGCCCCATGAATGTGTGTGTGTGTAATCGGAGGCTGGTTTGAGAAGATGTCTAACTACTGTAGCTTTTTTGTTCTCCCTAATCATGACCCCCCCCCCCCCCCCCCCAAAAAAAAACAACTCCCCCGCCTCACTCTCACTCAGTCCCCCCCTGGTTGTCTTATTGCCATCACTAACCCCCCAAACCAAAACCACCAGCTTGTTTGTGGCACACATTGTCCCAGGTCTTAATCCTATTGTTTGTGATAGTGTCCCCCACCCCCTCACCCCCATACCAGTCCATCACACCCTCTGGAAGAGAACTGCTGGCTGTATTCCTCACCGGCTATTTTGGCCTTTCAACTTGACACGTCACCATGCACTCGCCAAGCTGGTAAAAAATTACAAATTGAACAAAGCCTAGAATGTGGTGCAAAGTCAACAGATGATGTAAGGTACTACAGCCGAATGGTGAGGGCAACCACCACACCCACAGCCTCTTCATTTAAACAAAAGATTCTAACCGTCTCTATTACACGAAGCTCGGAGTGAAAAATGGTTGGCCGTTTTTAATCAAGCCTTTCATAACGTCCACACTTGTCCTCCGAGTTAAGGAGACAGGGAGGGAGGGTGAGAATGGAACGTGTTTACCGCCAGACATGGAAATAAACTGTGAAGGACTGGATCATTAAGATTAGGGCTCATGAGGTTGGTGTTTTCTAGGGTGTATGCTCTCGTATTCATGGTCACAGACACAACTCTGCCATGTCCAGCCAACGTGGACTAAGTGCCGATGCCAGCCCCATCACCGCTCCTGGCTCCGGCCCCTCTCGGTCATGGAAGGGAAGCGGAGCGATGGGTGGCTGCTGGCGGCCCCTTCACAGATGGCTGCAGGTACAGCGCTACGCTTGGCTGATAACCAAAGGACTTCAAAGCTCAGTCGACTAGCACTCGGGCCCATTTCTTTCCAGAGCCAGGAGGCAAAAGGCACAGAACAGGGAAAGGAGGCAGCAGTTGATGAGGACCGGTGGTCAAAAGAGTCAACAGGCATGGAAATGAGCAGCTTTAGCCCTGCCCTTCTCCCCCGCTCTGCAGTATTTGCCCTCATGTTCTCACCTACAGTCATCTTCCACTTCTCATCTCCTTACCATTTCATTTTCTCTTTCTCTACATGCTGTATGATTCTCAATATTCTATTACTGGGAAAGTTGTTGTGGTGACACATCCCCATGCTAGCCAGAAATGGAAATAAAAAGTGGGGGTCACCGTTACCTTCCCGTCTTTTTTTCTTCATTTGGTTCAGACCGATCATTCTCTTATAGGAAGCCCGTATTCTCTGTGGAAAATCTGCCTCATGATATAGTAAACTAACAGACGAGCAGGAGGTGGAAGTGTGTCGAAATGTGTTGAGACGTCTAGGAATTATAGTCATGAAATGTAATAGAATTGTCTCTATATCTATTTGATATTCACAGAGAAAATGATTTCTTGGTTACCACTGAAGGCTGAATACCATCCTTTTATGAGCTTTTAAAGGATGATGTAGAGAGAGAGAGAGAGAGAGAGAGAGAGAGAGAGAGAGAGATGTTAAAAAGTCATTGATTCAATTACACTATCTTGTGGCTCCTCTAATACCACTCCAGTACTGGCATGAGACAATGCTGGATGTCCTAACTGCAAGACATATCTCCTCACAGCTGCATGAACATCTCTGAATACATTTAGTAACATTAAATTGGAGCATAGTGAAGGATTATGGTTGTTTAATGGCAGTTTGGACCTTTTAATTCGAAAATGCAATATTTAGAACGATTTGAAGAAATGGTTAGGCCTATTATTTTATTCTGAATTTCCAACTAAGGGCTTCTTTCAGCCATTGTATTGTAGTGCACATAAAGCTGAAGCATGCAATGTTTGCTTCGCTTTGAAGAACTTTAGTGCTCACTAAACAGAAACAATTGAGATATTTAGCCCTATTACTGAAAATGTTCCTCATAAACTCCTTGTGTATGAATGTTCTACTACTCATGCTAAACTTAACTAAACATCATTATTATTATAAATAGCATATTATTATTATAAATAACAGCACCTGTTTATGTTTCTGGGCCTAAGTGTGTTGCAGGATAAAAAACAGGCTGCACACCTTTTAGATCCACTTCAAAGCTTCAAAGCCCCAAGCACCACGACCAAGCAGCAGCTCAGCCCGGCAGCCTTTTGAACCGACCCCTCAAATCAGCCTGAGAGACAGACGCCCAATCCCAATGTCCCCCTCAAGCCTTTAGCCCGAACCCTCTGGGACCTAACTGACGTCACCTGGTAAATGGTCGAGTGGGAGAGGAGGTTACAAGGGGTTGAAATGGTATAAATACGAATGGGACAGCACTTTGCAGCAATACATCACGTTACAGTGAAAACACTAAAACATCTTATGTGCAATTGTGGGGTTTTATTTTATGTTTTTACTCCCTGATTGAATGTCTTCCAGGCTCTTGCCTTACAAGACGAGAGGTATTTGTCAAATATTCTATTCACTAGGTGTTTGTCAAAACAGCTTCAGTAAGCAAAGTGAAAAGGAAATGTTGATGAATAAACCAGGTGTGTGATAGTCTCTACTTGTATTCCTCTGAATCATGTCTTAAATGCTTAATGTTCACGTTTCTGTGTAAATGTAATATGCCAGGCTGAACACCCATATGCCTCTTTGTTTACCGTTTTGTTTCAGTCTCTGGGCTTCCCCTGGCAACCCTGTGTTTAACGTCACAACACTGTGCATTGTGGGTAATTCCATGAGGCAAAGTGCAGAAATGCGGTCTTACGGAAAGTGTGCATAAAGGGCTCAAAATGTCTTAGAAATCCCTCAACGAGCTCAACAATTTGACAGTGGGACAGCCCCTCATGGACTTTGTGGGAACTCAAAGGTCTGTGAGTCTGTGAGTGTGGACTTTGGGACTGGGCTGGAGGGTGATAATGGCAGAGAGACAGGGAGTGACAGGGATTGAACAAGTAAAGGAGAGAGGCAGTGGAGCTGGTGTGGGGTGATGAATACCCTCTTGTGGGGGCCCATGGGCCTCAGGGGCACTGACAGAGGTCAGGGGAGCTCGAGGGGCGGGATGGTGAGGAGGTGTGGGGGGTCAGTGGTCTAAAGAAGGATTTCGGAGGTTGTGCTGCGGTTATATCTCACCCCTTGTCTCCTTTAACCTGTCTCCTCCTTACATCTGCGATCAACGGCCTCCTGCGAAGCGCCCACCCCTCGGGCTCCCGTGACGGAGCCCAGCAGCTGCTAACACACACAAACATGCTCCCACCCCTCCATCACTTTTAGAGAAGTTGGCCCGGAAAAAGGCCAAAAGTTGACCTTTAGCTATGTGGACCTTTTCGCTTTCCTTTACTGCTCCAGAGGGGTCCAGGCCTGGAAAGTTATTTTATTTTATTCTCATTGGGTCTCTGTGAGACAGAGACAGCGTGTGAGGAGGAGTTCTGCATTTTTAAGCATTAAACATAAAGACACAAACATGGCAGCGTTAAGTGGCATCCATCGCAGTAACATAAACCTCATTCAGATCCTTTCAACATTTTTAATAGCTTGGACAAAAACATACCCGGGCTAACGCACCACTAGCATTTATATTTGTATTCACAGTAAAGCATCTTAAAGGGTGATGAATCATTATTTACTGGCTTCCCACAGGTCATCCTGTCCATCTGTTAAAACCCCTCTCAGCTACTCAGCTGGGAGGTTAGAAACAGCTCAGACCACAGGAACAATCCCAAACTGGCAAGTTCTTATCGTAGATGGGTCTTGTTTTATGTAATTAACTAAACAAAGTGTGTCATATCATAATGATTAGGACAAACAACTCTTCTTATCCTCGCGTTTACCTTTTATACAAGCCAATTAAAAATGTGTCCTCCTCATATTCTCAGTGTGTGGGTGTTAAACTGACAGAATAGCCATTTCCTGCCTGGTTTTGGCTGCTATTTGCGACTGCGAGGACACTGTAAATATAATCGGTTAAAGCCATGATTTTCACGCTGAATCAGACGCAGAGGGCTGAGTTGGCTCGCCATATTTATTACCTCAGCTCTGTGGCCAAAAAGACTCAACCCCCATGTTTACGACACACTGTCAGTTGGATTAGGGACACATATGCTTTGCTAAATTGGTATGTGAGCATGTGTTTGTGTGTGTGTGCTATAATCTTTGAAAAGCTGTTTGAATATATAGCACGGTGGGCCTCCTTACTTTGTCAAAGACAGAACGAGAGGAGCTGCAGAACGAGAGAGGGTTAAAAAGAAGATGATGAAGAGAGATTAGGAGATTAGAACAATTTGTCAAGCGTGTATATGGATGAGTCACCTGCAGTATGAAGGGAGGAGTGCATGTTGAGCATTTTAGAGGGAGAAAAAAAAAGCATCTGTAGTCTAAATTAGTCTGATCTGTGGCCTTAATAAGCCCTGAGCAGCAGCCTCACACACCCCACTGAAATACCACACAGTCCTGTCGCCTGGGGAGGCATGTGCACCATCTCCAGCTTGTATTTGATAGCATTGGGAGGTGCAGTACTGTGGGGGAGACAGGAGAGCAGAAGGCCAACCGCATGTGGGGGTTATAAAGAGCTCTGATGTGAAAGGGATAGAAGTTGCCGGTTTCCTCCTCTGTCTGCCGTCTATGAGGCAGTAAAATGTTGGCTTCGCGCTCCTGCGTCAGCACTAATCATTATCAAACACACTCACTGGCCTGTGTGCCACAACTTGTCATTCAAAAACACCCTGAGCCATCCTGGTTTCAAGCTGACAATTTAGAAGTAACGGAGAGCAGAAAGTAACAGTCAGGCATTGGTAGCTGTTTACCAGCTGTGCATAAAACAAACAAGGAAACAATAAGAAATCTGCAAAGCATTTTCTTTTATGAATATAGTAACTCTCGACTAAAGTAGCAGTTTGTTGTTTGATTGTGTTTTTTTTTGGAATTACAGGAAGTGGTGGGCCTGCCCGTATGTGATTGGTTCCCAGGTGCCCGGTCAGGTTGGACTGGTTCCTCTGTTCCAGCTCTTCGCAGGGTTCGAAGGGGTGGGCATAAATTTGCGCGTGTGTGTGTGTGTGATTTGGGGTGGTGGTTTTATGCATGTTGTTACAACACAGCTATGATTTTAAAGCTTTGACAAATAGTGGAGGAAGTCCTAAGAGGCACTAATAGTCATTAAGTTACACACTGAAGAAATGCTCAAAAATCCTGGGAGGTGGTGCGAGGAATAATATCCGGAGTCCAAAAAGAGTTAAACTAATAATGGTTTAATAAAAGAAAGATAGACAGACAGCTTATGCTTCGATTGAGCTCTTTTGCTCCACAGCGAACTCCACGGGCACGCAGGTCCGATTCACTCGCTTAGCAGCTGGAAAAGAGGACGTTTTCTCTTCATGCAGTTAATTTCTATCTCCCAGTCATGGAGCCTAGAGCCCTTCCTATTGGTTAAAAGTCCCGTTTTTCACACTTCTAATCCAGCTACACTCATTCATTGGCCGCAGTGGCGGAGCTCGTCTTCTTCTCCTTCTTCTGACCGGTAAAGTCTCAAAAGTCAATGTTCAACTCCGCCACCTCAGGCGAACAAGAGAACTACAATTCCTTAAAAGCGGCAGTACCTGCAGCACGCAGCATGCAATCTCCTAACATTCATTCACACATTAATCATTTTACAGTAAATAAAAGTGACCTACATATGCATACAATTACACATTCTTAATAATAATAATATCCCTTATTAATTATCATATTTCATGCATTGTAATGTACACATAAACAATTCTTTATTTTACACTGTGCAAAGTCTAAATGTGACAAACTAAGCTCTAAAAATCCTACAACACACACATGCACATGTGGAGTCTGAAACATGCAGAGGTGCATGTCTGTGTGAGTACACGCCTCCAGTCACGTGCACAAACATCTGCACACATGCAGAGAGCTGTGTGTGCAGTGTTGGGTGCCTGCCTGGTGGAGCAGGACAGGCCTTATTGCAGCTGTATATGTTTCTGAACATTAATGCAGAAGCAGACCCCCTAGTTCAAGAACACACCCAAAAGTGTGGTTGCTCCATGGAACAAGGCAGGGCTTCCTCCAACTGGCATCTTTCCCTGCGACTGTCTCAGTCTTTGCCTGCAGTTTTTCATGTCTGCTGCTGTTTGACTTTTCTTACTTTGCACTCCAAATCAATAGTTTACCAACTGCAAATACTGCTCCAAAAATGTAGTCGAGAGAGAAGACTGTTAACTCACTCGACAATTTGGATTTGATAATCATTTAAGTGGGGTTGTAACAAATCTAAACCGCACAAATATTAGGCAAAGCATGCACAAGTAACTAGGGATCACACAAAATGGAACTCGTGGTGGATTTTCTTCTTTTTTTAATTCCTTTGTTTTTGTATTTTGGTCAGAGACTATAATCATATGTGTCTAGAGAGAGGTTAGATCTTTTAGAGATAAAATCTCGGCAAACCTCATTCTACTTCAGCCTGACAGGAACCTAGGCTCCCAGTGTTTGTGTTTGCAGGCATGTGTGTCCACGTTTGAACATCAGCCTCATTGTATTTAATTTTGTATTTTGGCTTTTGTCCTTCACTCGCTAAAGCGCTGTCCTTTCAAAACCTCAGGTTGCGGCACATTGCGAGGGCAGCAAACAAGGCCGCCATTCACATTCACACTAAAAAACTCATACTTTGTCTGCACGCTGTAGCGCAACACAGTCGGCACGCAACTAAATCCATACTGCACTGGCCCCTCTCAAATCAATTTGCCATTGTACAGTGTTTTCTTCCCACATTGTACTCATCTGCATGTCCTCCCCCATTGCTGTCTGTGTTGGGTTACTGTTCCTTGCCTGCAGTTCTCATATGTTGATCTCATTATAGTACATTGTGTCCAGCTGTCATTGTTGCTCCTAATGACATAAGAGGAAGTGTGGTGTGGTGGGGTGTTTCTCGCTGTGTGTACACGATAAGCATTCTGGAGAACGGCTGCTTATCAGGTGTGTGTCCCTGCATGGCCCTGCAGCGTTGCAACGGTAGTCAAAGCTGTGGATGTCAACGGTAGTGCAGTCGAGCCACGAGTTAACAGGTGCAACCATTAGTTTTATGGTCGGTCACGTTTTCACCGTCTTCTCATTTTTATGCCGCCACACACAAGAACTCCGCACAGAACAAATAGTTTTTCTGATCCACATTCTGCTGCAGCAAGGGCATTTATTTCAAGGCCTATTTCTATCCGTCTCTCTTTCTTTTCTTTCTTTCTTTCTCGGTGGGGAGGAAGTTGGGTGCTGTGCTTTGTATACTTGCTGCACTCGTGATTTGATTAATAAGAAATCCAGCTCAAGCAGAGCCACTCTGCTGCCCCTTCCTCCTCCTCCTCCTCCTCCTCCTCCTCCTCCTCCTCCTCCTCCTCCTCCTTCTCCTCCTCCTCCCCGTCTCCCGCTCCTCTCCTCTCCTCCACCCAGTGCTTTGGTTCACCGCCTGGTTAGGCTGACCTGGCATTATAAACAAGGCAAATGTTTTTCTCACTCCAGCCGTTTTATGACCACACTTACAGCGTTAATGGCAGCCTCCTTATCTACCGACAGTTACCCAGGGGAACCAGCTTTAGCAGCTTTACTTTAGATTAGAAATGTTAATATTTCTCAACCACCACCCCAACGGATGTGAACGTGTGTGGCCGCATGCGCCTCTTTGTATCGGTGTTCCTGTGTGCTTGTCTCTCATTGCTGATGTATCTATGCATGGACATTTGAACAAGTGCTGGCCGAACATGTTATCTCACAGCTAACACAACATGCTGTATCTTTGGCTGCTTGCGTCCAGGAAGGGGAGAGTTTAGGGAGTGTCACGTTTACAGCAGGCATGTTGCCGATTTTACGAGCTGAGAAGCCCTGTATGTGTCTGTCAAACGGCCTTCACATTTTCCTCTTACGCTGTCGATATGAGAGATGGATATTTCCCCTTCTTTTGTGTGTTTGTAAGAGAGCCGAGAGACACGGCGTGCCCATTCCAACTGGTCAAATACTGTGGTCAGGAAGAGTATAAAAGCTGATGGAGCAGCAGCCTGCATGGCAGTATCTCCCTGTGAGCTGGTCTGATGCATTATTCTATAAATAAGCAGAGATGAGAGAGCTAAAAAGGCAGACAGGATGGTAAATAGTGGTGGGGGTGAGAGAAAGGGAGAAGCTCCAGCTCCCCTATGAGGGCAGAGCTCAGTCAGGGGGCAGCAACTCCGTGTGGACAATGTGTTCCTCTCCGGTGGTGAGTTCACTGTTGTGTTTAACCCCGGAGACACTGTCCCAGTTTGTCATCTAGTTGTTTCATTGGTTTATCTATATATGTAGATGCATGTTACAGATGGGTGACACTGAATGCTTTGAGCACTAAATAGATTTGAGTCATATGCTCTGGCCTTTGCAGTCAACCCAGCTGCACAGCTATTGGAGAGTTTGGACCGACATGTTCATCAAACTTCCAAAAGAGGGAATATCCTTTGGAAGTTTCATGTTTTTTCAGAGGATTTCCTTAGAGAATCTATACCAGGGTGAATTTAAGCTGTTCTGTTGGCTCAACACTTTACTAAGACACTTTATGGCGGTCTTTGTCTTCCATATATGTGTCAGGGTGTTCATAAAAGCGATGGAGGTGCGGCAAGTATAGTGCTCCAACACCAAAACAGCAGCGAAGGGTGAGATAATGCTTTGTCTAGACAGTCAGAAGTCATTTCATTAGCCAGCAATTTGGGCCTCCCCCTCCCTCACCTTCCAGTCCTGCAGACACTTGGATGTCCAGTAAAGAGACAGGGTCATCAGAGCGTCTCGGTCTGTGTCGGTAGCCATTAGGCCTCAGGAAGTAGTCCAAATATATCCAGGCCAGGGATCATCGACCAGACAGACCTGACTAGGTGATGGCAGAGGGATATATTTAAAATTATAAACCTGATTTTCTTTGTATTTATTTTGATCTCAACCTTAAATCGTTTTAAGTAATGATTTATAAAAAGCACAGACCTTTGAGAAGAGGCCTGGTTGCGTTGAATGATAAGCAGGTTTTGAATTAAAAGACTATTTGTAATTACAAAGGACTCTCCGGTAGGTTTGGTGGTGTCTAAAGGCGTCCTCATCAATACTCTCTGTCATGTTGTCAGCGGAGTATAAATGACGAGTTTAATAAAAGAGAGCAAACAGAAGCAGGTCACAGGCTAGAATGTGAGGGCCACTCATGGCCCCGCTCTCCACGCTCTGTTCTCCTTCCCTCCCTTTTCAGTCCATCTCTCGCCCTCGGATGGCATGCAGAACGGCCCTGATCCTCCCAAAAAGAAGATTAACAAAGCCCTGACAGAGAAGTAATCTCTCTGAAAACATTGACTCCTACCATTTCAACACGCTGCCTCTAAACATTGGAAAATGCCGCTCTGGTATGCTTAATTGCAGTATGCGGGACACACAGCGTGCCTTTAGGTATGCTAAATGGAAAGCCTCGGCTACTGAAGGCATTCCAACATTGTAAATGTGCAACAATGGACCTTTACAATTTTACACTTGGCAGGTTCAGAAATTCAAATAAACTTCAAGAGGACTATTTCAAGGGAAGGTGTTGTTCCTAACAATAGTAAAGTGGGTTTGGTTGTTTATATTCTAGATCATAAATATGTTTGAACTTCAGTTTGGATGAAGAGTGATTCATGAGGACCGGAGCGGCTTTCCCAATGAAGTATAATTGGTCACATTGTTGTCTGTGTATGTTGTCGTGAGATAAAGTTCCAGGCATTTGACCTGCTACTTTTGGTCTATTTAATGACTTATCTGGGTTCCGCACAGGGCTCTAAACTGTGACACTGTTTGTGCAGCCTTGAGTTTTGTGGCAAAAACCAGCTGTGCAAAATGTCTTTACAAGTCAAAGCTGAATTTTAAGAATGTCCTATTCATTTCCAAATATTTTGGTCAGCTTTATTTTAGAGGCAGTTTAGGACAACATGTGTGGCCTTCAGTTCATTGCACCATGTAGGCAATGTCAAGTGAACTCTTTGACCAAAGTGTTAAAACTGACAGAGAGTCAATGAGTGACTAAGATCAGGGTTGGGGAGGAATTCATGTGATGCTAATGCAAAGAGCAGCACGCCTCGATCTGGCCTTGTACAACCCAGAGCTATCCATAATCCTGCTGGCAGATATTTAATGCTGGAATTTTCCATAAAAGGAACAAGCCAGCTCTGTGTCTGTCCATCTATCTTTGTGTCCATCAGTCGGTGCCTGTGATTATCCTGTCAGGCTCTCCGTCACACACTGTTGACGCTGCTCTGTGACGCAACCCATCATTCAAATTATTTTTAGTGTAAAGTCCAGGCAGAGGAATTGGTAATCCAAGGAGTGACATCTGGCCTTCAGGGTTTATGTGATTAGCAGAGAGCCTTGCCCCTAATAGCCTAGCGGACAATCTTCATTACCTCTCTGGACTAGCCTACAGGACCGGTCATGAAGTGGCTCTGCGTGGGCACTTGAAGCAGCAGCAGCAGCAGCAAAAAAAAAAAAACTTGATTGTTCAGATTATATGTGCAGATGTCATAGTTGAGGCTTAAATAAGTCTTTCAGGAAGCATGGGTGGGCTATGCTACATCAGCTACTGCACAACACCCACCAAGCTTACAGTAAGCCCTCATAATGTGCACTGCATCTTCAATCCTGCAGCATTAGGGCTAAGACCAGATGACCACGCTGATAACTAGTAAATCCAAGCAAGGCCACAGAATGACAAAAAAATAAAAAAAGGAACAGGGAGAGAGGTTAGGAGGGTTAAAAACAAATGAGGCAAAGTATAGTGGAGGACTGCCAACTTCCTACTGAATTAATCATCATCACTACTCAAAGGGCTAATAATGACAAAGTGACCAGGCATGTCTCCTCCTCTCCGCTTTCTGTCCGCAGAAGAGAGCCCACAGTTGGAAGTCCTCCCGTCTTGGAGGGGAATGCTTCTCTAATTATCTTTGAACAGAACAAAACTTCCCAGCTTTCAAGATGTCTATTAAACACGAACACATTTTTATTTTCCCTCAGCAGTAAACGGTTTGCATGCATGGATTTTTCTAATGTTTGTGCGCGAGTTGCGACCGTGGCGCTCTTTGATTCCTGCATCAGTTGATCAACAGCACGGCCTAAGTGTGTGGGCATTGACACGGCCAGGTGGAAGCTCATTTTGGGTTTACTGGAAACTGTTTCAACACAGCATTACTACAAGTCTCGTATAATCTTTCTTGCTCTGTAATAATCATGTCAATGTTACAAACAGGCCTGTTTGCAAAGCAAGAGATAAAGAAAGGGACTATTTTTGGGCCGTTGTTTGCTTGGAGAAGCTTTTGCTTATTCTGAGGCAGCTTGTTCCCAGGAGTTCAGAGCACAGCCTCGCTGCAGTTTTGCTTTTGTTTTGTTGTCTTCAGGATCTGTAGTTGAGAGGGAGTTCAGTGCCCCTCTCCTGTTCTCATAGTTACTTGACCGAAATCTTTTTCTCCACCTTCCCCAAAGTGAGTAATTGTGTACCAATAAATGCAAGTGCTGGGTTGTGTGGAGGGGAAGGAAATTGCAATCACTCAGACTTTTCTGTGCGCCTGTTTTTGTGTACGGTTTTGTGTTGCTCTGCTGTCTCTGTGGAGTGACCCATGAAAGGGTGTTCTTTTCATATTCACTCAGCCTATTTACTTTGCTGCAGATGGGAACAGTGGGGAAATGGCATTTCCTCCGCATGAACCAGTGGTTTGCATAAGCACTACTCAATCTAAACCTGCTTATCTTTCTGCTAAACATTCTGACTTTTATTTACGTTATATAACAATATCAGAAACAACATATCATCGTGATCACAAAAAAAACAATCCCTTTCCCACCAGTTGTAATGATGCAGAGCTAATAGTATTTTGCATAGAAATTATTTAAACAAATGTGTAATGACATTTTGAACGTCTTTTATTTAGTGCTTGTTAGTTTACTATGATGTTAAAGCAGGGTACCCGCGAGGTCTTAAAAATTTGAAAAAGTCTTAAATTTAGTATTCATAATTTAAGGCCTTAAAAAGGTATTACATTTTGTCAACAGGTCTTAAATTTCGTTCATCAAGTCTTCATTTTTACCCCCTTCCTTATTTGATACGGCGCCACAACATTGTTTATTGTTCGTTGTTACAACGAATCTTAGTACACCCAAACGTCGCATCCAAAATATCAGGCAACCTGTATATGGCTCTGAACTGGCTGAGACGCTGTAGAGTTTAACAGCTGATCAGCTAACTAGCGCGCTCGCAGGTTTGCATCGAGCTATGCGAACCTGCTTTCCCGTTTCCATCGCGCGTGTCTCACCAGCAGGGTCAGATGCACTTGCCAGTAGTGTTACAGAGTCCACAGTCCTCCAGCTAAAGATGTTTCTTCTCTGTAAATTAAAGGGTTCTTCCCCAGGTAGCCAAAATGACCTTGTCCGGATCCGGCTTAAGCTAGACACGCCGGAAGAAACATGTCCGGCCCGGGTCCCGTTGCCGATTCTGCTGAGACTCGGCATGAATGACGCCCCAGGATCGGACCGAATACACTGGCCCGATTCCGGCGGCCGTCACTGCCGTCACTCGGCCGTAATTGAAACTAACCTGGGGCCAGCACTGGCCTGAAGTTACAGAAAACACGTCGCCAGGGTCCGGTTGCCGACTCAGCGAAGTCTCAGAATGACGCCCCAGAATCGAGTTGAATATATTCATCATGACACAAAAACAATACTTTACTTACTAAATTAAGCCTATCAAGATCCCATTGTTTGGTAACACAAGCAGTCCAACAAATGCCAAATAAGATAACATTTTATATATAATAATATATGATAAGAAAATATTGTTCATTATTATATAACAATACAATAAAATAAGACACGTAGACCAAAACGTACACCCCTCACAGTTATTGTTTTAAATGGTTCTGTCTTATGATTAAAGTTATTTGATTGATTGATTTGCTATTTTTTTTCATTCATACGCATATCAGGAAAGGTGCGATGTTGGTCTTAAATTTCATTTAAAGTGGTCTTGAAAAGGTCTTAAAAAGTCTTAAATTTGAGATGAAAAATCCTGGGGGTACCCTGTAAAGAGTTCAAGAGGTTAACATGCTGACACATCAGCATTTACACTTGGTGTTTTAACGGCCTGCTCTGACCCAAGCTGTCTTTATTTAAAGCTACTGGCTACCACTCGTGTTTCAGACACTCTCAATTTCCTAACCTCTCACTTTCATCCCCCTCCTGTCCTGTTTGCTCCTCCCCTCTGCCCCTCTCTCATCACAGGTATGGCCTCGCAAGTGCAAGTGTTCTCCCCTCACACTCTCCAATCAAGTGCCTTCTTTAGCGTGAAGAAACTGAAGGTGGAGCAGAGTTGTAACTGGGATATGACAGGGTACGGCACCCACAGCAAAGTCTACAGCCACAACAGCAGCAAGAACTTGTCGGCCGCCACCGGCCACCTCGGCATCAACAGCTCCCTGCAGATCGCCAGCTCCATACTGCCCTACGAGCAGGCACTCATCTTCCCAGCCAGCGCGGGCCACATTGTGGTCGCCTCAGCCAGCAGCACCTCGGGGGCCCTGGGGTCTCTGCTGGGCAGCGGGGGTGGAGGCAGCAGCAGCAACAGCAGCGGTGGTGGAGGCGGCGGCGGTGGCAGCGGTGTGGGTGGCGTGGTCGGTGTTCACAACCTGACGCGCCGCAGCACGGTCAGTCTCCTTGACACCTACCAGCGATGCGGGCTTAAACGCAAAAGTGAGGAGCTTGACAACAACAGCAGTGTGCACATCATCGAGGAGCACGGCGCACCGATGATCCAGAACGGGGCAGCCAGTGGAGCCACGGTGGCTACGGTGGCCGCCGCCACCTCCACCGCCACCTCCAAGAACAGCGGCTCCAACAGTGAGGGTGACTACCAGCTGGTGCAGCACGAGGTGCTCTGCTCCATGACCAACACCTACGAAGTGCTGGAGTTCTTGGGACGGGGAACCTTTGGACAGGTGGTCAAGTGCTGGAAGAGGGGCACCAACGAGATCGTGGCCATCAAGATCTTGAAGAACCACCCGTCGTACGCACGGCAGGGTCAGATTGAGGTCAGCATCCTGGCACGTCTCAGCACGGAGAATGCGGATGACTACAACTTTGTGAAGGCCTACGAGTGCTTCCAGCACAAGAACCACACGTGCCTGGTATTTGAGATGCTGGAGCAGAACCTGTACGACTTCCTCAAGCAGAACAAGTTCAGCCCCCTGCCGCTCAAGTACATCAGACCCGTTCTACAGCAGGTGGCCACAGCGCTAATGAAACTGAAGAGCCTCGGGCTGATCCATGCTGACCTGAAGCCAGAGAACATCATGCTCGTGGACCCGTCTCGGCAGCCCTACAGGGTCAAAGTCATTGACTTTGGCTCAGCCAGCCATGTGTCGAAAGCAGTCTGCTCCACTTATCTACAGTCCAGATACTACAGGTAAGAGCTGCCGCTTTGAAATGATGAATATATTATTGTAGAATGGATATGAAAGACTTACTTTAGGCATTGTATGTAACGTTGTTGATGAACAGAGGAAATGGCACAAGCAGAAAGAGATATGTCCCCCTGTTTGTTCCTGATCGTTTTGTTTGGATGATCATTGTGCTTTCTGCATCTTGTTTGATTTATCCCAGCTTTAATAGGAATGTTTTCCTGGTTGAGCTGATTATTTGGCCAAACACCCAGATTTTCTGCCAGCCTCATGAGCTGCTGCTGATTCTGCCTTTCCTGTTAGCTTATTTACCCTCGTAGTTAACCCCCCTTCCAATGTGGGACAGAACAGTAAAACTCAAAGGCTTGCCGAGTAGCCAGCTGCTTATTGTGTTTAGTGTGATAAAAACAAGCATGTTGTGGTGTTACTTTGAAGATTATCAAAGGCCTGTTTAGTTGCTCCAGAACTCGGTGAAACTCTGGTAAAGATGTGAGAGACTGCAGGAAATATTTGAAGCAATGACATGTTTTAGTGTCATGGAGAGGGTCCTGATTTTGAAAAACTCTCCCATTGAAGAAGGACAGCAATCTTGTGAGGTGGCAGCCTGCCCACACGCCTCTATTCACCCGACCGCACCCCAGGCTCCTGGACCCTCAGCCCCCCATCACCATAGCTGGCTCCCATTTCCCCCGGGATAGAGATGAGAGGTCAGCCTGAGTTCTCCTGTAATATGTGCCTGTAATCCACACCAGCGGGCCCTGCATTAGAACCAGATGAGTCTCTGGGAAGGCCTTTCTTTCTTGTCCCAGTACTTCTTGAGCAGACTTCTTTCGCCCATACCAAACAGCATGTTTAGGTTTCAGCGGAGGCAGCATTGGGGAAACAGTGCGCGGAATCAGTGCCATGTCCGTACTGAGAGGAGCTTTGTTTGGGGCTCAGGCCTGGTGCCGGGGGAGAACAGGTGTGTGTGAGCCACACACACACACGTAAAAAAACACACATAAACCCAAAGACGAAGGCCAGGTGGAGCCTCCGCAACTGTGCACAGTGTAGTTTCTGTCGAGAGAAGTTCAGTGGATTCTTAGTTTGGTTTTGTCAACTTTACATTTTATCACTGGCGTTTTAAATGTGCTACACCGGAGACCCTTGTTTCCTGTTAAAACAAGAAACTGGCAAGATCAACAGTATAGATAACTTTGAGTGAACAGTCATGGAATTCAAACTGCTGCATTCGGGAAAGAAACCTGTAAGTTGAGAAATCCTCGGATCCTGGTCTTTTATCACGTCTGACAGGAATATTATTTTATCTGAGCTAATGTTTAGTGAACTGTTTTGTATACACTTCTCCCCAACTGTGTTTTACAACTACATTATATTAAGGTCCCTCCATGGAAATGGGATTGTTTGTGTCAACAGGGCAGTGCTGTTATGTCCATTTAAGTAGCTCATCCTGAAGTAAACACCACGAGTAGCCTGTTGTTGCTCCTGGGCTGCAGGTCAACATGCAGGCCGTAAAGTGGTCCTGTTTGTTGACGAGTGGAGGAGAGAGGAGAGATCATCCCTTCATTTCCTCTTGGCAGTGGAGGACGGGAAAGAAAGGCTGACACTGAAATTACCCACCAACCACCGATACCAGTTTGTGGCATTGGGAGTGGTGTGTGTGTGTGTGTGTGTGTGTGTGTGTGTGTGTCACATGGCTTTCTGCACCACATAATGTCATGCACGTACAGGATGTCAACAACTAGAGCGTTTGCTTTACCAGGTCTCATTGTGAGGAATGAGGCAAGCCTTACAATTCAATTCAAAGAATGGGCTCATGGGAGATGAGCACTACGGTTGTCTCAGCATCGCATGCCGTTTGGGCAGCAAACAAACTTGGGCTGCGGGTGGAGTTCATGGTGAGTTCAAAAGCTTAGAGGAGAACATCAAACCATCTTTGAGGATTTCAGATGAGAAGATTGCAGGATAGTTTCTGTTTCTGCAGACGGTACGTTTACAGGGTAGAGATTACATACAGGTGGGATTTGCCAGCTCCAACCTGCTGGCTTTGTGTTACTCTATATCCTCCACAATAACGAAAACATCCCCCCGTTGTCGTCTTTGATTCTTGTTAAATAAAATATTTGACTCTTGTCTTAGTGCGCTTACATTTTTCTCAACAAACCTTGTTTTTGGGTGATGAAATGAAATGACATGAGGTATTTTCATATCATGAGAATGAAGAAAGAGTCATTCTAGGCCTATTGCAGACATTATACATACAGAGCCATTATCACTCGCTTTTGCTTACATCCATTTGGTGGGAATTTGTATATCCCTCACACATTGCTGTTTGCATTTTGGATGCCATAGATAGCGTTGCATGTGCTGTAAGAGCCTTGCAAATGACTTATGGATTTTCCACAAGGTTGACTCATGCAAATTAAACACCAGGATTCAAGGTAAACAAGTGATGTGCTATTTGCAAGAACAGCTCTCAGGGCGCTTAGAGTTTCAACTTTGTTCGCTTCACTGCTTAGCGAATACTGGCTCATGTAGCTGAGCTCATCTATCCTTGTCAAATAGGCCTGTCTGGAGCACTTCTGCACTCGGTGCCAATGGACTCGAATTCAGCCTTCCCACTATCATTTGAATGTATTTAACTTACCTACCTGTGCGGTCTGTTACGGTGTCTCTTTATCGTGTTCTTAATATTTGTGAGGCGTTTACATCCTCATTGCATCAACTTGTGACCCACTTCTTTTATCCTCCTCTCTTTTCCTGCCACTCTTCTTGCGTCTCGCCCATAGCTAATGATGTCACAGGTAAGCCGGCTAGTCAAGCCTACCCCGGGCCCGATAAAGGGATTATTGTCTTGTCCCAGTTGGGCATGTTTGTCCTATTTATCTCATCAGGTAAAGGCCATGAGATGGGTGGAATGCAGCAAGACATTAACACATTATTTAAGTTCATGTTAAGTTTCCTGAGGCAGTGCAGCTGGCAGGGGCCGGGCGTGTGGTAGAGGCAGTGATGTGAGGAGAACTCGCTCTCTTCCTATGTGACTGTCTGCTGGACCGTACAAAGGCCTTGACTTTATCGCAAAGGGCCTTTACGTACATCCAGTAGAGCTCTGCATGGTTGTGAACCCGAAGCTTGTGATTGGTCCGTTTCTGTGACTTCCAGACTCGACTACAAGCTGAGCCTAACTGGAGCCTAACCTGAACCCAAACCAATATTATACTTAAAAGGTTGGTTCATGCAAAGCACAAAAAATTCCTCACAGAACGCCTAAACATACATGACAGTGGTCGAACAATTTCTGTAATTCTGGAACCGACAACCCATCTGCCTCACCTTACTTCGCGCAGCTCCTGGCCGAGGTGTGCAGAGGTGAGAAATTATGCAGAGCTCTCTTCAATCTTACATGTTGTGTGTACGAATAGTGCAACACTATGAACGGCTTCTCGAAGCGTGCTCCATTATCCCAATATTTCAATAATTAATTATCGAGTCTATCCCCTCTCTTTTCACAACACCTTTGAGTGTGGCTGTTCAGAACAGCCTGCACCTGCACACATCACAGACTTCATACTTGTGTGAGAAACCTACATGGCGCATACACTACAGCAACAGAGGCTGAGGAATTAGTATATAAGACATTGTACAATGAGTCAACAGCGTCTGAAAGGGAGGAAAGGACTTCTTGATGTCACCAGTGATCTGAAGTGGCCAAAGTCTGTGTACTCTTGATGCTTATCAGTGTGCAGCGAAAGGCCTCTGGCAGAAGAGATCTTAATGCATTCAGATGGAAACTTCACAAAAAGCCCAGATAATGGAACTCTCCGCACTTTACTTTTAGAACCAGTGTCTTTTTTATTCATGTTGGCAGTAGAAATGGGTGCAGTGGATGCTATAGTGGGATCTCCGACACCGCCGGGCTTATGTCGAAGCCTTAAAAACTGATGAAATATGTATCTGTCTCCATCAGGGGTTGTGCAGTCACTGCTGAGGCGGCTGAGTGTAAGACGAGCCCCTACCCCACCTGTCTGTCTATCTCTCTATCTGTTGTTAGCATTGCACAACCAGACAGACAGGGCAGGCGTTCCAGCACATTTACCCTGCCTCCGTGCGAAACATCACGTTTTTTTTTTTAATGAATGAGGTTGTTATTAGTTACTGTTCTGTGAAGCGTGCGTTAAAGTGTGCGTGCCGCAGATGGGGAGAGAGGTATAGGTAAACGCCAGGATCGGGTTGCCACTGAGGAAAGATGGATTAGAAAAAGACGGAAAGGCAGATACGCTCCGCGGCAGCTGCGTGTGTTAGTATTGTAGGAGTTGTTTATGTGAAGATCCTCGAGAAAGAATCTTCCATTGGAAGGGAAATGGGGGAGAAGAGGGTTGAGGGCCGGAGGTGGGTTGGTGGGTGGGAGGTGGCTCTATAGAAGGTCGTTGTTTTGCATTCCTCACCAGCACCTGGAACAGCGCTATTTCACCCCCAAGCCATTGCAGATTATTACTAATGCAGATGAGCTTTCATTAGGTTCAGCCTGACTGGGTGGCTGCTGTGGCATGTTGTGACTTTGCTGCTGACTTTCTGGTTGGTTTCCGTTTGTTTTTTATTAAGCCTTATATTTCCAGCGCGTGGCCACACAGGGCCTGGGCCATCTTGTTGTTGTTGACAGTAATTGCAAAAATCATTGGCTGCTATAAGGAAATAAAAAAGAAATGCCCCTAAAATGATAATTACTGCTCCCTGTATTCACTTCTGTGCTCTTTATGACAACCATAACACCTTAGTATGCATGACAGAATCCTAATAACCTGTTTCTCATTTATAATTTGCCTCTGGGCAGCTTCTCCATGTGTCTCAGCGGAGCAGCCGGTAAGCAGGAGACATGTAGCAGCTAAGCTAATTAACTACTGGTAGTCAAGCATATGCATAGGAGCATATACAGTAACCGCTTCATTTGGGCAAATAACAATTGAGAATTATTTAACTCTTACGGAAAAAGTGAACTTGGCCACCTAGCACCAATCAATACACTCTGACAAGCTGCCCTATGTGTGTGAGTGTGTGTCTGTGTGTGTTTGTGCTCCCCTGGTAGTGTGGGACTGTGTGCTCCGACGATAAGACAGCGCTTTCTGAGTTTCACCACATCGTTTCATCCTGGCTACTTGTCTTTGTTCTCCTTCTCAGTTCAATTTCCATACATTTCCCAGGATATTAAGCTGACGGAAATTAAGCTGCCTTGATAAAATACAGTGAGCCGCCCACTTGAGCTCAGGGAGGCTGCTCTATATTGATTGGCTTATTTGAAACATAGCATTTTTCCTCACCTAAGCTTTTTGGGGGGGTGGGTGAGTTAATGTATGAAGGAACTTGCTCAACCTTAAAGGTGTTTGTAGAGTTGCTGCATAACAGCGCAGGCTAACGGAGAAAATGGAGTGGAAGGTCATTAAAATGTCCAGACTCAACTGTGGGGTTACGACTATGAACAATGGAATTTTTTTCTTCTCACTTGAGTCTGAAAATCATTAACTGGACGGGTGAAATTTCCCTTAGCAGTAGTCGTATATTAATTTTCCTGCTTGCCACAGATTTGTCTTTCTTTTCCGGAGTCAAGCACCAGAGGGATGGCAGGGTGATGGCTGCCATCAGCGGCTGACTGGCACAGGTGCCCCAGGTCTAAATAAATCATGAGGGCCCCTGCTGATCCCCCCCTTCCACCATTCCTGTATGCCCGCCATCCCTCCGCAGGGAGCTCCAGAAAGGGGGTAGCCCCCACCGCTGCCTCGGCTCCTTCCCGCCCTCCTTCCTTTTCTCTTCTCTCCCACCTCGCCTCACCTTCCCTTCAAACCCCCATCACCTCTTCCATCCACTGGCATGAATATTTAAAAGCCAGCACCAGGATGGAAAATATGCAACAAGGGCAATGAAGACTTGCGAAAGGAAAGAAAAGAAATGTTCATTTTGGGACCCCTGAATTCATGGGGCTGCCATGAGAGTATTGATGAAATTCAGAGTTGTCCAATCACAGAGGGAGAGAGTTATAAAGACAGAGAGAAACAGTGATTGTCGGAAAGAGAGAGGAGAGGAGAGACACTAAGAGAAACTGATCCAAGCTGAGGCTGTCCAAGCTGGGGAGGGGATTGGTAGATCGGTGAGGCCCGGTAGGGACCTGCAATTGGCTCCATGCTGGCTGTGTGTGTGTTTTTGTGTATGTGTGTGTGTGTGTGTGTGTGTGTGTGTGTGTGTGTGTGTGTGTGTGTGTGTGTGTGTGTGTTCGGACTGACTGCAACTTTGACAGTGAATGCCTGGTGTGCAGAGGCCCATGCAGGCTCCCATGAAGTTTTCAACAGAACAAAACAGATGCATTTGTTTTCTCAATTGGAGGAATTTGCTAATGTGCATATACAAGGGTAAATAGTTTGGCTAATTTGCAGCAGGCAAGTGGGCAGAGCTTTCCATCGCTCAGCCAACCAGCTGGGGCTCCTGTGTAGAGAGAAAAAAGAGACTTTGATGACCCCCCCTCCTCCCACATCTCCTTCTCTCTCTCTCTTCATTTAGTATCATCCCTGGCTCAACACAATAACTTGATTTTCCTCTAACTGACATTTGAACGATTTTATCTGCTTGCTTTTATGTCCCGCCTCTCGCTCCCTTTTAAATGTGTTGAGCGTGTTTGATAGAAGACACTCAACATCCCAGTTAAACATAGCTCATATTCATCGTGACAGTTGTCGCTCTATAAAAAATGTGCTATTTTTCATTGCAAAAGGCTGAATTAAATGAGGCTCTGTTCTTACCACACAGGCTATTTTCAGACCCACTCAAAAAAGTCATAAAGCAACATCGCCATATGACTTTTAGATTCCAATTATTAATGCCTTAAACATTTATGGTTTATCAGAGAGGATCAGAAATGAGAAATATTTTTGCTTTAGTGAAGAGGGACTTATGAAAAATAAAATGAAACTAAGGCAAGGCAACAACAAAATACTATCTCAGCTTTGAATAAACATTACACAACCCTGAAGTTGTTTAACCATTTAAGAATAGATGGGTTAACAAAAGAGTAAGGGAGGCGTATGAAATGACATTCATCAACACAAAGGATCTGATGTCGCTATCTGTTAGCATTGTGCAGTAATTTGGGGTGAAGTCTTTCATAGCAATCTTGTTTAGGTATCATTAGAAAAGGCTGTTTCCACAGAAAACGTCAGCATCCTCATTCGTTTATTGACCTTGTGTCTCAGTGAAGTCCTCACATATGGACGTCTCCTGGGTTTTCTGAGGATGAGCCACAGCAGCTTTTCATAGAAATTGCTTTTTTGAAATATAAAGGCCACTCAAGAGTCTGTCGAGCAGTATAGTCATAAAACAGGTCTGAAGCAAATCCTATTTCACCCAAGCTTGATAAATAATTTAAAATGACTAATAGTGCCTTGTGACAGAGAATGTATCGCTGTGGTGTATCAGATTGCGGCGGTTTTGGCCTGAGGCGTAATTTGTTTGGAAAAATAATTACTCCTGTATTGGATCCTGGTTAAATATTAAAAGGCTTAGCATTAGGAATGGGGCAGCGTTCAAGGGGGTTTTAGTCGACTTCTGTGCAAACCCCTTGCTTTATTTACTTTTATATTCAAGCTGCTACATTGCTAAATTTCACAAGAAAGAGAGAAGCAAACTAATGAACTTCTCCTGTGTGCTTTGCCACCGAGCTTTGAAGACTAATCCCAGTGTTTTATGAGCGGAGAGCGTCGGATTGTCTGTTGAGTTCAGCTGGTTATTGAGTGCACAAGCTGGGAGGCACCAAAGAGAATTAAGACGCTATATATCAGCCCGCAGAGGAAAGCGAGAGAAAAAAAAAACGAAAGAAAAAAAAAACACGTTTCTAGGAGATTTTAGATAACAAAAAGAAGAAAAAGAAGAAACACTACAATAAAAAAAAAGAACAGGAAAAGAAACAAAAGAAGAATAGAATCACTTTAAATGTGAACAGTAGCTTCACATTCATACCAGGCAATTTGGCGTGCACACATGTGTGTGCCTGGCTGATAACAGAGGTGATGTCCTGTCCCTATACACACAACCTGTTCACATCCTCAAACCACCAAATGGCCCCGCAGGATCGACTCATTTACAGCATGTCGGGAAGGTACACACACACACACACACACACACACACACACACACACACACACACACACACACACACACACAGATAGACAGTAAACACAGGCAACGTGGCTCCGGGTTTTGCCCCCGACCGGCTATCACTGTGCTGAGAGAACACGGCTCTGTGTTATCAGCATGGACTGGACATAACTCACCTTTAAACACAGCCGTGACGTCAGGGAGCCACACAGCCTTTCATTACAGCCAGAATCTATATATCATCAAACAGATGGCTTCTCTTTAAAACAAGGACGCTGTTGTTGTCGACGCACAAACCGGTGCCTCTGCAGACAGGACGAGTGAGGCAGGGTCTGGAGAGATGAGATCTGCCTGCACCTTATTAAAAGCCCTTACTATAACTGTGTGCTCCTGGTCTCATCTTTCCAGAGCCTGCCACAGTGTTGTCCTTGTACCCAGCGAAAGGGAATTAAATGCATCCCCCCCCACCATCTTTGGTTCTATTTATGATGACATTAACATATACATACTGGCTTCAAGCAGATTCTTTGTACATGTCTACATTCATACCATCCCTGAAGCAGAATTTAATTGTTCATTCACCAACACTACACTTTGACTAATCAACAGCAACGAAGGCTTTCCATGATACAAAATGTGTTTTTCCCTTATGCGGAAATCAAGGCTCAGTATAGACATCTTACACAAATCCATTAACCCGGGATCCTGTTCAAGTGGCTTTCGACACGCAAATAAACTCCGGCATAATACTCTCATTTGAGCAGGAAATGCATTGAAAACGTCCTTGCACCTTTTTTAGTAGAAACCTTTTCTCGCCGCTTTCTGTTCCGTGCTTTTTTGACGAAATGAATGAAGAACATTAATACACATCATTTCACGTGACTCCTAAAAAAAGAGGCTCTCTCTCTCTCTGTTGCAGGCCGTCGCCATAGCAACCAACGCTCTTGTTCCAAAATGGTCCGTGTGCTTCTGAAGGTGCAACACCTGAATTAGACCGGGGCTGTTTTGATCTGCCCCAACCAACAGCTGTGTACTTTAGGGACAGGGAGGGCCCTTGAGCCACACTCTCATCTCGCTGCTATTGTTTGCCCAGGTGGGCCCGTCTCCCCCTCTCCTCTCTGCCCAGCTCGTTCACTCTCTCACTCTCGATCTCTTCCTCTTTCTCCCTCGCTTCTTTCTGTCTTTGTTCCACAGGGACCTGTGGTCCAACTGAAGCTCTCGGTTACACAAAGAAACCAAATTGGCTTTCATCTGCAGCCTGTTACCAGCTGTGTGCATTGTGCGTTTGTGCTCCCTCTCAGCGCAGAAGAAAAGTATAGATTTTTACCCATGACAATGTTATTATTATTGGCTTTGAGTCACGGCTTTTCTTGCAGAAAGGTTTTCTTCCCTTACAACTCCAGAGTAGATTTCTAATTTTTCTTATTAAAGTCTTGGGTGTGACTTTGCTGTTAAATATGGCCCCAGAAGCCCGTTCTCCACTTCCATCCTGGGTCAATACGTGTGCCAGGCTCTTGACATAACACATGTAGGTGCTGGAGGAGCACAAAAACAACCCAAAGGCCCAAAGTCCCACACCAGCCCTGTTATTCAGTGTCACCATGGTGACAATACGGCTTCAAGTCAGACACAAAGATGGGGTTTTTAGGTGTGCTCATTCCCCGTTCCTGTTGAGTGTGCGCTTGAGAGAATGAGGAAGAGGTAGAAATGGCCTTTTTAGCATAGCAAGACATTTCTGGCCTTGCACACAGTGCTGCTCAGGGCACTGGGTAGGACAGCTGAGAAAACAGCAGGGTACTTTCATTAGTGATCCCTGCCCCTTGTCCCCCTTTCCCCTCTTTGCTTCTTTTTTTACATCTTTCTGTTCGTTGTCATCCTCCCTTAACCTCCCACCCTCCCTCTCCCCTCCTGTTTCTGTCCATCCCTCCCTTCCTCTCTCCATTTCCTTTATCCTGACCTCTGTCCCTCACGCATATCTGCCTGGCATTTCAATCATCACATCCAGCGGACATATAGGATCGCAGAGCTTCATCCCTCTCAGCTGGCCATAAGGGAGGAGAGCTCCCAGACGCTGTGTGTGCCAGTATTGTATTTCTTTATACAGTCGTTGGGTGTTTGAGCAGGAGCTTTGCATGAGCATGTTTCCGAACATTCAACAGATCCTTGACCAGTGAGATGCTGTGAAAATAAAGAATGGAAAAAGATATATAGCTAACTGAAATATGTTCATACACATGCACAGAATATGTGCATGTTATGTTGCACAGAGGAGTTGTGGAAAAAGTCTGAATATGGATGAATACAGCTCTTGAGTAAACAGGTGGTTAAGGGAAAGAAGGTCAGGTACTTATCGTGCCCTCCTTTGTGTGTGTGTGTGTGTGTGTGTGTGTGTGTGTGTGTGTGTGTGTGTGTGTGTGTGTGTGTGTGTGTGTGTGTGTGTGGGTGTGTGTGGGTGGGTGTGTGTGTGTGTGTGTGTGTGTGTGTGTGTGTGTGTGTGTGTGTGTGTGTGTGTGTGTGTGTGTGTGTGTGTGATAACAGGTGTCCTACAGTCGAGTATCTGTACGCATCACAGACACCCTTGCTGTGACAGCGTTAAGGCTGCTGCTCTTGAATCAGTCAAAGGCAAGCGTTGCCGCAGGAGGAAAGAGTTTAACAGGCTCCTTGAACTCGTGCACGTCTCTCACTCTCTTTGGATCGTCAATGCACACTGCAGCTCAAATCATAACTACAGCACCTGTTATTCAGCATTAGTTTAAAATAAATGCCTTGTTTGTTTGTTTGTTTGTTTGTCCGTGTTCTTGCTTTCTTTACCCTTTCTTCACAAGGAGGAGAATGGATGACAAAGTGCAGTGAATCATAAATGAGTGGAGCAGAGTGTTGGTGCAGTGGAGAGGCTCAGTGTGATAGCACCAGCTACCTGTCACATTTATGTCTCCTCTTTGTTTTCAGCCTGAAAAAGCTTCTTGAGTCATGATTTATGTAAAGAAGCCATTTTGTGGGTCAAATTGCATAAAGCCGACTGCTGAAGCTTCTGAGGAGAAGTCATAACACCTTTTGAATATACTGCAGACAGCTGAAGAAGGGCAGACCCTGGACCAGAGCAAATCACCGGTCACGAATGTTGAGCCTGCGTACAACAGACGATGACCGTCAGTCTGCTCCCACCACATAAGCCCAGTTTTTTCAAAAGGTGTATTTTACAGCACGTTCGGCTGGAGCAGAACAATATGCTATACGAATATATAAGTATTTATAGGTTATATCTGCTCGAAAGACAGTGAAGCAACTGTGTTCTTTGAAACAGCCTCCAAGTAAGTACAGCAGCGCGCTCCGACACACCTCCCGCCTCCTTTCCCCCTGTTAAGCCGGGAGTGAGGAGTGCTATTTGCATTACAAGGTTCCCGTGGAGCAGAATAAAACACAGACAGAGCTGTGAGCAAAACGAACACTCTCAGGGTGGCCCTGCGCTAATTGCAACTGGGGTGCATTTACTGATTATAGTTAAGTGGTCCAAAATGGTCCCCTGCTCTCTGTTACATTGACCCAGGCCCTCCCCTGGTGGATGTGGTCAATAGCAGGCCTGTTGAGATGCCTTTCCACTGAGGAAAGAAAACAGGGTTCAATCATGCCTGGGTCCGTGTTTCATCTCGGAGCACACGGGACATTTGGAGGGAGGCTGCGCTGATTTTAAATCAGAGTTTATAACCAAGTGAACAATGGAGTGGGGACAGCAGGAAGCAGCAGGCTGCTTTAAAAAAGAAAAAGAAAAAAAAAAACATGTTCAAATAAAAGTTTGAATTAAAACACATACTAAATTGGATCTCCCTTCAGTGTGAAGAATGACTGAAAAAAGATTCAACACATTTTAGTTCTTGAGGCTGCAAATCATTTTTTTTTTGTGAGCGCATGTGCTGCTCATGACTATTCATGTTGCCTGCAAAAACATGCAAGTGTGGTCAAATGGAAATTAATAGAATTGTAAGTGGAATGGAAATGTAACTGCAGAAAGAGGGGGTTGGGATTAAATCCTCGTTAAAGATCCTCGAAGGTTGCATGCATTGACGGGCCCAGGTCACCGTTTTGTATTCCCTCTCCTCCCGGTTGCCTGCGCCGTAACAGGAGGCCCCGCAGTGGGAGAGCAGGCCGGGGGTGATATAACAGCCACTGGATCACACAGGCTTTGATCTCCCCTCTGGGTTCCTGAGCGTCTATGGGATAGACTTTAGGCCTACTGATGAGGAGGTGGAGATCTCATACCCCCTCTAGTGCCGGCTCGCTAGCAGGTCTTTTTAACCACACTGAGCATATCTTTAGGCCTGGGTGTCAGTGTGATATTTATTCCTGGATATACTGGTGAATTTGTTGCCAATTTTCTTCATACTTATGCATAAATATAGAGTGATGCAAAAGTTCACTGACTCTGCTTTTCTTGATCGTTTATCCTGAACACAAAGAGCAGCGTTCTGGTGAAGCTAAAGAGGCCATCTCTTTCTCTCCTGAGGAGTTATTTCCTTCTAAATGTTTTTCTCAGAGGGGGCTGGAGTCTTACAGCAGGTCTAGTGTTTTACATAACCCCAACATAGTGATGTCAATCCCTCTCCCCCTGAACGCTGGTGTCAAAAACACTGCGCTGTGTCCCTCCAGCCGCTCAGTCTGCCCTGTGTCATAATCTCTCTCATGCCTGGCCTGATCCCGCTCCAATTTATGTAATTAACTGATGTCACCGCTCTGGATCGCTTGCAAACACAGTATCACAGCCCCGATTTCCCTAAAAGTAACCGATCCTTGAGGAACTGTGGTCTACTCAGGCTGTTAGTCACATAGCTTACAGTTAAATGAGCGGGGATATTAAAAGGCAGAAAATAACAAGCCCCATTACATAAACATGGCAGAAAAAAAGTTTCTTTTATTATAAGAACTAGCAAAAGTACTACGTGGCAATTAGAGGGTGAGTGCTTTATGAGTTTGGCTTGCTGACATAGAGGGATTTGTTTGTGTGTGTGTGTGTGTGTGTGTGTGTGTGTGTGTGTGTGGGAGGGGATGTGTAAATGGGTGCATAGAGTGAGAAATGGGTTAGCATTGTGTGACTAATAGAACACACAACCTGTGCTTTTAGAGCATGAATACTAACAAGAGCACATAAAAGCCAGGCTCTGCTTTACAAACAAAAAAAGAAGAAGAAAACTATCATAGCTGGATGGGACTGCTTTCGTTTGTGTACATGGCCGCCTGTTTGCACTCCTGTATGCACATCTGTGCGTACAAGCACAAACAAACATCCAACTGTGCTGGATGATTAGATTTCCAGGGCATGGTCAGTGGCTCGTATGAGCTCATGCATCTTTACAGTGGGAGGGAAGGCAGGCGTTCTGGCAAGCAAGCAGGCCTGACCTACAAACAGTCAGACAGACGTATAGACAGACGTAAGCCAAATAGACCACCAGGAGGACGGAGAGACAGGCTGGCTATCTAGCAGATTGGTAAGAAGCAAACAAACTGACTTGCAGACAGATAGAGGGCAGGGTCTGGCTGCAGGGAGACACAGGCACTTTGAATGAACATTTAGGTTAGACAGACTGGGTGCACGTGTCAGGCTTTGCGACTGCCCTGAGACATAGATCAAACATAGAACCAGCCATCCAGGACACATAACAACGCTCAAGGCCCAACGTCGGCCCTCCTGACTGGGGCAGGGACTCGTCCTCCCGCCCCTGGAGGGAAGGAGAGCCAAGGACGTCTCCTGAAGTTTCCATGGTTGCATATCTCAGCAAGATCCAGCCTTGTTTGTTTCGCCTGCAACATGCTCCACTGCACCGACCCACATTAATGAAGTGCTCGCAGATTTCACCCTTGAGTGGCCAGCTAGACGGCCAAACTTGCACACATTTGCATGGCACAGACGGTGCCATTTGTTCTGTGTTCTCATTTCATTGCCGGCGTGACATTTAGGCTAACGTGTGATGGGAAATAAGCTTGGTTTGTGTTTCCTGTGTCCCATGCACCATGCCTGATGATAATGAGGGGGAAAAGGCCAGAGCAGAGGGGTGGGGTCAATATGCTAATAGTGGGTGTACATTTTGATGCCTCTCTACCAGCATGGAGTGGTTTGGATAGACAGGCTATCATTCTCCACCTCCTTTCCCCTCATTATCCCCCCGCGTCTCTCTCCATCTCTGTCCTCCCCCATCCCCTGCTTTCTGCTCTCATCTCTCGCCATGCCCTTCACTATCTTCTCTCCTCCATTTCCCCCCTTTGCTCCATCTCCCTCCTGGTGCTCCTCCCCTCCAACCTTCCACCCCCTCCACCAAACGCCTCTCTCCCAGAATATGAGATACATTTGTTTTCCTCCGCCAGGCAACGCGAGTGGGACGCGTGGCGTGCAAAGTGCTGATGTGTTGGTTTCTGGGTAATTATAACATCCCTCGGTCTCCAAGAAAACTCCAAACTAATGTTTAATTTGCCTCTGCGCTCAAAGGAAGCCCTCCTTTGTTATTGCCGTGGCAATTAGCTGGAGCTGGGGCCCAGGCATTTCCTGTGATTGTTGTGATTTGCATAGAGAGCGAATCAGAGAGAGTATCAAGACCCTATACTCCTCTTCTCTCACTGCCATTACAGCCACCCACTCCTCCTTTCCTACCACTTTCACTTCCGGCCCTCCCTCTATCCCCCTCTGAATCTCCATCAGTGGCCTAGCAACGGAAACTTCAACCCCTGTGTCTGATACCTCTGTACATTGTGGCTGATTGACAGTGGGGAAATTGACTAACTGGAGGGTACAACACAATGGTTTCTTTTCTTTTTTTTAAGACGCAAGTGTCAGAGGGTCCCGTGTCTCTTCCCTTATGGTCATCCTCCAGTTTTAGCCGAGAGCTCCTCATTAACTTTCTGTTCGTAAACCAAGCTGGTAGCATTCCGCAGAGGGCGGCGCTAATGGAAGTTGTTAATTGAAGGTGTAAACATACTGCGTGCATATAAAGATGCCACGCTGGCTTCGTGCACACTGGACACACACACACACATGCATGCAGTGTTTTGAAAGTGCCGCAGCAGCATGGAGACCCGTGGGTAAATTAATGAGATTATCAGTCAAAAAGTAAACAGTCGATGTTGGTGAACGTGCTCTTTTCGGTCCTGAGGGGAAACCATTATAGCATCGCTGCATCACAGTGCTATTGTGTTCTCTGCTCTCTCCAGATAAGAAACAGATTCCCACCAACTGTTTAATCCCAGAGAGTGAATGCAGCTGCCATCTTTTTATTTATTTTATGACAGCCTCGTTACCCCGTGTCTGAATAAGTCACAATTGGCATGCATTATTGTATTAGCACTCGTGTCATATTTGTTATCACAGAGTATCTTTGAGTCTCTGGATTTTAGTGTGTCGAACCTAACCTTAATTAACTCCTACGCAACAGTCCACCTTTGCAGCTTTGCTAAGCTTTAGTTTCATTAGAATACCTGAATGAATTTGCATCGCCTTATCAGCCACTGCCTCCGTGTCTACGCTTACTATAATAGTACCACTGTGTGGTATGATAACCACATTTGCTTCGCCGCTTCTCTCTTACGCTCTCATCAGATTATTAGAACTGGTATTTTCCCATTTGTGGGTTTTGATGCTGAGAGCTGTGGCTTCAGGGAGTCTGTTTAGTGGAGAGAGAGAGAAAGAAAAAGATGAGAGAAAGCAAATGGTAGGCAAGGAGCTAATGGCGAGATAGAGGGTAAGCTGTGGGGGCTGTTAAACCTGAGGAGTGGCTAATCCATGAGACGGCGCTCTGAGCTCATCTGCTCTGGACTGGTGTGGCATGGTCGGCAAGTGGCACATCCTGGGCCCCAGCAGTCAGACATAGCCTCCTGATCTATATTTCAAAGCCGAGAGTAGAGAGGAATTCAGTAATGAGCTCCCATCTTCCTTTTGGTAGAGGAAGACTCTCTTTGTGGAACTAATTGAAAGTGGCATGTGGAGCGCCGGGGAGCTCTTTGGGGGCTGTGCCACGTTTCAAGGGATGTGGAGAGATAAGCCGGCACGCCGCCGTGGCTTTTGTGTCACAGGTCTGAAATAAACAGGTCTCTTCGAGGAGAGTGATGCACTTTGCGTCTGCCATTGTGGTGGGCGATGTTTTTTGGGTTGTTTTTGTGTGTGTGTGTGTGTGTGTGTGTGTGTGTGTGTGTGTGTGTGTGTGTGTGTGTGTGTGTGTGACTGTGTGTTTTTGTCTACAGCAAACTGTGTCCATTTCTGAAATTACACCCCCCACACGCATTCAGCATCTCTCCTTCTCCCCCTCCCCTTTAATACATCTAGTTTTCTGTGTCAGCTCATCAGAGATACGGTGTGTGTGTGTGTGTGTGTGTGTGTGTGTGTGTGTGTGTGTGTGTGTGTGTGTGTGTGTGTGTGTGTGTGTGTGTGTGTGTGTGTGTGTGTGTGTGTGCAGACACGTGTGTGTTATTTGAGCTCTCTGAGCGCAGTGGAGGAGATGGGCTTTCTCCATTACAGATGTGGATATGGCCCGAGACGTATGCAGTTAGACTGATATACTGCATGGCATTTACTGAAATGATGAAACAGAGCCCGACCTTAACTATTTACACACGCACACGCACACGCACACACACACACACACACACACACACACACACACACACACACACACATATGCATGAACACTAATACACCCACGTGTGAAAACTCACATTCAGAGACATATACTGCCATTTGGGGGTCTCTTAATGTGCTTGTCAGGTGTGTGTAGTCTGCCTTTTTTTGTCCAATTGGCCTGCTGTATATACTTTTTTCTCATTTCCGTGAAGTCAGTGAGAAACCCGTGGGCAGGATGGACAGGCGCATGTCGCTGTGACTTCTTCATGAGTTTCTTTTCTCCGAAATGAAGCTTTGAACATGTGGGAACTGTGCTTGTTCGCTCTTCTTTGAGGAAATAACTTCTGAAAGTACATTCTGATGGTGATACCTAATTAGACATGACTCAACTATCAGCTCATTCTCACCTTTAATTGATAGTTAAATGACATTCACCCTCATACGTCACTGCTGAACAGGTACCAAAAGAGGCGTGTCTCATACCTTTTTATTTATTGCATTATGAGGTCTGTTTCATACGTCGACTGCTGTTGCTGTTCGCTGGCCACCAGATAGCCGCGCAGTCACAGATGAATGTATTAGATTATGTAGTCTGTCTGCTGACATGTATTTTTACCCCTGTCAACATGGCACACCTTAAAAGAAACCGCTGCTACAGGGGAATACAACGACATTCGATAGCAGCAGAATTCAAAAGACCTCATTAACATTTCGGCCGCTCTTGGTCGTCCTGATCCACCGGTGTTTTGCGGGCCTCAGCCACTTTTGTATAACCTCAGCATGTAAACTCTGTCTGAGCCGATGGGAGCGAGGGCCGGGCAAGTTCTCCTTTCGCGTCCATTTGATCCACTGATGCAGGGGTAAAAGAAAGATATGTTTTAGGGTGTGTGAGGTGGTGAGCAGAAGAAGGGAGGAGGGGATGGCGATGGTGAAAGTCGAGCCAGGGAGGCAGGGAGCAGCCCAGCTCGGTGCCCAGCTGTGAAGCTGCCCCCCCGGGGCTTTGGGAGGCTCTGGAATGTGGCTGATGTGAGTCTGGGTTTGGGCTGGCGATAGCGAAGGCCCGGGGCATGCAGCTGTGAGCAGTGATGTCTGGGAGAAGGTTGTGTGTGCCCATCCATACCTACTCGTTCAAAGAAGGAGAAGAGAGGACACAGAGAGACAATGTGTGGTTGCAGTTATGTGTTTTTGTCTATCTTGTGTGTACACCAGCTTTCAGGCATGTTGTTTGTAACCCTCTATCGGCTACAGCTGAGGCCTCATCTCAGGGAAAGGAACGACATTCAGGCTCATTTCCTGTTTGAGGGTTCAGGGCACGCTTGTTCGCCTCGCTCACCAGAGACGTCTGGAATTTGAGACAGAACCAGATTACAACAAGCTACCTCCCTCAAGGATTGGTCGGTTTGCCAGTCAGCTGAGAGCAGCTTTGTTCACAGCGAGCCTGTCAGGCGGAGATGACAGCTAGCTTTTGTTCTGGAGATTTCCTGTCCTGTTCTGGGCAAAGGGTCGGTTAAAGTGCATAGAGGAGACGTAGCACCACTCCCCCCTGTCTCCTCCTCACGCCCTCCCTTTTTCCCCGCCACTCCAATCCCCACTGGTCATATTTCCCACCCACCGACCAATTACAGTGCCCTATGTGTCGGGAAGAAGTGATCTGATTGGCTGTGTCGGGGGTGTCTGGGAGGTCAGAGCTGTGTTCGTTTCACACTGTGTCCTTTTGGACTCCCTCCAGCAGCACCCTCAGAGCGCTACACATACAGCGGAAGAATGAAAGTGTAGAAAGGGGAGAAAAGAGGAGAAAAGAGGGAGACAAATATACGAGAAAGAGATAATTCCTCTGTACACAGCTTTCAGTGCGATATGAATTCTTGCCTAAGAAATCGTAAATGTGTCATGTTTAGTACTGGTTTAAAATTCACATTGACTCCAGCGAGCTCCTCCGGTGCTGCTGCTCCACAGTCTGCGCTAAAACTGTCTGTTGCCTCCAACTTGACAACAAAAAGAAATAGTCAGAGCCAGAAGGCCTTTGTTGTGAGTGTGTGTGTGTGTGTGTGTGTGTGTGTGTGTGTGTGTGTGTGTGTGTGTTCAGTGAGAGGGGATGGTCTTCCCTCTGGGCGAGGTAAGCCTAGACAGGAAAACACCTGGCTGGTTAGGGAAGGCAACCATCAGTTACAGAGATGTCACAGGACATGCATATCTGTGTGGAATGTTTTTTATCGCATGCAGACCATGATAAAAGCGTTTTTGTTATCTGTTCCCTGGTATGTTTTGTCATGGAAAAATAGCTCAGCATCCTTGAAAGAGCTGAGCTATCATGTCTGTCATTAGAGTCCCAAGAGCAACAGTCTCCAATCTCAGGTGGTGCTATCACTTCTTTTCAGACTTTATCGTGTGGCTCGTAAACATGACCTTTCCCCCTGTCTGTATCTTAGTTTATAGCTTTTTAACTTCAGGGCAAAATAGAAACCAATGACTAAGAGTCATTTGAATTAGCAAGCCTCCACAAAAATACAAGGTGCTTTCCATTCGTTCCGTCTCGTGTGAAGCGTTTCGCTCCATGTTTTCGGCTGGGTGTGTTTCATGGACGTTTGATCAAGAAATAATCAAGACATCACCGTGAGCTGTGGGGAATTATGTTATACACACACATATATACATATTTCACAATTTGTTTAACTAAACAATGAATGAGTTGATAAAAAAACAAACAGATTAATTGATAAAGAAAATGATTGCTAATTTCAGTTAAAATTCTTATGAAGCTTTTCAGAACCAGTTACACCTGTTCATTTCCACATTGCATCTTATTAAGTCCCCCACAGTGATACTTACAAGGCAAAGCCATGACAATACATTTATGTCACTCCCTTTCTTAATCAGACACATCAATGTATCTAATTCCCCCCCTGGACATAGCAATGTGATAGCCAGAATAGATCAATCCGAGTCAAATTACGTTTTAGAAGGAGTCAAAGCTGTCTGCTTTTTCCTTGAGTGAGGCCACAGCAGCAGAAATAACAATGCCTTTTTGTCCTTAATAATTTAATCGTCAAGTATGGCTACATGAAAAGGATAATGCCGTATTGATTATTGCTGTACAGTAATTGTTTTCCCTCAATAGACAATGTATGGCATATTAAACGCCAAGCATGCCTTCATTGTTTGTCATGGTACACCGTATAGGGGACGGCAAAATATGATCACTCTTTATATGATACAGGCAAGGAAAGGGTATTGTCATTGAGAGGTGATTAACTGTGACTCCTTACAAATGACTGCAGGGCACTGTTGCCTGGCCAAATTAATTACCTGTCATTGTGACTGATTGTTTTTGAACTGAAGACATCTCTTATTGTTGTTTGCCTGCTCTAAAAATGGAGTTCAAACTGCATTGCACCATGCATTGGCAATACAAACACACATCGCAGAGTTAGAAGCCAAATAACATATTGTGCACCTGTGTGTCTGATTCATACGTGGCTAAATAATTGCTTTGAGTTTTGAATTGGTGTGTCTTAAGAGAAGTAGAGTAAGAGGAACATCACCTGACTCTTGTTTTATAAATGTATGCATGCACATATCCACGAATGCGTGTGAAAACATTACCAGCAGTGTTTTTCTCAGTGTGTCAATGTGGCTGAAACAAATGCACACATCTGTCCCCTTCATGACATGGCTTTGCCTCGTCCAAGACTGATCCTGACATGAGCAACTGCTGCTCTCACTTGCAAGTCCAAAAACACGCCACACACAACTCTATCTGTCTTCGTTTGGCAAGCAGGCTATGAGGGAATGGCCTATTCGTCCAAATTCCTCCCGAAAGCCTTAATAGTCCTGCTGTTGTTTGTCTACGTGATGACATTTCTAATTCTTGTCAGGAAAGAATGCAGCGTGACAAACGGCATTAAGAGTGTCTGAAGGCCCAGCAGGCAAGGCGGCATGCTGGCGCAGATAGAGGGACACGAGTCTGAGGAGGGAAGACTCGTGGATCGAAGACTTCACCTTTCCCCGAAGGACACTCTGGAGGGTGTTAGTGTGCTGAGGGATCTGCGTATTTTCTTGTATGCTTATGTGTTCGCTGGCGTGCGTGTATGATGTTAATCGCGGCAAAAGGGACAGGGTGGGTCAGTCTTTGTGATCTGACCACATCTGGCTGACAGTTGTGATCAGCCTCTGTCAGTCTGTCCTATCCCGTCTCTAATTAAGCACGAGACTGCTGCACTCCAGGGACTCGCACACGTACGGCACAAAGAACAGAGCGGCACAGACCGACCGACAGACAGTGAGGCGAGCAGATAAAGAAGGTTAAGGAATCTCATCCAGGAGGACTCTCCCTGTGTTACATTTTAGAGAGAGATAGGGAGCTGCTCTATAGGACCTGTGCGAGCTTTAGTTACAGCCCTCTGAGGCCCTGTAGCTTGTTGTGAGGCAGTGCAGCCTTGGGCACCGAGAATTCATGTCACACAGACTAGAATTTGATTAGGCAGGAGATGGTATTACTGCCCGACTGGGTGGGAGGAAGGAAGACGGTAGTCAAACAAGGGATGGTGATAGAGAGTGGGAGGGGGGATGGGTGGAGGTAGAGAAGTGTAATGCATGCCGTACTGTATGTCAGCGCATGCCGGGTGGGGGTATGATGGAGGGGAATTTTGCAGTCTGCCTTGCAAATCTCTCCCCCATGTGCTCTTTCACTTGCCCCAGAAATAAGGAACTAGTCAACCAGAGCAGCGTTTATGATTGAAACTGTGCTGGCGCGTGTGTGTGTTTTGCACCCATGTTTGCGCGTCTTGAATGGCAGGGAGACGTATGTCATTACGGTAGGACGGCGCCCCCGTGGCTCCTCGCTATATGTTCTCAGGCGCCACATTTCAAATGGATTTTCGCCGTCTGATGTTTTACCACATACCCAGTATGTAAGGATCCGCCAGCCAACCACATTGATTGTGCCCCCCCCCCCCCCCCCCCCCCCCCCCCCCCCCACACACACACACACACACACACACACTTCTCTCCCTCACTATCACTTGATCTCTGTCTCAGTCCCCCTAAATCAACAGAATGGGACATATCAATGCGGGGCCTTGCGATTTCTTGCCCTGGACTGTATTGGACTAAAGCAACTGCTGGAGGAAGCTCGACAATAAAACGACGATAAAGCCCATCAACCAGACAGCAGAGAATATACAGACAAACCGAAAGAGAGGGAGACAGACAGACAGTCAAGCAGGCAGATGAGATTGTGATTGGTTTGGCCAGCAGTTTACATAACTGTCATGCTGGACTCTCGGACTGAAAGGCCGTGATATATATATATATATATATATATATATATATATTATATAATATATATATATATATATATAATATATATATATACACAGTATATATATATATTTATATATATACACAGTATATATATATATATATATATATATATATATATATATATATACACAGTATATATATATATTTATATATATACACAGTATATATATATATATATATATATATATATATATATATACACAGTATATATATATATATATATATATATATATATATATATATATACAGGCTGTGGGCTGCTCTGCTGCGGCTTGCACTGTGCTGGATGAGGGATTTAAGTCTAGCTCACCGAATCCCTCATACACTCTAATCTGCTGAAGTGATCAAGGCTTTGGTTTTCGCATCCCTCTGCCACGAGCGGACCCAATCTCATCGGCCTGACTGTGGAGTGTCTCTCGCTGCCCGCTATGCTGTTTTCCTGTCTGTTTTGTTCGAACGCCTCGGCCGAGGTGACAGGCTTGCCAGCTGGTTGACTGAGTGACTGCATGTTAGAATGTGTTATCGTCTGTCTGCATTTCTGCCTTTAGTTTGGCTTCATCCACTCGTAGCCAGCTCTCTGCGTGACCCACATATTTCCTCTGGGCTTGTTGACAGTGGAGAGTAGAGACTTACAGAGAGTGAGGGTGGGATGGCTTCTGAAGGGGGCAGCACCAGATTATATATTTTCCAAGAAAACATGTCTCTCTTTTTGTTTTTAGCTAGGATGACTTATGATTTACCCATTTTCAAGTAATTGTTGAGAGATTTTACTAAAGTTTCATATAGCAGGGCTGCACATGCCTGAGGGTTGGGTCAGTGTCTGGCCAGTGGCTGGTAGACTGGCCTAATACTGTCTGACTGTCAGTCTATTACCCTAATAGGGCTGGAGAGACTTGAGGCTCCCTCTCTGCGTCCCCTACATCTTCCTTCCAGGCTGTCTGCTGAGCAGAGAGCATCATTGTGTGACAGATACCCATCATTTACCGATCGCAAATCCTTCCTGGCACGCTTCCCTTTGACAAGAGAGGCAGAGGGGACCGAATATATGTGTGTGTGTGTGTGTGTGTGTGTGTGTGTGTGTGTGTGTGTGTGTGTGTGTGTGTGTGTGTGTGTGTGTGTGTGTGTGTGTGTGTGTGTAGGTAGGGTGGCTGGGTGTTGATGGAGAGGGCATTCATCTTCCATTGTTGTGCCCACCCCACCCTCTCCGTCTTTCCCTGCCTCGTCTCCTTCCACCTTCATTCCGTAGAGAGAGGTTTGTCCCTTTGACCCCTGCACCAGGCGATGGGGGTTGGGGGTATAGAGGGTACTGCAGGGAGCGGTGGACAGCCCGCTGGCTGCAGGTGGAAATGAGATGTATTACTTATAGGATCAGCCGCCTGCTGGAAAATAATAATAACCACAGGAAAGAGGTAATTACCAACCAGGAGCAATGAACCGCTGCATAGACTTCTAAACGTACAACTGAGCCGCGCTCATTGTTTGTTTTTTGTAGTTGTTAGCGTTGCTAATGAAACCTTTTCCGAGCAGAGGGAGAGGAACGAAGAGGGTGGGAGTAAAAGGGTACCACACTGCTTCTCCGAGGGGGGGAGAAAGTCTCCATAGCAGCAAATGTATCGCCGGACCAATAAAACATGTGTTTGATGTTCTGTGTTACATAACAATAAATCTGATATGTTATCTAACGCCGCTATGAACACAGCCCCATTTGAAAAACAGCTTGTTTCAAAGGACATAGGGTGATGCCATGTGAGAGAATGTGTGCTAATATTGACTGTGCCACACTTCGATAACAGGCCTTGATGTGTCATATGCGTGCCGCGGTGACCCTCTGCCCACTGAGGAGTTAAATGTGCGGCGGTGAGCCCGGGACAGGGAACAGAGACGTCCTTTGAGCAATAAAATGCTATCTATGTTAGCTCTCAGTTACAGTTTACTCCCTCCGAGGCTGCTCAGCTGAACTGTACTTCAGCTTGTGTGGAATCAGCACAAGCATACGCGCAGCTGTCACTCATATGTCATTAGCCTGCTATGATGCATTTGAGGTGCTGCAATCACAGCTTCTGTTGAAGGTGAGGTTGCATACGTTGAATATGTGTCTGCAGGTTTCCCCATTGCTTTTTGTATTAACAGTCCCATTGACCGTTTTCTGGATATCGACCCCTCCCTTTTGTATGAAACACCCTCTCTCCTTATTTCCTTCCACGGGCCTGTATGTGCCTTGTCGTAATGCATTGCTAAAGCAACACAGGTACTTTAACAAGTAAAACAGTGACAGCCTCGTCAGCGCTTTCGCTGTGCCTTTTTTCTGAGAGCGAGAGAAAGAAAAAGAGAGCGGAAGGCCTGTTTTCTGGACCTTGAGCACCAGGAATGTCTCCCCTGCTAAGAGAGCGAGACAACATATCTCAAGGACTCTGGGAAAATAATGTACCTTGTCCAGATACAACCCTCCTCCTTTCCACCCCTGAACCACCTGGACCACACAGTCTCTAAATGTAAATGTCATCTACAGCCCCTGCCTTGATAAACGTGCATTTACATGAGTACTGCCATGCTTTGCTTGTGTGCAGCATTTTCTGATGTGATGGGAGCAGGTGGAGTGGTCGGAGAGGTATAGTGTGCACTGTATGTACTGTATGTGTGTGTGTGTGTGTCAGTGTCTTGGGGATGGGGCGGGCTCCTGCGAGCCACAGGTGCACGGTAGGGGATGTAGCTCTGCACATTGATTTCACAGTCAGCGACCACCATGCAATATATCTAGAAAAGTGTTTCTCCATGGTGCGTCTTCAAAGAGGTTGTGGAGGAACTTTTGAGGGCATGAATATGTAGATGAGTTGCCCGCGGGAGGAAGGGAGTCATTCACAGCACCAACCCGAGCCTTTTACATTAGGCAAGGCAGGGCAGAGCGTGGTATGGAGCGAGGGAAAGAGGCAAAGAGAAGGAAAGGGACAGAGGAGAAGCAGATAGAGGGGACAAAAGTTAATGGCAATGAAGTGCTTTTCCCTTTTAGCACTGGACGCCTGTCTCTCTCTCCAACCAGCACTATGTCACAACTCTGCTCTCAACATACCCAGAATAAGATTTTATTTACCTCCAGTATACATGCTGCTCTTTACTTATAACTGCCCTCCTGCCTAATGAATAAAACATACTTGCATGATGAAGTCTTCGGAAAGAGATCAAACCCATTACCTCTGACTGGCTGACCCCTGTGTGTGTGTGTGTGTGTGTGTGTGTGTGTGTGTGTGTGTGTGTGTGTGTGTGTGTGTGTGTGTGTGTGTGTGTGTTTGTGTTTCTAAATGCTGCGGGGGTCCAGGGATCCATCAGTCTCCCGTCTGGAGCCAAGCTAAGGGAAGGTCAGCCTGATGGATACATACTGACATGCACACAGCCTGTGATGTCAACGATGTGTGTGTCTGCGCCTGTGTGTCTGCTTGTGTGTTCATGTGTGTGTGGCCTGGCAGGCCAGCCAAGCGCAGGCACAGTTCAACAGAGCAGAGGGCGGACAGGCGAGCAGGGGAGGGAGCGCTAGCCGGGCCTCGGCGCCCTAGTTTGAGGGGTTTGAAGGTTTTTTTGCTGGCAGTGGGGTTGTAAGGAGGGGGTGAATGGTGAGGCTGGGTTAGGTGTAGGGTTGGCTGCGATGGCAGAGGGGGCGGGTGAAGGGGCTGAGGTGTAGGGGTGGGCTGGGGTGGCAGAAGAAAGGCTCCATTCATGAGTCGTGCCATCTCTGGCTCCTAAAGGGACTGGGGCTCATCAATGACCAGGCCAGCTGGGAGGATGTCAGCATGCAGACTCTCTCCCTTCCTCTCTCTCTCTCTCTCTCTCTCGGCCTCCCTCACCCTCACCCATCTCACCCTCCCTCTTTCTTTTGTCAAGGGCCAGTGCTGTCAGAGCCACTAGCCCGAACACTGAGGCCTCTCATGCAGTTGGGTCCCCATTGAGATCCAGAGAAAGCCTCTGGCTAGCCGGTGGTTTGCACACCGTCTGTGCTCTATTTGACATCTCTGGTCTGCAGCGAGAAGCTCACCACCACCCTCCGAGGGACACTGTCTGTGGTAGCCATGCCAACTGGAGATGAGCTAGGTGGGGTGCAGCTTAAAGGGTGATAAATTGGCAGCTGTGTCAGCTGAATGTAGCACGCTCAGATGGTGTATCCAAGTACCTTGATTATAGAAATTACCAAGAGGCAAGGAAGTAGTTTATAGCCATACGAGGGATGTGGCTCTGGAATGGAGTTTGGTCACCTTTATAATTGGTTATGTTTGTCTCCATACTTAATAACATGCTAACATTTTACCTGCTGAACATCACCACGGTCGCCTCGCCTTCATGAGCACGTTAGCATGCTGATTAAGTTTGCCTAAAGTACAGCCTCACAGAGCCACTAGCATGGCCACAGACTCTAATGTTGTTCTGTTTTTGACCCACAAAAATCACTGATAGACAAAACAGTAATTTCCTTTAAAACAGTCCTTTTTTTTTGTTTTTAAGCATTTAAGTTAAGTCTTGATACACCCCAGAATTCCTTTAAACAAATAGTCAAATAACAAAAATGTGTCAACCTAACATCTGGCTGCTCGTGTGCTGTTTTTTTAATTTTCAATAGAGATTAGCTATGACATCCCCTCTAGCATCAAAACTGAAATGGCCCTATCTGCATAAATTGTCATTCTCATGTGCTCTGCTACTTTAGGAAGGAAAGGGGGACAGGAAAGGAGCAAGGTTTGTGCGCTGCGCAGATGGGTGTGCTGTTTATCACTGCCAGCGAAAGGCCTGCATCAGCAGCAGCTGTGGGTCGCTTTGCATGCGATGGCAGCGGTGCATTGGTAGGGGCAGATTTGCATTTGTGGTTTCATATCATGAGCAACGATGTTACTCCCTCTCTCTTCCTTCCTCCCTTCCTTTCTCTCTCTCTCTCTCTCTCTCTCTCTCTCTCTCTCTCTCTCTCTCTCTCTGACTTTCGCTGAACGGGAGGAGCTTTCTGTGAGCGGCAGAGGAGCCATGAGAACAGCCTAAGTGGAGCACTGGAGCATAACCCAGGAAGGTTCAGGCTGAAATGGATCCAAGCATAACATCAACACTAGCAAATCTCACCATCACACTCAAGGGCAAAGTCCATGTGGTCATGGCACACAGCTATACACACATGAATAGAAACATTGCAGTAAAGCTGAATACCTAATTCTGCTCTAATGAAAGTACATTCTGTTGAAGTTGTCTGCTATGAAAGCCACCTTTCTTTGACATCCTGTGTGAATTACATACCATGGTGGTGACTCGTGTTTGAAGTGACTTAGTTCAGTGTCTTGGTAATTAAAAAATTTAAAAAAGGGAAAGGTTGAAGGGGGTCCTGGGGTCTGCTTGTGTCCACTGGAGTCACAGTGATCTGGAGGACCATCGGATGAAAGGGTTTCCTGTGGCTTTCATCTCCACAATGTGTTTTGATGGGGAGAATTTTCTCGCAGCTGAGTCAAAATAGAGCTTTGTGTTGTGAGAACAGCCTCTTCTTGCAGCTCACGACGGCTCATACTCATTGTGTTTTTCTCAAAGACAAAGAGAACTCATCCTCACACATGTTTAGTGCTTTTGTGTCGGGATGAGTCCTATTTAGATGACAAATGCAGCGCAGAACTGCTGGGCTGCTGCAGTATGTTTGTTTCATTATATGGTTAAAATATTGCACAGGTAGAAAACACAATATATGTGATGATGATGGAGTGCTGCTTGTTTCTATTATCAACCTCTGCACAGACAGCGTGATAAGAAAGGAGTTGAAAGTACCAACAGTGATATTAGAATATATAAATAGAACATAATCTTCACCAACGTCTGTATTGCACTGTGTATGTCAAGGGGAGGTTGTCATTAAACTGTTCAAGTGATTTGGCTTCAGTTTCTGGAGACTTTAAATTGACCCACTCCAAAGGAATTCTGGATAACGAGACGGTTAAGTGTGTTTATGAGCATGTGCATGTGGATTCCTCATGTTTGATTGAGCACAGCTCCTGCTGATGGTGTGATGGACTCTCAACCATCCCTGTAGACGGCTCCTGTAGTTTACTCATATGTTTGCCTCTCTGTGGTGGTCTACCTGTCCACATGTGCATACAGGTGTTATAGTTCCCTCTCCGTTACATCCACTGTGAAAGTCCAGCTATTCTAAGGAGCACGATGCTGACCCCGGTCCGGGTCTCCCATCTCTTCAACAGACCTCGCTCTTCCCCTCGAAGCAGACTCCTTTATGCCTCTTTGGCAGCCCCTTGATAGACGTCTCGGCTCATTGTCTGTGAAGGTTTCTTTGTATTGGTGTGTAATGGTGCCCTAAGATACTGTTGCTAGCGTGTTGTCTTGGTCTCTGTTCCACTGCTGCCCTCCAGACCCTTCTATGACAGGAGCTCTTCACTGCTCCCCCTCATTTGCTTTATTTGTGCCTGTGCCTCTCTTGAACTCCCTTCGCCTTGTTCCGGGTTTTATTTTTCTTATCTAGCTCCTCATCTTCTATAATTGTGGCGTCTCCTATCTTTTTGTATTCGACCCATCTCAGTATACAATGAATCGCCTGTGCCCTCTTTTCATTTTGCTTTTTTTGTGTGTCAGGGAGCAATGAATAGAGGGGCAGGGAGCTACAGTTGGAAATTAGCTTTTAAGTATGTGAGGTATGTTCATTAATTCTCCTCCAAATCCCCCCTGCTGCCCTCGGACCGCTTCCCTCCCGAACAAGCGTATAAAGTCCTATAGTGGACCCCATGCTGCTTTCCATATTCTCTGTTTCCCTGGTACCTCCAGTTCCATCGGGACCGCTTCTCTCTCTGCGACCCCGCAAGAGCCCACCTCGGTTTAGGGGGGTGCGCCAGCCCAGTTACCATGGTCACAGCAATCAGCATTGTGAACTAAGCCATGAATGAGAAACTTTCCCAGATCAGCCTTAAGATCATGTGATCTGTGTGTCATGCTGTTAATATGTTATTTAATACATAGAGAAGGATTTCAGATTCAGCAGTTCAGTCTAGATTGAAGTTATAGAGTGGCTAAGTTTCAGCAATGGGTAACATGTAAGACCAAAAGATGTTCCCCCATGTGCTGATGACAGCCAGAAAACCTCTTGAAAGGGCTTTGGGTTGTTAGTCGCTGTGTTCTTGGTTATTTTAAGCCCCATCAGAGACGTGAGCTCACTAGAAGTGTATTAGTCTTTCTGACAGGATATAAAACATGTTGAATGGAAGTTGCCGATTGTTTTGGACTGCAGTGCTGCTCAAATAACTGAAGCAATATTTCTTCTTCTTTTATCAAATCATAGATGTTTATCTCCTCTTCCACTGAAATGGTCTCTTTGCGCATGTTAGTTAGAATGTATGTATGACTCGTAAAAAGCCAGTGTCTAGGAATTAAGCGCGAGCATTATTAACTCAAGTGCAGCAAACTAAAAGCCAGGATGAAGCTCATTGCATGCGCCACAGAATCTTTATGTTTATTTTTATTTTTTATGGCATAATTGCTTCCACATTGCTTTGTGACTGTGGACCGTGGAACTCTGTAAACATACCCTTCTACCTCTACGCAGAGCTCCTGCATGTTTATCAATCAGCTATCTGCCATGTGGCACCTTGAAAAACTGCCTAAACAAGTGATGTGAAAAAATGACAACCTACTGCACAAGGCTACATTGAGAGCTCAATGTTAAGATAACACAACAGCCTTCAGACATGGAAGATTAATGGATTGATTGATAGTCTGTCTTGGTGTGGAACAGTGTGTTTGTGTGCAAAACGAAATGTAATCATCTGTGTGTATGTTGTCCAATTAGATCTTATTGGCTTTGGAAAACTCTCCAGCTCACTCCTACATTAGATTATTTTCTCTTCTGACCTGTGTGTACTGCGCTGGGCTCATTCGTCTGAGTCCTTGTCAGTCACGGCACAGCGCTGCTCCGTGGGGTCTTATACATTCATGTCTGATTGCTAACTATGCTGTGTGTGTGTGTGTGTGTGTGTGTGTGTGTGTGTTTTCTCCATACACAGGGCACCAGAGATCATCCTGGGCCTGCCGTTCTCAGAGGCCATAGACATGTGGTCCCTGGGCTGTGTGATAGCCGAGCTCTTCCTGGGATGGCCCCTCTACCCCGGAGCCTCGGAGTTCGATCAGGTAACATCCAATGATTGCTGGGACCTCCAAACTGTCATCTGACCTCTGTGCAACTCATAATCGTGGGTTTCTGGGTGCTCACATAATCACGACTCTGACTTCCTGTGCAGTTATATTTACGCGTATGCACTTGCGTGTGTTCTCGCTCCACCGGTGTGTGTTTGGGAGGGTGGGGTGCTTCTCCAATCCCCCTGACAGCCCCTGATGATTCTTGCGCAGCCTCCCTGTTTATCTGAACAGATGCCACAGAGCCACTTGTCCAATTAGCGCAGCCCCTGTGCTCCAGAGCAAGACATTGCCGCGTTCCCCCTTCTCTATCAGTCAGACGAGGCTCAGTGGGAAAACCTTGAGCAAGTTGTGCTCCATCACTGAACAAGCCCGCCTGATTTTTCACAAGCCCGAAAACTTTGCAAAGTGTCTCATTTACAAGTCTCAAATCAATCTTAGACTCTTGAGCTGAGTTTGCAGCCAGATGAGTCTGGAGCAGTTAATTTCAGCATAGATCTTCCATCTGCCAAAAGAACATCAATCCCAAAGTTTTTTTTTTTTTGGTCTTTGGTTACATTCACCGGGCTCCCCAATTCAAGACAACGTGTGGCTCAATCATGCATTTGATGTGAAAAGCCTCACATACATTGTTCATCTTTTTTCGTCTTCTGTCTTGCAGATCCGGTACATCTCACAGACACAGGGTCTGCCTGCAGAGTATCTGTTGAGTGCGGGGACAAAAACCACCAGGTTCTTCAACAGAGACCCCGACTCCACCTATCCTCTCTGGAGACTTAAGGTACAGCTGGAATGATGGAGATGCATGCACACAAACACACAAATGCCTTCCGGTAGCATCAAGAACATCCTTCTAAGAGCAGGTGCTATTTCTGCCAGCAATATCTGTCATTAATATTCTACGACACTCTGGCACGCTCTCTTTGAGGCCCTGACGACCCTGGCTATGAAGAAAGTCAGAGAGTAATGAGAGCAAAGTGGATCACTGTGAGAGGATTTGGCAAATGGAAGCCCAGCCGGATGAATCCAGCTCAGAGGGTTACTGCTGCGACCCCTTCCACTGTCCCTCCATGTAGGCCGCACTGTGAGGAGATCCGCCCTTTTCTTTTTTACCCTCATTAACTTAAGTTGAACTTTTGTCCTACAGAGTAGTGATGTCTTTAAAGTGTCTGATCCGGCTGAGCCTGAGCCTAGAATTGCCTATTGCGTTTGCCTCTTATGAATCCCAGTAACACACCATGATAATTGCCCTTTAAATTAAGTCATATAGCAACATTGAGTACATAGTAAATGCTCTCGAGTCAGCTGTTCATGGGTTTTTAGCAGTTGTCTGGTAAAAGTTGTGCCACCTCTTCATGTTTTTGCTCAAATAAAAAAAAAAAATTTTTCAGTCCTCTCTGAAAAATTGTATAGCATTTGGGCTTAGGGAGGCTTTTTTATGACACATTGTTGTTAAATAAGGGAATTTGTGAGGTCCTGAAGATAAGAGATGACCGCAGCATTGTAGGGAAGACCCCGACCCGACACCACTGCTGGAACTAGTCTCTTTGCTTTGTGGAAAATCAAACATCAAGGCATCCTGACAACTTTTTTCCATTCTGAAGAGTGATTGCTCAGCTCTAATTTGACCTTGCCATGTTTTTCCACATAACAGCAGCTGCATCGCTTTGCTGACTGTAATTAAACATATCATGTGTTCAGTGAGGGGGCTTCTAAAGTCAACTCAGATTAGTTTTGTGTACATTTTTTCAAACCTTTGAAAAACAGTGATCACCTGTGTTCAAGTGAATGTGTGTCCGTGTGCACTTGTGTGTGCAGTTTACATTCTGTATGTCATCTGGGTGATATAGTGTGTGCCTCCACATGCCGTCTCCCCCGTCTCCCCCCATCTTGCCTGACTGTTAGATGAGTGTTTGTGTGCTACCCCAGGGTTGCTCGGAGGGCAAGCCGAGTCCTGCTGCACATCAACAACAAGAGGCTGTAATGAGCCAAATGTAAATAGTGTGTTTCCAGAGGGGAAGTGTGATGGGATTTGAGAGGAACATCTGCTTCTTGTCTCCCGCAGACTCCAGAGGACCACGAGGGTGAAACGGGGATCAAGTCCAAGGAGGCTCGCAAGTACATCTTCAACTGCTTGGATGATATGGCGCAGGTATGTTGTTTCAGTAACTCAAAGCACGACTCTTTCCCCCACAAATCATACAATAGATATATTATTTGCCTTTGCTTTGTCTTTTGCTTGACTCACATCACGTCATGCATTTGAAGCTTCAACTGATGAGTCTACTCAGGTCCCGGGGTTAGTTTCATCCATCACATCCCGAGAATTATCCATCAAATATTTGAAATCCTTTAAAATATTCATGCTGCCAAGGCCTGATCTCCAGATGCAGTGTAGCTCTGCTTCTATATAGAAGTTTACAAAGGGAAATGAAAGCAGCTGTTCACTGGAACCCCTCCTCAACTCTGCCTCTGCTCTTCCTTTTGCCTAACCGCTATCTAATAAGTTACAGACATTTAAGCTGAGCATGTGGTAAGGGTGGTTAATGTATATATGCAGTTTGCCTTCTTATTTAAGCTGGAGTGAGTGTTGCGGCTAGGTCTTCACTTTGTACATCAATAGTATGGTGAGCATGTAGAGGACAAGGGAACAAAATGTTTCACTCTCTCCCCCTCTTTCAAAGCACACACACACACACACACACACACACACACACACACACACACACACATTCCAGAGTTTCCCCACCAGTTTTCCAGACCAGCTCAGTGGGACCCGCACCATGTTGTGTCTTCATGACTCAGCTGGTTAGCCCCTCTATCCCTGCAGCCCTGCATGTCACCTGTGGGAATCTGCTTGTTAAGAAGCTCTTGTTTTAACCCCAGGAAGTGACTTGTATTATAACGAGACTTCGATATGCTACTGAATGCGGCTACATCTAATGTCACTTTTCCTCTATGTCTCAGAGTGACTTGGTCTCTCCACGGTGCGAAAGTTCACATGTAGCCATTACATTTTGATAGGACGTGCCTGACAAGGAGATGATATTAAGTGTTGTTTTGTTCACCCTTACTTGGCCAAATAGTGGTTCTGCCGACAGATATGGCAGCGTGATGGAAAATTACAATGTTTTTCCCAGGGCCCCTCGAATCTGTGACAGTACTCTCATGTCATCATGCGCCTCGATCCTTCCTCTGATAAAGACCAGCCAAGAGATAAGAGTTAAGCAGGTGAATTATTTCTTTTTGAAAATGGTCGACTTGGTGCCCGACCAGGAGCAGCTTCTGGAGACTGTCCATGTGGATAAGTAGTGACTTAAGTGATGGAGACAATTATGGTTGTCCAGTAGCGCCCAGGGCCGTTGTCAGGCCTGTCTGGAATAACATGCTGTCGGCTGGGACAAGATAGTATCACTGCCTGGGCTTGTTGAGTTTACAGCGCACACACGCACACGCACACACACACGCACACGCACGAGCACACACACACACACACACACACACACACACACACACACACACACACACACACACACACACACACACACACACACACACACACACACACACACACACACACACAGTTTAATGAAACCAACCTGCACTGGTATGATATCCCCTGGGTCATCTCTGTCTCCTACGCTTCAAGCTCTGTGTCCCATCTTCCTCTCACTGCAGCAGCTCACTACAAAGGCGATACAGCCGAGCTGCACAAGCTTAATGTGGGAGAAAACTGCCTATTTTGCCCCATCTCACTATCCCGACCGTATAAACAAGTCAGCATTGTGGACATCTGTCTCCGCGTGTATAATGGATGATGTAGCTGAAGGCCCTGTAAGACAGAGAGGCTGGGTGCCAGGAAGAGATAATGAACCTCCTCTCAGTCGTGGGAAATGTGGGGAGGCTTTAGTCACAAGTATATCTAATTTGGGTAAATCAGAGACCAACTTAGAGCAAATGCAGCTTTAGGCCTGATATAGATGGAAGGAAGGCCTGCTAAAAATGCATTCACTTTGATCTGCAAACCTTCAATATCTGTAAAGTGAAGCCATGGCAGCATGGCCTTTACCATGTCTTTTTTTTCTTCTTTTTTTTACTACATACACTTGCAAACCCACTTTCACAATCTTCTGCTACTCTTCCCACTGACAAGTAAAGTTTATGCGTAAATCTGCACACGTCGTGGTGCTGTGCAGAAGACAGGCCTCCATCCTGCATGCCGTCTCCACACCTCCTGAGGCCAATCCCTGTCTGTCTCACTGCTCGACATCTGCCATCCCTGCCCTAACTCCAGAGTGGCATGTCAGTGCTCCCCACGGCACAGATGTGGCTCCAATAAGAGCTGTTGACATGCAAAACACGCAAGGCTGACCATATTAGTTGTTTTTATGTTTTTTTCTTTAGTGGCCTTTTTTAATTTTCATTTAAGAGTAGAACATGTTTTTTGCAGAAAATGAATGCATGATAATGCCTTTTCTATGTAGTAAATTCCCATATCTTTAATGGATGATCGGAAAATTAATTTTTCCTCTTTGGGCTTCCGCTTATCCAGTCTGATTATTGTGGCACAGCTCAGCCAACTCCCACCTGCTATCCATGTGCAACCAAGCTGTGTACATTTCCCAAAGTCATCTCTTCAACTCGCAGAGGACGACGTGATTATGTCTCACCTCATTCTGCAGATTATTCCTTTACCACAGCCAGCGGAGGTGGCAAGCAGAGAGGAATGGTTACAGAGCCTGAATAACCTGCATAGAGAAAGAGAATTGAATCAGATTTGCGGCGTTGACTGGCAGCACATCTGATAGCCCCTGGAGCAGGCCTACAGATAAGCGCTGCGTCTTTATTAAAAACAGCCCTGCTACCTCTGCATGGCAGTCACAATAAACAAGGCTGCCTGTCTGTGCCTCTGTCCCCGTCTCTGTCCTTGCACTTCCTGACGATCTGCTTGTTCGCTTTAACCCAGACTATCTGTATAACGACCACGTCCCACTTCTTTCATACCTTCCCCCACATAAACGTAAACCCATTCCCCAGAATTAGTCGCCCTGCTTAACAACTTAATCCCTGCTAGTTATGTAGGTTTTCATTAGAGCACAAAATCTGCAGAAATCTGCTGCTTTGCCCCGTGTTCATCCACAACACAAGCTGCTTTACAGATGAAGCGACACAATGTTCCAAGGCAGCTTCCCAGAATTGCTTCAAAACATATTTAAGTTAAGTTGTCTCATGTCAGCTCTCCAAGAGGCTCTCACAAAATGGTGCCCTTTGTGAAAGGACTAGCCAATGGCAACATTTATTTGGTTCATGTTTTTGTTTGTTTTCACATCTCAGGAATAGATAAAAATCGCAGCGAGGGCGCCAGGAGATATTTCAAGTGGTGCTAGAAATACCAGTGCAAATGTTTATAATGTCACTAAGGTGCAAGGTTATCGCCGGGTTCTGTGACACTCACACTGACACCCTAACTGATGAGGCCTTGTGAGTATTAATAGGCCCCTCTATGGGAATAGGTTGTGGGATTTTTTTTTTCTTCTCTGCTGTCCGCAGAAAGACGAGAGCCCTTGAATACTCAATCAGGCCTTATGCTAAGACGCATGTGTGTCTGTTTCCATGCCTCCAGGTGAACATGACGTCGGACCTGGAGGGGAGCGAAATGCTGGCAGAGAAGGCTGACAGGAGGGAGTTCATCGACTTGTTAACCAAGATGCTGACCATCGACGCGGACAAGAGGATCACCCCTATCGAAACGCTCAACCACCCCTTTGTTACTATGTCGCATCTGCTCGATTTCCCACACAGCACACAGTACGTGCCAAAACGGGCCCTGTTGTTGTGTACATAATCATCATTCAAAAAGTGAAATAACATCTGCCGCTGTCACAGGACGCAGCACTTATTCCTTCTCCCTCTCTCTCTCTCTCTCTCTGTCCGTGCAGTGTGAAGTCCTGCTTCCAAAACATGGAGATCTGTAAGCGTCGTGTCAACATGTACGACACAGTCAACCAGAGCAAGACGCCCTTTATCACCCACCTGGCCCCCAGCACCTCCACCAACCTCACCATGACCTTCAACAACCAGCTGAACACTGTGCACAGCCAGGTAAAGCCTCACTCGTCAGTGTGTCAGGCAACCTCTGACAAGATCACTTTTTAATGCTGTGAGATGCAAGTATGTTAAATATTTTAGCTATGGTTTACACCAGTTACATTGGGAATACAAATTGCATAAGAAATGCGGTGTGGAATATCAAGTAAACATATCACAATGGAAAATTAAAGCCGAGCTGCCTCAGGCAACAACACGAATGATGCATCTTGCTTACATACCCAGTCAAATGCTGTCTTCACCAAATAATCTTATTTTAAACGCCCAACTGTCAGTAGTTTAACAGCTCAGCAGCCCATAAGTGGCTGTTTGTCTCTTTGTTCTATTTTCTGTGTCCGTTCTTCCTGTCTGTTTCCATGCTTACTGGCCTGCCTTTCTACTTTGGTGCATGTATATCTGTCTGCCTGCATTTCTGTCTGTGCCCCAGGTCCTGTGGGATTGTCACAAAGTGCTGATTACACACATGACAAGCCCCACTTCCTGCTTGCCTTGCATTCTGGGGCTTTCAGGCCTTAAGAATCCCTTTACCAGGCTTCCTCTCCTTTTCCCTCCTCTCAATCCTGTCCTCCTCTGTCTTCTCCTCTTTCCTCCCATTTCCCGGGGTTGAGCCTGTGGTGCTTTACCGCTTCGTTCCCGTACGGTCTGTGAATCGAAACTGCTGACTTTTGGCTTACGCCGGAATCACCGTGTTGCAAGGTTTTCCAGATTGTGCTTAGTTACGACTCCTGCTCTCTCTCTCCCCCACCCCTCTCTTTAGTAAACAAAGTTCTTTATCACCAACTATATCGAGCCAGCTCACACTGTGTAGCATGCGACAAAACCCCCATCTTGCTGTGATTTAAATGGATTAACATTCCCTCAGCTTGTCTTTTCTGCTCCTGCCTCTCAGGGCATATACACAGACTTAAGTTAGTGATTTATTCAGCTCGATTCATTTGCAAGGCTGGAATGCATCTTTGGCTTGTGTTTTGCTGCTTCCGTGCTTGTTTATGATGAATGCCACAGTGCCGTATTGATTATGTTCCCTCCCCTGGTCTTTATCGAACACGCTAAAGAGAGCAAATGAAAAATGAAAGCGCTGTCTCTCTATTTCCCTCCGCCCCTATGTGCACTTAATGAAAGGGCTAAAATTAGACAGTGTCTCGTGGAGCTACACTACTTACGAGATGAGCAAACGGTGTCTCTTAAAAGCATTTGTTTGTATCGAGGATGTTCACCGGCAATCTGAGTATTCCACATGTCTTATTAATGGTCAAGACATGCTGGAGTTACCTAAGCTTACACAATTATATAATGACTGCTGGCTGTGAAATATTACTCCTGTCAGGCATATTGATTTGGGGGCTAGATAGTGGAGCTGTGACATGAAATGTCAAGTTTAGCTGCAGCTCGTTATCTTGGCTCGTTATAATTCAGTTACATTTACATTTAAACAGTCTTGTAATATGATCTCCTTATGCCTTTAACACTCATCATTTGAACGGGATAATACGGGGGATGTTCATGCTGTTGTTGTTGCTAAATTGTGTACTGAGACATATAATACATTTATGTTCAGTAAATTGTCACCAGCAGTCTTGACGTAAATGCTATAAATGATACACGATTATCAAAATCCCAGTCTAAATGTGCTCGGGTGGCATTTTGCTCATTGATGGTTGATTATTCTAGGAATTGCAGCATTGATTGCATCTCTCCTAACAGTCTTTCCCTTCTCTCTAATTAATCAAATCAACAGTCCGCATATTTAAAGACACTTTCAAATCAGTCGTTTAATTTCCTTATTCTTACATCGGCTCTCATCTCATCTTGAGCTGGTGGTTGTTTTGCATCTTTGTGTGTGCATATTTTTTATTTTATTTTAGAATACTGTTATCTTTTTATTGTGCCTGCTGTTCAACCTTCCCTCCCTGGAGCACTTCCACTTCCCTGTTGTTCCCATCAGTTCCTCCACTCTCATGATTTTTATTTTGGTCCCATCATTCCTTTAGGCCACCAACCTGGTTCCCTCCTCCACCAACAATGCCACCCTTTCCTTTACAAGTCCTGATGTCTCCATACTAAACTACCAATCTGCACTCTACCAGCCCTCCGCGGCCTCCATGGCAGCCGTGGCCCAGAGGAGCATGCCCCTGCAGCCGGGGCCCCCTCAGCTCTGCGCTGCCCGGCCCGACCCCTTCCAGCAGGCGCTCATCGTCTGCCCACCTGGCTTCCAAGGTAAGGAGCTTTGACCAGTCAGTATGCATTAGTGTGAGTAAAGACGGTGGGATTTGTGGTCATCTGTGCAAAACGTAAAATCCCAGCCCTGCACTGGAACATGATATGAGCATAAAACACGATGAAACATTTATCTTATACAATACATACAGCTCTGTACATCACTTTTGGTCATTTTCCTTTGCCCTTTTGGTCTTGCACCCAACAGGTCAATCATACCATATAAACTGTCATTCCATGATAACTGGATGAAGCAATTAATAATTTGAAAGGAAATTGAATATGTTTGTGTAAGGCTTACTCACTCCCCTGTTTGTCTCCTCTGTGATAGCGCTGGGAGGGCAGAAGAGCTCTAAGGCATTATTCTGTTTGTTTACTTATTCTTTTTATGGAATGGGTGATAAAAAGTCCATTATTAGACGCAGTTTTTATACTATTGCCATGACTACTGTTTGTGTTTTCCTAAGTGCCGTTTCTATATTCGAACACAGCAGAGGGGTTTTGACATCTGTTGAATGCACATAAATCAGTGTGCAAATAAAACACATTGTGTGATCTCTCGCTCTTAATTCTGCAGAAATGCATACGATTATTTTTGTTGTTTTTGTATCAGTGACTATGTTTTGTTGACATTCTCTGTACATGTGCTTTTCTTGTGTGCACAGGGCTGCAGGCGTCCCCTTCCAAGCACACCAGTTACTCTGTGCGGATGGAGAATGCTGTTCCCATAGTGACGCAGGCCCCTGGTGCCCAGCCTCTGCAGATTCAACCTGGCCTGCTTACACAGGTAGAGTACCACAAAGAAGGAACTAATAGAGTTTTTTGGCTCTGAAGACTAACAGTGCCTATCAGACTTGGAACTGCTCGCATTCGAATAAAGCTCTCTGCATCCTTTTTTTTCATAAGCCTTCACTAAGAATAGTACCTATCGATGGAGGCTGGAAATCACTCAGTGTTCCTGACCCTGCCCCTGCTGGCAGCTGTTTGTTTTTTTCTGAGCTCATTCAGGCCAAGCTCTCCTGTGCATTGCTCCCTGCCTCGCTCTCTCTCTCCCTCCTCTTACTCTCTCCCCCTCACTCGCTCTCTCTGCTGTCCCGCTCTCCTGGAGGCTGAGGCTGCCATGGTCTGATGCACACAAAGGCAGGAGCCTTTCACACAGTGAAGGCCTTCACTGGAGCCTGCACAGTGGGGCCGAAGCTTTAGCGTCTAATATACAGTTGTTGGAAGTAACAGGGAGTGACTGTGCATCACTCTCTCTGCACGCACACACACACACACCTACACACAAACACACCCACACACACTCACACACACAGACGCACAGACACAAGCACACACACACACACCCTGTAGACCACTTCCATCACCACACCACCTCTTTCCCTATGGAAATTTCCATGAAGGCTTTAAATATCCCTGTGAATCCAGGGAGTTTGAAGCGCTCCCTTATCTCCAGTTAATCATGCAGTAGGCAGGCAGACAGGCAGCGAAGCTCAGTGTGTGTGTGTGTGTGTGTGTGTGTGTGTGTGTGTGTGTGTGTGTGTGTGTGTGTGTGTGTGTGTGTGTGTGTGTGTGTGTGTGTGTGTGTGTGTGTGCCTGGGTTTCTATGGTGGGTTAATCTGTCAGATACCAAATGGTGATTAGCTCCAGGGCTGCTTCCAAGTCAGGCGCTCCAAATTATAGGCCTCGGAGGATCCTGGGAGGTCAGGGGAAGCTTGGCTGAGGCTCTGCATGACCAGAGAATTCACAGCATCACCAGATCCATGGATATGATAGTTGCGTCAGAGGCAAAACGAATTAAAGCATCTCTGTGTCTTTAAGGGAAATGTAAATTACATGGCATGTTGTATCAAGTGTGGATTACACCTTGGTGCCCGGCTCTGCAGCTATTCACCTCTGTCTGCACACATGTTAAACAAAGACATTCAATAGATAACAGAAGCAGATGGTTTATATAGGCCAGCGAGCGGCACACCTAATAACTGGGTTTGAGGTGTATTTAATCTTTAATGGTGGGAGGTCCCACGGGCTCGGCGGAGTTGTCGGTTGAATTCTCCCCACCTGCGTCTTCACCCACCCACTGCTCACTGCTACACACGCGCATACCCTTTGCCCACCTTGGACCCATGCAACTTTAGCCCTGAGCACCCTGGGTGAGCAGAGAGGCAGGAGAGGAAAGGAGGCTCTAAGTAGGGAAGCAGGGAGACCAGCAGGACCTTTATCTGGAGCAGGAATGCAGAAAATGTGGAAACAATTGGGGAGTGAGAGCTGGGGCTTTCAAGGCCCCGAGGTGACAAAGGGTTTTCACCCGGGGAGTGTAGGTCGAGGTGGGAGGCGGTGGGTCGCTGATAGTGATGGTGTACTCTGAGAAGAAAGAAATGGCCTCTTAACTGGGTTACCATTTCAGGGCAGACAGGGTGGTTACACAACGCAGACGCCGAGTGAGAGAGGCACGTAGAGTGCCGGGAATGGAGATAGAGCGAGCAGGAGGAGCGGGAGATGGATGGATGTATTACAGTCTCTTAATGGCATGTTGATAAAAGGCCTTGGATGTGGTCTTAGATGTAAAGACCATCTCCAGCTCCAGAATGTTCCATTAGAGATGTCAGTCATCAGTGCACAGACAAGGCAGCACCGCTGGCCTGCAGATGCCCCCTGCAGCACTTCAACCACAGGCTTGTTGGTTTGGACTTTGCAACCTGCTTCAGACAAAAACAATTCCACTTCCACAAGCCTGCAGCCAGAATACAGAACAGAACAGCTACTTTGTGTCAGAATATAATGGAAACAGACAGTGCAAAGCAAATATGTGAATACAAAGATAAAGGTTAAGATAAAGTTAATAGATGAAGGTAAAAAATAAAGTTACCGTAGCAAATGCACAGATGATCTGCTTTGCATTTTGTATGGTGCCTCTCTGTCTTACTCCCTCCCTCCCTCTCTCTCTCTCTCTCTCTCTCTCTATATCTCTCTCTCTCCCTGTCTGTCTTTGTGTCTTTTTATTCCTCTATTTAAACGTGTGTGCTGCAGCACATACTGATGCTGTTGTAAATTGATGTGCAAAAGGTATTAAAGGAACAATTCATTAGCCCTGACATTAAAGTGCTAATCAATAGAACTGCATTAAACTATTAGGGTTACACACGCAAACACGTTCATGCATGCACGCACGCACACTCATCTTGGGGCACATAATGCCGGATATTCCTCCTGTTCTGCATCAGAAATACAAAGTAGCCTCTTTCACTGCGGCTTGAATAGGCCTACAAATTTAATTAGAACATAGGTTGAAGTCAAACACATAATCACACTAACACACACACACCAGGTAAGACCAGGTATTAATACCTGGTCTTATCTCCTTTGTGGATGGATGTCTCCTTGAAGCTGGCGGAGTTCATTTTACATGCCCAGTAGCTGGTTTAGACCAGCTGTTATGCACTTTGGAAAAGATACTGTAATTTATTACACACCCTCAGAACTAATGAATGAGTTCAATGAGTTCCCTTTGTCCCTTCATTTATTATGCCTAAATGAAAAGACTCAATCATGGGTGACTTTGCAGCCCCTGACAGACTTTAGAAAACAAATTAATAATATGCATTGCTCGGTTGTTTTGTTACATGGCAGCTTTTTCTGTATCTCCTTTCTCTGTCCTTTCAACACTTTGTTTATCCCCCCCACTCTGTGTTCTCTTCCCTCAGCAGGCTTGGCCCAGCGGCACCCAGCAGATCCTGCTGCCTCCAGCCTGGCAGCAGCTCACCCACACCTCAGTCCAGCATGCCACTGTCATCCCCGACTCCATGAGCAGCGCACAGCCTCTCGCCAACTGGAGGTGAACAACACTGCTTTCTTTCTTGTAACTGCTCCCAGGCCGTCTTAACAGTTGATGTCTGAATATTGTGGCCTGCAGAGTCCACCTATCTTCTCCCAAGGATTTAGCTGGATAAATAAATCTAACAGGTTGACATGTGCCACTTTAAAGCTTTGAGAACAAAGCACTTTTGTAAAATCTAGTTTATACACATAACATTCGGGGCAAGACTGTAGGTCAGGGCAGACAGATTGATTTCAAAGGCAAGCAGTGGTTTTATGGCTTTTATAGGTCAAAATGTGTTGTAGGAAGATGGTATAGCGTAAGACTGATTGACCGAGGAGCCTGCATCTCCCTGACAGCTTGTCCTTTATTGTCAATGAATTACAGTCCCCACGTGAACGCTGGCGCTTTTATAAGAGCAGATTTACCTCAGGGAGATGGGATATATGTACATGTAGAGACATCAGGTCTAGTATAGCCTGTCACTCGATAAATGGATGGATAGATGGCAGAAGCCGATCTGCAGGGAGATAAGGAGGATGCAGGTATATATTGTGTATGCCGAGGACTGCTGGGGCCATGTATGCACAAATTCATTCGGAGCTGTCCATCTGTGACCAGACGCTCACCTCGGCGTCCCTCCCCTCCCTTCCTGTCCAGTGGCAGCTCCGTTGTCCTCAGAGAGACGATTGGGAAAGTGTCGCACTTCCTCTGCAGAGCTATCGCTCCACAGCTGCTGGTGTCAGCTCCTCTGCCCTCCCTCTTCGCTCTCTCCCTCACTTGTTCCCTCTCCTGCTTTCGTTCTCTTTTGAAAAGTTAGCTGCTGCCACCCGCTGGCTTCTGTGGGAAATACTTCCCCCTGTCTTTCTTTTTCCTCAGGGTTGGGTTTGATTATCCTGATGTATCGATGTATTTTTCAGCCTGTCCTATTGTTGTGGTCTCATAAAACGTGTTGTGTTACAGGAATACCCATCCACATGGCAGCCATTACAATCCCATCATGCAGCAGCCAGCCTTGTTGGCTGGCCACGTCACGCTCCCATCCAACCAGACGCTCAATGTGGGAGTGGCACACGTTATGAGGCAGCCCTCGACCAATAACAACTCCACTTCCAAAAAGAACAAACAGCACCAGATGTCTGCCAGGTACTCCCACACAGCTGATTCTAGACTTATTGTAAATAATCCTATAATGGCAGCTGAAGACAATCACAACCAGATCATGATGTCTCACAGCTCTGAATCTACAGTGTATCTGCGTATATGACACTTAACTCCTGCTCTGTCTTTCAATTAGGAACATGTCAGCCTACGAGGTGTCGTCCTCTCAGGCGGTGCTATCCCCGCAGCGCTCCAAGCGGGTGAAGGAGAACACACCTCCGCGCTGCGCCGTGCTACAGAACGGCTCGGCCTCCAACTGCCTGCCCCCGCAGGGCTGTGGGGGCGGCGGGTGGGGGGTTAGCGAAGCAGAGCAGGCTTCCAGCACCACCCGCGACCACCAGCACCAGCACCACGTCCCCAGACAGACCATCATCATCCCCGACACGCCCAGCCCTGCAGTCAGCATCATCACAATCAGCAGTGACACGGATGAGGAAGATGACCACAAACAAAACAAGAGGTCAGTTCTGGGTTCTAAGGGATTAATGTGGTTCTGCTTCGCTCGGTTGACTGCTTAACCTGATTTAGTGATTTGCCACACGGGTAAAAGGTTTGCAGGCTTGTCGTTGATATATAAACCTTCACAAAAAGCACATCACAGAGGGCCAACACAGAGAAAAAAGAGACCTCTGTTGAAACATGGCATGTGTCTGCTTTGACTTAGAGGCATGTTTTCACCATACCAGTAGAACTAAGAAGCCAACTTTCTGCCATCTTATGTATGTTTCTGTGATCACATATTTGGGTTTTAAACATTTGAATAATATAAAGCATTTTAAATGACTTATCACTGTGTTTCTAGTATCAGATGACCATAAAAGCAATTTGATCTGAAGTCATATACTGCTAATGGGGCCATGCAAGGCTATTGGTAATTACTGTGGCAGTGGTACTTTGTGACCATGGATCAAATCAATTTTATAACCATGCAGTCATCTGACAACAGAACAGAAAAGAGGTGCCAAAGACAAGTCCTTCATGATATGCCGTACTCAAACACAAACTAAGCAATCACAGAGTAGGAAAAAAAAGAAAGCCAAGCAGCTCGCAGTTTAACCATAGATTAATAAACTGTGAAAGTATGTTTTGACGCACATAATAAGGTTCGGTTCTTGGCAGCCGCTTACAATATACAATTAAAGAGAGAACGAATAATCTGATAATGAAAAATACAGTGAAGACATTTTACCATTAAACCAGCACATATGATATCATAATATTGATTGCCTTGAGTTTTGCTCAGTCACAGAACATAACTTTCCTCCCTTCTGTTTCCTGCAGATCATCTTCAAAGCAGCGGAAGAATGTCATCAGTTGCGTGACGGTCCACGATTCACCCAACTCCGACTGTTCCAGCAACAACAGCCCTTACACTGTGGAGTCCAGAGCCCCCAACAACAACAGCTACGACACAAAGACCACCATCCTGGACAACTACAACAATGGGAACCCCCGCACCATCATCATTCCACCTTTCAAAACCCAGAGCAGTGAGGTCCCAAATGAGTGCGAGCGCCTGATGCCAGGTAAGGGGCCGTGAGAGAGTCCTCCCTAACCTAAAGCACAGCCTCATGCATTAACTAGTAACGCTTACGTTGTTGTGTATTGGAGTTACTGCTTCCCAAATAACCAAACGTGTATCCTCTCCTGTGCAGAAGTAATGAACCATCAGAATGCAGTTTACAAGTTCAAATCCTCCAATGGAGTGCTGTCTGGCAATAATCACCTGCATGGGGTCGTGACCGGAGGCGGGTCCTACCGACAGCAGCGCTCTGGACTACACTCCCTCCAGCAGCAGCCTCTCAATCTCAGCCAGGTATGATGAGCATCAGCGTGGGAATAAATATGTATGATGTGTTTAGTGGAATAGTGTATATTGTATATAGTATGCACAGTATGGATAGCTTAATTTTGGGAATAAGCTTTTTCAGGTTCTGTTTGATGAGAAGTTAGCTTGGAAATGACAGCTAGCCTGGCTATGTCCAAATAAGCTCATTTCCCAAAATGTCAACCTATGATGATGATAATAATAATAATAATAATAATAATAATAATAATAATAATAATAATAATAATAATAATAATAATAATTTGCAAAATGATCCAATACATTTTTGAAAGTGTTTCATATTGTGCTAAAACATCTCCTCATCCAGGCCCAGCAGCATATGGTAGCTGAGCGAAATGGTCATCGGCGCCAGCAGGCCTACATCACGCCCACCATCACCACTCAGGCCCCGTACTCTTTCCACCACAATAGCCCCTCTCACACGGGCAATGTCCACCCTCACCTGGCTGCCACACACCTCCCCAGCCAGCCCCACCTCTACACCTACACAGCCTCTGCTGCTCTGGGCTCCACCGGCACCGTGGCCCACCTGGTGGCAACACAGGGATCGGCGCGCCACGCAATCCAGCACGGAAGCTACCCACCAAGCATCGTCCACCAGGTCCCGGTCAGCATGGGCCACGGCGTGCTGCCTTCGCCCACCTTGCACCACAGCCAGTACCAGGCCCAGTTTGCCCACCAGGCCTACATCAGCGCTTCGCCTGCCTCCGCTGTCTACACTGGATACCCTCTGAGCCCCACCAAGGTCAACCAGTACCCTTACCTCTAGAGAAGACACTGACTGACACTGGAGAGCCTGACCCAGCGCTGCTGCTGCCCCCGAACCCTCCGCCCTGAACCCCGTCGACATCCTAAACATCCTCTCCTCGACCTCAGACATAAACAGAGACAGGGGAACATGCAATCCTCATGAAACTGTCACGTATAACTTGAAGATATAACGACAGAGAGAAAAGAAGAAGAAAAAAGAATTCACAGCCTATCTAGAAGGGAAAGATGGGGTTGAATTTCAGAGGGGTACAGTTCAAGATCTTTTCTTTCAATTTTTTTTTCTCCTGAAAGGGCCAGTTGTTGTGTTTATTTGTCTATTCTTCACTTTTCTTTATGAGGAAAGTAATGTCTCATTAGTTTTACAGGGAAGTTTGAAACCGGCCTTTTGGGACAGTGGAGGCTTTTGGATTTCTTTTATTTTATTTTCCCCTCTTAAATTTGGGAAGAGACTGTTGAACAGGGGTTACTGACTGGAAGTTTGGAATCCCAAGACATTTGGGAGAAGGTGAAATACAAAAACCTGCTGCTCTTCAAATAAAAAAAAATATTGATGGCCTTGAACTGTCTTAATATTTCCAAATCATTCACGGTGTGGGGAGAAAAGAGAGGCAACTCCCCCCACTCCACCTTCTCCAGCCGAGGAGGCTTCTGGAAATATAACCAACAGAAGACAACAAACTTTTTAGTGTATTTATAGATATTCTGTTCCTTTATGTTTCACTTTTATGACGATACTTCAGTTTTAGCTAGGTGTCTTAGTTGGGCCCCGTTCTTAGAATGTAGCAGTCTGCACCTGTTTGTTTTAAGAAGAAAACCTTCTTTTGTTTTCCTGATACCAATAGATTTATTTGTTCCTCTTTTTTCAATGTGATTGCACAAAGTGGTTATAATAACATAGGCATGTACAACGTGATTGTCTGTGTGTGCTACTGTCAGCCATGCGTGTGTAGTCCACCTCCTTAAAACTCTCTTCAGTCTTTAGGTTTTGACCATTGTTCCCTCGTAGTGCCTTACAGATATAACGACACAGTTTACTTGGCTTGAATCCTGAAAGCCACAAGAGACTCTAGCTATACGTGGAGAGACATGTTTCCCTGGTTTGGCATCCTAGTCGGGGCAGTTGTAGCTCTCTTCCAGGTGTAGGCTCAGCCCTTGCTGTTTCTTGTCCTTAATGACAGCGTACTATAGATGATGAAGATTAATTTCAGAGTTGATATCACGCTGAGCTATTTTATTATGTGTGCATGAGATAGCTTGCCTGGGGTACTTACCAAAGTCATAGATAAATTCTTGTTACATTTTGCTCTGGATATTAATGTAAATATGAAAATGTACAGTATAGCTGTAGCTGTAAACCTCTATCACAGTGGCACCCAAATTGTGGCTTTAGTTTGGAATATATTTGTTTTTTTTATAATCACACAAGGGAATTCATGCATCGTGACAACGGAGCAGAGATATTAGCTCAGTTTTCATGTCCAGGGAATGAGTTACAGTACAATGTTTGAGACACAGTAGAGGTCGTTCTTTTAAGGTTTAAAGCTAGTCTGAGAGAAGGGCCTGACAGGAAGTTATTGTTGCCATGAGGGCGGTCTGTGAGGCTCGGGATAGCCAGGCTGCAGAGGAGAGGCAGAGTATCGAGGGTTGTGTGAGAGAGATACTGCGTGGGCACGAGGGAAGGGGCTGTTTGAAGGCGTAGGGTCAGTTTAGGTAGGGACTGTGGAGGGCAGGGTGAAACTCTATCTTAAACGGGACTAAAATGGTAGCAAGTTGGCACTGAGCAGGTTGATAGTGACACTGAGCTTGGGTGGTTGGTAGGAGCCGAAAGGAGGCACTACCTCACCTGAATGCACACTTATAATTCTGACATGGATTCTTTTGTTGTTGTCATTTGTTGATAATGTTGTTTGTTCCTCCAGCCAAGATAATTGCAAGTTATTTGTTGAGCTTGAGATTTGGGTTGCATCTCAGAGCTGCAAGAACAGAACAGAAGGGAAATGCCACAGCATACACCTGGAAGGGCACCTTGTGGACGATTTTGTTGCCACTGTCCATTTGTCTTCGAGCCAGGTAAATCACAGACATCGCCACGCCAGCCGAACGGGATACCTGAACACTTAGAGAACCAATAGGGCTGTCACGTTGTGTGTTTGCTGCTTGATTTAACAGACATATTCTTCTTTTTTGTTTTTCTTGTAGCCAATGATACAAATAATCTCCTCTGTTCATTTGTCCTCTTCAACGTATACGCACATCAGTACTACTGGTGGTTTAGTGAAAGCCTTCCCCTCTCCTTCATGGTTTGCCATAGTACTTGCATTTTGAAGTGATTTTTTCTTTTCTTTTTAACTTAACATTATCTTGAACTTTTTGACATGGCTGTAGTGCATATTGTGTTTATTTTTTAGAGATTGTTGCAATAATTCTTGTGGATGTGTCTTTTTATGATATGTCAGGCTCATTTCTATTTTGTAACCTGGAGGTTGATGTACAGTAATGTTTAGTATGCCGTGGAGGTGGGTGCACCTGTGTAAAGTGTTGCAACACTGCTGGTGATAGTAAGTGTTGAGTTGATGATAACCCAATGGGGCCCCTATAGATAGATGCTTTGGCTTGAGGGGGCCACAGCCAGGTTAGAAATACAACAATCTCGTAAAAACATCACTTGGTGGGCCCCAGAGTGGTTTGTCATCCTGGTACTCCCCTCCCCCCTCAACTCTCCACTCCCCGTCAGCTCCAGCATGCAAGCCTGAGGTCCGGATAGTTAAAGATGTGATTACATAGTACGTTGCTGGTTACATCATTCTTATCTGTTCTGTTGTTGTCTTTTTATTTGATTTACTTAATGTCCTCTAGGTCATTGGGGCCTAAGCACACACACATGCATAAGGGAGAGGATTATCCATTGCAACCTGTTGGCTCCTCTGTTATGAAACAGACTACTGAAACATTCCACTGTTTGAGGGAATCTGGCGTTGCCCATGCTCCACTGCTGTCCTGTCCCCTCTCATGTCAGCACGGGGATAGCGTTGTCACACTAGGTCTTTTTTCGCTTCTCCCACCAAAGAATTCAACAGACCGATCATGTACAGCACAGCACAGTACAAGCAATCCTCCTCAGCTTTGCTCGAGCAGCCGACAGGCAATAACTTTTGGTCTCATCTTTCAACGCTTTATGGGTAATTTTGAGGACATGTTGTTTCTCCCCCCCCCCCCCGAGCAAATGCATGTTCATGAGGACGATTTAACATATTTAAAGAATACAGCAGAGTACCGTAATCAATTTGTTTAGAATCTGGACGTTCAATTATGAGAAGAGCTGCAGTCTGTTTTGAAGCTTTTTTGCTTTCACTTTCATTACTCCTCCCACCTGTTTATGTTGAATGATCAATAATTATCAAACCTCTCTCCAAATTGATAAGCCAGTTGTTGTTGTTTTTGTTTGTTTTTTTACGTTGTTGATGTTGTAGCTTTATTGGTGTTGTATGAAAATGAATTTGTTAACTAAAAAGTTTGTTTTACATTAGCGTGCCATGGAATAGAATGATGTGTAAAAATGAATTAATCAAAAATGTACCAACTATACCTTTAAAACCACGGTCACCCGCACAAAATGAATGTAATGTGTGACCTGCGACATCTGAAAATGGCTTTAGATCTTTCTCAGTGGGTGACCATTCATTTAATTTCTACACCGTAAGTGGCCATGCATGATGCAATAATTATAGATCTGATCTCCAGCAAAATCCCATGTAAGAGAAGTAATGTAAAACTACTACTATCCTCATGATTAGGGGGTGTCAAATAATTGCTATTTTCTCAAATGAAAGATCCAATTAAGAGAGGCCCTGTATGCGCAACTTTGTGGAAAATGACTTGATGTGTATGATACCTTTGTCTATTACTCTGTTTCACATAACCAATGTTTTGTGTTTTATAAAAAAAAGGGGGGAATCAGAAATGTGAGCATTAACGTAGATCGAGTGACCTTACAATTACCAAAATGTGCTTAAGTAGAGTGTAAAAATGTTTTGTGTTGTTGAGGTGAGCATAGCCTTCCCAGCTAGCGACTTTACTGTTAGAGTACTGCCTTCCAAATAGCCAACAATACCTCCACAGGTTCATGGTGACATTTAAAAACTAAACAAGGCAGTGTCTCACTCTCTATGGAGCCCGGCGTTCTCCTATAAAATACACTCAAACTTCCAGCTTTGCTCATGGTGTTATTGTGATTACTCCTCCCCCTGGAGCTTTGGAAACACTGGGAAACATTCCTGAGAGCGCTGAGGGCGCGCAGTGCTACATTCGTCTTCAGACAAACTCCTCTGAGGTGACTTGGAGAGCAGACAACCTGCAACATCAACCCGCACAAGCTTCAGTATAGACCGTTTGGCAAAGTCGCAGCTGCCTCCCAAAGTACAGGAGTCAGGAGGAGGTGGATTAATTATGAGCTGATGTACTCTCTGTCACCAGCTAATTCATAATCTAGCCACAGAGCATTCTTAAAGCCCTTTCGGATGAGAGTATATGTTTGTTTGTTTTTTTACTTTTCGTTGAGGAGATCTGCTCCTTTTGCTGGCTATTCCTTGGGGGAATTCAGGGTGAGGTGGTCAAGGTTTGATGCCAAATGAATGGAATTAAGAACCAAAACTGATTGAAATACGATTGTTTTCCTACTATCTTAATTTATTCTAATTTATGTAAAACCAGGCTAGGATATGGATCCATTTGTATCACTTTAAATCCCCTAAATTGCTGTGTTGTAAGATCTTTGGTCCTACTTTACATAACTGAAAAATTTAGCTTTTACCATCTTACTTTCAGAGAGATTTCTAGCCAAAGAGCTATTTTTTGTGGTGTTAACGGAATCTAGAAGCTACATTCAAAGGCAGATTTGCCTGTTTACACTACAAAAATATGAATCTAAAGCTAGAGGTCATGTCAAAGTCACAGTTCCTTTCTGGTACATTCTCAAAATTGTAAATCGCTCAATTTCTGCTTAATTGATTTATCAGTTTATTTGCATTTTCTAAATACCTAAGAGTGCATCAAACCCTGACCCCCTTTTATGTCCATTGCTGTATGGTTTCTCAATGGTGTAAAATCTCATTCTTTGTCGATAAAGCTAATGTGTGCTGCAGTATTCCTAGTATACTTCTCTGTTAATTGTCTTTTCTTATTTACTTTTGTTTATTGGGGTGTGATGTCTCATTATTTCAATCTTCTGATCTGTAGCGTTCTATGTATACCCTGTTCCTTAGCCTAATATTATTAAGGATGTTATGAGAATGGATATTTTACTGGCTTTATAGAATGTTTAAATAAATATAATAATGACAATAAGAAGAAGGATTAACTAAACCTCCTAAGAAGTTGAGTACTTGCTACTAAGCGCTTGTGTTACCATTATGATGTTGTGTGCTTCTCTTAATCATTTTCGTTGTAGAAAAATGGAGTGAATTTATATTAGGCTTCGAAAAAACTAATGATAGCGTTGTAAATTTTACAGGAGGATTTTAACAGACAAACAGCTTCGTCAAATAGAAGAATATAGTTATTTTAATTGTCCTCTTTACTAACTGTAGGGTGAGAAGGGGCTCGCGTTGTGGTGAACTATGTTATAGCTTGTTATTCACTGTTACTTTTGATCATTTTTTCGGTCTCCGAGGTGAATCGAGTTATTAATGAGAATTTGTATGCTCACATATGCATATTGTATATGTGTAGAAATGTAATCACACTTTGTCTTGGATTTACATTAAACTGTTAAGTCACGGCACCGGTCTCCTGCTTTCTGGTGTCTTTGTGTGTGTATGTGTGTGTGTGCGCACGTGTGTGTGTCTTTGTGTGTGTGTGTGTGTGTGCATGTGACAGTGCTTGAGGTTTGTTGTGAGTGCCTGAGCAACTTTTTGAATACATCTGAAAATAAATGAAATTAGACAATAATGTAAACATACTACACATTATAATTCCAAAATGTAAACAACATTGATTAAAAAAAAAAAATTTAAAAGCTATGCACACAGTGTTTTCACTTATTTTACTTATACACCCCGTTGAAGTGGCCCCAAATAAGAGATTGAATCCAGCAATGCAAGAATGTTCTGTTCACCAGCATAAGTGAAAATAGAAGTACCACTTTTTAACCTTCCTCTTGTGTTAGCTTTCTGTTAGCATCTCTTATGTTAACGGATCGGTTTTGACCCATGTCATAAATCAACTGTAAAATACACTAAAAACAATTATCTATCATCCAATTTGTTTCTCATCTCTTGGTTACCTTGTTAGGCTTCCTTATTCATGAACATATTGTTGTATGTTTTATGTTTGGTGTGGGGCTCTGGGCTTTTCTTTGTCAGTATACCACTCAATTTCAATTAAAAAAATTGTAAAATTAACATCAAGAGAATCATATAAATAAATAAAAGGCTGATGTATTACCTGACTATTACTGAGGAGCATTAGAACACATCTCTTAAATAAATTTGTTTTATTTATTTTTGAATTTTAATATTATTAACTATAGTAACATCTATGGTGTTACGGGTCAATTTCAACCCATATATATTTACTTCAAGAAAAAGGCTAAAAGGTCTTTTTTTCAGCAATAGAACTTTACTACAAACACAAAATGAAAAGCAGAACAAGTCATAACACAAAATATAGATTTGCAAGGTCAAACAAACAACAACCAATCAAACAAATCTTATTTTCATAACTGGGTCGAAACCGACCCTAACAACACAAAGGTCATAATTTCAACCAGAGCATTTTATAATTTAATGAAAAAAAAGTTTTGCTTTTATTTTGTTGAAATAGAGGTTCCTGACAAAGTCAAAAAGCCTTGATGCAATAAACAAATTGATGTGGTTCTTTTATGCATTTAAAACCTAAAACAGGTCGGTGCCGACCCTAACACAAGAGAAAGGTTAAGAAATACTATAAACATACTAAATTACCTAAATTACCTAAAGTCATGGTACATTTTTGTTTTAAATACTAAAGAGACAGATGGCCACTGTGAGTGTTATATATTATATTATAGAATTGTTCAAACTGATTAATTAATTATTAATATATTCTAATAGTTAGTCAAGGTAGAGCTCCTTTTATTTACCTTATACAGTTGGGTAGTTACAATATTTTGCATAAACTCTTCATACTGGATGTTTTTTTTTTATGTCACATCTTAATCTGGAAAGTAACTGTCAAATGTATGTAGTGGGGTACAAAGTACAATGCAATATTTGCCTCTGGAATTTAGGGAAGTAAGAATGAAGTAACATAACCTGATAATAATCAAATGAAGTAGAAGTACAAAACTAAATACAGTGGTTAGTTACAGTAGTCCACCACAGGCTTGCAGCTGCTTTCATATAAGTAAATAAGGGTTTTTCATCTTTTGAAAAGAGACATCCTTTAGGATTGTATTTTGCATTATACCATGGTGCACACAATACCAGCTAAATGTTCAGATGGAAATTATAATAGAAAGCCAAAATGATTAAACGTCAGCAACGTTAGTCACACTATTCTACCACCAGGTGGCGGTGTGCACCAACATGTTGACGTCCATTCTCCTGGCGCTGACGTGATGGGGTTATGCTGAACGTCTCCATTTATTTTCCAACCAGAAAACCAGCACGATGAAAACCGTGCAGGCTCGTTGGAACTCAGGGCATTTACTTCCTGACTGAAATCATGCAGACGAAGTGTGCATCGTTGTTGTGTCTTGTCAGAAACGTCCTTACATAGATTTAGACATGCTGATACCATGCTGACCCAACAACCACTCGGCTGCACCAAAAATGACTCATTGCAGAAAGGTAAACGGTGCCTCTGTGATGACTCGGGTTATTACTTCTTTTAGCATGACTCGTCTCTGGCTAAACTCCCTTCAGCCAATAAAAAGCCTGGCATCGACACGTCCATCCGTGGCCTATACCTCGTTAAGTGCATCATCGCATGAGGCAACGTTGCCGTGGAAGCCGCAGACGCCAGTCGAAGAGGACCAACCTAATTTTAAAAGCCTACTTTGACAGAAATGAGCCGCAGCCAACGAGAGCCCGAGCCATAAATCATAAACTAATCAGATCAGCCGGGGGGCGGGACTAACCAGAATCTCGGGACGGGAGAAGGTAACCGTTACCAAAAGAGTGTCAGATGAAAGCCAGCGACGAGCTCGTGCACAGTCCGTTTGCACTGAAATAACTTCAGACGCAGGCAGGTGGTTACGGGGAGGTTTTTAATGACGAAGCCTCTGAACGAATTGTATTTCACCTCAGGATATTTCTCGTAACCCAGACAAAGGAATTAATAGAGTTGGAGCTCCCTTTTTTGTGTTGGTAAGTCTGAATGCGCAGCTCCGAGCGGGCTGACAGGAATGGCTGGGGGGGAAAGGGGGAAAAAATCCTGTTATCTGTGCACTCAAAGCTAGCTGTGGGACCAAAAGTATGTTAGCTAGCCCGTGTGTAGCATTGTACAGCAACACTGAGAGGAGAGATATAACCTGCTGTGTCTGTCGAGCCTCACCAGACACATGACCGCTAAACTTGTAACGAGACGTCGGGATGTCGGACGAGAGACGGTGTCATGATGAGAGCGAATGAGAGCTAGCTGCACAGCCGGGGATGGAGTCCGGCTGCTTCCTTCTGCCTTTTTTCACCACGTCTGTACGTCTAATCGGAGTTAGTTAGGTTGTTTACTTTATCTAATGGGGTGATAATACTTCATTTGTGTTCGTTTGACTAATATTATTAGCGTTGATGACCGGCCATGTGCTTTAAATGTGTCAGGTTTCTTTCACAATGTCAAAACACCCCCCTAAAAAAAATCTATTTTTTTCAAATCCAAATTTAATTTTAAAATCTAAATTAAACGTACCATTCAATGACTTGTTTAAGAAAGGCTCAGTGCATAGATTATGCAGAATGTAGATCATAAAAAAAACATTTAAACTATCAATGGCTATTTTCCTCTGAATCATTCATTTTCAATTCCAGAAGAATGACCCACGTGCCTCTGTTATTACGTTATTATTCTTATTATTCTTATTGTGTGCATTGGGAATATAACTATATAGAACTTGGGCTTCCGTGGTTCTTCCCTGTTAATGGCTGATTAATGAAGTTGCTCAAGTAGTAAGATAACATGTTATTGCTTTGTTTTGAGTCTCACACTGTTGCTCTTTTGTCTTCAACAGCCATTCTTCATTGCGAGCACATGTTATGGAAGGCGGGGCCTTAAACTAAAGGAGACCAAACCAGGCAGCCCAAAAGAACCAAGTCCTCAATAGTCTCTTCGGAATGAATCTTCTCTTCTTAATTGGATGAAATGCCTTGACCATACCCCCGCCGTACCATGGCAGGTTTAGTCTCCTCTGTGGGTTTAGTGGTGATGCTCGAGGCTCTGATGCATGCCCATGGCCAGCGTGCAGTGTTTCTGGGGATTACGGTGTTGGTATCAGTGATCGTAGCCGACTCACCTGTTGCAGGTAAGAGAGCACCTTTCGCTGACTCACAACATGCTCCACTACTTTGTTCCTTGTGTCACAGCATCTTGTACAACATTCAGTTAGCTTTGAAGCGTTGGCAAGCGATAGACACCGAGTTCATTTAAAGCTGCACTTGTAAGGTGGTTAATGCAAACGATTAATAACTTAAGAGATACTTTTGAATGTGTTAATGGAATCCAGGATCCATCCAACAAAGGTGTAATCAAGATCTTTGTCTTGATGGATTAGTTTCTGGCTTCTCATGTCCTGAGAATTGGGTTAGAGAAACATCGGAAGCTTACAACCATCCATCCATTCTCTGTACCGCTTGTCCAATGCAGAGTAGCAGCAAATTACAAAATGTAACTATCTTCATATATATTTTTGTCTTTAACCTTTATTTACCCTAGGTAGATTATCTGAGCATGAATGCTAATTTTCAGCAATAACTGACACGTTTACACACATCCACATCTAGGAGATGCTTAGAACATCCGCGGTCTTGTTTGTGAGCTTCCGAGCAGCTGCACTGGAGGTCTGATTATGTGCCTTGCTCCAGGCCAACGTAACCAGCGACCTTCCAGTCGGAAGATTGCTGTCTTAACCTTCAGGCAACTGTTACCAACTCTTCTGCTTAAAGCTTGTCATCCCTTTAATACAAAGACGATACAAAGATGACATATCGCCTGCGGTTTGTTTTGCCTTAAGTTTAGTTGTGCATGTTGTTTGAAACGGCAAAGTCTATGTCGGGTAGTTTACCTCAACATGAATTTACTAATATCTAGATTTTCATGTGAACAAAGTCGGGGCTGCTGCGTCATCTTCAATAGTTGATATTCATAATGAAGACACTCTCGTGTTTGATTCTGGGTTTTTACAAGAGGTGAAGTGGCTCGATCCCTTCAGTACAGTCTGTAGCGTTAAACCACTTTCCAGTAATTAGGGGAAGAGAAAGGGCCTAAATCCATCCACTTGATGAGTGTTTTCCCCGGGCTTACTTTTATACATAGTGACATGATCCACACACCCATCCCCCTACACATTGCCCAGTGAAAGGAACACGTTTTAGGAGCAACCCAAAACTCATGCTATTACATGTAATTATGTAGTAAATGCCAGGACCAAAGCTTGGTGCAGGAAATCAGGAATTAGTCGATTTTAAACTCTTATAATGAACAGCCACAAAAAATAAATAAATTGACAAGCATTAATGTGGGCTACCACAAATGTATCTACAGTTGACTGCCGATAAATTTTTCAGGCCCAAATAAAAGACCACAAATCAAATTTCAGATTTTGTTTGACTACAAAATACAGCTCAGCCATAGTTTAAACGATTGCGTGGGAAGTTTTGTTAATTTTGTCAATACTTTGCCGATGATTTATTAATTTTTTTTAAATATCTCACTCTCTGTAGATGAATGGGCGTCACATTTTGCTCTGGTTTAAAAAAAAAGCTGGATTTATGTTTCGTCTCTTATGAGAACATGTCTTCTGGGGCTGGTTTTTATTGATATTTCCTCATGGTTTAGATGACCATACTACGATTAATGCAGCACAAAAAAAAAAAAATGGAATCAGAGCCCATTGTTTGTAAAGTATTACATATAACAGTTGCAAATGTGTGGTGTAATTCAGGTGTGCAGCAATAGTATAGATTAGTACAAACAGAAGATCTTGCTACATTACGTCAACAAACAAATCTTCACTAGTATGTTGGCCCATAGACTTCGCCATACTTAAGGATTACATTTCACCACGATGTCACACTGTAGATTTTTACAAGCTGATCATGACAACAGCTTCAATGTAAGATTCACGGGGCCATCTTTGGTCCTTGGTGTTGAAACATTCACGCGTGGATTCATTGCTGCTCTGGTTTTAATTTTGCTTGTTTCTTTAAACGTGCAGTTATTTTGATGTTTAAGAATCTTGACTTTTACTTTCAGCGACACACAAGCCAATTTCATTGGAAGTTGGACCTGTTCTTTCTGTTGAATCAGTATTATCTGCAGAGAAACCCTTTGCCTGTTGCAGAAAACTACAGTTTTATAATTATGGTTATATGTGCCACTTGTAATGTCACAGTCAAATAAATAATTAGTTGTGGTAAAAGTCTCGCCCTAAAAGGGTATATTAGTTATTGTATGACAGGAGGTGCTTATAAGTAATTCATGCACAGAATGACAACTGTGTTTCCATGGTGTAGTTCAACAGTGAAATACAGCGTTCCTCTTACAGAATCGGAAAAGAACACGTTATAGTTTCTAGGTCAAATCCTACGTTCCTCCATTTCCGACATCATAGTCATCTTCCTCTTTCATACTTCCGTACTTATCTGCTCAAGTTCTGGGAAAATTAATAAAAAATTGTTCCACATCTATAGCCCTAGATCTAAGATGAAAGATCTTTACGAACATATAGGATATAATTGGAAACTTTATATGAGATATCATAAAGTGCCCTTGCAGTTTCGCTTCAGTAGTCTCTTTCTCTGCACTGCAGTGGTTGGCAAGTTCAACACAGCAAGCTGCAGGCCGGCCAAGTCCTGGCTAATTACCAGTCCGTTGCCATGTGAAATTTGATCGGTGTGGGATGACAATATGGCCATTCATTATTCATTAGAGCTGGAAGCCAGTTGCAGATCAATAGGTAGAAAAAAACAATCAAAAGTCAAACAGTGGGTATTTTATCTCTCACCAGGCCTGCAGCTTAACCAGAAAGATCTTTTGGAAAGCAGCTCAGTGGCTGACCCTGTCGTTCTGTCCACCGGCCTCTCCCAGCATTATCTGGCTATGTGGTCAAAGGGTGGCTCAATGAAAGCAGACTGGGACATATTAAAACCGGCAGCTCAACGTTATTCCTCCACACATGATAATCAGTGTCCATACTTATCTGTTCTAATAGTTATACATTATTATACGCTCAGCTATTCCGAGCATGGCTCAGATGGCATCCATCAGAATCAGAATTGTTTAATACTAATAACATTAATACTGGTAGAAGATTGTAAAGTGAACTGTGAACGTACCATAGTTGAGGGAGGGGGGGTTGGGAATATACATCTGGTAGTGATTTTGTGTACCCTTTCTTGTGTTTTACCAAGGCAATTTTCCACTGAAGTTTACGCATCCTACAAGTGTCCAAACCTTGCATCAACTGTGTGGACAACAATCTTATTTAGTGAAGTACTCAAACAACTCACCAGTGCTTCTTTGTGTGTGTTTTTTTGTTTTTGCCATAAGTAATTACACTGTATTTATAGGTTTGAGGTCATTATTTGTTTACTGCTTGAACCATGATATTTTAATTTATTTAATTTACATTTTTGCACTCGATTATGATTAGTCAAGTGGAAATAACCAATTGTTGCTTTTAGGATATATGTTAATATGTTATTTATTATATTGTTTTATATTGATTTGCTATACATTTTTGACCCATTGCATCACACATTAAGGTGCCAGAAGTTGTCGGTATACAACACAAGCCTCCAGTAAACTTTTATTCTGACTAGATTATCCTGACTGTGTTTACAGTTTCTTGCACAAGCGGCCTGTCGGTGTTGAGAGCAGCATTGAGGCCGTTCTGTGCTCAGCCCAAATTGCTGTGCTCTGATAAGCTGCAGCTGATTATTGATATATTTATCAGAGCAGATGGTCCGGCTCAGCACGGCCTCTTTTGAGCTGATCCACCCTAAATCATTTTGTTTTGGACAGCAACTACTTCGAAACCTAACCAAAGTGTTTTGCTTACCCCAACACAGATATTTCTCTTTTCTGCTCACATATATAAGAGAGCTGAACCTAACTCAGTAGACATGTGTTTGTTCTCAAAGGACCTAAATCCTGAGAGTGGCCTGTGCTGGGAGGACTCAGGAAAAGTAGAGGAGGGTGCCGAGTGACACAGTCCTCTGGGCCTCTCCGGTTACAAGTCTTTGCCTTCCTGTCTTTCAAAGAAAATCAGGACTGCAGAAAGTGACGGAGTTTACCCAAATAGTGTGTGTCCGTCTGCCACTATTTTAAATTGGTCATAGCATCATAGCCATGGATTCTGGTGAAGCTTCGGTGAATCGGTTAGGGAGCTTTAATGAATTTAAGTCCTTAAGACTCACTGAAATTGTTAAGTAAAGTCAGCTATCCTTATAGCTAACCTTTAACTCAGTTAATCATCTCATTCTCCCTCTGTTACCCCTTGTATCTTTCTAAATTGTACTCTTGTACTACTCCCCTTCCCCTAAGCATGCTCCCCTTTTTCTTACTTTCCCCTTTCTCTTATCTTGAAAAGTATTCCCTCAGGAAAACAAAACAAGGGTCACATGAATATTGAGTGCAGGCATGACCTCGGTCCGTTATCTATTCACATGCTTATTTTTGGCTAAATCCGACCACTAAATACAATTACGGTAGATGTACTTCTCCAGCTATACAACTTGTATGTTGTGCTTTACCTTTATTGACCTTTTAGATCATTGGCAAGATTTGGATTAGCTTTCAAATTTAGCTTACATTCATAGCGTTCACATTATTACTTCAATCTGTTCTTTAATGTATTACTGTTTGATGTAGGATGAATTCAACAAGTAAGTGCTCGGAAAAGCAACTAGTGTTGATTTATAATAAATGCACCCTTTATAAAGTTTTTTCTCGAGGGGGGGGGGGGGGGGTTGTAGAGAACTTCGGCAGAGAGCTTGATCTAATTGAACTCCACTGATAAAAACAATGGAATCTTTCCCATCTTAAAAGCTTCCCCGATAAACCAAACGTCAACACAGCCATATCTTGATTGTTCGACTGCACTCAGCGTACTGCCTGCCTGCCAACTGAAAAGAGCCAGTCACGCAAAGGGCTTAGCTGAAAACAGAACCATGTGTGGGGTTCTAGTTAGCTAGCATTAATACCAAAAGACCCTTTCTTCTTCTCTCCTTATTTTTCAAATTATACAACCATTAAATAATTTCTTCCTTTTTTTTTTGCAATAAGGAGTCTGGCAAACATAGGAAATGATATCATTAGAGGGCTCTGTAATTGCTATCTCAGGTTTCTCGACACACACACAGGAATGCATGTGTGCTTGTTTGCATTATTCTGTGTGGCGGGTGCACGTGCACTGCACACACAAGCACTGCTTGGCTGATGCCTTTTATTCGCCTGCTATAGAAACCTTTTTCTGATCATTAAAGGTAGGTTGTTTTGCCCCCAAAATCAGTGCTGAACAATTCCGTTTAACCTCATGTCTTTATGGTGCGTTTCTCTGTTCATGTGCAGTTTGTTTGTACTGAGATCCATCCATACGGCATGCCTCTTGCTTGGAAGCATTAAAAGAATAGCACACTCATTTAGTCACCAGGCAATTCATATGTGGGCTTCACCCAGACACTTGCATTAAAGCAGATACACATTTGTTGTCCTTTTCAAGTTCTGCAAATGCTGCTGTAGACATAATAGTTTTGCCTGTCAAGCCTCACATGCCCAAATATTTCACTTTGTTAAAGGGCATCGATTCAGTTTAGATATTGCCTTGCTTTCTTTTTTCTATGTAGTCTGGTGGAGTAAAGGAGACCATGGGAAGGTATTTTCAATGATTCAATTCCAGACATCAGCAAAGTGCTGTCTGCAGACAGGCATTATCAGGTTAACGTTTTTTAGCCTTGGGATCAGTACAATAGTCATGGGAGGACAGCACCTTTTATCTTACTTTGAGGATTATGTTTTGTTTGTGTTAATTGTTACAGGCTTTGTTCAAGTCGCCCTTTTTTTGTGATCAAAGTGTTGCTGACATTTAGGATATGCATTGAAACTAGTAATAAAAAAATCTCATAAAGTCACATAAATCAGCCCTATATGCACAAAGCAGAATTATTGTGCAGTTTATAACTATATTTAAAACTATATGAAAAAATGAATCGAAAAAGTTCAGGGAACATAATTCTCAAATCTTGCGTAAAACTTTAAAACATAGACATCCAAACATTGATATTCATGTTCAAACAAGTCCTAAAGCACTATATGAATACAATATAAACAAGAACAAGCTGCACTGCAATAAAGGCAAAACATTTCTTGCCTGCGACGTAACTAAACATATTTTATACTCATTTGACTGTTGGAGAAAGATACACAATATTATCCCCCTACTGGGACTGACCTTTCAGAAACAAACTCTTCACATTCTGTAAAGGTTAAATTGCTTAAGTTAAAATTAAATTAAACAAGCAAACTTGCCACTGATGTCAACGCTGCACAAATAGAAAAAAATAAATATATTTTGCCATCTCAATTGTCATGTGTAAAAGCAGGTTTATTCAGACAGACTGTGCCTCTGCAGAGCCATTCTTACCAGTCAGACACATCTAGGTTAGTGGAGAGATGTGATGATCCAATATATGATCTCATACGATTTAGCCAATATCCATCCTGGGTAAGTGGGTTAGTGCTTTTTCAGATGCCTGACGTCGTGTCTGCCTTCAACAGTCTTTCTACCGTCGGTCGACCCTGTTCTTTCCTTTTTTACATTTTATCGTTGGGATTTTCTAAACACTTTAAACATCAGATCGGCCGACAGCAGTAATAATCCCTCTCTTGTTAGAATCCTTTTTACGTGATTGCTGGCAGGGATCCAAGCCTGCAACCAATTGTGTAACGGAAGCAGAATAAACCCAACAAGCTACAAGAAGGACATCATCTGCTTACATATGGACAAATGGGTTTTACTGAAACATTGTTATAGATGGAAATGTGTAGTTAAGTTTACAGAAAAACGATATTCTACCACCTTGTAGAAAACAACAAAGGCAAAAACAATAATTAATGCTTCCACTTACTTCCCAGTCGCTGCTGTGCATCATGTGATTGAATTAATAGAGGTAATAACGCAACATGATAATCACCTGTTTATAAGCCATAGTATACAGGCCAGAGGGAAATGACGATAGACTCGTACGATTCTTAACTTGTCAATTTGTCCAAATGCAAATGTGGTTCAGTGCTTGTACAAGGCAGCTATTCATTAGACCAAGTCGAGCCGAAAAGACACATCCTGGTCTGATGAATGGAAATGGAATCTCATTAGCCTGAGATTTTTCATGTAATGAATAAATGAAAACTCACTGCATTAATTCTTTAGTGTTGTCAGAGCAATGAGACTGTGCCTTTTTTTATTTCCATTCATGTGTTTTACAAGGAGATGACGCAGGGTATTATAACTGTTTTTGTGAGTAGGCAGGAACATATTATTTATTTAAACTGCTTTTATCAGTCTTTATAAACCACATATATTGTTTAATTCTCACTTTTAATGACTGCTAGTTCAATAACAGCCTGACCGTGTCTCTGCGATGAGTTTTTTTTTTTTATCATCTGTGAAATGAGGATCTATTGGGGGAAATAATTCACATATTCCAGAAAGAGAAAAGGTGACTGTGAGTGAGATTAGAAGGAGAGAAGATGACGGTTCCATTTACGTGAGCTGAGCACTTAACATTAACGCTCTTGTGACCTGATATTTAAAGTTGTCCCTCTGCAGGGGTCTCATTGCTTAGTCTCACAGACAGGCCGAACAATGAGCGGCCAGCCGAGTGTGACACACTCGTGTTTCCAGGGACAGGTGGCATTCCTGCTTTCTGTAATGTCAGCCCCAATTCAGCCCGGTCTGTGCCTGGCTGCTGTCTTACCTGAGCGTAGCCTCCACGTTATAAGACCATGCCATTCGAAGAACTGCAGTTTTTGGCACATGGGCTTCATTTCGCTGCAGCGGAGAATGTTGCTGGACAATAACCGGCCAGGTCTTTCAAAAATTCAAATTCAAATGTTCATTTTTTTTATTTTACATGGAATTATTACCACAACTATATTATTAATCTCACAAAGCTGTATTGCACTCCTTAGAAAGAGATTTTTAGTTCCACTATATTTTCTATGTCTGTCTGTATTTCTTGTTCTTGTCTTTAACTACCACCATTATTTTCACATTAGTCATGATCAGTCCAATTTCCAGGGTTCATCAATTACCTGCCAATAATAGTTTTTGTCTTAATTAGCTCGATGTTTTGTCCTCCATTCATGCATGTTTAATTAATTTGTAGTCACATTGTAGGACAATTTGTTTGTCACTGTATGCTGAGATGAGGTGACATTTTGGGGTCATGTACCACAGTGTGACCTCAAACTTCAGCACGTTCTCCAGACAAACATGGTCTCCTACAGAGCTTGTCTGCACATTCTTTGTCTGTTCTTTTATCCATCTGCAACACTTAAAATGTTTATTTACAGCCAAATGGAAAGACAAGTGCAGAGTTTTACATATCATATGTATGTTTCAGTGAACAGAGAACCGCACTAACATTGACCTCTCACTTGTTGTTCCATAACGTGCTTAAACTGACACACTTTATTCTTTGTGATTCCAGTTTAAACAGTATTTTTTATCACAATTGGCTCTAGAAGAATTGACAGAGCACAGCACACCAAATGTTGTCTTCTTTCCATGTTTGTGATTATTTATAACTTCCTCACAAAACAGAGAAATCAGGGCATCAATAAAGAAGCCTGGCTAGAACCGACAACTAGTGGACGGTTCAGCATTGAGTCTGCGAGCTAAGAGTTGGTCCATGCTCGTGTGTATCTGCCCAGCTGCGTGATACGTCTCTGGGCGTTCAAACACTTGGCACAGCAGACAAAGAGCTGTGTGGCAGTTTTGGAGGATGTGCAGCGCAGACCAGCCTTCAGAGAAGAAAGTCTTGGCTTTCCTTTCCAATGGGCTCTGTTATAATAGCATGCTGACTCAATTAAGGTACCAGTGTAGGTTATAATTAAGTTGGGAGTTTTCTCCTGGGCCAAGCCAGAGGCAGTCTTGTTGTATGAAGCGATGCAGTAAATTGAAGATGACTCTCCAGAAGTATATTCTTTTTTGTTGATGCTTTTTATACATGATCTGTTCTGTGCTCCCAGCGTTAAAAATAGTCTTCTCCCTCAGCTTCTGCGTCTGTTTTCAAGTGTGTATGATTCTGGAGAGCCTCTCCAAAGAGCAGCAGCATTACCAGCAGCTGCTGAGTCACTATGAAGAGTGTTCTGGTGACTTGCTTCTGGCGTTGGAAATAATGGCGCGATTAAAGTCTTGCTTCGTTCAAGACCTACTTTCAAGACATGTGGTCTGCGTTGACCTTTGTTAAACAGAATTGTTGTGTTTTCGTCTTGATGTGGTTTGTTTAGGCTTGTAAACTCTCTATGCATACATTATGGTTAATTTAGATTTTCTATAACCCCAATAACTATAAGATAGCATCCTTTAATGTGAGGCAAAGGTTTCTCTCATCAGAACCATCAACATTTCTGCTTGGGCTTTGAATATTAAACATGTTTAGGCAATATAAAGAGGCTAACTTATACTGCTACAGCCTACATTGAACTATGAAGTACTGTATATTACCATGAATTATATAGGAACTATTCTGTTCCTTTACCTTCAGCTTATCTAGTCTTCTTTGAATACTATATGTTAGATCCATGTAGTGTAATTAAGGAAGACCCTTCCCAAAATAAATTATGCATGATACACTATGTTATGCAATATGAAGACGCAGGCTTTTGGCACTCAAATTAAGTCGGAAATGTGTTGCATAAGCCACATTTGACGATCTAATGTCACCCTGAAGGATCTCAATGTTGTGTGTAAGAACTGAAGTAGAGTTCCTTTCCTGATGAGCTCAAAGCTAACTGCCCCATCCATCACTCCAAGGTCGGGTACTAAAAAAAAGGATAGATGTTCTCCCTAGAGTGCATTGCTAAAAAGCTCATTCATTTTGCAGCATACTGTATGTTCAGTGCATGCATGTCAGCATATTCCCTTAGTTCAAAACTGGAACACAGTCATTGTCAGCTTTTATTATGACTCCACACTGTAGCCTAGCATCGTCTTTTTATCATTGGCCGTGTATTAGCCTGTGACAGTTTTCTTACTCCCTCATCTTATTGACATGTTTCTCAGGATGAGTGGTTCCATTTTGTAGCCACTTTAGCAAATGTGAGATGAAGTGGTAAATGTCAGTTGATGGACGGTAAAATGAGCTGGGCTGAATAATTAGTGTTTACTGGTCACTATTTTACAGATCTCACATTTCACTTTGTATCAATAGTTGTTGTTTGTAAATCATCTGTCAATATAGTATTGATTTTATCTAAATATAGGCCAAGGTTAAGATAAGATAATCCTTTATTAGTCCCGCAGTGGGGAAATTGCAGGATTACAGCAGCAAGAGACACATAGTAAATACAAAATCAAGTAATATAAATAAACAGTAATAAAAACAGTAAAGAAGAACACAATACCAATCTAAACCCACAGATTCCTCCTGCAGATTGAATGAAGTGTCTTACTGTACTCTACAGCCTATTTATCACTTAATTTCATTGTAGTTCATGTTCAGTTATCCTGCGTTTCTGTTGAACAATTTGCCACACTATTTTTGCTAAAAGTGATGACATTATGGTTGATTGAATCTTAAAGGCTGATATCAGATAATAACACATTGACGTGTATTCATGTGTGTAAAAGTAACTACTTTTCAAAATTATTCACATCGAGATTTCACTTTCAGTAATAATCAACTGTGGCGATGAAAAGAAATCCGATTGAGTGGAAGCAGCATTTTAATCACAGTATATATCCCTCATCCCTGTAATTTACTTTGTTTGAAGTCAGTGGTAAATCTTTCATTCAATACTAAACTGAAGCGTTCTCTTTGTTCCTCTGCAGATGATTCTCCGTTGGCCTCCACAAACCACCCCATGGGATTTCCTGGACATGGTCAAAGTTCAACGGGGTTCAACCCATCAGCCTTACCAGCCTCATATTATACTGCCTTTGAGAGCCCAGACTCACCTGGTGCCCTGCCATCCATTTCTGAACCAAACCGTGTAGTTAGGACTGCCGACATCCCACATTTTCAGTGGGGACGTGTCTCTTTTGAAAACTCCAAATCCTTCACAGCAAGTGAAGTCCCTCCAAAAGAACCATATCCTTTGGCCACTCCATCATTAAGCCCCTCTGAACCTATATTGGGTTTTAGTCCGCAATTTGAGGCAGCTAAATTCTTCACGGACTGGAAGCTGGCCAAGACAAGGTCGTCCATGCAATCTTTCTCTCTCTCTCCAACTCCTACAAAATCCCAGCTGCAGCTGCAGCCTCAGTCAAATATATCCATGGCATCATTAAGCCCCTCTACTTTTACAAGGTCAACTTCACCTCAGCTAGATCCTAATTCTGAGCAGAAACCAATAAACAAGCAGCAGGATGGTGCATCAGATCAAACCGAAGCAATCGTGACCTCATTTCCTGCTCAGCCTCTTCAGCCCCCTAAACTGTCTTTCGATGACTTTGCAGCAGATAAATCTTTTAGTAGAATCCTGGATGTGAACCAGCCGAGCCCCAGCAGCGCCCCCTTGAAGGACAACAAACCAATACGTGACATAAACATGCTACCAAACCCAGATGAGATTCTGGCCCCTGGCTACAATGTGCCTTTCATTGCCCCCCACCCGCCATCACCTTCATCTGAACCCACTGAGGTCCCTCCAGAGGACTTCTACCCCACCAACACCATGGAAGTGGACTGGGGGTCTGGAGACTACTTGGAGACAATGTCCTTCTTAAATGCAGATGGAGAGGACTACGCTATGGTCACAAAGGTGCCCTCTGACTCGTATGATCTGGAGGACTATACAGAAAGCTATGACACATCCTTCCCTTCCAGAGTAGGCATATCCCCTTCGTCTTTGCAACATCTTCATGCCTCACGTTCTCCCAGCCTCACCACAACCTACAGCACCATTGTTCCACTGAAATCCATTGATCCTTCCTCTTTGTCTTCTACAATTCATTATACACTGGACCCTACTCCCACAGCTAACAGTGATATACCCGATGCATCAGACATAGATTGGCCCGATACTTTCACAATTCAACCGACAGATGTTCTCTTACCTGACATGAACAGCTTGGAGTATTACGTCACTCAGTTGACCAGGGAGAACAACGGTTCAGACACTGTAGTTGAACACAAAGGGAACGTTACCGTGGTATCCATCAGTGCTACAGACATCACACCCACAGGCAGCGTCACGAATGATACCAAATTGACTGAAGATGAGTCCTCCGGTGATCTATCAGGGTTTGAGCCTCAAGATGAACCAACCCCAGTAGTAACAACAGAGGAGAGTCCTCAGCTGGTCAATGCCTCTGAGCCTTTTTTGGATCCGTCTATAGTCCCATCCCACTTCTTTGATCTATCTTCTTCTGTCCAGGGTGGTCAAGTGTCCACCACAGATTGGTCTGCACATACTCTAACTGTTGGCCTGGACAGCACTGTGTTAACAGAAGCTATGCTACCCACTGCCACGCCTTTGCTGCCAGATGATGTAATATTGTCCTCCTCTCTGACAGATGTCCATTGGTTTGTTACAGAGACATTCCCATCAAGTACCATACACACCACTCCTGTCTTAACTGCAACAACAGCCTTCTCCCCTGTTCCCACCGAACCTCCTGCCAACACCACAGCTGATATGACAGAATTAACTCCCCAAGACCCTACTTTCACAACTGTACAAACTCTCAATATAACTTCAGTTTCAACTGAACCCATATATAACATCACTTTGGGCCCTCCGGGCGTGTTGGGTGATCAGGGGGTGACTGAAGATCAAGTTGACATCCCAGCCACAATGACCTTGATCCCAACTAGCAGGGAAGCTAATACAGACTCTGCTGTACCCAAAACCACAGCTGCCACCACTACTTCCCATCAAGCCACAACTAAATCTACTGCTACCACTGAAGCATCAACTAATGTCAACGTCATCTCCACCACCAGTGGAAGGACCACAACAACAGCCCCAATGTTAAGACCGTACTTCTGCAAACTTGACAGGCCTGCTTATTTAGTCAAAATTGGTATGTTTGACATTTATTTATTTTCCAAAAAAACAAACAAATGTTATCCACATGTACTCCAAATTTTTACAGAAAACTATAACTTTTAATTAAAATATATGTTTATGAGCGCAATAATGGAATAAGCCATAATAACAAGCTTATGCTTTCTTCTTAAGGTTTCCCTTCCGGGGCCACTGTTGGATATGCCAAATCTCAAGTGAGAGACATACTGAAAGGGGAATTCAACAAGTCTATGGAGCTGCAGGTAAATTTAAGATATTCTATTAATTTTAAGGTCATACTAGGCAAGATGGTAGCCTTCTTTTGGCGATTTTAGAAGGATCTTGATGTAAAAGAGATCCTATATCTCTGTATAATATAAATAATATGGGCCACAAACAAAAATATATGAAAGTCTGGGTCACTCAGGTGAGGTATATCGCAAAATGAATCAAATGAGGTCAATTATGCATATATACATATATATATATATATATATATATATATATATATATATATATATATATATATATATACATATATAAATATATACATATATATATATACATATATAAATATATATATATATATATATATATATATATACATACATATATATATATATATATATATATATATATATATATATATATATTCTTTTTGTTAAATATATAATATATATATATGTGTAAAAAATCACATCAGAGGAAATATGGCCTTTTCCAAGCTCCAGTAGAAGTCGGTAGGGAGAGAAACTGAAGCTGGTTCTTCAGAGAATCATCACTGCATCTCCATCAGTTCTAGTTCAGACTCTCTTCACTTCTTCTGCATCATCAGGAAGGGAGTCAAGAACAGCTTGAATTATTTCTCAATGGCAGAAAGATCTGGGAAGCGCTTACTGAGTTCTGTCATTTGATGTGATGACAGACACATATTTCCTCTTTTTCGCAGAAAGGTTGACCTCTGAAAAAAGCTGCTTTGATTTCAGACAGCGTGGGGAAGGGTGCAGCGTTGACGTTAGGTAGTTGTGTCTCAAAGAGACAAAGCTTCACACAGAACGGGTTCATGTGTGCGTGAGGTTTGGTACCTGGGCTTTGCCTTGCAGGCTCATGTTCAGTGTGAGATGATGATAAGATCAACTAGCGGCCAGGTCTGCCAACCATAGTGTGTCACTCAGCTCATGAAGAGGTCGGTCATTCTCTTTCACAAACTGGTCGGTTCTTGATCATACAGCAAGCTGTACTTTGTATTTCTGTTCTAAAGTTAACATGCTTTATGAGAGTCATGGCTTGAAGACTTCTGCATGCCAATATTAACTCATAGTCAAAGCGCCACCTACTGGGAAACTATGGCAATTTGAACTAGAAATGAATGAAGAAAATTAAGTTGGCCGACTTCCGGTGCGGTTTAGAGCATGGTCCCAAGAGAGTTATTTTTAAGTTTATATGTGGTACATCCGCCCATCAAATGTTGTATATCTATGTTGAACGTACTGTGAGGGCTGCTTTGTTGAATTTAGTTGAATTTTCTCCTTAGAAGTTCATTGGTGTTTTTCTTCTGAACACAATGAGATATAAACAAGCTTTTTATACATTGTGATGAAATTGAACCTGTAATGATCCACAGAGAATTTTGTAAAAATCGAACCTAGCATTTAGGAAGATTTGAGGAAAAAATAGTTTTTCACAAAATTCAAAATGGCGGAAATTCTAAGTAGGCGGAGTTTAATACGGCAATGTACTTTTTTGTAGAGCAGCCACAACCGGACATGTGTGCCAAATTTCAGGTCAATTGGTGATAGGGGTCAAAAACTGTGGGCTTTCACAACTCACAGGTTTTAGGGGCCGCTATCTGACTTCCTGTGCGGTTTAGAGCATGGTCCCAAGAGGCTTTCTTTTCAGTTTACATGTGTTACATATGCCTGCCAAGTGTCATACATGTAGGTCAACCGTAGCGCTGGGGCTGCTTAAGTGAATATTTGTAGGGGGCGCTATCGAGCTAAAGTGCAATTTGGAAGCATTCAAATCATATCAGGTAACTACATCTTTGTCTTTAAATGTGGGTGCCAAGTGTAGTTATGTGTCGAGCATGCTTAGTCCCTCAAAAGTACCTTCGTTGTTGACCGCGAAGGATGGGTCGCCACGGCAACAGCGTTACACGAAACATCAAAAGCTTTAGGGGCTGGCATCATGAAAGTCTTATGTTTGTCTATAAGTAATTTGATGTTGATCTAATTGACCTACTGAGAGAAGCTAGCCAAAGTATATAAACTTTTACTTCCTGTTGCCATTAGGTGGCGCTATGACTCTAATTAAAAATTAGACATCACAGGTCTTCAGGCCTGGAGTCTCATCAAACATGTGAAACCTGGAAAGGATCTTATAATGTGGAGTCGAGTTACATCGGTTTATTCGTGCACGGCGAAGGATCAAACTTCCGCGATGCTCTGACGCGACGCCGTTCAACGGATCCTTACAATCTTCAAGGTGATGCATTATCAATGTCTTAAGTCTCTTCCGACGCATTTGGAGAGGCATCCGAATAATCTGTGAGGAGCACGGTATACAAGTAGAAAACATGTAACTTCCTGTTGCCTCTAGGTGGCGCTATGACTAGGATTCAAAATGATCAGATGAATGTCTTCAGGGTCAGGAGGTCATGCCATATGAGAAATATGGAGCAGATTACATCATGTATGGCCGAGTTAAAACAACTTCCATTTTCATGGAAAATGGTGTCTCTTTGGCGCTGCGCTCACATAGTTCGATATTTTTTATAGGCAAAGTGATTTGGAAGTTATGTGTATTGACATATTGAGCCACGCCCCTAAGAGTTTAATTGGTTGAGAAATGGACCCAGCGTTTAGGAGCAGTGGGCAAAAATGTGTTTTTTACAAAATTCAAAATGGCGGAAAATCTAATTAGGCGCATTTTAATTTCACGGATGAGTTTTTTGTAGAGCAGTCCCACCCGGACATGTGTGCAAAATTTCAAGTCAATCGGTCAAAGTTCGCAAAAAGGGTGGGCTTTCACAACTAAAGGGGGCGCTATACACCGCGTTCCACATTATTATGCAAATTACACTTTGCTCAGATTTTCCTAAATAGTAATGCACAGTCAGTCAGTATCATTTTCAAGTCATCAACTGTTAGAGTATAAGTCAAATTCTATTGAACAAACCTCCTAATGATAACAGTATTTTTTTCAAAAATAAAAAACTCAAAATGCAGTGTTCCAAATTATTATGCAGAATTTCTCGAAACTCGAGTTTCAAGATATTTTATAGGTTGTAAAGAACAAAAAATTGTCATTTGTTGAATTTGCAGCATTAGGAGGTCATATTTACTGAAATCAAGAAAAGTTTGAATCAAAAACATCTTAACAGGTCAAGTTACATGTTAACATAGGACCCCTTCTTTGATATCAACTTCACAATTCTTGCATCCATTGAACTTGTGAGTTCTTTGATAGTTTCTGCTTTAATGTCTTTGCAGGATGCCATAATGGCCTCCCAGAGCACCTGATTGGATGTGAACTGCCTTCCACCCACATAGATCTTTTGCTTGATGATGCTCCAAAGGTTCTCAATAGGGTTAAGGTCAGGGGAAGATGGGGGCCACACCATGAGTTTCTCTCCTTTTATGCCCATAGCAGCCAATGCCCCAGAGGTATTCTTTGCAGCATGACATGGTGCATTGTCATGCATGAATATGATTTTGCTACGGAAGGCACGGTTCTTCTTTTTGTACCACAGAAGAAAGTGGTCAGTCAGAAACTCTACATACTTTGCCGAGGTCATTTTCACACCGTCGGGGACCCTGAAGGGGCCTACCAGCTCTCTCCCCATGATTCCGGCCCAAAACATGACTCCGCCACCTCCTTGTTGACGTCTCAGCCTTGTTGGGACATGGTGGCCATTCACCAACCATCCACTACTCCATCCATCAGGACCATCAAGGGTTGCACGGCACTCATCCGTAAACAAAACAGTTTGAAAGTTAGTCTTCATGTAGTCCTGAGCCCACTGCAACCTTTTTTGCTTGTGAGCTTGGTTTAGGGGTGGCCGAATAACAGGTTTAAGGACACTTGCAAACCTCTTGAGCATCCTACATCTTGAAGTTCGCGAGACTCCAGAGGCACCAGCGGCTTCAAACACCTGTTTGCTGCTATTCAATGGCATTTTAGTGGCTGCTCTCTTAACCCTACGCATTTGTTTGGCAGAAATCTTCCTTATTTTGCCTTTGTCTGAACGAACCCGCTTGTGCTGTGAATCGGTAACAAATTTCTTCACCGTCCGATGATCACGCGCAATTCTTTTGGAAATATCCAATGTTGTGATACCTTGACCAAGGTATTGCACTATTTGCCGCTTTTCAGCAGCAGAGAGATCCTTTTTCTTCCCCATTTTGCCTGAAACATGTAGCTTGCTTAATAATGTGGAACATCCTTCTTAAGTAGTTTTCCTTTGATTGGGCTCACCTGGCAAACTAATTATCACAGGTGTCTGGGATTGATTTCAATCATCCAAATAGCCCTGAGACACAATACCATCCATGAGTTTCATTGAAAAACCAAAAATTGAATGTTTATGACCCTTAAATACAATTTGCCTAATAATGTGGAATGCGGTGTAGAGACATTTTTGCCAACTTGTGACCAACACCCAAATCAGATTGAAATTTTCACCGAGTCGGATGGGTGTGCACATTTTGAAGAATGTAGGTTTATCCCAAGCACCTCTTTTCCCTGCACAACAGTGTAGAATAATAATAATAATAATAATAATAAACATTTGAATTTCAATAGGTCCTCGACTCTGACTCCGTCAGTGCTCAGGCCCTAATAAGAATATAAAGTGATTCTGAGGATGGTCGTGTAAAGGTCCCCACATACAATATGTGTGTATGTTGTTTTCTTATATGTAGCTTGTGTGAATATGTATGTATTGTATTTTGTATGAGTGTGTGTGTATATTACAGTGGTGCAAATGAGCCATGACGGCCAGACCACTTCCTGAGTATTCTTTTTTTAAATATATTTATTTAGATTTTACAACTTTACAAGACAGAACTCCAGAACGTTAAGGATACAATACAAAAGAAAGTGGTAAAGAGAAAACAAAGAAAATAGAAAGAAAATTGAAAAAATAAACAACCACAGCAAATAATAACACATTCACACATCAAGTACATCTTGGTTATATCATCAGTTCAAGTCCGCATCGGGACCAGTGTTTTTAATCTGGCAGAGCAAAGTCCAGTCCGGAGGGGTCCACCATGTCTAAGACGGGTTTCCATATCTTGACAAATCCCTTGATATTGTCATGGAGGGTGTGGGTCTTCCTGAGTATTTTATCAGCGGTTCTGTAATAAACAAACCGCAGGAGTAGTCACATCAAGATCCACAAGACCACGATGATCTTCAAAAACACCAGCTGTTTATTTAACACAAGTAATTTAACCGTATTCTTGCTTTGTCTCTGAAGGTTGTGGACCCCCCACCAAAGTTTGTGTTTCGTGTGGTGTCTGGTCCAGTTGTGTACACAGCCATATCTGTCATCAATGCTCTGCGAAGGTCAGGACGCCGATTCTTGTCTGTGTCTCCCAACTGGACAACACCAGACAGAAAATATCAAGTCCACACAGGTAAATGACCTTTCAACAAGCTGTCAAGATGTTTTCTTGTCTGTGATAACCTACAGTTGTTAAACCTGATCTAAAACTCCTCGTGTCTTCACTCCGTGCAGTGCTGCAGTTTGTTCCCAGCGACATAGATGTGCGGTTCTGCAACTTCAGTGAGAGCATCGAGAAAGGTTTGACCATGGCCTTTGCAGAAGTGCGTCGGCGCTCAAAGGAGTCAACCAACTTCACAGTGCATGTGAGTGGGACCAGAAAGCAGGGAAGCTTGATTAGCCTCGCTCCTGCATTTCACTGAGATGTTTTCATTAGGATGCGTTTCGTTGTGACTTTGCGCCTCAATGGTGAATGACCCAGTGACCATGCTCTTAACCCTTTTGAAGAATGGCCCTTGTCTGCCACAGCTACTTAACTCCAGTGGGAGCTATAGTTTTACTAATCATTTTGGTTTGAGTCTGTCTGAAAAAGGATTAAAAAAGTTTATTTATGCTATATGTGCAATATTTGCTTATTTGCTGATTGAGCTGAACCCAGACAACCTTCACCAGTGGATGACTTGGATTGCTGCAGCGGAGGTTCACTTTGATTGGGATATTGCTCTGCAAGCAGGAGCTGTTCTGTTTAATCCCAATAAAGGGTGGCAGAAGTGGTTACATGGAGAGCCAGATAAAGCTAGTTTATTAAGATTACTGTTTACTATAAGGCCAAAATTACTAGTTTGGTTTGAGAAAATTAAATTCATGCTAAAAATGTCAATCCATCCATTTTCCATAATTCATTAGGGGTCTGGGTGAAACTATCAGCATGGCAAGCATAGTAGCCCAAATGTCACTCTCCCCATCCATATTCTATTTTTCTTGTTAGATCTCATCCTGATAAGATGGCCAGAGAACCTCAGTTGGCTCCTTTCAACACAAAAGAGAGATTCTACTACAACCTTCTTTTACAAGCTAATTTTTGCCAGCTATATCCACAATCTTTCAGGTCACTGCACTGATGTTATGACCATAGGCGCATTACAACTCAGCTTTTTCTTTACTCTGACCGTCCACACGAATCATCCTTCCAACCTCATTGTCCATCTTACCATCACTGATAAACAAGACGCCAGAATACTTCACTTGGATCCTCGTACTTGAGTATTAAAGAAGCTTACTGTTTGTTAATAAAGAGCTTATTTGGCTCTGTGGTTAGTTGGTTTCGGTAGAGTTTTCTGTAATCCTATTACACTGATGCCTGTATTATCGTTAAGTATTAAATCAAGCCTTTTTTTGCAGCATGGAAACGTTTTATGGACAACTAGCATACTGTGCCCCGGGCCACAATGCCCAATTTTGTGTTCTACTTTCCAATCACTGAAACCAGTGGTTTTCCGATTGAGGACTTAATTTAACTCTTACAGAGGCAAAGCAAGCATCAACATCAGATTGGAAAATGTTTCATACATTCTGTTGCGTAATCGTCTGGCCACTGAACAGTACATGTCTGTCTAATTGTTTTTTAGATTGTAAACATCACCGTGGCTGCTCCTAAATATCAGGAACAAAGGCTGGTGAGACAACCAGTGGACTTGACCTTCACAGTGCACGGTTCAAGGGGTTATCTGGTGGGGTCAGAGGTCAGCAATGCTCTGATGAAGCTCACAATGGTGGAATTCAGCTATTACATGGGCTTCCCCGTACTGCAGATTGCTGAGCGTGAGTAACACAGAGTTGTCTCTCTTTATTTGAACTATTTCCATTTTCTCGTATGTCACCTTTACTGTCATAGCTGGTGCTTTCTGATTGTTTTGTGATTCTGATCAACAACACTTAACTTGGGTAAAACCTTACTCTGCCTAAACCTAATTTTGTACTTTTTCTACCAGCTTTCCATTATCCAGAATTGAACACCAGCCAGTTGCTTCGCTCCTCCTGGGTTAGAACAGGTACCTGTTTCAGTTCATGGCGTGGTGAAAAGCTGCTACAGCTTCTTAAAGTTAAGACCATTTGTGCTGATGTTTCCTGTTGTCTGCGTACACAGTGCTCCTGGGTGTGCTGGACCAGAAAGTGGGTGAGAGGACCTTCCAAGCCAACATGGAGCGCCGGGTGGCCATGTTGCTCGGGGAGGCAACGGGATTAATCAGACGTGTTAGGAGAGCTACCCTTATAGGCAACAGCAGTGTTCAGGTACTGAATCTATCTATACAAGGCAACCAGGATAAATAACTTCACGTGTATGAAATACAACTAAATATAAATTAGTTGCCGAAATCAAGTTACAGGCAGACTTTTTTTTACTTGTTTATCATAAATCAAAATTTTAAAACTCAACATTAGACTATTATGATGATGATAGTGTCCTTCCTCTGGAAAGTATACAAAATAAATACGAGTTTAATGTCTTGTTTATTACCCAACAAACCTTTCAAAACTCTTTAACATGAAGTTTGTTAAAGGATTACTTACTAAATCTTGAAAAAGCTTCCTTCCTTGAGCTTTTTATTTCACGATTCCCTGAGGAAAGCTCTCTCCAACTACCTTGTCTTGAGTACTGAGAGCTCATTATGTGAGCGCTGCAGTGTTTGTAACCACTGAAAGCCCTACTGCTTTACTAATCAGGCACTCGCTTTTGTGGGTTTGCCCCGCACCTGCTCATCTCTGAGGGGACAGGATGGTGCTCTGTCTCTATGGCAACAGCATCCCATTCAGCCCAGGGGCTAGCCACTCAAAGACCACAACCTCATGAGTCCTTGTTCTTTTTCCTCTTCCTCATTTCTCCAGTCCTGCTACTTGATGTCTCCTGTGAGCCACAGAACTGCTAAGAGCGGATCAATTATTAATTGTTTCTCTTTCTCTGTCTGCATCCTGCAGTTGTGACGATTAAGAATGTGCCTCTGTTGTTGAGAGGTTCAACATTACGGAGGTAGAGATACAGAGACATGAGAAAAGATTTGGAAATCAGAGGACTTGTTATGGAAGACGAAAGATGGTTATTTTGAACTGACCTCATAAAGTCTGAGCACACACTGTATGGTGGACTTTAAACAGCGGGGCTGTCAGAGTGATACGTATCATTTTTGGCTGAACAGCAGCCTCACTTTTTCTGACCTTTCTGCCGCCATTGTTGTCTCACCCAACCCACAGAGCAATTTAGGAAAACAGATGACCATATCGGTGGCGAAACTTGCCTCTGTCTCTGTGCTAAGATAAGGTCTTTCATTTTAGACTTTGGCATCCCTTCTCTCTTTCAAATATGAATAAGTTATACATCGAAGACTTGCGTGTTTGTGTTCTTTGTTGCCTTTTTCCGCATTTCAAAGACACTCCTCTTTGAGTGTCTGTTGAATATAATGAGAGTGAGGTGACTTAGACTGAGCGTCTAAACTTCAGAAGAATCCTTTATCTCGCTCTCTTGCACACACAACCACATATACATACACACACACACACACAACCACACATAGACACTATCTCACATCTATTTGACAGAAGCAGTGTGATGTTATCACCTTTGAGAATATGTTATGAGTCTGCCTAGACAGATGAAAGAGGAGGTTGAATTGAGGTCGTGCAATAACACACACTCACCCCGCCGTCTTTCCACTCTAATAACCATGCATGGACTGGATTAGACCCTGGACGAGAGAGCCTGCCCCGCCGTTTTTCTGTGTCAGCCCAGGCATGACCTGCGCTTTACTCTTTCCAGTAATGCAGACAGCAGACTGTGCTGCGCCTCAGGGCACCCGGAGGGAGACCGCACACACAGCGCACACACACAGACATATTAGACAACGAGGAAAAATATTTTAACAATGAATACTCATGAGTGTGCTAGGGAGAAGTGAGGAGAAGGAGAGGTGTGTGTGTGTGTGTGTGTGTGTGTGTGTGTGTGTGTGTGTGTGTGTGTGTGTGTGTGTGTGTGTGTGTGTGTGTGTGTGTGTGTGTGTGTGTGTGTGTGAGACAATAGACAAAATAATGGAAACACCTCATGTAAAATGCCTTGCAGCAATTGTAATTACAGCTACACAGGCAAGTTAAGTTAAAGGGGTCTACAATACATACAAATACCTCTAATATAATTAAAATATTTATCATGTTATTTCTGTGCCTGAAGACATAAAATACCGTAAACGTCGGGTTACAAGCCGCTCCTACGGCTGATCAGTGTCCCCGCTGTAGCAAGCTAGTAGCAATGCTAGCTAGCGCTGCTAGATAGCATTGCTAGCGGAAGTTAGCGGGGAAGTGACGGAGCGCTAGCAGGAGCCCCAGCTGGCTACAGCGGGGAGCTGTCGGGGACACTGACCGAAGGCAGTAGCGGCTTGTAACCCGACGTTTACGGTACATGTAAATTCAATTCAATTTCAATTCAATTTTTTTTTTATAGCCTCAGAGGGCTTTACAATCTGTACACATACGACATCCTCTGGGACCTCACATCGGAACAACAAAAACTCCCCAAAAATAACCCTTCAACTGGGAGAAAAGGGGAAGAAACCTTCGGGAGAGCAACAGCGGAGGTCATGTGTACAGAATAAACAACATAACAGTTACAACACATTCAATGCATATGACAGAAATGATTCATATAATGAGAGTAGTAGGCATGATGACTACCAACTACTAATATTAACAGCAGTGGATATAGTAGAATAATCATTATATTAATGAATTAGCACTTCTATGTCAAAATGCATGACAGATTTAAAAATAATCTTCAAAAATTTAGTTTCACTTGGATGTTTTATCTGGGGCTTATATAACACGTTTCAATACATCATATGGCAGCTAAGGTAGCAAAATAGTTGGTGCCTGAATTTCGGTTTCAGGAGTCACAAAAATTCCAAAAGTGATTAAGGAGGCCATAGAAAATGAAGCACCACATTCTGCATTAAAAAGTCATCTTTTTTATTAAAATGGTGACACTTCGCTCGTTAGGGCCTTCATCAGAATTTCCATTTTTTATGTTGAGAGTGCAGTGCCTCATCTTCCATGAATCCTTTGTTAATTTTTGGAACCACTTTTTCGAGTTGACCCTCAACAGCGTAATTGTTTACGAACACATTAATTAACAAACTGAAGAGTTTTTACTCATCAATTGTCAGATTTCACAAAATATTTGTGCTCCAGTAACTCAATGCTAATGATAATAATAATCAATTATAATGATACATTTTATTTGTTAAGCGTTTTAAAAGGTACTCAAAGGCACTTTTACATGGTAAAAACAGCAACAGAAATGACAAACAGCTCAGGACTTGGAGAACAGTATTCAGAGATGGATTAACGTTGCTCTGTTGACAAAGGTTGGCCTTGCATCTTATTAGGTATTGGGTATTTATTTTACAAATGTCCATGTGTTTAACATGTATTTTTACATCTTCAGTTCAAAACAATCGTTGGATGAATGACACAGTGTGCTTTTTTTCTCCCCCTCCTCCCAGGTTGTAAGTGCGAGCCGGCTGGTGGGTGCCGACCATCCCTTGGAGATAGTGTATTTTGTGGAGAGTCCTAGTGGTCAGAGGACGCCTGCATCTCAAGCAGCCAACCTACTCAACAGCCTGGACGTTCAAAGGGCTGCCATCGTCTTGGGATATCGTGTCCAGGGCATTTTGGCACAGCGTGAGTACCACTTGCATATTAGATAACTGACATTCAAGGGAAGCAGAGTGATGTAGTGATTAACAAGATGGTCTTCAACATGGACAAACTGCATTTGCAAAACAATCCCTACACTGTAGATGTATATATGTGAATGTATACAAAGACACTTTGTAGCGTCTAGTTGCACCGAACTGAGTTGAGCTGAATAGATGTTGGAACGGAGGGATGGAAAGAGAAAGGACTGGATTGTTCACAAGCTCCTAATAAGTAATAAAAAAGAAAACAATCTAGCTGCTGGCTCCATGGGTTCCTTTGTATGTTTATAGTAATATTTGAGCTAATTACCGCCCTTTGTACACACTGTACCACAAGCCTGACTTCCTCATTAAGAATCTAAACAAGGGATGAGTGCCTAAAGAAAGCCCCTCAAGGGAGTTCTGTCTCTGTGCTGACTGTGTTCTCTTACGCTACTTTCCCAGGGGACGCAATGAGTGTTAATTAGTTAAAACTAATGAAAGTCTGCATTAAAGATTACAGCACTGAGAGAAGAGCCAACCATTCTGCATGTTTAGCTTCGCATTCTCAGGGTGTTTGTGTGCGGGCTTCAAGGCAACACAGGGATAAGCTTGAAATATTGAACCACATTCACACATGAAATTAGTCCTCACGGTGCATATTTGTGTCTGAAGGCCGAACTTCAAACTAAAGCCTCTCCGTTACTCGCTCCATCACTTTGTCCACAGCTGTAGAGAAGACGGCGTCATCGCCCTCCGACCCCGAGAACACCAACATGTGGATCGTCATCGGGGTTGTAATTCCCCTCATCGTTGTCATCATCATCATTTCCATCCTGTACTGGAAACTGTGTCGAACAGACAAGCTGGAGTTCCAGCCCGACGCCATGACCTCCATCCAGCAGAGACAGAAGGTAGAGTCGGATCAGTGCTGCGCAGTGTCTGGCTTCACATCTGGCTTCGTTGTGTTTGTGGTTTTAAAGTCTTTTCAGATCTGCAATTCATTCTTTTCATGACATATTAGAAATATTTAAGTCGACAGTAATTAGCACAACAGTCACCCATGAAGTTTACTGGCTGATGTATGTATTAGCGGTGTTGCATTGGGTTCTAGTGATGCCCTGGTCATACTGGTTCTGGGCGAGCGTACTTCTGTGTAGGTTTTTTATATAAATATATAAGATTATGTATATTACTTATTTACTAACAGAAACATTGCAGTACAGGTGGTTGATAAACACATATTTATTAACACACTATTAGGTTGAGTTCTGTTAATGGACACAACCAGTTTTCCAAACATTACTGTGTTCTGCATAAAAGTGGTTCTTTCTGGCTTCTGGTTCTTTCAGAAAGAACCACTTTTAAATTCAAATGAACTTCAAATGAATTAGGTGTATCAGTCATTGTCATGAATGTGCTGTAGGACTGTGCGGAATCTGGACCTCATCATTTCTTCTTTTAGATAGGATTAGTAAATCTTTTATGAGAAAGACTTATTAGAGGACATGAGCTGGAATAGACGTCATGATGCTGCTGGTGCATTTAATGGGCACCAGCAGCTGCTCTTTTATTTTATTCAAATCTTGTTTGATGTTTTCTTACATACTCTTTCACTTAAAGCGCCAACAACCCTGTCCTTCAGTTCCCTCTTGTCCCATTTTTATTTTCAGTTGTGACAATTGAAAAACTTCTTCCTTTCTGCCTTCACTTGAAATAGAAAACAATGCCATTTGGCTGTTCAGAGGCTGTTTCCTGTCTAAATATTGCCTCTCTCGTACTTAAAGTAAATCCCTTTTGCCCTGAAGTTGATTGACACAAGATATTTCCTCTGCTCTTTGAGGTCGCGCATATAGAACATCTTCATGAATAAAATGTTTTGATACAACAATAAAATGATTGGCAATATAGTCGGTTCACTTTGAGAGAAACAGGGTCAAGTTAACCAGAGAATCAAAAACCAAGAGAGGATTACGTGACACTGAATAACATTCTTGTGTGCATCCAACAACTCATTTATTATGATACTTGAAAGCAATGCCAATGCCGAAAGAACCCCAAAGCTTTAAAAGCCAAACTGTCAGTGTTTTAAGTTCCTAATTCGTGGTACAGTTTAAAAGTGTCTTGTATTTTTGATAGTTACATTAATCTGAAGGAGACACGAAGGACTAATGCACAGGTGTGTGGCAACTCCGCTGCGCTGCAGTGACCAGCAGCAATACCAGAGAGCCTTGTACTCGCTGAGGCACAGCAGTAACTGGATCTCAGTCTCAGCTGCCGCTTTACAGTCAAGTCCAACTGACTCTTTCATCACTAAATCAGATGTCGTCGACTAAAATAGATTTTCTTTTTGTATGGAGAGTTACAACTGGCTTGTCGTGGAGGTTTGTTATTGTATATTTCAGCTTCCCGACTGATCGTTCTGTGTGTGTCTGCCTTTCTTTTCACTCCACTTACATTTTTTTTATTGAGTTGAGCTGTGAACTTAACTCTCCAGATTGGGTGAATGCAACGGATCTAACATGAAGTAACTATCACTTAGCCTCCCCGCTCTGCTTAACACAATCATCTGTCACTCAACACCATTCCCCCTCTCTCAGTCTACTACCTCCTTCAGAGAATCAAGGACCTCTCTTCAGCAGACTCTCCCTCCTACGGAAAAGGAAATAGATTTTAGTGATGAGGAAGAGGGGGAGTATGAGGAAGAAGAAGGGGAGTATGAAGAAGAGGAGGAGGAGGAGATTAAAAGAGGGAAGGTACATAGCAGTGTCTGGTGGTTTCTAGAAGCTGTAGAAGGGACCTAGTGTATGTGTGTTTGTAGTTGTTTCAATCTTGCATAGTTCTATGAAGAACAACACAGTAATCAATAGTTCATAGTCTTGGTTTTACATTTTGGATATGTCAGACACAGTAAATAGAATCACTAGAAATATTTATGCTATCCACCATTGCTTCTGCTTAGACACCAGTAGCGCTTCCCAAGAGCAAACAGACAATCAGCAGTGAGGAGGAAGAAGAGGAGGAGGAGGAGGAGGAAGAAGAGGAAGAGGAAGAAGTGGAGGAGGAGGAGGAGGAGGAGGAGGAAGAAGACGAAGATAAAGATGAGGAAAAAGAGAAATTTAAAAAGAAAGGAGTTAAACGAGAAGAACAAAAAAGACAAGAGAGCAAATCAATGATAATGAAAACAGGGGAGCCGAAGAAGGAAGACAAAATGAAAGTGTTACCTAAAGGGAGGAGAACCAAGGACGAGGTATATTGTCCAGTAGTCATAGATAGTCTTGTTTGCGCTAATAGATATTAGCATCCTGCTTTCCCCGGTTATTATGTCCAGACCACGGAAAATCCAGTATAATACATTACGGTGGATTTCGCTGTGGATGTGGTAATGGTGTCTTTATAGTCTATAGATCCTGATGAGAATACCAGATCACTGTGTTGTGAAATTGTAGATTAATAGACATGGTTTTACATGTATCAACTGTTTGTTGTGAGTGATTCCCCAATTTACCATCAGACCAGGCTGAGTATTAGTTAGTGAGTCGATGGGGGATGTCACTAGCTGTGTTTTTTCTCATTCAGTCTTAGTGTTCATTTTAATGAAACAGCTATTACTATATCATGCTAACCCTTTCAAAGAGTGGCCTGTTTATATACCACAGAGAGCAGCACACACAAACATATTCTCTCTCGCTCTCTCTTTCAGGATTAGCAGTTTCATACTTGTAAGAATCACACTAGCTTAGCAGTTTAATACCAACAAGCCTCTTTAAGCCAGACGTTTTGCATCAATAAAGTCAGTGAGTGTACGTAGAATTACCAGCAGCGTGTCATGTCACGCTTCTCTGCATGTTGGGGCAGAAGACCAGAGTTTCACAAACTGCAAGCACACATACTGAGATCTGACATCCTCTGTTTACTCTGTTTTATGCTGTTGGAAAGTCCAGAGGGCTTCAGACTCAAATAGTCTCACTGCTTCCATCTTCAGCCTCCGTCCCCCACCGCCTCAAAGGAAAGCAAGCGGCTCAGTGTTTCCCCACATCGCTCCCTGTCCCTCTTTTTCATGTTCTTTCTTTTTATTAATTAATGCCTGTCTGAGTCTCCCTCCTGGACATCCATTCATCAGTCATTCAGTCTAATTATGTCTCATGGAAGTAGGGCTGGGTAATAATTCAAGCTGTATATTTTGATTTGACCTATACGACCTACACTTTAATACAATTTTTTTTTTTTATTGGATGGATGGATTGAATGGACTTAATGTCACGATGCCAAAAGTGTCATATTGAATGCTTCCATTTAAATATGATGAATACTACATTACTAAACATGTTTATGTCATTAAGTATAGATTAACAGTATTGTTAAGATCTCTTTCCTATGTATATATATATCTTTCCTTCTGCTATATGGCTTTCCGACTTTATTTCCTTTTCCTACGTCCTAAAACTGAATATTCCTTCTCCTCCGCGTCTGTCCTCAGTTGCAGGCTCCCAGTGTGAAAGGATTTGACTTTGCCAAGCTGCACCTTGGCCAGCACAGTAAGGATGATGTCATGGTGATCCAGGAGCCAGTCCCGCAGGGGCCTGGCCCCGGCCCCCTCCACTTGTCCCTTAAAGGCGGCCTCAGTCCATCTGAGAACGGGGAGATCCCCACACCCATGTCCAAAACCTCCACCAAGGCGTCCCGCAGCAGTCGAAGACGAGAAAGGTCAGTGCTGCGTGTGGTGCAGGAGGAGAAACTTAGACTCCAAAAACAGTTAATAGTAAGTGAAGATGAATATGACGAAATTAGAACATTAAATTACATTAGGTTTTGTCTGTATGGATTATGCTGTCATACACAACAATTAGTATAAACAATTAGCATCGCCAGTCAATTTTTGTGTGCTTTTTGACTCCCACTTTTTCCCCCCACCACCTCATCAAAACACTTGTTTTAATCAGAGAAATGTTGTTTTTTTTTAAAAATGTTTTATACTCTACGTTATGAAGTTACTAAGATATTTATTTAGACATTTAACAGCTTGCTTTTGTTTTTTTACCCCATCGCGCTGATTTTCCACCCACCTCAGTTGGGACAGTCAGTCAACCTGACATAAAGCTTTTGACAGATCCTCTGATGAATTATTGATGCACTAGACATTTAGGGTCATCGTTCGCTCTGGCAGGCTGTCTATATTACTTCCAGTATATTCATTTATGGTATAAACCTTTCTGTTCTGTTGTTTGCAGATTTTATTTTTGCTAACTATTTTAGTTTAAATTAATATACACATGCTATATTTATTTGAAATGTACAGTTCTTGTGATAATTGTAATAACATAAATGAATATTACCAACATGTCCCAGAACGCTAACTGCTCTGGTTATATACAATGGACATAATATGAAACACATTAGCACAGCAGTTATTGCTTCATGCATTAACTTCTGTCTTCATTAATAATGCTTTGTTTTTGAGTGGGAGGTTGATATCGGTTATTTCTCCTCACTTGATAGCCAGCCAGGAAAAATTCATCAGGAATTTAATAATTCCGTCAGTGGGAATACTCTTTAGCATGTGGCGCTACAAGCTTCAAATCAGATTAGCATTTCTTAGAAGTCTCCTCAGCTTTTATCTTTCTGCAAAAGCACTATTTCCGATTATGCATGGCATTTCAGCATGTTAGTGTGTTCTTGGACTTCTATTATTTATGTAAGTGTGTGTGTGTGTGTGTGTGTGTGTGTGTGTGTGTGTGTGTGTGTGTGTGTGTGTGTGTGTGTGTGTGTGTGTTCTCTGTAGGATCTCGCCGTCTGACGGTGACTCTGTGGTAAGTGACCCTTCCAGCGAGCGGGAATCAACTGAGGAGAACCTGAGAGCCCACGCCACGCCCAACGACAGCAAGCAGACCCGCAAGGTCCCCATCAATGTTTTAAATGGCAAGTAGCCTTGGCGACACTCCCATCAATCCTCCAAACACAGAGAGAGCCAACACGGGGGAGGGGAGGGGAATGGGGAGACATAAAGGGACAAAAAGAGACCAGCTCCAGCTCGCATGATTTGATTGACACGAGGGCAAGATCGGGGGCAGGGGAGACTTTAAAGGAGTGAAAAAAGAGGCCGAGACAAAGTGCAGCGTCAACCCAAGCAGTGACATGAAGATTACAGGGGATCGGTTGTAAAAGAAACACCTGGTAGGAACTCTATCTGGTGGTCGAAAGAAGTCCTGAGAGAGGAGGGAGCGCAGAATAGGAGGGGAAAAAGAGCTGAAGTTACTCTATCTGACAGCCTGTTGATAGATTCAAGCCTGTAATGCCAGTCAGAGACTACGTGCTGGAGCCAGAGGCATTCAGGCACACAGACTCTCGCCTGACTCACCCACAGAGGAATGGGCTCTGTTTTGTTATGGATAAATCTCTGCCTGGACTGTATATGCTCTGCTACAATGTTTAGAAGTAGGTTGTATATAAGACTCAGTAGTTTTGTAATGTACCGTCATTCCGCCTGTGTTCACCAGAAGCAGCTCCTTCCCTTCTTCTCTATGATTAATGAACTTCACAAGAGAAGCTTTTATCAGCTACAGAAATGCATCCTCCACTCGATTTTCTTAAAAAAAAGTTTAAACAGCACTCATGGTGACACACCTCAATTCCCTCTGCTTTTTTTTAACCACTTCTATCTTATTTGTTCTTTTTCACCTCAATAAACCTATTTTTCTTTTCTATTGCGGTTTGCAGGCAAGAATAGAATTGGTAAGAGTTTGTCCTCTTTCCGTCTGTGTCTCCATAGACCTCAGGCTTGACCTCTAGCAGCTGTGTCTGTGTGTTGTCCGTTTGTTTCTGTGGTAGTTTTGTGCTCGGCTTGCTCTCACCATCCATCACTGTCTGCTGAGCCGTCGGTCACAGTGTTGAGAGAATCAACTTCACAAACAAAGGCAACGCCGTTGTTTAATGAAGTTTAGCTTTTTGAAATATAAATCTGTGTTAATTTGATGTCACCATCAGGCAAACATTACTCCACACTTTTGTTACAAGCAATATTTCAGATATAGTCATGTCAATTAAATAAAAAGGGAAATGTTTTCATACCGATCTTAACACAGTAGTAATCTGTGCTCCACATTAGCATTTAGCCTTGCAATGACCACACTGAGCTGACTGAGTTATGACCTCTGTTTTTATTTTGTACTTCCTTGCTTCCTTCCTCAGGTCCTCCTCCCATGAATGGTACAAATGAGCAGCTGTCCTCAGCCTCCATCTTTGAACATGTTGATCGGCTGTCTCGTGCCACAGATGCAAGCAGGAGACTCCCGAACAAAATCCAGCTAATCGCCATGCAGCCCATGCCTGTCCCACCACTGCACAGCCCGCCCATCAACGGCAAAGTGTCTGACACCAACCAAATCAACAAAGAGGTTTGCTCTTCTGACTTCCTTGCTTGGAAAAAACGGATCCTTTTTTTTTGCAAAAAAAATAATTCAGGAGTATGGAACATTGGTTCTTTAAAATATGAAAGAAAATCTGTGAATATGCTTGAGTCGAGTGGCTTTTTATTGATACTGTTGGGGCATTATTCAAGGATTCAAGGATCATTTATTGTCATTATGCAGCACAACGAAATGCAGTTGTTGCTCATTTGCAACACAAGAAAAACATGCATTTGGCTAAAGAAACTTATTTTCATCCAACTAGTGCAGCCGCATTAGAAATGCATAACAATCATTGTGAATCATCCCTCAAAGGACTGGCAGCACTATCATCTGCTCCTGTTAAATATTCTTATTTAACACAAAGGCACATTACAATGTTTCAAGCCCAAATTGGCTCCTTGTGAGTTACAGAGGAATCAAAGATTGTAATTACTTTTATCAGTTCAATACAGAAAACCTTATAGGAGCAGATGACAGCCTTTTCAAGTCTTTTTGAATATATACTATTCTGGTTAAAATATAGATTATCTGATGCTACTGTAGTTCTTTTGATTTGTCACTAATGGTGTGCACTGCATGTGCATGAAATAATGTCATCCTCCTCGAAGTCTGCATATTGGTCTAATCCAGGGGTGGGCAATTCATTTTCCCAAGGGGCCACATGAGGAATTTGAACCGTTGTGGAGGGCCGAACCAATAGTCTGAACTTAATTCAATTAACTCAATATTAATGTTATTACTTTATTAAAAAACTGTAAATTATATGGTTTTGAGCTTAATTTTCAATCTGGAGGCGGAGACTGCAGCGCGAGGCTCCTTGGGAGGCGGGGGTCTGGCGGCAGCACCCGCTGCTCGCTGAGAACAGAAACTGCATAACAATACGCTTTCACTTCAGTCTCCAAGTCGGCAACACTGCCCGTCGTGAGGCTGCGTGCGCGCACACATAAATAAATCGCCTTCAAAGTAAAAGCAGTGCCGTTTGTATTGCATTCATGGACGTGCACCTTATTTATTTATTTTTCATTTTTGATTGACCTCACCCGGGCCAGACTGGGAGAGCCCACGGGCCGTAAGATGCCCAGGTCTGGTCTAATCTGTGCATATTATTAGACAGTGTCTAATAAAGGTAATTGTCTCCTCAGATCCAGGTAGCATTGCGGCACAAGTCAGAGATCGAGCACCATCGTAACAAGATACGTCTGCGTGCCAAGAGGAAGGGCCACTACGACTTCCCTACTATGGATGACACGACGAGTGGCCTCGGAGATGCGAAGGACCAGGACCGCATCTATCAGAAAGCACAGATACAGATCGATAAGATCCTGGACCCGGATGCCCAGATGCCCCCCATCTTCATGGAATCCAAGAAAAGGTTTGGGTCATTGCACTTGTTTGGTTTTGTGGTGGACAAGTTGATATGTGTATATGGGTTTGTAGATCTGACTACATTTTACATCCAGCCTGGTTTTAAAGGGACAGTTGACCCCAAAATCAAAAATACATATTTTTCCTCTGACGTTTATTCTTGTATGCTATATGCTTTATCAATCTAGATTGTTTTGGGGTGAGTTGCCTAGTTTTGGAGATGTTGGCTGTAGAGATGTCGGCCTTCTCTCAAATATAATGGGACCACATGTCACTTAAAAAAAAACTCAACAGCAATGTCTCTTCCATGAAAGTAGGACCCGGTTACTCAAGATTATCCACAGACCTTGTTGTGAGCAGTTTCATGCAGGAACTATTTTCTTTCTTCTGCGCTAAACCCGGCAACCGTATCATGTGCAGAAGGAAGCTTACCCATACTTACTGGTCTCCCAGCACCACTGATCTAGCTAACGGTACAGCTCAACTGAGGAGGTCGCTATTAATGTTTACATCTCCATCTGTCATGAGCATGAGCCTCTCATCCATAAGTAGGTCCACACTTCTTTCTGCGCGATGACATGGTTTCTTCTCTTGTTTCTCAGTAGTCGTGGTAGGCGCTCTCCCAAACAGAGAATGAAGGATCAGATGAGTGGAGGCCTAATGGAGGCTGACAAAGACCACCTCATCACTGAAGACAGTGATGCTGTTTACAGAAAGTGTCCTGGAGTCCACAATGTGGCCTACGTGGTGAGTAGTACAGGGGAATTATTACATTTGTACAATCACAAACAGTATATCCTCTAACTGTCTGTAAATGTGTCGTGTTTATTCCAGTCGGACCCTGACCAAGGCCCAGGATCCCCTCACAGGAGCCCTTCCCCCACCGATGACGTCTTCCTGGGTCCCGCTTCCTCCCCTCCAGGCCATGCCCCTCCCCCACCCCCCTACATGCCTCCACAGCCATCCATTGAGGAGGCGCGACAGCAGATGCATTCCCTGCTGGACGACGCCTTTGCCCTGGTGTCGCCCACCTCTCAGGGCAGCACTGCAGGGATCACTCTCCCTGGGGTCAACATCAACCCGCCTGTCTCCAGCCCTCCAGGCCGTGGGCCCAGATCTTGGGGTCCCTCCTACCAAGCTCTTAGTCCTTTCCCTAGTGTAAGTAGCCATCCATGGCTCTTCAATCAGCGGGATGTTTTGAAAGGAGAATTAACCAGTCGGTCAACATCAAATCATGCTGCTTTCCCGTTATGTGTTTGCAGCAAATGGTTCTCCTTTGCTCATATCAATTCCTGTAAAATGTATTCTATCACTAATCTGGGCATGGACTAAAGCGGGATCGGCTCCCTGTTAAAACTTGTAATAGCAGAACAGCAAAACAGGAAAGAGGCACATCCTTTGTATTCACTATCTCCTCCCTTTCTCAAGCTCATTCGCAGCATGAGGCCTATAGCTTCATGTTGAATCGTGTCCTCTTAGCAAACTAATCAGTTAAGTATTCCTCCATCTGTCGCCCCCATGAAGCTGCGACCTTATAACCCCCGTCAGCAATCTACAACTCTAAGACTCTACAGGAATATACCCTGCATATGCTTGATCTGCATTATCTCCTGTTAGTGTCGGTTAGTTTCAAAGACGGTGCAGTCACATAATGCCCTGAAGGCTGCTGGAATAAAGCTCCGTGTTTGTATTTGTTTTTGTACTAATACTACATTTGGGCTGTTTGTGGAAGAGAGGTCTTGGCAAATCATCACGATACAAAGACCTTTTTATGCAACGCTGCAGTTGGTTAACACGTTCAACCTGAAGTCCATAATACTGCATGTGCCGTTTCATGTTTTATGTTATGGGGGCAACTGCCAAGAGACAGTTATCTCGTAGTTATCTATAACTACCTTCTTTATATCAGTTTCTTTGAAATTCACGCTGAAGGCTCGAATTGAGCTCAAATTAAATTAAGGTTTTTTTAGTGCCCACGGGCATTTTATGCAGAGAAAAAGTTACGAGTAGTTTAGAGATGGCAGAGCAATACGTAAGCATGACAGGAAGCTGCTAAGGTTATTGTACATTACATTAGCTTCACAGTTATGATATGATGTATTATTGTAGTAACACTGAACACATTCCTATCTTGCCTCTAGCTTAATTATCACTATGGTAACTGAACTTCTCCCTTGCATTGTTAAAATGTATACTTAAATGCATTTCACAGCTATCATCATCCATTAATCACTACTCTTTCTCCTAATGTCCAACACCAGTCTTTACCAAGGTGGCAAATATAATAGTGAGCAGTGGAGCCCAAAAAGCTATTTGCTGGTTCTACTTTTGCATGTTTAGTGCTTTAATATGCTGCAAAAGGTCAGCTGTAAAAAAAAAAAAGAAACAAAACCATGCAACACCACGACCCAAATATACTGCACATAGCAATATACACAGCATTGCTTTGCATTCATAAGAGCTATCAATATCCACTGTGACCTTCCTTTGCATTAATTGCAGTATTTGTATCATCTATGTCTCGATACAGTATGCAAGCTGTAATATATATCCACTTTTTCCTTGTCTTCCTCAGAGGTTCACAGAGCTGAGCTTGTCCCCTCCTCCTGTCCACGGCCTGACACCAAGGTTAGTAGAGAGAGCGATGAAAAGTATTCGAGTCCAAACAGTTGTCTCTGAACTGGCTCCCACAAGACCAACGTGTCATCAGCAGCTGTCATCACTCATGGACGTTAAATGTGAAACAGTTAAGAGTATGAGACCAATTTTAAGTTATGTTTTGTACCACATAACTCAATCAGGGCATGTTGTTGGCACGGTCAAGCATTCAAACACGCTGGAACTGTCCACTAGGTCTATCATATTGCACATACTAAATGCCGGATTGACATCAGTTCAGCAATTTTTTTTTACTTCATTAGTTGACTTAACCAGAGTGTAGGTGATTGGTCTACATCTGCAACCGCTTTTGTTGAGTTGGACACAGGCGTATCCTTTTTTTTTGTTTTGAAGGCACTGTTGATCTGATGGTGTACTGTATAGACTGCAACAGAGAAGAAATTCCAATAAACCATTAAAAGTGAATGACAAATTCATGTCTTTGTGTTTCAGGCAGGGCCTTGGCTCGAGCTATCTGTCCCCAGGAGAAACTGCAGGGCAGAGTGAGCAGCTCCAGCCTGACAGCCTGTACTCCAGCAGGGGCCTCTACGCTGATGAGCTGCCCTCATCTGCCAGACCCCGACCAGTGGGGGGAACTACAGGTACAAGAGGAAATCACACACGGGCCCCAAAGTGGTTTTCATGACTCCTAACACTGTTGGATTCAGATGTAAACAAAGCCTGAATCTCATTTCCACTTCTTACATACATATGTTTTCATATGGAATAACAACATTTGAAGGTTGATAAACATATGTATTGCCTTGATACAGACTGTTTGTCTGTAGACACAGTTTATTTAAGATCACTTCTGGATGTAGGCCACCTCGCCGCTCCTCGATACAGACACACACCTCCACCCCATAAACCTGTCAAACTGAAAGAGCCTTGTCTCTCTCTTAAATTATTGAAGGAGCTAGCGTGATGCTGCTGCCATCATGCGACTTACACTAATAGCAATGGATTCTGGCATTTACTGTACAGAGTGCAGCACAGCAGAGACGGAGTGCTTCTCAGACTGCGGCGATTGCATCTAAGTATATTAAAGGGGCAGCTGAGGATTGAGTGTCAGTTGCTGTAGCTCTGATGACGGTGTGTGTGTGTGTGTGTGTGTGTGTGTGTGTGTGTGTGTGTGTGTGTGTGTGTGTGTGTGTGTGTGTGTGTGTGTGTGTGTGTGTGTGTGTGTGTGTGTGTGTGTGTGTGTGTGTGTAGGCACCCAGCTCCATCGTCTTACACAGGTGGGACTGTCCAGTCGGATGAATGGTTACCCAGCAGGGGTCAGGGCGGCTCCAGGGCAGAACGGAGGCATTGGCTGGAACCACTACCATGGCGACAATTTCTCCAGGGCAGAGCCTGAAAAAGATGCAGTGAGTGAAACACGGATGTAATTCTGTAAAGACCGAGGTCTCGTTGATTTTCGCTCATCTTCACGTCAACAAATCCCAAGACCAAAAACTAACAAAGAACTGATCCTAAGAACAAATATTGTCCGTGCATCTAAAGCCTGATACACAGCAGCTTATTCCTTTGTGCCGTACAGCTCTGTGTTTGTTCAGAAACTATTAGAAACACATCAGTTAGCCACACTGTTGCACTGGGTGACATTTCCTTTAATTGCCATGAAAATGGGCACTGAGTCAATACCACATACACTGCCCCGCTGAAAATAGTCCCCAACAAATGCACTATTTAATCCGGTCTGAGTAATATTTGCTAAAAACAACAGTTCCCATCAGTTTTAGGAAATTGCCAAGCTTTTTTATAAAAATGTAACTATGTATTTGTGACCTCATGTTAAGCCTAGACAAACAAAAGCAGAGAGTATTAAGATAAATAATTCTTTTTGCTTGAGTAATGCCAGCCTTATTCTCTAAGCTCTCTCCTGAATGTCTATGTATGTATTATATTTGATATATCGCCCCTTCTCTCACAAACTCTTGTTCTGTCACTTGAAATGTTTCCTTTTATTTTCTCCTCAATTGTTTCCCTCCACTCCTCCCTATCCTTCTCTCTGCCCTTCCTTTCTGCCTTCAGTTCCTGGACTGTCCTGACTACACGTCCTCCTCTGTCTTCCAGACGCCCAGAGGTGGCATCAGGGAGCCTTCTGCGCCTCCCGTCCACCTCGACACTCCGGGGGTGGGATATCTGTCAGCCCCGCCTCCCCTGGATACGTCTCCTCCGAACCACTCCTCTGCCTCCCTGATCAAGGCCATCCGGGAGGAGCTGTTGCGGCTCTCCCAGAAACAAGCAGCTGTGCCCAGCTACCACAGCTGAAGCCGCGGCCTCCAGCCTGCAGCTCTTACCAGTCACGCCACTGACCCTGCCTGCCTGCTTCGCCCAATCTGAAACTACTTCCCATGGAAGTCCCCGAGGGTGTACAGCAGAGAGATAATCCTGCTAAACAGAAGTGAAGAGGTGGTTCACAGAGATTTCTAACTGGAGAACTGAAGGACGGGACGGTTGACACAGCTCCTCAACTATTCAGAGTACAGAATCAGATCAACTGCAGTATGTCAGATCAGAGACAGTGTTATGAAGTGAAGAACGATATGAACAGTGTTGCTGGACCTATGAGATGACGTGACATGTGTCAGTCCTGTACCCCATTGTGGATCAGGGAAGGAACATGCCATGTCCTGGCCAATTTATTTGAGATGATGCTGCATTTATTCAGACTCAGTATTCTGTGTCACGGTTTCATTCTCATGCTGCCTTCACTAAACAGTAATAGCCCCTAAGACACATGTCTTTTTTTTTACATTACTTAAACTACCATACAGGTACTTTGTTGTGTTCCGATGCAGGCCCGTAACCTCTTTATCACCATCAGGTGCTTCTTCATGTTTCCTGCCATGATGAGCCATGCTATGCCTTGACACTGTGATGTAGTTCACCCGACCCAATCTACTGTACAAGCCTGCAGTAAGGTCAAAGTTCACAGTGAGCCAGTTCAGACAGTAGGCACGAAGGGGCAGCCATAGAGACTAATAATACTTATAACACTACCTAGTCTTTCCGTACTCACTGCAGTAGCACAGTTAGTCTGGTGTTGATATTCTTTGATCTCTTCACTTAAAGTAAATACTTGTTTTCTTTCTGGACAACTTGCATTCATGTCCTGTGTTTTTATTTATGTTTAGTAGCTAACGGACGGATGGACCGACATGACAGAAATGGCCTTGAAATCAAACATGACTTGTTCGAGATACAGACACAGATGTGTTCCAAATAATAAGTGAAGATTTTTGGTATGTACTTGACAATAAGGGTGTATTGTATTTGGTTGTAGTTTGATGCACTGTAAGCAGACTACTTGGTACAGCTCAGGTCATTCAAAAGAGATTCGTTGCGGACAAATCAGTGATAAGACAGTTTGAATGGTTAATGAGGGAGTCACAAAGACCAGTATTCTTTTTTACATTAGCCTGTATTTACTATGTACTGAACCACCATCTCTGTTTCATGCAGTATTCAACATTTTCTTTGCCTTTTTGTTCGCAGAAGGAAAAAAAGTGTACTGTATTTGTTGTCTTTTATGGTTTACTTCAACCAGTGTTGTGGTTTTATTTATTTTTTTGAATGTCTTTGGATTGACCTTGCCTCATGTCATTTTGTTCCTCTCAAATTGATCTCAGTCATCGTGCTGGTTGTAAATCATGCTAGGTTACCTATAGCTTTTTTTACATGCCCCTCCCCCGACATATTGTGATGTTTTGGGGAATGAAGTAATATTTTATTTAACTGAAATAAAAGAGAAAATGATGGATTGTGTAAAGCAGCGCTTGGAAATATGTTTCAGTAGAGCGAGTTGAAACATCCTCCAGACCAAATCCTCTTTTGTTTGTGCCTTTTGGACTCACCTGAGTACAGAGTTTATCTGTGTGTCCCGTTTAACCGTCATGCTGTCAGTGTATCGAAGGTCACGATTCAGCCTGAATTACAACCGTAGTCCGTTCTATAAACGATGCAGATACTACAGTCAGGCTGGTGTGATCTGTTGGTGCTCTCGGGAGCATCAGGATGAAATTCCATTCAGGAAACAACAAACGCTGTCATCGCATGGCGTCTCCTTCGACATGCAGGGAGACGGTTCAGTGTCTGGTTCTCCATCTCGCCTCTTATGATCATGTTTTGTGTTACCAATGTCACACTGTATGCCTCCATCTGCTGGTTTTTTACTGTAACAACAGCCCATTCACCTGTGTTCATCTTTAATTCATTTTTATGATAATAATATTTTTTTTGTTGATGATGGTGTTGCTGTTGTTGTTTTTTCATCTATTTCTACATCTTAAATTGTGTAAAAAAAGAACAAAAAAAAGATCTGTTGGCTGGCCCAACTTCATGTTTGATTGATGTTGCATGTTTAACTATTGTATTTCTTTTTGTTTGTTTTTGAGCATGCTGTTCCAAAATTCTTGAAATACAAAAGAAACTGTCACTTGATGTGTCCTCAAATTTGAAGTTCATAACCACCAAAGTTGATTCGATGTGTCGACATAATTAGTATTCTAATTATATTCCATCCTGAAGGTGAGCTACATTTTGATTTGGCGTAAAATAGCTATAAAAACACACCATGCACGCATCATCATATCTCATGTCATGCATTCAACTTCAATGCACTCTTGCATGTACTTACCTCAAATCACCAGAGGGTGGCAGCACGTTACAGGAAAACCAAATGCACTCTATTCACAACAAAGACTGCTCTCCTGGCTGCGGATGATGTAATCGATTCCCGAGGATGTTTCTGTGAGATTATTATATGTACTCTTCATTGTTTTATTAATTTATTATTGGAGGAATTGTGAGCATGTCAAGTTTGGAAGTGGCATCAATGATGATTCTGATATACAATGTATATTGTATATATTACAGTTCAAGCAATAATCTATTCATATCGATGGATATAAATGGAGACCAGTGTGTGTACCGTGGTAAAGTATGCACTTTTACTGGAAACAATGCAGTGTTTTGGGTGTCAATCAGTGTGATTACCTGCCAGTCCTGTTGTGGGTTTATGCTGTACTTCCACTTGTGCCGAAGGAGTACTTCCTGGGCATGTATTGAGTTCTGCCTTATCTCATCAGATGCTTCTCCCCTCTAATCCTATCACAGGACCCAAAGCCAGCGAGTGAAGCAGCTAAACAGTCAGCAAAGCTCCCCAACTCCCTCTGCAGGGGTTGGACCGCACACAACTCAGCAAGTATTAGACAGAGCCCACACTCGGATAGTCACCGCATTGATGCTTTTCACAGTCGGATTGTGTTTCTATATACATATATATATTTAAAGTAGAGAACCTAATCTGATATCCGTTTAAACAGCAAGAATTGGTGACTATTCAGGTGATCAGTGCCGCAGCTGTGTCTCCTCGGCTCTGATTGATCTCCTGACCGTCCCGAGCTATTCACCTCTGGTCTCCACCATGACTCTGGGAGACTGCAGCACAGAGAACAGCACTGCAGCTACAGATGCAGTTCAGCAAAGCTGTCACATGTTAAAGAGCCTGTGGCAGACCAGTGTCAATTCAAATCATCTTTAATGTCGGTGTTTATTATCCACGCATATGAAATAATGTACTTTTATGTGTGCCTTTATTGATTCATCACTTTCTGCATTACAAAACGTGTGTCAAATTTGACACGCCTGTATGCTTCTGACATGTGGGTGCAGTTTTTTCATTCTGTTAGCTCAGTGTCTTGTCTCCTGCGGGGCTTAAGAGTGTCCCGTCTCGTCTGGCTGCCTCTGGCCCTCCTTGTGGGGTCTTAATACCCCTCCCACTCACACACACACACACACACACACAGTAATCCTGTCTGTGTGTTGTCCCGTCCCAGCTCTGCTAGCTGAGTCCGGCCCGACCAAGTGTAGCACAACAAGAGCACACCCAGGAGTTAATCTGGATCATGACGGTAATTACTGCCCGGGTGTCCTGCCTGTAGGAGGGTGAAGGGGAGGGAGCACTTGTCCAGTAAGGGAGGAGTCAAATAGTCAATTCTTCCCACTGACCTTGGAGAAAACTATGAGGGAGGGAGGAGAGAAACGGAGAGCTAGGCAGAGCAGACCCAAGCATTAGCATACTGACAAAGTTCCAGCACTGCAGATCTCGCTCTGCCTTCACAACACTCGTTTTTTTTTTTTTTTTTAGTCTGCCGGTGAAAGACGGGAAGACAGGGAGAGCAGGGAGGAGGACAAGTGTGAGACAAATCCTTTGGCACATGAGAAAAGAGGATATCTGCCTTTTCACTGATCCCAGCACAGATTCAGAAGCACTTGTGAGTAGACCGCTGTCAGCTTGCCATTCACTGTCTTGTGCTACACCTCAGGAATTTGCAATAGGAAGAGTTTCTCAACCGGAGCCGACAGGGATGTCGGCTGTTTGTTACAGTAACCAAGGTGCATGTTTGTTTTCTCCAGTGTGGCGACTGAGCTTGATGCAGTCTAGTTGCAGACTTTTTGTTTGCTTTATGTACTGTGTGTGTGTGTGTGTGTGTGTGTGTGTGTGTGTGTGTGTGTGTGTGTGTGTGTGTGTGTGTGTGTGTGTGTGTGTGCGCACATGGCCACCATGGCACATGTCCCTCCAGCTCCAGCTGTCAGGAACAGACATTCCTGCGGTTTGATGAGGATGAATGAGCAGTAATAGAGCAAGTATGTTAGCGGCATGCAGCGATGCGGCCGTAAAACCTCATTGCCGTGGGAGGATGTGGTCACAGCTCTCCTTGTTTACCAGCTTTTTATTTTTTTATTTTGTATTATTATTATGCAACCCTCTGCATGCTGCGTTGCCTCAGAGTTGCTGCTCGTGAATCAATGGCATCAGGAGCGGTTAGCTAACCGAGACACAGCAGCAGCCAGGCATCTTCTGCAGCATCCAGCGATGTGTCAACTGTCACCGCTGTCCCCGGGGGATGTCACTGCTCTCACTTTCAGAGTGTGTGTGTGTGTGTGTGTGTGTGTGTGTGTGTGTGTGTGTGTGTGTGTGTGTGTGTGTGTTTTGTGAATTCTACCAGGGGGAGTGGAGCGGTCGCAGCTCACCCAAACTCAACACATCTACCCACCAATATCAGATTTTTCCACCATCTTTATGACCACAAGTCCACTGGTGATGATGTCACTGCAGCTCCTCTTACTGTCTGAACGCCCCCCTCCGACTATCTCTCCTCTCTCCCATCATCATCTCCGCTGCTCCCTCTCCACCGGCCCTCCCAGTGCCGGTTATCTTCGCGCCGTAATTGGGTCATTTTCTCATTTCTCTGTCTGACGTTGGCGTCAGGAAACACAGTAAAGAGGGGTGGGGGTGAGAGCTCGATTTCCTGGCTGGTGGTGCAGAAAGACAAGGTTGCGAGGTAAAGGTTACATTTTGAGCATGTGTGTGTGTGTGTACCAAGGGCAAACGCGTCTGACATAACAGAGAGGAGGAGTGGACCCCCAGCGAGGTCTGTTTTCATAACAGATGACTAAGCAGCTGGGAAGGAGGGAAGGATAAGGGTTAACAAAGAATATGAAAGTGGGAGTTTTTTTCTTCTTCTTCTGGCCAGTGGCTGTTGCTGTTGCTGTAGCTGCTTGTGTCGCATCCATCCCACTGTGGTGCGTCAGGTCGGGGAATTCTCGCTGACACAAACTCTTCTCGCCTCCTGTCCCCAGATCTCTGTCATCAAGGTCGCGGTGCAGGTTATCTGCATCTCCCTCCCTCCGCACCAGGCTCTACTGTATCAGGACACAGTGCCATATTGTGCCGCACTGTGCTGAGTAGGAGGCAGCGCTCATGTGATGTTCATGGGGGGGGTGAATAGCTGTCATTCATAAGAGAGAGCCCGTTTGCTCGGCAGCTGCCCTCCGCTCTGACTTCAGACACTGATCCTGCCAGTCAGCTGCTGCCGGCCTTCTTCCACAGCCCCCCATGACCACAGGCTTGATACTTTAAACATGTTGATTGTGCTGTGATAAGTGGTGTGGTGGAGTGCCTCTTCCAGTGTTGTGATTCAAAAATAATGCCGAGTAGATTATTGAGCTTTTACATGTTTTCTAGCCTTCATTTCTTCAGCAAACATAGAGAAAAGATTGTGTTATCTTATGAGGAGGACATGTCATCAGTGAAAGTAGAGATGTATAAAGGGGAATATATTATACTGTCTTACTATACTCTGGATTCCAGCAAATGTTATTGAAATTCAATGCAGCCACATTTTTTTATTTTGCAGGATGTCCTATTAAAACTACAAATATGGCGTACGAGGTGTACAAAATGCACACTTTTATACAAAAGTGGTGCACGATATGGAGTTCCGTGGCAGAGGTATTTTGTTAAACTTTATAAGGCTGCCCGGCATGCTACAGCTGATCATCTGACAGCATTAATCCCTGCTGGCAGACACTGGATCTCTCTGCACGGCCGTCCTGCAGACCGCAGCCTCTGGATGTTTTCAGAGCAGTCAGCAGCAGCAGAATGCAGCTCTGGCAGGATAAGTCAGGGTTGTGCTAGTGTGTATGGGAGAGGAGCCTTCTGCAGGATGAACAGTGAAACCATTCCACCAAGTGCACTTTACCTGTTTCATGCACCAGAACGGTACATTTTTCATTTATTGCTCTTGCAGGTGTCCTCAAGTGCGGCAGCAGTGCGGATAGAGGCCGGTTAGAAGTGTGTTTGTTAAACATGAACCTGGAGGGAATGAGAAAGGACTTAAAGGGCATCACATTCATATGTTGTATTTTGTCTCTGCTTGTATAACAACATGCAGTCCTTTTCAGAGCGTCAGTTTGGGGGTTTATTTTTTTATTATTTTTCTGTCCGCACGATAATCATCAGATAATCCTGTCAAACTATTATCGCTTTAATAGCTTTGTTTTGGACAGCAGATGGACACTGCAGGGGTGTATTTGATTTGGTCTGACTGTTCCATTGTAAATCTGTGTCCACCTTGAAACATTCCCCGCATCTCCCTCAATCTTTTTGTCATTTCATCCAACAACTCGCTACTCATCATGAACAACTGCACCCGTCGCACCGTATTTATTGTCATGTGAAGAGGATTATCTTGGGTCAGTGCATGGTTAGTAAAAACTCCATCCACTTTAACAGCTTGTCACTGGCCTTCATGTTCCTCCCGAGCTCGGAGTTTAGATGACCTAATCAGCAGTTGAGTGACTTTATCAGTCCCGATGCCGATACCCGGGCTTTGCGTATCGGCCAATACCAAGTACCAGTCCGATACCGGTAATAATTAACTGTGACTAGGATCCTTCTTTCATGTGTAAGTCAGGCTTGACTTAAACATTCCTAACTTTGTAAGACAAAAATGTAACAGATAAAGACATGGATATAAATGTACTGAATTGTTAAAATAATAAATTGTATCGGTAAGCCTCCATACAGAGCTCTTCGCAGGTTGTATGTATTTACAGAAATTAATATGAATTGATAGATAGATTGTTTTAAATGAAGATTTCCAGCAAATGAAATGGAAAATGCAGAGATTATCTTAATACACATATTTGATTTGATGTATTTCCTGCAAGTACAGAGCTCTTCACTGCAACTGAAATGTCCATGAGCTCATCACTAAGGGGACAGTCGGCCATTGTTGTTTTGATACCTTCCCCCACTGAGTCCGTCATGGCTCTTGTCAGATGTTTATTTGACTCTACAGGCCTTGCGTTAGGTGCTCCCCTTACATCCTTCAGCGTGGACAAATGTTGTTATTCTTTGGGGAATTGACTATTGTTAAGAATACGTGGAGAGAGAACAATACCTTTAATCTGATGAGGGGGAAATGAAGAAGAACAATAACGACTGGAAACATTTTGAGAATGATCTTTTCATTTGAATAAGCCGTTTTTCATCATTCTCAAAAATACCAGGTTGCTATTACGCTAAAATGTTGGCCTGATGCTTAATTATGAGCTGTATGCTCATTGGATTACACAGGAAACATATGGACACCATATGTGATTACGCTGCTGACTTCTGTATCAGATTTCTGCTAATGCACACATGCAACAAACACAGAAACATTGTTGATGATGTCAAACACTTTTGATTTAGAGCAAAGACACATGCAAGAAAAAAAACATTAACCATAATTGTGATATGCCAGTAAACGAGTCAACGACGACAAAAAAACTAAACATTCTAAGCCGCTAAGAGTTTTTCTCTCAGAGGCTTTGGTGTTTCTAATAGACGAAGACACATCTGTTGAAGTTTAGATTGCAGTCTTCTGGAAAGATGCATTTCCAATAGATCTGCTACTTGACAGATGAGTTGTCTGCTGCCTGTCCTTTGTTTACACATAGTCACGCTAACCTGCTTCAGCTGTGGGTGATTTATGGCAAGGAAGAGGTCAGAGGGCAGTGTGGCTTGAAGAGTGTGGCAGGTTTGGGCACATTTCTCTGCATATTCATTAAATAATGAAAACATTAGGGTTAGGGTTAGCAGTAGTGTGTAGCGTGCCGTGAACTTACATTTACGTTGAGATCGGTCGATCAATGACAGTTCTCTCTACAGTCAGAGCTTGCGCAAGAAGGCTTTTTTTAGGTCTTGAAAAGAGGACATGTCCGGGAAAAAGAGGACGTCTGGTCACCCTACCTCAACGTAACCTTACCCTAACCTAGGGTGACCAGACGTCCTCTTTTTCCCGGACATGTCCTCTTTTCGAGACCTAAAAAAAGCGTCCGGCAGGGATTCCAAAAACGTCCGGGATTTTGCTACGTGCGGGAAAATAGTTATTACCCCCTTACAAGTTTTGGAAATGGTATCTCCCTCACGTTCCACCTTCTTGCGCAAGCTCTGACTGTAGAGAGAACTGTCATTGGTCGACCGATCTCAAAGTAAATGTAAGTTCACGGCATGCTACACATTACTGCTACCCCCCCGGAACGAAGTGTCCTCTTTTTCACAAACTCAAATCTGGTCACCCTACCTAACCCCAATCAATTGTGGCTGTGACCCTTAACCATAACCTAACCTCGCCACAAAGGGCAGCGCTTCAGGAAGGCAGAAAGACCCCGGCTCAAAACCGGCTCACATTTGATGCTACATTCAGCTGCAGTGGGTCCAAATCAGCAACCTGGGTTCCACTGATTGTGGTATGAAAGGTTCTGTACGGCTGCCTCTCTGCACTGCTCTCATACAGCGGTTACAGCTGACAATGAGGTGCCATCTGGCCGTGTCAGTCTGAGAGATCCCCCTCAGGTAAACACTGTTAGCAAGTTTGCCGTTAGCTTGTGCTGTTAGCAGCTAAAGAGCTGGTGATTTTTCTCAGGAGAGGGAGGAGACCAAAAACAGAGCTAAAAGGAAAATGTATTTGAATGCAAGTTGCTTCATGTCTGTTGAATGTGTAAATACGAGCCTGTTTGCTCGCCATACCGACTTTATAAGACGATGATATGTCATTGTTAATAGCTTGCTCCACTGCCCCCTAGTGGCCATACAAATACATTAAAAACAATGCAGCTTTAATTACTTTAAGCTATTTGTTTCGTAGGTGTGTGATTGTGCTTGTGTCTGAAGGAGGTCAGCAGGGAGGGAAGGTCAGATGGGTACCGGGCAGAAAACAGGATAAGGCACCGCTGAAACTTTGAGAAGAGCGAGAGTTCCACACCTCAACACGTACACACACCAAGGGGTGTTGGCATGAGGTCAGACACGGGGTCAGAAGTTCATAAATAGATGCAACGCACATTTTGACATGTGATTCATGTCCACACAACAGAGAGGGGAGCGAGTCCCAACTGGACTCAAGTCTTCGCTGCAGCTGTCTTTCTGGTTCTTCTTCCCAATCCCACCGGGATCAACTTTCGGACAGGCGGTGTGTCAGTCACACAACAAGTCACCAAGTTATGAAACACACCCTCAGTAATAACACTGTAGTAATAATGATGTTGATCAATATCACTACTGACCTAATACCAGTTGTTTTGACACAATCATAGCAATAATACTATGTTTTGATACATGTATTGAACGTTAGAGGTGAATGCCCCGGAAGTTGTCTTCCATTGCAATATGTGAGCTTGTATTTGTGATAAAGGAATTTTTTGAATATGTAATACTTTCATCAAATGTGTATTGAGCCTGACTTAAATGCAAAGGTCAGAGTGTTGAAGTGTTGAAGACTGGCTGAGATGTTCACGTTTCCTCATTTTGTGGACCCTCCACAATGACTCGACTCACTGGTGGACGCTCGACAGTGTTTTTTTAATGTATTTTGGAGTCCCAATTGAATACTGGATTAAAGAAAGCCCGTCTGACGGTGGAGATTCCAGCTGAGCACTCATGCAGGTTCAACAACCGAGGGACAGTCAGGCGGAGGGCTGAGCGTGAGCAGCCCTCGGCGGGAGAGAACAGCAGGGATTGTGCAGAGAATGATGTTCATCCCATTTTCATAATCCACATCTCTGTACTTGTACTTCCCTGAATTGGTTGAGCTCGGGCCAACCGGCCACATGGATTGTGGGAATCTTCTTTTCCCCAGATGTATTCTGTGTAAAGTCCTGTTCAGTGTGGTTGGATGCTCTGTGTGCGGTTGGTTTTTATTCTTGGCTTCAGTGGATTTTTCCTCTGCGAGGGGACAATGGGTTCATTTCAGGCTTTAACACTGAGCTGCCTGCACCTCTACAACCATGTATCTGCTTGTCCCATATTCGCCTTCAAGTCGCTACCGGGTGTCACATGACTTTGCTGAAACCTGTCTGTCTAAGGCTACTCTCTGGTCTCTCTCAAAGCATTTTACACGTTGCAGTGAGACCCATGCAGCTCTCACACGGAGACGAGCCGCTGACGGAGCCGCTGTCTGAGAGTGCACGGTTACCACGGTAGCTCACACCACAGTAAGGCTGACTAAGGGATTTAGAGTTACCCAACTTTCTGCTCCACACCCTGACTGGATAACAAAATGATGGCATGCCTGCTCCATCTGAGATGAGTGTTGTTCTCGTGGGTGACATCCAGCTTGTGTACAGGACGTATGCCCCGCAATTATGTTCTTGCTTTCAATCCAGCTGCATGCCGGGACAGTCAGCTTGTTAGGTGAAGCATAAAAACGTCAACTAAAAGAAAAACCGTTACCATTATGTAACTTGGGTTTCTCCACAGACTGACACGCACAGTGAATGTTGGAGGTGATAATAGAAACCTTTCCTTTACTCTCTTGATAAGCTCTGTGGTTTATATGGACGGGGGACTGAGTGAGAGAAAACAAAGACGTGAGGTCACAGATCAGAGCTGATGTCAGGACGACACACACACACACACACACACACACACACACAATCATATCTTCAGGGGATTCCATGCCAATATACTGTCCAGCTCCTAATAATGTGTGCTAGAATGATATTGTAGGTCAATTGAAATGATAAAGAGATCTCATTCCATCAATTTGCCGTAATTAAGTTGTTCATTTGCATCTGATTGCAGTGACAGATTTTGCTTCATTTTTGCTATATTTGAGTTTAACTCAAAACTATAGTGGATTTATTACAAAAAAGTTATGATTATTTCAAAAGCTGAAATGAGAACATCCAATAACCATAATTATTAACACATTCACTTGACGTTCATGTGAGCAATCATGTCAGAAGAGACTATATTTCAAATCTTCTTTAATAATTCAGACTACCTAATTTTTGGATGAAAATTCTTTTGTTTTGTGTAATATGTCTAGAGAGTATCCTGCTTTCAAACACATAGTTACAGATATGCAGCTCGGCAGGGGTATGTATCACGATATAACAAGGAGATTTCTGAAAAGTTGATGGCAATGCAAAAATATTTATAGTTGTTATAGTTCTCTTTTATGTGAAGAGGATGAATATGATTGCCAAGTGTTTTCGAAAGGTAAAAGACAAATTGAATTCGTCCATGGATGTTTGTTATCCCTAGATGGGCCTTTTCTCACTTGAAACAGGTTTGTTTTATGGGCTCACTGAGCCATGTTATGTATTAAGGTATCCAGACACACTGCAGCTACCCAAATGTGCCAGAATCCCATCAGATCAAAGTATTATTTCATACCTCCGTGCCTCATAAGGAGCCAAGTATGTAGAGCCTCATCAGGCCAAGAAGAAAAGCGTACATGACATACACAAGTCAAGGCCTCTTCAGTGAGGTCATGCCTCAACCCTGGGATTATCAGAATAGCCGGACTCTGACGTGATTCTCTCTCTTCTCTCTTACTGTAATTGAAAAGCTGCATTCTCTGCCGATCTGCTTTCCATTTCCTGGATAGATACATTTGGCTGCGATGGTGTTTGCATGCGTGCAAAGGAATCATTACAAGGTTATAGGATGTCTTAACAAAGCTATTAATGTTGTAATCCTGCCACAAGGTTTAAATCTGAAATGTAGATGTGTGAAAAGCATTTATCTTCATTTAGAGCATGTTTTTCATCTTCAGCACTTAAAATGGAGAATGAAATGCTCCCATCTAGGCCTTTCAAAGGTCTCAAGCTCTCAATAGAATATCACAAATATTGTTCTCCATGACCAGATTTAAATTGAGAGCATCTCTCTGTGCTGACTGGCTGAACGTGTGTGAACTAGGAAGCTCTTTAATTTAACACCCAGATGTTTTCATATTTCAGACTCTTACCTGTTAAAGTGTTACTCTATGGATTCCTCTTCTTTGTTTTTAATGACGTCTTTGGTGATCAATGATCATTTTGTACGGACTATCGTGGTTCCCAGAGGATGACTCTTAATGACTTTAGTGATCCCCTGACTTTGACGCCTGCCGTCACCATGAGGTTGACATGTGAGCTTTGTGAGCGACGATTGGAAAGATTGGCGTGAAATTCGGCGCTGACATTCATCTTCCCTTCAGGGTGAATTGTACTAACCTTGGCTGATCCCTGAGCTTTTCATGAAGTGCCATCATCGGGTAAAAATGTTAATTTGTTTTATGACCAAAACACCTGCAAAACCTCTGACATTACCATCAACCTCAAGCGTACTTCCTCTTTAGTGTTAATTAGCGCTAACACGCTAAACTAGCATGCTTAACCTCAGCATGTTAGCATTGTCATTGTGAGCATGTTAGATTGAGCATTTAGCTCAACGCACAGCTGGTCCTAATTACATCATCACAGAGCCGCTGGATGGCTGAAGACACCTCCTGGAGGTCACCAGCGCCGTGACTTTCTGAAGGGGTCTTCTTTGGTCTATTCAACTCAAATCAAATCTATGTTAACCACCCTTACTTCCAGCCTTTAGCCTGAGATAATCCCATCAGATCTCAGTATTAGTATCAGTTGTAGGTCTTGAGAGGAAGGATTTAATGTCAGATTATTTTAATAAGTGTCAGGAGAGCCTAGAGATCAAGGCTTTGTTCGTTTGATCCCAGCTATGCTTGTGATAGAAGCTACAAAGCACAGAAAACAAGTGTTGGCAGTGGGATGAACGGTGGCTTGTGAGCGTCTTGTCAAGGAGTGACGAAGCGGGGCAAACAGCCGAACAAAAGCAGGTTTGTTCTTTCACAAGATAAGGAATTCACTTACTTGTTCTTCCTTTTGATAAGATAAATTAAAATCCAGCGCTCAATGTCATGTTTATTCAACACATGGTTTATGTCGATAATACTTCTCCTCCGATTTCCTGATCGCTGTGTTTGCTTTGCCTGATTGTGGGTGGTAAAGTGGCAACAGTACTGTATAGCAGACGCTTAGTGTGTGTACAGTTTCTGCATGTGTGGCTATTTCTCAGAGTGCATGGAGTTAGCAGAATGCACAATAAATGCAATGCTGTGTATTTGTGTGTCTGTTTTGGCTGAGAGGTGGAGACCGGCCGCACAGAGATGAGCTCCCCGTTCTCTCAGTCTTTGTGTCCCAGTCCCACTCATGACAAGCGCTCTTTGTGCCAGCCCAGAGGTCACGTGTCACAATATTTGAACAGCTGCAGACGATAGTTGTGTGTTTGCTCTTTTCTGTCGACACAGAGGGCAGAGATATGGTTTGATAAGATGGAGTGTGAGAATTCGGAGGGCTTGAGCAGTGAGAACAAGAGAATTAGACAATGTGGTTTTGGGACTGATGGCTGTCACTTCCTTTACTGTGTCACTGTTTTAAAAGTCTGTGTGATATCAATATATATATATAGCTTACAATACATTACGCCACAGACTAGTACATAACAGCACCACTACCACACACAGTACCAGTATAATCAAATACAAGATCGAGAAGCGACCATCAAAAAGAGTGGCGTCTGAGAATCGGCCCCAGGGTGAACAACTCATGTCTAAATGGAGAAAGATCAATTTGTTGCTATAAGACACCAGCAATGCATTGTGTTAGAAACCCTGTCAGGAGAGTCATTGACAGCTGGCTGTCACTCAACTGCTCCACTAACTGAAAAATGTCAATATTAGAGCTGGGAACATGACATCTGCACCTCGGCTACATGTCCGTTGGGTGCAACGAGGCAATGATGGAAGAAGCACTCAGATCCTTTACTTAAGTAAGTAAGTACTAATACCACACTGTGTCTCTCACTTGTTCATGAGCTCAGAAAAATAGCCCTGTTTTCGGCTCTGTGACGATGCATTTTCCAGCTGATCCAAGAGGCTTTTTATATAGTTTATTTAGCTTAAAGAAGTATGAGAAATACATTCTAATTCAAAATTGTCACTGAACAGGAAGGGTGTGAAACATTGTTATCTGAAAAGTATTTAAAGCTGTCAGACAAATGTAGTGGCGTAAAAAGTACATTATTTACGTCTGAGATGTAGAGCAGTAGAAGTTTAAAGTTGCATAAAATGTAAATACATTTGTACTTAAGTACAATATTTAGGTAAATGTACTAAAATACATTCCACCAATTGTATGGTGCATCAGTAAGAACACTTCAATGTGCAATACTAAGCAGTGCTATGACTACACTGTAGAGAGCATTAGTCTGGTGGTAGTCACAGGATATTCAGTGTAAGGCCTCCATGTGTACTTTAACTTTTAAATAACTTGAACCCCGCAGCCGCCTCCGTCTTGCAGACATGTCCCGTTGTGTTATTAAGTCCCAGATACTGACTCCGAGCCGGAGGGCTGACAGCAGGAGGCTGCTCTGCAGACATGCAGCACACAGGGCTCTGAGAAAGAAAATCATCATAACAAGAACTAATAATACTGGCACTATCCCAGAGTAGTTTGAGCCTCTGAACATTGTACGACTGATGGGCTTGCCTTGAATGTAGGTCACAGCTATTGAAGAATTAAAAAGAAGTGTTGATACGAGCTGAAGGAGGTAAAATACTGTGTGTGTCTCTTTCAAGCTACAAGACAAGAGCTGCTATTGTTGTGATAGTTGGCCTCCTGCAACAACAGTGATCATTGATAATAGGGGACACCAAATATGGTAATGTGTGTGTGTGTGTGTGTGTGTGTGTGTGTGTGTGTGTGTGTGTGTGTGTGTGTGTGTGTGTGTGTGTGTCTTGTGTGTTTGTTTACAGTGTCAAAATAAAGACAGATTTGGTTTCTGTCCTTGGCCTGTGATTGTGAGCAGCCCCGTTGTGAAAGATGCAGAACGTGACCAATCATCATGGCCGCTCTGTATCAAGTTCAAGAATCGACTGAAACCATGACCTCAGCCTGTCGTTGAATTACTGAGTCAACATCTGCCCATATGAGTTGCAATTAAAATGCAAAGTGGGAGCTGAAAAGCCCAAAACGGTACGTTGAATAAACAGTGCAGGCCGGATCTTTTTTTTTCACATTTTGAGTCAAGGTCATGTTGCGGGTCAAGAACATTTCAGAACGAGCAAACAGCACTTCAGCCCAGCTTATGTTGTTTTATGTGATAAGCGCAAGTTTTTGATTACAGATGGTCACAATCCTCTTGCAGGCCCCTCTGTGCTGTGGGTGTGTGGAGCGATTCTTACCGAGCCTTGAGGTCATTGTGTAAACCGCAGCTGAGCTCTGCATTGTCTCTGGCTGGAAAAGAACGCTTTGCTCAGGACTGTGTTTACTGACTACTGATGGTCTGCTCAGGCTGATAAGTACACAGCAGAGAGAGAGAGAGAGAGAGAGAGAGAGAGAGAGAGAGAGAGAGAGAGAGAGAACTTTGGCAGTGCAGAGCAGACTACAATTAAAATTCTGCTCCTGTCACAAGCACACTCAGTTTGGAGTCAGTATTTGTTGTGATAAGGGGGCATAATGTGCATAATTCACATTCAAAGATACTGTATTATATTAATGCATATTAGCCATTGTTGCAAAAGTACATGACTCAAGTTTGTTTTCCTCCACACTGTGAGGGTGTAATCCACAGATATTTGTGCTGTTTTTACTTTTTTCAATCAACATGACACAAACCATGCATTTTATTTTTCACGCCAAATTATTGATAAACTCTATAATAGATAGACTCTATAATATGTTAGTCATACATTGAGCAGGAGGGCGTCATATTGTGTGTCTGCCAGAAAAATGTGCCATAATGAAGTGCATCTTAATCATGAATATGATATGATACAAATGTCCCTTCAGGAAAGCATGAGAGTGTGAGTTTAATCAGCCGAGTGTTACTCTTACATAACTGGACCCGTGGTGTCTAAAACAAGCCATTATCATAACTAATGAAGTTTTGTAATATGGTTTATAAGCAACATATGCATCATGTCGACCGGTTCTCTGTTGCTCTGTTGTCGGAAGTCAACTGAACCATCAAGTAAACAGTCATGGCTGGGTACAGTACAACCTTATGGATGTAATTCACCTTATTAAACCATCTAATTCCTCGGATTTAGATGCAATTACCCATTTCCATGCTGTGTCGCGTCTAGCATGTTTTTCCTCTGCCAGCGTATGGACTTCAGTAAGGCAGGCTTGATGGCTGATCCTATTAAATTAAGATTAGGTTATATTAGGATTACTTTCTGTCGAAGGGGAAAACGGTACAAGTAAAACAGGAACCCAGCATACTTTAGCAGTCATTAGAGTGAATGGAACAGTATGTGTTTAACCTTCTAATGAGGGCCTAAATGAGCAGAGCTAACCCCTAACAACTGATTTTTTCTGTGCGATGTGTGAGAAGACATTATGGGCTGTTGGGTGCAAGGTTTTAGGACCCGCAGAACCAGCAAATGTGTTTACGATTTGTATTTTCATTGGCGTATATATAAACACAGAAGTGAACTGAAAATTCTTTATGTTTTTCCAAACAGACAGAAGAAGCTAAAACAGGGTAACTGATCATGTTTAGTACAGTGATCTGAAGCGGGCTGCCAGTCAGGGATGGGTTAGTTGAGGTCAGTCCTTGGAACGCCGTTGTGAAAACTGGCAAAGTGGCAGCTGACAAGCATTTGAAAATAGAATGCAATTTAGTATCTTATACACTGAGTGGTTTCAAACTGCTGTTTAGCAGTATTGTGCTGGCTGTTGGTAGGCGCACTGTGAGAGCGCATCAGAAATCCTATCTGACCTCCGACCACTCAAGGCTGTCCTGCTCTTATTATGTTCACTGAGTCAGAGATTCACTCAGTTAATTACCGGCTGTGCATCCTGTCGGTCTCCCACATGAACTATGGAAAGATCCATTCTGCTGCTGCGTAGAGTGCAGAAATATAGCTTTTAGGAAAGCCTTTAGCAAAAATGAATTCTGTATAAACAGCAAACTGAATAGAATATATTAATGGATTGGCTCAGTTAAAAAAACATATGTTTTTACTTACCCTAGTGGTATCTTGCCATGCAGATCATTTGATCTGTGTCCGTTTTAATATTTATTAAAGTTAGTCTTCTTTAAATATAATTTTTCAGTGCCATGTGTAAAGAAAACAAAATTAAATTCAACCGTGTATTAGTGTGAAAGCACAAAAAGAAAATTGCAAACCTCTGGCAGGTAAAATTTAAAGACTTACCGAATGAGATTTGTTTTGTAATTTGGTTGAACTGGTCCTTTAAGATATTCTTTTTCTCTCTCTGTTGTTTCTAAGAATAAGCGCCTAGCGTCTTAAATGGTGTGCTGTGCAAAGCAAATGGAAAAAAAATATTTTATTTGGACACCTTCACTGCGCAGCATGGGAACCATGCAGAGCCAATCCAATTTAGACATCTACAGCGGTTTACCTTTAACCCTTAAACACCCGGAGTCAATACGGTCACAGCCGTACTTAGAACAGTAGAGCCTGTGTTGCTGAGGGTCACGAAGAGGTCGGGGACAAAGGGTCACAACCTTGACTTTTGACTCAAGGAAGGGTTGAACTTAAAGCCAACCAGTCCAGCAGTGCACAGACACAGTAAACAGCTCGGAGTATGGGAAATGTGTCCGGTGTGGCGCACCCTGACCACTGCTGTTCCAGTCGTCACATAGCCCTGGTTTGAGGTCTCTTAAACACATACAGTTGGATTTAGACCGGCTCAGACTGACCACAGACACAGCCAGACCTCCTGAAATCTGACCTCATTTGTCTTTCCTTGCTCTCCTGCCTTGTGTTTTCACTCAGGAGCTTTTGTCCACACACACACACACACACACACACACACACACACACACACACACACACACACACACACACACACACACACACACACACACACACACACACACACACACACACCTCTCCTTCTCCTCACTTCTCCCTCTACGAATCATGCTCAGGGGCAGCCTACCGGAGCACTCATTGTTCTGGAGGAAATTAAATGTTCAAGTTACAGCACAAGCTGGATGCATGTTACCTAAAATACTGATGTGATTCTGGGAAGACCTTTATTCAAATATCACTTGTTTTGGCCGAGATAGTTCATTGTGTCTATCTGTGGGTTGAAACGATTAGCTTGGACACATTCTGCCCGCCTCATGAGTTTGTCTTTGTCTTTGTGTGCTCACTGGGAATTCAGATAATATATATTCATACATTTGTGAGCTTTTTAAAAAAAAATATTATTCAGTTAGTGCTACAGTTTGTGCTTGTGTGTGCCATTATGTGTGTGTTACAGAGCGAGATGGTCAACTTGCATCATCCTGTCTCTTACATTAATGGACTCAGCAGCAAGAAAACTATTTTGCTCCGGAATGAATGATTACTATTAATAATAACTATTGGATGGGTTGTATTGGACAGATCTTTAGTCCAAAGAAGGACTTTGGTGATTTGGTGACTCTAGGATGGTGGAGCTGCTAAACATGTTAGCATGCTAACACTCTGGGACGGTGGAGCTGCTAAACATGTTAGCATGCTAACACTCTAGGATGGTGGAGCTGCTAAACGTGTTAGCATGCTAACACTCTAGGACGGTGGAGCTGCTAAACATGTTAGCATGCTAACACTCTGGGACGGTGGAGCTGCTAAACATGTTAGCATGCTACACTCTAGGACGGTGGAGCCGCTAAACATGTTAGCATTGTCATTGTGAGCATGTCGCTGACATCAGACGTCATACACTATTTTCTTTCAGCATGTGTGGTTATATCTGACATGAAGCTGATAAATTGCTGACTCCTAAAAAGTCTTTACTCAAATATGATCTCAATGTCGGAGTTATGTTTGTATGTGCTCTGGAGAACAATGAAGACCACAAACAGACCAATTTGTTAGAAACAATAATCATTACAGGGGGAAAGTGGCAAATGCTTAAGAGTCCCATCGATCTGCAGTAGTGCCTCTGCTCTCTCCCCCTTCCTCCTCCTTCCCCTCCTCCTGCTCACTGACCCGTAACAGGTTCCTGATGGCAGGCCATGATGATGCGTGACCATGATGATACCGTCTATTTGTATCACCTCTCTTATCATTGTGAGAGAGGGCAGAGAGAGTATACACGTCTTATGGGGTAATAACTGACTAACTTCTGTTCATTCTCTGCGGCCTATGTACTCTCATGTTGTGTCAGTCCTGTCGGACTGACACAACTTGCTTGACTCCGACCACCATGCACACATGCAGGCACCAACATGCAGCGAAAGACACTGTTCTGTTGCATCTACTGTAGTATGTATGCATGTGCATGCTTTTACTGACGTTTGAAACCTGTAATTTGACATTCATTTTATTGTGTTTATATACAAAATCTAGCATTATTGAATTTTGTAATAAATTTGAAATAAATTTTTTATTAGAGTGAATATCAATTGTATGTTTGCAGTGCCTGCTGGGTATAGAGGAGCAGATGGCTTTGGAGACAACGGTGCATGTTTTATTAATGAAGCTCTTTGGCCAGTTATGGCATTAGAAGAAACATGTCTGCATAAAGCATAGCTGTTTCTTCTACGATGGTTGAGCTGCATTTCTGATTGATTAAGACAGCTTCTGTGCTACAGTAGATGGGGGATAAGAGAAGAATCGAGAGAAAATATGGATATCCAAGACATCAAACAGTTACTTGTTTTAGATCCACAGTGGAAATATGTATTAGATCCTGTTTGAGAATTTTTTTACCAAAAAAAAAGAAGAAACATTTCTCATGTCTGGCTGAGCTGGACCAATCCCAGACCGTTACACAACAGTCTGGACAACAAGCCTGGACCAAGATTACTCATGTCATCGCTGGGAATCAGCGTGAAATTGAAAGAGAACTTCTTTCTCTCAAATGGGATGTAAAACACCCATGCTCTCTTTCTGAAATATTGTATTGCTTCGATGAACATGGAAAGTTTCACTCGACAGCTCTCATTGCTGCAGTTCTTGTGCCAAGTTTTTCCTCAGCTTTCAAGTCTGTAAAACGCTTGGACAAAGTATGACAGCAGGGCGCTTATCGTTGTGCAATTATGTAACTTCAGCTGCTACATGCCCGTGGTGCTGTTAGTTTTTGCATCTTTGTCACTGTCGAAGCTATACGCATAAAGCGTGAATTATTTGTGTAATCTCTTAATTCAGGAAATCCATTCAGGGTTTTACTTGTGATCAGAGGGAACAGAAACAGCAGTCTGCTCTGGATTGTTTGTTTCAGTGACCGAAGCATCCATTGTTTCACTGTTTGTCTTTGCGTGCAGTACGAATGTTACTGTGTGGATAGCAGCAGTTATGCATCGGCCTGGTTTCTGCAGCACTATAAATAGTCCCCTGCAGCCCCTGGAGGAGAGGTTGAAGTGTGGTAGGCCATCAGGTCAAGCTGCCACATATGGGGGCTCTCGTATGTCTTGTAACACTTGTGTGTTATTTCTGCATTCGGGCCTCTGGCAGCTTGGAGTGCTAGAACACATTTCAGTGGCAACATCGCAGATGAGAGCAAACAGTGCAGGGACAACTGCGCAAGAGCCGAGCCAGACGCCTCAGACCAGCCAGCCAGAAGTCCCACGAGTCAGTGAGTCAAGTAGGATCATCCCTGACCATCTAATGACTCCACTTCAGCTCAACCCCACCTTAAAGAGACGCCCATTGTGTCTGAGTGCGCTTGCAGACGGCCATGAGTGAGGATCCCTCCCATTTGTGAACCGGTGGGCGAGTGACATCACCCGCCCCGCCCCCTCCTCCCCATCTGTCCCTCCCTCCCTCCTTCCCTTAAATGCGTCAGACCAATCAGTGCCCAGGGAGATACGGTCACGTGAGAATCCCCCCCAGTCTTGGTTACCATGACAACGAGCACTGGTCCAGGCAGCATCTTGCTGTGGTGAGAAGAAAGGGGGAAGAAGGCGGGAGGAGAGACAAGGACAGGGAGGCAGGAAAATAGAAAGAGAACAAATCCCAGCCGGAGGAATACCTTGTGTCTGTCTTCCCTCTGTACAGTAAGTACTTTGCCTTCATTGTCCTCTTTCAGCCGCTCCATCAGGTGAATGGATGGAGATTTGATGCAGTCCATCGTCATCTGTATTTGATAATGTGAGATGGCAGATGCCTTTGAAGTTTTCAAGGATGACATCACGTGTAATTCCTTTGTTATGTTGGGAATGTTTGCAACCTGCCTCACCTTATAGGCAGACAACCCTTTGTCTGCAGGCTTCAGTTAGCGTCCACTGATCCTCAGTGAATGGCTGATGACAAACCTCTGTGAAGGAACAGAGGCGTGGTGGACCGGTGCTCAGTGCGATTGGAAGTGGTTTCATAATGTGGCGAAACTCTCTCTGATGTATTGTGAGCCGGCAGCGAGCCATCCTGCTCCCGACTTCTGATCCCACTCCTTTATTTTTCCCAGTCCGTTTTTTTTTCTTTTTTGCTACTCTTCCAAGTCTGTCTGTCTGTCTGTCTGTCTGTCTGTCTGTCTGTCTGTCTGTCTGTCTGTCTGTCTGTCTCTCTCTCTCTCTCTCTCTCTCTCTCTCTCTCTCTCTCTTTCTCACAAGCAGACTTGGTTGCCTTCCTGCGTCCGCTGAGGTTTGTTTAATTAGAAAATCCAACTAGGACAGCTTGTTCTGATTGGACACTTCATATGTGGAACGTCCTTGTGGTGGTGGAGACAGCAAGCTTGCCTGGCTGCAAGTCCTCTCACAGTCAAAATGCTGCTGTTGTGAATTAACACAAGGTTTTAACCTCATATTAGTATCGTAATAGCATGTGAAAGATGTGATGCAATGTTCATGTTTTCAATTACATGAGGTAGAGCTTTAGTAAGCACATAACCTTAACTGCAGTAAGTTTTATTCATTTTTCAACTCTGTGATAAACTGACAAATGCTTTTAATGATAACTTGAAGAAATCCTTGTTTTGAGTTGCAGGAAATTATAGAGCTAGTGTACACTTACACAGGTATGCAGCAGTACAGAGCCAAATTCACTATATGCTATAAGAGGAAGTGAGAGGGTTGAAGGTTTTTTACCGTCCTAAAAGAAAGCGTTCCATGATTTTTTTTAAAGGCAGACATTGTGAACGAGCAGCACAGTATTTATTTGAGGCGAAAGACATTTCCCCGCTGAACTGATCCTGTATGATCTAACCATAATACTCTGTAGTATCATATTCTGCCTAATTCGATACATATCCCTTCTCTTATCTATAATTCCGTTAAATATCCCTTTACTTTTTCCTTCAAATACGTAGGCAGGACCAATGTTATGCGCAGAAGACATTTTTAAATCTCTTACCAAGTGATACGGTCTATCGAATGAACAAAAATAATACAGCATTGATCCTTCCACGTGGCTGACTTAAAGTTGAAGTTGACACAACATCTTTGTGAGAGATAACAAATTTCATGCGTCACTGTGTACTCTAAAAAAATCAGCCACACAGGCCTATCTGTCCAGAGACACGAGGGGACAGGAAGGTATCTGTCTTGCTGGATGCTTGAGAGGGAGAGACCGACTCTGTAATGTGCAGACAGCTGATAGTAGTAGAAAGGTTCCTCCTTCCAGCTTTGTACTCAGAGAACACAGATAAAAGCCTGTTTCTGATCAATGGAATGAACCTTGTCTAAAGCATATATTGAGATTCCTCTGTTGTTGCCTGTGATCCAGATGTTGGCAGTGGCACGTTTAAAGCATCAGTGACTTTGATAGTTGAGTGGGTTTTATGAAGGGGCCTGCATGTCATTGGCCTTTCCTTTGAATCAGCCAAGACACTTAGGATAATCATTACAGCTTTTAATAGGTCCTTTGCATTTGCTGTCCGGATTGCTATGCCGTTGATTTGTAGGCTACAATATGTTTCTGTAATATGAATATAAGTCTTGGACTGTTTCTTGATTGAGACAGAACAAAGCAGTGCATCAGTGATGCATACTTCTGTCTGTGGGAAGTAACCAGAGAGTCACGATACTGTTTTCCATGTGATGTCTTGCCATTTGAAAGCAATTGTTTGAAGCTTATTATTACCCCAAGTTGTAATCTTAAGTGGTTTTCCACCAAGGCAGACTTCAGCCGCTCAAAGACCACAGCCCAATCCATGTGCTTTGTTAGAAAACAAACAAATGGGCTTTGGTATTCATTGGGAATATGTTTTTTAAGATTCAATACAGTAGAAAAGACAAACTCATTGAGACTGAGAAATTAGATTCATGACTCCTGCAACCAATTAAATGACTTATCCCATCCTCCGACTATGCAGCGGCCCATGCATTACTTTTCATTTCAATCCCAACAAGACTAAAGATACGTGACATGCGTTTAAGTAGACCCACAAATGTCACATCAAATGATCTTATTGAAGTCTAATGGACGGTTGTCACTCAATGTGCTGCGCAATTATTATTACTATTAATAATTCATCATTATGCTCTCTTCAGGAACCATTGTTGACATTAACCTGTTTAAACGAGTCATGTCAAGTCGAGTCAGTTTTAATTTAGGCTGCACAATCACACACAAGGTATAAAGGAATACCTTACAGTAAACGAGAATAAAAGAAAAAATCTCTGCAATTCGGCTATCATGTAAAATGCCGCCCCCCTTTCCTTGTTGTGTAAACCAGTTTCAATATTTCTGACACCATGTGAAGGCAGCCGTCCTGCTGCGTCACGTTGGAAGAGACCAATCGGATTAAACTGAGTTAAAACACGCAGGCTCATTCCAAGGAGTAGTGGGGGGTTTACACCTCACATTATAACATAGATCCAGACACATTCTAACATAACAGTGTAAACTTAGTAAAGCATAAGGTTGTGAATCAATACGTTTGCTTTCGGATGATTTACAATTAAAATAAACGAGATTGCGATGGTTCAGTAACGTGTTGTTATTTATAGACCAGCTGACTCCCCCCTCCTTGCCGTGGTTATGGTTTCGCCCGATCCCTCTCTGTCAGTTTCAAGTCGCGCCTTCTCCTTGTCTGTGTGGCTCCTTGCTCCGGCCTCAACGAGCATTACCTACTTAAACAATAAACCGCGACTGTGGATTTTTTTTTTACGGGGGATATATCTGGATTACACACGGACATGGATTGATTCCCGCCATGTACGAACACACTGGATTCAGAGGTAAGAGGAGACCTCGTTCCTCCCGCGGTGCGTTGAGTAACGTTACCGGGGCTGCGCGGACTGCACCTCGGCGTGTTTGGGAATGTCTCGATCTGCTGGTTTCAGTGGAGCAACTCACGATTTTAACTACGCGGTCCTGTAATGAATCTGACTTTTTTTAAAAAGGAGTCTGCACTGTACATGCACGTTGTTGAAATGGTGCATCAGAGGACATCTGCCAACTCATTCAGTTGAGCTATCCGTCTGTCCCACAGTGGAAGACACAGCCTGTGGAATGTGTTGCATGGTGGCAATATTTACCCCTCACTCAGTCACATTGAAATATCCTCATCTCAGACACAATCATGTGGTTTGTGCTCCCTGGAAGTGTGTCTTTATCTCGTGGGCAAATAGCAGATGGGTATTATTGAAGTTGAAGTCAAAATATTGATGTGGTTATGAAGGGTACTTTTGAGAACATGTTTTTTTTTATTTTAACAGCACAGTTATAATTAAACTGAAATAAATGTGTTCATTTATATGTCCTTGACTTGACTCTCAGGGGAGAATACCTGTTGTTATGGTCGTATTTTTTTCTCTTTCTGCAACCCCATACATGACTTTTAGCATCACATTTTACACACCTACTCACACACATGTTGCATAATAGAAGAGAACAACATAAGTCACTCCAAGGTTCTTTTAAAAGTACAATAGATGTCTGTATCTATGTAGCAAAGTTTCATGTTGAAGGTGAACCATTTTGTTTACTGTTCTCTCTCTCAGGTGTGTTCATTAAACAGCATTTTGTTTTCTTCTTTTATAAATGTAGCAGCTTGTTTTCCTAGTCTGATCAAAGTCTCGCACTGAATTCTGCATTCTGTTGAAGGCGAGGACATAGGCGAGCTGTGATGATGTTGTTGCTCAAAGAGAGGGAGGGGTGTGGTTTTGATGCACCTGGTTTGTGCCCAAAGCTCTTTTGTGTTTGGCATCACATATACATATATTTCACAAGTTAATATTTGCGTCTGTTTTCTTTTGTCAGTCTGTTGTGTGACTGCCTACTGGCACTGACAACAGCAACAGATGTGGTTCCAGCTGACCCAGAATGGCCCTCACGTTGACACTCCTCCACAAGAGACGGTCTGTGGCTTAGCGGAGCGGTAAGGTCCCTGACCTGACAGGACAGAGACCCTAATCTTGTCTCAGTCGAGTGACGGAGCATTTGTTCTATTGATCTATGATATTGACTGTCGTCGTATTTCATCCACCTCCTCCCTTTGGGCATCTTGTTTCTTAGGTCACATGGTGTTGCAGCTCAGCAGATGCTAATTGGGATGTGCTCCTCCGCTGTTAAGCCACGTGTGTTTTCAACTCACTGTTTACCTCTTTAAGAGATCAGGATGTGGAGCAGAGAAGGAGGAGGATGTTGTCCCTGTTGTTAACTCGGATGTGAGGACAGTTGTCTGTCAATCAAATGTGCAGTTTAGTGGACTTTGTTTAGACTTCCATTGAACCCTTTATGATTTCAACTTTGTGAAATATTTGAAAATGTGGCAGTTCTTCATGCCGCAATGTAATGAAGAGTCCGGTCTTCTGTATTAGTCTGAGTTCAGTGAAGACCAACACATCCCTGCTATGTCGCCCTATTCCTCTTTTTTGGAGACAGAACACCATTAAAAAGCCGTTTCCTTGTCACAAAGTGATCTCATGGTCTAAATGCACTGAAACTGCTCAGACTGAAATTAATGAGGCCAGTTTGACTTTAGAGCGTGATTTATTTATTTTGAGTACCTCCAATGCCATCCACCGGGTGGAAATGGAGAGGTACAAGTGAAGCTGAGTCCCTCTGACCCCTCGCTGACTGTCTGTCAGAGGGAGAGAGAGAGTGAGATCCTGTCCAGCTCTGACCCCCCATGACCCTGCAAAGTGCCACAGGTTTGGAAACACACAGCTAGATGAAAGGACAGAAGGAAGGAAGGAAGGAAGGAAGGAAGTCCTCTGGAGGCAGCTCCTGCTGCGTCGGGAGCGGCTGGATGTACCCCGACTGTCAGGTTTGGCCATGAGGCCCGTTGCTGCGGTTGACTCATCAGAAGCCCGCTGATGTCAAGCCGACAAGCATATTGTAGTCTGCAGCCAGCGAGGTCCTTAAAAGGAGCCCACTAGATGCTGACGGCGCGGTGTTAACTGTTTCAGGGTTGTGTTGTGCAGCGAGCGCTTGCTGTAAGGAAGCCAGCGTGATGGAGGACACTTTCCGTGCGCCTCCGTCCAACTGTGTCCCTTACTGAACGAGGTCACGCGACGATTACCGTGTCGCTTGGAGCGTTGAGTCAGACATGCGTCGTAAAACCAAACAGCCTGCGAGAAGCAATTAAGATAACATTTAAGGTTAGTAGGTTACTGCTTTCAGGAGAAACTCTGAATCCATCCCATTTTCTAAACACAGCTTAGATTGACGGATTGGTGTCCATCACCATTTCCCTTTCCTTCCTCCAGAACCTTTTTTATTTATTTGTTATTAGCTTGGCTTTATGCAGATCAGATTTGGAGGACTAACAGCAAAGCCACTGGCTGATGTTGTGCGTCTGACTTACATTTGCTTCTGGTGATTTTCTCACAGCTCCGGATTAAGGGCTTCCTTTCTTCTTGTACCTTGCAGGTCAGACGTAGGCCAGTGTAGCAGACGCATGCCGGAGGCCAGCGAGACAGTATGTGCACTTTGCCAGTCTGCTGACCCTCAACCTGACGTTCCCTTCTGTGTATGTGTGATGAATGGGGCTGTGAGAAGGACTAATTGTATTCAAAACGCAGGTATGCGGAGGACTCTCTTTAAAGTTATTGATTCTAGTTTAGCAATGTCGAACAGCTGCGGCTGTCAAACTGTGTAGCAGGAAGACACAGCTTATGAGTTGTGACTCATGAGCTGTGTCCTGTACGTGCTATCTGTCATGTCTCCCATCATTCCAATTTAATGCTCCGGTGGACAAACACTTATCCAGATTATTGCAGGTTAATGGTCTTGTTCAATGGAACTTGTCTTGACTCATGCATTCCAGCAGTGACACACTTCTTTAAGCAGGGTGCCACCTTCTGAAAGGTGCTGCTTGGAGTGAAGAAGTATCACTTAGTTCTACAGGTGTTTTTTATTATTATTATTTTTTATTTTTTAGCTCATTGTTTTCTAAACCATGTTAATAACTTTACACTACCTGCCCTGTTACCTGCAGCTACCTGTTACATGGGAGGTGTTTTAACAACTAGATAACATACCCGTGACTGTTTTCTCTGGTCCTCATTTTAACGTTTATTACACCAAACCCATGTGCAACTAAACCGGTTGTGACCTTATCTATGTCTATACCATTTGTTACCTTTTACTTCATACATCAGCTTGAAAGTAATATCTAAACGTATTCATTCGGCCTTGTGAAACAGGGGGCCATTGACAAAGACCGTGTGTATCTCAAATATAACCTTTGGTCACGTGACTTTGTCATATTTGTATTAGCCATGTTTGTGTGTGCTGACTGCTGACAATTATGCCTGGTGTGGGCTGAATAGCTTTGTTTTGTGTTCATATGTGTCTTGGAAATAAGTAATTCAGTGTGAGGGAAAAAAAACATAAAAAAATTATGTTGACGAGAACCATAACAACAGATTAGTTGACTAACAGCCCCAATAAATACACCGTGTCTCTGTACTCCAATACACAACAGAGAGCACTAAACCGCACAGGTGTTACCAAGCATCAGGCTGGTGTAGCCTGATAGATTTACTCTCACTAGTCAGCTCTTATTCTGACCCAAAGTTATATTCTGAAGCCTTCGTAACAACTTGTCCTTTTCACCTATCGGGCTTCAAGGAAGCATCAACAGCTGCTCAGCCTTTAGCCGCGAACCTTCCTCTCATGTCAGGCCCTTTCACTCCAGTAAACCGTCCATCCCTCTTGAGACCACATCATATTTCACATTCACTCTGTGTGTGTGTGTGAGTGTGAGTGTGTGAGAGTGTGTCCCGGGGCCTTGTTATCTGGACAAGAGATGGATTCTTCTCTGGCAGGCCTGATGGAGAAACAAGCCCACTAAAGGCTCTTTCCCAGAAGAAAGCAAGTCTTTTCTTTCCTCGGAGTGGGGCTGGGTATCTGTGTGTGGATGCCAGCGTCGACCACAGCTACTCTTTTACCCCCGGGACTGAAAACAACCGGTGAATCTGAGTCTTGCCCCTGTAATATTAGTATGGCTGGTAACTGGAGGGCTTGTGTTTGTGCCCCCATGAGGTATACCTGCTTAATTATACAGATAGATGCTTGGCTTACACCTGCTTCGGCCAGCAGCTGTCTGCACTGCAAACACAACGGGAGTTTTGGCAATGTAGTATGACATTTTAAAGGAACAGTTCAATATTTCGGGAAATGCGCTTCTACCAAAAGCCCAGGTATCAGTATCAGTATCGGGACAGCTAGCCTGGCTCTGTCCAAACTTAAAAAGATACACCTCCAGAGTTAATTTAATCACACCTTGTGTAGTTGTGTTGGTTTAACCTGGAACCAGAAATGGTTTCTTGACAAACTACATTTCATCTGCTTCTGCCATTTCTGTGCCATGTCTCAGATAAGGAGGTTGCCAGATATGTTCTGTGCTTTAGCCTCTTTACAGGCACAGTTGTGCCAAACCCAATGGCTAAATGTCTTCATAATGCAGGGTTCCCCGAAAATCACAGATAGTCATTCTTTTTGCATTTGTGTTAAACTATTCCTTTTTAAAATATGGTTACTTAAACTTTTGGTAGGTCTGTGACCTATTTTCAGGTTGTTGCTTCAAGACATACAAAGTGATGCAAAATTATATTTAATGATACACATGACATTGTTATGGCCAACAGATTGCAAAATGGAGGCAAGGTAGGCATACACGTAAGAACATCTTTGCAGATTCAAAGTAAGGAAATATAAAATTCAGCTTGACATTTAAAAAAATAAATAAAGAAATGTCATCAATTAACCTCCACTTTGTATAGGATTTCCTGGCGGCATTTATTAAAGCTTAAGACTTCCCAGTGTAGCTTCTCACATTGGAACGAATTCGCCCTGCCTCCATGGTGTCTCTACTCCACCTCATTTCTAGTTCATCCACCCCCTCCCTCATTCTGTTTATTTATTGAAACGCGATTCATAGCCGAGCGCTTGTCATCCGGTGTTTTAAATGTAATCTGCGCTGCAGCCGATTTGCTTCTTGTAATATGCGAGTCAGGGATTAAAGTGTAAAGGAATCTGTTTCCGTGCTCTCTTCTGTAAAGCTATCGGCATCATGCTTCACGGCTCTGTGTGGGTGTTCAGTTACCTTCCTACTGGATCAGCCTGCACAGTCCACACAGGAAGGCCGGCTTCCCTCTGGGTCCTGGGTGTGCTGAACTATTTAGTGGCACTAGGATTGTGCGTTTTGATATGCATACGTGTGCAGTCTACACTCTGGGACACAATTACAGGTTTTCTTGGTGGGTGTGACTTATCGATAGGGAAATGCACTTTATGGACAAAAGACATACTCTGCAACTAAACGGTGGCGCCAAGACTCGAATGCAGCAGTAATGTAGCCGTGTGCACTCACTCGCTGAGCCTCATACCAACGAGGATAGCCGATATTTGTGTACCTGCGCTCCACAGTCCTCAGTTTACAGTCAACCTATTGGGTATCCTGCTCTTCACTATAGTTGATTCAGTGAGAATACAACCTCCTTCTTGACTGCAACTGGAGCCCTCTGGGTTGCCTGCTCCCTGCAGCTGCTTTGCTGCAGTCCGACAGGCTGTCGCAAGTCCAAAGCTGAGGCTGTTTGAGTCCTTTTTTTAAAAAGCTCAAGGCATCTGCAGGTCTAGATCGTGGCGGCGTTGGGGGTGGTGGTGAGACATTGTTGATGCAGAAAGTGCTGCCGGTTGCTCATTCCGCCAATTCCCCCATTTGTATCAATCGCCCCACATCCAGCAGCTTGTTTGCCATCTGAACTGCTCACAGCTGCCACACCCACGCACTGAGATTAGAGAAATCAAGTGTGGATGTGACGGGATTATGGCCTGTGCTGGCTGTGTGTCACTTGTCCCGCGTCCCATCAAGGCGGCGCATGGCAGGCGGCGCATGGCAGGCGGCGCATGGCAGGCGGCGCATGGCAGCCGGCGGTTTCGCTGGCTTTGCCAGATGACGTTGGTCATGAAGTTATTTCAAAACGAGCCACCGATTTTGGTTGAATCTGGAAAGATCGAGTCTCAGGTCGTTGAACACTGAAGGTCCAGGTCCACATGGTCGACTGCTCTTGGGACTTTGCCATCCTAAAATGCATCACGATGCAGAGGTGGACGGTTCTGCCCTGACGCAGTGACGGAAGATCATTGGGAGTCACAATTGCGTTGTTTTGCTGTTGTAGACTGTTGTAGTTTTTTTTTCTGTATTTTTTTTTTTTTTTCAAGCACTTTATATCTGACTTTTCTCTGACTGCCTGTATTAGTTCTTAAAAAATAGCCATGTACATTGAGAATTGCTGTGCATCTGAGTTGGTGAATCGCGATCGAACATAAGGCAAGTGAAGATTTGCATATTTATATGTGTTTTTCTTCAGGAAAATATGTTCTTTCTTGCTCTTAAACTGCTTATTTTGATTAACGTTTAACATCAGAATATCGCAGCTTTTTCCTGCTCTTCCTATGTTGTCAACCGGTCACACCTTTTGTAAATCCCACACCTGTAAATATACATTTCTAAAATAGAAAAAGGGATGTATGCTCACTTATATCTCCTCCATATAACAACTATTCATAGTATCGTTGCCACAATTTCAGTCTTTCAGTTCAGTCAACCCTGGCAAATAACCACAATGTCAGTGGCCGGGACATCGGTTTATTTCTCAATCTTTCTTTGCCTGTTGTTACATTCAGCAGCCGTCCACACAGACTGGGCTGAGCCTCTTGGAGGTTTAACTATTAGCTTTGTAATTAATACGGGGAAGAAAGGAGCGCTACAGAGTCTTACTGTAGTTTCCCATGGTCTGCCAGAATTAGAAACTTACCGTTGGTTAGGCCTTTGTGTATTACATGTGTGATCTAGTTATGAGGCCTTCGAAGGCTAGTTTTCATATCTCGGCCCGGCTGTTTATATTCCTGTCCATCACCCTTCACGTCTGAACACACAGAGAGACAAAAGAATGAGATGTTTTGGTTTGCCAGAAGAAGAAAAAACTCGGTCTCTGATTGACGTGTGGGATATTGTTAAATGTACTACAGGCCTAGTTTTATCCAACTTTTGACTATTTTGATCTTCGTCTTTGAAGACATTCTCCTCTCCTCTTCTTCTCTCCTGCATGCCTCCATTCCACAGCGGTCATGACTAAGCCTTGGAGACTAGTCTGTGTTGACAGTGTTTGCCTCCATGTTTCAGGTTACACTTCCTAGTTCACAGGGAAAGGTGGACCCGAGTCAGAGAAAAATTGATTCTGAGATGCATCGTAATTCTCTCATGACAGATTATTACTCCATGCAAAAGAACTGAATACTCAATAATCTGACATTTCAAGCTCAATTCTCAACGATCGCCTGTAACAATTCTGTGACAGCGGGCTGTCCGTTCCTTACCGCTGCCCCTGAACGCAACAGACGTAAAACACGTGCGTCGTGTTTACGTTCTAAACTAAATACCAGCGTTCACAAATAGATAAGAAAGACTTCTGGCTTTCTTATCTATTTGTGAATAAGCACAGCTTATGTCACATGACTCGGAACATGCTGACATCTGTGTTTCTACAGAGGGTGCTGCTACACGCCTAATTTCATTTGTTTTCTTGTCGGTTGTCTTTGCGGTGCTTGAGAAGGTGACCCTCCAGTCGACTCTTCTATTTGTTACTATTGAATTAATAAAAGGTAATGGATGTAAATTCATGTGTTTTTGTATTATTATTATTATCATGAATCACTACAAATATGCAGTGTTTTTAAAATAGCAGATAATCACAGTAAGAAAAAAAACTGAATCAAGAAGAATCGATAATCGTTTTATAATTGCATCGTAGCTCCTCTGAATTGTAATGTTATCGTGAGGAGCCGAGTGATTCTCACCCCCCGAGATCCGGGTACTTGAGTAACCACATACATGCCTCCATCTCACTCCATACACACTCTGGTGTGAAATATGCAAATCAAGAACAGATAACCAAATTTTTAAATCCACAAGGATTTGTTTTACAAGCGGTGCTATTGTTAGCTGTGCTTTCTGGTGTTTCTTCTTGTGGTTCTCTGTGTCTATGGCTGCATAGCTGTAGCCGCTCCACTCTCCCTATGCAAGGCGGGATGAGGGGCATGTAGAGGCTCCCCAAATCGAGTAGCTGCGGCAAGTTCTGGCAGGCATCTCTAATTGATGTTTGACACCCGAAAGCAAGCAGTCTGGCCACAGGCTCTGACTCTGAAGCTGTTACTAATATGAATTTCATAAGACCCTTTGTCGCCAGTAAATTTTCCCCTGAGTCGTCTCAGACCGAGATTGGATGTTAATCTTTTTTTATTGGCTGTGCTATTTTGAGTTTTGAGACCAATCGATTAGTAATACTGTCATGGTTGGATTGGGTCTAATATAGGCTACAGAAACATGGGCTCAGATTCAGTTAAGCTCTAGCTGCTTCTTTTTTGCGCAGTTCAGAGTTGCCGTGGCAGCACATTTGGGCAGACTGGGAACCTGCAGCAAACTCTGGGTCAGAAAAGTGAAGCCAACGTGGCGTGGCTCCCTTGTTGTTGATGGGTCCCTATGGCTTTATGTTTTTTGTCTTTTTAACTTTACGCCTTTCACAGTGTTTTCACACAAAGGGAACTAACCCTCTTGTGTCACACCTGAAGGTTCTCACTTTTGAGGGTGTGGTACTTTTCTTGGTAAATGAAAAGTGCATCAAATACCTGATGATCGTGATGATTTTGACTCTTTTTTGTGTAGAGTCTGTGTAGAGATTTAAGGAACAACCACATGGAGTTTATACGTCTATCGACTCAGTGGCTGATCTGTTGCTGGAGTCGGTGAAAAATATGCATCGGTTGTGGGAGCGAGAAACGAAGTGCAGCCTGACTGTCGGGAGCAGAAGTGATTCAAAAGCCAGACGGTTTGGAGACGGCCTCCGCCAGAGGAAAGTTTCGCTCAACAAATGATTGTGTTCTTTTTTTATTTTATTTGTTTTAGCGCTGATGTGTGAACAAGCACACTGTGTGTCCTCATGGAGGCTGATCCTGTATATGAATAACAGAACACAGCGTAGTGGTTTGCATAGAGGCATAATGAATACATCTGGACAGTAACATAGCTAGTCATTCACCTTGTTGACTTAAGCGTCGTATGTGTAATCTTTTCTGTTGACACGCAGGGATAATGTCTGGAGTGACGATCCATTATTACTGTTATTGCAGGTAATTATATTTCCGGTAGTTTTTGATCTTCTGGTAGAGACAAACACACTTTCTACACGTCTGTTTATAGACTTGAATATGGATAATACCTCTGACTTTTGACCCGGGGCGCTGAATTCCCTTCTTCGGTTTACAGCGACGGTTTACAGGCAGACACGGTAAGTAGTCCCTGACAAATCTTCGCTCCTTTTTTGAAATATGAATAAAAGAATACACTTGAAGACATTGAAGTCTGATGCTTTTAAGTACGTGGGAAAACATCTTTGAGGAAATTGTAGTCGGAGGCTGACTGTGACTGAAGTCACTAAAGTACCAAATCAATGTGGGACAATGGGATTACTGTATATGGTTCAGACTTTAAATAGTATTTGGGTTACCCACATATTCATAACACACCGTTTGCTTTATTGGAGTTTAAATATTTCGGATTATACATTGTATAAGTACAAAAGGATGTATGATGACGGACAGCTGACGGCAGACGGAAAAAATAAATGTTGGGTCAAAGAAGCAGGTATAGTGAGAACGCTAAAAGAGGGATTATAAAAGAAATAGATGATGATGATTATTATTAAATGAATAATGTGTGGCTTGGTTTGTTGTTACCACTCAATAACTGAACAAGTTGTACAACAGTGTGCATGTTTATATATATATATATATATATAGCTGATGAGTGTATTTCCTAAAATGGAGAGCTTTTCTTTTAAAAATGAGCCTAGCATTTTTCTGTTCTTTCTTTTTACTTCCATGAAGACTGTTGTGAACTCGTTAGCCTCACAGCCTGCAGGCGGCCCGTGAATAGACCACACCTGCTGCTGCATTTCTCTGTCATTAACATTATAGTCAAACCATAAGGTATCCAACGCCATCCCCAGTGACTTATCATAATGAGTACAAAAGGGATGTGAAGGTGATGATTAACTGTTAGGAATAAAGACTCTTAAGGCGAACAGGAAGAAATAAACAGGGACATAAAACACTCTGATCCTGCCGTTATTACAGGGCCTTAGACGTGGCGAATAAGGTGTATCCTGCGACAAGTTTTACAGACTAAATGTTCAGCGTGTACATCCGTTATTGAGGAGATCTTCGCTGCTCAGGGAGGAAGATCTCCTGCTCTCTCTCTCCTGTTCTCTCTCTTCTACTCTCAGAAGAGTCTCCTGATGGAGGAGGCGGGTCGGGATCTCACGTTCATCTCCAGGGTGTCGTCTCCATCAGTGAGCTGGAGACAGACGGAGGACAAAACACTATTTCAGGGCGTACGCTGACAGACACGAGCTTACTGTCATCCCGGTTATTTAGTGCCGCTATGGCGGTTAAGCAATTTAGTTAACTTGTTTCTCTCAAAAGCTTCTCTGTTGCATTTTTATTTATTTTTTTACTGACCATGTCTGCAGAAAGAGAGCACCACACCAAACATGTCTGATTGTCCTTGGTCTTCTGTTTATATTGCTGGAGAAAATTGCATGTGTTTGAACAACATATTTATTATTGTCAATTCTCTCAGTCCACGGCTTAAAGCCTGGAATGAAAATACAAAATCAGATGCAGGCCAAATAAACAAAAAATGAATACTGTGGCATCCCGGATTATTTACTTTTCCCCCAAACAGTGACCAAATTTGCAAAAAACAACAAAGCAAAACAGCAATTATAAATTGTGAATAATATTAATTAAAACTTTTTTAAATCCAGGCTTTGAAATAAATACTTATTTATTGTCTCTTTGGCAGTCACAGCATTCACTCTGTGTAAAAGCAGTGCTGTGAAACGTGTAGCCTAGTGGCCTAATCTGCGGCTCTATTTTTAGATTAGGGATGACTTGATGCTCCCAGTAAAAAGCGTGTGCGTGTGCGCGCGCACATTTCTGTGGTTGGTGGGGAGAATGCTGTGTGTAAAGCTTTGCATGCACGAGTGTAAATTCTTGTGTGAATCCTGCGAATGCGAGAAATCCTGCAGCTCATCCTGATGTCAGGAGATTTTGAGTGAGTGCTGAGCCAAAGCTGCTTTGATTTTTCTTTTTATCATCCACTTAAAATGGTTTTGTTGGAATTTTAGTATTGTAGAAAAACATATTTCATATATATCCCCCCCCCCCCCTTACTTGACACTGTTAATGTCATGTTGCTACTGGCCAGTAGCATCAATAGACAACGTGCTAATCCATCATCGTTCACATGGTGCAACATTTACTGTTGAGTGAGCATGTGGGTCTCTGCAGGAGGCTGCTATTATTCAAATTATAGGCCAGGTTTATTGTTGACAATAAGCTGGGTCAGGGTGTAGCATGTTACAGCAGACCTGCCTGAGCTACACCTTCAAAGAGCTGATAAATGTTTACTGTGAGCTTCCTCAGGTGTGTGTCATAAAGGTTTTAAACAGGCTGCTCTCATCTCCCCTGCATTGGGTCCTTAACGGTCAAATGAAAAGTCCACAGAGGGAATCACTTAGGACCCGTGCTGTGATAGAAGCGAGAGACCGACTCTCAAAAAATTTGTAATTCCACCATGAAGTGAATTATTGCCCCTGAGTCCTCCCAGGTTCCTGTTTTGTTTGATGTGTCTTCTATTTTTTAACGACGGCTCCACCAGGTTTTCTGAGTTTGAGACGACATGCTTCTACTCACAAAACGGCCTCGATGCCGACGATGAACTGCGATCTCCTTGCTTGCCTTCTGTCAGCAAGTTTAAAACCACCAGCCGGGGTCAGAGAGCTGAGTGTAATTCAGAGCAGGCGTTTCAGACTTGTTTCGTCAGGCTTTTTGTGGTTGATGAGATTCCAATTTACACGGCTACGGAGTAGGGAAATACAGTGGCCTGTTGTGTAGAAAATGACCTTGAAACTGTCTTTCTTTGTTCGTACGCAGCGTTTTATGACAGGCCGCCCCCCCAGCACTCGCGGCACACTAAAGAAACCGCGAGCCTGACTGAATCTCAGTCTGAACTGCAATCACCGCAGCACCTCGAGTCCTTGTGCAGATTAACAGAAGCGGGCTTGAGGTGCCCCATAACTGTTTGAGGGACGTTTATGTATTTGCCTATTTCCACACAGTCATTATTATTGACTCGCGACTTAAGGGCCATCAATTGAGTCATTTGTAATGAACACTGGCTGTTTCGATTGATCCATGTTATGTTTATTGATCACAGTCGACGTCGCCTGATCTTGACAGTCAAACAGAAGGACCGGTGTTAAGACAGTATTTCGCGTATAAACGACTAAAATGATACTTTGCACACACACGTAACCACAGACCCCGTCTGCTGCAGGTGCAGACGGACCGTACAGCTTTTTTTTTCAGAGAGGAAATGATGTTGCAGTGTGTGTGTGTGTGTGTGTGTGTGTGTGTGTGTGTGTGTGTGTGTGTGTGTGTGTGTGTGTGTGTGTGTGTGATGAGGCCCCTTTTCGTTTGTTCTGGCACTGCACCCCTCGGCCCCGATCCGGGCCGACCCGAGAGCCCACTGTTTCCACTGCAGTGAGGAGTTGGCAGGGTGTGAAAGGGAGGCCAGCTGACCTCTGTGCCTGCCTCCCTTTCCTCATGTGCTGCCACTGGGACTGGGACTACTTTGGGGTTCATGAAGCGGCTCGACATCCTGGACAGTGGAGTAATAAAAAATAAAAAAAAGCTCAAGGTTTTCTAGAGAAAGTGGCTGACGGTGTCAAAGTATTTATTGTCAATTCCTCAGCATGTGCCAAACATACAGAGCAGTTGAAAACACGTTTCTCTCCTGTCCGACATATAAAGTGCATACAGATAATTATTATTTTATTTATTTATTTATTAACAATTAAATTAAAAAATATATATTCCACGTGTGTTCCTCTGGATTTCAGTAACTTGAGTCCTGTCCTCACCTGATTGGTGACCCAAAACATGAATGTTTCACCTCTCCATTGACGATGTCTTACATTCATCTTTACTGGAAATGAAAATGTTGACTGACCTTTTCTCCTCACACACACAATACTGTATCGCCTTGAAGGAATTGTTTGCCATTTTTTGGGAAACACATTTCTTTTCATGAAAATAGTGAGATGAGAAGATTAATCATCACTCTACTGTTAATGTGAAGCGAGAGTTAGCTCTAAATCTGCTCACTAGCGCCTCACAAAGCTCACAAATTAACATGTTATATCTTGTTTGAGTAATCTGGACAACAACTGAGCTAATATCACAATTATTAGTGAACGCAAGTGGTGCTGGTAGGCAGAGTACTTGTTTTTAGTCTTTAAGCTAAGCTAACAGTCTGGATATTATGATATGAGAACGTGAACCAAAATGTCAAACTTACGTTTCGTATTTTTGTCTCTTTTCCTAATTCTTTGGGATATGTTGAAGGGAAACCTCGAACAAGTAAAGCCAGTTTTTAAGCAGCGTTGCCCTCGGGAGCTTCAGCAGACCTGAGCCACGACTAGGCTTGAAATGTTTTATCAAACCGATCAAGCTTGTTACCGCTGTTGTCCTAGCCAGGGTTTTGCAGCATTCCCGTCATCCTGTTCTACTCCATTGTCTTTCTTTTATACTTACACTGATGTTGAGTAACGCTGACCTTTTTTTCAAAGGCTGCTTATGCCGCTTAACAGTCTGCACTTCAGGCTGAACCGCAGACTCCAAACAACATGAACGATCTTGCCCCGCCCCCCCCGTGGGGTGACAATGCACACACAAAACAATGCAACACCTAAAGTTGCACTGCTTGCAAGTCATAAGCAGTTAAACGAACGGCAAAAGGTCCCACAGGAAGCTGAATGGATTCTTGAAACATTGTTCTATTTTTTTCTTTTAATGACTAGGATTTTGTTTTGTTTCATATTGTTTTATGATGAACTGGCTATTTCCTGTGTCTGGAGTCTGTCTGGAGTGATTCATGCCACCCCGAGTGTTTCCTGTTTGGCTTTCTGTGAGTTCGGTGCCCTTCCCTGTGTCCGGCAGCCTCATTCCTCGACAGATAAGGGGTTGTTTGAGGTTGTGTTGCTGCAGAAGGATGACAGCAAGAACATAAGTGATCTGGTCTTCATCCTCAACTGCTGCTTTGATTGCTTGTCCGACCAGCCGTCATACATATGGTTGTCTGGTTGGAGAAATTCAGTGCACGTTTCATTAAGAGGGCGCCAAAAGTCCTCGTCAATCTCAATCCTGTAACTCTGCTTTTCTGCATTATCTTCTGTGATTCACTGAGTTTGAATTCTCTCCCTCTTGCGGACAGAATGAAGATGCCTGAGGCTGGGAGTTAGAGCCCTCCACCAGAGAGAGCTTTTCCAGGGCTGGTGGCTGGACCCAGAGACCCCTGCGTGGGGGGTGGCGAAGGACCCTCACGTCCCCGTGTGAGTCTGGAATATGGGGGATGCAGGCGCCGGTGCAGCTGGAGGAGATGGGGTGAACAAGGCCCATGTCCTGTTCGACAAGTTCGTCCAGGGGACCACGTTTAAGGGCACGCTCAAGGCCTTCCAGGAGCTGTGCGACCACCTGGAGGTCAAGCCCTGCGAGTACAGGGTCTTCTACCATAAGCTCAAGTCCAAACTCAACTACTGGAAGGCCAAGGCGCTCTGGGCAAAGTTGGACAAGCGGGCCTGCCAGAAGGAGTACAAGAAGGGCCGAGTCTGTGCCAACTCAAAGGTACGCTTTGATCTTTACACACTGGATGGTTCATTCAGGGGCAATGTGGCTTAAATTCTTTGAGAGCTCAAATTTGATCCTCGATGTTAAGGAATCTTGTAATTTGATGCTGATATTTACCAGCTGTGTGTGTGTGTGTGTGTGTGTGTGTGTGTGTGTGTGTGTGTGTGTGTGTGTGTGTGTGTGTGTGTGTGTGTGTGTGTGTGTGTGTGTGTGTGTGTGTGTGTGTGTGTTGGCTTTATGAGGACATTTATAAGGACATTGCAGGGACACTTTTTAATTTCTGTTGAAAAGACTCATTCATCACCGGCTCTGGTTTCCAGTGTATACAACCCCAAAATAGTGGTTGGGGCTGAACCGGTTGTTATTTCTGTTGAATAGTTAATTTGACTGCTGATGAATAGAATTTGAAAAGTGATTTACAGATTCTTGTCTTCTCTTAATTTAGCTTTGCTTTTTAACGGTCAACTGCCTTTTATAGACTTTTCTTCTTCTTCATCCATTACATCCCAGTATCTAGTGGCTTACAATACGTGTGCTCAAACTCAAAAAGAGAAAGGATTAGAAGTGCAACCCTCCCATTTTCAGTGAACAACTAAAAGCTAGTTTTTTTTAAAAGAAGTGAGATAGCAGTGCTAGCCTTGGGTGTCACGGTGCACTGTGAATAGGTGGGTTTTGAGCCTGTGGCGAAAGTTGGGCAGTGACTGCTGTCCCGACTTGGTTTTTCATGAGTATGGTCCACATATTTCTGTTACATCCGCCCCTCTCTGTATTTAGTGTCTGATCATCGGTGCGGGGCCATGCGGCTTACGTACAGCTATCGAGCTGGGCTTCCTCGGGGCCAAAGTGGTGCTGCTGGAGAAGAGAGACGCCTTCTCTCGGAACAATGTGCTGCATCTCTGGCCCTTCACCATCCAGGACCTCAGGGGCCTCGGTGCCAAGAAGTTCTATGGAAAGTTCTGCGCTGGTGCTATCGATCATATCAGTGAGTGCACTTGACATGTTTTTCTCTTTTATTACATCATTTGCTTGTAGGACAAGATTTGATGAGTTTTGGAAGAGAAGATGCATCTGTGGGTTCTGCAGTTCCTTCACATTTCCTTTCCTTCTCTGTATTGTGTTGCAGGTATTCGTCAGCTTCAGTTGATTCTGCTCAAAGTGGCTCTCCTGCTGGGCATTGAGATCCATGTCAACGTAGAGTTCAAGGGTCTTATTGAGCCCCCAGAAGATCAAGAGACTGAAAGTAAGTGAGTCAAAAGACAAGTGGAAGAAAACGAGTGGAAACAGAACATGAGTGTTGGTCTGTCAGAGGCTCTCTGCTGGCTGCGGTGATGCATTTCTGTCAGATTACACATGCTGTGTGTTTTCTCAGGGATAGGCTGGAGGGCTGAGGTCCACCCCAGGACACACCCTGTCAACGAGCTGGAGTTTGATGTCATCATCGGGGCAGATGGAAAGAGAAACACGTTACCAGGCAAGTCCTCGCGCACTGACCGGGAAGGCACGAGCGAGGCTGTTTGTTTTCCTTCACCAAACAAGACGAAGCACAAACGGCATTATTTGTTTGTTTTTCAAAACCTACCCGGCGGTCATTCAGAATGATTATGATCTCACTTCTTGGGTCCAGCTGTGGTCGGGTGGCTGACCTCACTCCGTTCCTCGCGTATGAATGAACATTTGTACACATCTGTGTGTGTGTGTGTGTGTGTGTGTGTGTGTGTTTTTGTTTGTTTTTCGTCTGGCTGCTACATCCAAAGAGGGTTTCTGATGGCTTTCCCAGCAGAGCAGAATAGGAATTGTTGAATTGTCTGTCTGTTTCCTCTGAGTGTTGAACACACACACACACACACACACACACACACACACACACACACACACACACACACACACACACACACACACACACACACACACACACACACACAGAGCCCTGTGGAGTAGAGTACCATGACCCCTCTCTGTACTACTGACTGCTGCATCAGTGAAGGGAAGCAGCACGCTCCCTCTGGGATAACCATGAACTGCAATCGCACAGAAAATAAAACTATGAAAAACTGTTTACGTTGTCATGATCCAGAACATCTGGTGTCCATTTGCAGATTTATGTCGTACGCCGTGTGTCGTAAAAGTGAACGTGAGCACTTGGGTGTGTTTTTGAATTCATGGACCCCCAGTTCAGGTCCCATGCCTACTGATTCCTGACCTTGAGGATTGCTTCCTCATTCTCTTTGTAACCTCCCCCCAGGGTTTCGGCGTAAGGAGTTCAGAGGAAAGCTCGCCATCGCCATCACCGCTAACTTCATCAACAGGAACACGTCGGCGGAGGCAAAGGTGGAGGAGATCAGCGGAGTGGCCTTCATCTTCAACCAGAAGTTCTTTCAAGACCTCAGAGAAGCGACAGGTCTGTCACAGCTCTGTTCTACTGCATTGATTTAGGGACTTTGTGTTTGTTCTTCAGGTTTCTTCAGGTAACTATAAGACAAAATGCCTCAGGATACAGCATAACATTTGTTTGTTTAAATTTTAAGATTGCAAACTCGTTCCTGGAAGCAGTGTTTTTTTTTTTGGGGGGGTAAAATAAAAGTAAACGGGTTAAATAATCGGTCCTTGGATCCCAGTTCTGTATTTGGCAGCTCCGCCAATTAAAATGCTTAACGTTAGGTCTGATGCCAAGCCTGTCACAGTTTACCGCTGACACGACAATGTCCCCGGGGCCGAGTCGGGTAATTGCTGCTCTGATGACGACGCGACAGCCAGCGACGGCAATAAGGAAAACGATTGTTTGCGATGTAACACTGCGTCTTTCTCCCGGGTCTTTTTTTTAGGTGTTGACCTGGAAAACATCGTCTACTACAAGGATGACACGCACTACTTTGTGATGACTGCCAAAAAACAGAGCCTGCTGGAGAAAGGAGTCATTCTGCATGTGAGTGATCAAAGCCCAGATCTCGGCTCGACGCGATCCGTGTGCTCGAGAGACGATTGTTGAATCTCGTTCCGTCTCTCTGTACTCGCCATGAAGCCTGAATGCACGCACAGGCTGACAAAATCAGAAGTCTGTTGTTTTGTCTCACTCGCTTTCATTCTCCCAGCCTTTTATTTTCCTTCTGTTTTTACCCGGTATCAGCCTAATGGTCTGAGCGAGCCAACAGTGTTCGGGCACAAACTGCCAACTCAAGCACACTTAGTGTGTGTGTGTGTGTGTGTGTGTGTGTGTGTGTGTGTGTGTGTGTGTGTGCTCACTGTACACGGTAGTTTCCTTTCCCTGGCCACATTCCACAGGAAAGACCTTCTTTTTCTTTTTTTTTATGTCTTAATGTACAAACATAACTGAAGGTGTGCTCTGTTTGCGTGGCGGCTTTTTGGGGATTCTAAATTGCCCGAAAAGTCTCTTAAATTAGCGTTTTTGCGGCTCCAGTCACAGTCATCGTTTCTTCTCCGGATAATTTTGAGACGTGCGTGCAAGTCTGTGTGTGTTTTCATGCTGAGCTGATGACATTAATGAGGCTTTGGTACACACAAGTCTGAGCCCTGAGGGGGATTTGGAGTATGGAGGCATGTGTTAATGAAATGTCATAATTGACTGGTGTAGTAACTTCTGGAAGTTCCCTTTAGATAGAAAGTCCTAGACAGCAATGAAGTTGACTCTGTCCTGCCCCGTGGAAAGGGATAGAGGAAGGGTGGAAGAGATGGCAGAGGGCCGGCAGGTCCACACAGTTCAAGGCAGCAAGTCAGAAAACAACTCTCATTCATATCTTCCACTACCCTGCCCTTCCCCTCACCCACCACCGGCCTGGCATTGGACAACCAGGGAGCTTGAAGATGGAAGAATGTGCCTCTGACGCCCTCTGTGAAAACATGTCACTTTGAAAGAATGCAGTGATTTGATGCTACATGTTGGAGAGACTCGTGAACCGCTTGTTTTATTCCACTTCAAGTGCTTTGTAGCACAGAGGAGTCTTACAGGGGCTTTCCACTTCAACATGTTCCTTTTTTTGTTTACGGTGTAAACCTTTTGTCCAGTGTAATGACGGCATTAGTGCGGTTACAGACTTGGCTAGCATTAGTTTGAAGACTCTTGCTACTATTGATCCAGATTCAATTGCTGCATCTCACTACTGCATTGTATTTCTTAAACTGCACTGCAACTTTTATTCAATTTTTATTTTTTATTTAGCTTTTTGACTGTTTTAATGTTTTCTTAACTGTTTTAAATCCGGTTTTCTACTGTTTTAATGTTTTCTTAACTGTTTTAAATCCTGTTTTCTCTGCATTATGTTTTGATGCTTGATGAGGTTTTATGTGAAGCACTTTGAATCGCCTTGTTGTTGAAATGTGCTATACAAATAAACTAGCCTTGCCTTGCTACGTTCTAAACTGCAAGTTCTCGTCTCCGCTGCAGGACTATGCCGACACGGAGCTGCTGCTGTCCAGGGCCAACGTGGACCAGGCCGCCCTGCTGTCTTACGCCTGCGAGGCTGCGGATTTCTCCACCAACCACCAGCTGCCCACACTGGACTTCGCCATCAACCACTACGGCCAGCCCGACGTAGCCATGTTCGACTTCACCTGTATGTACGCTTCGGAGAACGCCGCCATGTTGCGCCAACGGAACGGCCACCAGCTGTTGGTGGCGCTCGTGGGCGACAGCCTGTTGGAGGTGAGCGAGAGAGACCGTGTTACTGTTCTGCACTTGTGAAGTTCAAGTTCTTTTACATTTTGCGTCCCAGATTTCCCCCCTGTTTTTTTCTTCATAAATCCTTGATTCTTCTATGGCCATATTTGAATGTTGAATGTGGTGTTTGTGGTTGTCTCCAGCCCTTCTGGCCCATGGGCACTGGTATCGCCCGCGGTTTCCTGGCAGCCATGGACTCGGGCTGGATGGTGAGGAGCTGGGCTCAGGGCAAAACCGCTCTTGAGGTTCTAGCTGAGAGGTGAGGGTGTGGAAACACTGAAACACAGAGACTCACCCTTCTCTTGTCCTTGCACACGCGCACACGCACGCATACATGTGCTCTCTGTTCAAACACACCCTTTTATCTCTAAGTGCTTCACTAGGAAATGTGTCTGTATGTGATTTCAAGCACCAGTCCCACCTCTGCTTGTACTAATGGGATAAGAGGTTCACATAAAGACTGAATGGAATGTGACTCCCCTGTTCTGCAATAACTCTCTTTGCTCTTTGATAGCAATGCTAATGAGTTTTCGTAATCTATTCCCTTAGTATCTCCCTATGTTTTCCTCCCATCAATAAGACTCTGATTACATAGCACATGGGAATATATTCAATGTTCTCCTCTGTGCTTTAGGGAGAGTATATACCGCCTACTGCCCCAAACCACGACGGAAAACATCAGTAAGAACTTCAGTCATTACAGCGTGGACCCCACCACGCGCTACCCCAACATCAGCCTTAATTTCCTCAAGCCTAGCCAGGTGAGTGTGACGCCAACGGATCTCCGCCGCCATCTGTTACAGTCGAGAAGCACATGCAATATAGCAATGACTATGTGTGTGTTGCAGGTGAGGCACCTCTGTGACACAGGGGAAGCCAGGGAAATGCGCATTGAAATTGAGAATGTGATCAACTCGTCGACACCAAAGTTGGCCAGGAATGGTTTGTATCTTTTTCATGCCTCAAAAGAAGACTATAAACTGTTTAGGTCGTGGGAAAAGACATTATTTGATGTGCTGATTTATCAGTGTGGGATTTTGCTTCAATCACTGTTGCTGAAATGTAATATTGAACTATTTTCACTCTAGACAATTGCCTGCTTGACAAGCAGTTGCGAGGTAACGCAAAGTCCAAATGCATGGTGTTGCTTTTCAGAGATTCCTAATAGTTTTAACAGTTGGAAAGTCTGTCTGCTATACATGAGTAATGTACAATGAATAGTGGAATGATGGAACTTTGCGGATGGACTGATTGCAGCCTCTTAATTTTTTTTCTGCCTGTACTAACTCGGTCATTGACCGTCCCTCAAGCTCCCTGGTTTTATTCAGCGGTTTTATTTAATGTCCGTTCCAGCTGTTTTTAAGGTTTCCTGTGGGTTCCGCATCCTCTCCTAACCTCTCATTTGCATCCTTTCCCTCCTTTTAAAACTCTCACAGTTCATAATGCATCCTCATTGGCTAGTTAAAACTAGTACTAACATGGATGATGATGCCATGGATGACAAAACTTAACGACACTATGCTCAGCCTTCCCTGACCAAGGCCATGAGACTGCCCAGCAAGAGACGTGTAGTGCTGCCCAGAAACTGTTTATATTTCTTTCTATGTTTAATCCAGATTCTGTTCAACCTGCCGCTTCGCCATCAAGCCTTTCATTTTGTGTCTCTGCCTCACCAGAATCCATAGCTCGATCCAGTAAGCTGCTGAACTGGTGCCAGAGACAAACGGAGGGTTACAGGAATGTTAATGTAACCGACCTTACGATGTCTTGGAAGAGCGGTCTGGCCCTGTGCGCCCTCATTGACCGATACCGACCGGACCTCATGTGAGTATCGAAAAGAAATGCATGCCGAACTCGGGACGGGCCTATACTGACTCAAATGGCTGGATCAGGTATCCGTGACGCTGGGGCCAATATATTCAGTTCAATACTATGTTTATATACTATGTACATTATATATTTCGGAATTTAAATTCCTGGTTTACATTTTTGACCAATTTGTTGCAGCAATAATAAGTTTAACACTTGAATTGTATCTACTGTTAATTCAGAAGATTGCCGATTATACAATTGATTATTTTAGTAACAAATAACAATCTAAATATCTGTTATATTTTACAAAGTGATACAACAATGTTAAGGTCAAGCCTGCTGTTGCACATAAAACAATGATCCCAGTCCCTTGCACACTGAGGCATTCAGCTTATTAATTAAACACTAACGGATCGGTGCTCTGCATCGGCCGACGCCACAAGCCGAGGTATCGCTATCGGGACTGGAAAGGTTGTATCGGTGCATCCTGATGCAGAACACGCATCGCAAAGAGCCCACATTAATACAGACGTCAGATTTGTTTCGCAAGAATAACATTCGCAAACTCTGCCAAGTGTGTCCCTTCATGGTCAGAGAGAAAGGGTTAAAACTCCTACCGTGCCTGTAATGACGGGCCTGCTGTGTTATTATGTGAGTTTTGTTGGTTTTTAAATAATGTTTATTGTCTGGTTGAGACCTTTTTGTATTGAGTCGTACATCACTGTAAATTAGTTGACGGCTACCAGGTGTAATGGCATTTTGGGTCCCTCAAGGGAGCCCTCCTCATGTCCTGGTTTCCCCTCCCACACACACACTCTCTTTACCCTTACACACACACACAGTAAAAACAACACAGTCTCCAGCCGCATTGCCTAATGTAGTTTGTTACCCTCTGGAGGCAAAGTGACGATTAGCATTATAAGCTATAAGTATCTGTGTCCTGCCTGACCTTTACCAAGTAGTGCAGCGGTTGTGCTCTGCTGCACTTGATAGGCCAGTTGACGGGAGGAGGAGAGGAGGGGAGAGTGATGAGCAGAGGTGCCTTTGGGATGCTGCATTCACGTGTACTCGTGTACAAGACGTGCGGTGAACGAGTGGAGAGTTCTCTCTGTGCCTTATGTGATGTTCTAATGCTAATGCCTTTTTAAATGGACTGTATGAGCGGTCGAGATTTATTGACGGCCCATCTTAATGGTGTTGTTCAGCTGCAGTATGATGACATTCACTGTAATGCTTTCCACAACATGTATAGTACAGAAATGCTTCTTCATTAGTGTTAAATGCAGGCTCAATGTCAACTCCCATCCGCTCTATCCGAAGCTGCTGTTCAGTTGTGGTTGGAAAATATCGACTAGCTCCCGTTTCTTTGCTGACTCGTCACAAAATGAGACTGATATTTGATCGTTCTTCATTGATTTGGTGTGCGGGATGATCACCAATGATCAGCTGATCAGAAGTTGTTATTCGTTTCAAATCACACATTACATTAGGAGATCATATTTAGATTGTATTAAATGACTTAAAAAGCTTCAGTAATCAATACCTTTTTAAATTAACAATCAATTGACAATGTGTAATGTGAAGGCTCCCCGCAGGAGGCGGTGGAGAGCATAACAGGGCAAGTGATTATTGGACTTACACCCGTCAGGTGGTCAGAAACATGACTCAAAATAAATACTGAATGATAATGTTGCTCTGTACTTGTTAGATTTGTAAATAAACAGCTATTTGCCATATCAATTTGGTGACACCATGTCAATATTGTGTCCACAGCTTGTTTCTGTTGCCCCCAAGTGGCGAAAGAAAATCACACTTTAGTGCACCTAAAGTACACCTTAATGGCTGTGATGTAATACTCTTATGGGGTTAATTAAATATAATTGCATCTCAATGATGATACACAATGGGAGTCAGGTTTCAATATTTAAATCAATGGAGAATACTAATGAAAAGTCTCATTTTTTTCATTCTCTATTACTTTGTACACAGAAAAAATAAATCTATGTAAAATATTGATATGACTTTGTCACTAAGATTTAAATCAATAGAACTAAATAATCACAACTGAATATATTGTTAAATAAATCCACATTTAGTAGTCAATGACGTGTAGCCTGAGCGTGTGTATTTGTGTTCCATTTACAGGAGCAGCAGAGGTTTAAGGTTATTGAGATGAGTGCTTGTGTGCATATGATTATCTTGGTCTGTCTGTCCCTGATCTTGGTCATGCCATGCACTGCACCTATACTGTCCTGTCTCATTCCCTCTGCCCTCAGTGACTTTATTTCCCTGGATGAGCGAGACCAGGAGAAGAACAACCAGTTGGGCTTCGACGTGGCAGAGAGGGAATTTGGCATCTCGCCCTGCATGACGGGCAAGGAGATGTCTTCTGTGACAGAGCCAGACAAACTCTCCATGGTCATGTACCTCAGCCAGTTCTACGAGATGTTTAAGGACACAGTGCCACCCGGAGGTGAGAGTGGGTGATGCAGCAGGGCTGCTGCTTCTGTAATCTAGTGTTGGGAGGTGTCTGTACACAGTGCTACAGATGCTCTGAAAACACAATTACCCTTCATACTAAGAGGATTAAAAAAGCTGTTTTTCTCTTCTTAATTTTCCAATTTTGTTCTATTATTATTTCTGTACAGATAAACACAATTTGAGTCCTGAGGAGAAGGCAGCACTGATATCCAGCACCAAGTCCCCCATCTCCTTCCTCAGCAAACTTGGTCAGAGCATAGCAATATCCAGGAAACGGAATCCGAAGGTCAGTGTTTGAGAAATGTCCGTTGCGTTTAAATGTCAAAATTGGCACTTAATCACCTCATTGTTGTAGTAGGAGTGGAAATAACTCATGACGTGTCATCAACAGGACAAAAAGGAGAAGGATGTGGACGGTTTGGGGAAGAGGAGGAAAACCAGCCAGTCTGAAGATGTGAGTAGTTCTGACAGCGAAGCGTCTCAGATGTTGAGTTTGTGATTATTGTGTGAGCAGCCTCTCCTACCAGAACAGACCAATTAATCCCACCAGACTGACGACAAAAGGCAAACAGCTTTTAAAAAAACAGTTTTTCCACTTTCTCGCAGGAGGAGGTATCCAGAACCGGCCGTGACGACAGGCCGTCGGGCCCAGCTGTCCTGTCGGAGAGAAAAATGGACTCCTGCGCTGTGGGGAACCACAACAAAGTCAAAGTCATGGCCACCCAGCTGCTCGCCAAGTTTGAGGAGAACGCTCCACAGTCTACGGGACTCAAACGACAGGTATGGAGGAAGTCACGCGGTTCATTTTGTTGAATTACTGCTGGCGGGATGGAAAAACAGGCTTTCCACTGAGGCAAGATTAAGCAACAAGGAATAGATGGTCAGACCTTCTGGACTTTTTTTACAAACTCATTGTGGTTTGTTTTTCCCTTCAATGAATGATTTGATGAACATGTAGATGTGTATGCTGCGTGACAGGGCCTCTGGTCTCTATGGACGAGCTGAAGGCCACTGTATTAATGAGCCGAGGTCCAGAATGCTAATATTGCTCAGGCTGGGTATTGTTCCCGGGTCATGTAGGCGGCCTCGCGGTGCTGGCCGGGCTTGGAGGTGAATTGGTTCGCAGAGCTTTGGTTCGCTTGCCACTGAGAGTGGGAGGGAGCAGTGGGCCTATGGGAACACTAGACAGTATTGTTGAGGGGGAAAGACAACTCTCAACTGTTGCTGTTTGAGAAAATGTCTTGTTATGTGTCGTGGAATAGCTGCTTCTGATTTTATTTTATTATATGAATGCTTCTGCTTGTGTATTTCTTTGGCCATTTTAAAGTCAATGAAAATAGCTGATTATATGATTATGTTGAGACAGAACATAACTTTATGGGAAGTCTTTGAGGATTTATAAAGGCTGAATAGCAGAACAATTGTTTGGCTAAAGATACTTTATGCACCCATTTGTGTTTTCTCTCTCTTTCCAGCTGTTGTTGATGTACCATCTGCATGACATTTCCTTTTAAATATCTCTAAGGGCTATTATAAATACTACACAACTCTCAGCACGATCATACTTCTTATGCGTATGACTGTCATTTCCTCATTGGTTTTGAGCACATGATTTTCCAAGCCTCTTTGACTCCATCCTTCCATGATTCACTTCCTTCCTTCTGTTTTTCTCTCTCCGTGTTTCCACCTCTCATCATGGACTATGTCATGATGCGTCCTTGCACGGTTATCCGGGCCCTCTCACTGGCCTCGCTCGCTGTCACTCACCTTTGTCTGACCACAAAGGGGGACTCTCTGCCCAATCTGGACCGCCTCTTCCCCCTTACCTCGCCCCAAACCCCTGTGAATGAGCCAGTGCGCCTGGCACCGGTCCCAGCATGGAGAAAGGTAAAGAGTGGGACCGCCCCGCCTCGTCCCCATAGACACTTACAGCTAGGCTGACCTTCTAACCATAAGTCCCTGTGGTGTGTCATAGTGGGGAAAGCTGCTTTGTGCTGACCTGTATTAGTCTGAGCCTCACCCTCCCTGTAGACCATTTGCAGACCTGTTGTGTCTCAATGGCTTTTGTTGTGTGGTTAACAAAACAGTGTGATTGCTTTTAACTTGTCAGTCAAATAGCTGTGTGTGCTTGCTTGTTTGTGTGTGTGTGTGTGTGTGTGTGTGTGTGTGTGTGTGTGTGTGTGTGTTGTGTGAGACACATACGAGTGTGACACCTTTATGGTCTCTCCTCTGCTTCTCCCGTCCTGGTTCAGAGACGCACACAGCAGCAGGAGCAGCTGAGCATTCGCTACAAAGAAATGATCAAGGGTCAGACACTGCCCAACAGAGGGGAGCAGGTATGGTTAGCTACGCTGGCCTGGTAGTCCTCCAACAACTTTCACGTCCCATTAAGTCCAAATAGGCCCCCTCGTAAAATGCTTACAGGGCAGAAATTGTTAGTTAGTTGTGATGGTTTGAACACAAAATATCTTATTGTATACACAAACATATGAAAGAGTATTGGGGTTTATGTATCTTTGAGCACGAACAAAACTGTTGAATAGGTTTTCTTTCATATAAAACATTGGCAGAGACAATTCTTTTATTTATTTGAAATCTGCATTGTTTACATCCATGTTTGCGTCCCTGGAGTTGTCTTCATCCCCACATTTTGCTGGTGCATTGACACTTTGCTTGGCACATTAAGGCCACCTGTCAATCAGTGGAAAAGTATGGAGAAAAAAGTACAAGACCAGATAAAGTGAAGAGTAACAGAATGGGTAGTCAGTCTCTTCTACGATATGTAATTACCCTTTTTCTTGTTGCCTTGTCAGACACTTTTCTTTGCCCTGAGAGCTCCAGTTTAAGGTTCCACGCTATGCTTCTGCATACTGTGGAATTATACAGTTAAACTTGCTATTTTGTTAGCCACCAACCCGACTCCTAGATGTGTATCGAAATGTTGCTGACTGATTATTCCTACCCCGTGCTACGTCCTCTCCTCCAGCCTCAGTAAAGACCAGCTGTAGCCAGCTGGCCTGCCGGGTTGTCGTCCTGCTTTACTGTTCTCTCATGCAAATAATCAGACTCAGCACAGTGAAGTGCCAGCAGCGGTTTCCCCTGCTGAACCTTAGAAAGTTGTCTTTTTTTTGTCTCGTCACTAGATTAAGCATTCCCCTCACACAGACGGATTTAAACTCCAAACTTCCCTCTTTAAAGGGATTTCATTCACGGCTGTTCTTAAATATCCTCTCACTGCAGTCAGTCTCTAGCTGCGAAGGTAATTAACTTAAAGTCTATTGTAAACACTGGAAATAATCGTGATAATCCTAAACACTTACTCTACACAAACTGTTTAGGATTTAAGCCACTCGTATTCAGTAGTCATTTTTTATATTCTTTAAATGTAAAAAAAAAAAAAAGCTTTTCATGACGTTTCACAAGGCCTTGTTTTTTATGGGTTTTTGTGCACCCAATTTGGTCCTAATATAAGATACCTTGAAATATTTCAAGGTTAATTACAGAGCCAGTGAATTATTTCCTCTTTTGACCATTGGACTGTATTTATTCACTGTTTTATTTTTGCCATATACAGTTTGTGGGTGGTCTGTTTCAAAGGTTATGTGTATGGAAATGTGTGTGTCAGGCTAACGGTGCATGTAGTGTAAGTGAACCTAAGCAAGTGAAGTGGTGCCGCACACTAATTCTATTAACCACATGGATAACAAAATGTTTGCTGATGCAAATATCTGAAGCTATAATTGTACCTTTTTGTTTTGCAAGGTTTTCAAAGCATTGCTATTCATTATTGGGCTTGAATGACAACAATTAGGAGTGTGGGGCATATTTACTCTTGGCCGTATCATTTTCATCATCATTCTATTCATCTTCTGCTGAACCTGCTGTCCCTGTCCCTCATCTCTCAAGGCCAGAGGTGGTGCCGACCAACTGTCCAGCTCGGGCTCTCGGAGCTGCCCAAAGAAAACCATTCTGCTCCCTTCTTCCTCCTCCACTTCCTCGCTCTCGCTTCACTCAGAGGTGACACATTGTCTGCTGTATCTCTCTGTCTCTGTCTCTGTGTGTGTGTGTGTCTATCTCTGCCACAAACCCATCTAGTGGCCCCCTTAACCCCCACTCCCCTTTCTTCTTCTTTGAAAGCATCCTCTAACCTCAGATTTGGCCTCTGCAGTATGAAACAAAAGCGCTGCATTTCTCCAAATGACTGCCTCGAGAGGGTGTGTGTGTGTGTGTGTGTGTGTGTGTGTGTGTGTGTGTGTGTGTGTGTCATTATCAAGAGGAGCTGCTTGTTTTCATGCGGAAGGGTATGCCGTTTGGATGTGACAGCTTGTGAATAAATGTAAGACTCCGGGGAGTAATTTTAACTTATCGCCGGGCACTGTCAAGATACTCTGCATAACAAGCTGTTCTCTAACACAACAACTCCTTTTTGTGACTGTGTTGATGCTCGATGCGAACCCAAAGTGTTAATAAAGCGCGTGTGTCTGCTCATTTCCACCTTCAAGCATTTGCGTAAAAGTCCGGAAGAAGAGGAGCTTGAATACTACGAGATGCCTCTGAAATACGGGGTAGAGTACTTGAGTGATTGCAGGGATATGTGTTCAGCTTGTCACTGCTGTTGTTTGTGGTTGGATTTTCTTCATGAGATAATGGTTTAGTAGCTGTGAACAAACTGCTTTATGGAACAAATCAGGCTTTTAACAGCACAAGCCCTTTAGCTACACCGAATCATCGTCAAGTCTCAATAGAGCTTCCCTTGGCAGGAGCGGAAGCCGCCCCACCTGACAACACCCATTCACATACCTGGCATACAAGAGAGGGCTGACCGCTTAATCTCCAGGTTTAAGGGCAAACCCGACAAGCCACCAAAGGTGAACGCCGTGCATGGACATTTTAGGAGAACAGGGTTTATAATATTCAGATTTCTTTTTTTTTTATTGGTCACATTTCTTGGCCTGCACTATGTGTAAAGTGCATGCAGTTGGTGTTTGTATGTAACATCCTCCTAAGTCTAATTCCCTTTTCCCCCCCTGGAGCCGAAGAAAAAGCCGTCACGTTTCTTTTTAGAGCAGTGGCACTTGTCCCGGGACCCGACTGCGAGTCCTGGTTCCCCGCTATCCTCTCCTGACTCTTCTAGAAAGGTTAGGTTTTGGTGTCACAAAGTCACCCCTTATGGCAGCTTTTACTTTTGAGAACAACGCCTCACTTTAAGGCTCTCTCAAGCTTGTTCAGTCTGTCTTTATCAAGTGTGCTCTGGTGTTCTGCTGGATAGCCCCACTTAGTGCATTGCTTTGCTTTCATCGTTTTACCCACACCGGATTAAATTACTGCTTGAATTAAAGGCTGACAACTGGAACTATAAAAAACAATGGCTTACAAACTATATGTGGTTATTACTGCAATGACGAGCTTTTTGAGAAGGATATATTTTTTGGGGAAACTACTAAAAACGGGAAAGAATAATTACATTTTCCGCTTTGTACATCCCTTTTGTGACTGAATCATCTATTTCTCTGCAGGAGCCGGCAAGGCCTCTGCTCTCCGATGATGAAATGCCCTTATATGTGCTTAGTATTCAGGAGAGGGCTGAGCTACTTGCCTCTCAGTTTGAGGGCAAGCCAGTCGGACCGCAGGTGACATTTCCCCATTAACACAGACATCTGATTTGATAATCTAATAATTATGCATCTTGATAAAGCAGCACACTAATTTTGCGCGACTTGCCCTGTTGGTCAACTTTATCTTTTCAAGAGTAGACACCATCATCGTCCATTCATCCCACTAGATTGTTGTTGCTGCTCCAGTATTCAATACTTGGCATTAGCTGAACTAGCGATTTTAAAAGGGCAGCATGTAAATAACAATTCATATTAGCAGTAAAGTGCATGGAAAAAAACTAACAACTGTAGGGTTAATATGACATTTCACATGTAAACCGTAGGGTTAATATACCATTTCATATGTAAATTGTATGAAAGGACAGTTTGTAAAAACATAACGGGAAAAACTAAGAAATAGAAATAGCCTAGCTGCCTTTTCTTACTCAGCAATTTATGCTAACACATTAGCATAGAACACGAGAGGGAATGACTCAACAGATAAAGGCAAAAATACATACACTTTTTTATCTTTAAATCAAGTGATTTGTATTTGCCTTCGGCAAAGGTGCCCAAAAGTAATAGAACACAATTTATTTACATTAATTAGAAAGCACTGAACTCAGCAATGTATGCTAGCTTGTTAGCGTGGAACCCCCGAGGTGATGCAGCTGATCATAAGGCTGCTCTCCAAACACACTTTTGTTTGATAGTTTGATTTCAGAAAATGGTGTGAAACAGTTCATATTTGGTTTCTTAATTGTTAAAATAATATTTTGAAACGACTCTTCTCCCTCCTTTTTGTGGAGCCCAAGAAAAAAACCACCCGTTTTTTTACGGAACAATGGCACCTGGCCCGAGCCCGGTCTCCCCCCGGTTCTCCCCACTCCACCCCCTCCTTGAGACAGGTAGTGGTTTCCCGCCCGGCAGGAATGCAGTGTGGTGACGCTAACACACTGCACGCCGTCTTTCATGAAGCTGCCTCGTCTCACTTAATTACTCGTGTTGCTTAACGTGACGTCAGCTCCCTTGAGACTTGCTTGAAAAGCCGTCTGCTTGTTGTGAAATATTAAGAAACTCATTTGCAACCTGTTTATTGTTTTCTGTTGTGTTTTAGTATGTGGGTGAGTAATCAGTCCTTGTGACTGTGACTATCTGGACAGATGTCAAAATATTCTCAGCTGGCACACCGCTTCAACTTAATTATACTTCCCGCCGTTATTTTACCAAGGGAGTCTCTAGTAGTTCTTTTGGATTTGCAAGAGCAACTTGGCTGCAAAAAAAAATCTCATCTAGTATAATTCCCATGTTGACAAGCACAGTTCCAATTGTGGCAGGGTAACAACTTTGCAATGCAGTGGGACTGCAACGCGTCCTCCGATCCCATCCACAGAAATAGGTTGCATGGCTTAGGATTGCCTCATACAAACTAAACCTCAATTCTTCCCCTATAGGGGATGAGGCATAGTTTTCTATTGGAGCTTTTATAGAATGTATCTTAATCCTGATGTATATTAATGCAGGATTTAAACTAATGACATGTAATAACAAACCAGTTGAATGGTCTCCACCAACATGGTTTTTTTTTTTCAGATTTGTTGTTCGATTAATAATGCAACGGTGCAGTGTGAGTGCCTCTGTGTGTGCATGCGGATACAAAATAAACGCTTGACTGCTTTACTTGGTCTTCATAAACATTGACGTTACAGAAGCATGCCTGCACTTAGCAGCATCGTCGTCTTTTGAAAAGCGGTAATGATCTCTCTTTTTCTGATGTCCCAAATCCAATAATGCTCTGTGTTGGCACATATACGCAGTGAGTCTTAGCTACTGGAGCTACGTTTGTTTTTGTGGTGAGGCGGGGCTGCCGGCACATCTAAACGCTTGATCAATCGAGCATGAGAAAATTGCTTTGTTCTGTCAGACACCATTGTTGTGTTTAATGCTCTTCTCTTCCCACTTCCACCATCTCTCACATGTATCTTTCTTTTTCATCCACCATGTTCTAACGTTTGTCCACCTGTATTTCTTTTTTCCCCTCCCCTTAATGCTGTTGATAGCGCTATGTCAGGATGTACAAAGGCGGTGTTGGCTCATTGGCTGAGCAGATAGCCAATCAGCTTCACTCTCAGGAAGATCCTAAGCCTTTACCTGAAAAGAGGGACTTGGTAAGCATGCTGCCCCAGTGGTAGGAGGCATGTGGCGCGCATAGATCACGTGTCGACCAGCGAGTTGTTTCAGACACTGAAGTGTTAGTTTTCTGTCACAGTTCAACATTAATCCACCTCCCTCTAGCTGGTGTGTGTGTGTGTGTGTGTGTGTGTGTGTGTGTGTGTGTGTGTGTGTGTGTGTGTGTGTGTGTGTGTGTGTGTGTGTGTGTGTGTGTGTGTGTGTGTGTGTGTGTGTGTGTGTGTGTGTGTGTGTGTGTGTGTGGTGTGTTGGCTCCTCCACAGGTAACTGCTGTTTGGGATACCGTTGTGGTTGTAGATCATTTTCATAATGATAAGAGATCCCCATTCCTTCTGACAAATAACCTCTGTTGTGGTCTTGTCCTTGGGTTATAAGTAGCTCAACACCCAGCATTTATCCAGCAGTGGCCGGGTGTGTGATGTCCACAAAATCTTTGATGTTTAAGCCTCTCCTCTCCTGCTCTCACTAAAAACCTAATCACTGCGTTATCCTTCCACAGGGCTCACTAAGAAAAGAGTTCCCCGCCAACATTGGGGGCAGCGACGTGTGCTTCTTTTGCCGCAAGCGTGTGTACGTGATGGAGAGGCTGAGCGCAGAGGGGAAGTTCTTCCATCGCAGCTGCTTCAAATGTGAATACTGTAGCACCACGCTACGCCTGTCCTCCTACGCCTTCGATGTGGAGGACGGTAAGACTGCTGTTTAGATAACTTTAAAAAAAAATGTCTCCTTATCTTTGCGATTGTCCATTTATCGTAAAGTTCCTAATAATCGACTGTTGCCAAAATGAACCGAACTTGTTATAACAGCAGAATAAAAGCAAAACAATCTGAGGGGGAAAAAAAGAAAGAATGCATGCTTTTTTTTCTTTTCTTTTTTTAAAGCCTTGATTTGTACAATTGGTGAGACTCTGGCAGATGGACAATGTACACACCAAACCCTCCCTCCATGGATGTTTACTGGAGAAAGCAAGATAAATGAGCTGAAAGCGACACATAGACTGCATCAAGTGTCACCAGACTCGTCAAATTTTTCTACAAACACGTATGCTGGCAGAATAATGATAGATGCTACAATTATGACATTTCAACGCCTCCTGGCTTTTGACATCTCAACTTTAAAGACGTAAGCTGACGTTACATTCCACTACGTTGACTTCAGAGCCAAGTCCAGTCTCATAGTTATGGAGTCATTTTTTTTTCCCTCTCGGGAGGTGCCCAAGGACAGGCGGCAGTTTATTGAGAAAGAGAAACTGTTTTTCCGAGTCAGCCGTTGGACTTAAACCCACTGACGGTCTGAGCTGAGACCGAAAGGAAGATCTTTTTATTCAAAATGACAAGCGCACAGTGTACTTCTGCAGAAGAGATGAACCCTGTGGACTCTGTGAGGTGAAATGTGCAGAATGTGCACTGTACACCTTTTTTTTTTGTATTGAATTTGTTTGCTCATGTGCTCTGTGTCTCCTTTATCCTCCAGGGAAATTTTACTGCAAGCCCCACTACTGCTACCGCCTGTCTGGCTATGCTCAGAGAAAGAGGCCCGCTCCCTCCCCCACTCCCATCACTGCTAAGGTACCCGTTTCCGTTTTACCCGTCGAAATCCTGGTGGAAATCAGGATCCACTGGCACAATAATGAAGAAATAAATTGTTTTGTCTGTCTTCCAAATGCCCTGCTGAGGTATAAGCGCGCAGCAGCTAACATGCGGGAGGCAGATTGGGTATAGGTTGACGTCGTCTGTCTTTTGCAGGAGAACCAGGCGCCCCAAACTCCCACGGCGACCGTGGATGCCCCCAGGAGGGCGATGGCAGCGCCTTCGGCCGAGCTCCAGCCCTCAGGTACCCCACTTTCCTCTCTTGCTGTGGCGGCTGCGCCCTACCGTCTGGTCAAGGGCGCGGGAGTCCGGCTGCGTTCCCTCCGCCGCACGCTCTCCTGGACCTGCCACCAGGTGGCGCACAACCCGCTAGACTCTCCCTTTCTGTGTACCTACTGCATCTACCTCTTCTGCTGTTTCACCATCAATGCCCTGCTCAACCTCCTCTAGCATGACTCTTGTCCCTCTTCTTCTTCCCTTCCTTCCATCTGTTGCCAACTAATGCCAGTGGGGTTGTATAGATTTAGATGACTGTATTGACTCACTGAGCCTGCGGCCTGTTCATGTACATTTTGTGATTTCTTGATTGATTTCTCATTTGAAGATGCATCATTCTTTCCGTCTCAGACATTTTCTGACTTGTGATTGGTTGAGGCAGTTAAGCAGCCCACCGGCAGCGTATATTTTTAGACTTGATTGGTGCATCTTAAATACATTTTTATTTTTCTTGGCTTGGTAATTAAAAAGAGTTGGACAGAGTTCCTTCTGGTCGGCTCTCCAGGCAGCAATATTAGCTATTTGTAACTCTCCCTGTACTGATTTTATTATCAGATGTGGCAGTAATGTGCCAGCTGTTTTACTCAAAATATCAGTTCAAACTCACACATAGCAATACATTCCTGTAATTTAAGGTAATTACATCAACACGTTTTTTGCCTGCTGGTGTTTTAATGAAGAGCCAAGCTTTATTCTGTTGTGATTGTAACCTCTAGTGGCCTGTGACTGCTTTCTTTTAGCTCTACCTTCCTCCTGTGTGATCTGTTTCTTTTAGAGCCTTTTTACTAAAACTCACTGTACTGTGAAGTGCCTGTATCAGTGCTTTAGTGAGCTTTACCTTTCCCCCTCCTATCAGAGCAGCTTAAAACTGAGAGCTCTACTAGTGCTTGAATTAGTGCCTGTGATTGGTTCTCTTGTGATCTCCACTCCTTCCTGGCTGCCCTGTCCTCCTGCATCCCTCGGCCTCTCACCCTCCACCCGTTGCTGCCAAGACCTTCTTGAGTTTGCTTAATGTAGTGCCTCTTTGCCACATTCATTTGATTGCATATTATTGTTAAGTATAACCAACAAAACTAGAAATAGCTGAACAGAACAGGCCGGTAACAGAAGAAGAATCGTATGAATTTAAATAAGTTATGTGTAGGCCTGCTGCGTTGTGTGGCAAGTGTAGTATTATAAATTTAAATTGTGTACTAATACTATATAAAGATATGCAACATTAATTTTAAATAGTAACACATTTGAAGAATTACTTTCATTATTAACGATAGGCGTCATGGAAAAATATTGTTACGATAAGTAAAAGATGAGACTCATCATATGTGTTGAGGTAAAATCATGCCAGTTTATCCCTCTAGACTACATGGTAATATGCATTTAGCAACAATTATAATAATATAATAATATTCATTATTTATTATTTTTAAGGTAGATATGTAATATTTTGATATATATATATTGATTTTTTTTATTGGAGGTAATAATAGTAAATAAATAAATATAATTGCAGCTGTTTGACCACATTCTGTGTCTTCACAGAATGACATGTGCTCCAGGAACAAATATCACACCTCTCCTGTTTCAAGTGGTATTTACGTGGGGTCAGAGCACTTTAATCTCTGTTTAAGTGGAGGGACCAAAAGTATAGTATAATGTGGAGGATACTTATTTTGATCCATTTCATTCATAATAAGCGATATTCAAGTAAATTCAAAAGACAAATTTAGGCAAATGCAGTTTTAAGATTTGCTTCTCAGGATGGGAAAAAGGCAAGGCACCAACCTGGTACTTACAACTGTAGACAGAATAATTTTAGAATGTAAAACTTATGTGTGTTTGTTGATAATATTTGCTGTAGGAATATAATCTAATGCAATAAATTCAGTTATAGATCTTCAATTGGTGTGTCCTTGTCAGTTTGTTCTTAAAATACCAAGTTGCTTTGGTTTAGTGGGGGTAAAGGGGGAAAAGTCATGAGTGTGAAACTGCACTAGTTCCATTGTTGGAGGTGTGATGGATTTGATGCTACGAGGCCGTTATGTTCACATAATCACGGGAGTTTTTTTTACAAAAAGTGTCCCAGTGGATCTGTGGTCCAGTTCATGTACAACTTGTTTGTTTAACAGCGATACGTAGCTTCAACATGGCCTTTTCAGTCAGCCCTGCACAGCTGCTCCTCTCTCTACTGTTGCACCTATCTGATTCTCAGTTGCCTCTTTTGTGCTCTCTTCCCTCTGCCCCGCTTCCCTCCAACCTGGTGCCCATCCCCGATGTCACCATTTCCCCTCCACCGTGTGCTCGATCGATCCACAGTACCGGTGGCCAACGGACTGCAGGAGCCCAGCCTCGCTAAACGTCTGCGGGGAACTCCAGAGCGCATCGAGTTGGAGAACTACCGCCTGTCCCTGCAGAGGGAGGAGGAGCTAGAGGAGGTGCCTGAGGAGACGCTGGCCGAACACAACCTCAGCAGTGTGCTGGACAAGGCCGCAGACGCCGACCTGGGCTCCAGGTGAGAGCATGAAAACAGCTGAGACGTGCACTTTTTTTTTTTAAAAGAGTTTTTGGATTTTTTAATTTGCTGGAATTTTTATATTGATTGTTGCAGCTGATCCTTTGATGGATTGTTTCTAGTTGGTCAACGTCACACACAAAGTCCTCATTATTCCTGTGTGCATTTCTTTAAGTGAGGTATCCAGTTGAGGGACAAACTCACTTTCAGTGATTTTTTTTTTTAAATAACTCCATCCAGCAGGCCAAGTAACAAACTGCAACATGGAAACATTTTCAATATGGATCAAAGCATGTTATTAATCAATCTATTAATTATTAGGTCTGTCGCATGTAAGTAAATGGCAAAAATGCCCCAAATAAATTCCTCGAGCCCATGGCTGTCTAGTTGTGTTCGACCAACATGCCAAAACCTTGGGTTACTTAACATAACCCCGGTTCTTTGATAACAGAGTGAGGTGTTTTCACTATGGGCAACCAACTAAGGAAGCTCCAATGACACCACGTCTGTCAGTGACAGACAGGTCGAACTGTACTGGGGCCCCCTCATATTATCACAGTCGACCGCCCCTCTCAAATCATTCTAGACTGATTTATTTCTGTGTCAATGCAAGGAGGGGTGTGTTGGTGAAACACCTCACTCTGTTATCAAAGAACCGGGGTTACGTTAACCCAAAGTTTTTTTTCTAACTTCGTTAACTTGGGAGATATAGACCGCTCCCGGATTGCATGAAATTCCCGAAGCCAAAAATTGTTTAGCCCGGTAATGACTATCACAGGGACTCTGGCGCGTTAGCCTCTAGCACAGCATGTGCTAAGGACGGCCCTGAGACATCGAGCCTGTAAAACCTTACAAAAGTGTGAGGTGTAGACCAGCTCGCTGCAGCACAAATATCCTGCTCTGGAACACCCTTGAACAGGGCCCCTGAAGTGGCCATACTCCTTGTGGAATGAGCCCTCAAACCCTTGGGGGGCTGCAGACCCCTACAACTATAGGCTAGAGATATGGCCTCTACAATCCAGTGGGACAGCCTCTGGCGGGACAATGGCTTGCCTTTTGTGAGGAGTGGCCCAGGACACGAACAGTTGACCTGCTTTCCTGAACACTGCCGATCTACTCGCATACATATGCAGTGCTCGCACCGGACATAATGTGTTAAGCCTTTGCTCCTCTGAGGAGGAAAAAAGAGGTGGGTGAAAAGCTGCGAGCTCCACTGTGGGACATCTGTACGCTGACTCCACCACCTTAGCCACAAAGGCCGGGTTGGGCCGCATACAGACCTTGGCGAGCCCTGGAGCAAACTGCAAGCAGGAAGGGCGAATGGATAAAGCCTGTAAGTCACTCACACACTTTGCTGTGGTTAAAGCCAAGAGCAACACTGTTTTGAGTGAAATAAACTTCATCTCCACCGCCTCCATAGGCTCAAATGGGTGTTGAGAGAGGGCCTCCAACACCACCAATAGATCCCACAGAGGAACCAGGGGCCTGGAAACGGGGAGCTTACGGCGAGCACCTTTCATGAAACTACTAAAAGATGCTGCCCCACCGGCTTCTCTCCAAAGCCTAAATGACAGGCTGAGATAGCCGCTAAATACACTTTAATAGTAGAAAAGGCCCTTGTCTACTAAATCTTGCAAAAAACACAGTAGGTCCACTACTGAACACTGGAAAGGAATGGTGTGCCTCAAACGGCACCATTCCTCAAAAACTCGCCATTTACAACTGTAAAGAGAGCGAGTGGAGTTGCAATCTGAATGGTGTCAATGACCCGTTCAGGCAGGCCTGCTGCGTTCAGGTTCCACCTCTCTCAGGCCAAGCCCAGAGCGCTATTCGGTCTGGGTGAGGGTGGTAGATCTCCCCGCCTGCCTGGGAAAAAAGGTCCCTGCGTATGGGGAGAGGCCACGGCTCGTCCATCACGGGGCTGTATTATTTCCGCCACCCAATGCTTGGACGGCCACCGCGGCGCTATCAGGATTAGCGACAAGCCCTGTTCTCTCACCCTGTCTAGAGTCAGGGAGATCAGGCTGAGCGGGGGGAATGCATAGAGCAGCACGTTTGGCCACGAGTGGGCCAGTGCATCCATCCCCAGTGGTGCATTCTTGTCCGACAGGGGGAAAAACAGTGGGCAGTGAGTGTTTTCTCGCGAGGCGACGAGATCTACGTCTGCTTGGCCGTATTTCTGCCAGACTTGCTTCACCACCTGCGGGTGAAGAGTCCACTCTCCGTACAGAGGGTTTCCTCGGGACAGAAGATTTGCCCCCCTGTTCAACACGCCTGGAACGTGTGTTGCTCGTAGGGACAGGAGCCTGGTGCTGCTCCACATGATTAACTTTCGAGCCAACCTGTGTAACTGTAGTGAGTGAGTGCCGCCTTGGCGGTTAATGTACGCCCCCACAGTGGTGTTGTCTGTTTTCACCAGGACTGGCGTCCCTGGAGGAATGTCAGAAAATGCTTTAGTGCATAAAACACTGCCCAGAGTTCCAATATGTTTATGTGACTCTGAGCCAGCCTCTGGTCCCAAGTGCCGTTCACTGTTCTGCCGAACATGGCTGCCCCCCACCCTGATAGGGAGGCATCCGTTGTCAAGGTTACCCTGGATGACCCAGCTTTCCCCAGTTTATGTTGAGACCCAAGTATTCCGTACATTGCGCCGGTTCGACCCGACTCTTTGTCCAGTTTATATTGAACCCAAGATCCGTGAGATGATTTATCACCGTAGCAGAATCTTTGACCGCCTGCTCCCGTGAGTGGGAGCAAATCAAATAGTCGTCTATGTACGAGAATATCCTGATGCCGCTGTTCCGTAACGGAGACAGAGCGGCCTCTACACATTTGCTGAACACCCTCGGGGCTAATGAGAGCCTGAATGGGATGGCTTGGTACTCGTAGGCTCTGTCCTGATAGGCAAACCTGAGAAACTTTCGGTGTGCCGGATAAATGGCGATATGAAACTAAGCGTCCGCGAGATCGATTGTTGTAAACCAATCGAATCGCGCGACAGAGCCCTTTGTGTGTTAACATCCTGAACGTGTATTTGCGTAGGTGCCTGTTTAACACACGGAGATCTAAAATGGGGCGCAGGGAATGAGGAAGTAGCGAGAGTAAAATCCCCGCTGAGCTTCCTCGCTCGGGACCGCTGTGATCGCCTGTTTGTTTAACAGCGACGCTATTTCGTCCTTTAGGACTCGGGCTTAATCTGGGTGATTTCATAGCGAATTGTCTCCCTGTCTCCTCCTTGCAGCTGCGGCTGTAGCAGCAAAGCCAGCCCTGGGTACCTGTGGGGTACGAGGGATGTGCTTCGCCTTCCTGTTTCCTGAGGGTGCTGGTTTCCCTCATTTTTTTCCAGAGCAGGACCGAACAGACCTTTGGCTGGGTCATATGCGTATCACTGAGGCCTGAGCGATTTAGCCACAGGGCCCTCTCACCTGAGACAGCAAGGCCCATTACACGGCCGCAGCCTTGCACTGCACCGTGAGACGAGCACAGGATGAGATCATTCACCACACAGATCTCATCCCATAGGGCTGGGTTCAGTGAACCTGAGTCCAGCTGCCTGCCCATCTCCTCCAGGATTTCACCTGGTACGCGGACAGCAGAGTCATCGCATTTAGAGAGCACACCGACTGTGCTGCATAGCGATACATTTTCTCTGCAAAACGGAGGCGGTGAGGTGCTCCGTTTTATTAGGCAGAGAGATGTTTGAGGCCGCTGAGAGGTCTGGGTGGAGGTGATAAGCCACTGACGGCTCCACTCCTGGTGGTCCAGCCAGACCCAGCTCTGCCATCCCCTCAACTTCCTGTTTTGAGTAGCCCTTGGTGGGAATGGACTGGACTGGAACCTGCCCATTTCTTTCATAAAATAAGATAAAATAATCCTTTATTAGTCCCGCACTGGGGAATTACAGGATTACAGCAGCATTACTCACAAGTGAATAAAAGAGATACAAATCAAGTAATATAAAAAAGTATATAAAAGTACTTAAACGTATTGCACGTGTTGGATATTGCACCAGGTGAGTGATTAAAGTGTCCAAGTTCAAAAGTGTTTAAGTGGTCAAAGTGTTCGTGGTCTACTGGGAGCCCAGCGTATTGTGCAGCCTGACAGCAGCGGGAAGAAAGGTCTTGCGGTACCTCTCCATCAGACACCGGAGGTGAATCAGCCGGTGACTGAAGGAGCTGTGCAGCACTGCCAGAGTGTCCTGCATGGGGTGGGAGGTGTGGTTCATCATGGACGAGAGCTTAGTCATCATCCTCCTGTCCCCCACCACCTCCACAGTATCCAGAGGACGCCCCAGCATGCTGCTGGCCTTCTTTACCAGCTTGTTTAGTCTCCTCCTGTCAGCTGCCGTGATGCTGCTGCACCAGAAGACCACGCCATAGTAGATGGCTGATGCCACCACAGAGTCGAAGAAGGTCTTCAGGAGTGCTCCCTGCACCCCAAAAGACCTCAGTCTCCTTAGCAGAAAAAGTCTGCTCTGTCCCTTTTTTATAAAGTGCATGAGCGTGGTCGGACCAGTCCAGTTTGTTGTTCAAGTGAACACACAGGTACTTGTAAGACTTCACAATCTCAATGTCCAGTGCGGCGGCGGAAGTCCACCACCAGCTCCTTGGTCTTACTGGAGTTTATCTGGAGACGGTTCCGCTGGCACCATCCTAAAAAGTCCTGATTTAGTTCTCTGTACTCCCTGTCATCATCGGCGGAAATGAGGCCGACGATTGCAGAGTCGTCAGAACTTTTGCAGGTGGCAGTTGGCAGAGTTGTGTTTTGAAGTCCGAGGTGTATATGAAGAAGAGGAATGGAGCCAGACTGGAGTCACACTCCCGTACCCGCACATACTGTGGACGGTTGGTGAGGTAGTCCAGGATCCATGCAGTGAGGTGGTGGTCCACCCCGGTCTGCTCCAGCTTGTCCCTCAGAAGTAAAGGCTGGATGTTGTTGAAGGCACTGGAGAAGTCGTAAAACCAGGTGAGAGAGGCATCTCTGCAGCAGGAAGATGACGGCGTCATCCACCCCGATGCCAGACTGGTAGGCGAACTGAAGTGGGTCCAGGGATGAGCTCACCAGAGGGCGGAGATGGGCAAGGACCAGCCTCTCCTCTTCATCAGGTGGGATGTCAACGCAACCGGCCGGTAGCTGTTGAGGTCCTTGGGCCGCGGAGTCTTTGGTACCGGTACCACGCAGGACGTCTTCCATAGCTGTGGTACTTTCCCCAGCCTCAAGCTCAAGTTGAAGATGTGCTCCGCTATCCCGCACAACTGGTCTGTGCAGGATTTAAGGAGCCTTGAGCTGATGCCGTCTGGACCCATGGCCTTCCTCACCTTGATCCTCCTCAGTTCCTTCCTCACCTGGTTAAGGGACTCGCTGGTGGGTGGGGTGCTGTGAGGTGTTGGAGTGGGGGTGGGTTGCTGGTTGTAGACTGCTGAGTATGAGAGGTGTGGAGAGGAGCCGCGTGCCGTACAGGGGGTCCAGATGATGGGGGTTGCAGCAGCAGGGTGGTCTGGGTGGGGGAAGGGGTGGATGGCTGGTTGAATCTGTAAAAACAAAAAATGCAGATAGGCACTGCTGGCAGAAGTTGTTTTGATGCCGGATGGGCTGGTGGCAGCCTTTTACCGTCATACAGGTCTCTTTCTCCCCCTGTAGCATCCTGGGCTGCCAGCCATTGTATGTCCAATTTGGACGCGGCCCGTTTGCAGACCTCGTACAAGTTGCTGTCCACTGGGGGGGACAACATCGGATGCATTAGGGGGTCTGGACAGCTGGACAGGAAATGTGGAGCCATCCTCCACATCTTCCATGTCCAGGAGGTCAGAGTTGGCATCGCCCTCTGTGTCCTCACCACTCAAAGTGGAGGCATTTCCGGGGGCTCGGCATCCATCATGACCGCCCAGCTCGAAGAGGCTCGTGGCAGATGTGTGCTGGTTGTAGCTTTTGGGGCGGTTCCCGACAGGCATGGGTCCTGCTTAGGGGATACCGCCACTCTGAGCCTCCTTTCCAGGACCTTCTCCGGCATTGCGGACATGACTGTGGGTCAGCCAGCGATGTCTGAGCGTGTTTAGCTCCCATGCATGCTATGCACATCGGGTGAGGGTCCCTCCCCGAGATGGATGCCCCGCATGACGCAGGGCACAGGCGGGATGCAGCCTCTTTAGCCTTCGGTTCCGACCCTTTGGGAGTAGCGGCCGACATGGCAACTGGGAAGGAAGGGAAATATATGAACAATTAGCCACACTAATAGTGTACCGTGAGAGTTCGCTCTTTGTGAGGCGTTAGCAGAACTCCGGGCACTCGGCTCGACTAGCAAGCAAATGCTAACCGAGACCTGGTAGGCTTGCTTTAACGCGTTAGCCAGAGATGATAACGTTACACAGTCACTGACGACACCGGTAACCAAATACCGGGTAGTCGGGAGAACAGCTCGCCTTGACGCGGACACTGCCTAAATACTATTTAGTGTCTAAATATACTTCTCACGAAGTACTTACCCAGCCAATCCAGACTAGAGCCAGGAACTGCGTTTGGCGACGTGTCCTTAACGGTTCGTCTGTGAACTGTTAAGCAGCAAATCCAAGCTAGCCAAGATAAGCTGAGGGAGCTAAAATTGTTTCTTCACGGGAAGAAAATGAGAATGATTTTAGAGGGGCGGTCGACTGTGATAATATGAGGGGGCGGGGCCCCGGCACAGTTTGACTTGTCTGTCACTGACAGACGTGGTGTCATTGGAGCTTCCTTAGTTGGTCACGCCGAGGCGATTCCCATAGTGAAACACCGAACGAAGTTAGACAAAGAACCCAAAGACATTGACTTATAGATGGAATAGAAATTTACATTTCAGTAGCTGGAACCAAAGTTTTTTTTTTTTTTTTCTCAATAAAAAAATCAGCTCCTGCACACTGTTTTCAAAAGCTTTAAGCATTAAGTAATAGGAAAAAAAACAGAAATGGAAGAAATTTTTCCTGACAGATTAAGAATTTAATCAATCAATACAAATAAAAATCAATACTGAAATAATTGTTAGTTTTGGCCCTATAGTACTTTTTGCCTGAAGCACCCAAAGGGTTTGCAGGTGAACCTTTGCATAAATACAAATTGCTAAAGTCAGCCTGAAAGTGAAATACTATACACGTATTGTACAATAAGCTGAAGGTCATTCACTGACCTTGCAGTTTGTCTGTTTTTCCCTCCCACTTGTTCTAACACTTTACTGGGATTCCTCCTCTGTTTTCCAACAGTAGCTCAGAGTCCGACATGGACGAGGAAGACGAGCAGGAGGATCAGGATCTGGAGGAAGGCGAGCAGCAGCCTCTCAGCCCTTCAGACCTCGGCGGTGTTCCCTGGAGGGAGGCGGTGGAGATCCACGCCAAACTGAGAGGCGATGAGGACGAGGCTCTGGCCGACGCAGTCAGCAGAGACGGGGAGGTAGACGAAGACGATGAAGAGTATGAGGAGGAAGATGAGGACGAAGATGATGATGATGAGTCGAGCGATGGTAAATCAGTTTTTCCACTCTTGGGGAGTGATTTCAAGATGGTTCCCCTGTAAAGATTGTGTAGTTTGTTTTCTTTGGTGTATGTTTGGTGTCTGAACTTCAAAATTTGTTTCATGTGAAGTCCGCTCATCCGCTCTGATTTCCTCCTTTCCATCCCCTCCTCTCCATGACTCCCCTTCCCCTATGTCCACTGTGTTTGTGTGCGCGCATGAATGTGTGTATCTGTGTTGTTGTTGTTGTTGTTGTTGTCGTTGGGCCTCTGTCTCCCCCTGCTGGCAGAGGGGGACTACTGCCCCTGGGATAAAGAGCTCCAGTCAGGCCTTTGGCTAGAGAAGCACCTCACAGATGAAGACGATGTTGGTACATTTAAAGGTAGCCGCAAAACGGCCTGTGGATGCGTTTGCAGTGTCTATGAGCGTGAAATATAACCCTGGCTGGTTTGGGTTTCCTTTTTCAAGGATTTCTACAATAAGTGTGTGGCTTTTACTTTTTTGTTGTTTTTTGGTTTGTTGTTTGCAGTTGTGTTTTAACAGATATTTTGTGTTAACGTTGGGTTTTCTTTCAAAGAATTGCTGTGAGGCATTTTAACCTGTTTTACTACCTCAGTTTTTGTGTATGGCTTAAATACACTAATCTGGGAGATTCTTGTGTTCCCCCTGTAGGCGCTGCAGCTATGTTTTTGCCATTGAGTTGCAGAATTGTGGATATTATTTCTCCCATTAACCTTATATCTTTGAAGTTGTCATTTATGGTTTGATTTGTATAATTTTTTTTTGCAGTCTAGTGCATGCAGCCTCCCTCTACTTGGCCTCTCTGAGTTATTTTAGTGCCACTGTATTCTAACTGTCTCTGCCTTTTCTCTTTCATTTTTGTCTTGGTCCTCCTCTCTCTGTCATCTACTACTACATTTCTGGCACAACTGCCTTCATCTCTCTTTATCTGCCTCTGACTTCTGACTTCTTGGATCACACACACACTCACACTCTCACTCCACCGTATGCCGTCACCCTCCTTTAGCCAGGAACATACAGATCCAACAAGTCCTGCAGCCTGTGGACCCCCAGGCCATTCCAGGTTTGGTGAGAACACGCCCGGACTCTGAGGGAGACAAGGAGGGCCAGCTGGCTTCAGCCTCTGAGCTCACGCAGCCCTCCTCCACAGGTAACCCACCCAGAGGAGCTGAACACCTGGGAAGGTTTCGCTGGGCGAAGAAGTCCAAGGCTTTAGGCCTCGCAGGGTTACGGTTCAGGGTGTCTCATTTCACCAGTGTGGCTGCTGCTGTTCTGTTTCGTACGTCCGTGTCTGCGACAGGTGGAGCCACCTCCCCAACTAACTTACCTGTTGTTCATAATCATATCTGATTTTGTAAATTTTTGTCACTTTTGTTTTTTTCTTTGGAATGCCTTATTTTGTGTTCAATCTTTTAATTTGTCGTTCTGAGTCACTGCGGTGAACGTGATGTTTAACCACATCCCAGTGCACCCCATAACCACCTTGTCAGTTCCCTTTGATTTTGTTCCGCTTTGTTCTTTTGTGTTCTGCTATGTTCTTTCCCATGTGTCTAATTACTTTACTGTTATTTCCCTGCCATCTATCCCTCGTTGTTATCCTCTGGTTTGAACGTAGCCCCCGCCCACACATCCGCCCGACACGAGGCAGTGAGAGTCTGGTTGGAGTCCATGTCTGGAGGTAGCACAGACTTATAAGGGATCATGACATCCCGTCTTAGACTCTCTATCTGTCTGGCCTTTTCCTGGAGCATGCAGAGAACACGCTCCGATGCCAGTACACTCACAAAAGCTTGCATGCTGCAAGGCTGCCGCTCTCAAGAGTTCTGCACTCTGTGGGTCTCATTTCACTTCCCGACCTCTTATCCTATAGCCATCCAACTTCCAACAATATGTATTTTCTCTTTACTCGCATAGTATTACTGTAATGAAATGTACTCCAGAGACAGACGAGCCATCAAGGCTTGAAAACACTTAACACCACAGTGTTTCTCTCGCCGATGGGTAATGTGTGAAGTATTTCATGCCATTACTGTTCTCTATTTTTTTTTTGACTAACCCGTAAATGGCAAAGTTTCGATATTGAGGCTTTTGAGGTATTATATCAACTTTTGAATAGCTTGTCTGAATGTAATGAGAGTCCTACACACATATTTGGATTCATAGGCAACACTTGTATTCTAGGTTAAAAGCTTAGTGACAATCTCCTTGTGCTCAAACCCACGAGATGTTCATTCAGGATTTTGTCTACTGAGCTAGTTAATCTAATATTATTCTAAAACTGAATAGATTGGTTTCACCTTTTGTTAGAAACAAAGTCTCTCCCTTCACATTTTGTTTAAATGAGGGATTATTGCTCATCACTTAACCAATGTCATTAACCTTTTGCTTTTGCTTGGTTTAAATGTCATCCATTTGCACATTTAAGAATGGATCGCTGCATGCATCTATTACTAATGCTGCTCTAAGCCAAAACCATTTATTCATTGACTGATTTATTGGATTTCATTTGTACGCAAAACTAATGTATGATTTTCTCGCCAGAGAACTTTCTTTCAAGCTGTCTTCAGAAAAAAACACAAAGGCTTTTGATATTGAAGCCTTTTCATCTTTTTTTCAGTCTAACTCTGCTCCACTCTTCGAAACTGGTTTTGACAGATTTCTTTTTCTAAGCAATCTTTGAACTCTGGTGATCTTCTTTTAATATTTTTGCCTAAAGAGAGAATTTCCGAAAAGAGTTCAGTGACGGTTAGGAAGTGGGAAAAGGTTCCTGCTGTGTTATTGTCTGAAGAGAGTGTGCCACCCAGCTAAGTCTTTCCATTTCATTGTCATGGCAGAGCCCTGTGAGGATGAAGATTTGGAAGCAGAAGCAGACAGTCCAGATATTGAGCCCGGTACAGAGATGGATCAGGGTGAGTGATCACAATTCTCAATTCAATCGCGACATTTTTGGTTCACAAATAACTCGGCTCTATTATGATAAAATAATGTCAAATATGAACAATATAAAGCTGTGTAATTTCATCTTGTTATGTCTGAATTCTAGATGACATCCCTTCGGATGCAGAAGCTGAGGCTCGTTTGCACCAGTCGGAGCCGGCTGAAGTATGTCCTGAGGAGCACAGGAAACCAGAAAGTCGGAAAACGTCCTCCAGTATTGGTACATGTCCCTAGTAATTCATCTAAATTGATCACTCAGAAATAATTTGTACATGAATAAAAAGAAGGCATCATTCTTGTTTTTGCTCCATTCAGAGCCGTCTGGCGTCGGCCCCATGCAGAAAGAAGATGTTGTTCTTTTCCCACTCAAAGCATCTCCAGAGCCCCAACCACAGGTGAGATAAATCCACACCTCTCAAGTTGAAGGCATGTGACGTTAGTTTGGACTGAATCCTGATCTTCTCCGTTTCTTTCTCCAGATAACGCCGCTGAAGTCTCCTGGCACGCGCTTCTTCCCAGAACCATTCATACCCGAGGAAAGGAAGACTGAGGGGTCAACTCCTTCTCCTTCTCCAGCCGCCAGGAGCCCACTGTGCCCTTCACCTGCTCCAGTCCACGATCTGTCCTCTGTCCCTTCTCCTACTCTTGCTGCTGCTGCCTCCCCTGTCAACGTCCCTGCCTCATCTCCCCTAAATTCACTCTCCAAATCACCCATCAACTCTCCAGCCATCGAGTCGCCTGTCAGATCACCCGTCAGCTCCTCAGTCAAGTCATCTGCTGGCTCCCCAATCCGCTCTCAGCCCACCCCGCTACCAGAGACTTGCACACCTAAATCTCCTGTCTACCCTCACCGCTCTATTTGCCCTCTCACGGGCAACCCCCTTTCCCCAATCTGTGCTCAGTCGTTGCCCTGCCAGGAGCCCTCGTCGCCCCTCACCTCGGACTCTCCCGTCAGAAATCAGCCGGTCCCCGGCGTCACTTCGACGCCCATGACAAAAACGGACACGGGTACGCCCGAACCCTCCACGTCCGTAGATTCCTCGACGGAGGAAACTCCATCGAAAAAGACTGATATCATTGAGGAGTTTTGGTTGAAGAGTGCTGAGATCAGGAAGAGCCTCGGCCTGACTCCTTTGGACCGGAGCAGTAAAATCTTGGAGAAGAGTTTTGTTACTGCTCCATCGCAGGACTCCACCCCCGTCAAGCCTCAGTCTCCAGACGTGCCGGAGGAACAGAAACCCGCCTTTACTGGCCGAGCTGTCATTCGCAGACTCAACATCACTCTTGAAGGTCAGGTCATCACCCAGGTTGCTCTCGCGGAGCCCAAGAGTAACGGCTCTGATCGGAGGGACCTCAGCAGCAGCTCTGGTTTGGGGCTGAATGGGAGCACGGCCATGAGCCAGACCGCAAACAGCGACGGCTACAACACATCCGACTCCATCATGCTCACCCCGCCCTCCAGCCCGCCACCACCTGTGCCTGCTAATCAGTCTCCAGCCGTGTTCAGGCAGCAGAGACATCAGGTTTCCTGGAGCAACGGAACAGATCAGCCTCCACCCGAGCCTGCCAAAGAGCCAGCAAAAGCCAAGAGTCCCATTCCCGCACCGAGGACCCAACTGAGCCCCGTGTCTGCACCCAAACCTGCGCCCAGGAAGGTCTCCTCGCCTCAAGCGGATCCAGAACCAGCTCCAGTGGTCGTCATGAGGGAGAAGAAGAAGCCCCGGCCGCAGGAGGTGAGGAAGTCGTTCGTGGAGACGGTGGAGGAGATTCCGTTCGCTGACGACGTGGAGGAGTCCTGCGACGAGCGGACGCCAGAAAGGAGCATGAACAGGTACTATACTCCACCCACCAGCAAGCCCAGCAGGGAGAGGCCTCCCCTGCATCTGGCTCTAGCGATGGAAAACGGTAAACCCAATATCCCTGGCAACCAAGCCCTTAAGAACCAGAGGGCAACTCAATTCTCCCCGGAGGCCAAGGAGATCGCAGAAGAGAGAATGAAGGCCAGAGAAAAGTCTGTTAAGAGTCAGGTTTTGAAAGACGCAATGGCTAAGCAGCTAAATAAAATGAAAGAGTCCGACATAGACAAGGATGCCTCACCTAAAGTGGCCTGGAGCGTAACCCAAGATGTTGCTGCAAAAAGTAAAAAGTCCGCCGGAACCCCAAAGACATCAGCCGTGAAAGCTCTGGAGTCCAAGAAGGCCGAGACTTTACCCGAGCGGTTCTTCAGCAGCAACAAGAGTCTGGACAGCTCCGTGGCTTCGTCAGACGGCTCCTCCGCGGGTAAGAGCAAGAAACGGAGTTCCCTCTTCTCGCCGCGCAAAAATAAGAAGGAGAAAAAAGCTAAGAACGACAGCAGCAGGCTGTCCGGCACGGACGAGACGCCGCCCAAACACAAGTCCCTGTGGAAGGCGGTCTTCTCGGGGTACAAGAAGGACAAAAAGAAGAAGGAAGATAAGTCGTGTCCGAGCACGCCGTCCTCAAGCTCCACCACTCAGGACTCTGGGAAGAAGAAAGGTTCGCCTCTCGGGAGATCATCGGATAAGAAAGGTGATCCAGAGGACTTTTTGAATGTGATACTTCTTTGTAGTATTTCTAGAAAAAAGAAAAGAAAAGAAAAACTGGTAGCACTTTATAATAACTACACACTTTTTAGCATTAGTAAAGCATGAATAAACACTGAATTTATCATTTATAAAGCATTATTCCAACATGAATACTCATTAGTAACTCATTCATAAATTCCCCATTTGTAAATGAAGTATTCAGGACTTATAGATGATTAATAAGATCATTTGTAAAGTGTTAATAAATGATAAAAACAATGGTGCTATTCATGATCAATTCAGGTAGTTACTACTCGTTAAGTCAGTAGTTACTAACCGTTCGTCAAGTATTAGTTAAGCATGTTCTGTGACCTAATCTAAAGTGTAGACTATTTATGCCTTACAAAGTATTAACAAATGGCATGATTAATTCAGTAGTTACTACTGGTTAGTTAAGTATTAGTTGAGTATGTTCTGTAACTGAGACTTCTGCTAGCTGAAGTCTCAGTTATCTTCTCAACAGAAAAGGGAAATAGACACAACACAAAGTGATAAAGAACATTCATATGATGGTGCTGGGGGGCCATGAATATTCCATAGTTTGTTGGCACATAGCTACATATTGTTGATTATGCTAGCTATGGCTAGCCCGCTAGCTCGCTAGCTAGCAAGCTCGTCACTGGTCCAGAGATAGGCACCGGCACGCGCCACCTCAGTTTACGTGAGGACCCGGTCTAGCAGGAGGACCCGGTGTGTCCCACCACGGTGCCCGATCAGAAAGTCTCATTCCCATCACCTGGCCGGAGTTATTTCTGACCGGGCAGCGTGGTGGGACACACCGGGTCCTCGCGTAAACGCGTGTCCCACGTTGATGAAGTGTCACCACCTCTGTAAATCCGCGCCAGACAGTTGATGTTAGCTGATGCACAGTAGCACGAGTGGTGGCATGTTTCTCAGTTTGCTGGTACAAATGATTGATTATGAGTATCTCGGTATCACCTGGATCGGTCTACTTACAACTGAGGTGGCGCGTGCCGGTGCCTATCTCTGGACCAGTGAGAAGCTTGCCATAGCTAGCATAATCAATAATATGTAGCTACGTGCCAACAAACTATGGAATACTCGTGATACTGACAGGCATGGCCCCCCAGCACCATCATATTAATGTTCTTTATCACTTTGTGTCACATATAATTGAGACTTCTGCTAGCAGGTTAGTAACTACTGAATTCATCATGAATTGCAGCATTGTTTTTATCATTTACTAACACTTTACAAATGATCTTATTAATCATCTATAAGTCCTGAATACTTCATTTACAAATGGGGAATTCATCATTTATAAAGTATGAAACCCAAGCTTATTAATCAAGAATTAAACATTTATAACTGTTTATGAATGAGTTACTACTTAGTATTCATGTTGGAATAATGCTTTATAAATGATTAATTCAGTGTTTATTCATGCTTTACTAATGCTAAAAAGTGTATAGTTATTATGAAGTGCTACCGAAAAACTGCTTTTTTTTTGCTTGTTGCAGACTTGAAATCGCGCAGAAACTTGAGCTTCTCTGAGGACTCGGACCTGTCCTGTGATGACGTTCTGGAGAGGTCCTCCCAGAAGTCAAAGGCAGATGTGAGTAATAACAGACGCAGTAAAACATGTTGCGTCGTCACCGTGAGGTATTGAGACGCGCATCGCCTCGCCAAGCCAGCCTGAGCTCATTTTAGTCTGCAAAACATCTGCTGACAATCAGTGGAGACCAGCTGCTCAGAGCCAGTCAGCAGACTCCAGGCAGCGACCTGAACGAGGACCTGATTCACCACCACCTCTCGACGATTCTGAGCAATTTGTTTAACACTCTGGTTCTCGTTGTTGTAGATATCCAGACCTTAGTGAATAAAACGACAATGTGTGGCTTAGCGAGGATAGACGTCACATATTTTGCATCCTTTCCCAATTGACTTTCTTTGAAAAGCGTTTTTCTTTCAACGATTTCTTCCCCCTGCCAGCAGCTCTTGGACATCTTTGACCTTGTATCAGACATACAGAAGGAAGCGATTAAGGAGGAGAAACTGGAGAAGGAGAGAAGGAGGGAGTTAAAGGAGAGAAAGAGGGTGACAGAGAGTCATAATAAAAGAGAGCGGGAAAAAGAGGTTGATCGAGAAAAGGAGAAAGACAATGAGGAGGTATTGTGCACAAAGGGGTTAAATGATTTAGAATTTCATCTCAACATAATTGTGTAAGGAGGCAAATGTATATATTATGTTTTTCAATGTTAAGTACACAAAGCTTGCATCTGGCTTTAAAACCAACCTCAAATGAATATGCAATACTTTATACATCCTTTTATTTTTTTTTTAGTGTTAGAATAGAGAGTTTAAATTCTTGGCCCCAGGTAATCTCAGAAGAAAAGATGATATAAAACTATACTAAAATATAGCACCTCAACAGGACATGTTAACATCATCATGAGAACAAAATTACTAAATGAGGGAATTATTCAAAAAACGGGATTCATTAAATATGCAGATGGCATATTAGGACTATGTAGAAAATTCATCGCAGAATATCTACATTTCTATCATGAGTTCCATTATTTAAATCCATTTGCATTTATTATGTTCGACTGAAATTCTAAATGATTGTTTTCCGCTGCTGCTCTGTGTGTGTGTGTGTGTGTGTGTGCGTGTGCGTGTGCGTGTGCGGTGGTTTTAGATGGGTACAGTCGAGGGCCAGAGGGCATGAATTCATCAACCATTGTAAACACATTTAAGTTTTCTTCATTTTTACCATCCATATGAAGAATCGACATTTAGTTATTTTTCAATAATGTTGATCTGAATTTGGACCTTACACAGCTCCACTAACAACCTCATCAGCCCGATGGTCCCTATAGGGATACCCTAGGGCAGGGGTGTCAAACTCATTTTAGTTAAGGGGCCGCATGCTGCTCATTTTGTCCTCAAGTGGGCCGGACCAGTAAAATCACAGCGTAATAACGCATACATAATGACAATATTTCTCTATGTTTAAATCATTGGTGAAGGTTTTTGGATGATAAACCCTGTTTTAAGGTCTTTCTTCAATAAACTAGAAACATAGAGACCAACAATTCAGACATCAGCCCACTGTTTACCTGCCTGGGCTCTCCTCTGCAGATTCCCTCGCAGTTAGGCAATATGCTTAGTAAAGTCAGTGCTGTGATCAATTGCGTCTGTGGCTCAATGGCACGTCTTACAATCAGAGGATCAGAAATCAATTTTTTATTTATTTTAACAATTATCCCGCGGGCCGGACTGGACCCCCCGGAGGGCCGGATCCGGCCCGCGGGCCGTATGTTTGACACCCCTGCCCTAGGGCTTCTACAGGTGTTCTATAGCTCATATGACCTTGATATGAATACCAGCCCCTATTGTCCTTGATCTCTAAAGAATCCTTTTAGAAAGCCTTTTAAAAATAAAAATAAAATTAAAAAGTCAAAAAATGTGTCCTCGGTCGCTCCCAGAGTTTTTTTAAGTGACTTCCCATCATGCCCCAGAGTAATACTGCACCTCTTTAGAAAGATTAAGACCTAAAGCATCCAAATCTGCAATAATAATCACAATAAACACAATTAATGACATTTTTTCAAGCCTTTCCAGTCCAAAAATCATGTTTTTCGGTTCAGAAATAAAGAAATGAGCAATGTTTACCTAAATCTTGGTCGCACCATGACCGTTGTGTACTTAAAATGACCGGCTCCTTCCGCGTGTGTCATCTGACGCGCTTTCAGATGCGTTTGCGGGACAATGAGACCGCAGCACCTCGAAACACGGATACAAATTAGAGAAAAAACAGCCGTTGCTTTCTCGCAGCTCGCGACGTCAACACTTTACAAACAGTAAAGTCCTACAACTGGAAGATTCGTACAGTCTCTACGGTTACATACGTGGTACTTTGAGCGAAATCCGCCGTTGTTAGGGGTACTAAATTAGTTAAATAGTGAAACGTTATAATCTCTGTCATGTTGAGGAGTTCACCTAATTACGTAATTATAAAAATATAACTATCTTTTAAAAAAAATGTAGTCCATCGTTTCTCTTCTCACAAGGGTTTACAGTACTTTAGCCGTTTACATTTATTAAATCGGACCTGTGGTTGATGATCTAGAAGCGTTTGAGTATTTTAAAACTGACTTCCTCATTATCCAAAAATCTGGAAAAAAAAACTCGGGCGGATGGGGTTAAAGATGTTTCATGCCTGCCAGGCCGTGCGTAATTCAATCAGCGCCCACAGGATTCAAGTAGACGAGTCTCTAGTGACTGTTGTGGTGTTCATAGTTCATAGATCAGTGAGTGTATTAGATATACTGTTGAGATATTATTGTAGTCTTAAAACAACAGACCTGTCTATCTGCTTTATGGTAAACATCCTTGTGTTAGAATCTGAAAGATCTGTTTTCTTACAATATGTTTTGTAAGTGATGTTTTGTTCGACTCATTTCTGATTAACATAGATGTATAAAATGTCGCTGCACCATGCCATTTTTTTTTTTTTTTTTTTTTGTTGGTGTGGGATATTAACATCGCCTGTTTTGATTGTACCAGCTAAATTATTCAATTTTTTTGTTTGTTTGTTTTTAATTTGACCAATTTAACATAATCATTAACCCATTTTAATCATCATCGTTTCCTCCCTTTTTGTTTTGTCTTCCCCAAGTCTGTTTATGTCCCTCACGCACTGGCGTTCAAGAGATCATACGCCACAAAGGTAGTATTACAAATGTTCCCATTGATAACCCCTCCCCCAGCGCATGTGTCGGTTTCCTGTCGTAACGCCTCGTGCATCTGGCCTAAAACTAACCATCCTCTCTGTATGCATGTGGCAGTCGGACCGCAGCGCCCACTCACTCGCTGCTGGACATCCACTCTGTTAAAACACCACTTCTCCAAAAGCGCTCACTTGTTTTTCTTGGTCGCAGTGATACCTCTTCATCTCTTGATATCAGGGGCTGTTCCTCTCCGACTGGTGTGATATTAACCTGCCTATCTGTCACTGCGCTGCTGTTTTTACTCCAGTCTGGATGCAGGACAAACTTTTGACGGTTTCCTCCGGTGCTGTCCTCTCTTTTCTCTCGATTCATGCCAGCTTTTTATGTCTTCACAAGTCAGTTAATGGCTTATTCACGTACTGTATCGCCTATTATTCCAGAAGATTTCATAGTGTGAGAGCTGAAGCTGATGTAAATGTGTCACATTGGGTTCTCGATTGTTATGTTTCCATACATTTTAAAATATGCAATTAGTAGGACTAGAAAAGCCTTTAGATAATGTGTAGATAGACACTGTGGAGTGAAGTTTTAAAAATCCCAAGCTAGATGTTATTGTGCTAGTCTACAGGATGTAATCAGAGTTTCCCCCCTCCACTCTTGTTCAGTGTTTCCTGAAGGGCCAGGGCCCCATGGAGTCAACTCCACATATCAGTAGCTTGTGAGTGAGACTTCTCTGACCCCATGTTTTTGTTTTGTTATTGCACCAGAAAACCTACACTGAGGAAGAGCTGAATGCCAAGCTGACACGAAAGGTCCAGAAAGCTGCCCGACGGCAAGCCAAGCAGGAGGAACTCAAGAGGCTGCACCGAGCCCAGGTAACCGCCCCTTTGGGGACTTTTCCTCCGTCACCGCTGTGAGGTGGCCCTCCGTCAGAAATGTCTCGGCAAGTTCTCCTCTAGATGAATAATACGTTTGATGATCCTCTAACTCAGTGGTTCTCAACCTTTTATCAGTGATGTACCCCTGTGAAATATATTTTCAGCCAAGTGGCCCCTACCCAGCGCAAAGCATTTTAGGTTGAAAAAAAGATGTAATACACAGCACTGTGCCATCAGTATCTGATTTAATATAGAATATATAAAATTCAGTTAATGAATTTACACTTATGTTTGATTAAATATGTATTAAATAACTATTTTTAAAGGATTTTTGAATGGATGCTAATTTTAAATATATGTTTTTACAAATCTCACGTACCCCCATTTGAGAACCACTGCTCTAAGTTATCATTGAGCCGCCCATCATCACGTCAACATTTCAGTTTTTCTAATAATTTGGTCCTCAATGAAAGACTTGACATCCCCATCAGTTTTAACTGTACTTTTTTATTTAGTGCCGGCAAACATGCTTAAAGATGATGTGAAGATGGCCAACAGTATACCTGAATGTTAACGTTGTCATTGTGAGGCGTTAGCATGCTGACGTGAGCTCAGCTTCTACCGTCACTGTGATTCAGCGCTCACAGAGCTGCAGGTCTTCTGATGCCATGTTGAAAGTAGGCTTGACGCACTCTCCTGTGTCGGTTTACCCGCCGTGGCGTTTGTGTGCCCGCTAGCTCCCTTTAAACAGTTTCACCAAACCATTATTCATGTCATTCGTGTCAAACGATTTAAAAATGGGTTAAGTTTATGGATGTAATTTCAGTGGCATGCTGGAAATAGGCTGCAAAGGGTTTGTTTTCACTGTTACGCAGTGTTGTCCTGTGGTTTTAATTATGTATCACATATGGTCACACTTATGTGACTCAACCAGGGTTGGAAATTAACTTTTTTTTTTTGTCCAACTGCCTCTGTGGCTGGTGGGTTTCCAAATCCACCAGCCACTCAATAGATCACCATTGTTTCTTTGGCTGGTGGGTGATGCACATCCAACAGCCCCTTGCATATTGTACCAGCGTCTGGTTGGTAGCGGGTGCTCAATCCAACGCTGTTTTGGATTGCGGCCAAATTCATACTTTGGTTCGGAGGTTCACTGCGATTGATGTTAAAACTCTGCAGTCGGGCTTCCAGTCCACCGACGCAGCACTAAGCTACAGCTGAAGTCTCTGCTCCTGGAGCTGTGGGTAGCTGGCCTACATCCTGCTTCCTTTTAGTGGCTAATGGCAGAACCCCAACCACGCGACTTGTTTAGCTCCTCTTGCTGCGTGGCACTGATAAAGTTCAGCACTGACAGAGTAAGTTAGAGTCTGAGGGGGAAATAACCTTTTGGATTATGTTTCTGCTCATTTTGTACATCTCTCATTCTGCCCCCATGCATCACTGTACCCACATCGAACCATTTAATCATTTATCGAGTCAATTATGTTCACCTCAAATATCATTCAATTGGACCAAATCCCATGGACACAAAATGTGATTCTCCTTGTCACCGAAAGGGGTGTGGAGCTATTTTTACCAATAGGGTATTTAAAGACATGCAAACCATATTTGAACTAGTTTGAACTATTTTGACATGGGTCACTCAACGACATTGTCTGTTGCCCACAGAGTTGTTTAGGGCAGATAAAAGCCCAAAGCATTGACTTAATGCAATAATTCAACATTCTAGTTACTGAAGTATAATGGAAAAAAAAAATATGAAAGATCCTTCATACAATGGCTGAGCTTCTACAAATATGAAATGTAAATATGTCCTTAAGATTGATACTGGTTCACCTTTGTCTCACATCATTAATGGTTTAGAAGTAGGTTTAAGTAGAAGTAGTGGTTGACCTGCCTCTGTGGCGTCAGAGCCCTGAACACGAGATCAGCCTCTAAGACGTCCTAAGAGGCTGCATCCCATTTACTGCCAAGAGAGAGAGCCTGGGGTGGGCCAAAGAGGGGAGAACTATGAAATATCAATCATTTTCTGGTCAAATCTGTGAAATATGTGCCCATCACAACAGGCTGATGTGCTTGTAGACTTTAATTAGCCGTGCTCCTTGGTTCATTTATTTTTAATGAGGGTAAAGCGTTGCATTAGTAAACTGGTAAAGGTAGCCTCTGCAGCAGCCTCCCTGAGAAACCGGTGGCACACGTAGTTAGTGGCAGACGTGATAACGCTGATTGTTTGTAATGTGCCGTGTTCATGCATTTCATTCATGACGCGGCTCTCTTGTCCGTTCAGATCATCCAGAGACAGCTGGAGCAGGTGGAGGAGAAGCAGAGGCAGCTGGAGGAGAGGGGCGTAGCTGTGGAGAAGGCCTTGAGAGGAGAAGCAGGTAACAAAGCATTACGGCCTACACCTGCTCTGCATGGGAGCTGTCTCAAGATAACTTCTGTTATGATTTGATGCCCATTAAAAATAATCTTTATTGAAAATGTCCTTTTTAAACCTTCATTCATTATTTTAAGTCAATCCCATGCGGCGTGCTGTACCAGCACTGCTACTGCAGGTGGACAAATCACCCACGTTCAGTGACCCAAAGGGTGTAGTGAGTTTCATAACGCATAGAACAATTTTCATATTAACATTTTACAAGTGATTTACTGTATGTGTTGCAATTAAATCTTGTTTTTATGTCAGCGCTGGCTCCGTGAGACCATGTTTAACTTTGCACGATACAAGTTCAGCCTTTTCTAGAGCTCCAAAGGGAATAATAATAATAATATCAATGATTAGGATGATGTAACCAAGAAACTGCATTAACTCAGAAAAGCTGTCCCTCTGCGATCATTTGAAATCACAAGTCTGCATTTACAATTTCTGCCTCCGCACTGAAGCAGATATTGCAGCGCGTAGATTTGTGCGGAGCAAAAAGACATTTGCTTCTCCAAAGTAATAAGCCTAAATTGGTCCGGACAAGAGACTATCGCAAACAATATATATCTGAGGTGAAGAATGCATTAGGTGTCAGAGGGCCGCACAGTTCATTATTTGGTACAGTTTTCTAAGAGTGTGAATCATGAATAGTGCTCGGTAGTAATAACATAATTTACTTCATGTCAGTTTTGTATGCGAGAAAAGCACTAAGGTTTTCCTTTGTAGCGCCGACAGTGTATTCCATCTTAATTTACTTCATGATGACGTTACAAAAGCTTCTACCATGCAAATGCAGCACGCAACGTGAGCATTTCTTTAAATTCTGCAAATCTTTTCCCTCCAACCAAATGACTCTTTACTTTTCCATCAGCTGTGTCTCAAGCCAATTGTTTGAGTCTGTTTTAACTTGTGTACTACTCTACTCTCTTAAAGGATTGTATAAAGGTACTTATACGTTACCCAAACAGCACAAAAGAAGATCAGGTATTAGATTTACTGTAGTTTCCTTTTTATTTATTTGTTCCTCATGACATGTGACACTGTTATGTAGGCTCCATCTGTGGTGACACACTGCAACATGTCTCCATCTCTGAACATGTTGGTCTTTGTCCGTTCATAACTTGTTCGCCATCGTCAGTCCGAGCTGCATGCGACCAGCAGAATGTGTGTCCCGGCATAGATTTGTGTTTGCTCATCCTGGATGTGTTTTGTCTCCTTCACCGCCTCTCAATGAGGAGAGTTTCTGTACTCTGGTCAAGACTCAGATCACGTTACATTTGATAAACACAATCAGAGTGAGAGAAATCAAACATTAATTGGTTTTCAGGCTGACAACTTCTTTAGTACAATATGTTCTGCAAACCTTTGCTGTGGCTGATTGACTTGATACAGATGTGTTTTTTTAATTTGTATTATTTGGTGAGTAACAGCAATCCAGAGTTGTTTGTGACTTTGTCTGTTGCATCTCACTTAACAATCAGCTGCTCTTTCAGTCTGAAACGATTAAGTATTAAATCATTGAATTATTGCTATCGAACATTTGTGCACACGGATTGGATCGCACATAACTGGAGAAATTAAAGCTTCTCTCGCTGTTTGCACTAAATGCAACTTTGTCAAATTAAATGCACACAATACAAAAATAATAATTTCCTCAACTCATTACAAGAGGCTTTGTGTGATATTAAGCAGACTGAGACAGTAACCAGCAACATGGCAGAAAATCTATGTTGCAGCCTCTTATTATATGAAAAGAAAAGAAAAGAAAAAGCCATATATTATATATTAGTGTGTGTGTGTGTGCGCGCGTGTGAGAACTATTTGCAAGAACATGCATGACTTGCTGTTGACGGAGAATTCTGTGTGTGTGATTGTGTGCCCAGTTCGGGGCGGTGTGAAATAACTCCTATCTCTAATATATCCCTGTCATTGTAGACTATTGGGGAGATTCTAATTACAGTGAAATCCTGGACTTGCATCTGGGCGGTATGTATTTCAAATCTGTCGCTTTAAACTAACCTAATGGCTAACCGATCTGTCCTCCTACCCCCCCTTTTTTGTTTTGTTGTACTACTTGAGCTTCGTACCCCTCATATCTATCCTGATTGGCTGGCTGGCTTTTAGCCTCATTGCAATACTCTCTGCTCCTATAACCTCCCCTCCTTCCTCCACCCGCACTGAGTTTACATCAAACAAAGATCAGACACTTGGCCTCATGCTGTCCTCTTAAGATTGTCTTTGATCTCTATACACTCATAAATGATGAATACGTAACTTGTATTTGTGACTCCTCAGCACGCAGACATTATAATGCAAACTGCAGTAGAGACAAAGACATATTGCAGAGTCAGAAATCTAAGCAGCAATACAGACACTGTTGCATTCAAAGTCCAGCAGAGAAAAACCAAATAAGAACAGAAAAATATCAATAGTGCACAGGAGTAAGTGCCTGTGAAATGTCATACATGCAGGCCACGCTTTTTAAAGATGACCTCCTTTGCATATTCAATAATACATAGTGTAACCAGATTCATGCTTGATGTTTGCAATAGTGTGTAAAAGTGCTGGATCTTGATTTAAAGCTCAAAGAGGCTGATATTCTATATTATAATTTTTCTAGCCAGTATATTATGTGCAAATTCAAGCCGATACAAGTTTATGCTTCTATGTCATAGAGCTCAGTTGTTGTTCTCATTTATTTTGAGTCAATCACGCGCTCTATTGTACCGCCATATGCTAGTGCATCAAATGTGTATTATTCCACAGCTGAGAATATTCCCCAACAGTTGCTCTGTTTACTCCTGTTAAAGTAATGTTAGCTCAAAGAACTGATGAGACAAAAGACAGTCCACACACACACACACACACACACACACACACACACACACACACACACACACACACACACACACACACACACACACACACACCATGAAATTAGTATTCTATAACCTGTCCCATACTAATCTGCTGGCATGGCTCTTAGCTTCCCCTCAGAGCTCAGTGCTGCTGAACTTGTAGTCTCAGCAAATGCCTCCCTTACTTTCTCTTATTTTCCCTTTCATACCTGCTCAGTTGCATAACTCCCTGTGTGTGTGTGTGTGTGTTTGTGTGTGTGTGTGTGTGTGTGTGTGTGTGTGCGCTAATAGGCAATGTTCCAACCCTTGACCCTTAGCTGCTATGGGTCAATAACACCGTGTCTTGGAGTGATGTCTCGTGGTATCTGTTGTTTTCTTGACTAGACCGTGGCCTTGTTTGAATATGAGTACAATGCATTTTTTTCCTCCACGTGTGTCCAGCAAAGTCAGCAGGCTTTGTTTGTTCAGTAGTTATTCTGTTTCAGTGGAGTGTCCCAGTAGGAGTGGAAAAAAAGGGAAAGTGCATTTCCACATATTTCAGCAAGGCCTGTGCTTCTCTGTTGGGTTTGTCCTGCTGGTTGTTGTCACTAAACTAGACAGGAGATGGCGTGGAGATGAACAATTGTACACAAAAAGGAGTTTTCCAACCTAACTGGTCGACCAGGGTTCTAACAGGGGCTCGACGTTTCTGAGCTCAAATCCAATTTTTTGGGGGTTGATAGAGGTGATTAATTCAATGACGAATGTGTGACGACTAACAATTTATTTTGTGTCTCACTTTGAGTCTTGAACTGAAAACGGTGTGTTTGTGGTGTTCTGAATGCGTTACGGGGGAGGATGCGTCTTTTGGGCTCTTTTCACTACTTAGTACATCCTCGATTTCTTTCCTTGCCTCCTCTCCTCTCGCATCTCAAGTGGGAGGGACTAAGATATGCGCGAAGGAGGCAAGGAAAAGACATGAGGTGAGGAGTCGAGGCAACAAGCGTTGGAACAAAATGAAACATCCGTTCTTCCAAGTCGTCATTTTAAAGCAACGTCTTTTACGCCGCGTGGCACAGCTGCTCATTGCTTTGAAACGCCTCTTTTAGACGTCACACCTGTGCGTCCTCGCTCTCCTTTACTGAAGATGCATTTTAGGATTTGAGACATCCTTAAAAATGATGCGCTGAGATTGCTTTCCGGGTCACAGGCAAGAGGATGGAGGACAGAGGAAGCAAGGAGGCACGAATAGAGAAATGAGGAGAGCAGTTCCACTTGTTTCATCACAGGTTGTTGACTTTTTGACTGAATAATTAATTTTGCTGTAAGGTTCATGGTTGTATTTTAGCACCAAAATTAAAGCCAGGATCAACATGTTTTTACTCAGAATCTGATATATCCTTTTATTCCTTTTACTTTAATGATTATACAACTACGGATTTATTGAGTCAAGTTCCAACGAATCATTTCGTTTATGGCTTTTGGTGGAGCCATAAAGAATTATTAGGACTCCAATCTGTTCAAAATAGATTTTCTAAACTGCAGTTTTCCCAAAATATCATTACTTTTTCTCTGACAGTCCCTTTCAGTAATTATCTGGCATCTCACTCTCCTTCCTCCTTTACCCACCAGCCTGAGAACATTGTGTTTGCCTCCTATTTGTGTCATGTGTGACTATCAAAGCTCTGCTTCTTCCAGTTCTCTTCATGTTTTCCCTGAATCTTCTTCATTTTACACTTGTTTTATAGTCTTTATTTGGGGCGTTTAATAAGGGGACAAGGTGTTCAATGGGTCCATATAAGGAAAAAGTCCAGATTTTCACTTCACACTTTAGAAGTTGCCACACTCGCAACTAATTGGTCCGAACATGTTTGAGTATTGTTTCCAAGAAGCGGCTGAAACATCCTTAAAGAAAAAGCAATTCTGTGTCTGTGAAGGAGATGTATATCTCCTGGTGATCCGCAATGGCTTCAATAAATGGGATTGAATCCTCTTGTGTATAAACACTGGCCACATGCCGAGGCTATTCCCGTTTCATAATCGACACAGGGTGCTGTTGCAGATTACCTGAAGAACTATGAAAGCTTAAACAGGGGATTCTTTCTTTCCATTTCCGTGCACCAAGTGTTCTGTCTTCTCTTATTTCCTATTATTACCCCTTTTTTCATCCTCGCACCACACAGCTGATCTCTCCCACCTCCTCTTTGTAGGTGATTTGTCTTCTCTCCAGCACAGTGCTCCTACCCTCTTTTGATTTTCTCCTCAATTTTCTTTCTCCCTCATCACACCCCTTCTGCCTCCTCCTCCACCTACGTGCTGTTCTCTCTCTCTCTCTCTCTCTCTCTCTCTCTCTCTCTCTCTCTCTCTCTCACCCCTTCTGCCTCCCCCCCCCCCCCCCCCCCCCCCGTTGTGGAAGTTGAGCCCTTTGTGGGGGTGCCACGCCGACGACCTCTCTCCTTCTGCCCCTGCTGTTTCCCTGAAGGTAACGTAACCCCGCCACCTCCGCTGACGGTTGTGGTTGGTTACCATGGCGACCGAAAGGATCTCCAGAACTGGGCTACCCTGTTGAGCCCGTCCCCCCCGTCATCCTCCCCCGTCCCGACCTGACCCTGTTTGTTTGTGTGTGATCAGGCTCAGTAGATTTCCCCAGAACGTTTCCAAAACTCAGTGAAGTATCGAGGCATTCATGATGAGGAAATTGATTTCAAACGTTGAAAAAAAATGTCATCACAATTTTGCTCACTGCATCAGAATGCTTGCTGTTAATGTTTCTGGCCAGTTGGTTATTTTACACTTGTCACATTCCCCTAACCAGATATGGAGCAGGATGGAAACAATATCATTACAGTACCAGCATCTCGAGTCCTGCAGGGTCGATGATCAAGGCCTGAGCAGGTCATGTTTAGGGTCAGGTAACCTGGTAATCCAAAATCCCCAAAAATGGTCAAAGACGAAGATGCACACATAATTGAGGAATTATAAAGTTGGAAAAAAAAGTCATTATTGTAACCGAGACGTCTCTAAAGTACAAATTAATAATCAGGCTAGTTTTATGAGGGGGGCTCTCAGCTGTAATCAGGTTTTTGATCAGCTTTAGCAACAGTTGCTGTTCAGGAGCAGGGTGTAGAGGGGTCATTTGTAGCCTAGCAACTCATGACAAACCCTCCAGTTTCATACTGATGTACGTTGTCGTTGTAAAACATTTAACCGTACACGCATAGTGTCTCAGAATAATAAGAAAGATCATTTTCTTAGAGGCATTCACACAAAGGGGAAATTACTCTGCTGCAGTGTGTCTAATCAACAGCATGTGGTCTGTTTTTCTGTTTCGCTCAAACTAATCGTAAAGCTGCATCGTCCTTTGTAGTACCGTCTTTGCCGTTGTATAAAAGCTCTATAGTGTCATGTTCTCATAGAATGATAAAATGATCAAAGCCCTGGCGGTGAACACGTTAAGACACGGCTAGCTCACGGGCAAGTTTGTGGTGCAAGGAGTGAGAAATCTGCCTGGTGTGATGATGTGTTATTAATATTAACGTCTGACACAAATCAAGTCCTAAAAAAATAATGGATCATCTGGTTTGTTCCAGCATCTAATACCCAGCGGTGCCAATTTTGCCCGAGCTTGTAATCGTGTTTGTGTGCGATCTGGTGTTTTGTTCCTATTTATTGTCGTCTCTGCCTCGTACCGGACGGCTCCCCCTTTGTGTTCGGAGACTTGGGCTGAGGGGTGGTGATGGTGGAACAAGTTGAGGTAGTTCAAGAGACAAAGAATAACATCCATTTGTAGAATAGGCTTGGAAACCCACATGCTGTATTGGTCCGTGTTCGTTTGTTTTATGGTTCATTCGGAAAAACGGAAATACGGAAACACCATGGTTTCTTTGTTTTCTGTTTGAAACCAAAAACGGAAAAGCACTTCAGTTTTTCCGTAAAAAAAAAAAAAAGAGAAAACCAAACTCGAAATACGAGGCAATTTAGTTTTTTGCACATCCTTTTTTCCATGTCAAAATAAAAGCCAGTGATTAGATATTCTTATTTACAGTCTTCTATGATGCAAACACATAGCAGGGTAACGTTAGAAGAACATTAATTAATCAATATAAATAAATAAACCTGGATATGTTAGCAACAGTTGTGACTACAGGCAGTTTAATATGCATGTATATATGTACACAGCAAGAATCAACTTTTCAATTAATCGTTGCATTGTTTAATGCAACACAGTTCGTAATATAGTTTAATCAAAGTCATTTGTGTGTGTAGAGTTGTTGCTGTTAGCATCATATTTATTTTTTCCATCTTATTGTACCGTTTCTTGAGTGAACACAGAGCAGAGCCTGTATGAGGAGACCAGAGTAAAGGGTTTCCCCTTTCTACCAGTAGATGGCAGTATTTCATGTATTTACTTGTGTCATTTTAGAACCAAACATTCCTCCATGGAAGAGTGAGCATTGTGTCATGACACAATAAATAATGACAATTAAAAAAATAATGAGACAGTTGGTTTATTCTTATTAAACACGCATATAATTTACTTACATCGTTGATTGATTTGTCACACTTAAATCCTGCATTGAATGGTACAGAAGAGGTCAAAGGGCCAAGATGAGAAGATATAATGTATATATAATATAGATGTTGGTCAAATGCTGTGGTCCAAATGCCTTTGAGATACAAAAAGTTTGACTAAATCTTACAAGAGCACAAACCAGATGAATTGGTTCTATTTACTTCTTTGCTACCATGTTACTGTCTCGTGACCTCTGGAGCTGTAGGGCCATGTAGACCATCAGGCTGGACTTGTGTTGGGAACCAATGCATCAGATTACCAGCTCTTTAGCATGTTGGACAAACCAGCATGGCACTGTCTCATAAACATGAAGTTCCCATCCAATAACACTGGTATGCAGAAGCCTGCTTTGGGAGGGGTGCTGTTTAAAACTGTGACCGTAATCTGAGAGGAAAAAACATATCCCTGAAATGTAGTAGAGATTGCAATTTAGTGACATTTGAATGTCATTTTTGTGGGAGATAGGAATGTTTCTACGGGTTATCTTTAGTGACGGAGAGACATCATCTTGAATACAATATTAAGTTCCTCTTTTGTTGTAATTTAGATTCATTTGACCTATCATCACAAAAGGTCACAATAAAGAGTACAATATTTTGGCCTTATTGGGGGTTAAAATGATCAGATCCCTTCCAGGTAGCAGGTGCTTGTAATTCTATACAGGCAGTAGGACACGTCTCCTTTGATTAAAATTAACAAAGTCAAATGGACTTCTGTTGGGGCTTTATGAGTCTTTATAGAGCTAAGGAAGGTCATGAGCTACTGTTCTGAGCTAAAGAAGGTCATGACCTGCTGATGTAAATGTGTTAGTGACCGACATGTAACCTGGGGAACCAATCAGCTTTAAGTGTGTACACATACACTGAATATGACTTATCTGAATGTACATGCAGAGATATAGACATACGGCTAGAAACAGGCAACAACGCCTAACAATCATTTGACGACTAAACTATGTGAGACATCTTAGAAATGTGAGAGTAGCTGTGCTCTCCATGTTTCAGTCTGATACAATAACTCATATGATAATCAACTCCTCAAACAGTGTTCACATACAACACAGAGCAAAAGCCTTCTTTAGACCAAAGTGCTTCATTATGATGATGTGATTTAGTCAGAGGGGCTAAGACGATGACGGTAGAGTCAGAACAGAACAGGTTAGATGTTGATGATGATGACCGTAACAGTGATGATGTAGGAATGAAGGTAAAATGTGAAGCACAGGTGGTGCTCTGACTGGAAGGTAACTGAAGAGAGGTCCACTGAAGGCTATTGATAAGAATAAACCAACCTTGTGATTACGCTCACTCTTCCATGTGACACAAATATAGCAACAACTCTACACACACAAATGACTTAGATATATACTCAATATATAACTATATTACGAACTGTGTTGCATTGAACAATGCAACGATTAATTGAAAAGTTGATTCTTGCTGTGCACATATACACATGCATATTAAACTGCCTGTAGTCACTACTGTTGCTAACATATCCAGGTTTATTTATTTATATTGATTAAATAATGTTCTTCTAATGTTACCCTGCTATGTGTTTGCATCATAGAAGACCGTAAATAAGAATTAGAAGACTGTAAATAAGAATATCTATCACTGGCTTTTATTTCGACATGGAAAAAAGGATGTGCAAAAAACAAAATCGGCTCGTATTTCGAGTTTGGTTCTCTTTTTTTTCGTTCTTGGATTCAGACGGAAAAAACGGTTTTTCAAACTGAAAATGACGAAACCATGATATTTCCTTTTTTTCGAATGAATCATAAAACAAACGAACAAAACGTGCACGGACCTGTATTCCTCTCCAGCGGGAGCAGCGCCTCTCTCTTGCTTCACCGCTCTCTTGCTTCACCTGTCTCTCGCTTCACCTCTCTCTTGCTTCACCTGTCTCTCCGCCCCCGAGACTACAGCCATGCGATTTACGCGTGTGCGTCGTTTTTCCTCTTCTTTTCTTAAGAGCCTCCTCTTCCCCAGCTAAGTATGTCACGCCGCATCGAGGATTGCCTTCCGGTGTTTCATTGAAACCGCTTGGCCCCGCCTGCCAAAGTCAGATAAACAAAAAAAAGGATGCATCTCCCCGGCAGTGGGCCTTTCTGAGCACGCCACACAGACCGGGCCTCTCTGCGTACAGCTGTACGGTCTGCAGCTGCTCTGCTCTCTGACTGATTGTGCCAATTCTGCAAACTGAGCAGTGCACGATGTCATTAGCGCCGAACACGCATCACCCTGAGGCAGACTTGATGGAGGAGTGTGAACGTCACTGTTTGGTCTCAATAAGTCAGCCCATGAACACTTGATGGTATAATTGTAATATGTTAAGACAGCAGAATAATTCATGCTGTTTTTTTTTTTTTCCCCACCCTCAAACAATCAGCATGAATGGGATGTAAAAGGATTTACATTTTGGCTGGTGGGTCAATATGTGGGCAGGAGAGGAGGATGAATTGCTATTGGGTCCTTGGGTTTACTTCTCTGTAATGTCTTAGCTTTGGTTGGTGTGTGTGTGTGTTCTCTTACTACACACCCACTCTGGGAAAAAAAAAAAAACTTATGAGGAGGTAGTTGCTACGTCTGACAAAGTCCAAACTCTCAATCAGGTATTGTCTCTTTGTGCGTGTGTGTGTGAGTTGCGTGTCTGTATTTATGTCTGTGTATTTACCAGAGTAGAAACCTGTCGCTCCACGCCATCTTCTGTGCGCCGTCCCTACGTGTGGTGCGACTGACCGCGTCGCTGTCGAGTCCATCCTCCCACCTCACCATCCCTCAGCGAGGACATCCTGGCTTGGCTGTCATTGCATTGGCTGTGTCGGTCCTTGTTTGTGTGACATTAGTGTCGTCTCCAAGCCATCTGGCGTTCTTACTCCCACTCTGCTTCCCCTCCCCTCCCTCCAGGCATGGGCAAGAAGGACGATCCCAAGCTAATGCAAGAGTGGTTCAAGCTGGTGCAGGAGAAAAACGCCCTGGTCCGCTATGAGTCAGAACTCATGATATTGTGAGTACATTTCTCGACTGTTGTCAAAGGGGCTGTTCGTTGCCAGGTAGCAACGCTTAGCTGTGTGTTCTCGGTTGCTATGCCGGCTAGTTTTAGATGCCTTGTGTGTTTTATGAGAATATAAAAACTATATTTGTTCCAGCCATCAAAAATGTTGTTTGCGCTTTTTGCCAACTAAAGTGTTTTGCCTGTGCGATCAGGTCCAGATGCCAAGCGTTCTAATAATATTTAATTTATTATAAAATGATCATTTTGATTGTTCGATAGGCTCACTAAGCTATAAACGCACTATTCATGTTAAGGGATCGCCAAAGTCATGAGGATTGATTCCTGCAAAGCAATGAACTAACCAATGAACAATAGTGGCATCCTTAAAAATTTGATGAATTGTATGATGTTTATAATATTCCATCATTTAAGTTCAAGGCAATTATAACCTAAAACTAGACAGAAGGAAATACTGACTGCCTAAATTTAGTAATTGTTACATCATGAATTTTCAAAAGGTTGTAGCTCTGTTGAAGTCGTAATCATTTTAAGAAAACCAACTCCATTACTCTGACAAGTGATTAAATCAGCCAGCGGTATCTCGTGAGCGGTTACTAAAAGCTTTTAGATGATCTAGTCATCTTTTTTTAAACAACGGGAAAAAAGACCCTGCCAAGATAAATGAAGATGCATCCAGAAAGCATGAATGTTGAAAGCGATGATTCATCGGCGAAAGCTTTCGCTCGTTCATCTTTTTTCCCCTCCTTTCCGTCCCCAAGTGCCAGAGAGTTGGAGCTGGAGGACCGACAGAGCCGACTGCAGCAGGAACTCAGGGAGCGGATGGCCGTGGAAGGTGAATGCAGGCGCTAGTTAGCTCGCGGACCCAGCCGCTTCAGCTCTGACACATTTCAACCTGTACGATCGGCTCCCTCTCTTTTAACCCCTCGTTTCCCCCCTCAGACAACCTGAAGACGGAGAAGGAGCTCGGTCAAGAGAAGCAGATCCTGAATGAGATGTTGGAGGTGGTGGAGCAGCGTGATGCCCTGGTGGCCCTCCTGGATGAGCAGAGGCTTCGGGAGAAGGAGGAGGACAAGGACCTGGAGGGTGTGATGCTCTCCAAAGGCTTCAACCTCAACTGGGGGGAGAAGTTGACTTGATCTGCTTCACATGGTGATCAGACTTGTCTGCTGAACACCTGCAGCAGTGAATGTGTCAAAGATTCCCCCCAAAAACACACACACACACACACACACACACACACACACCGACTGTCTCTGGCATTGACGCAGTCCGCAACGTTTACACAAAGCAGTCCCAGTTAATCACTTTGCAGTTTTGCTTTCCCTCCTCCCTGGAGTTCACAGCTTTATCATCCCAGCCTTGAAGTGGATCCTCTGAAACGAAGGGAAAGAGCTTTGGGACAGTGTTTAAAGACTTGTTCCATTCTCGATTTTCTAAAGGGAAGAATGCAGTTTGGTCCTGCTGATGTAAAGGAATTGTAAAGAATTGTGTTTTTTCTGTGTATATTTGTGTAGAACAGTGATTCTCAACTGGTCTGGCTGTGGAACCCACCATCACCCCTGAATGACAAGCCGCGACCCAAATCGAGGAACATTCTCAACTGAGATAGTACAGAATATGTATGCCAACACAAAAACAAGTTTAATGATGAACCAAAACGAGCAGCTGGTGGCGATGCTAGAGAGGGAACTATTCCCTTTTACACTCAATTAGCTGCATTTTAAATTAAAAACCCCAAAGTGCATCTTCAGGACACGAGGTATTACAACATAAATAACAATTCAGAATCTTCAGTCTTTTTTTTTTTTTTTTTAAACACTCAACAGCTTTCATGCACAAACAAAAAAGTCCAACAACTAAGAAGTAGTTTCAAAAAGACTTAAATGACGTAACTTTAACTGAGAATACTCACTCACTGAATCTATGGAAAAAGTCAGTGTCTTGAGGAGCAGTTCAAAAGGATTCATATATACAAAATTAACTTTTCTTGTGATTACCTCATCAGTAGGTAAATACTGAAAAACATGCTAAAAACCCAGAGTCTCCCCCATATCAGGATGGTTTGACCCAACCTGGCACACGCTGCTGAAAACATGGAGGGACAAGTTGAAACCAGAGCCAGCAAAAAACGACATTCCGCTGCATAAAAAGTCACTTCAAAATAAAACCACTTTTTTTGGGCCAGGCAAAAGCCCACTGAAAACGGGTCACCAGTTGAGAATCACTGGTGTAGAACAAGTGACATTTTTCGGCGGATGAGGGTCCTCTCTCTTTTCCAAAAAGGACTGCTACAGAGGTGTGTTTTAAACGCTGGAGTGATTCTCATGTCTCAATCTCAGATTACCCTTTCAGTCCGACTGTGGGACCGACATCCTCTGCTGAAGCTGCCTTTCTATCCAGCGACAAACTGACTCCTGCATCCTTATAAAGGCTTCATAGAAGGCTCGTCTTTCCCCCCTCGCAGATTGTCAACACTAACAATCCATTAAATATGGCCATGGTTTTCTATATATTTATTACCCTTTCTCTACTTTTGACAGATCAACATTTGTTTTGTTCTGCGTTCACAGGAGAGTGCCCATCTCGTTATCCTTCGCTTGTGCATGATTTAGATGCACCCATAAGCCATTGCATGTCAGGAATGAAGGCTGCAGGCACATCGAATACCTTTACCCTTGTCTTTTATAGCTAGGACATAGACTACAAACGTATACTTTATATATGAACACTGAAGCATTTCACATGACTCGATAATGACGGGCCTCTCCTTGACATGCTGTTCACTGTACATCACACTGACGGTTAACGTTTACCAATACTTGTCCATGGTCGAGATTGGATGTTTATGATTCCGACAATGGTAAACAGTAGCGACGTAAATCAACTGTTGATTGGATTTATCTTTGGAGGAACTGTGTCCTCGAGTTCAGATACGTTTCCTTGCGTGTGTGTCGACATCAGGATATCATTAATGGAGCCGATTTCACTGTTAATGGGAGATCAGCACGTTACTCATTTTGTGCCACAGGACGGTCTCTGTTGGTAGATATGCTGCAATATCTGAGTATGCCACAAGGACTTACACACTACACACCACTCATCATTATATGGCAGTGTTAAAATACTTCATCCTTGAACAAGATGCCTTTTTGATTTTCATGCTCTATAGTAAAGTTATATTTTATTTTTCTGAGTTGACTTGTTTTTTGAGGTAGTCACGTGTGTGTATCCCACTGGAACTCAAGTTTTTTTTTTTTTTTACTCTTTTATTTTTCAAATACTTTTATACAGCAGGTCCCCAAACAAACAAATAGATGATTTTAAATGGGGCCGCTAAAGGAATGCAACGTGCTTTATGAGCAACTGGCATCAAACAGGAACATTATGGTTTATCTGGTGGTTAGTCAAATCTAATAGCATTTTTGACAACTGTAAAAATCCAGGTGGTCAGTTTTACAGCACAGAAACACTAGAGGCTATATTTAAGACTTAGTATGACGTCATGTGAATTAAAAAAAAGTATCATTTTAAGGGTTGTTGCTTTAGATGATGTGTGACAGGTTTGACATGATTGTATTGATATTTATTAACATGTGTGCAAAATGTATTATATGTAAAGAAAATGAATCCTAATTTTTAAACTGTTCTGTTGACTCATAATGTAAGTGCTTCATGTAGCTAAATGCATAGGGATGTTGGATGTATGCTGAAAACGGCAATAAAACAATGCAGTTGTTCTTTTAAATGTTTTGTCTACTAAAGTCTTACTTTCTAAAGCGTTATGGTCAGACTAAAATATGTTTATTTCTTCAGAGAACATGACATACTGTAGCAATGAGATTAACTGTGCCGAACAACTGATCCACTGAATACGCAGGTAGAAAATCCACGGCCCGCCACTGAGATAGATAGATAATATATATATATATACATACTTCATTATTTTGGCTCTGTACACCACACCAATGGAGTTGAAATGAAAAAAATCAAGATGTGCTTTAAGTGCAGACTTTCAGCAGTTCCTACACCGTTCACCTGATTTGGATGTAAATACCCTCAAATTAAAGCTGAAAGTCTGCACTTAAAGCACATCTTGATTTTTTTCATTTCAACTCCATTGTTGTGTACAGAGCCAAAATAATGAAAAATGAGTCAATGTCCAAATATTTATGGACCTGACTAACTGCTGTTTGGGATACCGTTGTGGTTGTAGATCATTTTCATAATAAGAGATCCCCATTCCTTCTGACAAATAACCTCTGTTGTGGTCTTGTTCTTGGGTTATAAGTAGCTCAACACCCAGCATTTATCCAGCAGTGGCCGGGTGTGTGATGTCCACAAAATCTTTGATGTTTAAGCCTCTCCTCTCCTGCTCTCACTAAAAACTTAATCACTGCGTTATCCTTTCACAGGGCTCACTAAGAAAAGAGTTCCCCGCCAACATTGGGGGCAGCGACGTGTGCTTCTTCTGCCACAAAAAATAATGCCGCCAAAATAATGAAAAATGTGTCAATGTCAAAATATTTACCTGACTGTATATACTTTTTATTCACCGATTTGAATGTCTTCCTCACAAGATGAGAAGTCATTTTAAATTATCTATTTAATAGTGGGGGTTTTTTACGTCTCCATGCTTCCATTGGGAACTGTGTGTTTAACGTCACATTGCTATGAAGTGTGGGTAATTCCCTTGAGCAAAGTCGGCATCTAATGCTGATTTACCGAAAGGGATCATAAAGGGCTCAAAATGTCTGTCAGAGAGCCTCAAGCACTTGACGATGTGACAGCCCTAAACCCTCAAGGACTTCGCGGGCGCGCGCCTCAAAGTTTGTGAGTCCTTAAGGGTGGAGATTGGGATTGGGCCATAGTCTCATCAGCTGGGCGGATTGCATCCAACAAAAGGTGCAGTACCGCCACCTACTGCCGCTGCACCACTGACCAATCACAGCGCACGTTAATGGTCACACTGGGCCCTGTGGCGAAACACATGTCCATAACACTAGCAGGCCGTTTGCATGTAGTTTAATCGGCTTTTCTCCCATAGAGAAACCGAGGTGAAATCTGATTGGACAAGAGCTGTCCTTAGCCAGCTGCCGTGCTGCGCCGCAGGCTGGAAGCTGAGGAACAGAGGAAGACAGGGTGTGAGAGGGGTCTGCAGTGATCTTTCCAGCCCACTTCCTGACTCTGGAGGTGTACAAGTCCAGGATGGAGGGCAGGCTGGAACCAATAGTTCTCTCTGCAGACCTGACTATCCGCTGTAGTCTGTCCTGTTTGGTAGCTGATCCAAACCACACAGTGATGGAAGAACAGAGAACAGACGGGATGATAGCGGAGTAGAACAGGATCAGCAGCTCCTGGGGCAGGTTGAACTTCCTGAGCTGGCGCAGGAAGTTCTCACCTGCCAGGAAGTGTGTGTGATCCACTGACAGGTGGAGGCTGGTACGGTGAGCTGGGAGAGTTTGGGTTGAAGTACCTCCGGGATGATCGTGTTAAATGCCGAGCTGAATTCCACAAACAGAACCCTTGCATATGTCCCTGGGGAGTCAAGGTGTTGCAGCATATGGTGCAGTCCCATATTGATTGAGCCATCCACCGACCTGTTTGAGCGGTAGGCAACCTGCAGGGGGTCCAGCAGGGGCCCTGTGATGTCCTCCAGATGGGTCAACACCAGCCTCTCAAAGGACTTCATGACCACAGACGTCAGGGCGACGGGTCTGTAGTCATTTAATCCTGTGATGGAGGATTTCTTGGGGACCGAGATGATCATGGAGCGTTTGAAACAGGAAGGGACTTCACATAGCTCCAGTGATCGGTTGAAGATCTGCGTAAGGAGGAAAAAGCTATGAGAATGGGAAGGCAATTAACAAAATATGACATTCAGAGCATGCACAGCAGCAAACAATTTGCAATGTAAAGACACAGTGGAGTAATGCACTTCCTCTCCCTGTGTTGTAATTCTAATGTATCAGTGCTTTGTTGACGTAGCCGGGCCGGCAGCCCCGAACCGGCTCCGGTGCACCCGCCCTCCGGTTCTCCCTTCTGGTCTTTTTTACAGGTTTGATCAAGCAAACTTTATTTCAGACTCAAAAAACATTAAATTGAATACACACAAAAGCACAATTAAAATACACACATGCCTTATAAATAGACAGCTGTACCAATGTCTCCACAGCTGGGACTGGTAGCATGTAGTACTAAACTATGTGTTTGATAAAACCAAGATGATTTAATTTTCAGAGTCATTAACTCGACAGATAAATGTATACTGTGGCAACCCGGGGGACTTGGAGGCAAGATTCAACAATAAAACGGGAGACTCAGACAGTAGTACTTTAACAAAAGTGTCTTTTAATAAATAGGTTTGGGGTAAAGGGGGATGGGGTTAAACGCAACAAAAGATTTCTCCCTGTCGGGGTCTTTGGTCTTCGGCCTCACGCGACGCTTCCTTTGCCCTGTGTGGGCAGATCAGAGGAGAGTACAAGGGTTTAACTCGCGTCCGTTGCAGCTCCTCTCCAGAGCTTCAGGGGATCCTCCTCTCCAGAGCTTCAGGGGATCCTCCTCTCCAGCGCTTCAGGGGATCCTCCTCTCCAGTCTGTCTCTCTTCCTCCTGCTGCTTCCCAACTCTGAGCATATATGCTCCCTCTAATTACCTGATGGGCTGCAGGTGTGTCCAATGCATGTGCCGATTGGCTGCAGAACCTGCACTGGGAAGTACATTCCCTCGATCACCTCCCCCAACCTGAGCTTGGGGATCCGCCGCCTGCACTCTGTCGGCTCCTCCTTTCCCCCTGGTCTGCCACAATACATAAGATTTCTTAAAACAGTTTGGAAAGTATTAACTCCTGCAGACACAAACATCCATGCCCTTATTTTGAAAACAAGCCATTCAAATTGTCTTCCGGTCTATTACTTAATAGTAACGTGGGGAAGCTCCCATCTGTAGTGCTCGAAAGTCTGACAGACGATATCACACCTCCAGAATGATGGCATCAAGTTTCAGGGACTGCAAGGTTAGTGGCCGGGCTTTGAGAGGAATTACTTCATCGTTCAAAGGTAGCGGCGACATTCACTGGTAATGTAAACTAAAGCAAAAATGCGGCTTTGTGTGACAAGTGGATTGTAACTCCGTTAGGTTGGCGAAGATAAAATAACAGCCTGTTATTGAGAGGCCTGAATCCTTCACAGATGTGTGCACAGATTTCTGTGTGTGTGTGTGTGTGTGTGTGTGTGTGTGTGTGTGTGTGTGTGTGTGTGTGTGTGTGTGTGTGTGAATACAAAACGTACAGTGCTGGGTGGATATATACAGTATGTACAGCAGCATTATTATGCTTTTTCCCTTCTTACAGGCATGGAGTGCAGAAGGTCTTCCGTTGTCCACCAGCAGTAATGAGGCTTGTAAACTCTATGACGCCATCCTCACGCAGGTATCAAACACACAGACACACACACTACTATTGTCTGCTGTGTTAGTGAACGACATGTCATTTTTCTTTGGCTCCTAGTATGTGAAACGGCGGAATGATGAGACCGTGGGAGGATTTGAAGGATGCATTTCTGCTATCCAGGCAGCTGACCCTAACTTTGGTAAAAGGATATGTGCTTGAACGTTATTTATTCATTTCATTTAAGCTTTTACATAAGATGGTATGTCTCAATGAGACAGGAACTCAGGCAGCAGCAGAGATAAAACATTAAAAAAAAAATATATATATATATATATATAGCATTGTTACAAGGTAACAGTGCTAAATATATCTACTGCTGAAATACCCTAATTAGAAATGACTGTGACCTGAGATACCTTAAATCAGGGGTGTCAAACTAATTTTCACCTCGGGCCACATCAGCATTATGGTTGCCCTCAAAGGGCCGATTGTAACTGTAACACTGTATAACTCCCTAACATATTGTTAAATAACTGTCATTGCTTGCATAACTTGCATTTGATTATTGTTTATTCAAGTGTAAAAATATTGGACATGCATTTATATAAAAGTAAAAATATAAATGTCTCTGTTATTACAACATAACTCCGTTTAATGTAGTGTTAATTAAGAAACCCAAGATCAAGATTTAAAAAAAAGAGAATAAAGACAAAGCTTTTTTGTTACAGTGCAGATAAGAGTTGAGATAACATAACTGGTCCAACAACTAACTGTGAGCAGTAAGAACATGTAAGAGCAGTAAGAACCTACACATACCTTTATGTGGAATGGGGCACACCTTGGACAACTATGTTTTTCTTGGCGGCTAAATCTCTTTTTAAATGTAATCACTTGCCTTTAGTTAAACGGCAATATGGAAACACTGGTAGGATGCCGTTCATTTGCAGAAAATCAACATGCATTGTGGGAGATGTAGTCTATGGTCACTGTACACTGTAAAGCAGCATAGACTTTAATTTGAAGATGATCATATGCCTTTCAAGCTGTCGAGGGCCACATAAAATTACGTAGCGATATAAACGATTTGGCCCGCGGGCCTTGAGTTTGACGCCTTTGCCTTAAATAGACATTGACACGGCCAGATCCTCAAAGTCCTAGCTCTAGTTCGAGGGGGCAACAATAAAAGTCACTTTGAAATGTTGGCTATTTCACGGTTGCATAATGAAAACAAATTGAGGTCATAAGGTTTAAGTTGAATAACAGTATTACCACGAATCATAGTCAATATAACAGTTCTCTTTGGATTGAAAACAAAGCATTTGTCAAACAATATTTGGAATTATTAGTAACTTTGTAAGGACACATATCTTTGCTGTCGTTGTTGTTGTAGGATTGTTAAAATGACGGACAGGTAGCCTCATGTGATTCATGAGTGGAGCATCCAGTTCGATCTTGAGTCAAAACAGTCTGAGCGCCTTCAACATTAACTTCATCTCAGTAAACATGAACACAATTTGATGTGCATGTGATTTTTCTCATGTAAACTGTTGCAGTAAGACAGTCCTGAAGGAAGGACCAATGGTATCTGTTTCCCCTGTAGTCATGGGCCGTGTGATCAGTACGGGTCTGGAGCTGGTGTCTACGGCGAGCTCCCCCCGTCTGAACGAGAGCCTGGCCGGCGCTGTGAGGCGCACGGTGGAGCTGGCCAGCAGCCAGGTGCTCTCTCCCCGAGAGAGGCTGCACGTCGAGGCCATGGAGCACTTCTCCCACGGGTAAGATCCAGAGCCGGGTTTCCACAGGAAGTGCTGTCCGAACCGAGGGTCACGCCGGGGCCAGTGGGCACTAAAGAGGGTCTCAAGAAGTTGTCCCAACATGCATTGTTGTTGTTGTTGTTGTTTTTTGTCTTTGAATGAAATGTATAGAATTGTCCTCACTCCATTTAAGTGCAGTAGTTTCCTCTAAAAGACAAACATTTTGTATGTATTTTCCGTAATAATGCTCACACACATACTGTATATTACTTTAAAAAAATCAAAAGGTTTGGAGATGAAGTATCGCACTGTGATTGGTGAGTGGTATATCAATTAATTAAAACTATATATTCATCATGAATTTAACAGGACGTCTTCTTAAAATGTTTATTTTAAAATAAAACAGATGTTCAAGCATATAGCAACATAACAGGTTTAATAAACAAATTGCATTGAAAATAACAATAACAACATTTTAACATTGTCATATCTGATTTTTCCAGACTCACCCATATGTTTTTTGTTGTTGTTGCTTTATTGCTCTGTTTAAGCTCTATTTATCTATAGAAAAATTGTAAAAACTAATTATTGGTGTTTGAAGATGTGACCTTTGGCATGATCAAATGGTCTCCTAAAATACACGGTTATTTATTCATGTACACCAGGGGTGTCAAACTCATTTTCACCCCGGGCCGCATCAGCATCATGGTCGTCCTCAAAGGGCCGGTTGTAACTGCAACACTGTAAAATGTAACTACTCCCGAACATAATGTTAAATAACTGTCTTTGTATTAGATTATTGCTTATTCAAGTGTACAAATATTGTACATGCATTTATATAAACGTAAAAATATATGTAAGCAAATTTCTCTGTTACTATGACATTACTAAATTATAATAAATATACAATTATAAAAGATCAAACTTAAAACAGAAGAAAATAACAAAGACAAAGATCAAACGCACATTATTATATTAACTTTCTTCAAAGCTTTTTTGTCACAGTTGAGAAGGACATAACTGGTCCAACAAATAATTGTGAGCAAATAAGAACATGCATGTGGTCTGGGGCAGTGGTTCAACTGGTCTGGGGCAGTGGTTCAACTGGTCTGGGGCAGTGGTTCAACTGGTCTGGGGCAGTGGTTCAACTGGTCTGGGGCACTGGTTCTGAACTGGTCTGGGGAAGTGGTTCTGAACTGGTCTGGGGCAGTGGTTCAACTGGTCTGGGGAACTTGTTCTGAACTGGTCTGACTGCAGGACCCACCTTGACCCCTTAACAAGCTGAGATCCAATGCCAGGAACATTTTCAACTTCTCAAATTGATTTAATGAGATGGTGCAGTTTGAACCTGAGAAAGTACATAATATCACAGTATATGCCAACACAAAAAAAATATATAGTTTTAAACAATCCCTTTTACACTCAATAAAAAACAAAAAGTGAATCTTAAGGACACAAGGTAATACAACACACATAATAATTGTATAACTTCAGCCTTTTTTAACAGACTCTGTGCTTTCATGCACAAACATGAAATAAAAAAGTTGGTAATGAAGCTTAACTATCACAAACAGTCCAACGTGTAAACTCACGCAAGTAAAGCATGTTGTGAATGCATCATTGAGGAGTGTGAATAGTTGGCACTCCGCTGCATAAAAAATCTCCTTCAAAATAAAAGCACATAAAAAATCCCCTTCAAAATAAAAGCCCATGCAAAGGTCCGCGATTCACTGAAAACGGGTCCGGGAAGCCGTCGCGGGCCACGTAAAATGACGTGGCGGGCCGGATTTGGCCCGCGGGCCTTGAGTTTGACACATGTGATGTACACCAATATAATTAAAAGTTATAGCTATTTTATAATGTCATTGTTAAAAACATATACTGGAGCATATTCACATAAATATTCTACATCTTTACCTTCTTTAATATGAAATATATTTTATGAAATACTTTCAAGATTGTGCATTCGAAAAGCTATGTGCTATTGAGTAAACGTTTCCCCCTTTATATCAAACAAATGCCAGTATAATAATCTCACAAAAGATACATTTTCACTGATTTATCAGTGCAGTCAGTCAACATTGGGTTCAAATTTAGAAAAGATTTGTTTTGTTTATCATCCCGCCAGAGGGATCCTGTGAAAGAATGAAGTATTTTTAGACTAGAAGAATGTTTCTAAGTTCCTCTGTTTCCTTCATCGATGCCTTTAACAGTGACTTGTTTTTCTTGCAGACATTTTACGAAGGCCTGCGATGTATGGGAATACATTCTGGTGGATCACCCCACTGACTTGCTGGCTCTCAAGTTTGCTCATGAAGGTTACTTCTACATTGGAGCGCAAACCCACCTTCGGGATTCTGTGGCAAGGGTGCTGCCCCACTGGAAACCACACATGCCTTTGTTCAGGTACAGAAGACAGCAAACATCACAGCACTTTATATGACTTCATAATCATGCTACCACTCAATTTATTGGCCGAGTTCTACATGTAATGGGAGGGAAAGTGGGCTTGCATATATATATATATATATATATATATATATATATATATATATATATATATACATACACAATAGGAGTGAATGGGCCTCCATAGTCCTTAATTCATTATGTAAAATCGCTGCTAGCACATAAGCTAAATATTAAAGGATTAAAGAATTAAAAGGATAAAACTGTAGGGGGAGAAATAAATACATTTAAATGGATGTCTACTTTATCAACATCAATAGAGAATATTCAATTTGTATGGCATACTGTATACCATTACTTTTTTTAAACATTTTATGGAAAACTATACTGTGACATTCAACACTTTTTATGAAATACTATGCTATGAATTTTTAATTACATTTTTTCATGACCTGTTTGTCATTTTTGATTACATTTTTAATTAAATACAATACAATTACTTTTTTAACGACATGTATATGTTGTGTGCACGACTTGTTTCTGCTGCCCCCAAGTGGACATGAAAAAAAATGTGTCATTGCAGATTTAATAAATAGACCCTGACGGCCAAAACGGTGTCTTATTAGCAGTGGTGTATAAAGTACCCAAAAGCCGTACTTGAGTAAAAGTAAAGATACCTTACTGGAAAATTACTCCAGTAAAAGTAAAAGTCACCTATTAAAATACTACTTGAGTAAAAGTCTTAAAGTATCTGATATTTTCTGTACTTAAGTATCAAAAGTATTTTTCTGATATAAAATGTACTTAAGTATTGAAAGTAAAAGTAGAAGTACATGCTTTTAATAAAAAAGCAATGGGTCAGAGTTTTGAGAATTATGAAGTTTATTCTTTTAAGTGCTGTGGTCACCGTGACCAAGGACCAGGAGTTGTGTTGATAAAATAACTGGGTTGGCTGTGATCCATCCACATATATTATGTACAACATAATATATTGTACCTAAGTATACTTTTGCATCTACTATGAACTTATCATCATAATTCTCCAAAAAGCAATATGACACTATGAAGGACTTGTAACAGTGTGGTTATAAGTATGCTCATTCCGCCCGCCGTGGGTCTCTTGGTACCGGTCTGTGGGTCTCTTGGTACCGGTCTGTGGGTCTCTTGGTACCGGTCTGTGGGTCTCTTGGTACCGGTCTGTGGGTCTCTTGGTACCGGGCCACAGAAAGAATGAATGAAACATTTCAATTAAATTAAAAAAAAATCAAGGCCGGAAAGATGTTTTATTGTGAAAAATGACCGCATACATCCGTCTGTGGTAACCTCAGACGGAATCTCTTGACACATGTCAAGATGTTACGTTACTCTAAAAATGAAACGTAAGTCTGTTACAACTCTGTCGGTGATCTGGAAACCAAGGCAGAGTATCCTGAGATCGCCAAAAAAGCATGAAAACCTGCTTCCATTTCAACATCCTGTCTTTGTGCAGCGCGTTATAAGTTAAGCAGTAGACTGGACTAAAGGTTTAGTTAGCAGTAGACTGGACATAACGAACACACGTCGGGTGTCGTTGTCTCCCGTCTCTCCGAGGTCGGACCCGGTCTGTGAAAATATTGTCTTCACGTAACCGGTCCGTGACGCATAAAGGTTTGGGAGTGCTGGACTAGAGGATGCAGAGGGAAAATGCAAAACATTGTGATTCGCAAAACCTGCTTGGTGGAGTCTGTGTTCCACCACAGTCCCCGATGTTTTTTTTTTTTTTTCTAAAGATAGATTTGATTTTGTAGCGAGTAACGAAGGTTTCAGGAGAAATGTATCGGAGTAAAAGTATCATTTTTCTTTGCAAAATGTAGTGAAGTAAAAGTAAAAGTAAACAGAAATATAAATAGTAAAGTAGAGTACAGATATCCCCAAAAACTACTTAAGTACAGTAACGAAGTATTTCTACTTCGTTACTATACACCACTGCTTATTAGTACTTGGGATGTTGGTAAGGGCCTGAACCACACGCTGGATTGTTCATAGTTATGATCAAAATATGGTATAAAAGTGATTTTCTTTTGAAAATATACTTTTATTTCACAAAGAAATTCTGAAAAAAATGAGAAAAAAAATGTATTAGAACTCATTTGGGGTTCATACGACTACTTGAACACGGGGAACAAGCGGTACGGAAGGAAAAACAAACACAAAATGAAAAGCTCAACAAGTCATCACACAAAATATAGATTTGCAAGGTAATAATAATAATAATAATAATAATAATAATAATAATAACTTTATTTATATAGCACCTTTAAAAACAAAGTTCACAAAGTGCTCTACATAGAAGCAAAGAAGACATAACTTAAATATCGGTAAACACAAAGGACCATGGGCAATGAATACTACAATAATCAATCAAAACAGACAAATAAATAAAATATACAAACAAAACCAGGGGAATAAAAGAACAGCATAATAGATCATAAAAGGACATAAAAGGACGACATCTCTTAAAAGCAATTCTATAGAAATGGGTTTTACGAAGTGATTTAAAAGAAGTTACTGATTCTGCCAGCCTTATCTCCTCCGGTAGGTCGTTCCAAAGTCGAATGGCCCTAACGACCCTAACAACACAAAGGTCATAATTTCAACCAGAGCATTTTATAATTTAGTGGGAAAAAAAGTTTTTGTTTTATTTTGTTGAAATAGAAGTCAAAAAGCCTTGATGCAATAAACACATTTTATGTGGTTCTTTTATGCATTTAAAACCTAAAACGGGTCGGTGCCGCCCCTAACACAAGAGGAAGGTTAGTTATGCATCCATGTATGTCGAACATCAATTTTTTTTTGTTTGTCGCAGGTGAGAAAAACACAAGACATAAAAGAAGAAAAAGAAAATATGGCGTGTTTACGTGGATCATCAGAGATTAAAGTCACACAGGCTACATGCAAACACAGATCATGTAGATACTAATGTACCAGTTGATTGCAGGCTGTGGCTGGTCAGCTAGTGGTTGGAAGCAAAGTGTTTTTTACTGAGAAGCTAGCGAGTGTTTCTAGAAGAGGCTGTTGAGGCCTCAGAGGGTAACCACACAGCGGGAACCCTCGCTCTCCACCCTGCAATCACGCATGTCCTTTATGGGTAAAAACTCGGAGCAAGTAAATGTTGGTTTTCTTCCACATCTTTCATTTAACAACACATATTCAAAGTACATGCTGTATCTAGCTGAGTCAGACCGAACAAGATCCAATTCATATTTAAACATTTGAGGGTAACATTTGTGTCCCACAGTAATTATATCTTCAAGCGATGTCTTGTTTTACCGAGACAAATCCTCAATCTACTGGGACAACATTACCACAGCGACAATAAAAGCCTATATTGCATCATAGCAGTAATTTGAAGGCAGTTATCAGCATAATTAAAAGTTGATCATGTTGACTTTTAAATTAAAAAGCAAGTCACGGTCATTTCACTCTCATTTATTCCCCATAGTCGTCATTGTTGTTTGTGTGTGTGTGTGTGTGTGTGTGTGTTCCCTCAGCTATCTGAAAGGAATGTATTCCTTTGGTCTCATGGAGACCCGCGCCTATGACCAGGCTGAGAAAGTAGCCATGGAGGTGAGATTTTATTTTCCATTATAGTGTATTGTAAACACGCGTGTGGTCCAGGCTGTCTGTGCCGGCACTGGTTGTGTCACTTCAGCTCGGAAAGTAATTTGCTGTCGAACATGAATAATAAGAAATGCGTAATTCATACAAAGTAGTTTTGGCATGACTGTCACTCGGGAAGAAAAGATTAAAGAACATTATAGTCAAAACGTAAAATAGTAATTTAGACTTGAGCGTGCCATTATTTTTGATTTTGCGCTGGTGTAAGAAATCCAGCGTTTAATTGTTCTGCATCTGCGTTGCGTCTCCTCTCTTTGGTGCAGGCCCTCGCTCTGTCTCCGGATGATGCTTGGTCTGTTCACTCGGTCGCTCATGTTTATGAGATGAAAGGAGAGGTGGACAAAGGCTTGAAATTCATGGAGAGCAGAGAGAAAGACTGGCAGGTACAACTTGTGCTATTCCTTTTCCCAAGTGTGTGTTTTATTTATTTTTAAAGAAATCATTTCAGCAGCCATGTACAGTTCTGTACAGCTTGTACTACGAAATTCAATTACAAACTGAAATAGCCCACGGATAAATATTTCATAATTGTATTGTTTATTGTCAGGTGTCTGACGTGATGGCCGGTCATAACTATTGGCACTGGGCTCTATACTTCATCGAGAAGGTAAATATTGTAATGAGTTTTTTCTTCCGAGCGAATAGCTGGCAGTAAGAGTGTTCGTGGAGCTTGTATTTATGATATCCTTACCCCTGGGTAATTTGAAGTCTGAAGTTGATTATACTGCAAGATTAATTTGTGTTTGCATCTGTGCCACACAATCTATCAAACCCACTTATCGCTCAAGTCTGGAGTTATTCACATTCACCTTTCTCACCTCTTCCTCCTCCACAGGGGCAATACGAAGCCGCTCTGCAAATATTCGATTCTCAGGTTGGTTTGTGTTGAGAGTTTGCATCAAAGCTTTAACGAAATATCGGTCTGAGTGCATCCACACAGACTCCTTTCAAGAGCCATGCATGTACCAACACACTAGGGATTCGGACTAAAAGCAATGTGTTGTGCTCGTTGTGAGTCAAGGAGGCAAGTGTGGGCAAATCTAAGTCAAAGTGCCAAAGCTGATTATTTTGTATTCCCTCTAAAAATAGGAAAGACAAGAACATTTCACATGTCATAAGTATGAAAGCAACAGAAATGCTGACATAAAGTTAGATGAATTTCATGAATGTTTTAACCTCTCACATAAGGGGAATACCACGAGACGTAGAAGTGTCTCTTTTAAAAATGCATCACTCTGGAAAATGTCCTTGTGTGGATGTAGTTACATGTTACATCCGTGTTCAAGGTGAATAAGTACGTGTTTGTCCTGCATTAGGTGTTCAGACGTTGCAAAACGACAGGATCTATGCTGGACACTGTGGATGCCAGTTCAATGCTCTGCAGACTGGAAATGGAGGGTAAGATACGGGCTGATGTGGTGATTCTCAATGTAAACACTGTCTGTGTTCAGCAAATTGAAAGGTAGTTTTAATCTTAAAGAAAATACGATATCTTGGACAAAGTGTCGGTAAAATTCTGGAAACGATGCATGTCACTTCTCATACTGATTGGCCTAATGAAGGTGTTGCAACATTTGCTAATGTGTTGCTTACTGGCTGAAGGATGACTCAGAGTCTAATTTGGGCTAATTTAAGACGGTACGGTCTTCAGCTAAACTGCTAATGAGGTGAGATAATCTCAGTTATTCAGTGGCGGGCCGTGCATTGTCTACCTGCGCTTTCAATGCCGTCTCTACAGCTGAAAAACCTAAACACCTCATTATGACGCCACAACTACCGGTTACCTAGTCATAGCAATCTGCGGCAGATTGCTGCCTCAGGGCAAACACAGCGCAATCTCACTATTACGAGCATGGAGGGAGGTCACACGGAGTGTGTGGACCGACCTGCGGAGCTATTTTAACCACTTTGACAAGAAAAAAAATATATGTATATATATATATATATATATATATATATATATATATATATATATATATTAGTGCTGTCAAGCGATTAAAATATTTAATCGCGATTAATCGCATTTATGTCATAGTTAACTCGCGATTAATCGCAATTAATCGTATTTTTTTTTTTTTGCATTTTAATGCTCTTATCAACATGAAAAAGTGGATTGGCTTGCTTTATTTTATTGAAAAACAACTGCCAAACAGGGCGGTACAAAATAAAATCACTGCACATTTCAGGTAAACAAGGGTTTACAAAATAAAATTATAGAGTGCACCAGGCATGAAAACGGGTCAGGGCTGAAAAAGGTGAGAAGGATATTACCCCTCTAGGAGGGTCCGGGGGCATGCTCCCCCGTAAGAACAATTTTAATATTCCATATTTTAAAGCATCAATCTGATGCATTTTGAGATGCTTTTTTTGCCAACCTGGGGAGAGCTGGGGAAACTTAACTTCAGCCATGAGTCAAAAATGATTATGGCCTCCTTACTAAGTATTATGCAAGCCATTTCATGCCAGCCTGTCACTGGGTCTAACATTTACAGTATATGAGGCACAATGTGGTAAGGGAGAGCATGGCTGCCTTTGTTAGCATCATTTATATCTTTGATGCAGAGAATGCATCTGGTGAATCCCTGCCTGTTGATTTTGGAGAATACATCTCCTAGATGAAAGGACACCTCTTGCCCTTTTATTGAGACCTTGCCTTCCAGTTTTAGCCACGACCAGTTCCAGCTGCATTTCAATCCAGCATCCAGCTGTTTAACAATGGCTGCATCCTTCTCCCCTAACACACTCATTCTGCAAAAATAATGTTTGTATTAGTGTTAACTTCTAGTTTAGCCTTATTCAGACCTGCCAAACTTGATATACAACCTATATATTGATAAGTCATTAAATACTCGTCATGCATTATATTGCATTGCATATAATGTGTGCTGGTCAATTAGTCTAAAATTAATTTTAGATTAATTTTTACCAGCGTACTTTGACGTCAAAATGCGTATCCGCTACGCAAATTGCGTACAGGTTGGCAGGTCTGCTTATTGATAGAACGGTGGACCACTTTACCTTCTGCCTTGTCAGTCCCCTCACCTCAAAATCTAACGTTACCTCCTCAAAAACTGTAGCGTTAGCTAATAATGTTCCACCGGAGCTTTAGCTAGCTGGCTAACGTTGCGTTCTCTCCTGCTGTGTTCAATGTGTTCACTCGCGCTTCCTTCTGGCACGCGCACCTGTTCGCAGTTCACTGAATATCATTCATTTTGCCGTATCGCGCTCACCATTCATTCATTTCAAACCGTAATGTTAGCCTAGCTTCCAAGCCCAAACGGCGTGCCTATTGTTTTGCTTGCGGTTGAGCTACATCCGGTGTGGTGCTCGCGTAAAAAAAATAATTGAAAAATTAAAATGCGTTAACGGCGTTAATAAAATTGACGGCGTTAAAATTGGTTTGCGTTAACGCCGTTAATAACGCGCTAATATGACAGCACTAATATATATATATATGTATGTGCGTGTATATATATATATATACACACGTCTATATTTTACTTTTATTTTATTTGTATATATCTTTCATCCCTGTTGCTTCCTTATATATTCATCTTTTATCTTGTGTGTTTATTTGTATCTTAAAGTTGTACGGCGCTACTATGACAAGAAATTTCCCCTTGGAGATTAATAAAGTATATATCCATCCATCCATACATCCATCTATTTGCAGGTCAAGACAAAGAGCCTGCGGAGCTTCATAAATGACGTTTCTGACTTCGCATATCGAGGCTCTGGAAATATTCATCCAAAAGCCTGAAAAACACTGCAGTGACAAAGCCTGCACACTTTGTGGTTGTCATTAAAACTAAATATTAGTTATTTTTTGAACGGATATAACTTTATTTTCATTTTTCTAACAAAGTGAGAACACTTTTTTTTTCCTACCATCATTGTCGTGGAAATTATTGTTAATAATTATTGTGAGGAATGATTAACATTGATATGTGATCAGACAGTCACTTCACATATATTATTATTAATGAAAGGTGATCTGTGCAACTTTGTTGTTCAGGAAGTTTGTATCAAACAAGTAGCCCTTCGTATTATTTTGTACCCTTGAAATAGCTCTTCAAGTGTAAAAATATTGTACATGGATTTATATAAATGTAAAAATATATGTAAGCAAATTGTTCTGTTACTATGATATTAATCCATTTAATTTAGGGTTAAGAAACCCACATTACTCTATGAAAGATCAAACTTAAAACAGAAGAAAATAACAAAGACAACGATTATACGCACGTTATTATGGGGCAGTGGTTCTGAACTGCTTAAGCTAATATTAAATAAATTAAAAAGTCGGGAATGAAGCGAACTATCACAAATAGTCCGGCGTGTAAACTCACGCAAGTAAAGCGTGTTGTGAACGCAGTATTGAGGAGTGTGAGTACGGCACTATGCTGCATTAAAAATTCCCTTCAAAATAAAAGAACCGTGACTCACTGAAAACGGGTCTGACACAAGTGCTCTATGAGGTGCGCCACGATTTAAAAACTAGTGGCAACTGCTCCGGCACGGCAGCTCGCAGCTCCCGGCAGGTCCCGAACCGCCGTGGCATGTCCAGAGATGCCACAGCCGCCGTGGCATGTCCAGAGATGCCACAGCCGCCGTGGCATGCCGGTACCGGCGCGGCATATGCCGGTACCGGCGCGGCATATGCCGGCCGGTACCGCCGTGGCGCGGCATGTCCAGAGATGCCACAGCAGGTAAGCGGCAGGTGCCGGTGCCGCGATTTGAGCTTGCTCCTACTGAGCTCCGTGCCCCACTCACCAATCACAGTGCATGTTAATGGTCACGCTGGGCCACTGACCAATCATATACATCCATGCCATTTCGCAGGCCCTGCACGTCAAAGAATCCGCCCAGCTTGTCAAACTAAAGATCTGATTTGTTGAAGACCATGACAATCAACGACAACGTTCACTCTCAGTGTACTTTAATCAGCAAAGGCCTGCTTAAACTGCTTTGCTGACATAGAGACACAGGAGAGAAAAAATCTGATTGGATAAAAGCTTCTCCTTAAAACAACCTGCAGTGCAACAGAGGAAGACAGGAGCTGTGCAATGAGAAAATAAGCTAATAGGGAAAAATAATTATAATACATGTAGTGTATTTGTGAAAAACAATTAAATTATGAAATAGCTATAACTTTGTGATTCTGTTTAGGCCAGCAGTGAAGGCTTAAAAGGCCCTGACGGCCCACCACTGCAGTTATCATACCTCATTAACCTGAAACTAAAGGCGGCTGTGTTGGAAACGGCTGCAATTAGCACATTTTCTCAGTCCATTCCAACTAAAACGGAGCCCAAATGACCCGCAGACATTTCAAAATGTGTCTCATAATTATGTGGCCTTTATGCAGCCTTCAAGCAATATCTGCGCGTGTCTGTTTGTGTTGTTGCGCGTGTCAGGTGTGTGCGTGGGGGATCGCTGGCGAGAGCTGCTCCAGGTAACGCGGCCTCACACCGACGATCACGTGACCTTGTTTAACGACCTCCACTTCCTCATGGCGTCGCTGGGAGCCAAAGAGAGCGGGACTTCTCAGCGTCTGCTGGAGGGCCTCCAGGAATTGGCTAAGTAAGTTCCGCACCATTTCTTCTGTTCGCTGCACACCTCAACACTCTGTCATGCGTTACATAAGAGCCACACAGGCCTTATGTAAAACGGAGACAGAAAACAAGGCTGAGCGGAGTATGGCGAGGTGGAGAGCAGAGCGCATGTGGTCAGGAAGGGAATTCAGAGCTGCAGTCCGTCTCAGAGACCGGAGTCTTCCCTCTGTAGCAGATGCACCAGCAGCTGCTGCCTCTGTGGAATTGTGGTTACAATGTGTTCTGGCATCCCGAACACGGACATCCTGTGCTCTCCATTTTGTCCGGCGTGCAGCCCACAGAAAAAGCGGCCACTTCCAGTTCTGTTTACCGTGCCTTATTACCTTGGTTTGGAAGGAATGCACACTCAGGTTAACATAATCAATTTTGTAATTTCACATCCTTTTACAAACAGAAGCAGTGACTCTCAGCATTAGCTAATCCAGTATCCATACATTGGCTTAAACAGCATGGACTCTTTGGCCTCACAGTGAAGGGATGTATTAAGAGGCTCATGCTTTAATACCTCCTAAAATTAAAATTAAATAAATAAACCTGCCTGGAGTTTTCCCCATAGATTTTGTTGATGTTAATGTTTTTTTTAAAGTAGGAGATTACATGCGTTGGTAAGCAACATTTACGGCTTTCATTTCATTAAACCTGAAGAGCTTCCTCATATAAAAATGGCAGGAGCCTTGTTTGTTTACAATCTATAAAACAAAACAAAAAAGTTACACTTTATTTGTTTTTTTTCTAAACCATCTGGCTGTACCAAGAAATGTCTCCTTTTCCCCACAGAGAGCCAGGGGACAATCAACAGCATCAGCGGGCGGGGACTATCGGTGTGTCAATGTGTCAGGCCATGATGGAGTACGACCAGGGCCACTACGATCGAAGCGTGGAATTACTGTACCCTTTACGCTACCGCGTGGTAGATATAGGTGGCAGTGATGCACAGGTAAGCTCCCCGGGGAACATCTTTCTGTGGTAAACTCCAAGCAAGCAAGAAAACTAAATCGAGTCCAAACCAAACTGCGGGTCTCTGATGCACAGTTGAAACGCGTGGAGCCTTGAGGCTTCACTTTCTTTCTCTTTAGATAACATTGATCACACTGCATTGAGATTTCTTGAAAAACAGAAACCCCTGTTGTTGTGAAATAGGCCAGGGGTGAAGAACACTCTGCATAAGAGCCAAAGCCTTTCGGTTCCTGAACATGCTCCATAGTGTGAGAATGTGGAGCACTGGCACATGAATAATGAATCTGTGATGGATGCTGATGGACTTTATGCATTTTATGTTTGATGTGTTCAGAGAACTGTTCCCCAAGGTGCAACAGTGTACATACATACAGTACAACAAAAAGCGTAGAAAGACTATATACAGTGTTATGTTTACTAATGGTTTTGTCCACTGTTGTTCTCAGAGGGATGTCTTCAATCAACTGCTTATTCATGCAACCATGAAATCAGAGAATAAGCACCATCAGAAACTGGGAAGGTAATGCACAACAGGGATTCCCAGCTAAACAGAATGCCTCAATCTTTTACTTTTTCTGTCGCCATCCATGTGTGTGTATGTGAAAGTCTGCTAAGAGTTTATGGGAGAAACAAATAGAAAAAAGCCCCTTGCACTATTGGAAGTGCTGGATTTCATCATGATACAGTATAGATTCTGTTGGGGCCGTAGTCCACTCCAGTTTACCTCAGTTGCCAGAACACAAGCTGCATGCTCCCATTATGCAACCCACATCCCCTTGTCTGTACATCATGTTAGGCTTTTATTATTGATCAGCGTGGCCTCTCGGCTTGTCTCTGTAAATCTGTGTTTAAAACTTTATCCTGTTCTGTGTTGTGCTGAATTCTTGCAGATGTCTTCTGATGGAGCGCGATGCCATGCGGCCGAACTCCCTCCTGACAGATCGCCTGATGCAGAGAGCGCTGGCTCTTCACAGCTAGACGGATTGCTACACGTCAACGTCAGCGCCGTAATCTGATGTGCTGCTTTCGGAGACCCCTTTACAAACCAGCACTCTTTTCAATGTGGAGCTTGGTGCTCTTTTAGATTCAGGCCTTTTAAGCTTTGTAAGTGAATACATTTGTACTTGGAGCGGTGCAACTGTCACATTTCAATGTAAATGCGTTTGGAATAAAATCAATACAATAGCCACGTTCAAAAGCAATAAATATACACTTTGAATTTTGCATGTGATGCCTTTGAGCGACGAATTAAAGTGCACTACACTTTTATACCTGGAGGCAACAGCACGTTAAAATAAGAAATGTATTGGATGTCGCAGCGATACAGTAGCAATAAAAAAAGACACCCTTTCATATGTCAGACGAGCTGAGCGGAGTACTGTAAGTTCTTTTCTTCCCGTCTCTTCCCCCCGCGGCAGCCCGCTCTCACAACACTGAGGTATTCTCATCTTGGATCTGAGAGATCAGGATCTGGGACAGCACGATGCCTGCAATCTAGAGGACAGTAGCAGCGACTTTAGATTGCACAACAGACTCTCTGTTACTGTGCAGTTTGTGCCGAGCAGCTCAAGGTCCTTCGTGCTCATTTGGCACAAGGAGGAACAGTTGCAAAATGAGATGAGACTGTTTGGATTGTGTCACTTGAGTTTACTGTATAGCAGTGGCAGGCCGTGCATTTTCAACCTAGGCCTTCAGTGCCGTGTGTCCACATCAGGTGCGGACTGGGGAAACTGTCTCGGGAGTTACTGTCAGACCGACCCGCGTGTGTATTGAACACGGCGCGTTGCCCACTACATGACGTGTTCATACAGACTCTTATGTGTAGACAGCAGACGCTCACTCTGCTATATGGCCGATTTTTTTGCACTACTACGGGCATGGAGGGAGGTCACACAGGGTGTGTGGACCGACCTGTGGAGCTATTTTAACCACTTTAACCACGAGAAAAGTAAGGTGCTTTATTAACGGTTACTTTAATTTGTTTTAACCATATGTCTCTTCTCACAAGGGTTACGGTATTGTAGCAATGTAAATGAAGTTAAACAACCATGTGGTTGCGGAGATAATTTAGTTATAACAAAACCGCGGCACTGAAACACTGCACACACAAGACATCACCGGCGCAGCTGCAGACCTTGGGGAGAGGCGCGGCCCCAGCATTTACATTTTTTTTTATTAGAAAATAGCTATAACTTTGTGATTCTGTTTAGGCCAGCAGAGAAGGCTTAGCAGGCTCTGACAGCCCGCCACTGCTATATAGTCATATTAAGTCTTTATATACTGTATACACACATATCTCTTCTGATCACAAAGTGTTTCTCTCAAGCGAGATCACACACATTCAGGGGCGAACACATCTTTTAACGGCGCTCGATAATTAACGGTTTGATTTAAATGTGGTATGTTATGCTGACAAATCCAGAAATAGTGTCTAGTTAAAATGTGCGAGACCATAAAGGGAACATCATATTCAGATTTCCTGCACATATATACTGCTTGTGCTCCAGCATGCATCCTTATCTGCACACATTTCATTTGGTATGCCTGTGCAGTCGGCTGTGAGTGTTGCTTCTGTGCAGACAAAGTGTCATTAAACCTTCATGAAAAAAGACTCAACACTTTTGAAACGGATAAATTGTTACTGCCAACACTGCTTCAAAGGCTGGTCATGAATATGAGGCCTTCGAAGGTTAGTTTTCATATCTCGGCCCTGAACACACAGAGAGACAAAAGAATGAGATGTTTTGGTCTGCCAGAAAAAAAAAGAATTCAGTCTCTGATTGACACGTGGGATATTGAATTAAATGTACTACAATTTTGACTATTTTGATCTTCGTCTTTGAAGACATTCTCCTCTCCTCTTCTTCTCTCCTGCATGCCTCCATTCCACACCGGTCATGACTAAGCCTTGGAGACTAGTCTGTGTTGACAGTGTTTGCCTCCATGTTTCAGGTTCCACTTCCTAGTTCACAGGGAAAGATGGACCCGAGTCAGAGAAAAATTGATTCTGAGATGCATCGTAATTCTCTCATTAAAGATTATTACTCCATGCAAAATAACCGAATACTCAATAATCTGACATTTCAAACTCAATTCTCAACGATCGCCTGTAACAATTCTGTGACAGCGGGCTGTCCGTTCCTTACCGCTGCCCCTGAACGCAACAGACGTAAAACACATTCTAAACTAAATACTAGCATTCACAAATAGATAAGAAAGACAGAAGTCTAAAGTCTAAAAGTAAACAGGTTAAATAATCGGTCCTTGGATCCCAGTTCTGTATTTGGCAGCTCCTCCAATTAAAATGCTTAACGTTAGGTCTGATGCCAAGCCTGTCACAGTTTACCGCTGACACGACAATGTCCGCGGGGCCTTGGTTATGTGCTCCGAGTCCGAGTGGAAATTGCTGCTCTGATGACGACATGACAGCCAGCGATGGCAATAAGGAAAACGATTGTTTGCGATGTAACAGACCTGGAAAACAGCGTCTACTACAAGGATGACACTCTCTACTTTGTGATGACTGCCAAAAAACAGAGCCTGCTGGAGAAAGGAGTCATTCTGCGTGTGAGTGATCTTTTTTTTTAGAGAAACAACTCTAAAATCCCCCATAAGCTAGCAGACAGATAATAATTCAGCAGTAAGCTGGTGAATATAGTGTAGCATTTAGCAGCTACAGATCCAGATGTTTCCCCGCAGGAGGCGGTGGAGAGCATAACAGGGCAAGTGATTATTGGACTTACACCCGTCAGGTGGTCAGAAACATGACTCAAAATAAATACTGAATGATAATGTTGCTCTGTACTTGTTAGATTTGTAAATAAGCAGCTATTTGCAATATCAATTTGGTGACACCATGTCAATATTGTGTCCACAGCTTGTTTCTGTTGCCCCCAAGTGGCGAAAGAAAATCACACTTTAGTGCACCTAAAGTACACCTTAATGGCTGTGATGTAATACTCTTATGGGGGTTAATTAAATATAATTGCATCTCAATGATGATACACAATGGGAGTCAGGTTTCAATATTTAAATCAATGGAGAATACTAATGAAAAGTCTCATTTTTTTCATTCTCTATTACTTTGTACACAGAAAAAATAAATCTGTCAAATATTGATATGACTTTGTCACTAAGATTTAAATCAATAGAACTAAATAATCACAACTGAATATATTGTTAAATAAATCTACATTTAGTAGTCAATGACGTGTAGCCTGAGCGTGTGTATTTGTGTTCCATTTACAGGAGCAGCAGAGGTTTAAGGTTATTGAGATGAGTGCTTGTGTGCATATGATTATCTTGGTCTGTCTGTCCCTGATCTTGGTCATGCCATGCACTGCACCTATACTGTCCTGTCTCATTCCCTCTGCCCTCAGTGACTTTATTTCCCTGGATGAGCGAGACCAGGAGAAGAACAACCAGTTGGGCTTCGACGTGGCAGAGAGGGAATTTGGCATCTCGCCCTGCATGACGGGCAAGGAGATGTCTTCTGTGACAGAGCCAGACAAACTCTCCATGGTCATGTACCTCAGCCAGTTCTACGAGATGTTTAAGGACACAGTGCCACCCGGAGGTGAGAGTGGGAGATGCAGCAGGGCTGCTGCTTCTGTAATCTAGTGTTGGGAGGTGTCTGTACACAGTGCTACAGATGCTCTGAAAACACAATTACCCTTCATACTATGAGGATTAAAAAAGCTGTTTTTCTCTTCTTAATTTTCCAATTTTGTTCTATTATTATTTCTGTACAGATAAACACAATTTGAGTCCTGAGGAGAAGGCAGCACTGATATCCAGCACCAAGTCCCCCATCTCCTTCCTCAGCAAACTTGGTCAGAGCATAGCAATATCCAGGAAACGAAATCCAAAGGTCAGTGTTTGAGAAATGTCCGTTGCGTTTAAATGTCAAAATTGGCACTTAATCACCTCATTGTTGTAGTAGGAGTGGAAATAACTCATGACGTGTCATCAACAGGACATCATTTTGTGGAATTACTGCTGGCGGGATGGAAAAACAGGCTTTCCACTGAGGCAAGATTAAGCAACAAGGAATAGATGGTCAGACCTTCTGGACTTATATAATATAATAATTCGATAATTTTTTTACAAACTTATTGTGGTTTGTTTTTCCCTTCAATGAATGATTTGATGAACATGTAGATGTGTATGCTGCGTGACAGGGCCTCTGGTCTCTATGGACGAGCTGAAGGCCACTGTATTAATGAGCCGAGGTCCAGAATGCTAATATTGCTCAGGCTGGGTATTGTTCCCGGGTCATGTAGGCGGCCTCGCGGTGCTGGCCGGGCTTGGAGGTGAATTGGTTCGCAGAGCTTTGGTTCGCTTGCCACTGAGAGTGGGAGGGAGCAGTGGGCCTATGGGAACACTAGACAGTATTGTTGAGGGGGAAAGACAACTCTTGCTGTTTGAGAAAATGTCTTGTTATGTGTCGTGGAATAGCTGCTTCTGATTTTATTTTATTTTATTATATGAATGCTTCTGCTTGTGTATTTCTTTGGCCATTTTAAAGTCAATGAAAATAGCTGATTATATGATTATGTTGAGACAGAACATAACTTTATGGGAAGTCTTTGAGGATTTATAAAGGCTGAATAGCAGAACAATTGTTTGGCTAAAGATACTTTATGCACCCATTTGTGTTTTTCCAACTATTGTTGCATGATATTTCCTTTTAAATATCGCTATTTAATAGTGCTATTATAAATGCTACACAACTCTCAGCATGGTCTTCTTATGCGTATGACTCTCTTATGAAGGTAGATTTGTGTCTTTATTACGCAAACAAAAAAAAACATGTTTTGAGAGGAAATTTCTCTTTTGTAATGTAAGCTATTATATTGTGTACGGGCTTTTATTGTGAAGGGGAAAACGGAAGGAGAAGAGGAGTTGTTGGAGTGAGGAGCGAGTCAAGAATAAAGTGGTTGCCGTCTTGTCTAACCTAACGGCGCAGCGTGTTGTTATTTTATTATTATTGTACAAGTATAGGCGCAAGAGAAACCCTCGGCTACATTGGTGGCAGCGGTGGGATTGTTTTGCGCCTAAGAAAACCATCGGGAGAAAATCAAGACTTGTGTAGAAGGTAGTTCGCTGAAGTGAGCTGGCTAGTTAGCTAACGTTAGCCACTGCTAACACGCGGGAAGACAGCACAAATGTCATCACATTAGTTTTTAACGGAAAGAGAAGCGGAAAAAAAAGAAAGACAAAACGACAGAATGTGGAAGCACAACGAACTTCTGGTTTTCAATGTGCGGCGCGGAGGGCGGCCATTTGCCGGCAAGGCCAGGATCGACCTACTGCCGCCCTTTGCCGGGGGGAAGAACGAGGCTTCCCCTGCTGGGCCAGACGCGGTGAAGGAGCCGTGACTCTGATAATGATAACTGACCCGGATCAATTGACCGACAAGTGGCGGCCCTGTTGGCGGACGGGGTAATTGAAGAGAGCTACAGTTCTCGGGAGATCCACGGACCGGGGCGGGTTGCTCATGATGATGGACTGAAACTGTACACTGTGCCTGCGGGTTCTTCAAGTAGCCTCCCGGCTTCTCCTCACTGTGCTCCTTTGCTTCAGGACGAGGGGCCACCAGAGGGGTTGAGGGGCCATGGATCGCTGGCGACACGGGGACTGTTTTAGTTACCGACATCAGTGAACCACAAAGGACTGTTACTCGTTCTGAGAGGGTGGTGAGACCACCGGTATATTTAAGGGACTTTTTCAATTATCGTTAACTGATTTGTGTGTTGAATGTGTGACTATGCTGTTAACATGTTTTCCTTATTGTAGCAGCACATGCTTTATATGTATGGTGTGTCTAAACCAGGGGTGGGCAAACCTTTTGGCTCAGGGGCCACATTGAATTAAAAAATTTGACAGACGGGCCGGGCCAGTATCAGATGGATGGAGAGTGTTTGACAAAGGGGGCGTGGCTTATCGCCGTCGGGTCTCTCCGTGAAAAAGAGCTGTCTTTTCCGGTATCGATTATGGAATAAATAACCACTAGTTTTGCTTTATACTTGTTGTGGAAGTCCCAAACATGTCGGAACATGAAACGCCCTTGTGTTTGGGTTCATAATATTATCCGTAGCCGCACACAGCTCGGTGAATTTCACCGACTCGTCCAGGAACTGCGCCGGTCTTATCTCCGTAAAACGGATACCGATTCCTTCATCCACCTTGGAAATAACCACCAGTTCTGCTTTATACTTGTTGTGTAAACTCCACATACGTCGGAACATCAAACTCCGTGGTGTCTGGGTTCATAATATTATCTGTAGTCGCACAACAGCGTCTGAATGACAGCCACTGCACACACGAAAAGCCTAAAAGAGCGCTGTGCAATAAATAAGCATGAAGAAACATCAACGCTGGTCTGTTGTGGTCATCGTGCTTCGGGAAACTGAACTTGGGAGCGGAGAAGCGCTACAGCGGTCTTTACTATAACTTATAATTATTTAAAATAAAAAACTTTTTTTTAATATATTTTTTTTATAACTTTTTTTTTATATATTTTTTTAATGTTATAATAATTATAATACTCGGCGGGCCGTATATTAATACTCGGCGGGCCGTATCCGGCCCGCGGGCCGTAGTTTGCCCACCTCTGGTCTAAACGCTATGGTGTATCAGCTATACGTCTGGTATGCATTGACTAGCGGGGCATACTTACTGGAGGCTATGCAGTTGTAGGATGGGGACATATTTACTTGTCAATTTTGTGCTATTAATAGATGTTTTCTTTATCGTAGCAGCACATGCTTTATATGTATGGTGTGTCCTTGAAGCTATAGTGTATCAGCTATATGTCTGGTGTACGTTGGGATTAGTGGGGCATACTTACTGGAGGCTGTGCAGTTGGGTGATGGGGACATGTATACCGTTTGCTGGTCAACTTTGTGTATTAAGACAAGTTGTTACTAAGTTTTGGGGATTTTTTTTCTTGCATTTGGAGTGTTTAGAAACGGGGACGTTTCTTTCAGGAGGAGGGGAGATATGTAAGCTATTATATTGTGTACGGGCTTTTATTGTGAAGGGGAAAACGGAAGGAGAAGAGAGGAGTCGTTGGAGTGAGGAGCGAGTCAAGAATAAAGTGGTTGCCGTCTTGTCTAACCTAACGGAGCAGCGTGTTATTTTATTATTATTGTACAAGTATAGGCGCAAGAGAAACCCTCGGTTACAGTAACTAGAATTTCTGGCTACAATTAAAATCTTTGCTCTCAAATCAAAAACCTTTGCTCTCAAATCAAAAACCTACGCTCTCAAAAAACAACAACTACGTTCTCGAAATAAAAACCTATGCTCTCAAAAAAACAACCTTCGCTCTCAAAACGAAAAGCTACAACTTGAGTTTGGACGTAGTGGGCGGGGCATACGCTGCTGAATGAGCGAGGAGTTTCTATTGGTGGGTTTGACTGGGCTCTTGGCACGCTACGCTAACGGGAGGTTACGATGAGGAGGACATGGAGGTAAGTTGACATATTGCTCTGTTTTGTCAAAAGTATTTTAAATGTAGCGGCACTTCCCTTTGTTTTCATTTTTGTTAGTGCCGTGGAGTCTCTTTTTTTTTCAAAAGAAGGACATGGAGGGCTGCTGTGTTGACATGAAGCCGCACTTTCTGTGTGCATGTAACGTTAGCTCACTGTCGGCTAACGTTACATGCACGCAGATAGTGGGGCTTGGCAGCCCTCCATGTCGTTGAGGTTGAAGCCTTTGGAGAGCATCACACCCTCCAGGTCCTTGTCCTCCTTCTCCAGAGGCCTCTGCTCATCCAGGAGGGCCACCAGGGCATCGCGCTGCTCCACCACCTCCAACATCTCATTCAGGATCTGCTTCTCTTGACCGAGCTCCTTCTCCGTCTTCAGGTTGTCTGAGGGGGGAAACGAGGGGTTAAAAGAGAGGGAGCCGATCGTACAGGTTGAAATGTGTCAGAGCTGAAGCGGCTGGGTCCGCGAGCTAACTAGCGCCTGCATTCACCTTCCACTAGGGTGACCAGACGTCCTCTTTTTCCCGGACATGTCCTCTTTTCGAGACCTAAAAAAAGCGTCCGGCAGGGATTCCAAAAACGTCCGGGATTTTGCTACGTCGGGGAAAATAGTTATTACCCCCTTACAAGTTTTGGAAATGGTATCTCCCTCACGTTCCACCTTCTTGCGCAAGCTCTGACTGTAGAGAGAACTGTCATTGGTCGACCAATCTCAACGTAAATGTAAGTTCACGGCATGCTACACACTACTGCTACCCCCCCCCGAGACGAAGTGTCCTCCTCCTCCACCCCCCGGAACGAAGTGTCCTCTTTTTCACAAACTCAAATCTGGTCACCCTACCTTCCACGGCCATCCGCTCCCTGAGTTCCTGCTGCAGTCGGCTCTGTCGGTCCTCCAGCTCCAACTCTCTGGCACTTGGGGACGGAAAGGAGGGGAAAAAAGATGAACGAGCGAAAGCTTTCGCCGATGAATCATCGCTTTCAACATTCATGCTTTCTGGATGCATCTTCATTTATCTTGGCAGGGTCTTTTTTCCCGTTGTTTAAAAAAAGATGACTAGATCATCTAAAAGCTTTTAGTAACCGCTCACGAGATACCGCTGGCTGATTTAATCACTTGTCAGAGTAATGGAGTTGTTTTTCTAGTTATTTTTAAAATGATTACGACTTCAACAGAGCTACAACCTTTTTAAAATTCATGATGTAACAATTACTAAATTTAGGCAGTCAGTATTTCCTTCTGTCTAGTTTTAGGTTATAATTGCCTTGAACTTAAATGATGGAATATTATAAACATCATACAATTCATCAAATTTTTAAGGATGCCACTATTGTTCATTGGTTAGTTCATTGCTTTGCAGGAATCAATCCTCATGACTTTGGCGATCCCTTAACATGAATAGTGCGTTTATAGCTTAGTGAGACTATCGAACAATCAAAATGATCATTTTATAATAAATTAAATATTATTAGAACGCTTGCCATCTGGACCTGATCGCACAGGCAAAACACTTTAGTTGGCAAAAAGCGCAAACAACATTTTTGATGACTGGAACAAATATAGTTTTTATATTCTCATAAAACACACGGCATCTAAAACTAGACGGCATAGCAACCAAGAACACACAGCTAAGCGTTGCTACCTGGCAACGAACAGCCCCTTTGACAACAGTCGAGAAATGTACTCACAATATCATGAGTTCTGACTCATAGCGGACCAGGGCGTTTTTCTCCTGCACCAGCTTGAACCACTCTTGCATTAGCTTGGGATCGTCCTTCTTGCCCATGCCTGGAGGGAGGGGAGGGGAAGCAGAGTGGGAGTAAGAACGCCAGATGGCTTGGAGACGACACTAATGTCACACAAACAAGGACCGACACAGCCAATGCAATGACAGCCAAGCCAGGATGTCCTCGCTGAGGGATGGTGAGGTGGGAGGATGGACTCGACAGCGACGCGGTCAGTCGCACCACACGTAGGGACGGCGCACAGAAGATGGCGTGGAGCGACAGGTTTCTACTCTGGTAAATACACAGACATAAATACAGACACGCAACTCGCACACACACGCACAAAGAGACAATACCTGTATTTGCAAGATTGAGAGTTTTTTGTCACCCAGTTTGGACTTTGTCAGACGTAGCAACTACCTCCTCATAAGTTTATTTTTTTCCCCAGAGTGGGTGTGTAGTAAGAGAACACGCAGACACACCAACCAAAGCTAAGACATTACAGAGAAGTAAACCCAAAGACCCAATAGCAATTCATCCTCCTCTCCTGCCCACATATTGACCCACCAGCCAAAATGTAAATCCTTTTACATCCCATTCATGCTGATTGTTTGAGGATGGGGAAAAAAAAAAACAGCATGAATTATTCTGCTGTCTTAACATATTACAATTATACCATCAAGTGTTCATGGGCTGACTTATCATTGAGACCAAACAGTGAAGTTCACACTCCTCCATCAAGTCTGCCTCAGGGTGATGCGTGTTCGGCGCTAATGACATCGTGCACTGCTCAGTTTGCAGAATTGGCACAATCAGTCAGAGAGCAGAGCAGCTGCAGACCGTACAGCTGTACGCAGAGAGGCCCGGTCTGTGTGGCGTGCTCAGAAAGGCCCACTGCCGGGGAGATGCATCCTTTTTTTTGTTTATCTGACTTTGGCAGGCGGGGCCAAGCGGTTTCAATGAAACACCGGAAGGCAATCCTCGATGCAGCGTGACATACTTAGCTGGGGAAGAGGAGGCTCTTAAGAAAAGAAGAGGAAAAACGACGCACACGCGTAAATCGCATGGCTGTAGTCTCGGGGGCGGAGAGACAGGTGAAGCAAGAGAGAGGTGAAGCGAGAGACAGGTGAAGCAAGAGAGGTGAAGCGAGAGACAGGTGAAGCAAGAGAGAGGTGAAGCAAGAGAGAGGCGCTGCTCCCGCTGGAGAGGAATACAGGTCCGTGCACGTTTTGTTCGTTTGTTTTATGATTCATTCGAAAAAAAGGAAATATCATGGTTTCGTCATTTTCAGTTTGAAAAACCGTTTTTTCCGTCTGAATCCAAGAACGAAAAAAAAGAGAACCAAACTCGAAATACGAGCCGATTTTGTTTTTTGCACATCCTTTTTTCCATGTCGAAATAAAAGCCAGTGATAGATATTCTTATTTACAGTCTTCTAATTCTTATTTACGGTCTTCTATGATGCAAACACATAGCAGGGTAACATTAGAAGAACATTATTTAATCAATATAAATAAATAAACCTGGATATGTTAGCAACAGTAGTGACTACAGGCAGTTTAATATGCATGTGTATATGTGCACAGCAAGAATCAACTTTTCAATTAATCGTTGCATTGTTCAATGCAACACAGTTCGTAATATAGTTATATATTGAGTATAAGTCATTTGTGTGTGTAGAGTTGTTGCTATATTTGTGTCACATGGAAGAGTGAGCGTGATCACAAGGTTGGTTTATTCTTATCAATAGCCTTCAGTGGACCTCTCTTCAGTTACCTTCCAGTCAGAGCACCACCTGTGCTTCACATTTTACCTTCATTCCTACATCATCACTGTTACTGTCATCATCATCAACATCTAACCTGTTCTGTTCTGACTCTACGTCATCGTCTCAGCCCCTCTGACTAAATCACATCATCATAATGAAGCACTTTGGTCTAAAGAAGGCTTTTGCTCTGTGTTGTATGTGAACACTGTTTGAGGAGTTGATTATTATATGAGTTATTGTATCAGACTGAAACATGGAGAGCACAGCTACTCTCACATTTCTAAGATGTCTCACATAGTTTAGTCGTCAAATGATTGTTAGGCGTTGTTGCCTGTTTCTAGCCGTATGTCTATATCTCTGCATGTACATTCAGATAAGTCATATTCAGTGTATGTGTACACACTTAAAGCTGATTGGTTCCCCAGGTTACATGTCGGTCACTAACACATTTACATCAGCAGGTCATGACCTTCTTTAGCTCAGAACAGTAGCTCATGACCTTCCTTAGCTCTATAAAGACTCATAAAGCCCCAACAGAAGTCCATTTGACTTTGTTAATTTTAATTAAAGGAGACGTGTCCTACTGCCTGTATAGAATCACAAGCACCTGCTACCTGGAAGGGATCTGATCATTTTAACCCCCAATAAGGCCAAAATGTTGTACTCTTTATTGTGACCTTTTGTGATGATAGGTCAAATGAATCTAAATTACAACAAAAGAGGAACTTAATATTGTATTCAAGATGATGTCTCTCCGTCACTAAAGGTAACCCGTAGAAACATTCCTATCTCCCACAAAAATGACATTCAAATGTCACTAAATTGCAATCTCACTACATTTCAGGGATATGTTTTTTCCTCTCAGATTACGGTCACAGTTTTAAACAGCACCCCTCCCAAAGCAGGCTTCTGCATACCAGTGTTATTGGATGGGAACTTCATGTTTATGAGACAGTGCCATGCTGGTTTGTCCAACATGCTAAAGAGCTGGTAATCTGATGCATTGGTTCCCAACACAAGTCCAGCCTGATGGTCTACATGGCCCTACAGCTCCAGAGGTCACTCTGAGGTCACGAGACAGTAACATGGTAGCAAAGAAGTAAATAGAACCAATTCATCTGGTTTGTGCTCTTGTAAGATTTAGTCAAACTTTTTGTATCTCAAAGGCATTTGGACCACAGCATTTGACCAACATCTATATTATATATACATTATATCTTCTCATCTTGGCCCTTTGACCTCTTCTGTACCATTCAATGCAGGATTTAAGTGTGACAAATCAATCAACGATGTAAGTAAATTATATGCGTGTTTAATAAGAATAAACCAACTGTCTCATTATTTTTTTAATTGTCATTATTTATTGTGTCATGATCAACACATGCTCACTCTTCCATGGAGGAATGTTTGGTTCTAAAATGACACAAGTAAATACATGAAATACTGCCATCTACTGGCAGAAAGGGGAAACCCTTTACTCTGGTCTCCTCATACACGCTCTGCTCTGTGTTCACTCAAGAAACGGTACAATAAGATGGAAAAAATAAATATGATGCTAACAGCAACAACTCTACACACACAAATGACTTTGATTAAACTATATTACGAACTGTGTTGCATTAAACAATGCAACGATTAATTGAAAAGTTGATTCTTGCTGTGTACATATATACATGCATATTAAACTGCCTGTAGTCACAACTGTTGCTAACATATCAAGGTTTATTTATTTATATTGATTAATTAATGTTCTTCTAACGTTACCCTGCTATGTGTTTGCATCATAGAAGACTGTAAATAAGAATATCTAATCACTGGCTTTTATTTTGACATGGAAAAAAGGATGTGCAAAAAACTAAATTCCCTCGTATTTCGAGTTTGGTTTTCTCTTCTTTTTTTTTAACGGAAAAACTGAAGTGCTTTTCCGTTTTTGGTTTCAAACAGAAAACAAAGAAACCATGGTGTTTCCGTATTTCCGTTTTTCCGAATGAACCATAAAACAAACGAACACGGACCAATACAGCATGTGGGTTTCCAAGCCTATTCTACAAATGGATGTTATTCTTTGTCTCTTGAACTACCTCAACTTGTTCCACCATCACCACCCCTCAGCCCAAGTCTCCGAACACAAAGGGGGAGCCGTCCGGTACGAGGCAGAGACGACAATAAATAGGAACAAAACACCAGATCGCACACAAACACGATTACAAGCTCGGGCAAAATTGGCACCGCCGGGTATTAGATGCTGGAACAAACCAGATGATCCATTATTTTTTTAGGACTTGATTTGTGTCAGACGTTAATATTAATAACACATCATCACACCAGGCAGATTTCTCACTCCTTGCACCACAAACTTGCCCGTGAGCTAGCCGTGTCTAACGTGTTCACCGCCAGGGCTTTGATCATTTTATCATTCTATGAGAACATGACACTATAGAGCTTTTATACAACGGCAAAGACGGTACTACAAAGGACGATGCAGCTTTACGATTAGTTTGAGCGAAACAGAAAAACAGACCACATGCTGTTGATTAGACACACTGCAGCAGAGTAATTTCCCCTTTGTGTGAATGCCTCTAAGAAAATGATCTTTCTTCCTATTATTCTGAGACACTATGCGTGTACGGTTAAATGTTTTACAACGACAACGTACATCAGTATGAAACTGGAGGGTTTGTCATGAGTTGCTAGGCTACAAATGACCCCTCTACACCCTGCTCCTGAACAGCAACTGTTGCTAAAGCTGATCAAAAACCTGATTACAGCTGAGCGCCCCCCTCATAAAACTAGCCTGATTATTAATTTATACTTTAGAGATGTCTCGGTTACAATAATGACTTTTTTTCAAACTTTATAATTCCTCAATTAGGTGTGCATCTTCGTCTTTGACCACAGAGCTATGACATATGATAACTTCACCTAGTAGTAATAAACTGAAATGGCATTTTGGTGTTGATGATGATTGCTATCTGCCTAATTACATTTTTGGGGATTTTGGATTACCAGGTTATCTGACCCTAAACATGACCTGCTCAGGCCTTGATCATCGACCCTGCAGGACTCGAGATGCTGGTACTGTAATGATATTGTTTCCATCCTGCTCCATATCTGGTTAGGGGAATGTGACAAGTGTAAAATAACCAACTGGCCAGAAACATTAACAGCAAACATTCTGACGCAGTGAGCAAAATTGTGATGACATTTTTTTTCAACGTTTGAAATCAATTTCCTCATCATGAATGCCTCGATACTTCACTGAGTTTTGGAAACGTTCTGGGGAAATCTACTGAGCCTGATCACACACAAACAAACAGGGTCAGGTCGGGACAGGGGGGACGAGCTCAACAGGGTAGCCCAGTTCTGGAGGCATGAGGGAGTGATGCAGATGGATGCATGGGTGAGAGAGAGAGAGAGAGAGATATTACAGAGAGAAAAAGAGTACAGCGCGTAGGTGGAGGAGGAGGCAGAAGGGGTGTGATGAGGGAGAAAGAAAATTGAGGAGAAAATCAAAAGAGGGTAGGAGCACTGTGCTGGAGAGAAGACAAATCACCTACAAAGAGGAGGTGGGAGAGATCAGCTGTGTGGTGCGAGGATGAAAAAAGGGGTAATAATAGGAAATAAGAGAAGACAGAACACTTGGTGCACGGAAAGGGGAAGAAAGAATCCCGTTTAAGCTTTCATAGTTCTTCAGGTAATCTGCAACAGCACCCTGTGTCGATTATGAAACGGGAATAGCCTCGGCATGTGGCCAGTGTTTATACACAAGAGGATTCAATCCCATTTATTGAAGCCATTGCGGATCACCAGGAGATATACATCTCCTTCACAGACACAGAATTGCTTTTTCTTTAAGGATGTTTCAGCCGCTTCTTGTAAACAATACTCAAACATGTTCGGACCAATTAGTTGCGAGTGTGGCAACTTCTAAAGTGTAGCTACTATTGAAGTGAAAATGTCACGGCTCAGCCGTGACTCATGTCCTTTTTTGTCTTTTCCCTGTCTCTTGTGTCCCCTGTTTGTTCCCTGTTGTGTGTGTGTGTGTGTGTGTGCGCGTGCCCTGTTTGTTCCCTGTTGTGTGTGTGTGTGTGTGTGTGCGCGTGCCCTGTTTGTTCCCTGTTGTGTGTGTGTGTGTGTGTGTGTGCGCGTGCCCTGTTTGTTCCCTGTTGTGTGTGTGTGTGCGCGCGTGCCCTGTTTGTTCCCTGTTGTGTGTGTGTGTGTGTGTGTGCGCGTGCCCTGTTTGTTCCCTGTTGTGTGTGTGTGTGTGTGTGTGTGCGCGTGCCCTGTTTGTTCCCTGTTGTGTGTGTGTGTGTGTGTGTGCGCGTCCTGTTTGTTCCCTGTTGTGTGTGTGTGTGTGTGTGTGTGTGTGTGCGCGTCCTGTTTGTTCCCTGTTGTGTGTGTGTGTGTGTGTGTGCGCGTCCTGTTTGTTCCCTGTTGTGTGTGTGTGTGTGTGTGCGCGTCCTGTTTGTTCCCTGTTGTGTGTGTGTGTGTGCGTCCTGTTTGTTCCCTGTTGTGTGTGTGTGTGTGTGTGTGCGCGTCCTGTTTGTTCCCTGTTGTGTGTGTGTGTGTGTGTGCGCGTTCCCTGTTTGTTCCCTGTTGTGTGTGTGTGTGTGTGTGCGCGCGTTCTGTTCGTTCCCTGTTGTGTGTCTGTGTGCGCGCACGTCCTGTTCGTTCCCTGCTGTGTGTGTGTGTGCGCGCACGTCCTGTTCGTTCCCTGCTGTGTGTGTGTGTGCGCGCACGTCCTGTTCGTTCCCTGCTGTGTGTGTGTGTGCGCGCGTCCTGTTCGTTCCCTGCTGTGTGTGTGTGTGTGTGTGTGCGCGTGCCCTGTTTGTTCCCTGTTGTGTGTGTGTGTGTGTGTGTGCGCGTGCCCTGTTTGTTCCCTGTTGTGTGTGTGTGTGTGTGTGTGTGCGCGTGCCCTGTTTGTTCCCTGTTGTGTGTGTGTGCGCGCGTGCCCTGTTTGTTCCCTGTTGTGTGTGTGTGTGTGTGTGTGCGCGTGCCCTGTTTGTTCCCTGTTGTGTGTGTGTGTGTGTGTGTGCGCGTGCCCTGTTTGTTCCCTGTTGTGTGTGTGTGTGTGTGTGTGCGCGTCCTGTTTGTTCCCTGTTGTGTGTGTGTGTGTGTGTGTGCGCGTCCTGTTTGTTCCCTGTTGTGTGTGTGTGTGTGTGTGTGCGCGTCCTGTTTGTTCCCTGTTGTGTGTGTGTGTGTGTGTGTGCGCGTCCTGTTTGTTCCCTGTTGTGTGTGTGTGTGTGCGTCCTGTTTGTTCCCTGTTGTGTGTGTGTGTGTGTGTGTGCGCGTCCTGTTTGTTCCCTGTTGTGTGTGTGTGTGTGTGTGCGCGTTCCCTGTTTGTTCCCTGTTGTGTGTGTGTGTGTGTGTGCGCGCGTTCTGTTCGTTCCCTGTTGTGTGTGTGTGTGCGCGCACGTCCTGTTCGTTCCCTGCTGTGTGTGTGTGTGCGCGCACGTCCTGTTCGTTCCCTGCTGTGTGTGTGTGTGCGCGCGTCCTGTTCGTTCCCTGTTGTGTGTGTGTGTGCGCGCGCCCTGTTCGTTCCCTGGTGCGCGCCCTGTTCGTTCCCTGGTGCGCGCCCTGTTCGTTCCCTGGTGCGCGCCCTGTTCGTTCCCTGGTGTGTGTGTGTGTGTGTGTGTGTGTCTGGCAACTGCCCTCATCTCCACACCTGGCTTCAATCATCTCATCAAATCCTCCCTGTTAAAACACCCTGGCTTCCCTCTCTCCAGTTGCCAGATTATTTCACCATCTCCAGTGGTACTTAAACTCTCGGCCTCTCTTAAGCCTTTCTAGGACTGAGACTACTCTTGTGCTTTACAGTATTGTTTGACTGCAACTAACCTCTGTTCCCTGTGCCCAGGATTCCTGTCCAGCCGCTGCCACTCCTCTGCTCAACCTGCATTTCACCTCCTGCCATATCCAAATCATCAGTGTTCTGTTCAATAAACCCAGCCAAAACCGAACCCTTACAGAAAATCCTTATATGGACCCATTGAACACCTTGTCCCCTTATTAAACGCCCCAAATAAAGACTATAAAACAAGTGTAAAATGAAGAAGATTCAGGGAAAACATGAAGAGAACTGGAAGAAGCAGAGCTTTGATAGTCACACATGACACAAATAGGAGGCAAACACAATGTTCTCAGGCTGGTGGGTAAAGGAGGAAGGAGAGTGAGATGCCAGATAATTACTGAAAGGGACTGTCAGAGAAAAAGTAATGATATTTTGGGAAAACTGCAGTTCAGAAAATCTATTTTGAACAGATTGGAGTCCTAATAATTCTTTATGGCTCCACCAAAAGCCATAAACGAAATGATTCGTTGGAACTTGACTCAATAAATCCGTAGTTGTATAATCATTAAAGTAAAAGGAATAAAAGGATATATCAGATTCTGAGTAAAAACATGTTGATCCTGGCTTTAATTTTGGTGCTAAAATACAACCATGAACCTTACAGCAAAATTAATTATTCAGTCAAAAAGTCAACAACTCAACAACCAGCACAAGATCCAGCACTTTTACACACTATTGCAAACATCAAGCATGAATCTGGTTACAAACTATGGAATAAGAAATCTGGCACACTATGTATTATTGAATATGCAAAGGAGGTCATCTTTAAAAAGCGTGGCCTGCATGTATGACATTTCACAGGCACTTACTCCTGTGCACTATTGATATTGTTCTGTTCTTATTTGGTTTTTCTCTGCTGGACTTTGAATGCAACAGTGTCTGTATTGCTGCTTAGATTTCTGACTCTGCAATATGTCTTTGTCTCTACTGCAGTTTGCATTATAATGTCTGCGTGCTGAGGAGTCACAAATACAAGTTACGTATTCATCATTTATGAGTGTATGGAGATCAAAGACAATCTTAAGAGGACAGCATGAGGCCAAGTGTCTGATCTTTGTTTGATGTAAACTCAGTGCGGGTGGAGGAAGGAGGGGAGGTTATAGGAGCAGAGAGTATTGCAATGAGGCTAAAAGCCAGCCAGCCAATCAGGATAGATATGAGGGGTACGAAGCTCAAGTAGTACAACAAAACAAAAAAGGGGGAGGTAGGAGGACAGATCGGTTAGCCATTAGGTTAGTTTAAAGTGACAGATTTGAAATACATACCGCCCAGATGCAAGTCCAGGATTTCACTGTAATTAGAATCTCCCCAATAGTCTACAATGACAGGGATATATTAGAGATAGGAGTTATTTCACACCGCCCCGAACTGGGCACACAATCACACGCACAGAATTCTCCGTCAACAGCAAGTCATGCATGTTCTTGCAAATAGTTCTCGCACGCACACACACACAACACTCAGAACAAAGAGTCCATCGGTACTCACCACAGGCAGAGCAACACTAATATGGCTTTTTCTTTTTTAATAAGAGGCTGCAACATAGATTTGCTGCCGCGTTGCTGTTTACTGTCTCAGTCTGCTTAATATCACACAAAGCCTCTTGTAATGAGTTGAGGAAATTATTATTTTTGTATTGTGTGCATTTAATTTGACAAAGTTGCATTTAGTGCAAACAGCGAGAGAAGCTTTAATTTCTACAGTTATGTGCGATCCAATCCGTGTGCACAAATGTTCGATAGCAATAATTCAATGATTTAATACTTAATCGTTTCAGACTGAAAGAGCAGCTGATTGTTAAGTGAGATGCAACAGACAAAGTCACAAACAACTCTGGATTGCTGTTACTCACCAAATAATACAAATTAAAAAAAACACATCTGTATCAAGTCAATCAGCCACAGCAAAGATTTGCAGAACATATTGTACTAAAGAAGTTGTCAGCCTGAAAACCAATTAATGTTTGATTTCTCTCACTCTGATTGTGTTTATCAAATGTAACGTGATCTGAGTCTTGACCAGAGTACAGAAACTCTCCTCATTGAGAGGCGGTAAAGGAGACAAAACACATCCAGGATGAGCAAACACAAATCTATGCCGGGACACACATTCTGCTGGTCGCATGCAGCTCGGACTGACGATGGCGAACAAGTTATGAACGGACAAAGACCAACATGTTCAGAGATGGAGACATGTTGCAGTGTGTCACCACAGATGGAGCCTACATAACAGTGTCACATGTCATGAGGAACAAATAAATAAAAAGGAAACTACAGTAAATCTAATACCTGATCTTCTTTTGTGCTGTTTGGGTAACGTATAAGTACCTTTATACAATCCTTTAAGAGAGTAGAGTAGTACACAAGTTAAAACAGACTCAAACAATTGGCTTGAGACACAGCTGATGGAAAAGTAAAGAGTCATTTGGTTGGAGGGAAAGAATTTGCAGAATTTAAAGAAATGCTCACGTTGCGTGCTGCATTTGCATGGTAGAAGCTTTTGTAACGTCATCATGAAGTAAATTAAGATGGAATACACTGTCGGCGCTACAAAGGAAAACCTTAGTGCTTTTCTCGCATACAAAACTGACATGAAGTAAGTTATGTTATTACTACCGAGCACTATTCATGATTCACACTCTTAGAAAACTGTACCAAATAATGAACTGTGCGGCCCTCTAACACCTAATGCATTCTTCACCTCAGATATATATTGTTTGCGATAGTCTCTTGTCCGGACCAATTTAGGCTTATTACTTTGGAGAAGCAAATGTCTTTTTGCTCCGCACAAATCTACGCGCTGCAATATCTGCTTCAGTGCGGAGGCAGAAATTGTAAATGCAGACTTGTGATTTCAAATGATCGCAGAGGGACAGCTTTTCTGAGTTAATGCAGTTTCTTGGTTACATCATCCTAATCATTGATATTATTATTATTATTCCCTTTGGAGCTCTAGAAAAGGCTGAACTTGTATCGTGCAAAGTTAAACATGGTCTCACGGAGCCAGCGCTGACATAAAAACAAGATTTAATTGCAACACATACAGTAAATCACTTGTAAAATGTTAATATGAAAATTGTTCTATGCGTTATGAAACTCACTACACCCTTTGGGTCACTGAACGTGGGTGATTTGTCCACCTGCAGTAGCAGTGCTGGTACAGCACGCCGCATGGGATTGACTTAAAATAATGAATGAAGGTTTAAAAGGTTTCAATAAAGATTATTTTTAATGGGCATCAAATCATAACAGAAGTTATCTTGAGACAGCTCCCATGCAGAGCAGGTGTAGGCCGTAATGCTTTGTTACCTGCTTCTCCTCTCAAGGCCTTCTCCACAGCTACGCCCCTCTCCTCCAGCTGCCTCTGCTTCTCCTCCACCTGCTCCAGCTGTCTCTGGATGATCTGAACGGACAAGAGAGCCGCGTCATGAATGAAATGCATGAACACGGCACATTACAAACGATCAGCGTTATCACGTCTGCCACTAACTACGTGTGCCACCGGTTTCTCAGGGAGGCTGCTGCAGAGGCTACCTTTACCAGTTTACTAATGCAACGCTTTACCCTCATTAAAAATAAATGAACCAAGGAGCACGGCTAATTAAAGTCTACAAGCACATCAGCCTGTTGTGATGGGCACATATTTCACAGATTTGACCAGAAAATTATTGATATTTCATAGTTCTCCCCTCTTTGGCCCACCCCAGGCTCTCTCTTGTGATTGGCAGTAAATGGGATGCAGCCTCTTAGGACGTCTTAGAGGCTGATCTCGTGTTCAGGGCTCTGACGCCACAGAGGCAGGTCAACCACTACTTCTACTTAAACCTACTTCTAAACCATTAATGATGTGAGACAAAGGTGAACCAGTATCAATCTTAAGGACATATTTACATTTCATATTTGTAGAAGCTCAGCCATTGTATGAAGGATCTTTCATATTTTTTTTTTTCATTATACTTCAGTAACTAGAATGTTGAATTATTGCATTAAGTCAATGCTTTGGGCTTTTATCTGCCCTAAACAACTCTGTGGGCAACAGACAATGTCGTTGAGTGACCCATGTCAAAATAGTTCAAACTAGTTCAAATATGGTTTGCATGTCTTTAAATACCCTATTGGTAAAAATAGCTCCACACCCCTTTCGGTGACAAGGAGAATCACATTTTGTGTCCATGGGATTTGGTCCAATTGAATGATATTTGAGGTGAACATAATTGACTCGATAAATGATTAAATGGTTCGATGTGGGTACAGTGAACGGGAGATGTCCAAACTGAATATAATTCATTGTTATAACTGCGTATGACTTGATAAATGATTGAACGGTTCGATGTGGGTACAGTGATGCATGGGGGCAGAATGAGAGATGTACAAAATGAGCAGAAACATAATCCAAAAGGTTATTTCCCCCTCAGACTCTAACTTACTCTGTCAGTGCTGAACTTTATCAGTGCCACGCAGCAAGAGGAGCTAAACAAGTCGCGTGGTTGGGGTTCTGCCATTAGCCACTAAAAGGAAGCAGGATTTAGGCCAGCTACCCACAGCTCCAGGAGCAGAGACTTCAGCTGTAGCTTAGTGCTGCGTCGGTGGACTGGAAGCCCGACTGCAGAGTTTTAACATCAATCGCAGTGAACCTCCGAACCAAAGTATGAATTTGGCCGCAATCCAAAACAGCGTTGGATTGAGCACCCGCTACCAACCAGACGCTGGTACAATATGCAAGTGGCTGTTGGATGTGCATCACCCACCAGCCAAAGAAACAATGGTGATCTATTGAGTGGCTGGTGGATTTGGAAACCCACCAGCCACAGAGGCAGTTGGACAAAAAAAAAAAGTTAATTTCCAACCCTGGTTGAGTCACATAAGTGTGACCATATGTGATACATAATTAAAACCACAGGACAACACTGCGTAACAGTGAAAACAAACCCTTTGCAGCCTATTTCCAGCATGCCACTGAAATTACATCCATAAACTCAACCCATTTTTAAATCGTTTGACACGAATGACATGAATAATGGTTTGGTGAAACTGTTTAAAGGGAGCTAGCGGGCACACAAACGCCACGGCGGGTAAACCGACACAGGAGAGTGCGTCAAGCCTACTTTCAACATGGCATCAGAAGACCTGCAGCTCTGTGAGCGCTGAATCACACACACGAGGCAGGGGAGTGGCTGAGAGCAGGTGAAGGGAATGAAACAATCAGGGGACACACATACAGCTAGCAGGGTGTTACAATGCGCTGGTTAGGGACCACTGGTTAGGGGTACATCACTGATAAAAGGTTGAGAACCACTGAGTTAGAGGATCATCAAACGTATTATTCATCTAGAGGAGAACTTGCCGAGACATTTCTGACGGAGGGCCACCTCACAGCGGTGACGGAGGAAAAGTCCCCAAAGGGGCGGTTACCTGGGCTCGGTGCAGCCTCTTGAGTTCCTCCTGCTTGGCTTGCCGTCGGGCAGCTTTCTGGACCTTTCGTGTCAGCTTGGCATTCAGCTCTTCCTCTGTGTAGGTTTTCTGGTGCAATAACAAAACAAAAACATGGGGTCAGAGAAGTCTCACTCACAAGCTACTGATATGTGGAGTTGACTCCATGGGGCCCTGGCCCTTCAGGAAACACTGAACAAGAGTGGAGGGGGGAAACTCTGATTACATCCTGTAGACTAGCACAATAACATCTAGCTTGGGATTTTTAAAACTTCACTCCACAGTGTCTATCTACACATTATCTAAAGGCTTTTCTAGTCCTACTAATTGCATATTTTAAAATGTATGGAAACATAACAATCGAGAACCCAATGTGACACATTTACATCAGCTTCAGCTCTCACACTATGAAATCTTCTGGAATAATAGGCGATACAGTACGTGAATAAGCCATTAACTGACTTGTGAGGACATAAAAAGCTGGCATGAATCGAGAGAAAAGAGAGGACAACACCGGAGGAAACCGTCAAAAGTTTGTCCTGCATCCAGACTGGAGTAAAAACAGCAGCGCAGTGACAGATAGGCAGGTTAATATCACACCAGTCGGAGAGGAACAGCCCCTGATATCAAGAGATGAAGAGGTATCACAGCGACATTTTATAGATCTATGTTAATCAGAAATGAGTCGAACAAAACATCACTTACAAATCATATTGTAAGAAAACTGATTTTTCTGATTCTAACACCATGGATTTTTACCATAAAGCAGATAGACAGGTCTGTTTTTTTTAAGACTACAATAATATCTCAACAGTATATCTAATACACTCACTGATCTATGAACACCACAACAGTCACTAGAGACTCGTCTACTTGATTCCTGTGGGCGCTAATTGAATTACGCACGGCCTGGCAGGCATGAAACAGCTTTAACACCCTGTTGTGGAGCTGTGTAAGGTCCAAATTCAAATCAACGTCATTGAAAAATAACTAAATGTCGATTTTTCATATGGATGGTAAAAATGAAGAAAACTTAAATGTGTTTACAATGGTTGATGAATTCATGCCCTCTGGCCCTTAACTCGACTGTACCCATCTAAACCACCACACACACACACACAGCAGCGGAAACAATCATTTTGAATTTCAGTTGAACATAATAAATGCAAATGGATTCAAATAAAGGCACTCATATGATCGAAATGTAGATATTCTGCGATGAATTTTCTACATAGTCCTAATATGCCATCTGCATATTTAATGAATCCCGTCTTTTGAATAATTCCCTCATTTAGTAATTTTGCTATCATGATGATGTTAACATGTCCTGTTGAGGTGCTATATTTTAGTATAGTTTTATATCATCTTTTCTTCTGAGATTACCTGGGGGCAAGAATTTTAACTCTATTCTAACACTAAAAAAATAAAAGGATGTATAAAGTATTGCATATTCATTTGAGGTTGGTTTTAAAGCCAGATGCAATCTTTGTGTACTTAACATTGAAAAACATATATATACACATATATATATTTGCCTCCTTACAAAATTATGTTGAGATGAAATTCTAAATCATTTAACCCCTTTGTGCACAATACCTCCTTATTGTCTTTCTCCTTTCCTCTTTTTCCCGCTCTCTTTTATTATGACTCTGTCACCCTCTTTCTCTCCTTTAACTCCCTCCTTCTCCAGTTTCTCCTCCTTAATCGCTTCCTTCTGTATGTCTGATACAAGATCAAAGATGTCCAAGAGCTGCTGGCAGGGGGAAGAAATCGTTGAAAGAAAAACGCTTTTCAAAGAAAGTCAATTGGGAAAGGATGCAAAATATGTGACGTCTATCCTCGCTAAGCCACACATTGTCGTTTTATTCACTAAGGTCTGGATATCTACAACAACGAGAACCAGAGTGTTAAACAAATTGCTCAGAATCGTCGAGAGGTGGTGGTGAATCAGGTCCTCGTTCAGGCCGCTGCCTGGAGTCTGCTGACTGGCCCTGAGCAGCTGGTCTCCACTGATTGTCAGCAGATGTTTTGCAGACTAAAATGAGCTCAGGCTGGCTTGGCGAGGCGATGCGCGTCTCAATACCTCACGGTGACGACGCAACATGTTTTACTGCGTCTGTTATTACTCACATCTGCCTTTGACTTCTGGGAGGACCTCTCCAGAACGTCATCACAGGACAGGTCCGAGTCCTCAGAGAAGCTCAAGTTTCTGCGCAGTTTTTCTTTTCTCTAGAAACACTACAAATAAGTATCACATTCAAAAAGTGCTCTGGGTCACCTTTCTTATCCGATCTCCCGAGAGGCGAGATTTGAGGACGGTGTGCTCGGACACGACTTATCTTCTTTTTGTCCGCCTTCCACAGGGACTTGTTTGGGCGGCGTCTCGTCTGTGCCGGAGAGCCTGCTGCTGTCGTTCTTGGCTTTTTGCTCTTACCCGCGGAGGAGACGTCTGACGAAGCCACGGAGCTGTCCAGACTCTTGTTGCTGCTGAAGAAGCGCTCGGGTAAAGTCTCGGCCTTCTTCGACTCCAGAGCTTTCACGGCTGATGTCTTTGGGGATCCGGCTGAATTTTTAGTTTTTTTTTAAATCTTGGGTTACGCTCCAGGCCACTTTAGGTGAGGCATCCTTGTCTATGTCGGACTCTTTCATTTTATTTAGCTGCTTAGCCATTGCGTCTTTCAAAACCTGACTCTTAACAGACTTTTCTCTGGCCTTCATTCTCTCTTCTGCGATCTCCTTGGCCTCCGGGGAGAATTGAGTTGCCCTCTGGTTCTTAAGGGCTTGGTTGCCAGGGATATTGGTTTACTGTTTTCCATCGCTGGAGCCAGATCCCTCCTTTCTGGCGTCCGCTCGTCGCAGGACTCCTCCACGTAGTCAGCGAACATTCCCCACGAACGATTTCCTCACCTCCTGCGGCCGGGGTTTCATCTTCTCCCTCATGACGACCACTGGAGCTCGTTCTGGATCCTTCCTGGAGACCTTCCTGGGCGCGGGTTTGGGTGCAGACACGGGGCTCAGTTGAGTCCTCGGTGCGGGAATGGGACTCTTGGTTTTTGCTGGCTCTTTGGCACGCTTGGGTGGAGACTGCTCCAGGAAAATTGGCAGGCACAGGTGGTGGCGGGCTGGAGGGCGGGGTGAGCATGATGGAGTCGGATGTGTTGTAGCCGTCGCTGTTTGCGGTCTGGCTCATGGCCGTGCTCCCATTCAGCCCCAAACCAGAGCTGCTGCTGAGGTCCCTCCGATCAGAGCCGTTACTCTTGGGCTCCGCGAGAGCAACCTGGGTGATGACCTGACCTTCAAGAGTGATGTTGAGTCTGCGAATGACAGCTCGGCCAGTAAAGGCGGATTTCTGTTCCTCCGGCACGTCTGGAGACTGAGGCTTGACGGGGGTGGAGTCCTGCGATGGAGCAGTAACAAAACTCTTCTCCAAGATTTTACTGCTGCGGTCCAAAGGAGTCAGGCCGAGGCTCTTCCTGATCTCAGCACTCTTCAACCAAAACTCCTCAATGATATCCGTCTTTTTCGATGGAGTTTCCTCTGTCGAGGAATCTACGGACGTGGAGGGTTCGGGCGTACCCGTGTCCGTTTTTGTCATGGGCGTCGAAGTGACACCGGGGACCCACTTAGTGTAGTAGTCCACCACCACCATCAGGACTGAATTCCGGGACTTGCTGAGTGGGAAGGGCCCCATGAAGTCCACGCCTAACATCTCCCCGGGTTGGTTGACCTCAGTCGTCTGAAGCTGTCCAGCCGGCTTGGTGTTAGAGGCCTTATACTGCTGACACGTGAGACAGGCCCGAACATGCCCCCACACATCCTTACGGACCGTTGGCCACCATGCCACCTCTAGGATTCTTAAGAGCGTCTTCATCCTTCCTAAATGCCCTCCAAAGGGGCTATCATGGAAGTAGGCCAGAAACTCCGGGGCTAGCACGGCCGGAACAACTAGCTGATAGTTGAATCCTCCGTATTTGGACGGTACACCCCGATACAACACTCCTTGTTGTAGGTCATAGTGAATACGGCCGGGTGTGGGCTGGCAAACTGTCGGATTAAGCTCTTGGCATAACGCGTCAGTTTGCTGGGCCTCTTCAATGACCTGCATGGAACTGGGTAGATCGGACCAGCGAGTTTTGGCAACAGCCACACACACACTACCTTCTTGTGGTGGAGGTGGTGCACGGGACAGCGCATCCGGAACAACGTTGCAGCAACCCTTCTTGTACTGAACTCGGAAAGAGAATGCCTGCAGGCGCAGAGTCCATCTGGTGAGCCGTGATGTCGCTTTGGGACAGTTGAAGGCCCAGGCCAGGGCACTGTGGTCTGTGAACACATCAAAGGTCTCTCCTTCAAGGAAATGACGCCACTTTTCCACCGCCCACACAACCGCCAGGCATTCCTGCTCCGAGGTGGAATACCTCAATTCAGCACCCTGAAGAGCCCGTGACGCGAAGGCGATGACTCTTTCGTCGCCCTCAATGGTCTGCATCAGTACGGCTCCAAGACCCACCCCACTAGCGTCACAGTGAACTTGGAAAGGAAGGTGGGGCCTTGGCTGAGCCAGCACCGGTGATGTCTGTAGCCGATCCTTCAGCTGTTCAAAGGCGGCCTGACAGGTTGCGGTCCACTCCCACAATACCCCTTTTCTCTTCAGGTTGTTGAGTGGGGCCACAATGTCAGCCAGCCTTGGGATGAACTTGTGGTACCAGCCCACTAGACCCAGGAACCTCTGGAGACTTTTCAAGTCTGTGGGAGCTGGGTAGGCTGCGATGGCATCCACTTTTGAGCGGTCAACTTCCACCCCTTTCCCGGAGACTACGTGCCCAAGAAAGGTGAGTTGCGTCTGGAGAAGATGGCATTTTTTTACATTGAGGGTCAGGTGAGCCTGATGGAGTTTCTGGAACACTGCCTCGAGGTCTCGCAGGTGCTGATCTTGCGTCGGAGAAAAGACAATAATATCGTCTATATAGACAAAGCAGATCTTGCCTTTCAACTCCCCCAGGACTCTTTCCATCAGCCTCTGAAAGGTGGCACCTGCATTCCGCAAACCGAATGGCATGACCTTGAACTGGAATAGGCCGAGATGGGTGATCATGGCGGTCTTCTGCTTGCTCTCCGCATCCATCGCCACCTGCCAGTATCCACTCCGGAGGTCTAGGGAGCTGAAGTACTGAGCCCCCTGCAAGGACTCCAAAATTCCATGCACCAGCGGCACTGGGTAGGCATCATGGTGGGTTTTGGCGTTAACTCCCCTGTAGTCCACACAGAAACGTGGTGTCCCATCTTTCCTCGGGGTCAAAACCACCGGGGAGGCCCATGCAGAAGAGGATGGTTCAATGACGCCACCACTTAGCATCTTGTTAAGTAATCCCTCTATAATGGCTTGCTTCTGTGGCGACACTCGGTAGGCTCTCCTTCGTATTGGCACCTCGTCCGCCGTCCAGATTGTATGCCTTGCAACGTCGGTGGCACCAGTAGCCTCTGTCCACACCGTAGACCACTTCTGCAACAGCGGCCTGACCACCTCCGGTTGAGCCTCCCACAGCGGAACTGCCGGCGGTTTCACGTTGGCGTCTTCCATCACTGCCATGTAGAAGTTGACTGCAGGCTCTGCATGACTCCATTTCAGTGCCTCACGGGTCTTGGGTAAGAATGTATACTCCCTTCCCCCGGGCATGCTATATTTTCTCCGGTGGGGCTTTAAAATAATCTGGCTTGCACACATAAAGTCCAGGCCGAGCAGCAATGGCATGCATAACTGGTCGTCGCCGAGCACATGTACGCTAACAGTTATGGGGGTATCATGGATGTTAAGGAGCAAGACGGTTCTACCTAATGCCTGGCTCTCTTGCCCATTGGCCATAATAAACTTAGGGATCTCACTTGCACCTAATGTCTCCCCCGCCGTCCTAATGCTGCCCCACAGCGTTCTACTCATTAAGGAGTAAGTGCAACCTGAGTCGAGTACCGCGTCACCTCGTAAGCCTCGGATCTCTATTGGCACCACTAGGAGAGTGGGAACCCCTAGCACCGAGGCTACCTCTGCGCCGTGCCCCCGGCCTTGCCCATGTTCAGATTTCTTGCTGGGTTTCTTGGCAGGGTGCTCTGAAGGGGTTGCCTGCTGTGTTCTGCTCCAGTAATCTTTAGAGTTACTCCAGTCCTTTTCAATCAGGGAGCCCACCTTGACCACTTGGTCCACCGTAGTGACGATGCCGCGTAGGCCACTTGCCAACCTCGGATTACAGGCCCTGAGGATACGCCGCACCATCTCCTCCTCAGACATCTCGGGTCTCCATTTCAGGCAGAGCGCCCGATGATCATAAGCAAAGTCCCTCAGGCACTGGGTGTGTGCTTGCACATTTGCGCGTAGTTGCTCCTCAATTTCCGACTGATAGTTGGTGGGCAGGAAAGCTTCAAGGAAAGCCCCTTTGAACTTTGCCCAATTGGATATCTTGCCGCGGGCTGCCAGCCACCAGCTCCGTGCTGGGCCCTTTAGCACTGCATTGAGCGTGCCTACGAGTTCAACATCACTTAAGGGTCTAAGGGTGAGAAAATTCTCGCACTGCTCAATAAAGTCTGTGACATCTGTAGAACTTCTTGACACACCGAACTGGGGAAAATCCATTCTGACGGGTAACCTGCCCATCGCCGCAGGCAGGGATGTGAGACCTGTACTGTCCCCAGCCCTCTGCCGGCTGTCGAGCGGCGCCCCTGCAGGAGTGGAAAAGCTGGCTGGCCTCCAAGAGAGACTATTCTTCTTAAGGGCTTTCTTCAGCTCTTGTTCCCATCGGGTATCCCTCCGTTCCAAACATGCCACTATGGTTCGGTCCAAGCACTGCAGCCGTGCGTCGACATAGCCTTTAGCCGCCTCTGCCGTGGTCCCAATGGCCGACCTGAGCCCCTCTTCCCGATTGAGTGTGCTGTCACCTGCTTCTTTGAGTCGATTCTCTAGGGTGTCAACCCTTAAGTGGAGGTCTTGAAGCTGCTCTCTGAGTGCCACAACCTCATCATCCTCCTCCTCCTCAGGCCGTCGAAGCTCCTGCTCCGACGGCTCAAGATACATAGACTCCAACCGGCTGGTCAACTCTAAGACGCCACTTTGATTGTGTCTAGAGGTGATGTGACGGTAAGGGTCAGCCTCCAGATCAGCCTCAGCACCAGCAAGCGGGCTAGCATCTTGGTCTGACTCTGAGAAGGGGGATGCATCTTCTTCAGGTGTCCCACCATCCATGGCTGCCGCCCGGTGGCTCATGCCGTACATGTATGTGGAGATGTGGCTATGCTATCAGGGACAATATGGATGTAGGGTGTTTGTTATGCTACGTGTATTGTGATGGCTGTGTGACGGGTACTACAGTCTACGCACTAAACATCTAACCACATTCATCAAAAAAAAACAATTGTTGTGGAACAATTAAATGCAATTTTGTTAGAATGCACACCTCACCAGGGCCATACTTATATTATTCGCACAGCCACAAGTACTACAACTGTAACTGGCTTGGTGTAAAACAAAAACACTCAAACTAAAAATAGGTTAAGCAGCAAACAATTAACACAAATATCACAACTAACTAATCCTCCAGGTCCCCATACTGGCCACCACTCTGTAACAATTCCACCCCCGCTGGGTTCGTACAATCCCACAGGGCAGTCGCCGTAGTGCCGTCCTGCATCCACTGAGCGCTGTCTGCCGGCGCGTCTGAACTCCGACCCGAAAACAAAAACTCTCGCGACACTTCCCCTCGCGCACCTTAAATACCCACGCCAAAATAAAAGTAATAACAATAACAAATAATAAACGGTCCCATTTAAACCCGTGTCCCTGTTCAGGCCACCGATAACATTCCAGGCACAGCGCTTATGTATAAAAGAAAATAAACCACCAGGTTTCCTCTTTTAGTAGGGCTGTACCAAAGGCAGGCCTATGCGGTCTTTACAACTTTTCCCCCTTTACCCCCACTAAACCAAAGCAACTTGGTATTTTAAGAACAAACTGACAAGGACACACCAATTGAAGATCTATAACTGAATTTATTGCATTAGATTATATTCCTACAGCAAATATTAACAAACACACAAGTTTTACATTCTAAAATGATTCTGTCTACAGTTGTAAGTACCAGGTTGGTGCCTTGCCTTTTCCCCATCCTGAGAAGCAAATCTTAAAACTGCATTTGTCTAAATGTGTCTATTGAATTTACTTGTATATCGCTTATTATGAATGAAATGGATCAAAATAAGTATCCTCCACATTATACTATACTTTTGGTCCCTCCACTTAAACAGAGATTAAAGTGCTCTGACCCCACGTAAATACCACTTGAAACAGGAGAGGTGTGATATTTGTTCCTGGAGCACATGTCATTCTGTGAAGACACAGAATGTGGTCAAACAGCTGCAATTATATTTATTTTACCTCAAAATACCTCCACCAGCTGTTAAGAGAACTTCCCTATTAATTTCACTTGTATGGGTCGCCTTTACACGAACACCAAACCTGAATTACAAATGCTGTATGCATCTTTTGCTTTTATATATTTAATATTAGATATATTTTCCAATATATTACATATCTACCTTAAAAATAATAAATAATGAATATTATTAACCCTAATAAGGGAATAACTAAAACATTAGGAATACTGGAAAATAATTGTTGCTAAATGCATATTACCATGTAGTCTAGAGAGATAAACTTCATCCCAACAATATGGCATGATTTTACCTCAACACATATGATGAGTCTCATCTTTTACTGATCGTAACAATATTTTTCCATGACGCCTATCGTTAACAATGAAAGTAATTATTCAAATGTCTTACTATTTAAAAATAATGTTGCATATCTTTATATAGTATTAGTACACAATTTAAATGTATAATACTACACTTGCCACACAACGCAGCAGGCCTACACATAACTTATTTAAATTCATACGATTCTTCTTCTGTTACCGGCCTGTTCTGTTCAGCTATTTCTAGTTTTGTTGGTTATACTTAACAATAATATGCAATCAAATGAATGTGGCAAAGAGGCACTACATTAAGCAAACTCAAGAAGGTCTTGGCAGCAACGGGTGGAGGGTGAGAGGCCGAGGGATGCAGGAGGACAGGGCAGCCAGGAAGGAGTGGAGATCACAAGAGAACCAATCACAGGCACTAATTCAAGCACTAGTAGAGCTCTCAGTTTTAAGCTGCTCTGATAGGAGGGGGAAAGGTAAAGCTCACTAAAGCACTGATACAGGCACTTCACAGTACAGTGAGTTTTAGTAAAAAGGGATATTGTAGGTGCAAAACAGAGAAAGAAACAGATCACAAAGCAGGCTCTAAAAGAAACAGATCACACAGGAGGAAGGTAGAGCTAAAAGAAAGCAGTCACAGGCCACTAGAGGTTACAATCACAACAGAATAAAGCTTGGCTCTTCATTAAAACACCAGCAGGCAAAAAACGTGTTGATGTAATTACAGGAATGTATTGCTATGTGTGAGTTTGAACTGATATTTTGAGTAAAACAGCTGGCACATTACTGCCACATCTGATAATAAAATCAGTACAGGGAGAGTTACAAATAGCTAATATTGCTGCCTGGAGAGCCGACCAGAAGGAACTCTGTCCAACTCTTTTTTTAATTACCAAGCCAAGAAAAATAAAAATGTATTTAAGATGCACCAATCAAGTCTAAAAATATACGCTGCCGGTGGGCTGCTTAACTGCCTCAACCAATCACAAGTCAGAAAATGTCTGAGACGGAAAGAATGATGCATCTTCAAATGAGAAATCAATCAAGAAATCACAAGATTTACATGAACAGGCCGCAGGCTCAGTGAGTCAATACAGTCATCTAAATCTATACAACCCCACTGGCATTAGTTGGCAACGGATGGAAGGAAGGGAAGAAGAAGAGGGACAAGAGAGTCATGCTAGAGGAGGTTGAGCAGGGCATTGATGGTGAAACAGCAGAAGAGGTAGATGCAGTAGGTACACAGAAAGGGAGAGTCTAGCAGGTTGTGCGCCACCTGGTGGCAGGTCCAGGAGAGCGTGCGGCAGAGGGAACGCAGCCGGACTCCCGCGCCCTTGACCAGACGGTAGGGCGCAGCCGCCACAGCAAGAGAGGATAGTGGGGTACCTGAGGGCTGGAGCTCGGCCGAAGGCGCTGCCATCGCCCTCCTGGGGGCATCCACGGTCGCCGTGGGAGTTTGGGGCGCCTGGTTCTCCTGCAAAGACAGACAACTTTATTTATTTCTTCATTATTGCGCCAGTGGAGCCTGATTTCCACCAGGATTTCGACGGGTGAAACGGGTACCTTAGCAGTGATGGGAGTGGGGGAGGGAGCGGGCCTCTTTCTCTGAGCATAGCCAGACAGGCGGTAGCAGTAGTGGGGCTTGCAGTAAAATTTCACATTTTACACAGAGCAAATAAATTCAATACAAAAACAAATGTGTACAGTGCACATTTCACCTCACAGAGTTCATCTCTTCTGCAGAAGTACACTGTGCGTTTATCATTTTGAATAAAAAGATCTTCCTTTCGGTCTCAGCTCAGACCGTCAGTGGGTTTAAGTCCAACGGCTGACTCGGAAAAACAGTTTCTCTTTCTCAATAAACTGCCGCCTGTCCTTGGGCACCTCCCGAGAGGGAAAAAAAATGACTCCATAACTATGAGACTGGACTTGGCTCTGAAGTCAACGTAGTGGAATGTAACGTCAGCTTACGTCTTTAAAGTTGAGATGTCAAAAGCCAGGAGGCGTTGAAATGTCATAATTGTAGCATCTATCATTATTCTGCCAGCATACGTGTTTGTAGAAAAATTAGACAAGTCTGGTTACACTTGATGCAGTCTATGTGTCGCTTTCAGCTCATTTATCTTGCTTTCTCCAGTAAACATCCATGGAGGGAGGGTTTGGTGTGTACATTGTCCATCTGCCAGAGTCTCACCAATTGTACAAATCAAGGCTTTAAATAAAAATAAAAAAAGCATGCATTCTTTCTTTTTTTCCCCCTCAGATTGTTTTGCTTTTATTCTGCTGTTATGACAAGTTCGGTTCATTTTGGCGACAGTCGATTATTACGAACTTTACGATAAATGGACAATAGCAAAGATAAGGAGATTTGTTTTTAAAGTTATCTAAACAGCAGTCTTACCGTCCTCCACATCGAAGGCGTAGGAGGACAGGCGTAGCGTGGTGCTACAGTATTCACATTTGAAGCAGCTGCGATGGAAGAACTTCCCCTCTGCGCTCAGCCTCTCCATCACGTACACACGCTTGCGGCAAAAGAAGCACACGTCGCTGCCCCCAATGTTGGCGGGGAACTCTTTTCTTAGTGAGCCCTGTGGAAGGATAACGCAGTGATTAGGTTTTTAGTGAGAGCAGGAGAGGAGAGGCTTAAACATCAAAGATTTTGTGGACATCACACACCCGGCCACTGCTGGATAAATGCTGGGTGTTGAGCTACTTATAACCCAAGGACAAGACCACAACAGAGGTTATTTGTCAGAAGGAATGGGATCTCTTATCATTATGAAAATGATCTACAACCACAACGGTATCCCAAACAGGAGTTACCTGTGGAGGAGCAAACACGCACACACACACACACACACACACACACACACACACACACCAGCTAGAGGGAGGTGGATTAATGTTGAACTGTGACAGAAAACTAACACTTCAGTGTCTGAAACAACTCGCTGGTCGACACGTGATCTATGCGCGCCACATGCCTCCTACCACTGGGGCAGCATGCTTACCAAGTCCCTCTTTTCAGGTAAAGGCTTAGGATCTTCCTGAGAGTGAAGCTGATTGGCTATCTGCTCAGCCAATGAGCCAACACCGCCTTTGTACATCCTGACATAGCGCTATCAACAGCATTAAGGGGAGGGGAAAAAAGAAATACAGGTGGACAAACGTTAGAACATGGTGGATGAAAAAGAAAGATACATGTGAGAGATGGTGGAAGTGGGACGAAGAAAGCATTAAACACAACAATGGTGTCTGACAGGACATTTAGACATGACAAAGCAATGTTATCATGCTCGATTGAACGTTTAGATGTACCGGCAGCCCCGCCTCACCACAAAAGCAAACGTATACCTCCAGTAGCTAAGACTCACTGCGTATACGTGCCAACACAGAGCATTATTGGATTTGGGACATCAGAAAAAGAGCGATCATTACCGCATTTCAAAAGACGACGATGCTGCTAAGTGCAGGCATGCTTCTGTAACGTCAATGTTTATGAAGACCAAGTAAAGCGGTCATGTGTTCTTTTTTTTTAACCGCGCACACACAGTTGCATTATTAATAGAACAATAAATATAAAAAAGAAAACTTTGGCGGGACCATTCAACTGGTTTGTTATTACATGTCATTAGTTTAAATCCTGCATTAATATATACATCAGGATTAAGATACAATCTATAAAAAATAAAACTATGCCTCATCCCCTATAGGGGAAGAATTGAGGTTTAGTTTGTATGAGGCAATCCTAAACCATGCAACCTATTTCTGTGGATGGGATCGGAGGACGCGTTGCAGTCCCACTGCATTGCAAAGTTGTTACCCTGCCACAATTGGAACTGTGCTTGTCAACATGGGAATTATACTAGATGAGATTTTTTTTTGCAGCCAAGTTGCTCTTGCAAATCCAAAAGAACTACTAGAGACTCCCTTGGTAAAATAACGGCGGGAAGTATAATTAAGTTGAAGCGGTGTGCCAGCTGAGAATATTTTGACATCTGTCCAGATAGTCACAGTCACAAGGACTGATTACTCACCCACATACAAAACACAACAGAAAACAATTAATAGGTTGCAAATGAGTTTCTTAATATTTCACAACAAGCAGACGGCTTTTCAAGCAAGTCTCAAGGGAGCTGACGTCACGTTAAGCAACACGAGTAATTAAGTGAGACGAGGCAGCTTCATGAAAGACGGCGTGCAGTGTGTTAGCGTCACCACACTGCATTCCTGCCGGGCGGGAAACCACTACCTGTCTCAAGGAGGGGGTGGAGTGGGGAGAACCGGGGGGAGACCGGGCTCGGGCCAGGTGCCATTGTTCCGTAAAAAAACGGGTGGTTTTTTTCTTGGGCTCCACAAAAAGGAGGGAGAAGAGTCGTTTCAAAATATTAATTTAACAATTCCATCCATCCATTTTCGTCCGCTTATCCGGTGTCGGGTCGCGGTGGCAGCAGGTTCAGCAGGCCGACCCAGGCTTCCCTCTCACCCGCAACACTTTCCAGCTCATCCTGGGGGACCCCGAGGCGTTCCAAGGCCAGCCGGGAGATATAATCCCTCCAGCGTGTGGACACGCTCACGCTCACCTTCCGACCCGGTTCCAGAAACCTCAAGCCTGATGCCCTGTCCAGACAAGTCATGGCCGACCACCACTCTACAGATGCTGAGACCATACTCCCTTCATCATGCGTTGTGGCAGCAGGGAGTTGGGAGATTGAATCTCTGGTTAGGGAGGCCCAGGGAGCCTTCCCAGATCCGGGAGGGTGTCCTAGGAACTGCCTTTTTGTACCTGAACCAGTCCGCTCACAGGTTCTCCAGTGGGTTCACACCTCACGTTTCGCCTACCATCCTGGCATCGGTTGAACATTTTCTCTCCTGAAGAGGCGATTCTGGTGGCCGTCCATGGACACGGACACATGCGCCTTTGTCCTGGCTTGCACGGTGTGTGCTCGCAGTAAGTCCTCTCACCAGCCTTCCACGGGTCTACTCCGTCCCCTTCTGGTCCCGCGGCGTCCGTGGAGCCCCATTGGACTAGACTTTGTTACCGGACTTCCTCCTTCTTGGGGTAAGACCACCATTCTCACGATAGTCGACAGATTTTCCAAGGCTGTACATTTTGTGCCCCTACCTAAACTCCCTACAGCCGCTGAGACTGCCAACCTCCTGGTTAACAACATGGTCCGGCTCCATGGAATCCCATCCGACATCGTCTCCAACCGTGGACCACAGCTTACGTCACAGGTATGGAAGGCCTAATGTCGAGCTATTGGGGCGTCTGTCAGTCTATCGTCAGGATATCATCCACAGACGATAGCGAGCCAACCAGTACCTCGGCGCAGCACTTCGGTGTGTCACAGCCCGGAATCCCTCAGCTTGGTGTGAGCATCACCACTGGATTGAGTATGCCCACAACTCGTTATCAAGTGCTGCTACAGGATTGTCCCCTTTTGAGTGCTCCTTGGGGTATCAGCCACCCCTATTTCCAGTCCAGGAGGAGGAGATTGCAGTACCGTCGGCCCAAGCACATTTTTGTCGGTGTTGCCGGGTGTGGAGAGAGGCACGCTTGGCTCTACTGCGATTTGCTGAACACAAGTGCATCGCTGACCGGCATCGGACCCCGACACCAGAATACCTCCCAGGTCAGAGTGTTTGGTTGTCTGCTAAAGATGTTCCGTTACAGACTACCTCTTCCGTTACAGACTACCTCCTTTTCTTCGGCTCCAGGGGGGAAAGAGGAATATTTGAAAGAGGGAATTAGATTTTGAAGGATGTGCATTCGAACACCAATTGCATGCCCTTTACAGTGCAGGCCAAGAAATGTGACCAATAAAAAAAATCAGAATATTATAAACCCCGTTCTCCTAAAATGTCCATGCACGGCGTTCACCTTTGGTGGCTTGTCGGGTTTGCCCTTAAACCTGGAGATTAAGCGGTCAGCCCTCTCTCTTGTATGCCAGGTATGTGAATGGGTGTTGTCAGGTGGGGCGGCTTCCGCTCCTCCCAAGGGAAGCTCTATTGAGACTTGACGATGATTCGGTGTAGCTAAATGGCTTGTGCTGTTAAAAGCCTGATTTGTTCCATAAAGCAGTTTGTTCACAGCTACTAAACCATTATCTCATGAAGAAAATCCAACCACAAATAACAGCAGTGACAAGCTGAACACATATCCCTGCAATCACTCAAGTACTCTACCCCGTATTTCAGAGGCATCTCGTAGTATTCAAGCTCCTCTTCTTCCGGACTTTTACGCAAATGCTTGAAGGTGGAAATGAGCAGACACACGCGCTTTATTAACACTTTGGGTTCGCATCGAGCATCAACACAGTCACAAAAAGGAGTTGTTGTGTTAGAGAACAGCTTGTTATGCAGAGTATCTTGACAGTGCCCGGCGATAAGTTAAAATTACTCCCCGGAGTCTTACATTTATTCACAAGCTGTCACATCCAAACGGCATACCCTTCCGCATGAAAACAAGCAGCTCCTCTTGATAATGACACACAAACACACACACACACCACCCACTCACAGGGTCCGGGGAAGTAAACATGACCGTAACCTCTCGAGGCAGTCATTTGGAAAAATGCAGCGCTTTTTTAATTTTTTATTTACACCCGCATACTGCAGAGGCCAAATCTGAGGTACAGCAGACACAATTAGAGGATGCTTTCAGAGAAGAAGAAAGGGGAGTGGGGGTTAAGGGGGCCACTAGATGGGTTTGCCATGGATTTGTGGCAGAGATAGACACACACACACACACACACACACACACACACACACACACACACACACACACACACACACACACACACACACACACACACACACACACACAGCAGACCGTGTGTCACCTCTGAGTGAAGCGAGAGCGAGGAAGTGGAGGAGGAAAAAGGGAGCAGAATGGTTTTCTTTGGGCAGCTCCGAGAGCCCGAGCTGGACAGTTGGTCGGCACCACCTCTGGCCTTGAGAGATGAGGGACAGGGACAGCAGGTTCAGCAGAAGATGAATAGAATGATGATGAAAATGATACGGCCAAGAGTAAATATGCCCCACACTCCTAATTGTTGTCATTCAAGCCCAATAATGAATAGCAATGCTTTGAAAACCTTGCAAAACAAAAAGGTACAATTATAACTTCAGATATTTGCATCAGCAAACATTTTGTTATCCATGTGGTTAATAGAATTAGTGTGCGGCACCACTTCACTTGCTTAGGTTCACTTACACTACATGCACCGTTAGCCTGACACACACATTTCCATACACATAACCTTTGAAACAGACCACCCACAAACTGTATATGGCAAAAATAAAACAGTGAATAAATACAGTCCAATGGTCAAAAGAGGAAATAATTCACTGGCTCTGTAATTAACCTTGACATATTTCAAGGTATCTTATATTAGGACCAAATTGGGTGCACAAAAACCCATAAAAAACAAGGCCTTGTGAAACGTCATGAAAAGCTTTTTTTTTTTTTTACATTTAAAGAATATAAAAAATGACTACTGAATACGACTGGCTTAAATCCTAAACAGTTTGTGTAGAGTAAGTGTTTAGGATTATCACGATTATTTCCAGTGTTTACAACAGACTTTAAGTTAATTACCTTCGCAGCTAGAGACTGACTGCAGTGAGAGGATATTTAAGAACAGCCGTGAATTAAATCCCTTTAAAGAGGGAAGTTTGGAGTTTAAATCCGTCTGTGTGAGGGGAATGCTTAATCTAGTGACGAGACAAAAAAAAGACAACTTTCTAAGGTTCAGCAGGGGAAACCGCTGCTGGCACTTCACTGTGCTGAGTCTGATTATTTGCATGAGAGAACAGTAAAGCAGGACGACAACCCGGCAGGCCAGCTGGCTACAGCTGGTCTTTACTGAGGCTGGAGGAGAGGACGTAGCACGGGGTAGGAATAATCAGTCAGCAACATTTCGATACACATCTAGGAGTCGGGTTGGTGGCTAACAAAATAGCAAGTTTAACTGTATCTACTTCCACAGTATGCAGAAGCATAGCGTGGAACCTTAAACTGGAGCTCTCAGATCAAAGAAAAGTATCTGACAAGGCAACAAGAAAAAGGGTAATTACATATCGTAGAAGGAGACTGACTACCCATTCTGTTACTCTTCACTTTATCTGGTCTTGTACTTTTTTCTCCATACTTTTCCACTGATTGTGTCAAGCAAATTGTTAATGCGCCAGCAAAATGTGGGGATGAAGACAACTCCAGAGGCGCAAACATGGATGTAAACAATGCAGATTTCAAATAAATAAAAGAATTGGCTCTGGCTTTTACAAGCATGCATTATATTATATTATACACATATTATTATATTATTCCCAGCCAGCATGTTCATGTGGGGCCCATAAGGTTTAAATTTGGGCTGCACACAACAGGTCTGCAAATGGTCTAAAGGGAAGAATGCAGTTTGGTTCTGCTGATGTATTTGTGTATAGTTGTGTCGAACAAGTCACATTTTTCGGCGGATGAGGGTCCTCTCTCTTTTCCAAAAAGGAGTGCTACAGAGGTGTGTTTTAAACGCTGGAGTGATTCTCATGTCTCAATCTCAGATTACCCTTTCAGTCCGACTGTGGGACCGACATCCTCTGCTGAAGCTGCCTTTCTATCCAGCGACAAACTGACTCCTGCATCCTTATAAAGGCTTCATAGAAGGCTCGTCTTTCCCCCCTCACAGATTGTCAACACTAACAATCCATTAAATATGGCCATGGTTTTCTATGCATTTATTACCTTTTGTTTGCTTTTAACAGATCAACATTTTTTGTTTTGTTCTGCGTTCACAGGAGAGTGCCCATCTCGTTATCCTTCGCTTGTGCATGATTTAGATGCACCCATAAGCCATTGCATGTCAGGAATGAAGGCTGCAGGCACATTGAATACCTTTACCCTTGTCTTTTATAGCTAGGACATAGACTACAAACGTATACTTTATATATGAACACTGAAGCATTTCACATGACTCGATAATGACGGTCCTCTCCTTGACATGCTGTTCACTGTACATCACACTGACGGTTAACGTTTACCAATACTTGTCCACGGTCGAGATTGGATGTTTATGATTCCGACAATGGTAAACAGTAGCGGCGTAAATCAACTGTTGATTGGATTTATCTTTGAAGGAACTGTGTCCTCGAGTTCAGATACGTTTCCTACCGTGTGTCGTATACTGTATATGTGTGTGTGTGTGTGTGTGTGTGTGTGTGTGTGTATATATATATATATATATATATATATATATATATATATATATATATATATATATATACACACACACACTGATGTGTGTGTTGATTAAGTAACTTAGTCACTGAGTCAGCATGGATTTTGAGACACAGTTTTTACATTGTATGTAATTGTTTTTGCCGCTATCGAAACAGCATTAGAAATAATACACGGCTAGACCCACAAGATAAAATGCACACACACATACTAAAAACAAGTAAGTAACAATATTTGTAATAATAAAAAGGACAGGCATGGTTGGAGTACCAGGTAAACTAACTTATGTTTAACATCAGTGGAATACAACATTGAAAAAGCTATGAGAATGGGAAGGGAATTAACTAAATATGATAAGAAACAAAATATGACATTTGCAATGTAAAGACACAGTGGAGTTGGCACCGTTGCACCTGCGCTCCGGTTCCTCCTTCTTCTTCGGCTTCTTCTTGAAAATGTATTTCAGATCTCAAGGTCCAGATAGTACAACACATTAAATAGAATAAAATACATACAAAAGCACTATTTAAATACATAGACCTACCAATGCCTTATAAATAGACAGCTGTACCAAAGTCTCCACAGCTGCGACTGGTAGCATGTAGTACTAAACTTTATGTTTGATAAAACCAAGATAATTTCATTTTCAACTCGACAGATACATCTATTAATAAGATATTAACTCCTGCAGCCACAAACGTCCATGCCCTTATTTTGAAAACCAGCCTATAAATTGTCTTCCGGTCATATTGCTGATAGTAACGTGAGGTTCGAAGCTCCCATAAGTATTGTTCGGAGGTCTGCACAGATTATATCACACAGCTCCAAAATGATGGCATCGAGTTTCAGGGACTGCAAGGTTAGTGTCCGGGCTTTGGGAGGCATTACGTCATTATCAAAAAGTAGCGGCGACATTCGCTGGTTATGTAAGTTTAATGTAAACTACAGCGAACATGTACTTTTGTGTGGTAAGTGGATGCAAACTCCGTTAAATTGGTGAAGATTAAATTAAATGCAGTGCGGTTCCAGCCTGTTATTGAGTCTGCTGAATCCACCAAAGGCTGGCGACGTGTGCACAGATTTCTCAGGCGGACTTTAAAAAGAGAGAAAAACAAGCGATAATAACGTGTGTGCGCGCGTGTGTGCGATTGTGTGTGTGCGCGCGCGCGCGCGTGTGTGTGTGTGAATACAAAATGGATATATACAGTATGTACAGCAGCATTATTATGCTTTTCCCCTTCTTACAGGCATGGAGTGCAGAAGGTCTTCCGTTGTCCACCAGCAGTAATGAGGCTTGTAAACTCTATGACGCCATCCTCACGCAGGTATCAAACACACAGACACACACACACTACTATTGTCTGCTGTGTTAGTGAAAGCTACATTTACAATCTGACAAGTCATTTTTCTTTGGCTCCTAGTATGTGAAATGGCGGAACGATGAGACCATGGGAGGATTTGAAGGATGCATTTCTGCTATCCAGGCAGCTGACCCTAATTTTGGTAAAAGGATATGTGCTTGAACGTTATTTATTCATTTCATTTAAACTTTTGCATGAGATAGTGATGAGACACAGGAACCCAGGCAGCAGCAGAAATAAAAAAGAACTTTGAGTAAGTAAGTAAGTACTTACTGAGTAAGTAAGTTGTGCCCATCTTACTTACTCAGTAAGTAGTTGGGCACAACTTACTGAGTAATAAATAGAAGGGACCACGACCTGTAAACGGCAAAGATCCGTTCAGCTCAACAAGCACTTTCCAAATAGACCTTTGGATGTGTTATAAAACCCAAGTGCACATAAAACACAAGTGCATCTAATAACAATATGAACAGTTCCATGACCCGGGTGTTTTGCGTGCGAGCTCTGTGGATGACTCAGTTAATGGAACAGGATAATCCATGTCATTAGTCAAGACCTTTGCCTTTCCTGCCAAGTAAACATGTCTGCTACGCCTCTGTGATATGACGACGCCGTGAATATTTCGCAGTGAATTCCTGTGCTGTCATTTATTTAACAGAAGCATTAACCCGTTGACCTTGAGAATTAGAGGTTGATCGGTACCTGCCCGTCAAACAGAGCAAACGTGTGACTTGTAATCGACGTTGCGGACGCTGCTGTTTATCACCACGAGGTTAAGCTCTCAAATTGTTGTTCATGCAAATGAATCAAGCTGCTGTTGTGCAGCTTCAATTATTGATGTAACCGTGAACTTGCATTTCTGCTATAACTGAAAACACGGGGTCAGACCTTTGAAATGTTGGCTATTTCACGGTTACATAATGAAAATTCAGGTCATAAGGTTTAAGTTGAATAACAGTATTACCACGAATCATAGTCAATATAACAGTTCTCTTTGGATTGAAAACAAAGCATTTGTCAAACAATATTTGGAATTATTAGTAACTTTGTAAGGACACATATCTTTGCTGTCGTTGTTGTTGTAGGATTGTTAAAATGACGGACAGGTAGCCTCATGTGATTCATGAGTGGAGCATCCAGTTCGATCTCGAGTCAAAACAGTCTGAGCGCCTTCAACATTAACTTCATCTCAGTAAACATGAACACAATTTGATGTGCATGTGATTTTTCTCATGTAAACTGTTAATGCAGTAAGACAGTCCTGAAGGAAGGACCAATGGTATCTGTTTCCCCTGTAGTCATGGGCCGTGTGATCAGTACGGGTCTGGAGCTGGTGTCTACGGCGAGCTCCCCCCGTCTGAACGAGAGCCTGGCCGGCGCTGTGAGGCGCACGGTGGAGCTGGCCAGCAGCCAGGTGCTCTCTCCCCGAGAGAGGCTGCACGTCGAGGCCATGGAGCACTTCTCCCACGGGTAAGATCCAGAGCCGGGTTTCCACAGGAAGTGCTGTCCGAACCGAGGGTCACGCCGGGGCCAGTGGGCACTAAAGAGGGTCTCAAGACCCGCGAGTGCTCTTTGAAGTTGTAATACGGATCCCAACATGCATACAATTATTTTTCCGTAATAATGTTCACACACATACTGTATATTACCTATCTTTAAAAATCAAAAGGTTTGGCGAAGTATCTATCGTACTGTGATTGGTGAATGGTATATCAATGAATTAAAACTCTGTCTTCACTAATCATCAATTTCACAACAAATCTTCTTAAAATGGTTAGCTTAAAAATAAAACAGATGTGCAAGCGTCTTGCAACAACAAAAAACAAAATTGTAACATCGTCATATCTGATTGTTCAAGACTCGGCCATATGTTTGTTTTTATTGCTTTTTTGCTCTGTTTAAACTCTATTTATCTATAGAAAAATTGTAAAAACATCAAAATTATTTGTGTTTGAAGATGGGACCTTTGGCCCAATTTCCCCAAAAACATTTTCACTGATTTATCAACAAGTGTGTTTGAAGTGAGGGCTACAGTGCAGTCAGTCAACATTGGGTTCAAATTGAGAAAAGATCTGTTTTGTTTATCATCACGCCAGAGGACATTTCCTGTGAAATAATTAAGTCTTTTAGACTACAAGACTGTTTCTAAGTTCCTCGGTTTCTGTCCCCATGTGATACCGTCACATGCTTCAGATACACAGCATTCCTCTGTTTGTATTGTGTGCCAAAGCATATTATGTAAATTTCAGTCACACAGCGCAGCAAGTAATATTCGGATTCCGTCTGCAGTGTCTTATTTCCCCATGGTATAGTATTATCAGAATCAGAATGAGAATCAGAAACCGTTTATTTGCCAGGAATGTTTACACAAACGAGGAATCTTTCATGGCGGAAGGTGCATAACTGTAATATTGAGAATTACATTTTTTCTTTCTCAATATTGTCTTCGAGGATATTTATGTTTTGCAAGCGCCTCTAATTCCCTCCATTCAGCACAAAGTATATTGACATCTGAGTGATCCTCATGGTACACCTCTTCCGTTGTCCTTCATCGATGCCTTTAACAGTGACTTGTTTTCCTTGCAGACATTATACGAAGGCCTGCGATGCATGGGAATACATTCTGGTGGATCACCCCACTGACCTGCTGGCTCTCAAGTTTTCTCATGATGGTTACTTCTACATTGGAGCCCAAACCCACCTTCGGGATTCTGTGGCCAGGGTGCTGCCCCACTGGAAACCACACATGCCTTTGTTCAGGTACAGAAGACAGCAAACATCACAGCACTTTATATGACTTCATAATCATGCAACAACTCAATGTATTGGCCGAGTTCTACATGTAATGGGAGGGAAAGTGGGCTTTAAAACATTTAAAACTTAAGGGATGTACACTACCGTTCAAAAGTTTGGGGTCACTTAGAAATGTCCTTATTTTTCAAAGAAAAGCACCGTTTTTTTCAATGAAGATAACATTAAATTAATCAGAAATACTCTATACATTGTTAATGTGGTAAATGACTATTCTAGGTGGAAACGTCTGGTTTTTAATGAAATATCTACATAGGTGTATAGAGGCTCATTTCCAGCAACGATCACTCCAGTGTTCTAATGGTACATTGTGTTTGCTCATCGCATAGAAGACTAATGGATGATTAGAAAACCCTTGAAAACCCTCGTGGAATTATGTTAGCAGAGCTGAAAACAGTTATGCTGGTTAGAGAAGCTATAAAACTGGCTAGTTGAGTATCTGGAGCACATTTGTGGGTTTGATTATACTCTCAAAATGGCCAGAAAAAGCGAACTTTCATGTGAAACTCGCCAGTCTATTCTTGTTCTTAGAAATGAAAGCTATTCCATGCGAGAAATTGCGAAGAAACTGAAAATTTGTCTGGGTGACCCCAAACCTTTGAAGGGTAGTGTGTGTGTATGTATATATATAGATATATATATATATATATATATATATATATATATATATATATATATATATATATATATACACACACACACTACCCTTGTGTGAATGGGCCTCCATAGGCCTTAATGCATAATGAAAAATCACTGCTAGCACATAAACTAAATATGCATGAATACAATAACTGTCAAAGGATTTGAAAGCACCCAACTACAAATACGTTGGCATGTCAATCATCTTGTGAGCATAAAACTGTAGGGGAGAAATTAATGAAAGCTGTCTTTTAAATGGATGTTTTCAATATCAACGTCAATGGAGGATATTACATTTGTATGGCATACTATATACCATTACTTTTTTAAAACATTTTATGGCAAACTATACTGTGACTAAATGTCATACTCTACTAAGACTTTTGCATGAAATTTTTACGACATTCGACACTTTGATATTTTTATGAAATACTATGCTATGAATTTCTTATTACATTTTATGGCATTTTTCATGACCTGTTTGTCATATTTTATTGTATTTTAAATGAAACACAATATAATTACTTTTTTAATGACATTTTTATGTAGTGTGCACAACTTGTTTCTGCTTCTGCACCAAACCCGCGCGCTGAGCAACACTCGCGCAGGGCTTTTATGCGTCCCCCTTCCCGGACCAGGTGCTCTGCATCATGTAATCTGCTCGGGACAAAAGCACACCTGCAGTGATTAGGGACAGGGACCGTCACAACTACATTAGTTATGCATCGTGTATGTCGAACATCGTTTTTTTTTTTTTTTTTGCCGCAGGTGAGAAAAACACAAGACAAAAGAAAGAAAAAAAGATGTATGCAGGAAAATAAGATTTAAGTCACACAGGCTACATGCAAACACAGATCGTTTAGATACTAATGTACCAGTTGATTGCAGGCTGTGGCTGGTCAGCTAGTGGTTGGAAGCAAAGTGTTTTTTACTGAGAAGCCAGCAAGCATTTAAAAATAGGCTGTTGAGGCCTCAGAAGGTAACCACACTGCGGGAACCCTCGCTCTCCACCCTGCAATCACGCATGTCCTTTATGGGTAAAGGACATGTAAATGTTGGTTTTCTTCCACATCTTTTATTTAACAACACATATTCAAAGTACATGCTGTATCTAGGTGAGTCAGACCGAACAAGATCCAATTCATATTTAAACATTTGAGGGTAACATTTGTGTCCCACAGCAATTATATCTTCAAGCGATGTCTTGTTTTACCGAGACAAATTCTCAATATACTGGGACAACATTACCACAGCGACAATAAAAGCCTATATTGCATCATAGCAGTAATTTGAAGGCAGTTATCAGCATAATTAAAAGTTGATCATGTTGACTTTTAAATTAAAAAGCAAGTTGCGGTCATTTCACTCTCATTTATTAGTGTGTGTGTGTGCGTGCGTGTGTGTGTGTGTGTGTGTGTGTGTGTGTGTGTGTGTGTGTGTGTGTGTGTGTGTGTGTGTGTGTGTGTGTGTGTGTGTGTGTGTGTGTGTGTGTGTGTGTGTTCCCTCAGCTATCTGAAAGGAATGTATTCCTTTGGTCTCCTGGAGACCCGTGCCTATGACCAGGCTGAGAAAGTAGCCATGGAGGTGAGATTTTATTTTCCATTATAGTGTATTGTAAACACGCGTGTGGTCCAGGCTGTCTGTGCCGGCACTGGTTGTGTCACTTCAGCTCGGAAAGTAATTTGCTGTCGAACATGAATAATAAGAAATGCGTAATTCATACAAAGTAGTTTTGGCATGACTGTCACTCGGGAAGAAAAGATTAAAGAACATTATAGTCAAAACGTAAAATAGTAATTTAGACTTGAGCGTGCCATTATTTTTGATTTTGCGCTGGTGTAAGAAATCCAGCGTTTAATTGTTCTGCATCTGCGTTGCGTCTCCTCTCTTTGGTGCAGGCCCTCGCTCTGTCTCCGGATGATGCTTGGTCTGTTCACTCGGTCGCTCATGTTTATGAGATGAAAGGAGAGGTGGACAAAGGCTTGAAATTCATGGAGAGCAGAGAGAAAGACTGGCAGGTACAACTTGTGCTATTCCTTTTCCCAAGTGTGTGTTTTATTTATTTTTAAAGAAATCATTTCAGCAGCCATGTACAGTTCTGTACAGCTTGTACTACGAAATTCAATTACAAACTGAAATAGCCCACGGATAAATATTTCATAATTGTATTGTTTATTGTCAGGTGTCTGACGTGCTGGCCGGTCATAACTATTGGCACTGGGCTCTATACTTCATCGAGAAGGTAAATATTGTAATGAGTTTTCTCTTCCGAGCGAATAGCTGGCAGTAAGAGTGTTCGTGGAGCTTGTATTTATGATATCCTTACCCCTGGGTAATTTGAAGTCTGAAGTTGATTATACTGCAAGATTAATTTGTGTTTGCATCTGTGCCACACAATCTATCAACCCCACTTATCGCTCAAGTCTGGAGTTATTCACATTCACCTTTCTCACCTCTTCCTCCTCCACAGGGGCAATACGAAGCCGCTCTGCAAATATTCGATTCTCAGGTTGGTTTGTATTGAGAGTTTGCGTCAAAGCTTTAACGAAATATCGGTCTGAGTGCATCCACACAGACTCCTTTCAAGAGCCATGCATGTACCAACACACTAGGGATTTTGGACTAAAAGCAATGTGTTGTGCTTGTTGTGAGTCAAGGAGGCAAGTGTGGGCAAATCTAAGTCAAATCCATGTGATGACACATTTCAAGTGCCAAAGCTGATTATTTTGTATTCCCTCTAAAAAATAGGAAAGACAAGAACATTTCACATTGTCATGAGTATGAAAGCAACAGAAATGCTGACATAAAGTTAGATGAATTTCATGAATGTTTTAACCTCTCACATAAGGGGAATACCACGAGACGTAGAAGTGTCTCTTTTAAAAATGCATCACTCTGGAAAATGTCCTTGTGTGGATGTAGTTACATGTTACATCCGTGTTCAAGGTGAATAAGTATGTGTTTGTCCTGCATTAGGTGTTCAGACGTTGCAAAACGACAGGATCTATGCTGGACACTGTGGATGCCAGTTCAATGCTCTGCAGACTGGAAATGGAGGGTAAGATACGGGCTGATGTGGTGTATTCAGCAAATTGGAAAGGTAGTTTTAATCTTAAAGAAAATACGATATCTTGGACAAAGTGTCGGTAAAATTCTGGAAACGATGCATGTCACTTCTCATACTGATTGGCCTAATGAAGGTGTTGCAACATTTGCTAATGTGTTGCTTACTGGCTGAAGGACGACTGCGAATCTAATTTGGGCTAATTTAAAACGGTACGGTCTTCAGCGAAACTGCTAATGAGGTGAGATAATCTCAGTTATCATACCTCATTAATCTGAAACTAAAGGCGGCTGTGTTGGAAACGGCTGCAATTAGCACAAAATAGTCTCAGTCCATTCCAACTAAAACGGAGCCCAAATTACCCGCAGACATTTCAAAATGTGTCTCATAATTATGTGGCCTTTATGCAGCCTTCAAGCAATATCTGCGCATGTCTGTTTGTGTTGTTGCGCGTGTCAGGTGTGTGCGTGGGGGATCGCTGGCGAGAGCTGCTCCAGGTAACGCGGCCTCACACCGACGATCACGTGACCTTGTTTAACGACCTCCACTTCCTCATGGCGTCGCTGGGAGCCAAAGAGAGCGGGACTTCTCAGCGTCTGCTGGAGGGCCTCCAGGAATTGGCTAAGTAAGTTCCGCACCATTTCTTCTGTTCGCTGCACACCTCAACACTCTGTCATGCGTTACATAAGAGCCACACAGGCCTTATGTAAAACGGAGACAGAAAACAAGGCTGAGTGGAGGATGGCGAGATGGAGAGCGCATGTGGTCAGGAAGGGAATTCAGAGCTGCAGTCCGTCTCAGAGACCGGAGTCTTCCCTCTGTAGCAGATGCACCAGCAGCTGCTGCCTCTGTGGAATTGTGGTCACAATGTGTTCTGGCATCCTGAACTCGGACATCCTGTGCTCTCCATTTTGTCCGGCGTGCAGCCCACAGAAAAAGCGGCCACTTAAAACTTAATTTTTTTTTCACAGTTATGTAATATCATGCAAGGCACAATAGTTGCGCAGTGATGCACCTTCGGGGGAAGCAGCTCTTTAAAGTACATTTTCAGTGGCGGCCGGCCAATAGAGGGCAATGGGCCTTGGCCCCACCCACCTTGAGCCACCAAAAAAGGAAAACAAAATATTTATAATATTATTAATTATAAAAATTATAATAATATTAATAAATTGTGTTTTTGAGCTATGGAATATACCCAGTAATATTTGTAGAATAGGATATCTGCGCCAAATATATGCTTTTCCTGCTTGTCCTCTCTGCTAGTGCATCTCTGCTGCGCCATGCACGTTGTGGGGCCAGATCGATTCTGCCCAAGGAAGACGGGTCTAATACGCAGTTTAGCCAATCACTGATTAAAGAAATAAATGAATGACATACAATTGATCCAATCAGCGCCCTAAAAAAGACTTCCGGAGGGGCTATTCTCATCTCACGGTGTGCGTTCCAGTGTCTCTGTTCTCTCAGGGCTCGTGTCTCGTTCAAATCTCACGTGTTCTTGTCACGCTGGTCTCTTGTGTTCTCGTCGGCTTCTCTTCTCTCGCAGCGCAATTTTAACGTCATGACAATGGAACATCCCAGCACGAGCGCTACTCTTCAAGAAGACTCAACCCTAACTAGATCAAATATCTCCTCCAAGACCCGTTTGAGAGAAGAACTATGCCGGAGAAACTCCTGGTGAAACTCCTGGTCCCAGATCAGCTCCTGAACTCGGCAGACAACAGACCAGCATGAAAGGGAAGCAGCACATGCAGACATTTTGGACTGTATGATGTCGGTTTTAAGGGATTACAAGTAAAGAACGCTGATTTTTATCGCCATTCAAGCAGACGAGATGACTGACTGACCCACTGTCAGCTGATGCTACGCTACATCGAAGTTGTAAAGATCGCATATGCCGGTGTTACGGTTTAACAGGCGACCGTGTTAACTGATGACTTTCTAGATAAGACGTAGCTGTCCTCGTGAATACTGTGTTTAATTTTTCACGGGTTTTAAATGAGATTGTTATTGTTATTTGTATTACTTTTATTTTGTCGGCTGTGTGTATAATAGGTTCGTTTGAGATGAGCCAGTTCTGCGCAGAATCGATCGCCTGCGATCAGCGTGCAATGCATGCCGGTTAGATTTGTGTCCGACTTGCTCTGGCGTCATGCACACGTAGTCAACGATAATCCCACGAGAGCAAGGCGGCCGTCGATTTCAGAGTCGGGCGCCACAGTAGATCTCCACCGACTGCGTGGCCCAGTGCATGATGGGAAACGCCTGGCTGTCGCCACATCAGAGAGCTGATTGGCTCTTAGATCTGACAGCAAACACCACGTGTTGTGGAAAATCCTTATTTTAACGCTCAATTGTTGACTATTAGTCTCTGGTTTAATCTGACAACATATCTTGTGTGGTTGTTAATACAAAATCGTATTTATACAACACATATAAAAATTAGTAATGATGTATTTCACAGGCAGACATAAAAAGAACAAAGGATGCGGCTACATGCACATTTCTCCATAAATATATATTTACAAACGCATATGAATAAATCCAAACGTGATCTGTAAACTACAAGTAGCCGAAAGATCGGAACTAACAGGAAGTCATTTTTTCTGTGACTTCCTGTGTATACTTTGAAGGCAGCCTAAAACTGTCCGACTTGATCGCAGTTTCTTGTCAACTCCTCCTGCTGCGGCCGCCTGCTCTTGTCTGGACTCCAGGCAAGGCGCAGCGCTAACGAACGAGCTTAATGTGACCGGGAGGTAGTGACGCGAGGTGTTTGTTTTGGTCGGAATTGTGACGTCTGGGCAAAGCAGTCGGCACTTGGAGGGTTCAGGACATATATATATATATATATATATATATATATATACACACACTGAATTGTATGAATAAGATGTCCTTATTATGTCAGTGTTGGAATAAATGATAAAAACTGCAAAGTAATAATGTGTTTTTGATACCTTATTTTTTGTTTGCATTGAATCATACTAGGATGTTTGCTGAAATTGATTGGCTAGCCCTACCCTTAAAAAAAATCCACCAGCCGCCACTGTACATTTCCCAAGACAGAAACGTTCGCTTCAACACAGCTCTACGTTGAATGATCAGGCAAGACATGAGTTTGAGTTTTGCATTTATTTAATTACATCGCTCGCATGTTTACCGTGCCTTATTACCTTGGTTTGGAAGGAATGCACACTCAGGTTAACATAATCCATATTTTTGCCATTTTGTAATTTCACATACTTCCTCTTACAAACAGAAGCAGTGACTCTCAGCATTAGCCAATCCAGTATCCAGCATTGGCTTAAACAGCATGGACTCTTTGGCCTCACAGTGAAGGGATGTCTTAAGAGGCTCATGCTTTAATACCTCCTAAAATTCAAATAAAATAAATAAACCTACCTGGAGTTTTCCCCATAGATTTTGTTGCTGTTAATGTTTTTTTAAAGTAGGAGATTACATGCTTTGGTAAGCAACATTTACGGCTTTCATTTCATTAAACCTGAAGAGCTTCCTCATATAAAAATGGCAGGAGCCTTGTTGTATGAAGTTACCGCCAAATTCTAACTGTTCTCTCCCGAGTTGCCAATTGTTTGAAAAGCAGTCCCTGAAAGTTTTTGAGCAGTTTCTTGTTTGTTTACAATCTCTAAAACAAAACAAAAAAGTTACACTTTATTTGTTTTTTTCTAAACCATCTGGCTGTACCAAGAAATGTCTCCTTTTCCCCACAGAGAGCCAGGGGACAATCAACAGCATCAGCGGGCGGGGACTATCGGTGTGTCAATGTGTCAGGCCATGATGGAGTACGACCAGGGCCACTACGATCGAAGCGTGGAATTACTGTACCCTTTACGCTACCGCGTGGTAGATATAGGTGGCAGTGATGCACAGGTAAGCTCCCCGGGGAACATCTTTCTGTGGTAAACTCCAAGCAAGCAAGAAAACAAAATCGAGTCCAAACCAAACTGCGGGTCTCTGATGCACAGTTGAAACGCGTAGAGCCTTGAGGCTTCACTTTCTTTCTCTTTAGATAACATTGATCACACTGCATTGAGATTTCTTGAAAAACAGAAACCCCTGTTGTTGTGAAATAGGCCAGAGGTGAAGAACACTCTGCATAAGAGCCAAAGCCTTTCGGTTCATGAACATGCTCCATAGTGTGAGAATGTGGAGCACTGGCACATGAATAATGAATCTGTGATGGATGCTGATGGACTTTATGCATTTTATGTTCAATGTGTTCATAGAACTGTTCCCCAAGGTGCAACAGTGTACATACATACAGTACAACAAAAAGGGTAGAAAGACTATATACAGTGTTGGAGAAGGGTTATGTTTACTAATGGTTTTGTCCACTGTTGTTCTCAGAGGGATGTCTTCAATCAACTGCTTATTCATGCAACCATGAAATCAGAGAATAAGCACCATCAGAAACTGGGAAGGTAATGCACAACAGGGATTCCCAGCTAAACAGAATCCCTCAATCTTCTCCTTTTTCAGTCACCATCCATGTGTGTGTGTATGTGCTAAGAGGGAAAAAAAGAAGAAAGCACCTTGCACTATTTGAAGCGCTGGATTTCATCATATACTGTATGTATAGATTCTGTTGGGGCCATAGCTGTCTACTCCAGTTGCCAGAACACAAGCTGCATGCTCCCATTATGCAACCCACATCCCCTTGTCTGTACATCATGTTAGGCTTTTATTATTGATCAGCTTGGCCTCTCGGCTTGTCTCTGTAAATCTGTGTTTAAAACTTTATCCTGTTCTGTGATGTGCTGAATTCTTGCAGATGTCTTCTGATGGAGCGCGATGCCATGCGGCCGAACTCCCTCCTGACGGATCGCCTGATGCAGAGAGCGCTGGCTCTTCACAGCTAGACGGATTGCTACACGTCAACGTCAGCGCCGTAATCTGATGTGCTGCTTTCGGAGACCCCTTTACAAACCAGCACTCTTTTCAATGTGGAGCTTGGTGCTCTTTTAGATTCAGGCCTTTTAAGCTTTGTAAGTGAATACATTTGTACTTGGAGCGGTGCAACTGTCACATTTCACATTTCAATGTAAATGCATTTGGAATAAAATCAATACAATAGCCACGTTCAAAAGCAATAAATATACACTTTGAATTTTGCATGTGATGCCTTTGAGCAACGAATTAAAGTGCACTACACTTTTATACCTGGAGGCAACAGCACGTTAAAATAAGAAATGTATTGGATGTCGCAGCGATACAGTAGCAATAAAAAAAAGACACCCTTTCATATGTCAGACGAGCTGAGCGGAGTACTGTAAGTTCTTTTCTTCCCGTCTCTTCCCCCCGCGGCGGCCCGCTCTCACAACACTGAGGTAATCTCATCTTGGATCTGAGAGATCAGGATCTGGGACAGCACGATGCCTGCAATCTAGAGGACAGTAGCAGCGACTTTAGATTGCACAACAGACTCTCTGTTACTGTGCAGTTTGTGCCGAGCAGCTCAAGGTCCTTCGTGCTCATTTGGCACAAGGAGGAACAGTTGCAAAATGAGATGAGACTGTTTGGATTGTGTCACTTGAGTTTACTGTATGGTCATATTAACTCTTTATATACTGTATACACACACATCTCTTCTGATCACAAAGTGTTTCTCTCAAGCGAGATCACACACATTCAGGGGCAAACATCTTTTAACGGCGCTCAATAATTAACGGTTTGATTTAAATGTGGTATGTTATGCTGACAAATCCAGTAATAGTGTCTAGTTAAAATGTGCGAGACCATAAAGGGAACTTCATATTCAGATTTCCTGCACATCAAGGCAAACTGGAATACTAGTGCAATTGTTTTGACAGGACTCATGGGTAATTCACATGCTTCCCTCTTAGCAGAATCTTTGGGGACCCAATCAGCCAGATATGAGAGCAAGACAGATCAGGCAAAAGATCCGGTAGCAAAGCTGCACGCTGTGGTGGAATGCTATGTGACAGTAGCTGAATAATTTTGATAAGCGCGCTAATTATTTAGAGGCAGAATTTGATAAGTGCTTATCTGATTTTACGGCCAATCAAACATGTTTGACTTGACTTAACAGCGCTTCATGTTGTATTTCAGGTGTGTTGTGCAGCGGTGCTCAGTGAGTAGGAGGCTCAAAATCGTACATTATCGCACGCAGACTTCTACCTCGGTTGCACATTAACCTGAGCTTTCGGTCTAGAACAGTGCAATAAATGGATAATGTGCAGTTAAAAATTCATTGTCCCAGTGTGCCTAGTTATTGCTGTCTAGGTATAACCCTCCATTTTAAATCAGTTCTATCTCAGTGGCCTCACATTAACCCTACACCCTGTTGGTTTCTTTTAGAATAAGAATTTCATTAGATTGTTTCTTTTTCCCCCCCCTTTCTGCATGAGGACAGGCTTATTTAATGTGAGACTGTCTGCACTTGTGCTGTGTGTGTGTTCCTTAAATAAAGGTGCGGGGTCCTGATTGATGAAGTGTTGCCCCGACTACTTTTTTAGCCCTGTCCAAATACACCGTGCAAGTTTGCCTTTGAGGGAGCAGGACCCGTCAATATGTCGATTGCTCCACACTCAACCCAGTGAGCCTCCAGTTGATGCCGATATTGACTTGTGTGTGTGCGAGCTTATTTAAGACGAGACTAGAGCCATTTCTCAGCCAGAATAGTCAGAAATGGTAAAAGGCTGCAGCCTGTGTTAAGTAAAGTCATGTGTGGGGTTGTTACCTGAGGCAAGGCTAGGCCCAAGGCGAGAGCCCCCACCAGCAACAGATGAGACTCGATCCACATCACTGCTTTGTCCACGCAGCCTACAGGGTAGATTGACTTGTTTGCCTCCAGGTGGCTCATGGTTTGAACCCCAAAACCGCACATTGTGTTGATCACCGTCTGAGTGCCAGATGGACAAAGGCGAAGGCAGGGAGACAGAAAACGGCAGAGTTTGAGAAATTGTCTTCAGTCTTCAGTCTTTTTGTCTTGTCTATTAAACCCTGAAAACTGGAAATACTGTGGTATTCAGAAGAGACTCTCACAGGCTGCTTTTCACATCTCTTGTTATTTTGAATTGGAAATGTATATTCACTATTGTGACAGCCGAGGGAGAGATCTGCAGATGCCTGTTTACCGTGGAGAGTAAAGAAGGGGAAAGAAAACAGCAAGATCTCGATACAAGCATGTCCATTTGATGTGACAAGAAAGACTAATCAGTCCCTGAAGTAAACCATGCAGTTGCAGGCTATGAACGGCAGGCTGCAGCACTGCAACAGCTCCTCTAGTGTTTAATTAATCGATTTTTCACCCATGTGGAAAAAGGTTGCAGTGATGTGTTTTTCATGTTGCATGATTTATATTATTAGTATGATTGATCTACATGGACTCTGTTTTTTTACTGTCTTCACATAAAATACAAGGAATTGTTATCGGTGGCTTGTAAGCTGTGCTGCTGTATGTCTGCATAGGTTAGACAAGCATTTTAAATGTGTCTTTGTGCGAGTGCAAATTTGTGTATTCATGCATTCATGAGAACAGTATTAACATATATACTGCTTGTGCTCCAGCATGCATCCTTATCTGCTCACATTTCATTTGGTATGCCTGTGCAGGCGGCTGTGAGTGTTGCTTCTGTGCAGACAAAGTGTCATTAAAAAAGACTCAACACTTTAATTTTGAAATGGATAAATTGTTACTGCCAACACTGCTTCAAAGGTTGGTCATGATACTGTAGATTGCGTATCAGACAGCATATCAATGCTCTATATTTTGAAGATGAACATTATATAGAAGTTGGTTAGCTTTAGCTGGGGCTTAATTTTTCAACACTTTACCCTTGATTGTTAACTTTATTCAGATATTTTCTTTTGTTGCAAATAACCTCTTGGAGCTGGCTCTTAAACAGACACTCAAAGTCAAACACCATTTATGAAAGCTGCAGATTCTTCACAAGGAACAAACTGGTTGGCCATTATCAGACCAGTTGTGACAACTGACTTCAACAAATTAAACTTTTTTAACTTTTCGAAATAGTCTACGATGACATTTTGGCAAAATACTATTTTGACTTTTTTCAACAAACTACACTATGACTTTTTTATCAAAATACTATACTATGAATTATTTTAAAAGTGCTATAATATGACATTTTATGACTTTCTTTCAAAATACTATACTATCACTTTTTAATGACTTTTTTCATTTAACACAGAGTTGTAAGATGCCTTTATCTCATACATGTGGAAGGCATTTTTCTAAAAAAAAGTATGAATGCACTAGCCATGTATAAAGAGGATATCCCCAGTCTTAATCCTACATAATACATTCTTGTTGACCACTTCTCTCTTCAACTGTGGAGAAACAGCTGTCAATGGACACTACACTAGACTTATTTGAATTTCTGAACAAATCTGAGCTGTGGACAGTAATTCAGAGGTCTGGGACCAGGATAATCTTCTTTGCTTGTTAAAATTACAGGTAGCGCATCTGTTCGCAAGTTATTACTTCCCCTTCCCTTTGTCACACCTGTCACACATGAACAAATCTACATTTGCAGTTCTCTTTCAGAGCATCTTAACATCTCACTCAAAGAAGTGGTATTTGGAAAGCAAGCTAGTCTTAAGCTGTTGCGGTTATATACTTTTCTTGTCTGTAAGTGGCAAAGGTCCAAGTGCAATCTTACACAATGTGGTGCAAATTCATAAAATTATCACGCAGCTTTTGCAGCCTCTAAACCTGCATCAAATAAGTCAAAAAGAAAACTTGTAATTCTCAAAGCACCACCAAAGTATGAAATGCACCCCGAACTGCAATGCCCAGCTAAAAAAACAAACAAAGTTGCTCCTGTGATTGTTGCACATATTCAAATTAGGTAACATGGTTAGGATATATTTGAAGCAGCAAATGAGCCTCATTGAAAAAACAGTCCAACTGTTGTAATCTCCTATAATATCATGAGCGCAATATCGTTTGGTTAAAAATGGTGTGCAATTCATTGTGCTATCAGCAGCCACATCCGTTCCTTGTCAGTTCGCCTACAACCTTGGTTTTAATGCCTTATGCTGTGTCTCATCAGAAAGACGAAAGGGCTATGACAGTAGACCTCAACCTGGCTTTAATAAAATGAGACTGAAAAGCCAGGTGAGGGTGCAGAGACACTATTATCACAGGAGAATTGTGAGAAAGACTGATGCACTGACAGAACTGCCAAATTTCCCACCCATTTTGCTGAAACTATCGTCACCAATAAGGCCGTTTTTAGTGATACAAATTCCAGTCAGGGTCACATCTAACAGAGGCTTAAATGGGGCCCTTGGCATTACATCCAGATGTGTAACACCCTGCATAAACCAAGGGCCAGAACTTGGTTGTCTGGTGGCTTCCCATCTATCCTAACATGACAAGCTGAGATGGCAGCCAAGTACACCTTAACTGTAGAAGATGAAAGACCCTTCAGCCGTTGGCTATGCAGGAAGCACATAATAACACTGATATGTGGAACCACGGTTGATGCAGCTGCCATCAAACTGTATTGTCGTGATTGTGTGTCTCTGCAACGTCCCCTGAGTGGCTGTGGTGATTTTTACGCACCTAACTTGGGTCAAACGTGGCTTCATGGATGCCGAATTTAGCTCGAGACCTAGAAACAATGTGTTTTGATAGAAGAACACTTTGTCTAAGTGTTCTTCTCCCAGTTCAGCAGAAACCCCAAACTGTGAAGATGATTTATCAGTAAGGTCCTGGCCTCATTTGAGGCTCGAGGCTCAAATTTTCATTTCTGGCCCTGATGGCCTCCTGTGGGACTGGGCATGGAGCTGTAGTTATTACATATTTTGACTTGCGAGTGTGAACACGCCCAGGCTGCACACAGAGCTTTGGGTTCATTCTGTTCGATGCTAAAGCATGGTGGCCAACAGTGAATATTGTTTGAAGGGGGAACACTGGTTTAGTGTACTCTTCACGCAGCTTACGCTGGGACAAAGCTGAGCTTGTCCAGTATTCTTTTCCGTGTTAATTAATAGAGGTTGGTGTAATGGTCCAATAATACCGCCGAAGCGGACCACTGCTGAGGAAGTCAAAAAGGACGTCTGGACCAACCTCTCATACTGATGTTCGCTGGTGTAGCAGCTGCCTCTGAAGCCTGTGACGCTCTTCCCTGGTGCCGTGGAGCAGCAGAGGGGCGCCCATGAGACGACGAGTCGACCAAAGTCTTGGCGACGTTAACGGCATTGAGAGCGGGCCCTACGAGGTATGAGGTACCACAGGGTTACCAACTCCTCCTGCTGTCGCTCAAACTTGTATGTTATCGAATCAGACATTTGCGTAAGGTTTAGTTACAAATGCAGCCGGGCCCGCAGCTTTGTGTGACTTATCAGCTAAGTTAGCTGTCAGCCTGCATGGAGAGGTAACCCAACTCTGGCTCTGTGTCGCGGGGTGGACCATGTGTTGACGCCTGGGTTGTGTCTTGGTGAATTAAGCCCCGGCCAGCATGGAGGGCGTGGGAGGCCCGGGATCCGGCCATGGTATTCCCAGTTTCTCGGCGGACGTTTCGAGAAGATTCATGAGTTCCTGATGGTGTGGACCAGATGTGTGTCCGGTACATCCTCCACGTTGTCTTCCTCATCCAGGACCCCATTAAGCCACATAGAAGTACCACAGTTCCCTGTGGTGGGCATACGGCAACTACTCACGCTCTCCCTGGCCCGAAGGCTGAGACTGAGCTGATGTGGGTGTTGCTGGCGGCAACATGACAGCTCTCTCCTCTCCCGTAATATCTCAACTGCTTGTAGGCTTCGCAGCTGTACAAGAAAGCCCGGGAACGCTGTCAAATAAGTCGGCCCGGTGGCAAATTACTCTGAGTAGAAGTTTCGTGACCCAGGGACCGGACACAGTGTCCCTTCTGGCCATTGTGTCCACAGTCGAAACAACGCATACATTTTTCCATAGCTAGCTAGCAATTGTCGACGAAGCTAATGTTAGCAAAGGGCCGCTTCCCAGCGGTGAGCTGAATAAGCAGGAGGAACTATTTATACCCATTCACAGCCTGGCATGGCAAAGTTCAGACTTGGTTGGGTGTTAAGAACTATCGCTTTATTTAGTTAGGGTGACCAGACGTCCTCTTTTTCCCAGACATGTCCTCTTTTCGAGACTTTAAAAAATGCGTCCAGCAGGGATTCCAAAAACGTCCGGGATTTTGCCTCGTTGGATATTTGTGTTTCTCTGGGTCTTTCACAAACTAGTTATTACGCCCTTACAAGTTTTGGAAATGGTATCTCCCTTACGTTCCACCTTCTCTGCGAGCTCTGACTGTAGAGAGAACTGTCATTGGTCGACCGATCTCAGTGTTGCCAGATGCACGATAATTATCCTCCAAATACGACCATTTTGAGCCTTTGGTACTTCGCCATTTCCAATCTAGCAACACTGAGCACCTTGCCACCTCCACTAGTTGCATTGTTTACAACAGCACATGACATCTACAGCCATGCCGAAACGTAAATGTAAGTTCACGGACGAACTAAAAAAAGAATACCCATGTTTTCGCCTCGGCCGTGATGCTTCGGAAGCTGAGTGCATGACATGCAGAGCAGGGTCAGTGGCAAATAAAGGTGGCAGCGATTTGGAAGCTCACGTGCACAAAACTGCAGCAAGAGGAGAGAGCTCATCGAGTAAAGCCATATTAAGAATTTATTATTTAGAATATTGTATTTGTTATCATTATTGCTTTAATATATGAGGAGGACTGAAAAGTGTCTTCATTTTCTTATTTTAATATGTGGCTATATAAAGTATTTATTATTTAGAATTTTTTATTTGTTATCATTATTGCTTCAATATATGGACAAGACACATTAAAGAAGCACTGGACTAAATGCCACAAAAAAGATTTGTTTTACATTTGCACTTTGCAATTTTGTTAAAGTTCAATAAACAGATGTTCATATAGTCATTTTTGTCATTTCATTTGTGACATTTGTATGCATTCACATATATTCATATGCAGCATGCTATACACTACACCTCCCCCCCCCCCCCCCCGCGACGAAGTGTCCTCTTTTTCACAAACTCAAATCTGGTCACCCTAATTTAGTGGATGCTGCTGAGACACAGCATAAGGTTAGTACGGACTCAAGTTCAAAATGGAGTAACACTAAGCACAGAGCCTTGTTTCCCATTACTCTGAAAGCTCAGCTAGAAAATGCTTCTAATTGGCATTCAACCTGATCTTAGTCTTATTTATGGCAGTGTTCACAGTTTAAATTACTTTCCAGTTAGCAGTTTTCCATGAAGCTTGTAGTTAGTAATTAGTTTGTCCACACATCGTATGTCATGAGGCTACACAGAAAAGCACACACCTCTCCAGGAACAGGAGTGCAGCAGGAATAGGGCACGGCACAGCGCTCGGAGCTGGGGTTCTCATGTGTACAATTAAAGTACAGGTTCCAAGACCAGTCTGTGTAGTTGTTCCACCCACAACACTTGAACTGAGTGGGAAAGAGAGACAAAGAGAGGGAAAGGAGAGCACAGCAGGTTTATATTTAGAACCATGTTCTTGCTGTGAACTGTACATCCTGCCAGTCTGGGCTTCTCCCGTGAGACAGCCCAGACTCAGAAGTGTGCCAGTGTGCAGATGGAAGAGGATTATCACATGAGGAGACCCGCAGAGTACAGGAACTGTATGTAACATGTTGCCTCTCATGTGGAAATCCCTCAGCAAGGAAAAAATATCAAACATAACAGCGCTGTGGTCTTTTGTTGTGGTTTCCTGGTTAGGTGCTCATATTCAATAAAACACTCGCTGTGATCAATTTGAAGACTTGTGTGATGCCATTCAAGGGTCTGTAAGTGTAATTGACCAGAGCACCTCTTTCTGGATGTGATCCATCAGGTTCTGCAGATCCAGGTCGTCCCTGTAGTGCACAATGGCTTTCTTCACAAACTTTCCCAAAGCATCCTGAGTCTAAGAGAGGGGACATGTGGGAGTTTAAACACAGAATAATAGCTGTAAAGGTATAACATTATGTCCTTCCTGTTTTTAAACACAGCATACAAACTTCACCCCTCTTCCCCAGCTTTATCAGCGAGAGAAGGAAAGAGGGGAGCGCAAAGGTGGACAAGCAAGCTGGAGAAGGTATGAAGAGAGGGGTGGCAGTAGTGAGAGCAAAGCCGTGCATCAGAATAATAAAACTTTACTTCCTGATTGTTTCACGGCAGTTACTTTCCAAAGCACAAATACATGCATCCATACCGACTCACAAACCAGCAGGAGGATGCCCTATTTTTAATGAATGCAGCCGAAGGCACACTTTTTCCTGCTGTGGCCTGTGTGCTCTCTGTGTCTGTCTGTGTTTCTGCTCAATAGCAGAGACAGGGAAAACAAAGAAGCACATAAAACAGGTGTGTGATCTGTGAATGAGAATGGGCTGCACACCCTGCTTATTGGCTGGGGGTTACACACCCATGGAGATCCAAATGTTCTTTGCTGTCACCCAGAAATGTCGCTAACAGCAAAATAATAAGAAAAAATATATATGTGTATATATATATATATGTGTATATATAGAAAAAGAAACATGCACTTTTATTAATCCCCTTGGGGAAATTCTTCTCTGCATTTGACCCATCCCTGGATAGGGAGCAGTGGGCAGCCCTGTGAGGCGCCCGGGGAGCAGTTGAGGGTTAAGTGTCTTGCTCAGGGACACTTCGACATGTGAGCTGTGGGGGGACTGGGGATCGAACCGGCTACTATATATATATATATATATATATATATATATATATATATATATATATATATATATATATATATATATATATATATATATCCCTCTCTCTCTAAATTAAAGCTGCTCACAGCTGTGACTGGGCCCTCGCCTCCAGCACGTCGGGGTAAGCCGAAGGGTCGCCGGCTCGTCCGTCCGAGAACGTTCGCCTGCCAGGCGGATGTTCGAGGCCGGAAGAGCCTCGAACATCATTTTGGCGCTGCTCTGCGCTCACATAGTTCGATATTTTCTAAATCCTTTAATAGCTTTTCCCTGCAAAGGTCTCAACATCATATTGCCCGAATGTGAAATCAATCGCATTTAATCTCTAGGAGGAATTCAACTGAATACAACGCCTGGAAACAAGGAAAATGCAAAAATTGAGCGATTCACTGCAGCGCCCCCTGGTGTTTGAATATTCTGGGAAAATGTGGGTACGTTAAGGGACACGATGTTGACATATGCTACAAAGTTTGTGAAGATCGGCCAAGTAATTTGGAAGTTATGTGTATTGACATATTGAGCCACGCCCCTAAGAGGTTAATTTGTTAATAACTTCTAAATGCAATGAGATATCAGCAAAGTTGAAAGTCCCGTTTGATCACATTAAGCCAATGATGATCCACAGAAAGTTTCGAAATGGACCCAGCGTTTAGGAGGAGTGGGCAAGAATGTGTTTTTTACAAAATTCAAAATGGCGGAAAATCTAAGTAGGCGGAGCTTAACGGCACGACAATATTTTTTGTAGAGGAGATGGAACCGGACATGTGTGTAAAATATCAAGTATATCGTTCATAGTGGGCGATGGGTATGGGCTGTCAAACATCAGGTCAACTCTAGGGGGCGCTGTCATGTTTTTTTTTCCGACACCCCAATAAGATTGAAATTTTCACCAAGTGGGATCAGTGTTAAATTTTTGAAAAATGTAGCTTATTCCCAAGCACCTCTTTTCCCTGCGCATTGGTCGCTAATAAGAATAATAATAATAAACATTCGAATAACAATAGGTCCTCGACTCTGACTACGTCAGTGCTCGGGCCCTAATAAATACAGGCAGAGGGGAGGGGCTCTAGATACAGACACCGCCACACACGTGTGGGCAATAAGTCTATGCATTGGTTTTCAGGAAGTTGTAGCATTATATACCTTTAATATCAACATTGCTATCTTCTAAATACATTCAAATTGCCAGTGGTGAACACCTCTCTATATAAGCAGGCTACCAAAGTGCTCAGTGAGCGGTGAACTTCTCAGGTTGCATCTGTGGAGGATTGCAAAGAGCCTTTCCGTGTCAGGTCCTACAAACAGACGCTGTGGACCTCCTCAGACAACTGAAAAGGGATCAAATCTGGGATGATTTTGATCCTTTTTCAGTTGTGTGAGGAGGTCCACATCTGGGATGATTTCAAATCTTAGTTAAAACCATTTCTCAAGAGGGATCAGGCATATATTCAAGGTTAATCTGGTGGCTTTGTTTAGATTTGATGTACTTTTACCTTTATTGTTAATAGCATATAGAGTATTTATGTTGCATGTATTCTTTATAAAAGGCCACACACACACATTTTACAAATGAGCTTTTAAGCTATAAACGCTATTATATGCAGTATTAGTCTCTTCATTGAATGTTCTATGTTCATGTATCTGCCCATGTGAAGATAAACAGAAATGACACCAATATATATGAGTTATATAAAATGTGCATTGTATGAGCATCCTGTGGGATATATCTCAACAATACAGCAGCAGAGCAGAAACTGCGAGTGCAATATAATGATAATAATAAAATTGTTCATGCCTTTGAGATCAATGTACATGATGCATACCAAATGCGCGCACACACACACACACACACACACACACACACACACACACACACACACACACACACACACACACACACACAGGTTCTACGCTGTAGTAGATAATTGGTTGAATTTGCCCATTTGTTAGGAAATTGTCATCAGCTTCACTTGAGCTGAATAAACAAAGCCCAGATGAAATATAAATGAAATCCATTGATTTGTTTGAATATTCTGTAATGAGGATTTCAAACTAGATGCGGTTGATTCAGACAATGAAATAGTGTGTTACTGTAATTTGTTAGCTTTTATTACCCATGAGATCATTTTCATTTCATTTCATTCTCACATATAAATAGTGTTAGAACATGTGTTTAATACAAATCTCCATCCTTTAGAAATCTCAAAACAAGGAGGGCCATGGTTATACAGACTTGAGTTCAGATGTAATATATGCTAATAGGAGCATTGTATGCTAAGAGCCACTGCACTAAAATTTCATTAAGCCTGCAATGAACTTCTGAAAGCAGTTCGCTGAAAGCTCTCTGAATTGTTCTTGTTATAGCTGATGTTAGAACAGGTTGATAAATACTGTGAGCTGTATCAAAATAGCCCAAAATCTTTATCCTGAAGTAGTTTTACTAAATCTTTTTTACGTCTTTTCCCCACCCTCACCCTGCACTCGCCACGTGGTGCAGAATGCTTGTGGCCCTCGGTTCCCACTGTCACACCTCCCCATGTCATTAGTGGCAAAGTCTCCTTCAAGGGATCTGTTGAAATGGAACATTTGGTTCCACTTTGAAGTGCCGAAGCATTTGAATCATTTAGCGAGGAAGGATGCTGCGAGGGTTGTTAAACTGCTCTGTTTAGCAGCAGGCAGTCCGAGCACTGACAGGGAACACAAGGGAGAGCAGAGGTATCATCAGACACCAGGCACCTCGGCACACATTGATGTCAGAGAGCGTTGCCACCGCTGGCTCTTGTGTTTTTATTCTCAGTGGAGCCCTAATGGGATGTTACCATAAAGGAGATACGTTGATGCTAGAGGGGGGATCCTTCCACTCCCTGTAACCTCTGATCCAATCGCTGGGATCATATGCTCAGATGGATACATAGGAATGCATAAACATCACTCATGCAGTCATTGAGTGGATTAACTTAATTAAAAAAGTAATCCTTCACGCACAATTATATTTATTCTGAGGACTATTTCGAAACAATTTTTTCCTTGTTAAATTATGTATAATAGTTCCTCTTGAGGCTCGAAAAACTCATTCAGATGAATCCAATATCGCCTTGTATGTCCCAATTCCATACTAATTGCATGCTGTATGCACTATATACAAATCTCTACAGTGTACTGTTTATGTGTACAAGAATTTAACACATAACCATTTTATGCTAACAGGAAATTATGCAGTACAGGGCCGTATGTTAGTCAGTACATTGCATTGTACACATCAATCTTAATGTTCTGTATGTATTCAGAGCATTGATCTAACAGCAAACTAATATGTTCTATGTAAAGATATATGTCTACCTGAGGAGAGAATGAAGTCCCTCTTCTCCTTGCTACACGGGAGCGTGCCCCACTGGTTAGCCCACTGCGGCCACGTTGCACAGCTCATATTGAGGTTACAGCTGTCAATAGGACGAGCCAGGCCTGCGCAGAATCGATCAACGGCAATCGCCGGACAATGCATGCCGATTAGATTCGTGTCCGACTCGATCCCGAGTTGCTCTGACACCATTCACTAGTGGGCAACGATAACCTCAAAGGATCGCGGCTGCCGCGGTTTTTAGAGCCCACGGGCACGATGGGAAACACCTGGCTGTCGCCTGATCAATGAGCTGATTGTTCCTAGAATTGACCACAAAATCCAAATAGTCTGTGTGATTGTAATATTTAACACTCGATTGTTGGCTGTTGGAACGAGAGCCGTTGAGAGGCAATTGAAATGCTGCCAATATCGGATCTTAACCCTTTAAGACTTATCAGACAAAACTAAAGGTCGGAATTTGGTACACAGCTTTTATCTTGTTTGCACGTGAGGGTACCGCCCCCCATTTCCTTTTGGCTTTACATTGTGGGAAAAAAAGTATTTATCAACAGTGCACACAACAAGGGCACTATATTTAGTCACTTTTACAGATTATACACACTAAATGCTCAAGAAGTGTTTAGAATTAGAATATGTATAGTACATTTGGGTGCCTATGCTACTTCTCAGCATCAGTGAAGCTGCTCTATTTCATCCTTTCTGACCGCGCACACACAGGCCAAGTCTTTATACCAACAAAGTCACGCGTGACCTCGGATGACCCCAGCCAGGTATAAGTTCCGGTGTCATACCTGAGATCATTCCTACGGAATCTTCTCACGAGTTCAAGAGATTTCGAGGGACCAATAACTCTGGCGGTCATCCAGGTCATTCATAGAACCGTAGTTACATCCGTAACCCTCGTTTTTATTATCTCTGAGTCTGAACACAGTTCAGAATGCCTGCCTAATGCCTATCATTTCAACGTGTTAAAATAAACCCTCCCTGCTGGAAGAGAGGGGGCAGCAACCCCTCACCTGGACATTGCATCAACATTGCTTTTAACATGTTGATTAAAAAATGGGATAATCCCTAATATCAGAGAAAAACTATGTGCATGCACAGCTATGGCAAGAGCAGAAGGTCAAGATGTTAATGATGTTGACAACGGACAGGATACAGGAGGTAGTAATTGTAGGCTACCATTCACCTGTTAGAGGGTCTGATCATCTGAGGGTCTGATCATCCTTTTGTTTCATGCCTCGCCTTGAGTACACTGTTCTCGGTACAAATAGGACTGAAGGTCAAAACTATGAGGCTATTAATTAACTGGAATTATACTTTACAGTTAAGTTGATTTACGTCAGTGCTTCCTGAGAGAATCGGGATGCTTTCTTCTCCTTTCTGGCTGTCAAAACAAACCTAAAATGAACATTCTCAGGACTTATAGACAGCGATATAAGCAATGACTTCTGGTGCCTATGTGTTTTTCTGTCTCCATATGCTGTGTGGCTCTGACATTGACAAGACATTTCCCCGGTGGGCTCAGTGGGCGTTGTTAAGTTTAACACATTGTCGTTTACAAATGCACAGAATGTCCAAAAGCTACAGAATACACTAAATCACTGGAGCTCAGGGGTATTCATGGTTGATAGTGGTGTCACTGTGGAAGAGAACTGGAGACCAGATGTGACCTTAGAGTGAATGTATATGTTAGAATACTAATCTAGTGCACAGATCTGTACCTGATCAGAGTAGAAGAAGCCCAGGACTGCTATGGCAAGCTGAGTGAGGAAGACCAATGTCAGGCTGAAGGAGAACTGGAGTAAGAAAAGACACGTATATATATATTAAAACACAGTTCGACTAAGACAGAATCACAACTGTCAGATTTGTTGTTCCACAGGATATGTAAGACTTGGCTTTGGATTAATTGTGATTTGAGCTGCCATATCGGAAGCGAAGCACGACGCCAGTATTAGTAATGTGTCTATTACTGTCTTGAGGAGGCGAATGTTCTCTCGGAGGGCTCCGATGCAACCACAGAAAGTGATGAAGAACATGACCACCCCCACCACAATTAGGATGACAGCCGGATCGATCAGGAATGTGTCCCGCACCGTGTCTGGCAGAAAGACAGGAAAAGCCCAGATTTAATAGTCTACTCTGTTTCTACCTTTACTTATTTTCCTCCCTGCTTTTATTTCCATTTTTCAAACCATTACTTATTCCAACTAATTAATTCCCTCCCTCCTATTTTGTTTTCCAATCCTCCCTCCTACACCGGCTGGCATTCCTTTAAAAATATTAATGCTCTGTTGTGGATTATGCAGACATAATCAGGCGGGTGAGCCCAGGTAAATCCTTTTCTGTTGTCCATCTCCTGCATACTGCAAATTAAATGTGAAAATAATGACACAGGTAAAATAAGGATAAAGCTCAAATTCGGCGACCCCCTAAACGTATCAAGCGATTGCATTGTGTGCAGGTGGCTCAACAGGTGTGCAGCTAAAAGAGGCCACCATCTCACCACCGGCACAGCTCAAGCGACTGCAATGAATGGAGAAGCAACAGTTCATCAAAGGAATAAATAGACCTAAAGTAAATATTTATATATATAAATATATATATATAAAAAAATCAATCATGTTCTACAGCTGAAACACAGTAAAGTAAACAATTTCTAGAGGTTGAGAAGTGTGGAAAAGATGCACCTACATATGCAAGAAGTGTGTCATTTATGTACCTGTAGCTTTCTGGACTTGAGCGTACACCCCAATGGCAACAATCAACAAGGAGAAAACCTGGGAACAAGAGATAAACGTTAATAAAAAGAGTAAAATGCCGCAATCACTGGAGAACCAAACCTGGTCATTGGCGAGGGTTCTGCCTGGTTAGACATTTTGGGATCTATCTTTTATTATTATAAAAGATAGATTCACTCTCATCTCTATAAGCTTGTTCAAAGGTATATATATATATATATATATATATATATATATATATATATATATATATATATAGACTTGCCATCTCCTCTAAAAGCTCCATTTCTGCAATTTCTCTTTATCTTTGTTAACTTAAGCTAAAAGCCTCCTGCCTTTAATTCAAATATAACAGTGGAATCAATCTTCTCTCTCAAAAGGACGAGGGTTTAACTAAATTCCCTGAAACTCAAACTATTCCCGAAAAGTTTACCATGTTAATATTTTCCTTAATTATCCATTGAAACATCTAGAAAAAGTAATTTATGTTTAATTCTTCTGCGTGTATTCTTTATTTGGACTTGTGAAAACTTAAAAATAGTGCTTCCATTGAGCGGGCTCTGTTTTGAACAGACTTTATTTGCACTTCCGACCGGGACAGGTGTGATCAGATGAGCAACGATGAGCTTTTCCTCAGGTGCTGAGTGTGCAGAGCTGCAGTCGTGGCAACAGCGTCACTTTATGTCTTTACAATGAACAGACAGATGGAAGTCAGCAGGAACAAACAAACAAACAAACAAACAAACATATGGAGCTGGGCTTTAATCATCTGGATTTGGATGGCGTCAATGTGGAACATCAAAGTGGAGAAGTCGTTTTTCTGAGAAACCTTCAGAATATAAAACTCTGCTTGAACCTCCCTGTCGAGCAGAACTTGACTTTGACTGGTTTAAAAACAAAAATCATGTCTATTATCCAACAACGCTTTACTGAGCAGTGATTTGACTATATAAGAGGACAATAGATTATTTATTTTTCATTTTTCAGTGTTATGAACTACAACAGAGGCACATAGTCAGAGTGGAAAGAGATGAAAGAGGGGAAGAAAGCGAGAGATGGTGTGCGTGTGAAGAGTCCAGCCGTCTGAGACATGCTCTGGGCTTTTATAAAAAGATAGAAGAAAACATTTTTTAACTGCCATAAATATTATTTATGTCATTATTGAATAGGCTTGTTTACATATTATTATTTGTACAACTTGTTTCTTGAATATTGATTCTGTTTGTATTAACACTTGATAGGAACTATCTTTAGTCCTATGTTGTGCTGGGACTCATTTTGTTGTGACTAGCTCCTGAAGACATTTGCAGCGGTAGACATTTTTGTACTCTAATAAAATATTTAAGTTAAAGTGACACTGACGTGTTGGTTTCTCGAAGATTATTGTTATCCAAGTGGACCCATTTCCCTTTCGGTTGTGTGCAGCCAGCGAGTTCGACTATCAGGAAATACACGACACCGTAGTTCTTTGGTTACTGGTGGATTGATGACGGTGGTGTTGACTGAGGCGCACATAAAACGAATGAATCCATCAGTAACCGAAGAACTAAGGTGTCGTGTATTTCCTGGAAGGAGTGATACGTTTCAATAGCAATAAGATCCCACTGTATAAAATATTGAACGCAAAGGGAAGCATACGTCCTTTTAATGAGGTCTCACAACAGTGACAGCATACAGGCACAGACGGCCTAGTGTGTGTGTGTGTGTGTGTGTGTGTGTGTGTGTGTGTGTGTGTGTATCCAGTAAGTAATATTGTTGCTCAAGGGAATGTAGTACAGTTGCTGAAGACGTGAGCTCATACAGACGCTACACAATGGAACGGCAAAGAGGAACGTAGGTGGAGGTGGCTTTCATCTCCAGCCTCCAGATTCATACCATCACCTGATTACTGTATGTGTCAGCGTCCATGTTTGTACACAGCCTGTTAAAACATGTATTTGTTTTGTCTCATATGTGAAAAACCTGAATTGGATCTCTGGAGGTCATGAGGATAAATGGGCCACGGCATATTCATTTTTTTTTTTTTTGCTATGAAAGAGGTGCAATTTTTATTTAGCAGCCTTTCACGTTCAGCCTTATTTCTGTTTATGGGCTCTGGGGAAGTAAATTGTTACCTTGAAATGCTTTGTTTTATCTCCCTCACATTGTTTGAAACAATAATCTGACTTGACAAGACAATGGCAGACAAAACACAAGACATAGATGATGCACATTTTCTTTGGAATTGCAGTATTTTCAAGATTTTTGAAGGCACAGTTTGTTTGTTTGTCTGTCAGTTCTTTTAAAGTTTATCCTCTGTTTTGTCGCAGTGTTTGCACCTGCAGCTCCGTTTGTTAGTTTGCCACTGTGTGTGTTTATGTGAATACGGGTGACAGCGTGCATTATACACACACACACACACACACACACACACACACACACACACACACACACACACACACACACACACACAATGTATTCCAGCTCTGTTTTCAGGCTTTTCAAAGGGATGAATCAGGCTTCTCCTGGCGGATTGTGCGCGGAGGTGAAAGCCAGCTGAACTGAGTCGTGAGGACGCGGGGACAAAGACCTGATGGATTAGGGCTGCAGTGTTCACTTCTGAGCCCGTGTCTGATAAACAAAGTCAACGCGGGCCGGGCTGTGTGGCTGCTGGGGCTGCAGTTACTGCTGATTGGTTCTAAACACAGTAAGAGTGCGATACAGTGTTTGGCCCCTCGCTGTGTTTGTCCAGGATTGGATGAACAGGGATATAATGGAGGTGCAGGGACTCCACAGAGCTGCAGATGTGATCCGTGCACTTGAAGCAGTAATGTGGTCGGGAAGCGACGGAGTCAGAGAGAGTCTAAAGTGTGTGTCTGTTTGTGTGAACACGACTTCTGTTGAGAGACAAAGAGCCTGATGGAAGGTTTAATGACTGCAGTAAAAACGTCTTCTCATCATTTCTCTTTTTCTAACAATCCCAGTTGTCTCCTGGCCTCTCAGTCACACTAACGACCAGCAGTGGAGCTTGTATAAAGATATGTATTGAGACTTTGTGCTTACACTGTGTATCACATGTAACCTGATTAGGTGGCTTTGGCTGCATCTGTAATAGTTTTATGCTTCAACCTTTTATCGACTATTGATTGTTATCTAAAAGCAATAGAAAAACATTTGACATTTTTACTTTTTATCTGGAACCGTTAGCTTTAAAAAAAAATCTTTTATCAACTGTTTAAAATAAACATAATGCATACACAGTTTATTAATTACTCTAAGCTTATATGTTTTAGACAAATTACGGTTATAAATTCATTTTAGCTAACTGTTTTTAGCTTAATTCTACTTGCTTGCTCACTACTACTTTACTTAAAAAATAAAATTAAAAATGTTTAATTACTCCCTATTCTCTCAAGGTACAAGAGCCGAACAGTTGGGAATCACTGCTGTATATAATATGGACTCCAATTTAGTGCAGTCATGTTGTGAGACAATGCAACCTACAATACATTTAACAGTGGCTTTTAAGTAACAGCATGTGAAAGAAAATACACATATATATATATATATATATATATATATATATATATATATATATATATATATATATATATATACTGTATATATAGAAACATTCAGATATAGACTATCCAGCAGACTACCAACAGCTGCCAGATGTTTTGTAGTTCAGTATGAGTCAATGCTCAAATGATTTGATAAGAATATACGACGCAATATTTGCCACAGTGATGCATGAGCAATCTCAGTGTCAGTGTTAAAATAGATAGCAGCAGGGTGGCTGGGTGCTCCTGCTGTTTGCAGCTACGGGTACTATCTGAATTATATTTGGTCATTTATTATTTATAGGCTCTTTTTCTTTTGCCTGTTTTAATTTGGCCTCCTTTTCTCGCAGATCAGATTGTTTAGGAAAGCTTCGGCTCCCTGATAGCTGGTGATTTGTATGCTCACAAATATTAACAATGTATGGAGTCCCGGGACACCATGACAGCTGTGTTTGTCCTAGTACTAATCCTTCAACAGCGCAACGCTACTCACCCAAAATAAGAAGCTGAAGAAGAAGAGAAAATATCTGATCCAGGGGTTGATGAAGGAGAACGTCTCGGCTCGGTTCAGATTATGTTTCCTGTCCATCGTATGTTGTTGTTTTTACAGTCCCGACAGTGCCAAAGAGGGTTTAACTTTAAAAAAGTTCTTAGGCTGAGCCCCACCCCGCAGATACTCAGCAACCATGTGAGGAGGGGGTTGTTTGCCTGCAGTGGGGGTCAGGCTGGCTAAAAAAAGGGGCATGGGGCTGTGACGCTGCCCCCGCCATGCTATGGGGCCCAGAACGTTCTGTGTAGACAGGAAGATCAGATTACACAAAAAATATCTCTGGCTGACTGCAGCTGAATGGCTTAGGAGCGTTGGAGTATTGTCAGCCTGCTGCTAGATTGTAGACCTTCTTTCATGCCAGTCACTCTATCTGTCTTGCTTTCTCTGTGACTCCAAAGTTCCTAGATACTGTGTAAAAGGCACAGTATCTAGGATGCACACTTGCTTCAATCTTATTGCGTATTGCCTCTAAAAGGCTGGTGTTCTAGTTTAGAAATGACAGCCTCAAAGACATCTGCTCTTCTGCAAAGACGAGAGTAGAATCACAGTTGACAATGGCTGGACAACAACATCTCGTGTAGTTAAATGACATCAGGCAGTTTGTTCTGATGTTTCCGCTGCGCTGTGCTCGAGAGTGAGTCTGTTGAATTTCAGCCAAACATCACTCAAATGAATCAAGGGGCAACGATGTCAGGCCACCAGTCTGTAATGAGATTTTGATGTCAAAACAACAATGATAATCGACCGGCAACATGGATCATCTGGCGGAATGACGAGAGATTATCTGAGGACAGAGAACAGAAACAACTATAAAGTGTATGTGAACGTATGAAGGAGACACTACTGGCGCTCTTCTAACTACAGCTCAAAAACTCTGAAACGTAGTCCGAGCTGTCCTTGGAAATACTGTCTGTGAATACTTAACCACAAGGTTTTTCCGAATCATTACATTAGATGTCTCCTGTGGAGTGATTGAAGGACATGAGGTCCCTCAGGTAGCTCAGAGCTACATGAAGTCTTAATGACATTGATCTTTCTTTTTTAGACAGGATAACGATCCTCAAGATCTCGTCTTCATGCTGAGCTTCAACCAGGTTTAGTAGCTGCATGTTTTTAATGTACAGACAGGATAGCGGTATCATTCACAACATGTAACTCTTGGCAAGAAACCCATACATGTAGAAGTTGATCGATCATGTTAAACAATACAAAAAGTAAAGCAAAATGTAGCATAGCAAAGGGCAATCTTCACCCAATTAAGCATCTGTGGGACTAAAAACCGGGGAAAGCGGAGCCAGTAAAACAACGTCGTATTGTGGATTTACAGAGGTAACATAACAGCACAGAAGGTTACTATTATAAAACCATTTTTGTACGAATTAAACAAACAAAATACAGGTGTTCAGGTGTTCAGATGTGCAAGAAGGCAGATAAAAAAAATCTTTGGACAGAACCAGGCTAGCTGTTTCCAGTTTTTGTGCTATGCTAACTGCCCGCTAACTTTAACTTCATATTTACCCTAAAGACATGAGAGTGGTATCATTTACCTCTCAGCAAGAAAGCAATCAAGCATATTTCTAGTTTTTATATTAAGCTAAGCTAACCGTAGCGACCGATAGCTGTAGCTTCATGTTCACCATACTGACATGGGAGTGGAGTCAATCTTCTTATCAAAATCTCAGCGAGAAAGAAAATCAACATATTTCCCCACACCTTTCCCCCCTAATTTTGCCTTAATTACATTTATACAAATATTGTAAAACTGTAGTTCAGACAGGAAATTCAATGAGATCTTTTCAGCTTACTAAGGTTTTAAAGAAGAACAAACCGTTTGAGGCTATAGCCTACAGGAGCTTTAGTCATGCTGGTTTTCCATGCTGGTTTTCCACGTGGAGTCATGTCAAAGTTAAAAGCCTTGCTGCCGTGCAGTTAAACAAGATAGCAAGTTAACTCTGAGAAAAGAACACTGATTTAGAACAGATAGCAGCGGAAACAACCTGCAGAAATTAGGTCCACAGCAGCTTAACAAGCTGAATAATGCGGTGTGGGGACAAACTAAACAGTCTCATCAAAATGAAAGCTTTCCCAATTCAGGTTAATGTAATGAGTTCTGCTCGGGATGAGGTTGAAAAAAAAAAAGTGAAATGCTGTAATAACAATTAGGGGGAAAAAAAGTATCCATGGTTGATTCTGTTTACTTTATTTCAGTACATGTTACTCATACAAAATAATCTGTACAAAGGCTAAAATAGGTCATATTTTTGCATAGAAGGAACAGTGATGTAAAACAGAAAGCCAGAATGGAATGGCACAATAAACTCCACTATCACACATGGGCCTGATAACAATTAGGTTAAAAAAGGGATAGAGCTCCGTACAAAAATACTTTGCTGCTCACTCCATGCTGTAGAAACGAGACACAAATTGGCGAGATCTCCCACTTTCATCATCTCCCTTTTGTTCTCGACAAAAAAACTCTGCTCGACTGGCTGACTACCATTAGCCCATCTCAGTGTCTTTAGGACAACAGTCCCTCAGGTTTTGTCATTCTTTTTAAAAAGAGGCCATTTTAAGGCGGCGATGCCACTCGGTTTTCATTTAATATACCATGGGATCTGCTGTGACAACGCTTCTTTTGCTCTTCAAGCCAAGTCCTGTCTTCCAACCCCCACCAAAATTCAGCATCAAACACTGTTTAAATGCCGCTTGAATAATTGACAGTGACATAAAAAGGGAATACATCAGGAGCATCGAGTCATTAAACATGAAAGGCAATGAGTTTACGGTATCGTGGGTTTTTGTGACACTCTTTCCTTTATTTAAAAAATAGTTGATTTAGAGAATAAAGAGAAGGTAGTGCAGCACCTAGTATAGATATTCAGAGTGCTTTCACATGTAGCAGAAAACTCCACAGGACAAGGCTGGCAGGTATCAGATAGTGCCCCCCAGCAGAACACAACATCAAACACACCATTTCCAGAGCATACATTTCCACTACTCAGATATTCAGCTGTAGCACAGGAGACGGATTATGAGGAGATTACAGAAATAATATGTTGGAGTGGCAAAAAAAATAAAATAGCTTCTAGGTCTCAATATTTTTCACAGCAGACAAAACCCAATTACTGCATGTGCATTCTTCCTTTACCAGCACTGTGGCTTACTGGGAGTGCTTCCATGGATAAGAGGGAATACTTTATCCTCCTTCCAATAAAAAAAGATCATACGGAAAAATGTGTCTTACTACAAGATGCAAATAAAATATGAAAACCATACCGACAAAAACACAACTTTACATCAAATTGACACTGCTCCTGCGCTTCACAGAGGCAGAACAACTATCAAACATGAGAGAATGAATAACACATGGCTGGAAGGTATGTCTGTAAATGAGCACAAAAGATCATGGGTTGTTAGGCAATTCACAATGGCATTTAAACTGTCAATGTGTTTACAAGAGGTAAAGTATAACAGTAAGTTACATCAGTTGTAAAATGAGGATATTTACATCTGGGGCTAACGTACAGGGCTGATATACTGTAGTGACATGAGCTCTGTGTTGTACAGTGTCATCTAATAGATCATGCTCTAGAAATACATAATGGGTCTTACACTGGCAGTATTAAAAGACATACTGCAGATTATGACAGCACGTCCTAATTTAATTTGACTAGGTCTTAATACAGAGAAGCACGGAGACAAGCGTGCAGTATGTCTTTTGTGGGCTTCACCCGATGCTATATATGTCAAATTGTCCCTCTCTATCAATTCTGACTTAACTGCTTTAACTGCCTGTGGCCGTGTTAAGACAGAAAGGCGTTTTTGCAATTTGTGGAGGAACATCGCAGAGACTAATCCTCTCAGAAACAAATGCTTAATGGTTTCATGTTCTAACAATGAGAGACTATGAGCCTCTGTCATGAATGAAAAAGAAAAAAAAGCCATTTAAAAACAGCCTACAACAAGGAAAACAACAGTATATCGTATAAAAACAAACATTAAAACAGCGACAACCAATGTACAAAAATAACCTCATTAATCTGCTTTTGTTAAAACGGCGTTCATCCCTGCATTCTACAAACACGAAGGAACACTTTCTCTGACAAAACTATGCAATCTAGGTGACAGTGGTAGAGCTGAAGGGGAGTTCACATGGAGGAGAACATGTCAGAATGTCAGCAGAGTCAGATCAGTCGGGGGCAAAGAGTTTGAAAGCTTGCTCTTTGAAACATGACGTCAGATTCGGAGACAGCCACTGGATTTGCTTTATTACACTCCATTCACCCATTTTGGGTGACATCCGTGAGTTTAAACACTTCTCCGCCCGATGCAAGAGGAAGAACCACAAACCAAATATTGATCTTGGTTTTTTTTCTGAACCTGCCTGCAATTAGCCATTACTCCAAAAAACACTCCTCCCGGGTTCAGGATATGCCTCACATCTGGTTCCAGGCCTCTTAAGAGCACAGCTGTATTTCCACAGTGTCAGCGCTGCCAGCTACTGTATATGTTGCGCTGGGTGTCTGCAGAGCCAGGCAGTAAATAAGAGAGTTTGTGGTGGCAGCCAAGCAGAAGAGATGTGACCACTCGTGCCTGCGCTGTACATCAGCAGCTGTCATGTTCCCCCCGTGGACACAACAAGAAGAGTCGGAGCATATGGGGGCAGGCAGTGAATCACAGCCAGCAGGGTCGCTGCACATAACAGCCCAAATCTGCTGCTTTCTGAAGCACGGACCTCTTCCTAAAACGGTGTCTCTCAGATGAAGTCATTATCAAACCAATAAAAAATAAAAAATAAACTGTTAAGAATGACTTCAGGTGATACTCAGAGGCATACCGGCCGACAGACTGGAAGAATGTCTAATGAGTGAGTTTTGGTGGGTAATGCTGGGTCACTTGTAGCTGCTATGCACAGTGTCTGAGTTCCAAGGCTTCATCCAAAGCAACAAACTCTCCTGTCTCCTTCGGGTGCAATGATTTTTGTACTCGGTTTTCAAAAGAAAACCCGTCCTCTCTTGATAATTCTAGTATATTACGACTTGGGTCTTATCGTGGTAGTTTTGGCCATCATTCCTGTGAGTAATGGTACTGTGTAAATTCTTTGCAGAGATCTGAAAATGTGGCCTTAAAAAAGAAGTCGGATGGGGAAAGAAACGTATCGGCTGGCCTCTTGGATTGCCGACCACACATCAGACTTTTTTGAACAATTGCAAAAGGTCTTGTACTCATTGACGGGTGTTTTTTTGATTGTTGGAGGAACAAATGAGCCAATGAGAGCAATAGGGATGTCTTCCTGTGCCAGAAAACAGCCTGTGTCCGAAATCACTCCCCAAACTATACAGTGCATTTTTCTTTTTTCGTTTTTACAATCCCACAATTTCAGTATCCGCATCCTGTGGAATTCATGCACCACACAATGCCCTCCAATTTCCCACAATGGATGGATCTAATCAGCCAAGGTAATTGAAAACACCTGTGTGGCTGTGCAGGGCTTTTGTATCGGCATATGTCGACCATGCCGAAAGACGACAACAGCTCCTCGCAACCGCGTTTGTGTGGAAATTACATTGTCACATCAGATAGGCAAGTCATCCCTCCCTCCCAAACGGAAGAACGGCTAATATGAACACAATGTCATGATGACTACTGAAATGGTGAAGCAACATTGCTAAAGGCCTTTCTCACAGGAGACATTGTGACTTCATAGTAGGAAAAGCACACCCATAACAATGGCTCTGTTCTATTCAAGTGCTCCAGTGAGCAAGCATGAGCAGTACCGGAAATCAAAGCAGCTAAATGGAATTCAGCCCTCATTAATTTCATTGTTTACACCTGTGCTATTTCTTATTGTGACAAGTCAAAAGGTCTTCTGTGAAAAGACCTATGTTTCATCTGATTATCAGTTTATAGGAACACGAGCAGTCAGATTATCATCTAGGTCCGGAAACAAACTCCCAGATTAGCCAATTGTATTTGGCGGGAAAAACAAAGGCGAACGGTGCAATTATTTTTCAAGCTGTCCTGTACTGTTGAAAACGTCCGTCAGAGTTTACAGACGGACTTTCCTGGTTTATCTTTCTGTTTTAATGTGGTTAAACTGTTGGCGTGTTCACAACCTGTTTGATCGTCTGACTGCTTGTTTCTTGCCTTGTCGTTGAAACGTTGTATTGCATTTGCTTGAGTTTACTGTCACAACTGATGACCAATCACAACCAAGAGATGGCCTGAACTGAAATAATTCTTGAACAATAAGATGGTCTTTTACACCACCATGGTCTCAGCAATTTTGAAGCCTAGAGCAGACACTGTGGAGGGTATTTTCTTGAAGTTGCCACACCAGATATAGAGTATTTTCAGTCTTAAGAAGGTAAGCAGACATGTCCTATAGGGGTTGTTGCCATACCTATCTGTCTCAGCTTTGATCCCCCTACACTATCTGTGGCTGTGAGAAAAGGAAGCTTACATAACATCTCTGAAGTTGCAAACCAGAGTAACTGTGTGATGAGTAGGAATGTCAGCTATTGTTGGTACATATGGAGCATAAAGCTCGTTGTTTTCTGACATGTGGTAAAAGAAATTGGGGTAAAAAAAAAAAGAAGAAAAATGGAGAGAGGAAGGAGTTGACAGCCAGAGTGAGGAGGGCAGAGCAAGTGGTGAGATGTCGAGAATATAGACGAGATGGTCTCTCGCCGCTTCTGTTAACACAATTGATGGTAGACAACATGTCTGCTCTGCTTTTGCCCCTCGTGCCCTTGCTTTGCACCGCCTTTATATGTTTTTTTTTCTCCCCTCTGCAGCTTGGACAATGTGATACAATTCACCCACCACTCACCTACACACACACACACACACACACACACACACACACACACACACACACACACACACACACACACACACACACACACACACACACATCTGAGTCTGTATTCTCGAAGGGGGAACTAAATCACCCAGTTCTCTTCACTTGACAGTCCTGGTGGAGCCCTAATAAAGAGCAATTTTACCCCATTTGTATTGTCTCATAGGTAATGGGAATACTGCTGAGTACAACGTGTGTGTGTCTGTGTGTTCACTAGATTTGTGCATTACAAATACTGCAGAGTTTGGTGCAAAATAAATCCACTGATGATTTCGCACACCAACATGGCGTTGCACTATAGCCAAAAGAAAAAGAAAAAAATAATAATGTATTACATTAAACAGCTTTCCCACATGTCTGTCCCTCCACATCAGCATCACGTCAAATCCATATGAGAGCTCATTGCACTGATCTGTTCAACACTTACATTTCCCAGGAGTGTAGAAGACATACAAAAAAAATGAAAAAAATGAAGACATTTGACATTTCAACGACAAAGGTAAATCAGTAAAGTAGAAAACTACCATGCCATGTTGAAACTTTTTTTCATTTACAAGTGAAAAGGGGGGCTTGACTTTAATCAACATGAGGAAAAAGAAACTCCACAAATGTTGGAGGGTATTATCAGTTGTTGATGTTCTCTTTGCCTCGGAGAAGGGTGTTTAGGCATTAGTAAAGTCTTCATTGTCTCAAAGTCTGTCCTTCCTTCCAGCAAACTGTTAGTCCAAGCAAAAAATAAAATAGAAATGTTCTCAAACGGAGTGACAACCAATGGGATTTTCTTCCTTGCCAAAAGTAGGTGTCCCTTCTCTTCCAGTTGTGTTACTCTTTGGCAAAATGAATGGTGTGAGCAGAATGGAGCGGGGACGCAGCTGGAATCTGTACAGAAGGTCTGGGAAAAGGGAGTGGGTGGCAAAGAAGGTTGTAAAGTGAAGGGTGGAAGCTGTTTAAATCAGAGTCTCATCCCATCAGGCAGTGGGGCTCCTCTTCATTGGGTGCCTCCCCCCACAAGGCTAAGCATCGTACTTCTTCCCTGTCCTATGGATGTGGTGGAACAGCGTCATGGAGAAGGACATGCCCAGGAGCTGTGGAGAAGCGGAGAAGGAGAAGAGAGATGGTGAATTTGTATATTTAGTGTATATATGTGTGTGTATAAGTGTGTCTCTGTGTGGTCTTTTTGATGTTGTTGCCTGAGGCTGCAATGAGTTTCGATTCACTGTAAATCCTGTGGTGAAGTAAAAGCACATTTTCGTTTCGTTTCCCTCTTTTTTTTTCCTCAGACGGTCTTCAGATGAGAGCTCTGGAATCTTTGTGATGGAAAAAATGTAAAGCGTGCTCCAGCATTAAGTCAATAAAGTAAATTGAGATGCCACTGAACCAAAGTAGCCAGCGATCTCTTTGAAGTTTCCATTACCCCTGATACTTCTACATCAAACACAGTCACAAGGCTGATCCTAAAACCATTATCTGGCAAAGTTAGGATGGCAGGGAGACTGCAAAGTATTGTATGGTGCATAGTCTTTAGTCAAAAGGCATCGTGGACTTCCTGCAAACAGACTTCACCGGGGATTCCTATGGGATGTGATTAGCCTGGGAAAGCTTCCGAGTCTCTTCCTTTAGTTTAAGTCAAAGCCTAATTCGTGGGGCTGCTTCAGAGAAAATGCGACCTTAAGCCACTGCCAATCAAAACATGAAGTGCCATTGGAGGTAAACATCCAGCTAAGAGGGAGTTCAATCCAATGAAAAACCAACCCAGTTATTTACATGTGCCGCATCGCAGCTCTGTCGTTCTCAGAGCGTCTTTTGCTGTCTGATTCATTCAGTCTGAGTGAGACGGCATGACAGTCGCTCTTACAGGCTCTTCAAAGCTCTATCATCCTTCCATGCTTAAGAATATATAAATATGGCTGAGATTTCTGAAACCATTGGATGAGGTTATACATATCGGCTTTTGTCAAAGTCTGTCATATGCTTGCTGGTCTAAATCATTCACTTCCGCGTGCCTCAGGCAATTATGTAACATTGCAGACTTGTAGGGCATCAGCTTTTCATGATGCTCACCTCCACAGTGTTTCCCCCGCCGTTAGAATAGGGGGGCGGGGCGCCCCCCTGAAAAAACCCTCCGCCCCCCTGTAATTTTCTCGACAGCGCCAGATCACAAGTCGTCATTTAAGTTTCTCTTTCCTATAGAACAGGTCTACACCTTGTTCTGTTATTAAACAAACTAAACGGCCGTATTTTATTGATCTTATCCACACACAGCTTGTCATTTCGGTCTCTACATGGTCGCGTTAACACTTCTTTGCTCTGCGTCGCGCACAGCGGAGTTCCGCCCTGAAGCGCACAGACACGTGCGCGCGCACAGACAGGTGAGCGCTGAGCACACAGCAGCGGACAGAGAGCGTCGAAAAATATGTTGCGTGAAAAGCAGACCTATATCTGCGTTTTAAACGCTCCCAGGGTGAAGATGGCAACAGCAGCTCTCATGTGAGGAACACCGGAGCAGCTCTTTCACCTGGAGCAGCTCTCCTGAACCTGGAGCAGCTCTCCTGCTCAGGTGAAAAGTGCTCGTGTCTTGTACCAACAATGAGCTGCTGGCTTCACATATTACAAAAGTACAAAGTACACGGACATAAAACTAAGTCATTAATAAATACATGGAGAAAAGCCTGTACTTTCAGGTAAATGTTTACGTTAACAGGTTACGCTTGCGCATGCGCATAGCGACTCGCTGATTTTTGGCTCTTTGCCAGAAGTCTCCGTGACGTCCTTCCTGCTGCTGCGTGTCTCAAAACAGAAAACAGATCTCAGATCAACGTTGAACATGAATTGTATCAAATCTACAACCCCGTTTATAAAAGATGTGTAGAGGCTCACTGCTCCACTAATACTGATGCAACCTGATGCTCACATATCTGCACTCATTCTGTTTTGTTTGGCAAAAAAAAAAAAAGCTTATTGTTTTCCACAATGAGCTATTTAGTAGTAACTAAATATTAGTTATTTTTTGCACAGATATAACTTTATTTTCATTGTTCTAAGATTGCAATTTAAAAATAAAAAAATGTCCGATGGAGCAATCTGATTTACTTGAAAGTGATTGCAATTTTCTCTATTCTGTTATTTCTAAAAGCACAGATGGAGTCACAAAATGAAGTTATTTACAGAAAAAGTTTGAGAACCACTACTTTAAGTGTTTGTGTTGGTGTCGTCGCCGCCCCCCGCCGCCCCCCGCCGCCCCCGCCGCCGTGCCCCCCCCCCTGAAGCTGTAAACCTAGGGGAAACACTGCCTCCATGACATAACTTTCTTTCGAGTCTGCTAGTCTCCATCATACCTCTCACCTGACGCAGTGTCTGGGGAGTGTGTGTGTATGCAGGAGAGAGAGAGATAAATGGCCGAGCTTCATTTTTCTTACTGATGCTTCTTGTTATTGAGAATGATAATTTGTTTATTGGCAGTGTGCTATGTTTAATATTAATTTTATTTTGTAGGCCTACTCTTGTTTTTTTACTTATTTGTTACATGTTCAAAGTAAATAAATGAAAGAAGAAAGAAAATAAACCAAATGTTTCTCACTGTCTTTTCATATTCATCAACATGAATCCTGTCAGTTTATGACGGTATGAAAATAAATGTTAAACCTGTGCAAGATAGGCATATTGTTCATGGGCGGTCGAATGGTGCAACTCTTTAAAGTTTTCTGCCTCAAGGAATTGTGGGGCGGCATTATCTTATTTCCTTTTGTAAAGCAAGGTTGAGTGTTTCCTATGCGAAAGGAAGTAAGAAAGGAAGCATTGAAGCACGTTTCCTTAGCATTTAGAGAATTTGAACAGCTCCTATCATTGCAGCCACTCCGATACTTCCGGGTCATTTCACTCAGTTAGGATCCTTCCGAAGTAAAAAGGACTTTTTGACCACAGCCTGTGTGTGTGTGTGTGTGTGTGTGTGTGTGTGTTTGAGACGAAGGTCGGTGGGTGTGTATGAATGCATGCAAGAAGAGTGTGATCTTGTCATGACCACATCGTGATCTGAAGTTGGTGGATATATACAGTAATGCTGACTTTCTCCCAGTGGGTGCTGTGAACTTTGACAGGAGCTCAAGCACCATATTTCCCCATGGGACATTTGAAATGTGAAGAATCTTCACTCAACACAGGGATTTCATAGTGAGGCCACCTTGCTCTGGCCGAACAATGGTTCATGAATAAGCAAGAGGGCATGTTGAAAGCAAGAGAATGGAAAAGTAAGAAGCAGAGTGCAGGGGATGAACAGGAATGTTAAGTGTTTTTCCATCCACCTGTTTCCAATAGCATTTTTCACTTTGTGCAGAACAAAAACGAGAGTGGAAAATATGAAAAAACAGTCAGTAATATTTAAGCAGACTTTACACATTAAGTCACGAGGACATGGTGCATGAGACTTACAGCAAGCGTCCCTCAAGCAGACGAAACATCATTAATTTGTGCGTCAGGAAAAATGTAGCTAAGAATGTTAGGCAGATCCACGTTCATTCGGTTCAAGTACTACGTTTTTAGGGACAGAGAATCACTCTTAAGGTGTGTTCAAACTGACTTTTAGACAAAGTGTGCATGCAAAGATTTGCACAAGGCAGTTCAAACTAAATTAAAGACCTGTACGCCATCCTTCTACCAGCGGTTAGGGGTGTAATGTGCCCATTAGGGTAATGTGCCCAGTTCACATTACCCTTAAAAGGTTACCAGTCTATCACAGTGATGGCACATATAGACAGACAGGTCCCAGCTAGCTTTTTCTGGATCCTAAACAGAACCTAACTATTTTTCAACTTGATCGAAAACATCACGCTTATCCCTGGGCTTTATGACTGTTTCATAAACATACAGAGACTGCAGGAAGACGGAGAAGAACGGGAAGAAGATTGCAGAAAAAACTAGAGTTTCTGATGAATGCTGACATCAGTCTGAGCTGTCACACAAACACAGTACATATTCTGCACACACACACGTTTGGTGCATTGTTAGCTAGCTACAGCTAACGTCTGGATAGTTCAGACATGGGCAAAGTACGGCTTTTTAATCCGGCCCGCCGAACTTGTCCAAATATTATTATTAGGGCTGCAACAACGAATCGATTAGCAAAAGTGTTGGCAATGAATTTCATTATCGATTCGTTGTGTCGCGCGATTATTACGCCAGTCAATAAGTCGCGTAGAAAGAAAAAAAAAAAGAAGAGCGCAGCAGAGCAACTGGCCGGCAGCGTTTCTGAGATTGGAGTGAGACACTGAGAAAAATAGAACATCTTGCATGTGACGTGTCGAGTCTTGGCCAATCAGCGTTAAGATGTCGACAGCGTCTTCATTTGCCTCAAACTTGTTTTTAATGGAAGCTAGTCAGATTGCTATCACGTTAGCTAACGTGTTCGGGTTGTGTAGTGTCGTTAAAGTTACTTTATGTTCCGTTACAGTTCAGTCTTGCTTGTAAAATGAAACATGCCGTAACCCCCCGGTCTGGTACACCGGCAGATCTGGCTGCAGGTTGTTTTTTTACTCAAAGTAGAATGAATCAAATCACGTAGTTGGGCTTAGCCAACAACGTGATGTCGTGGTCGTAAGAGACCCAGAATGAAATAGTTTAAGGAAGAGGACGCTCTATGCAGCGCAGCTTGATGCAGAGCTGAGATGAAGAGGTCAAACCAGACGTGAGAGGAGCAGTACAGCTTCCCTCTGTCCAGTGTTTCATACATATTGATAAAGCAGGGCATGCTAAATGCAGCCTCTGCTCCAAGGAGATCATTACAGTAAAAGGGGCTCACATTTGGCAAATGTAAAGCATACATGTTTTTAGTGTTAGTCCATTTTTATTTAATTTTTTTTATTAACAGCTCAGGAATGTTCAAGGAGCAACCTGTTTGTGCACTTTCTGAAGATGTTTTGCACTGTGAATTTGCACTGTCAGTTCTGTTTTTGAATAAAGGGTTGGAAATTAATGCTTTTTTGATGTTTTTATCTGATTAATCGAAAAAATAATCAACCGATTAATCGATTATTTAAATAATCGTTAGTTGCAATTCGTGCAATTTGCTAAATTGCCTTGCAAATAAATGCTTTGCTACCTGTTAAAGGCCAAATCCTTTCATGTAATGATTTTTACATGTCATTTATATTAGTTCACACAAACACTCCATCCATCTGGTCCTGGCCCGGCCCCTCTGTCAAATTTTAGAACCCATTGTGGCCCGCGAGTCAAAAAGTTTGCCCACCCCTGGTATAGTTGGTACTTAGCTGGCTGCCTGGAGTGAATAACTACAAACTGCAAAACGAAACTCCAGCAGTCAAATTTATGCAAAGGCAAGGTAAAAGTACACTTTGCTTTCTTCAGTCTGCAGACACTTTTAGGACACTACCTCCGAGTAAGTGGGAAATGTACTGCAACAACAGTGACACTCAGCATATAAAAAGGGATAGATGTGAAGCAGATTTTAGGACAAAAAGAGAAACGGTATCGTAGCAGGAATATCTATCACCCTTCCCTACTGTGCCTTTATTCTGAGAATCTATACATGCTCTTCCATATTCAGTATATCTGCTGATGGCTCCTTATACGTGACTACAGCCTGTTTGGCTCAAAGCCAGGTGGCTTTGATTCTCACAGACAGGATCAGGGTGCAGAAGACAGTGACTTCAATATTTCAAAATGTGTGGGTGCCCAGAACGCCTACTGAGCACAATCCTCATAACTTCCTGAGGAGAAGATGGTGGCACAGAGGCCATGGGATGCACACATTTTTTTAAACACATTGCCAGACAGGCAGACACAAACAAATGCACCTAGACACAAAGCAAAAAAGGAAGAAACAGAGGGAAAACAAATGGGAGAGATAAATGGCACAGATAAATGGAGAACGAAAAAGCAATTTATCAATAAGCCTCCTACCTGCACTACCAAGATGACCATGCCTATGGTTCCCAGCATGTGCTTGTTGTCATCCATCCATTCCTCCACTTTCTCGAAGCAGCCCTAAAATGGAGCACAAGCTTGTAAAGATACCACTAAAGAAATGTGCATTTTCAATGTGGCAGAGGAATCAATGTCACTTCAGTTGCTGCCTGCTTGGTCACGTAGAAAAACCCAACCATTCTGTTCACGCTTTTCCACTAAAAGGCATTACTTACATCTGGGATATACTCTTGGATGAATGAACTACCAGGTGAGGTGTTAAAACAAGTGAATTGCCCATGAGTGGTGACTTTTACATGCAGACTTATGGGCCATATAGACTGTTAAATATATTACCACCTGGGTTCATTCAAGGGTCACTCACTGGCAGGGGAGGTGGGGTGACAGACTTAATGGTGGTTTCAGCTGCAAAGTGGCGCCCCTTCTCGAGTGTGGGTGCTGACGCAGCATGTACAACTAACTATATAGTGTGTGGCCGTCTCCTCTGGGCAGGATTACACGCAAGCTTTTAGTGTTGCGCTTTCCCAATGGGCCAGCTCAATGTCTGCCTATTCTCGTTTTGGCAATTCGATTACAGTTTATTACAGTATTTAATCCCCTACTTTGGACTTGCTAACAAACCCCATGCCAGACCAAATATAGCAGATTAGACTTGTAATGGAGGGAGATCGGTGAATGTTGTGCTTCAAGCCATTTGAAAAAAAAGGCTGTTGTACAATGCACAATGGAAACAACTCCAGTGTGATCAGCAATAAGACGTAAACTAAAACTACTGAACAGATGGACCGAGGATGTACGATTGTTCTGTCCTTTGTGAATGTACAAACTTTGAAGTCTGAGTGTCTATATGTATATTTACCCACCAAAAACAAAGAGACAAAACATGTGTCTCTTTGTAGTTGTTCTGTGTCTCTTAGTGGTCGTTTAGATACTCTTTTCAGTCAGTTTGAGTCGCTCTGTAGTTAATTGACTGTTGAAAATTGATTGTTTTAATAACTTAGTTTGTCAAATTCAGACAATCATTTTTAATTATAACTCATTGCATTCTGGACTTTCACTTTCCATGACCACCCGGGATTTTAAGAATACTTTACACTTTCCAATGAGACATGTTTACGGTCACCTCAAACAGAGCCTCTGACCCCTTGAGCCTCAGCAGACCAGTTCAGTTACGCTTCCACAGTTACCACAGTGCATGAATAACACATAAAATAAATATGAATGTATAACAGCCAGTGTGAACTCACCCTGTTCCAGAACATGTTTGTGGAGTTATGCCCACAGTTCTGGTAATGTTCCTGGCAGCAGCGGTCAGGTACTACCTTCTCCTGCAGGGCCTCGTGCCAGTCGGTGTATGCTATCACACCGCAACACTTCCACTGTGAATGCCACACACACGCACATACACACCGGACAAAACATTAGATAATGCTTCCCGTCATTCCACGGAGACCTCAAACTAACTTTAATGTAACCAGCATTGTAATTCGTCCCTTTGCTTTAAAGCACTGCGATAATGGGGTGAAGTGTAGTCAGCAGCTAGTTTGGACTTTAAAGTTGCATTAAAGCCACTGACTGCCAAGCCAGGAAATACATTAGCTGGAATATTTTAGTAAAATTTTGCATTTATGCATTTACGTGTCACTGCTAGAGTTGCGAGTGAACATTCATGCAAATGAGTCTAATGTGTGCTGTAATGCATGCTGTGACGTCAGCCTACCTCGGCCTGGATGATGTTCCAGGCGTTTCGGAGGCCTATGTTGTTTTCTGAGTTGTAGAGCGCCAGCCCGTCCTTCAGGTCCTGCTTGGCGTTCTCACTCACCTGAAGACAAAAAAAAGACAACACCGACCTTTACTAGAGAACTTGGTTTGAAGGGGTCGGTTAAAGAACTGTTCATTGAGTTGTAATAGTAATCATAGTCTTTATATTGGAACAAGCAGTTGAAGTGTTAGTATGGGTGCATTCATTGTCTACGTCTTTTTCACACAGATTTACATGAGAATTGATGTGATAAGTGACAGTGATGTGCTTTTTAGTTGTTGTTTTTCACGGATTGTGTATGATTGATCGTGGAGTCCTTTTTCTTGTGAACTGACTAATCATGATGAAAAGGGTACAGACAGCTGACTGTTACTCACATTTAAAGACAGGAAATACCTGTTGCTGCCAACAACAAAAAAATGATAGCAGCTCAGTTACAGGTCGCCTTTTTTCTTGTCATCTAAAAATAACCCTGCTACAGTCACTTGGACTGTAGCATGACGACTGCAGATGTGACACGTCATGTGTCGCTTCGCTCTACACACTCATGCCCTCCGGCAGAGCTAGCAAATCATTTTCCTCTTGACTGAACCCTAATAATATGCTCAGGGTTGTGTCATGTCTGATGGAGATTAATATCTCATTGGCTGCGTTAATGAGATAAAAAAATCAGAACTTCAGTTCTCCTGCCGTTTGCATTGCCCGTGGGGATTTGCTAACTGCCAGGACAGATTGAGAGGCGCTGCGGTTATGGGGTAATTATTACTGGAAAAAAGAAATGACATGCACTGCCAGAACCATGCACACATCTATACAAGTCATATCGCAACAAAAGGAATGCACTTGCTTCAATAGTTAAAGCTTAAGGCCTCTGTGCCCAGGAAGAAATATATAAAAACCTTCAACCAGAAGGGAAGCGGCATCATGGCTGTCACAGCCTGACACAACAAGCTGCTGTCAGCTATTCTTAAATTTCTTTACTCAGAGGTAGGACAGGTGCTCCGGTAGACATTGTTTGGAGGCTGCTCAGAAAATCCCTCAGTTAAAATAAAAAAGCATCCTTGTGTAGCCTTGCAGTTCATTGTATTCTGTAAACTGTACTGAATATGAGAGATAGACCAAAACTCCCTTTGAGCACACAGAAAATTAGATTAAACTTTAAATGAAATGCTTCAGCAGTTTGTTGGTGGGAAGAACAACCTGAAAACAACCAAGAAAAGTATTTCCTGAATTAAACATAAAAGGCAAAACGTTTTTTTTTGTGAGTAATTAAAGTTTCTGTGTACAATGCTTTAGTTACAGTTATTCATGCAAAACCCATTCAAAACATGCATTAAAACCTTTGAAATAAGATTTGTATCATTTCAAATCGCGTTGTTCTCTCTCGCTCAGTGACTTTGCTGATGCAGATGAGCGTTTCTGTGAAGTGCACCTCGGGCTGCAGGCCCCTGCAAATCTGTCCTTGTGCAGGGAAATGAGATGAAGAGCAGCATCATCAATCTCTGCCTCGCACTTTGTTTCCATCCTTTATCTTTTCCTCTCCATCTAGGCTATATGTGATGCTGCTCGCTCATTACTGACTCCTCGCGCTAACACAGTCACTAGAGAGCATGAAGGGGGGGGGCCCTGCTACAGTAAAAATCCTCTTCTGAGTCGCCAATAAGTCTTTGCATATCTTCTGTTTCATGTGTGGAAGTCTTTGCTACAGCCTGAAATGAAACTTAATGATCCAGATTTACCACTAACGAGAGGGAGACAAATGACTGCAGAACAAACGGCAAAAGGGATTTGATCATGCAACTCTCCAAAAGGAGCGGATACAAACGCATTCTTTGTTGTATTAGCCTACTTCTTCTGATGAGGAAAACTAACTTCATGACTGAAGCTCATGTTACTGGTACTGGAAATTGTTCACAAATAACACAATCTAACTCCAGGTTACTTTTCTCTGAGAGTCGCCACCGGGCATATTGACAACCCCCTGAGACACGGCTCATATTCTCAATGCATAGATAAGTCCATGCTCAGCAATACAGGCCAGCGGGCTCAACACACCAGAGTCACAGACAGGGAGAAACAGAGGGAGACATGCAGATATAAATGTTGACAGGGCGATGGAAGGAATAGGCTTTCCATCCAAATTGGTGTGTGTTTTCTGTCACTGTGCACAAAAGCGGAGAGCAGGGAGTGGGTGGTGGATCGTCTGATAAACACCTGTCTGCCTGTCACTTGCAATGCTGTAATAATACAATACAGTCAGTTAGTACTGAACTTAGCAAATGGTGAGTTATTCAAATTATTCTTCATTCATTTTTTTTTCAGTTTCTTCTGTGATTTAAATAATACAATATTTTTTTTCAATTTTACCAAAATCTGACAAGCATCTTTTTTTTTTTTCGGGGTCTTTATCCCAGAGGGACATTAATAATTCCTGTGCAAGAACTCCTTCCTGACAGAATGTGGCCCCAGATCTGGTGACAGGTAAACACCTCGGGGACCAGGTCCACTGGGACTTGTGACATGCAGACATGGAGCAACACTGCTTACTCATTACCGGAGTGCACTGCCATGACTGAGCCCACTTTTTAAAAAATGTCAAAAATCAGATTTATTTGTTGGTCATTCAATGCACCGGGAAAAAAATTAAAAAACTTACATTTTCCAGGTCAGAAATCGGTGCCACATAGGGGACAAATTCTGCAGTAACAAGTGTTGCGATATGTTTATTTACCCCAGTGAGATTCACTTGTATTTCTTTCTCATTAGTTTTGCCTCTGAGGACGACTGGTGTCTCGGAAGGCACTTTGAGTTCCTCACAAAACACCAGAAAGCATTGCTTGTTTACAGTAGGTGGTGTAATGGGCGTATAGAAGAGCAATTAGTGTATTGTGTGAGTTTAATTCACTTTTACCCAACCACTATTCATCACTTTGAGGGATTACAATCTTCAAACAATGTTTAATTCCAAATGAATCACAGTCTTTGCAGTATAATTTCACTAAAGAAAAAGACCATCAACAGACTATGCAGGAGGTTCAGTAAACATATTACCACTCTGAGACAGAAGCTAACTAAATGAAAACACAAGCCGCCTGTGAGATGAGACAAATGGTACAAATATAGCCAGATTAAGTTTCAGTAGTCTGCCACCTTCTGTGCACACTGACAGAAGAACAGAGCTTGGAGATATGCATGAGCCTGCCATTCATAACTGAGGGAGAGACAAGGCATGAGTCAAAGAAAAGAAGCAAAGGACACCAACTTCTCAATGAAAGAAAATCCCTACCAACTCCTGAGAAGAATATCTGGCTCCTAAATTGCTAAATTCTTCACTATAATCACCAGCTAGCCACTAACTTTGTTTGTCTGCCGTTTGGTGCTGGGTAGGTTGAGTAAAGTAGGTTTTTAGAGCTTTTGGGCTTAAAGCAGCTGCTTGCTGTGGCCAGGGAACATGTGCTGAGTGGTGGGAGGGAACCAACACAGTAACATTGAAGGCGATAGATTCACTGTGGGTTTGTCACAAGGCGACCCCTTTCATACGCATACACATGATCCATTGTTAGGATGAAAAATATTGATATTACAATAGCCACTTCAAAAACTCTTTCCTATACTTGCGCATTTACCCTCCTAAGAACCATCCTAGAATATTGTGTTATTATCTTAACACAATATAACCATACTCATTATTTGTACTCTGGAAAACCATGATGGTTCATGGGAAATCACACGGTAAGCACATCTTTTGATATGAAAAATGATGGCTTATTTGTATCATAACATTTAGGTCAAGTTATTTTAGTTATGGTCGAGGTAAGTCTCGATGACCATAAGTTAAAAACGGTGGAGAAAGGAAATAGGAAAACTATAACTTGGAATTTTCCATTAAAGCAGGCTTCAGAATCATGTCAACGGTAAAACTGGAAATGGACACCAACCCTGATGGCCTTCACTGTAAAAGAGAGCACTCTCGGCGGGCCACATTTCCACTTGGCAGGCCAATTTCTATTCTATGTTCTACAGATTCACCTCCTCTCCTCCCTTTCATCTCGTCTTCAGTCATTAAACATGACTCATTCTGTGAAGTTTTAAACAGCTGCACATCGAAACAAATTGTCACTTATTTTACTTTTTCTTCAAGTCAAAGAAAGCAGGTATTGTTTTGTTCTGTTGGATCACAGAGCCTCTGTTGGCTTATCTTCAGTCAGCTGTACAACAGTATTGAAAGAGTGTTTGCTAAAAACCAAAACACAAAAGTGACAGTCACAACCCATCTTCCATCATTACACTCGGCTCCACAATCATTCTTGGGTCACGTGTTTATTGTCAAGTCGCACTGGCAGTAATTGCCACGTCCGTTGACTCTCGGGGACCCCGGGAACCGACGCTAACAATATTTCACTGTTGCTCAAATGGCTCAACTCTGGACAAGTGCGTTAGCTAACTGCCCGGAAAGTGTAATAAATGATCTGGAGAGAAGCAGCATCGCAGCCAGAGGTCCCCAACAGCACATCATTAAAAAAGGATACTTAATTCCCTGAGTTGCTCTGCACGCCTGCGCCGGGTAGCCTGAGGTTGTGGCACTCAACAGAGCGAGGGGAAGACCCCCACTACTTCTCTGTAATTGGTCTGGAAAAAGATAAAGTATGGCCAGGGATTGAACATTCTGCCTGTAAACTAATGCAACACATGACTAGATGTGTGTGCCGTTTTTTTTTTTTTTTTAGTTCGATAAATCATGGACGTGGCATAATCTTCTCTGCTCTCTGAACTAGTCCTTAATGTGATTAACCTTCCGTCTTCCAGCATTGCCTTTCTCCTAACTCTCTTTACAAGACTTTACTGGAACACTACACTTGTGTCCTCTTTTGATTCTCCCTTTTATACTATATGTATGTACTTCTACCTCTTTCCTCTACACATTGCCTACTTAACACATTCATTTTCCTCTCCCTCCCTCCCTTAGACACCTCACCTCACATTTTCTCTCACACGTGTCCACCTGCTTTCTCTACATACCCCCTTACCCCCATGCATGTTCCCTTCTCCCTTCACTCCCATTAACATGCTCTGGTGCTTCCCTTCTTTGCTTGCAAGGTTCTGCTTTCTCATTTTGAGCTAGTTAACCTAAACTAGAGTTCGGCTCGGCATGTTGGGTCGACGGAGGCACAATGAGGTCACATCGTTAAAGACGGATGGTTGTAATCTGGTTTGTGGCCCAGCCATCTGCTGTAGTCAGCTGGTTGCTAACTGCATGCCCAGCCTTTAGTATACTATGGCCTCTACATGGCATTTAATCAGAGAGCTTAACACCACTGTGCTGTCGAGGGAAAGAGGGGGTACCTACACATAAACCATACCTGGAGGCAATACTGCTGGATTAAGGAAGAGGAGAGCGACATTCTCCATTAAGAAGAAAGAGCAGAACCTCTTAAAATGGATTAAACTGGTGGAAATGAAGAAATAAGGGGGAGACTAAATGAAAACAGTGGAAAAAATGTCTTCCTCCAGCAAAACCAGATACTATATGTTCATTTCTTCCCTACATATCGTCGACAGCTTGTCACCCGGAAAGATCACAGTTTGTGGAGGCGTCACTCATGACTTAAAGATGACCTATTTGAAAGACTAAAATATCTGTTTTGCAGGCCTCTGACGATACACATAAAAAAAAAAGACTGTATGTCTTCCAGACTTGTTAATAAATGCCTTGTGATTAGAAGATCAAATAGAAGAAGTGAATTAGTGATTCCTCTGATCACAGCCTGTAGGAGAGGATGAGGAGAGGCTCACACAGCATACAAGATCTCACTGGAGAGAGGCACGTCAAAAGAAGAGAAAAAACAGAGCAATGTCTGATGGCCTTGTGTGATGGAAAGCGATTGTCCTTCATCCAATCCGGACATTCTTAACATGCAATGCAGTATACTCACATAATGCAGAATCTGCTCACAAAGCTGGCAACCACTACTCACAAAGCTGGCAACCACCGTGACTATATTTTCACATGAAACTGCTCTACATCTAACCTCACTGTAACTCCACTTCATGTCTCTGATCACTCTCTCCCACTCTTTGGAACTGACAACCCTCCCACATCATTCGACTCTGCACCTGTCCGTCGCAACATTCACACCCTCTCTCCCTCCTCTCTGGCCTCGTCTGTTCTGTCAGCCCTTCCTTCAACTGACTCTTTCTCACTCATGCATCCTAACTCTGCCACAGACATTCTCCTCTATACTAGAATGTTTTACTTGGAGGAAGTCTGAAAATGTCAGCTCCGATGACATCATTTGCTGTAATGACTTTGCTTTCCGCTGACATTTGAAGACCAATAAAGGGAAATATATTGGGTAGTGATTAACATTATCATGGTTTTACATCCCATTAGGGTCTAATGCAGGATAAACACAAACAATATATCTGCCATCCACTGGTACTGGTGTGAATCAGACAGTTCTCCCCGACTAATGCCCCATCCCGCACTAATGCAGACCCATTTAATTTCACATTTAAGAAATCCTCAGCCCTGCTTGGCTATCTTTTCCAGACTTCACAGGTGATGGGAAGGCACTGCTGGGAAGTCAAGAGTCTCTCTGTTTAAACTCCACCAGAGGGATCAGAGTTTGGATTTTTTTTCCTCCAGAGTTAAGCTGGTAATATTTTGGAGATAAGGCAACAGACATATTTACTCCCGACAGGGTGTGCCTCTGAGACCTGATCCAAATCTGAGAATGGGTTTGCTGCTAAATGAATTCCTTTATCTGTCTAAGAGACTACGTTTGCGCAATAACCTGAGAACAAAGAGTGAGAATTAGCCGACGCCCCGGGGGGCAGGGCGACTTTGAATATATAAATAGACAGATCTATCAATGACGCGTCCTTGAAAACAGATAGAAGCCTTCATTGCTTTCCCTGCACAAGACATTTGTCACGTTCAGGATGAAACTTTTGTGGGGCCATTTGATTAACCAGAGTATAATCTAGTCTCTTCATGGATGTCAGTAATCTCCAGAGCTTTACAGAGCATCATCTGTTGCCACCACGCAGGCATTCACCTGACTTGAGCCCATGTGGGGGTCATGGGAAATGTGCCGGAGCCAATTACAGGGAGCCAACTGGTGGGGATTGGGCTGCATTTTGTGGCCTAACCTTTGACTGCTGAGACATTTAACCTCCTGTCTGAGAAACCGGACTCAAGATACCCGGAAGCAACTGGCGATAGATACATTTATACCACTCACACTTTTAATTGCTTCATGCGGTTGCAAATGCTCCAGTGTGTGTGTGTGCTCCTGTGTGTGTGTGTGTGCAGAACTTTTAAGACATCCACTCTCCAAGGCTCGGCTGTTCAAACTGTGATGTATGCCTGACAGCCGTCACACTGCGTGTACACATACATGGTGAAGTGGAACAATAACAGACGTTGGCTTTAACATCGAGGCATAACATGGGAAATGAAACTAACTTACCTTATCTGAGTACACAAAGAACAGGATGAGCAATATCAGCTCTGCCAGGAGAATTATCAGCAGGACAATGAAGAACTGTCAGAGAGAGGGAAGAGAGCCTTGTTTTAACAATTGCTTTGGCAGTATTACTAATCTGCCTTGACATGCCATTGAAAACATGTTGAAATACAGCTGAGGCCTCTATTGCAGTCATTTGTGTCTCTGTGTGCAACAGAAAGTGAATAAAAACAGCAATTACATGACTGTAGATGACATACATGACAGTTTACAACATACATTTTTCATTGCGCACTGCACCTGATTTGCAGTGCTTTTGATTCATGCTCTACCTTCAAATGTAATGTGTGAAATTCCTTCTGTTTATGCAGGGGAACATGATCAGTCAATTCTGGTTAACTACATTCTTTGATATTTTGTGAAATAAGCTTATTTGCTTTCTCGTAGAGAGTAACTTGGGAAGACATATCTGTCAAATATACATACATATGAAACAGTCAACGGCCGGTTAGCTTAGCATTAAGCCTGGCTCTGTCCGAATGTAACAAAATCTGCCTCCCAGCTCCTCTAAAGCTCCCTAATTAACACGTTATATCTTCTTGAACCTGGACAAAGCACAAAGTGTAAAAAGGACACTTAGTTTTATTGGGAGTCATTTGTAGGACTGGAGTCCCTGCTGGCTGCCTGGCAGCCGTACTAATCGCCACAACAGGACTGCAGGATGTTACTTTGCCCAGCCAAGAAATAGCCCTCAAACAAATACGATATAACTTGTTAATTAGTGAGCTTTAGAGGTGCTGGTATACGTATTTAGTTATGTTTGGACAAAGCCTGTTTCCCTCCGTTTCCTGTTTGTGCTAAGCTAAACTAACCGACTGCTGGCGCTAGATTCATATTTTGCATTAGTGGGATTGATCTTCTATATGACTGTCGGCAAGAAAACAAATAAGCATATTTTACAACATGTTGAAGTATTCCTTCAAGGTTACAGTCGGTGATCTCAGTTTGTGGGCAACAGCAACACCGATTTCTCAATAATAATAAAAGACACAAACTCAAAAACATTCAAATAAGATAAGGAAAGACAGAAAACAAGAGATAAAGGAGGAAGTGGGAGAGACAGAGGGAGGAGAAAAGGAGCATCTGAGAGCTGGAGGGCTTGTGGACGTGTAAGAGGAGGGAAAGAAGGCATAATACCTCCCTAGATTAATTTCCAACACAGCCTTGCGTCTCATCTACCATTCTGCTCTCCCTACTTGACTCCCCTTCAGCTCAATATTTACCGAGCTCTTCTGCACAGCATGGGAGGAGGCAGGCAGACCTAGATTCTAGAAACCCCCATTAATTCCACACTCATTTGGGAGGAAGAGGGTAGGCTATTATTTGTGTCAAGGCCCAAATGAAATAGTAACGACAGTTTTCTGTTGGTTAAGTATCTGGGTTGCCAATTTAGCGTGTCACTTTTGTGCTTCCACAGTTGGGTTGTCACATTTTCCTGGTGCTGAAAGTTAAAGGGACGGCTTCTGTACACTAAATTGGTGGTGCTCTGATGATTCAATTCAATTCAATTCAGTTTATTTGATATAGCCCAACATCACAAATACAAGTTTGCCTCGGAGGGCTTTACAATCTGTACACATAACATCCCTGTCCCGGGACCTCACATCGGATCAGGAAAAACTCCCCCAAATAAAGATAGTAAAAACCATTTCACAGGGAAAAAAGGGGAAGAAACCTGAGGGAGAGCAACAGAGGAGGATCCCTCTCCCCGGATGGACAGAAGCAATAGATGTCATGTGGCCAAAATGAATAGCGTAGCGGAGTTACAGCACATTCAATGAATATGACAGAAATGATTCATATAATGAGTAGTAGGCATGGTCCATGATGATGTGTGAGGAAGTGTGTGTGTATGTATTCATATGCACACACAGCTTTGTGGGCGTATGGGTTTTAAGGAGTTTCTGCCAGATATTTCAGTGTTATCTCTCCTGCTTTCTCTATTAATTTTTTTAAAATTTGTCTCAGTAAACATTTTTTGGCAGCAAAAAAGAGAGAATGAGAATTTACCGCAAAGGATGTCTGGGCTTTGAATATTTCTAATCCAGAGAGAGTTGTCCGCAGAGAAACTTCAGAGATAATATGTCAAGGTAATGGCTCAGATCTGTTTGCTGCGGGAGATCTAAACCCACTCTGATGTTTCCACGTCCTGCTCTCCCCCCCCCCCCCCTCAACCCCCACCCTGGGTGCGCTGAGCTGGCCAGACATGCGGAGAAAAAACAACAACAGCTCCTAGCAGACACCGCTGCACTAAACAGCATTATCTTGGCTAAATATGAAACGCTGCCACACACTGATTACCTAATAAAACGAAATCTCGATTTCCCCGTCGCTCTTTTTTTCTCATTTCAAAATGTCTCTCTTCCTCTCTGCTTCACAGTTGTTAGGCAGGTGAAGGAAGCCATGTCGAACACTAAGGATTTGGTGGGGCTTTTGACTGATGCAAGAGCTTCAGGGGATTGAGCTGTTTGTGATGTTAAGTACCCAAAGCCGAAACTCCACTTCTCATTTAAAGTTCCTACACATGAAAGTTTTCTTTTCTTCTTTGCGGCGGATTCACACAAATCATTCCATTGGGTGAACTTTGGTAATTAACTTTTTTTTAAAGATAAAACACTGCCAAGACAGAGGAGCCTTTGTCATGAATAATAGAACTTTCTCAATTATTGAGCACAAAAATATCAAGTGCTTTTAGTGCGCTATGTACGTACAGTAATTCAACCGCGCTGGGGACACAGAAGGCCGCTTGACTGACGGCTCTTTTTCGGGGATGTGACCAAAGCCACGGAGATGTCATGAACGCCTCGGTGTTGATTTTCAGAAAGGGAGAATCTTACACAGCTCTAATTTTCCTTTGAGAGCCCCTGAGGTTCTACACAATGCCGAATAAACTTCTTTGCTGAGGTTCTGACTGGAAGACAAACACAGATACACTGCTGAGTTCCCGCCAGCCTGTGACCAGCATGTGTGGATGTATAAACAGCCACATATGCGAGAGGTCGTCTCCACAAGGCATTTCTGTCAATATTTGCATGGCTAACATGGTGGGAATGTGAGAATATTCAAAGGAGGAGGGGAAGAGTGAGAGCAGAGTTTCAGTGTGTGAATTAATCATGAGACAGTCGTCTCTATGTGGCCCATTTATAATGAGACTTTGCATATAGGTACTGTATTGGACTGGACTCACGCTCAGAAGCAGGCACTTGTTCTCCTTGATGGCACCCAGGCAACCGAGAAAGCCCGTTACCATGACAATGGCGCCGATGGCGATGACCATGTTGGCAGCCGACAGCGAGGGGAATGAGGGCGAGAAGGTGGCGAAGCTGCCCTGCGACACAGAGAGCCAGATGCCCACGCCGAGCAGCCCGCAGCCGCATAACTGCAAAGGAAAGAGATGAGAGCACAAGATGAGCAAACCAACTGCAGGTAAGTTGGTTTTCAGGCTTTAATTATTTACAAAAAAAGTTCATTTTAAGCTCTCCCCTGCCAGGATTTGCTCATGACATGACAATGATAGACCTTCTGAACAATAATGTAGCTGTAGAAGAAGTGCAGACACAGTCATCCATCACCAAACACTGCTCAAAAAACAAGAGGGTTTTACACCAATTAAACCTGTGATAGGCCAATAACAGCTCTGAGATTAGAGCAAAAATTGGATTTGGGCTGCGCTGATTTTGTATGTTTGAGCTGATTACGTTAAATCCAGAACAAACAGAGATGTAATTACTGCCACCCTCTGAAACGAACACTTCTGAGCCTTTCAAAACCGCCCGCAGTAGACTTGAACTTCACCTAGAGGGAGCAGTTCACTAATTCCCCTCAGTCTGCACGGCCGGGCTGATGTGTGTGAGGTCTGTGATGTGAGTCCATTAATGCAAAGAAGTGTTTATGGGAGGCTTTGATTGCCCAAGTGTCCCATCTGCTGATGTGTTAGTCCATCTATCAGAGATAAGAGCCACACAGCACGCCCACCACTCTGTGAAATATAGGCGAGGAGGTAAGTGGTGACATTTTTGCCTGCACCTAATAGAATGAAATACCCAAGGCAATCTTGCCATGAATAAAAAAAGAAAATCCCAAATGAGGGGAAAATATGGAACGGCACCGTGGTAAATCATTGGACCACAGCTCTTTCTACCCCTCTATCCACACCGCTCCCTTCCTCCCTTCTCATCTTTGCACCACTGCTCCAGAACACTTTAATGCCTGTCAGCAATATGTGCAACAAACCTCCTGTGCATGTAAATAAACACACACACACACACACACACGCACACACACACACACACGTCATTATCAGGTAAGAGTTATGAATAAATCTCTGCTTTCTCTTTTCTCTTTAAAAAAAAATTAATGAATCCACCACACGCAGCGTTACACCTCTGGATCTGACAACGTTTAACTGATAAATGGCACAACCGACAACACACCTAGAAATGTGCTGCAGCTCTTTCACAACAAACACAAGCCTCCGTCTGTTCGGCTACGTCGCGCCGCAGCCAAACAAATTGACTTCAAGCCCAAGTTCAACAAACTCATACGTGGCTCTCAGAGAGGTGAGGTGATGATGTGTAAGAGACACTTTGTGGTTTTAAATGCAAGCCTCGGATCTAATGGGTCGTCTAGGTTCTGCAGATAAATAAATAAAGTTCAGGCAGGCCCCTCTCCTGTGTCAGATGAGTGCAGTGTCACTGTCATCGACCTGCAAACTTTGAGCAGTGAGGTTTGACTTTGTGCAGGCCGTGTCCTCCAGTAGGTATATGGCAGGACACACGCTCTCCTGAGGAAGAAATAATAACTTGATGCAATTAAAAGAGAGGGCACAGAGAGAAAGAATCTGCACTGCATGGGCATAAATGGCGCAGGATGCATAAAAGCTCTATTTGAGAGTTGACTGCGCTGCCCAGGGTGGGATTTTGTAAAAGTTGAAGCTCCAACAAATAAAGTCTGAGTGCTGCTGTCAAGGTTGAAGGCGAGGGAGGCTGAAAACACAGCCCCGCCCAGCAGACTGCACGAGAAGGACGCTCGTTTAGTCACATATAGATGACAATAAAGTCGCATTGGATTTCTCACCCAGAAGGAACGAGTGGTCTCAGAAGGTGCTGGTAAGACTTTCAATCATCTATCATCTAAATAATTCAGAGGCCACTGTATTTGCTGGGAGGCCCCCGCTGGCCCTTTATGCTTCCTTGATTAAAAAAGGTGGAATAAAGGCGTCAATTGAAAAGGCTTGTAAAGGTCACGTCCCCAATGCAGAGCGGCTAAAATACGATATCACTGCTGACACTCCACAGAAGGATAGATTATGAAGAGCGGGAGGAAGGGTTCGAGGACGCAGGGGAGGAATTTATAAGAGGACAGATAGATGGAGTGGACTTAAAGCTCGCGAAGGGACCACAAGGAGCTTTAAGAGTCAGGGTGGGGAGGGTTACAGTGCCATCACTTAATTGTGTTTAATGCCCAGGGAAGGGAGCTCCTCCAAGTGTGTCGCTCTCTTAAAGCGACCGTGAAACCACCCAGCCCCGGCACAATCTGTCTGATCTGAGCCGACCAGGAGTAATCTCTGCCCTGCTTCCACTACTACTACTACAACAACAACAACATGCGGCCTTTGGACCTTTGTGTCGGTGCCACAGGAAATACCTCCAGTATAAGCTCTGATCGCTTTGGTTATCTGACCTTGGCGCGTGCGTCTGAGATTGACCTGGAGGCTCTCCGCTGAGCTCCTTATCTACTTTTAATTGTGGGGCGGCCATGTTTTGATATCCCATCTGCGGGGGAAGGATCAAGGAATCCCCAAATAGCGGGGAGGCTTGTAAACAGTCACGGAGAAAGCTTTCTATTAAGGCATCCATTGTTATTACATCAATCGGAGCAGAGGATGCTGCAGGGTTATGATTCACATTTGGGTTGACGGAATAAATTGGCCTATTACTATATTTTCTGGGTAAACAGAAAGAAAAAGCTTTTGGTCTGAATGACGTGATGTACGTCAATACAGCGACTGATGAAATGTACTTTTCTAAATTGAAGACTATAGTGTTCACACTTTATAAAAGTGCTACTTACCTTGCCACTGTTTACACATCTCACATGTCCTGGTAGTTGGGGTCCCTCTCTATGCCACTGACTTGAGCTCGCATAATGCCACACGGCAATTAAAAAAAGATCTGTGCAGCTTGCATGGTTGCTCTGAGCTATTAGTCTGCTTTCACAATTCATGTATGCAACTTTGCAGACCTTTGCGGACCTTTCATCAAAAACGTGAGGGCGACACATGACGGCTTGCCAGGTCCACTAATATTTACATTTTAACAAGCTTCAGTGAGCGACAGCGAGTCTTTTAGCCCTCTAGATTTTCAAATATTTTATTTTAAGGTTTAGTAACACTGTCAAAACAACCTGGCTGATTTGTCTCGTTGACGGGCGCATGGATCCGTGCAGCACAGAGACTTTTGGAGGCTGATAAAAACACATCTTCCAGCTGTGATAATGACAACTTATTTGCAGTCTGGAACACAAAAGATGCCGCTCTAAACACTGAATTGAATTTGGAAAGTGAACAGGATAAGTTAACTTCTGACAGGAGGTAGGGATGCTGTGCGTGTGAAATATTGTGCTTCAAACAGTGATAATTTTTCCAAAAATCAATGACAAAGGGTGAGAGCAGACAACAGGAATGAGTGACCTTTTCATACGTGTTGGGCAGTATTTTGAGAGCACCGCCATGACAGGACAGAATGGAGTCTGGTTTCTAAATGTCATTTGTGGAAGAAGTGACAAAAGGAGCCCAGCAGTGAGGCGAGGAGTAGAGCGCAACATTCACTTTCGGGAAGAGGAAATTGGAGGACATGAGGTGTGAATCTATCTAACTGGATTAATCGGGCCCGGCTGTTTGTGGCCCTTTAACAAGCTCAGGGTGTTCAAGAACTGCAATAATAGCATGTGAATCAACTGGAAGGCAACTTTTCAAACAGGAAAGAGAGGTCAAAGGGGTCAAACCATAAGATGTGTGGAAGAGGGTTAGACAGTATTAAAGCCAGAAAGATTGGATGCACACGTGAGATGTGTGGAAGACAAAGAGAGATTGAAGAAGAAAATAGAGGCTGACCCTTCATCCGAGTGGCTGGTTCAGAGAATTATCAGTTGCTGCAGTAACTGGCTCAGTGACACGGAGCCACTCGACACGGGACCCCACTTTAATTTCCCCCAGAGAAAGGGGGTGTGAAAGAGGGCTATCCAATGTGTGTGTGTGTGTGTGTGTGTGTGTGTGTGTGTGTGTGTGTGTGTGGAGGCTGGATGATATTGACCCGTTAACACGCTGACTACTCAGAGAGGTTACAATCCTGTGATAGAGAATGACAGCTTTTGTCAAGTTACCTCCTGTGAATGAGTTTGTAAAGTTTGATTGATTGAGTGATGTGTGTGTGTGTAAGAGATTGTGCATTGAGAGTGTGTGTTTTGGAGCCTCTTACTTCAGTTGCTTTAAAACAGAGTAAATAAACAAACGAAGGCGTCTTACACAGACATAATAAGCCTCCATAGACATCTCCCGTGCTATACTAAAAACTAACCTTTTGTTGAAGTAATTAGAAAGCACTTCAATCAATACAGCACAATAAACCATCAAATTGGGGAAAATGCCAACCTTACTGCACTGCTCTAGGATTGAGCCACTTTATCTCTTTACGATCCCCTCTGCCCTTTACGGCAACTCAATCTTTCTTTTTATTGGGAAAAAAAATCTTTTCTCTCCGGCGGCGCACACCATCTTCAGCTTTAGCATTGATTTTGCACTGAAATGAAAACCTCAGATAAAGGACGATGCTTTATTTCTCACCATATGATCTCGCGAGCCTCTGATTCATGTTGCCATATAACTACGAAATAGCTTGCCAACTACAGTACGAGAGGGAATCAGAATCACGGAACAACAAACATATAACAAAGCAAATGTAAACATCAAATAGGAAGGAAAAAAGCCTGACAGTAAACACAGGCTATTTGTATTTTCTACCCAGCAAGTGGAAAAGGTCTTCTTTGAGGCCTGCTGTGAAAGAAAAAAGGTTCATTTTGAGAATAAACTCTCAGGAGTGTTCGTGTGTACTTGTCAGAAAAGGATTTCATCCTAATAAATAAGTACGTTCACTGTATTTATCCTCCATGGTGGTCACATTAGAGCAAACAAAACAAAAGCCCACTGTATATTATCTTTCACATTAACAGTCTTGAATTTTACTTTGACTCACCTTGTCCGTCTTTAAAAGCCTTCAGAAAGGTTCTGGGTTTAAGTCCCTTTATTATTAATGGCCAATAGTTTTTTTCAATAAGGAACAAGGTCATGTAATTCACTTTTCTTCGTATTAAAGCTCAGCTTCACTACAAAGCAGCTGATGGCTGTATGGGGCCAAAAGAAAACCATGTGTATGTGACAATAGCAGCACACTGACACTTCTTTTGAATGGTTGTTTGTTGAATTCAAGTATACAATATGTATAATTATAGACAACATATATTCATTTCAACAAGCCACTTAACAGCAACAGACAATTGTCCTACATTCAAAGAGTCCAAAGCATAACTAAGTACACAACTTTCTTTTGTTGTGAGATAAACTGCACCAGGGGAAGCAAACAGAAGCTGCGTTTCCATCCTTTTGTAACAAACTGAGTATTTTAATGGACAACAGAGAAGTGAATGCTGCAGTTGTGGTTCATGTTTCTATGGACAGTTTTATTCTTTTTACTTTTTTTTTACTTTTTAAGCCTACAAGGTAAAACATGTTTTTCAGAGGAATACTGCTATTGGCTATCCTTGAAAACTAGTTTTTCTTAAGTGAAACGTGTTAATAAATATGGATAAGACACTTGGGACAAGTAAAGCTGCTTAAAAAGAAATGAATAAACAAATCTAAAAAAAAGAACAAATCCTGAACAGGTAGTACATTATACATTTCTCAGTGAAGCATGGCTACTCATAGTCAAATGAAACCTGAACCATTACATTAAGAGGCCCGTGTGTTTCACTACATCTCTTGACACAGTATTTATCTTGATGACGGTAGACAAGCTAAGCTGGAGGCAATACACAGTTTTACAGTAAAACTCCCCATCCCTGTCTCGCTACGCTTCCTGAAGGCACCTCAGTCATCCCCCGTTGAATAGTGTATAGCTGATGTCAGTTGTATAACAAGTAAATTATTCACAGGGTCTCTGATGGTGGCTGCGGGAAACAGTGCTTTCAGGCCCAGAATAAACACTTTGAATTCAAAAGGCGGAGACAGATGCAGGGCATGAGATTAAAAAGCAATATTCTGCCTGGTTAAAGTTTCATTCACAGACTGGAGTCCTGGTGGATTCACACAATGCGAGAGATTACCTAGAAAATCACACCGACGGGTCGACTGATAACACAGCTTTCTATGAACGCATACAATTTCATTTGGAGACAATTAAGCTGTTATGGGGTCAATTACATACACGTCTAAACCAGACGGCAACCTCTGGGTCTGTAAAATGAATTATTTCTATTGACCAGCAGGGGGCGACTTCTCTGGGTGCAAAAATTATTCTAATTGTATTCGAATTCGATGAGAAAATGACCTTACTTTTCACTTGATTTATTACCTCAGTAAACATCGTCAACGTGAGTTTATGGTCTCAATCATTATTTTCAAGTCTTCTTCAATACAGCAGGATGTTCATTTTGTAAATGATGGCTCCATTTAAAGAAGAAGAAATAGACGATGAAGCACAGTGCCGTCCAGTCTGACAGTTGTCTGTGTTTCCGTCTTACAACTTCCACCCTTTCACAGTTTTCAGTTTTCAGAAAGTTAATTGTAACATTTCGGTTGCCTAAAAATGAGTTCTGTTGTACCTTCCTGTTCTCCACCCTCCCGTGTCACTTCTGGTTGAAATACAATAAAATTAAAATTAAAAGAAGGTGAAGATCGTAATGCCGAACTTGACGCTATAAAACTGTAGTCCACACACCAATAGGTGACGTCATGGTGACTACGTCCACTTATATACACTCTAAAGTATGATTCAATTGACTTTCAGGACTTAACCGCCAATCTAAAAAAAGACAGACGAAAAGACTGGGCTCGCTGATATGTTTCCATATAGAAGAATTCCCACAATCATGTGCCTCGTCCAGCATCCAGAATGGAGCAATTCTGTGGTGGACGCCTTAGCCGGGCACTTTGAAGAGGGATCCGAGATTACCCTGCTGAGGGTCTGGTATTCAGCGATGCACCCATCAAGGATGCAGGGTTTGACATGTCTCCTTCCATCTCCCTCTAGCTTTCTCCCGAGAAGAGCTAAAAGGCCTATTCACCGCAAAGTGACTAAATCAATTGCGCCAAGAAGGATTAAAGATAGACAAGCCTTTTTCTGCCTGTCCACAGCCATCCCTGCCATCTGCGCTGACACGTCCACGCACTTTCACACCCGACAAAAGCCTCTATCTACCCTGAGAGGACGAGGCATGAAAAGAAAGAAAGCCAGGACAATGGCAGAAGAAACGCTATTAGACATCCCTGACTAATTCTGCTGTTAAATCTGTCCCATTCCAACAAGACTCTTCAATCAGCCTGAGAAACCCACAGGCACTTCAATTATGCATTGAGGACAAGAAGGAGAGCAAGAGGAAAGGGAAAGTCCTCCCACGATTGGAGCTAGAGAGCGAGGAAGCGCTGCTTGCCACCGTTAGCCAGAGGCAGTGAGAGCGTGGATGGAGACGCTGACATATGCGGAGGGAAATGGGGCCTGCAAGTCAAGTCAGAGTACAAAGCCCAGTGCCAAAGACCAAAGCCCAGGACCAAGTACAGGTCAACACTACCACAGGAGAGCAAAGCTGCTTTACTTCACGCTGCGGATGCGGCGTGGATGCAGAGATGACAGCTGTCCCGTCTTCCTGTTATAGTATCTCTTCCCAGTCAGCGCAGAACCGAAGCTTAGAAACCCAAAGCATTCAGTCCTTTAAGGAGATGAAGGACCATAAAAATCCCAGTGATGTTCTAATGAGGACAGCGAGATATAAATACATAAACTGAGCTGATTACAGAGGGAGACATCCCTGCACAAGGCGCTAATTAAATGTGAATATTGCCGCTTTCTGTTGACATCAAATGTGCTTATGAAGATATCTTACGAGGCATTTGCATACAATAAAAAGTCAATGCGTTAAGAAGAATACATATCTATTCATGAGAAGGCAGGGTTCTTTCGCGAGTGCCTGTTTTCCTCAACATAAACTGCCTCGCCTGTAGAAGCACACAAACATTTGGTCTGTGTAAATATCTCACTCTGGTCTGCCAGTGCAGCTATGCCGAAAATCCTCAGAGGCAGGCAGGCGGTTGGACGCTCTCCCATTGAGTTTCACTAGTTGAAGGGCTTAATGAGAATGCTGGCTCAGCAGAGGTAGTGCATGGCCAGACTTGTGTATTAGACAGGTTGGATACTCAACCTGTTCCCCGCATGGCACCTGGAGCAGAGGACCAGAGGGCTCGAGGAAATAGGAAGCCCCCAATGCACTATATGGAAGTTACTGTGTGCTGTAAGTAAAAGAGAAAGCTGGCGTGTAACACTCAGCACATTCCTCTGCTTCCTTTCACCCCTCGAAGTTTTAATATGAGTCAATGTCACCGTGGAGGTCAAAGACTTGTGTGGGGGAATCTGTTACAGAGCTGTCCGTATGCTTAATACACCCACACCGGTCCACTGGAGTTCCCATCTCACAAAATAAGAACCTCCACTGGCAATATCAACAATTATAGTGGAATATGTTTTCCCTAATAGGCATTGGGACTTTGTGGGAACTGAGGTGACCTTGCCTGGCTATATTTGAGACTGCCGGAAGAGCAAAACATGTCGTTGCAAATGTATTTCAAGTGTGTGAAATAGCCAAGCCAGAAAATTTGGTGAAAAACTGCCCTGGGATCTCTCCCTGGAAATGAGGGAAGCAATTGGGCAACAGAGGAGCGTTGTTATAGTTTTATCTGCAGGGTCAGTCGGTCTGACTTTGTGCAAAAACAGGGTTCCCCGTGAGCTGTGGGGGGAGAAAGGTGATAGTGAGCGTGCCTGTGTGAGTGTGTGTGTCCGTGTCCATGCAGATGTGTGTGGTATTAGATAGTGTATTATCTCATATGCACTTGAAAAAAAGCGCAGAGAGGGTGCGTGGCCTTGCTGCAGGGATGGTCTGAGTACTGCACAGCCCTCCAAGATCTGACCGGCTGGTGCTCGAACACAACATCCATTAGAGACACTGGCACAAGCACGTGGCCTAACGTTTCGCCGCAATGTGATAAAGGCTTACCCACACTCTTAATGACCAGGAAGGATTTCATTTGCCAACGGCTGTAGTGACTGTAAATGAAAAAAATGAGGGGGTGAAGTGAAGCCCAACTGCAGCGGTGCAAACGCACGGCGTGTCTATTCTCTGTTTGGGCTTTCAGATGCTTTGCAGCAGGGGGGTGGAACACATCTTTAACAAATGCATAAGAGTTAAGAATATGTTTATTCCTAGAGCAGCGGTACTGTGAATGAAAACACTCCTGTTATGCAATGCGAGGCATTATGCATCCCTGGAGGGGCAGAGGGAAGATGAAGATGCAAAATATGCACATGGTCTTAAGTGAAAACCAAAGCACGAGGCGGATGTCTAGCGAGAAAAGAGGATATTCAGATCGAAAGACATATAATCAATAGTTGCTCTGCATGCCGTGCCACAGGGCAAGTGACTGTTTCCCTGCACTTACTGTACAAAGGGCTTTTTTAATACCCTTTGCTCTTCACACTGTAAATTATTCACCACACTTTTAAAGGCAGAGCTAAGGGAACATACTGTGGTGGGAGAAGTTCGCTAATGTTATTACACCCTTCCCTATGAAGTGATTAAGTAGCCTGACAGTGTACAACTTAGACTTTTATTATTGCCACTGTTCCCCATCCCCTTAAATCTTATGTGTCCCCCTGTTGCTTCCTTTCATGCTGCAGGGATCAGTTCTTTCCCTACTCATTTCAACCCAAACATGTTGCAGTGCATCCTATTATTCATGCCATAATTCATGCTCTATTGCGACAAAAAAAGAAAAAGAGCTCTGGGAATATTTGCAGGCCTGCTGGAATAAGTAAATTCTGCAGAAATACCACCTCTCCCTCCTTCTTTCCCTTCTCTTTTAGTCATGTTTGCAGCGGCACAGATCCTGGAAGGTTGACCTTATTCCATGTGCCAAACTGACTTCACTACGGAGATAATAAACTTAGAGTGTGAGAGAACACGGAATGAAAACAACACCTTACATTAACCAATACAGAGAGCCAATCTGTATTCATGGGAGGTGCGCTGTGTCCAGGGGCACTATCTGAATGTTGATGATGCTCCGTCTGCATCTGCTGCTCATCCGGAGGGGGAGTGATTCTATTTCACCTTTTGGCATGACAGCCGCAGCGCCCGAGTCTTGTCTAAAGGCCAAAAACCTCTGCTCATCCATCATTATGAAAACCTGTTCTTGATTTAGACAAGACCGTGAGGTACAAAAAAGAAAGAATATTGATGCAAGATAAGCCTTGACAGCTGTAGCGTTAAAACAAAAAATGACAGTCCTGAAACACTTCATTTTATAAAAAAAAAAAACTCTTCAGCTTATACTGAAAAAAGTAAAACTTCTTACTTTTAATGTGCCTCAAATGACATTGTAGTGCCATATGGTGAAGCACTAATCAGTGTTCCCTGTGGTTGCTGCAGGAGCTATCTCCCATTATACCTCCTCTTCCTAAGAATCCTATTGCTTCTTTTTATTCATTCAAAAACAGCTCAAGTGGGATGACTGGGTGAGAGTTAGGAGGTATTGTGTGCATCCGGGGCTCTGTGAGGATATGAAAATTTTCATGAAGGGGCTCCCTAAAGACATTACCTCCAGTCAGCACTTTCCCTCCACTCAATACCCACACAACACACACACACACACACACACACACACACACACACACACACACACACACACACACACACACACACACACACACACACACACACACACACACACACACACTCACGCCTCACACCAGAGCAGATAGAGCTCCTAGCAGAACATGACAACCCCCCACCGCCTGACACCGCTGCTAGAAAACGCTGTCCTCCCTTTTTGTCCGGTGTAAAGATCAGATTTTAGTGGGAAGTTTGATGGCACATGCAGAAAAGCTTCCTTGACTGGTTCTGCCCCTCTTCCGCTCCTCTCCGAAACGGCTCATTGGAGGCGACTTTACAGTTGACATGCTAATTAGCGCAGGAGGGAAATGTACTGTGTAACTGCTCTTTTATGGTCAGCCAACCCCTGAATCCCCATCAGCCTTTCATCTCAATGCACTGGACCGCACAAAGAGACACATCACTAAATAATAGTGTGGCATCAATCCCTGTATTAATGTTGTGACATAGTGCTGTATTATTCACTGTAACCCACCTCAGGCTGAAAGAGAAGGACACGAGGGGGGGAAGGATTCAGGGAGAAGGAGGATAACTGAGGCTTCATTCAGGCTTTAATGTTGCATTGAGGACGCTGTAATACGACCCCATCTGTGACCTCCACTGGGAAGTCATCAATGCACATCAATTCCCACAACTACACTTCCTAACCCGAGTAAATGCTGCTTCAGTACATAAAAGAGATGTCGTAAGCATCAATAAAATAACGGTTGAGTAGAGTATTCCTGTTTTCAGGAGACGGGGTAACTAGCTTGGATGACAAACTGAAAAGGAACATATGGGATCAATGCCAGCTCAGAAATAGTATTGGAATAAATCAATGCTCATTAGATCTGCATGCAAGTCTGTCAGTAAAACTAATACTCTGTAGCCCGTTCTATGAACTTGCCCCGGGCTCGTCACGCTAACCCTTTCAGCACCGTATATGTTACTCCCCAATGAGCGTGTGAAAGATGAGGAGCCTGTTTCACGCTGCAGAACTCCGAGAACCGGCAGCCAGCTGGCGGAGAGTAAGGTAGGGTTTCAGTTGTTTCAGTTGGTGCTTCAATGTACAGCGCCCTTCAGTATGTCCAACTGCAGTAAAGACACACACTCCCCACACCCCATAAGTGTGCATATTCTCATCAAACTTATCTACTGTGTGGATGGCTCCAAAATGCCCAGCAGGGACAGTTAATATGTGCATGAAAAGAACCAGAGTAATTTATTTTAATGACATCGTCTCTCGTCTTCTGTTATAGTTGAAGGCCTTGATCACTTATTATAACAGGTGTTCTCTACATTCATGGCATTTCCTTGAATCCTTCGTACCTCAAAAGCCAATAATATGTCCTCTGGTTTTATCGCCATCTCTGAACAACTATATTAAAATAGACATTTCTATAACAAAGGCACAGTTCCCTTTGCTAATGCAAGGCCACACTTTGAATAAATTGTCCAAATGAGTTACTGAAGTACGCGCAGGATTTCTTAAGTACAGCTGCAGTTCGGGAAAAAAACTAAATGTGGGCGATTGAGAGAGTTCAATGAATTACTGTGATCATATATGTGACCGAAATAGAAGGGGACACTAGACCCTTTATCCATCTCTTGAAAAATCCCAATCAATCACTGTACAGCATATGCAGAGCATCAAGGTGTTTAATATATATATATATATATATATATATATATATATATATATATATACAGTGTATACTGTGGACTGAAAAATCTAATAAATGACACAGGTTAATGTGCACAAGACCATGCATGAGCCTGTGTGATGATTGCATGTATGTGTATTTCACTTTCCAGCTGCCACTCGTGACCTCCAGTCATAACTTGAAGAATTATAGCGCCTGCAGTGGAGGCCATCTGTCATCAGACACAAGTTCAAAGACAAAACTAAGAGGGGGATTAGTTTCAGCAGAATATTGTGCGTGATTTCTGTACGTGATCGCAACACCGCCACACTGACTGTGTGCTTGGTCTTGTGCCAAAGCATGAGTCAAACCGGCAGTGTGTAACATTTTGTCAACGGCCCTCAAATATGAAATACGGTGATCGTTGGAGAGTTTAACCTAACCCTTTTTCTGTCAGCAGGACTGTGCACAAACTTTGCCATCTTGCTTAAAAAAAACTCACATTATCACAGATAAAATCAAGGCAGCCAAAAAGGCTCCAAGCGGGGCACAAAAAAAGCCATTAGTGGGAGGAAGCTGTCTCCACATAAACTATGTAAAAGCTTCAATAAAGTCCCCAAAAATAACAAATTCACAGTTTTATATTTCCAGCAAAAGGAGAAAGAGAAATGAACTTTCATATACTAGTTGAAGGTTGATTTTTCAATCCGAGGAGGTTTTTTCTGAAATAATTTGTCTCAAGATTAGATGGGATAAGATAAAATAAGATGCTTTTGTTTACTCGGCCTTGAAATGTTGTGATGATGTATTTGGAGGCTGAGCGGCTCTCATGTGGGTAAACTCTTGCTGGCAAACATGGCTATTACACAGGAGGACAAACCTCTACTGCATCCCAAAAACATGATTACAAAGTAACAGGATGAGAAACAAATCCTTTACAAACGCCTGTTGCTACTGTATGTCCAGCAATCCGCTTCTTGCTCCTTGCCTGTGCATGAGAGAGAAACGGTTCAACGGCAATGGAAAATGGAAGCGTATAGTGTATATTGAAGTTCTATTGGCGAGTCTTTTCTCTGGATTAACGGCGTAATCTTTGCACGAACGGAACCAGAAAAAGCAAGTCTGGTGCCAATAACTACTGCATTTCTCATGCTCTCTCTACCTCTATCCCTCTCTCTCTCTCTCACTGGTGCCAAGCCAGTACAGTCAGTATGCAGGGGTGGAGGGTTTCACGTTGAAGACCGGCAGCAGAGGTCACATTTAACTCTTACCACACATGTAGCAGGGGAGCTAATCTCCCGATTAATTTACAGTTTATATTCCACCTTTTGTCTATGTGTGTGTGTGAATGTGTAAAAATCCCCTTGGGCCCTTCCTGCCTCCTAGAATAGAGGTGTATGCGATTATCAGGGTGCGTTTCTTGCCTTTCTGGTTGCTTTTGTTAACGGCGTCCTCGTGGGAATATGGCAGCCCCCGGCTGATTTAGAGACCTGTCAAGCAGGCCTGTGGTCCAGGTCAGTGTCACAAGGCCGAGCTAGGTCAAGTCCCCGGAAAGGAACTGACACAAGTAAGCAACAACCATCCATATCCTTTCCTGGCACGCAGAGTTCTTCTTTTGCAGTGACACAAAGTCATATAAATGCAAAGTGAAGCTGCAGGCTGTAGGTTTTATGTGTGTGTTGACAGCTGAAGGGTTCGTCATTTGTTGAGAGTCCCCTCAGAATAGCAGGTATAAATAAATACCTGGAGTACAGCCTGCAAGTTTAGAGGAGTCAGGAAACTTATGTCTCCTCGCAACCTGAACAAGAGTACACCAAGTTCTACGAGATGCTGACCTAAGTAGTTACCCAGTCAGGCAAAGAAGTAAAGGAGATTTGCTAAAGTATCACAGTGTTCACACCGGGCGTCTCAGGGACAGGTTGACCCATGTCCACCTTGAATTTCAAAAGGGTTATTTTCAAAGATTCCCTAATGCTAAATCTTTCTCAGCCAAAGCCTTGTAGCAAGGACAAAACCCTCTGGAAAGAGTAAACAACAACAAGCAATGATCAAAGAAAGTGTTTTATTTGCATGTTGGACGGGTTGCTGGTATTTTAGTGGAGACTTGAAAACCTATAGAAACTACAAAGATCTATTAATTGCCCCATTATCCACTTGACATCTCTGTTATGAATAACGGCAACCACAACATCTATTAAATAAGGTTACATGGTTACCATGGATACATTACCATGGATACATTTCAGTAGGATTGATTAATGAAAATGTGTGTTTGTTGTATTTTTAGTTCAATGACTTGAGAGCTCTGCCATCTTCATTATTTGCTCTTTCTCATGCCAGACATTCTGGCTTTGAAGGGTGGTTGGTTTACCACAAGTAGTATATTTCTCTCTTAACATTGATTATAACTTAGGGTGACCAGACGTCCTCTTTTTCCCGGACATGTCCTCTTTTCGAGACCTAAAAAAAGCGTCCGGCAGGGATTCCAAAAACGTCCGGGATTTTGCTACGTCTGGGAAAATATTTATTACCCCCTTACAAGTTTTGGAAATGGTATCTCCCTCACATTCCACCTTCTTGCGCAAGCTCTGACTGTAGAGAGAACTGTCATTGGTCGACCGATCATGCCGTGAATGTAAGTTCACGGCATGCTACACGCTATCGCTACCCCCCCCCCCCCCCCCCCCCCCCCCCCCCCTCCCTCCGGAACGAAGTGTCCTCTTTTTCACAAACTCAAATCTGGTCACCCTATATAACTTGAATCACAATTATAAAGTACTTCGTCAAAAATGAAAGTGAAAAAAAAAAAAAAAAATGCAGGGTAGATAAACAAGTTTTACTACATTTCTCCCTGCGCTTCTTCATTGATTACCTTTTAATTGGACAAGTAGACATGCTAGCAACGCTACTGAATATTAGCCTTCCGACGCCTTCGGCTGTCTCCATTTTTCATGTGACCATCATTATCTCAGTTTCCAGATTGTTCAGTAATAAATCAAAAGGCTCAGCCGAACCATGAGGACCATAATGCAGTGAGGTCAGCTGAAGTCCAACCAGCCGCTGAGATGATAGCTCTGGTTAAATATAGATAGCACTGGCAAGCTAGCTTGTACAGGGGATCGTGCTAGGGCTCTGTCACACGGCCTGTTGAGATTTACTGCGAGATCTTTAATCTAAAATCAGCCCATGGCGTAATGGGCTGTTTTCCATGACACAAACCAGAACAATATTTCCCCTGTGGTTTGAAGAGATGAAGTGAATCAATTAAAAATAAATAGAGGATGATGAGACGTTAATTGTTGGTGCACTAGAGGAGGCCGGTGGAGGGTTTAAGAGGCAGCAGGGGAAATGGTGACAGGGGGGTCAACCCTGTACCTCTGTGACTCAAAGGAAACATGCCGATGGGATTCAGGCTACATGATCTGAATAGCTCAGTATTTTAGAAGATGTTAATGTGAGTAGGGCTATGCGGTGCATGTGAGCAGAGAGATATCTGTCCGACCATCTTTTCAATGTCACGGGCAAAGCAAATATCATCCCACGATGCAGCAAAGTAAAGTGGCACTGTGGGGTTTTACAGGTTTCTTATTCTCGCCACATCCTTTTTAATCAAGTTAAAGCTAATGAGGTCAAAATGTGTTTGCAGAACTGCAGCCTCCGTGGCCACAAGTGACCATCAAAAAAACTAAACAAAAAGTAGAACAAAATTAATCAAGTAAGCAAACTAACTCAATAATGTCAGTTACACAGCAATACATGTCTAAAATGTGCAAACAGCTAACATTAGCCACCATTAGCTAAGGTGTCATACCCAAGGCTTTGAAGCCACTGGGCTCAAAAATACTTTTTTTCCCATTTACTTACATTGGGAGGGAGAAGTCTGTAAAGTGGCAGACTTTTTTTGAATATATATTTTTTAAATCAACTTTCTAGTAGAAACACTTCAATGACCCTCATTTACATAATTAGGTCCTTAAATGAACAAATGGCCGAATCCAGAGTTAGTTTCCTCGGCAAAATGAGCTGCCTTTCATGTGAGCAAGCCGAAACCAAGCGGCTGGGAGAAGGGGTTAAATGAAACGCTCATGCGCTACTGGGCCCATGGAGCCAGGTAATTTTATATTCGACAGTCGAGCCATTTAGACTTCATGCACCACTGAGCAACTTTCATGATGAGACGACAGACGGGAGAAACGTGAGGGAAATAGAAGAAAGAACAGGAGATTCTTTCAGTCACATTCACTTTAATAAGAAGCTAGACTATGTCACTTTTAAAACAGTAACACAGTCTTCATATACATAAAATTAACCTGTACGTTTTGACACAAATACGTACTGTTGACTTTTTATGTCTTGATGTGCAAAACCATGTATTTTTTAGCAACATGAAATGGGACAAAAGGCATAGATATATATATATATATATATATTTTTTTTTTTCAATGTAGATCGAATTAAGTGCTGGGTTTATTATTTCTTTTTACTGAACTTTAGACTCAGCTCATTCTTTCTTGTCCCTTTGCATTACAAGGGTATTCTTTGATTGATGGGATTTCTTATAATACAAATGGAAAGACATTCATTAAGCTTGATCTTCACACTCTGGACACACACTCATCACTCTTGAGTGAGTGCGAAACAAAATTCCATTCATGCACGACTCATAAATGAAAATGAAAGTAGACACAGAGGGAAACAGCGGCGCATAACCAATGAAGACTTTAGACGGGCGGTAATTTTTTTCTTTCTGTCACCCCAGTGAAGCAAAAATCATCTGGGGATAAAAAAGACACCATCTGGAACATTACTTATTAAGTTCATTACACAGCACATGGCAGGTATGGTATGGACCACACACACACACACACACACACACACACACACACACACACACACACACACACACACACACACACACACACACACACACACACACACACACACACACAGTGTTAAGTGTGCATAGTAAATACTTTAATAAGTAACTATGTAATCAATCAATACATGAATGTGTGTGTGTGTGTGTGTGTGTGTGTGTGTGTGTGTGTGTGTGTGTGTGTGTGTGTGTGTGTGTGTGTGTGTGTGTGTGTGTGTTGTATACTGTACACAAGAACTGGCAGAGCAACAGAGGAGGTGGAGCAGAGGTGTATCTCTCTAAATGTCAGAGCTGATTAATTAACTTAAGCTACATCTGTCACGCATGCTGCTCATAGTTAGCAGACTTTAACGGCGATAATCCCCGTTAGCTGAGCCCAAGTAGGAGGGATTGAGGAAATGAAGACCTACACGGCAGCCAGCCAAAAGATTAAATCTGACTTGGGAGTTAAGACTAAATGGACTGAATTATACGGATTGCCACCGGATAAAAATCAAAGAGTTTACCTTAAATTATGACTTTTATGAGCCTGATTGTCTTGTTCAGCTAAAATAAGACCGTTTTATTCCTTTCATCAGACTGGTCAGTGTGCAGGCGTCACGTCAGAGTCTACACACTCTCTGGATACGTTCTTTGCTGTGACTGCTGGACTGGAGGGCAAATAAGGGTATTACTGTCCTTGACCGAGCCGTTGAAACCCTTCCTCGAATATCTACTTTTACACGTCAGTCGACGGGGAGGGCAAAGGGAATCCTTTCAAGGTTTCACACGTTTCTTTTCGGAATGAATGAAAATGAGAAAGCGAGTGACATTTCGACGAGGTGGAGGAAAGCCCAAAAGATGTGTTTTGTAAAGTTAGGCCTTTCTTCCCTTTGGATGAAGACCGAAGAGGACGACATTTTTCTGACCATGTCTTGTTTGTTGGTTTCCCATGAGCACAGCATGTGTATTTACTGATGTCCAGACGGCTGACTTGTATTAAAGATCATTTTCCCATGATAGAAAGAAAGCCTTTCTTACGTTTACAAAATATTGCAGATAACGATATTGGTCAGCCTGGTGTGATGAAAGGCCTTCAGGGTTATCTTTTCCAAACACCAAACCTGCACCGCTCTCTCCATAGAAAAAAAAACGCCTTTCATAATTTGGAGGTAAAGAGCAACAACCTTTGTAAGGCAGAGCGATTAACCAAACCATCTAACATGCTTTTCCAAAAAAATGCCACAATGACAATGCTCATTTTCCAAAATTACAAGGAAAAGCCGATTTTCTTTTGCCCTTACTTACTGTCATCAGTAAGACACACAAATACTTGGAGTTTAAAGACTGCAGCACATGAGGAAATTACTGATTTTACCTCTTTGCTCAATTCTAAAGAAATAATGTTCAATTAAGTTAAGTGGTTCCTCACTTTTTACCCAAGAAGCCCTGCTTCCCTCCCTTGCTTTCACCCCTCCAAAGGCAATTATCACTTGCAGTGCTCATTGTGATCCTCCTTTGAAGGTTAAGCTGCATCCCCTGTGTCACCTCACGAGAGAGCTGCTCTTATGAAGGAGTAGGTCCTTCAAATTATCTGATCGTCTCTGGGCTCTTCCTGTGGCCAATCCCATGTAATCTAACATGAACTCAACACCTTTTTAACAGTACTGTGACCTATTCCCCGCTGACCCAGAGGGTGTTGGAGAGAACTAAAGAGATGGAGACAACAGGAGAATCTGTGAGAATGAATACAGTGCTGAAATAAAACTGTAAGAATATCACATGGTGATTAGTGAGGCATCCCGAGCTCTGTAAGTCCCAGAGGTCTAGAATGATGTGCGAGGATTCTCATTAAATCAGATCAATACGGGATTGGGTGTTTGTTTGTTCACCAAGAACACAACAAGAGAGAAAATGCAAAGCAAATACTGCCGTCGAAGGTTTTTCGCTGCCAGAAAATTCAATTGTTTTCACGAAGCGAGGTGTTTCTATTGCAACAGCAGAGGTCCTGTTAAAGTCTTTTAAAGAATTCATTTTCTACCTGTTAAAACACAAGCAGCCACTTAAAGCTTCACTAATACGATTACTGTACTACCGCATTTAAAAGAAAACGATCAACATCTGCACCGTGACAGATGTCGCTGAATAATTCAAAGCGCACATGTCTGGCGCTGACTTTTAAGTTTCACTCAAAGTGAACAATGACTTCATATTAATTATGGTGGTGTTATACAACACATAATACACTTGGCACATCATCTAATGCGGCACAGAGCATAAAATGTTTAAAGGAAATAAAGAGCAGATCTGTGTGCAGGACGCATGCGCCTTTGCTCTTATTCCCGCTGTGCTGCTGAATGAGTGGACGCTGTGATGTTTTGCAAGTGTGAGCAGACTTTAACCTCCCGACACGTGCTCTCTTCAGCTCCATGAACACACCAACGCTGAGTCGGACTGGCAAAGAGAGTGTTAACCCTAAAGCCTGTTTGGGCATAAACTGTGACGAAGAGGTGAGGAATGAAGGCTGAGGAGTGTGACTTTTTTTTTCTCACTTTTTCTTTAACGCCAGATCAGCTCTATTTCTGGAGACTATATATAAAAGTTCTGAAAACTAATTTGCAAATGTGCTCTTTGCCAATGAAGCTAGTTACTTCTGTGAAAGAAAATCTACAAATAACACAAATCTCCATTACAAGAAAGAGGGAAAAGTATTTAACAATTACTGTGAAACTTGGGCACCGTTGCGGCATTTCGGTGTGTGTGTGTGTGTGTGTGTGTGTGTGTGTGTGTGTGTGTGTGTGTGTGTGTGTGTGGATGATGAAGCTTAATGCAGCGGTTTCGGCCAATCTGACGTAAAGTCACTGCTTATGGATTCAACACAAATTCCTCCTGAGAGAAGATCATTTTGTGTGTATTACAGCATGCCATCCAGGTTTTTGGAGAGCACTCCAGGGCGAGGACTCTGCCCTGAGCCGTCAGCTGGTGAGATCCTCTGGGACTCATCTTATTTGACATCGCCGGTCAATAATAGGCCGTTCTATAAAAGCACCACTGGAGACGGTATACAATATCAAGCTTATGAAAAGACTTTTGAACTTTTGAAGCTGCTTAGAAGTCAAAATGTCTTTGTGGCTGAAGGTTTGGCAGCTTCTGTGTGCCACGAATGACATGCTCAGAGAAGAAAAGTAAAAAAAAAGAAGCTTACAAACTGCCCGCTAGCATGAAAATGAACCACTTAAATTTATGAGGTGGCAGCTTTGACTATGTGGTGGATGTTTAGGATTAAATCTGTTGTCATGGACCTCGAGTGAGCCGTGATATTTGCTTTGAAAGCAGAATTAAAACCATTGTCTGATGTGGAGCCCTGTATCAGTCATTGGACAGACGCTAACTATATGACAGCTGATCTGAATAAAGCAACAGACTCTCATTACCCTTTGGAGATGGGTTAATTGCGCTGGCCTTTGCTATAATGTCAAACGCTACTGCGAGTGAGGCTGTATTCTTTTGGCTGATAACTCTGGTCAGAAATACGTTTTTGAGTTGGTTAAAATATGCACATGACCTTAAGCAAATGTAGCTGACAGTCAAGATACTGATCCTGTGTCAGAGCTAGTTGTTGTTGGAGGTGGGATCCCTGCTCCGAGGTCAGAGAGGAAGCCCGTTTGTGCCGCGGGTTAAATGGCTTCTTGCCTCGCGGTGAATCAGGGGGCGGTGGCGGCGGAGGGCAGGTTCTCACAATGTGAGGCCTGATCTATTAGAGGAAACCAGAGCCCTCATGATTGACGAGCTGCTCAACTTCATCCATCAGGCCTGGCACACAGAGGCCTGACACTGCCATATCCCTCCCATGTGGCCCAGATCGCTACAACCCTGAGCTATATTTGCGAGCTGACATTAATGCCTCGCTCTTCTCCGACTACCTAAGCCTCCGTCTCTCCTCTCTCTCTCTCTCTCTCTCTCTCTCTCTCTCTCTCTCTCCCTCTCCCTCTCTCTCTCTCTCTCTCTCTCTCCATGAGGCTGCAAATCTATGGCTACCTTATCCTGCGCTGCTCCATTACAGCGGCTTCGAAAAGGGAAGTCATCAGATTTATATTTCCCAAAATGAAACCTGATGAATTCCAAAATTCTAGGAAGGAACAGCAGTTGGATGCACAACAGTTCCTCGCACTTTCATAGCCTCCAGGTGGTTCACACAGCATGCACATATAGAGCACATTTGCAAAGTCACATATATACAGAGGTATACATTTAATTTAGTCTTCACCACCATAACATAATCTTAAAATATTTAGAGATAGTGTATTTTTTTATCCAAAGGTAATTAACGCTGCAACACAAAAATAAGGCAGCCACTGGGACTTTTGGAGTTATGGATGAAAAACTGAAAATAAGTGTGCAGATAAAATGTCCTCCCGAGAAAGTCATAGACAAATACAGTGGGGAGGGATGTCTATGTTTTATGGGAGTCGTTATTCGTCTGACGACAGCTATCTAGCCTGTTCACTCCCCCGTCCCGTCTGTGTCTTCATTAAAGTGTACTTGGCTGTTGATCCGTGCAGTAATTCTAATTAAAACCCATAAGTAAGGAAGGCAGAGAGTAGCTCGGTACTTTCCACAGTCTAGAGAACCGAAAGAGCCTCTTCACAGTGGGGAGTCATAAATAATAATAATAATAACTAAAAAAACAACACACAATGCTGATCTAAATTCAGGTCAGGACAGAAAAATAGCTGCAGTGTGCGCAGCTCACCTTGAACCTGCAATTAAAACAAAAATTCAAAGGGCTAAGGCAGCTGTCTGCGTTCAAACATCTCGAAGGAGAATATCAGATCAGTCAGATTCTCTAAGAAATCACAGATTTATCATACTAAACTACACTTAAAGGGACAGTGTGTAACAAGTAGGGATGGTTGTCTGCAAATATTGAATATAATATTCATAACTATGTTTTAATCAGTGTGTAATCACCCGAAACTAAGAATCATTATGTTTTCCTTCGCTTAGAAAATGGCATTATATCTTCCAAGGTCTTCCACGGAGTCCACCATCTTGCTACAGCAGCCCAGAACGGACACTGGCTCTAGCGAGAGCTTTTCACGTTATACGTTATCTGAAGGAAGGTATGCGTAACTTTCTATTAAATGAGCCCTGGTGCTAAATAATTAAAGATCGCAGTATTGATAAGCCCCAAAGTTACTGGTGTTTTTTATTAGTACTTTTTAATGTTTTGATGTAAATTATTATCACCCTGTAGCTCCCTCTGCTTTGCTCTCTCTGTCGTGCTGAGCTCCTCCAACTACACACACACACGCACACACACACACACACACACACACACACACACACACACACACACACACACACACACACACACACACACAGTGAGCAGATAGGCCTCTGCGGTGAAGTGGTGGACCAGGTGAAGGAGACTCGAGTTGACGGCAACTACGCGCAAAGCAGCCAGGAGGACAGAAGACAGGAGGAACGGCTGATACTGACGGATGTCTGTGTTCCTCATTATTAATAAACGTCACTCAGAAATGTTTTTTATTTAATTGACATTTGTTTCCATTGTGATATTAATGACTTTGTATTGTGACTTTACTGTTGCTGCTGTAGAAACAATAGTTATCTATATGTAAACTAAAAATAACTTCTGATTCTGTTCTAAAGTTGTTGTTTTTTTAAATCTTATATATCTTTGAACTGAGTCTTGGAAAGAGTAGCCCCTAGTTGTACTAAAATCCTAAAGATCCCTACCTGGAGGCCACCATAGTTCTCCGACACGCTTGGAAAGGTACGGAGCCGAGGGGCGTGTAGCTGGTTGCAACCTGCCACTGTCCCTTGATACATCTATCTGAACGCACAGCAGCTTCAGCTGAGAACAAACCCACACAGAGTGAGGTGTGTTATGAACTGAAATGAGTGAGGAGCTACTCGGTCTTAAGTGATGTTTTATGGATTGTCATTAAGAATCAGACAGCTGTAAAACCCAGCTTAGGCATGCTTGCACTTCTCATATTTAGTGAAAGCTCCAGCTAAGTGCAACATGAGGGACATTCAGCCGAGCAACAGGGAAAAGGTCCACTCCGGGGACCCTTGCATAATTCTCTTGCATAATTTCCTTGATAAAATCCTCCGGCGTCATCTTAATGTGGTGTAATTAATGAGGACAACTTTGCCCTGGTTAATTGAAAATCTGCAGAGTCAGCCTCCCCGATGGAAGAAGAGGGAGCGAGTCGGTGAGGAGGGGGTTTACGGAGTGCGAGAGGAAGAGGTTTCAACGTATCGCTATCCTCGAACGAACTCAGCTAAAAAGCCCCTGCAGCATACACACGGAGAGCTCCTTCTGTATTCGTCACCACCTGAACAATATATTCTCTTAGGGGTTTTTCCAAATCCAATTTGAGATGGCATCTCCTGCCTCGGGCTCAGTGTTTGGGTCACAGCTCACACACTGCCTGCTTAGAGAAAAGGAGGAGCAATTATGACTTGGCGACGGAGGATTAAGGGCCGAATAAAAATAAAGACTCTTAGTTTAGAGACACCACATGGGATAAATTAAATGAAGCCTTGTGACTTCTGTCAGGAAAACTCCTCAGGCGGCTGCGTCACGGTCTGTCCGCTAGTCTTCCGGCTCCTTCATATCACTGCCGGTTTTCTTTCTTTCCATTCATCCCGACAGACCATTGAGGCAGCAAATTGGGCGATGAGACGTGTGAGACAGGTGAAACAAATAGGCCGGGATTAATCTGTTTGAATACTTCAACATTACCGCTCCTCCATTTCAATGTGTAAACACTTAGTGTGCTGCAATTTCGCCAACACACTCTCAATCTGACAAAGCATATTTTTTGCCTTTCATTCGTTCGACTTCACAAGGCTTTAACCTTTGCTTATTTCGCATGTGTTCAAACTGAATACATTCAAAAACTGTATTATGATAAGAATGCTGAGAAAAGCACAAAGGGATCATATAATGGATTCATTCCACAGACGCGCACATGCCTGAACAAGCAATCTCACCCTGAAAATGTAGAAAAATGCAATAAAAGCAAAAATCCAATTCAGGGTAACGGGGACATTGACATTCATTGGGACTATAATACTGTCCATTAGTCACATGCCCCATCATGTCATCTGGACTTATCTGTGAGTCATTACCAGAGTGAAACACTCCATTTGGTATTGTTGTGCACACTTCATTTTCCTCTTGATTGAGCGTGCCTGTTAGTGCCTTCCCACTACGGCACACCAGACAGAGAATGCTGAGGAGAACGCACAAAAAAAACAAGATCGCACAACAGCCGAGCCTCTGGGGTCCGAGCACACACTTCAACTCCCAGTTAATTAACAGCATGTTTGAAATGATTTTGGTTCGCATTTTTCGGTCCCTTCGTGGCAAGGAAACTTTATGGTTATGAATAAAACATGCAGTGTACCGTAATCATGATTATACGAAGAATGGCTGAGGCCAAGTGGTTGTGCGGGAGGCGGCGGCGGCTCTTGTTTCATTTCTGCCTCTGAGTTGCAGACGCATGCACATCAGGATTCAGCAGGATAACTGCAGGTCGGGATCCAGAAGCTCGTCTGCCTGCATGCCAAACGGCGAGCTGATAGAATCACTCGCTGTTACCTAACACTGCCTCAATTCCCCGGATCCACCACATTCAGCTGGTCGATACTGGAGAATGATAAGACACTGCACGCAATAACCGCTTTCTCCCACGCTCTCCGCTGGACTTCAAGACAAAATGACATCTAAATTGGCATCTTTGGGCTGTTTTCTGATGCCCAATGTTCTCCCGCTTCCAGTATCTTTCGATCCCCGAAAGAAGAATCAGTGTAACAGAGCTGATCTGTGAGTCTGCAGGCTGGACTGAGGAGGCTGCTGGAGCAGATATAACGCATAAAGAACATACAGGGATATTGTTTAATATTGAGGGGTGAGAGCTCGACTCATCATTACTGTGGTGATTTGTCTTTGGTTATTGTGAGACTCCAGGTCACCAATAACAAAGCAGCTCCTCTGGGACACAGCAATGAGATGCTTGAACTGGCCATGAAGGATGAAAACGGTCACGTTTTAATAATCTGCATACCTGACACCCAGCAACTCTGCTTGGCTCACTTCTCATACATTCTCAAAAGACACACACACACACACACACACACACACACACACACACACACACACACACACACACACACACACACACACACACACACACACACACACACACACCAGAAGATAAAGTACATAGAAAATAATCTGTGTCAACATGTCAGGACTGTATTCCTCCCTGTGGCATCATGATCACAGCTGCACAGTGTAGATAATTGGGTCGTAATTAGATGAGAATACAGTACAGAAATACATGTAGTGTTGAAGTTGGTGTATCGCAGCTGGATATGGGCTGCGAGAAAAAGCACTTTACACTGTAGCCGTTCTGCATGGTTGCCTATCGAGAATAGTCATGCTAAACACACCAGAAACATACACAGATGTATGCACACGTGCACACACAAACAGATCTTTCTGTTTGTGGGCAGCTAGAGGAAGTTGCTTTGACACATCACTGCATTTGGTTTCCACATTCTGCCCTGAGGGAGATGGCACATTGCCAAGCTCCTCTTCTCTCTGAAATATTAAGGCTAGGACCCATTGTATGCTGCTAATTCAAGAAAGTGCTGAGAAGGGACAGAAAGGGAAGGTAAGAATTATGCACTCTCCTCCTCCCTTTCATCTTTGCACAGAAATGATCACCGACATCATTACTGAGATTAGATAAAATAAACAAAACTGCCCTATCACATCCAAAACTCTGATTATCCAGCCTCGACAGGAAGAAAAAAAGAAGAGGAAGAGATGAATTGCCTCAGTAAACATGACTGCACACACATTTACATATTACTCAGATGCTGAAAGTGTGAGCGAATGGCCAGAGCTTGTAAACAAACTGTGGGCCAGAGTGGAGGCTGCAGATCTCAGGGTCTTTCATCTAATTGTACGTGATACATTGAAGCCCTGCCGGTAAGTTAGGGCAGCTGCCTGATCGCTACAATGCTACACAATCTGAAATGTCAAAAATAGAAACACTTCCTTGCTGTTCTGCCGTATCAGCCTCATCTTGAAATGAACAGGTAAGGATCAATAACCTCAGTCTGCTCCGGTAAAAAGAGGCCAGGACATAAAATGAGTATCTGACAGGGCAAAGAAAAATATCCATTTACCAGAACTTTTCTTGCAGCTCTCACCTGCACCGACCGTGTACTCACTGCTCTGATATCTGCCTGCATGGGTATCAATAATTAATGACCGTGGCTCTGCCCCTGCCTAGTTACTTTCCACTGCAGGATAACTACCACTATGCGGACTGCAGGAAATGATGACACCCTAGAGTGCTCCAATTTTGTTTTTAGACTTCATGTCTATGGTAATGTTTTATTATCCTGGTTCTCGCTGGAGTGATGAGGCTGCAAGAAACGGCTGGTAGCTGATATCTCCCTGTTTTGTTTATTCACAAGAGGATGGGCATAAAAAAGGTAATTTACAGTCCGGACCGTGATAAGGTAAAGCCTCTTAGCGGTCCCTGCTCATCTCTCTGAGAGATAACCAGAGGCGGGATGTGAAGAGCATTCCTTCCTGTTCAGAAATGTTGGCTGCCTAAAAAGCTCGGTGATCTGTAAAGCGCTCGAGAAGAATGATCAATACACTCCCATCTTACTATTTTCTCTCTGAAGCTCAAAGAAATCAGTATCTGCTGCACCGACACAGAGGAGGTGTGAAGCTAAAGCGTACTACAGTGGGCGGCGAAGGTGGTCAATTCAATTATCCTTCTGTCAGAGCACATTTTCTATTCTAGACAGCTTGCAAATCCTTTGGAAAAAGAAATGCCTAAATACTTTGGATTGCTTAAAATATTTTTGGAGTCTCTATTACATATCATCACTTTTATCCAGAGCCGTTTTCATGTGAATTCTATTATTATTATAAGGATGTCAAAATCCCAAGTTCTGTGAAACGACGACAGAGCTAATTTCTTAGGTAATTGGACACTTTTATGGACATTTTTATTATCATCTTTTTAGAATAGTTGCATAGTTGCACACGGAGGGAAATGGCAAATGGCCGTACTTGCATAGCGCTTTTCTAGTCTTCCGACCACTCACAGCACAGCACACACATTCATACACTGATGACAGGGGCTACCATGCAAAGTGCCACCTGCCCATCAGGACTAACTAACTAACATTCACACACCGTAGGCACAGCATCGGGATCATCGATATGGACTAGTGGAGCCGGGGATCGAACTGCCGATTCTCTGATTAAAGGACGACTCTGCTCTATCCCAGTCTCTGCTGTGATAACGTCTAATGCTGTGAAGGAGGGAGGGAAAGGTATGTTGGCTAAAATCAAAGGATGTGAGTCACAGAGAAATAAGTTTGGGTCCACCAGACCTCTGAGTCTCTGTTGGGAAATGTCCAGGGAACATGACATTCTAGACTCATGCAAGCTTTAGGGGTTGATAATCCAATATGACAGAAGTCCAGATCCATTTCTAAAACAAAAACTTGTGATTGTTTCCAGAACCAAATATAGTCGAGTCAAAGTTACTGCTCAACGACAAATGAAGTGCTCACAAGCTCGTGGAGCCTTGCCTCCTGGCATTCCAGGAAATGGGGGAAATATTTTCTCATATCTTCAACGTGTGAATGTATGTAAGGTATTATGTGATAGAAAAGCTGTAATTTACTTTCCAGGTACAACCACTTTCCCTCAGACTTTCTCTTCTTTGTGTTTAGGAGTTAGTCATTTCTGAGAATGCCCTTGTACAAATGTTTGAGTAATGGACATGGACATCAGTCCTGTTAGCTGAGAGGGGGGGGGGGGGGGGGGGGGGGGGGGGTAGCAGTAGTGTGTAGCATGCCGTGAACTTACATTTACGTTGAGATTGGTCGACCAATGACAGTTCTCTCTACAGTCAGAGCTTGCGCAAGAAGGTGGAACGTGAGGGAGATACCATTTCCAAAACTTGTAAGGGGGTAATAACTATTTTCCCGCACGTAGCAAAATCCCGGACGTTTTTGGAATCCCTGCCGGACGCTTTTTTTAGGTCTCGAAAAGAGGACATGTCCGGGAAAAAGAGGACGTCCGGTCACCCTAGCTAAGAGCAGAACTATAATAAACATGTTTGCTGCTGCGGGGGCCGGCGGCGGGGGCGTAGCCTCCGGCGGCGGGGCTTTGGCTGCGCCGGGCGCGGCGGGTCCCTCCCAGGAGGGGTCGTCGGACAGTGAAGGTGAGGCTCCCGCTGCCATGGTGGAACAGGAGGGGGAGGAGGAGAGTGGTGGTGGTGATAGCAGGTGAGTGTGCTAGCTAACATGTTGTGGATAAACACTCATTCACTAAATGTTCAGAAACGTTGTCTCTGAACTTTACTTGACATAATAGATCTAAAGTGTTGGAAAATGATATACTATCCTGATTAATTAACCACTATGTTATGGTGCTGTGGTTTGAACATGCAGATCTGCTTTTTCACAATTTTTATAATTACAAATCAGGTCACCAGAGTTAAAGTGTTTTAAGTATCAATACACTTTCTTCAAGCCCACTGTCCAATTTGTTCAAATATGCTTTACCTATTTTTTTCTGTCAGTGTTTATGGTTTATTGTCCTTGCTTTTCTTTTTTTGAACACTTATTTATGGACATTTTCTGATTAAATTACATCAAATAAGAGACAAGGAGACATATTTCACATTATACAGTTAAAACTAATGAAACACTGATTAACTACTGTTACAATTAAACATCTGCATACATATTAGGGGTGTTCAAACATATTCCGTACTATTTCTCTCCTTTTCACGTCCAGGTTTGTGCCCAGTACATCGTCTCTCTCACCAGAGACCCCAAGCCCACCCATTGATTATTTCACCCGTCCCAACCCAGACACCCTCTAGCTATTTGCATCACCCTCAACGATCAACAACAAGTAACCCCAAATGGCAGAAAGCTTTCCGCTGCGAGGATGGCACACTTCGAAAGTGGCTTTCATACAGTCAGGGACGCCTTTCACAGGGAGTTCTATTTGTATTTGTATGAGTAGTTGTATAAATAAACACTCTTGAATCTTAAATCCTTTCTCCAGTATCCTTCTTAAGAGCAAGTGAGCAACATAATGTGTAGTCATCATTTATTTTATTCAATGCTCCAGAATATCAAGGGATATTATTCAGTATAGTAGTGTTATTAAGGGCTTGTGTGATTATATGTACATCAACGGACTGAGTTGGCACAGTATTTGCGCGCGGATTGTGGTGGGTCAGTCTGGACCAAAAAGTCCAGGGCCGAATTTTTGTCCCAGTCCAGGCCTGGCAACTGATATATGAATGACTACAGTTTAGTGCTTCATATTTGATCAGATATTGAAACTACAGGATGTTAATTATTATTTAGTTTTGTATTTTATATGAGCCAAAAGCAATAGTGTGAAAGCAATGGTTCAACTTTTTGGGAAATATGCATATTTGCCTTCTTGTTGGGAGTTTCATGTGGAGATAGCTATCTCTCTGACATGAAGCTCCAGCCAGCACACAGTCTGCAAACAGTTAGCCTGGCCTGCTGGTAATAAATAGATAACCTTTAGACGTGCTGAAAGGAGGAGTTTGCTACACCCGGCTAGCTGTTTCCTCCTGCTTTCAGTCTTTATACTAAGCTAAGAGAACAGGCTGTTGGCATTAGACACAAGCGTGGTATCAATCTTCTCGACTAACGTGTGTGAAGAAAGCGTCAAACATTCTCTTTAATGTTGCCACTGGTCAATACTACACATTATTTATTACGTAACCCCAGCGACTGAGCTGTATTATGATTCATCAGTGAAGACACTATTCCTCTGCTTAATGTGAGCGTACAAAAGGTACATCTGATATATATAAATAACAAGTTTCTATTAAACACAGTTGCAGCGGCAGATATATCCATGGGCAGTCTTGTCAACTGTGATGTATATGCAACAACAGAAAATAGATGTTTAATGTGTTTTTAAATGATTCCGAATAAATCTTTCTTTCTATTGTCTTGTTGAGAAATGTTCTCACGGGAATCACACATGTGGCTGTTGAAAAATAAGTTTCAATTAATATCAGAGAGGAGAACATGGTTTTAGTTGCTAAATGTACTCCAGAACAGCACCAAGACCACATTTGGCTTTTGGTAAAAGCGCAGATGGTGGTATCCCAAATTAACATTTTTTTTCCATTACGTGCAATCACTCAGCCCGAATCTGACTAACAAAACGAGGGTGGAAAAAGTCACGAGGAGGTAACAATAATCATAATTGCAACAAATATGATTCTAATGTTTGTCGACTTTCAAGCAGATGCTAATCCAGTCCAGGTTCTCTGTACTCCATCACAGTGAGGTAAGCAGTGTTTATTAACCTATAGTGTGGCGCACATCAGAGAGGAATTCAGCGTTATACAAAGCAGAGGGATGACTGGTGATACGTTTGACTGAGAAGGCGGCTGCTGTAAACACTATTTCCAAATTCCCAATGGCTGCTCAGATAGGTCTTTTATTCCCTTCCACTATATACTGTAAACACTTGTCTCGTCTCCAGCCTACGCCTCCCTCCGCCCTCTCCACACAGGGACAGCTCATCATCCGGGCTATCTCATATTCCATTCACACACAGAGTAAACCCAAGCTTTATGCGAGTGGCCTGGGTAAACAACATCTGACATGCTGGACCGATCTGCAAACAAATGCAGAAGGATGACAAGGCACTGGGATTTATTGTCTTTAATTAAACAATGCTTGCCACATGCAATGCAGTATTTTGATTAAATGTGCTGTGAAATTGAAAGCAGGGAAATAATACACAATATCCTAGAGCACAGGGTGATGTCATTACATGTCTGGTTTTGTTTAAGAATGACTGAAACAATTAATTAGTTACTGTTCAGCATGCTAACGTGCTCACAATGACAATGCTAAAATGTTGATGTTAAGCAGGTATAATGTTATTTTTTCGCCATCTTAGTTTCGTGTGTTAGGATTCAACACTGGCAGAAAACACAAAGCATAGAGGCCGATGGGAATGTCATTCGTTTTTGGGGTATTTGGTCATAAATGACTAATTCAATTTGGATCTTGATAGTGTTGTAGGATGAAAAATCACCAAATGAATCACAATTGATCCAGAGGCAATTTAATAGTTGTTGAGATATGCTGTACATTATGCTGCTGATTACAATGTGGCTCATGGTTTAATGCAATAATCCATCCAATCCAATACAGATTTTTTATTTTGCTTGATTATTTATGCAACTCTAATTGACTGACTTTTGAGATGATTGATGAGGATGTTAAGAAAATACACAGTTGACACAAAATGAATGGATAAAATTAGCATTTAGAGAGATGTTTTCAGTTTGAACATCTCTCCTAAAGATGCCATGGCTGTTTGAATATTGCATTCCTACTGAATGAAATGAGCTCCAAAAAAAAAGTGAGAAAGAAAAAAGAGGCTATTTCTGCCTTCACTAATCCTGTCGGCTATTCAACACTTGCATGTGCGTTTGTTTGTGTGTATTGTTAGAGCTTGTGTAGCTTGGCGCTGAAATTTCCACACCTATTGAGAGTCACTCACGGAGAACTAGTTCTGCAAAAGGTAAAGTCTGATCTCTCAGCCACAGAACATTGTTTATCGACGGATAACAAAGCAGTCGCACTGCAAGCGAACACGCACCGAAGACGATCCGTGGAAGTGTTGATCCAGAGACTGGATAGACCACAAGAGGAGGAAGCGGGACAATTGCAGCACGAGCCACAGTAGGAATACACTAACTAACACTTTGAGTGGCTCAGTCTTTGCTCTTGGAGCAGCGAGCCTACTGAGCAGAGAAAGTCAAGTTTAAAGTCCAAGAACAAAACAGAGGTTCCCTGATGGCAAACAATGTTCTACTTGCTAATCACTGCAGTCGGGAAAAACAAAGATCCCATCTGCAGCCGCAGTTAATTGAGGAAACTAATCTCTCGGCTTAGGTCTAAACATAATGAAATGTTCCACCTAAAATTGTTTATTTGCCTGCCCTGACCTGTCTCACTCTTCATTTCCAGTGTAATGGAATAGCCTGCGGTGAGAAGATTGAACCACGATGTGGATAATATCAGAAGATGTGCCACTACTGCTGAGTCTGGTCTTGCTACAGCGCAGTCACCGGCGCTGATAACCTTGGCTGCCTCACGCAGGGCGGCACAGAAAACATCCGTTTGCTCTTCATGTATTTTATACTCAACCAGCGAACCTGCACTCCGGTAGAATTTACCAGATTGAGATCCTGCTTTGAGTGGTTTTTACAAGCTTTAAAGTCTACGTGAAAAATGAAAAAAATTAATCTAAGTTAAGGTTAACTTTTACAATACATTACAATGTCAAATGGTGTTTAGTACAGATCTCATCATGACATCATGAAAAATGCAGAGTTCCTTTTTGCTAGCTACTCAGAACAAAAGGGAGATTTGGCAAAGAAAATGCAAAGCTTGGCTTCATTTGTGGAAAAACAATGTTGGGACAGTCAGAGCGAAAATATATTATAATGATGTGGATTCACTGGATAATACAGACACATCGAAAGTGCACACATCATTCTTTATACCTGGATTTGTTGGCTGCAGCCAGCACTGCAGCCAGCCAACTTGAATGAAAGGAAACTGTAAAAAGACCTTTGAAAGTTGATGAAAAACACTAAAGTCTCAGGAGGAACATGGAGCGATTGAGCCAGACTGCTTTCCTTCCTAAATCAAAGCACATCATAGACATCCACCAGCCACTGTTTCAACAGGTGTCTCGCGCCTCCCTCCTTGCTCCTCCTTTTCCTCTGCTTTGGCATGCAAATAGCCCTCCTTGTTTACCAGGGAATGTCTCTCGATTACACTCACATTTAAACAAGTGCCGTGCAGCGCCTCTCTGAAGTAGGCCACCTCGGATGGATCCCAATACAATGAGCATTTAGAGAGCCCGCCTGGCTGAGAGGCAGCAGCGATGGGCATCCTGCTCCATCTTACACACATGCATTGTGATTGTCAAAGTGATGGGACATTTTCAAGAGGCGTGTGCCCGTCCACCTGTCGAACCGGGGTGACAACATCAGAGGCGGCGGCTGAGGTAATTAGCTCCGCAGCATCCCCCGCTGTCTTGACACGCCGACACCGTCGGCTTTGTCCTCTAATTGTCCTCCATCCCTGGAGTTTGGGCCGGATAATGGTCGAGTGACACGTCTGCTGTACTCCACGAGTGCCACACAGGTGATGCTTCTAAAGAGCCCTGTCGCACTGTCACCGTGTCACCGCGGGAAGGCTGCCAGCAGAGAGCGGGGCCTATCTCGTTTGGACAGGAACAAATGAGGCAGAAGCTGGAGCTGAAGCTGATCCATGCCGTTCTCACTTATCGCTGTGTCCAGAGGCCATTTCAAACTGACGTCTGCTGATTACAGCAGCTGCTTCTGTGGCCGTATTTGTGCCACATGTGTGCATGTTGAAATGTTTACATTTCCATTAGATAGAAAGCATCATGTAGTCAATGTGTGAATGTAGATTCTGGTTTCTCTCTATTTCTAAAACCAGAGAACATGAGGGGAGGGTATTATTAGCAGAGCTGCTGATGGGCGCCATTTGTTCCTTTGGAGCTGCTTGAGTTACCCGCTGTGTGCTCTGCACGACCGGTGAGATATCGGGTATCTGCAGTATAACGAGTTAGTGTTTATGACGTGGGAAAAGTTGGCTCAGGAGGAGTGTGGTTGTAGATGCCACAATCCAGATTTTTTTTTTGTAAAGTGAACCAGGAAGACCTACTGGCTTACCAACAATGACACAGGGACAAGATGAGGGCAATCAGATCGATAGAGGTGACGAGGTATTGATCTCTAACAGGCAAATGAAATGCCTCATGTCGTATGTAAAATCTGCACTCAAATCTCCTTCAACAGTTCCATTATCTCACTTAACCCTGACTACCCTCACCTTACCTTACCTCAAAGAAGAAGAATGAAGAAGGCAGGAAATGAATTAGTAACAACTACCAAGAAAGCGAAGAGCTATTCAATAGTGGAGGCTTTTCATTGAACAATGGCGACGTGATGTCACGTTGTAAAAAATGCAAAACCCACACAATTGGTGAGAAGCTGTGACCAATTTATGATCCCGATAAATAACAGGACACGTTACCAATGAGGTCGAGACAAAGGTCTAAATTGTGTCAGAAAAAAGCCCTCCACTGTGATTTAAAGGCACCTTACTTTTTCCACCATCGCACATTCTCTCTCAAATAAGCTTTTGTTTGGCTTGCTGCACTGACAATCATCCCTGAAAATAACAACGGGAGATCCGCAAACCAGCTGAGATGTATTATCAGAATTACTATAATAAACGGTTAGATGCACAGTCAGCGAGCTGAGATATGTCAGTGACTGACAGCCCGAAAGCAAAGCCATTAACGGGAACGTTCATGTAGCAAGTGCAAACAGCAAATGTGAAATGCATTTAAATGCACATGATTTCATGTGCCATGGGTATAAATATACATGCGCACTTTCCTGACCTTGGCTGCCTTCTTGGTGTACTGGAAGTCAAGTGGATTAATTGTGCAGACATACAAATATTTACAACGACCTGCAGGCATCTCTGTGCTTACAGTCTCCTGCAATGCCTCCACGCTCAGCAACAGAACAGTGAATCTTTACAGGCACAACAGCCTGCATCTAGGATGGACTCTCATATAATGAGGATCCTGATACCTGCAGCTGCACTCTCCATCTCCCTGCAACCAGCACTGATGCAGAGTGAAACCGTTTAAAAAACATATCGATGTTTTGTTTTTTTCTCCCCCTTTCTTGCCAGAGCACATCCTCTGCAAATAAATGTGTCTTTGAATGAAGTTATTCTTGTCTCACCAGGAAAATGGAAACTGCTGATCACGAAGGAATCGTATGGGCGATAAAGCTGACCGCCCACCACAGTTAATATGAAAAACAGCCAGATTTCTCAGCTCGAATGCGTTCTCAGGCGATATTGGATCAGCAGCTAAACCAGGCTAATAAAGCCACTCTGATGTAGGCCAGCGTGAAATGTGATTGCTTTTGTGGAAGATTGTTCACCACAGTGACAGACACGGCCCTCTTGTGGCTCATACGCATTCAAGTTTTGCTTATATGCGGATCGTAAACAATGGAGAAGAAGGGGCGACTTCTCCGAGAAGTAGTCTATTTTGCCTATTTGTTCTCGGTGTTATAATTACTTACTTGTTGTTTTCACCTGTCACAGGTGTCTATGATGATTCATTAGAGAAGACTCAGGGACCCTGTCAGGCTATTTTTTATAAAGAATGGCAAGACAACAGAGAAATCCCTTCATCTCTCCAACAGACTACGAGAGAATTAAAGACAGAGTGAGAACATGCTGCAGCACAATATGTTTCCCCCTCACATCTCTTTTGCAAGGTAAGCACTTCAATGAAAAATGAACTGTAGAAAGGGGGTTTGAAAATGGAAGAACGCTTCTCCCAACTGAAGCAAACAAGAGGTATGCTTTTATGTGCCAATTACTGGGCTCTCAATAATATCGACAGAGGCCAGTGAACATAACATGTGAGATGAGGGCTGCCATTGTCTTCATCATGTGGAGACTTCATTGATCATCTATCTGTCTTGGCAACTCAATTAGACTCCTGTTCCCAGTTCTGAAATCACGGTCGTTTGATTGTGCTGCTCACATGAAATGCAGGTTTGCTACATCATGCACAGCCATAATTTATATTACAGCTACAGAACGCCTGTGGCGACTGCACTACACTGTAGAATACTTAACGTCTGTACATGTATTTTCTGTGTATGGGTACACACACACACACACACACACACACACACACACACACACAGAGAGCTTGATGTATATTGAATGAACAAATGAATAAATGAAGGAGGTCCGTTAATTCCATTGTTATGGGCTAATTAGTGGCGTAGAGCCCAGCACAGCACTATGGGATTTTAAAGCCCATGCGTTATAGATGAATAATGCAGAAAATTAACTGTGTTCTCTAATCAGTCTGGGGAGTTCAGAGCTGTCGGAAGTAAAAAGGAACTTACTTATTTAGAGAGAGTTTAATTCTACTGTCTGACTGCTTCTCTCTGGGTACACCTGCATTCAATTATCATCTAACGCCTATTTATTTCACTCTTTTTTTTTAATTTTTTTTTTATAAATATTACTGCAGCTATATCATATGGCCACTGGGTATTTCCCTAATGGCCGTTACTTCAGATGTTGTTAAAGGGACAGGCTGCCCACATGTCACAGAAGCATCGTTCACTGTCCACACTGTATGAAGTAGGATTCAGCAACCTGACACAGAATCCAAGCGGCTTCTGACAATGCTTTCGGAGCCAGAGCCGGTAAAGGCTTTTTTTTTCTTCATCTTTTCCGTAAAGCTTCGTGCTGGAGTCAGTCTCTGGCTGGAATATTTCGAAACGAACTTCAGTCATTCCTTCTCTCAGCCGTTCCTTGTCCATTGTGAAACTTTCAAAGCGAGCAACGGGAATAACTAAAAACAGGGCGTCCGACTAAAGTTAAGCTCGTAATGGCTTGCCGCACCATGCTGCTTCCATCACGGCCAGTTAGAGTAGACCAATACAAATACAACAACAATGCAATCTAACTGAGTTTGTCGCTATGTGGACATAATGCACATACAAGATATTCGAAGTGGGAAGAGACAGAGCGTAGACAATGTGTTGCATTAGCCTGGAGAGATATAAGTCAGTAATGGTCGACATAAAAGCCAAAGGGGAGCTTCTTAAATTCCCCAATGAATCAGGGAAGAAGATTGCAATTTTACAACATAAGGGCCTTGTTGTGAGAACAGATGAAACAGCTCCTTATGTATCTGTGCCATGAGTACAAAGCCCACAATGCTCAGACCCACACAGTGACGTTGCAACTGATCCAGTTCAACAGTGCTCATAACAGATTTACTGTGGTGTTGCTTTTTAATCAAGTGGGAGCATTTACCTGATGAAAACACATAATTAATAGTGAGCAGCAAATGATGGGCTAATAGTGCAATTCATCAAGTCAAAATCCAAATATCTTTTAGTTTGTTGATCTGCTAAAATGTTTCAATCACTGTTTTCACCGTTTGAACTGAATTAAAAACAACAGCCAGAGAGACAGAGAGAGACGAGGATCCGATAGTGATGTTGACTCACCTCTCGGGGAGCTGTCATCAAATATCAATGTTCACCTCTCTTGCTCTTGGGAGGAGGTCCTTCCCTGCCCTCCCCGCATTCACGCATCGCTTCTTCCCACCCGGGGAAAGGACAGCGTTTTGGGTCTGCCAGTCTGTCCTCTCAGAAGGGGACTGGGGAGAGAAATCTGGCCGACCCCATCTGCTCAAGAAACGACTGTGCAACCAGCGCGAGCCAACAGAAAACGCTGTCTTATTGAGAACGGAAATCATCCTGAAATAGTGGAAATGTGTGTGACATGGAAGGGGGCATTAATGGGCTGACCCGAAACACGCCGCTCTGTCTTTTGCTGAAATGATCACAGTGATGGGGATTCGTGTCCAAGCACTGCACTGATGAGAGTATACACGGACAAACACAGTCTATGGTTATAATTACCCCGCCTCACTACGGATGAATGAGATCAGTCACTGATGGTGGCGATGACCCCATCGTCGACCTATCAAATTAGACTCCCTTTCCCTAACCTCGTTCCGCCCACAACAGGCGCTCACTCTTTTGTATGCCTCCGCCGTCCCAAATCACCCATTACTGAAGCATGGGTGGCTTAATAAGAGACATCTGTGCAGAAATAATGACGACTGACGGGGACTGCAAACACCACATGGCCAGTGAGGGAGGTCTCTACATCAATTTCTCACTGTACTTGATATTTCATTTAGAAAGAAAGTGGGGAAAGAAATTGTGTACATATTATACAGCTAATAGAAAATGATTTCCAATGATATGTTGCTATGTTAAATAAAAGATGGGAGGTTAACTTAAATCACAGGAAAGCAAACAGGGGCTAACACATTCATGTGTTTGACATATTTATAATAAATTAATGATGGTTAATGAATGTGGTCTCAAGCCAAAGAGATGCATTTTTTTATTGTTTATAATACTCATACTTCGTGACAGACGGAATTGATAACACGGGCGTGAACACCCGCAACCTGAAAATTCATCATTCTAGGTGAACATCTGCAATTACTGACAACATGCAATGAAACTGTCATGTCCTCTCTGAAACACAAGATCTGAGACATCCCTCTGTGTCGCAGAAAGAACGCCGAAGTGATTGAACGAGCCTGGTTTTGCTCTTTTCCTTTTTCATATAAGACTTTGCAGGCTTGCGGGCAACCGGACTGCTTCAGATTTACAATTGCATCGTTTTAAACACACAACCGGATATTTCTACTGAAACAAAACAGAAACACGAAGAAAATGCACTTTCATGTCTGGAAAAATACGACCTGGAATTGCAAATTGGAAGAACATTAACAAGCAGAACCATTTGCTTTAGTTGTGATAAGACGCGGGCGAAGTCAGGAGAACAGTTTAAACTCTGATAAGGAAGAGGATGAATCTGCATGCAGGAGGAACGGCAATAATCCTGATTAGGTTTCCACAGTTTGTCAGTTATCTCGCTACTGTAGCGGTGCAGGATCTTGACTAGTTACTGCATTTCCCTCTGCAGGGGGGATATCAGAGCGGTGTTGTGAGCACACCTCATGCACATCAAATGAGAGTCAACCTCAAATTGGATCAGACATAACGAGAGCACTGCAACAACCTGCTCTGATGAAGATCTGGGCTTCGCTCTGAAAACAAGATTGGCCTCCATTGGAAATCCTGACACGCGGTCTAATACATTGGCTGATGGTTTGAAATGTACAGCATATTGTACAGAGTATGTGCAATTGCCCCATTAACAAATAGCTATAAAAACAAGTCAGGTATTCACAGGCGATCATCCAGCCAGCGTATGTGCTGATGTATTTTCATCTAGAAAGCAACAATATGTCGCTTTTTATGGCTGAGTTATAACGCAGCAGTAATCTGCAGCAGATCGGCTAAATAAATCAATATGTGCTTTAATGGTAAAGGAATAAATCTGTCTCTCATTTGTCACGGCTAAGTCGACGCGAGCACGACTCATTGCGTGCTGAAGCCCTGCTGGAGATGTGTCCTGGGCTCGTTTTCATTCAAGCAGTGAGCGCCTGAGTCCCTGACCCAAATTCAGGATGACACTTGTAAAATACACAAATTCAGAGTCAATCTGCTGCTCATATTTTCATTGTATTGTGGTGCGGTTGCCCAGTGTGTCCTGGGTCTCTAAATGTTGTTTAAAAAGAGGCGAGGAGGTAGATAAGTGGAATCAAGCTCTCGAGGATGCTATGTGGATTGTTTGAGTGGGTTTACGGTGGGAAAAGAACTGAATCAATTGAGCCAGTGGCCCCAGGGAAATAGGTCTTAAAGTCAGTCATTGATGCATCCTTGGCCAACAGCTGATAACCTCTGGAGATCTCCGGGAGCCAGGACATCGTTCTGATGGAGTTACCGGCTTACTTTCGAAGACATCTAGTATTTCCAGGGAAACAGCCTTTCCAATCAAAACCTGTGCATTGCTAAAACCACTATTTGAAACACAGTATGTATACAGCTTATGGATGTGCAGTTAGTTCACGTACACATCCCCGTATACTGTTAATTAAACATGAGCATGGTAATCTAAATGGGATTTCTTAACTCTCAGAAGACCGAGAAAATGATATTCTCTCAGTCGGAGTTGGATGAACATTGATTTCACTATAATTTCCCTTTAGGTGTCTGAAAAAATGCTGAGTCGTTGAACTCGCAAACTGCTCCAACATTCTACATGTATTCACAGCCTAGGTGGAGAAAGCTCCAACATGTTTTGCTGCACTGATATTGAATCAAACGGTTTGAAAAAAAAACGGAGAAAAAAGCAGCATGAAGGGCGACGTACATTCAGAGATATTTGTCACAGACAGAGAGACTGCAACAGCAGTTCAAAAAGCTTCAGCAGACCCAATCACAGAGCGCAGTGTGTCTGTTTTAGTGGCTCGCAGCTATACTGAATCCCTAAGTCCACGGGCGCTACAAAGTGTGACTACATGACGTGAGAAATGTTCAAAGGCAGATGAAAAGCTACAACAATCGCACTCATTTGAATCAAACACAGATTTCGCCAGACTACTGTATTTTCGCACAATAGTTTACTTCATAATACTGATCACTTTGCACCAAATTGAATCCCATTATAAAATGTCAAACTGCCCTCAGCGTGAGGCTGCTCAGAGAAACTTGTTTTTGTAGATATTTGCCACGACATCCTCTGAGTGGATGCCTTGTTTGGACCGTTGTCAAATAACTACAAAGCAAGTAAACTCTTTATGCGTGCACAGTAAGTCTGTCTGTAAGTCTGTCATTGACCATGACATCTTATTACAGAGACTAGACCAGTCGATTGGTATTAAAGGTACAGCATTAAGCTGGTTTAAGTCGTATTTATCAGATAGATCTCAGTTTGTATTTGTAAACGATGAGGCCTCGATGACCACCGCCGTTCGTCATGGAGTTCCACAAGGTTCTGTGCTTGGACCAATTTTATTCACCTTATATATGCTTCCCTTAGGCAATATTATCAGAAAACACTCCATAAACTTTCACTGTTATGCCGATGATACTCAACTATATCTGTCAATCAAGCCAGATGAAATCCACCAGGTCACTAAACTTCAAGCGTGTCTTAAAGACATCAAAACCTGGATGACCTGCAACTTCCTGTTGCTGAACTCTGACAAGACTGAAGTTATTCTACTCGGCCCAGAACACCTCAGAAATCAACTATCTGACGATATGGTTTCCCTGGGTGGCATCGCTCTGGCATCCACCACCACCGTAAGGAATCTCAGAGTTATTTTTGACCAGGACCTATCCTTTGGCTCCCACGTGAAACAGATCTCAAGGACTGCCTTTTTCCACCTACGGAACATCTCAAACATCCGGCACATCCTGTCTCAAAGTGATGCAGAAACATTGATCCACGCATTTGTTACTTCAAGACTGGATTACTGTAACTCCGTATTATCAGGCTGCTCCGGAAAGTCCCTTGGGTCTCTCCAGCTGATCCAGAATGCTGCAGCTCGTGTACTAACAAGGACTCGGAAGAGAGATCACATTACTCCTGTACTAGCTGCTCTCCACTGGCTTCCTGTAAGATCGAGAATCATATTTAAAATCCTCCTCCTCACCTATGAAGCCTTAACTGGTGATGCACCATCATATCTTAAAGAGCTTATAGTGCCATATTACCCCACTAGAGCGTTACGCTCACTGAATGCAGGGTTACTTGTGGTTCCCAGAGTCTTAAAAAGTAGGTTGGGGGCTAGAGCTTTCAGTTATCGGGCTCCTCTTCTGTGGAATCAGCTTCCACTTTCAGTCCGGGGGGCAGACACAGTCACCTCATTTAAGAGTAGACTTAAGACTTTCCTCTTTGTTAGCGCTTATACTTAGGGCTGTTTCAGGCTTATAGTTAGGGCTGGCTCAGGTTTGCCCTGGTCCAGCCCCTAGATATGCTGCTATAGGCCTAGACTGCTGGGGGGCATCTTAGGATACACTGACCTCCTCTTCTCTTCCTCTTTCGCTCCTCTTCTCTTCCTCTTTCACTCCTCCTCTCCTCTTCTTTCTCTCCATCTGGATAAACTATTGTCTCTTCAATGCACATTACTAACTCTACTTTCTTTACCATGGATTCATGGCTGCCTGGAACCGGTCCTGCCCCCGGTCCTGCCCCGGGTCCTGCCGCCCCCCCCCCCCTGCCATGGATCCATAGCTGCCTGGAACTGGTCCTGCCTGCTACCATGGCCATGCTGATGGAACCGGCCTGGAACCGGTCCTACCTGCTGCCATGGCCCTTCTGATGCCCCCCTCCTCTCTACCGCCTTCTGCTTCATGGATTATCAGGATCATGGACCATGCCTAATACTCATTATATGAATAATTTCTGTCATATTCATTGAATGTGCTGTAACTACGCTATTCATTCTGGCCACATGACATCTATTGCTTCTGTCCATCCGGGGAGAGGGATCCTCCTCTGTTGCTCTCCCTCAGGTTTCTTCCCTTTTTTCCCTGTGAAAGGGTTTTTACTATCTTTTTAGGGGAGTTTTTCCTGATCCGATGTGAGGTCCCGGGACAGGGATGTTATGTGTACAGATTGTAAAGCCCTCCGAGGCAAACTTGTATTTGTGATGTTGGGCTATATAAAATAAACTGAATTGAATTGAATTGTACCCTTCACATATCTCGAGAAACTCTCTTTCAATTTACTTCACACTTAGTGGGTGTGTTGCTGGGGACCTTAAGGACACATTTGTTTCAATATTAATACACTTTGATAAACAGGGGTGGGGATTCAGGGCTCAGGGCTGCAGACACAGGGCTGCAGTATTATTGCCTTTTCTTACGTCTGCAAATTACTTAATTTATCCTGATTTTAGTACTTCATAAATAAGCTTACTGTTCGCCTATTATGAGGTATATTGTTGTTGCTTTTTTTACAAAATCATCAATGCCGAACACAAAAGAGCAATGAGGCACAACGTTTTTTTTTTTCTTCAGCTGAGACGCTGCGGTTGCGCCTGGTTGCCATGGTACAGAATATAGCTCCTCCATTGTTGCCGCTGTTCAGCACTTGTCGCTTACATTGTGTTTAGACAGCTGGGTAAAAAGTACAGTGACGAGCTTGCCGCTTTAACCAAAGTTGATAATTTTTCAACTCTTGCCTCGTCCCGCTGCTGGCGTTTGTGGCGCGGTGTAAATATGCAGCGCTCCCGTTGTAAAGAACACAAAAAAACAGGGAAAAAAAGATGAAAATAGAGGTTGCGGTTGGTTTGTGCATATTGCGGTTTTGCAGCCCTACAGAAATTATTAAAAAGAATGGATAAGATCTTGTTTAATCAATAACTCAAATTGCATGACCTATGAGGATATTTTATCCTTTTTAGTTCAGCAATATATAAACACATTATTGACCCCACTACACTGATGCTGCCTTCTCTATTGCCTGAGGTGCACGATTTGGCACATAGTCGTTACAAAAGATCCTGCTTATGTATGCAGAACTAATGACACTCCTCCTCCCCCCATTCGTTCTCACATTCTCTCTGCTCTGAACTCTTCTGGCCTATATTTAGAAAAACAAGATATCTGTGTTTCATGTGCGTGGGCAAAGAAAAGATCTAATTTATAGTGATTCTTAATTCTAATTAGATTTGGCCACTTTGAAGGTAACTTTCAGACGACGGATAGATGAACCAAACACTGAGGTTTCCTATGTGCTGTAATTCCTATGTAGCATATCATTTAATTCCAGTGGTGTATAGTAACGAAGTAGAAATACTTTGTTACTGTACTTAAGTAGTTTTTGGGGATATCTGTACTCTACTTTACTATTTATATTTCTGTTTACTTTTACTTTTACTTCACTACATTTTGCAAAGAAAAATGATACTTTTACTCCGATACATTTCTCTTGAAACCTTCGTTACTCGCTACAAAATCAAATCTATCTTTAGAAAAAGAAAAAAAAACATCGGGGACTGTGGTGGAACACAGACTCCACGAAGCAGGTTTTGCGAATCACAATGTTTTGCATTTTCCCTCTACATCCTCTAGTCCAGCGCTCCCAAACCTTTATGCGTCACGGACCGGTTACGTGAAGACAATATTTTCACAGACCGGGTCCGACCTCGGAAAGACGGGAGACAACGACACCCGACGTGTGTTCGTTATGTCCAGTCTACTGCTAACTAAACCTTTAGTCCAGTCTACTGACTCTACTGCTAACTAAACCTTTAGTCCAGTCTACTGCTTAACTTATAACGCGCTGCACAAAGACAGGATGTTGAAATGGAAGCAGGTTTTCATGCTTTTTTGGCGACCTCAGGATACTTTGCCTTGGTTTCCAGATCACCGACAGAGTTGTAACAGACTTACGTTTCATTTTTAGGGTAACGTAACATCTTGACATGTGTCAAGAGATTCCGTCTGAGGTTACCACAGACGGATGTATGCGGTCATTTTTCACAATAAAACATCTTTCCGGCCTTGATTTTTTTTTTTATTTAATTGAAATGTTTCATTCATTCTTTCTGTGGCCCGGTACCAAGAGACCCACAGACCGGTACCAAGAGACCCACAGACCGGTACCAAGAGACACACAGACCGGTACCAAGAGACCCACAGATCGGTACCAAGGGACCCACAGACCGGTACCAAGAGACCCACGGCGGGCGGAATGAGCATACTTATAACCACACTGTTACAAGTCCTTCATAGTGTCATATTGCTTTTTGGAGAATTATGATGATAAGTTCATAGTAGATGCAAAAGTATACTTAGGTACAATATATTATGTTGAACATAATATATGGATGGATCACAGCCAACCCAGTTATTGTATCAACACAACTCCTGGTCCTTGGTCACGGTGACCACAGCACTTAAAAGAATAAACTTCATAATTCTCAAAATTCTGACCCTTTGCTTTTTTATTAAAAGCATGTACTTGTACTTTTACTTTCAATACTTAAGTACATTTTATATCAGAAAAATACTTTTGATACTTAAGTACAGAAAATATCAGATACTTTAAGACTTTTACTCAAGTAGTATTTTAATAGGTGACTTTTACTTTTACTGGAGTCATTTTCCAGTAAGGTATCTTTACTTTTACTCAAGTACAGCTTTTGGGTACTTTATACACCACTGCTTAATTCGTTCTCAGGTTGTTCATCTGTCAGTACAAGTCAGGGCCACATAGCTGACACAGTAGCAACTGGGTGAAAACTGCCCCCCTGTTGCTTAATGCAAACTGAGAAGCAAATGTCAAATGTGATGTCAAAAAGCTCCAAAGGGAATTATATGGCTAGTAATAACTGTAATAACCTGTACTGAGTGCTTGTTCTGCGTTTAATGGTTTATTTAAAGCTCCGCCTTTGTAAGTTATTAACTTGTTGCCGTCTATAGCTTCTCAGGTGTGTCATAATTACCCTTTAACAAAACCAACTCATCAAGTCTGAAGCCCACCTCATTCAAAGAGTGATGGGGTGATGGGGTGGGGGAGTTAATTCCTTTGCAAAAGCACCAATATACTGCACACCTCCAACTCTCATAGCTCTATTACCGCAACCCCTTAGAGGGAAGCACAGGAGCTCTGCATCCCAGTTGATTTGCAACATGAGATAATGAGCTCAGAGGCGCCGCACAACACGGCTGGGAAATCGAAGCAGCCAGAGAGACGTGTAAATTAAAGTGATCTCACCAGACGATCTGCTGGACAAAGGCAGGCCTATGCAGATATTTAACGAGCAGGTCAGCCAGTAGGGAATGCTAATAACAAGACTTCAACTGGTTAAGAATCATTTACATATTGAGATGTTTTCGATGCAAATGCTGCAGAAAAAAAGGTTCTCAGGTAAGGCAGTGCGGCAACTATTTAGTCAAAGTGAATATAGTACAAACGCTTGATACAGATGATTCTGAAGACATATAATATGTGACTGCTTGTATTGAGCATTGATTATATCTGCCGACTCCCCATCCTGTCATAGCTGTAGGCGTAAAATTCAGGTGGACAGACTGGCTGAGGTTGGCGCTTTATTCTGCCATTTCAAACTCAAATCGAATTCAACAGCCAGCCTTTCACGGTGGATTGACGAAATGAAATGCATGTGACAGCCCAGAATATACAGCTTGTTTCATTATCCTGCAGAGCCCACTCAACCCTCATCTATTTTCCCTTGCCACAATCCTTGTTTCACCTGGCAGTGACTGATGGAGTTCAGCTGTGCCTCTTGTGAAAACAGGAGAAGAAGAAGAAAAAATAAAATAATACAAGTTTGTTACTATACACGCTTTCTTAAGGCATAAAAGATGACTTCCCTTTTTTATGTGTCGGTACGGAGAAGTAAAAACAGGCAAATTGCTTCAGCACCTCGGATCGCAATTCCCGGGGGAGGTTGGGAGGACAGCTTTTGTGAAATGCTTAAAGGAATTTCATTCAATCAGACGCAGGCGTTCGTACAAGCCACCCTGAGTCCACCGATAGCTCTACTCTTTGTAGTGTCACAGCGCAGGTACATTTGAAACCTTAAATGTCAAACAGTGATTAAATCGATGTGGAAACTAATCTTCTGTTGCCTAGGACCAAATGGTTTATAAATCCCGCAGCAATCCCCTAAGTAAGCACAGGAATTCATGAATGCTAAACACATTTGGTTTTCTCTGCTCTAACAAAGGAGATGCTTTGATACTACCACCCCTCAAGACTGCTGAGCTGACACTTTTCTTTTAAATATGGATATCAAATGAGGCCTTAGCCTTTGATAAGGCACGATGATGGAAAACCTTGGATGGGCCCATTTATCTACAGTGCAAAGGAGAATGAGCTTTTGTGTGATGTTGCTAGTGATTTCTCTGAATAAATCCATGAGTAGTGTTTTAGGGCCCTTTTTTGGGGGGGGTTTACTTTTCAAAGGTCCTCAGTATCACTGGACAAGACAAATACGTGCAACAGTGGAGAGTAAATTGAATCTTGAATGAAAGAGATTAACAGGGGAGGCTGCGTGCACAGAGTACATACTGCAGAGTAAGTAAGGGTCTGAAGAACTTGCCCTCAGCAAGAACACCGACATTAATATGCTCACAAGGCTGACACCAATGGGTCTCGACATCAATCACCGTATCAGGCCGGTCACTGCATGTGTGTGTGTGTGTAAGCACCACAGGCCCCCCTCCCGACTAAACAACACATTGCTACAGCACAAAAAGCCATTTGCTTTGATGATTGTTGGCTTCAGCATAGAGCTGTCCGAAGGAGTCGTGCTCTCAATCCTAACAGCACCACCCAATACTGCTCTAATCTACCCGAGACTCCCCCTACAGCTCAGACTCCTCTAATCCCTTATAAGAAAGAGGAGCCAGATGGTCATGAACAACTGCTGGGAGGCCTGAGGATGAGCGCATCTATGGAGATGCCTGGAATGCCTGCCGCTGTTTACCTTGTGCTTCAAGTTACCACTGTAAGCCCCGTGGAGCGGGTGGTGTTCGGGGCGGCTGTGTGTTTGCGTGTGTACGGCAAGTGTGCTCGAGCACGTCAGAAAAGAAAGCCCCCCCCCCCATCCCGCTGTACCTGGTGTCGGGTTACAGCGGCACATCATTCCCCTTCAGTCCTGAGATGAAATGTCAGAGCTTCAGACGCAAACCTCCCCACCAGCTGCAGTCACCTTGTGATTCCTGGAGTGTCAGGAGGTAGAGCAGTCCCAGGGGTGTCAAGATACAACATGCCTCTCGCCCTCCCTCCCGACATCTCAGAGTGCTCAGGGCACCCGGTCGCGACCCCTCGCTGACGAGCGAACCATTTATTCCCAGCTCTGCTAACCTTCAACTAGGCGCACTGCTGCCCCAGAATCCGGAAAGCTAGTGAGCCGGCCGGCCGCTGATGAGCCCCACGCTGTCGCATGCTGATGGACGGATCCAGCAGACACATGCTGCATCCTCACCCCCTCATCTCCGCTCTCTCCTTCCCATGGGACACTGATTAAACTGTCATTAAAATGATCTACTGGTGGGAGGAAAACAAGAGTATCAATCTGCGGGAGCAGACATGGAAATGCATGGTGGGTGTTCATTAAGTGAACATTACCAGTGTAAAAATGCAATTATTTCACAGCAGGGGATGTGCTGCGCTGGGGTAAAGTCCATAGCCACTTTAGGCCCTTATGCCCCCACACACACACACACACACACACACACACGCGCGCGCGCACACAAACACATGACTTCAGAGAGAATCACTAAAGCGAGAGCTTCTGCACACTTTCAGGGTGTTTGTGAGGTATTTCCGTGGAGGCCAACAAGCTAGGCTCCACATGAATCGGGGGAGCCACCAGCCTTGAAATCCAAAAGCCTCTTTTCCACCTGCCTTTTAGCGGTGTGTAGCAGCCGGTTATTAGTGGCGGGGTTCTGCCACTGAAAAGGGTTAAGCACAAATTGAGCCTGGAAAGAATCTCGGAAGCAAACGCCTTTGAACAAATCCCCTGTGGCTTTCCCTTAAGAAGATAGCAGCTCATAATGACCTTGTGACCTCTGCAAAAGGTTGACTTATAACAATGCACTGAGGTTGCTTTTGAGCTATTAAACAAGCCAAGCAGGCCAGAACTGAAATACAGGTAACTGATGGTTTCACTCTGTTAATGTAGCTGTAATAGTGCCTTTGTCTGTCATATTTCACTTGTAGTTCAAAGAAAGAATATTGACGAGCAGTCGTAAATTCCTCGGTTGGATGAATATATCAATGTGTCATGTGCCGTGATCAGAACCTGTGACACCATAGCACATTACATGTTTTATTTGACAGAAAAGTAGTGGAACAGGTGTGGCTCCCAGTGGTGGTGTGTTGGAGGTCTGGCTTGTGAGCACATGTCCCCTGCAGCTCTTCATCTTCCAGGGAAGCCCATTTGGAGAGGCATTTGTACGTTCTAGCCCTTCTCTAAGAATAACCCGTTCCATCTGTTTATTAAATGAAGCTTCCGGTAACGGAAAACATTCTGAATGACTATTAACCGCGGATCGATCATTTATGTGGCTGGCAATCGATTTAGGAAATCGCTTCAATGTTCCTTACCTGTCTAAATATCAAGGCCGGAGCACTTAACTTGCACTGTAGATGTACTGAATGAGTTCAAAGGAGGTGGCCGCTCCCATCAAGGTAAGTCAATGTCCGCATTAACGAATCCAACATCAGCTAATCTTTTCTGACCCTGTTATTCCCTTAAACAAACATTGCATCAAGCCGAGGCCCGCTGAAGAGCCCCTGAGCCATTTGTCTCTGCCAATCGCTCTGGCCTTTTTTCTCTGTGGACTGGTTAATGACACGAGTATGACATGGAGATGTCGCCCTGGGGCATCAGAGACGGCCCCGGCTTCAGGCCACCGAGCCTGACCACTGTCAGTGCGCTTCGTTTTAGTACATGGCGCGGACAAAGGGATGGATCTCAGTTTGTGTGGTGCATGTGTACGTGTGTGTGTTTTCAATGCTGGCCTGATCACAGCTGGGCTCAAGCTAATGCCCACTCTGTTGCCTCCACTGTGCCCCAGTTAGCAGGGCTCACAACCCAGTGACATGGTGGGCTGGGGTTGGTAGAGTCTCCAGTGTTGGGGTGTTTTTACGCTTTGCTGCATCCACACAAAAGACTTGGCCTCATAACCTATAAGCCCTTTAATCTATTCTGTAAACATTCAAGGGATGCCCACTTCTACTACGAATGCCCATGCATGGGTACACAGCGGAGCCTGCCACACATTGGCCAGGTCTCTGTGGGTTCAATTGATTTTTTTAATTTTTTTGGCAGAGAGATCACTATCACATTATGAATCTCCCCCCCCCCCCCCCTATTATTACTGAGGATTACGACAAATATTGATCATTTTAAATTACACGGATGGAGCCAAATGTCCTGGTGCATCAACTTTATAATTGTCTTGATTATTAATGCCAGCTTCACCCCAGAGCAAAGGCATTTCATTAAAAGAGAGACTAATAAAATGAAGCACAAATATCAGATCATCTCCAGAATCACCCACAACTCGAGCCGACCGTCTCCACTCATATCCCCCTGGTGCATGGCGTGCTGCTCATCGAAGCAACAGTACTGTGGAGGCATATACTTTTTCACTTGCATGCCTAAAGCTGCGTTTCAACTCCCAAGTCCACCGTAAATCATATAACCCTCTGAATGAGTGACCCTTATGAACCCAACATGACCCCCCCCACACACACACACACACACATACAAAAGAAGACCTGCTGCAATGCCACTGACTCGGTCATATCCAGGAATAGCAACATGCACAGGGGGAAACAGGCATTGGCAGCTTGATGTAATAAAAACACACGATTGCACTGACAACCACCATGTTTCCCAATTAACATTTTGAAAAAACTTACCACACACTCACATGAATAATGATTAGCGCTGGGTTACTGAAGCCGGATTTACTGCATCATCTTTTAAGCCGACACATTTCTATCATTAACATCAACTAGATGTTCAAGTGTGATGAGAAAATCATTGACAAAATGATGAGCCACTTACCCAGAAGATGAGATTGAAGATGAACATCATATACTTCAAGCAGCAGAGGCAGCCCCTTGCCATGTTGCACTTCTTGAATTCTAGAAGGAACACAAAGGATAGATCCAGGTAAAAGACCACGTATTTGCTGCCTTTGGGTGAGCTGTACTTGTTGTTGGTCTTGTCTGCTGCGCTGGCGTCAGCCGGCACTCCAGTCTGGCCCTGCTGTGCGTCTTTGCGTGGCCCCGTGGAGCCGTAGAAGGCGCCGGCAGTGAAGCCGCGGCCGCCAAACGGGCGGCCAGACGTGGAGGCTTGGGCAAAATCAGAGTCACGGCTATCTACGGAGGGGCTACGGTGAATGGCTGACTCCTCACTGCTGGACTTCTCCATGCTCTAGGGCTGCAGCTGCTGATGAAGGGCTCCCTGACGCACAGTCTACCATAGTCTCAGGGATGACAGGACAGAACAAATCCCCCTCCAAAGTCTCCACTGCTTCACACTCTGAAGCGACAAAAAAATATTTTAAAAAAAAGCCTCCCAGAAGCACAACTACATCCACCTCAGAGCACACAGTTGGGTGAGAAAGTCTTCAGTGGAGAAGTGAGTGGAACTGCATATTTCAGCACCTGTGCCAGGCTCAAGTGTCTCCTGCTGCTGCTGCTGTCTTGCTGCGATAGTCATGAAGTGGCTGTGCAGAAGAGACCTGTGAGGAGCATTACCCTCGCCCTTATGACAGGACTGTCTTTCCTTTGGAAGAAGTTACAGCACTCCCTCTGTCCCCTCTTGTAATATCACTCTCCTCCTGTGCTTGCTGATTGCTGCCGGGCTGCTCCAGTGGGAAAGAGAGAGGTGAGTCTCAGCTGCTCCACTTCCACGTTATCTTGCTGACCTGGTAACTTTTCTCCCGTCCTCCTCTTCACTGCTCTGCTCCTTCTCTGTCCTCCTCTCCTTCGGATGCGGTCTCTCTTCCTTCGCTCTGCCTCTCTCTCTCTCTGAGTGTGCCTGTCTTCTCTAGTGTACCATTCAGTGCTCAGCGGCTCAGTCCTCCGCACTGCCTGCGCTCTGCTCTCCCGATGGCAGCGCTCTGGCTGATGTGCTATTATTGGCAGACGCGACTAACGGGCATTCCCTATCTCCCAACAAGAGCACTTCCCTCCTCCCCCAACTCTCTCTCTCTCTTCTCTCTCTCCCCATCAGCCCCTCCCCGCTGAGCAGACAGCCAATGCAGCAGCTGCAGCCAGACCAGAGCTCCTCCTCTCCTCTCCCCTCGCTTTAATGAGCCCATCACTGTGTTTGCTTTGACTATACATGTTCAGCAATTTCATGTTTGCTGTCAGGAGAATAGAGAGGCCAGAGATGCGCTTAAGAATAGCAAAAAAAGAAAAGAAAAAAAAGTCAAGGTAATTGTGGATTAGTAGGGGTTATGCGTGTGTGTTTCCACTGTCAATCTGTTGCAATGTAACACCCTGTTGTAATCTGTAATTGTATTGATTAATGTTGCCATAAATAACCCGTAGTTAAGTCTGACAGATGGGGATTTATCACATTGAGATGCTGAACACTCTCTGAGGCAAAGCCAGGGTGAAACGCTGAACAGATTCACACGACAAGCTGACAAGATCTTACAGAGCATTGGCTTTAAATTTACCTCCCCAAGTGTCTACATGTGCATATCATTAGAGAACAAAGGCCAACTGGCAAGGGACCCTTGAGGGTCAAATTTAAATAAAACCGGATAAATATTGCTGTATTCAAGTTGTGTCTATCTGTGTGACCTCGCCGCAGCTTAGTTTTAACCTCAGGTGAGGAAACAATTGGAATAACAATATAAATGCCCTTATTGGAATGCCCTCAGAGAATCCTTTTTCTCCAGGTCTGTCCAGCTAAATCAGGTCTACCACTAGCCTGCACATTGCTCTGCTTTGGTAATAGTCTTCTGTCAGCTGAGCGCCGCTGATGGCTCAACCTCCAGACAGATGGAGAGAGAGTTTCAACTGAATGGTCTTAAAGGTAAATCCAGTAATACCCAATCGACATAGACAAGCTAATCCAACCCTCTTGTGTTTCACCATTGTAGAGTAAAAAACAGCCTTGAGGAAGCGCATGTATTGTGGGTGTAATTCACATATGGAAGATAAGCATTCAGCGTTTTTACCGGGCACATTCAATGGTTTAAAATGACAAAATATTAAAACCTTTGCATAATAAATAATTCTTAAATGTGGATCATGCATTATCGATCTAAATTAAGAGTTGACACATTGCTAATGTCTGTATGTAATACAATATAAGGCTACCGGGTGGGTGGGGGGAAAGGATGGATGAGTCAAACAAACACATGACTTTCATCCCAGAGACTATTCGTGTCCCATGTGAGACCAAGTCAAGGTTGACACATTTGACCTGAGTTTTGGTACGTAACTTCCGTGCTCTACTTAGGCAAGTTGCCTAACAAAGATAACGAAACCACAGACATTTCTTTTGCCTACCAGGTAGTTTTCTTGCGTAACTAAAAGTAAACCTCTGTTCGCAGTTTATTTTGAAAAGAGACTGTATGCGTGTAATGAGGGGAAACTGTACATTTCCTGTGAACACAGAAGTTTATTTTGAAAAGGAAGTAAGAAAATAAACTCTAAACGCAGTCCCCGACAAATCCCAAACTGATCCTTGAGGGTGACCTGCATCATAGTGGGTTATAGTTGGAAGAAAAGGGCCACTGACTAAGCTATTGTATTTGACAACGTTAGGAACAAGAACATGTTGTTATGTTATGCATATTATGTGCGTAACGTTAGCGAGTGTGTTGTTGAGAGAGAGAGAGAGAGAGAGAGAGAGAGAGAGAGAGAGAGAGACAGAGACAGAGACCCAAGTCAAGGTCCTGTTTCTTGCTCACCACCTGGCTGCTGATTAGAGTGCAGGGGGTTAGCCCGCAGATGGACTGCCCTTTATGGTGCATCACTTATTCTCATTCTAGAGACAAGCTGCTCCTCTGAGTTTTGCTCAACACACTGGGGGGAATGGAGGAAATCCTCTCCCAAGATAAAACAAATCCATCTAGCAGCACCAGGTCCCGGTCAAGAAATGTTCCAGCACATAACTCCTGCAAGACCACAACTTTGAGTTTTTACGCTTTGGATTTTGTCGGGATTAAACAAATGAGATACAACAAGCAAATTGGTAGTAGTAGTTTTTCCTTTAGACAGAGCCAAGCTAGCTGTTTCACCATGTTTCCAGTCTTCATGCTAAGCTAAGCTAAGCTAACCAGCTGCTGGCTGTAGCCTTGTGTCTACCGTACTGACATGAAAGTGCTTTTAAATAATCCACAAATGTCCAACTTTTTATATGTATGTGGACCAATTGTGACAGAAAAAAGAATCACTTCAATAAATATCATATTTTTAGCATAAAGAAACACACATAGTTTGTGACAGGAGAAAATCACTTTTCCACATTTTCAGAAACTAACAAAAGATGTGCCTGTTTTTTTTTACCAGGCTTTTTTTGTGGCTCTGAAGCGCTTTTATTCATTGAAAGATTAGAGAATGTGCAGAATGTCAGACATTGAAGACCAGCATTTCAACAGATCATTTGCTTTATCCTCAACAAAGCCTTGAGTTGCTTTAACCACACGTTTGCAGTTCTGGAGCCAGATCTATTATCTGCAAAAGGTAGCAACTCTAAATGATCAAGGCGAATCCGTTATAAACGCTGCCAGAGGTAGACGTCACACAATGAAAATATAGCTAGTCACAAGTTGCAAGGGACTCAAATCAGCCCTTTTGAATAAATATGAAAACCCGCAAAGACTTTCTGAATCGAGGCACTTTCCATTCGTCGAGTTTCAGGCCCTTAACTCCAAATTCAATACAATTTACGTCAGTGCTGCTGTCTCTGAGAGTTACACACATATATCAGAGCTCAGTGTGGCTCTGTGCATGTTACTGATTCCGCTCGTAGCCCGAAGGACACATCTGAGTCTGCTCCCTCCGCACACAGATCCATCCATCGACTCAGAGCAATGGGGCTCTACGCTTCTTCATTACGGAGAGGGGGTAAAGTGAGGGAGACTCGGGAGAAATGGACGTCTGTGGGAGGACACAGAAGAGTTGAGGCACGGAGGGAAAATATGCGGAGCACAGCAGAGCAGGGAGCCTGGGCTGGGATGGAGAGTGTGAAGGGGATGCGATTGCATTCAAACATTCTCTATGATGCTGAGTAAAGCCGGCAGCTCCTTTGACATATGTATGTAAGGTGCAAAGACAGACGGGAGTGAAGAGATTAGAGCTCACAGGGAACCAACCGGGCTCCACACACAATGCTTCACAAAGTGAAGCAAACGCATTTCCAGGGCCAGTATGGACAGATAATGACACATGAGTGGTGTCAGGAGCGCTTCTCAACAAATGTGCCCATTTAAGAACAGGTTAAAACGAGTGATGCAATAAATATATGTAGGAAATACAGTATGGGTTGGATTAGCTATGGCGGGCAGTATTATCCAAGGACAGCATTGTATGTGGTTTACATTACAAAGATATTCCTGCCTATAAACAGTAGGGGGTGAAGTGTGGTAAGTGGTAAGTGAAATGTGCTGTCTCATTAGATAATACAAGACCTGTGCAAATACATCCTTCATTACTATGGCTGAATGTTACCTTGAATGTAAGGAAATGTCTCTCGAGTCTTCACATTGTTTTCAAATTTTTTTTACGAAATTGTATCTCTGAAATATAACCAATTCCCTTTCTTTTTGCTGTCAAACAATAACTGAAACCGACATGTTTCATCGATTATTATAGTTTGTTTTAGTTATAATGGTAGCAAGAGATGCATGTAATCTAGTATTTATTTTTAAATGTATTTATTATAATCATTCATTTATAGTAACGTTTTTTGTACTTTTATTATTTTCTATGGTATGTACCTTTGTCAGTGTAATACTAGTGGACTGTTGTAATTGTATAGTGGCACAATGGGCCTATTATGGCTACTACTGGTGCCAATGCAAAGCTGGGCACTATTGGTATTACAGTATCACACTTTCATGAAGTTGGGAACTTGCAAGGCGACTGTGGCTCAGTGGTTAGCAGTTATATCATTCAACCCTGATAACGTCACCATTACATCATCAGGTTTATTCTCTTAGACTTTAGAAAGGTACCTTCAGGAAAGAAGAAAACAAATATTATACAGCCGTTTTCAGATTAGTACTCATCAGTTCAGCAGCTCAGTACTCTTATACTAACACGTATACCAATCTTCATGAGTAAAAATGGCGGAGTGCACCTTTAATGAACCACCCATATAAAAAACACAGCATCCAAGAATGTGGTTAGAGACTGGCACCAACACAACGTTCTGCTTTTATTGACTGATTATTCCAGTTTGCCACCGAGGCCGCAGCTGGACTTCTTCATCTCCATCAACGTCTAGTTCACGAAAATCTACTGCAGTTTAACACCCAGCATATCAACAACTCATTCCTTGAAAGAAAATACTTTATTGTAAATCTCACAATCCAGTCACAACCTACACACCATCAGTTATAGCCAGAGGACGGTTCAGTCCGACAGGAGAAGATAGAAGATGGAAAATATGAAAAATATGAAACCCACTCGTGTTATAAAGTTCTTTGTATTATGAGCTGAAATCTACTTTTGATTGAATGCATTCCTGGTGCACTTTATCTGTGACGCCTGCACAAAATGACAGAGCAGTTTGTTTGTGGAAAAGCTAAGTTTGCTTGAGAGAATGTTTTTTGATACCATAACATAATATATGAGAGGGCCTGTTGAGACTGTGTGTGTGTGTGTGTGTGTGTGTGTGTGTGTGTGTGTGTGTGTGTGTGTGTGTGTGTGAACGCCTTTGGTGATTACTTCAGAAGTTTGTTTTGGTGGATTTTATTCCTTGATGCTTGCTTTCCTCGGTTTCTATTCATACTAAAATGAATATTTTTTTCCTGTTTGTTTTTGGCTCTTTCAACACTTAGCAAACCTCTGGTAACTTATAATAATCTTTTGTCATTTTTTTAAAAATGTCACAGGATGAAAGACCTCGGTTGCTTTCAGCACAGCTGAGATAATTATGCATACGAGATGAGGGAGTGCTCTACCTGTGGAAATGTGTGAAGCTGGAAGGTGGAGGTGATCTCAAGTAAACTACACACACTTTGTTTCTACATTCAGCCGATACGATACAGGAGCCTGCGAGATATTTACCTCCCTGTTGATGTGATGCCTGAGTCGGTGTCCGTGAGTTGTTTTCAGTAAGAAAAATGCAATCAAATTTGCTTTTTCATTTAATATATAAAAGTTGTTTTCACTCAATCACCTTCCGAGATGCCTCTGAGATAAATACACCGTTTATACCTACTATTTTAAGACAAATTAATAAAGAGATTCATGTCTTTCATGGGGTAAAACACAGTTTTTCTTTCAAACACCAGTCTCTGATATCCAGCCAATGAATGCCTCTGATTTACTGACTGGAATTGAATCACGACAATCACAGCCGCAGTCACAAGGTCACCTCACACATGACAGCATGCCAAAAATAAAACACTGGCTCTGTTAAAATGTCAATCTGATAAACTGTAAGAAAATTGATGTTTTGTTCTAAAAGACGTATGTTGTGACTGTGGAGGAGCATAACCGACGCTGTCTGCAGTGCAGTCATTTGAGCGTTCAAAAAGGAGGACTGCTGCTCATTACACGTGTAACAAAGAATGTCTACTACATAATGACTATGGCTCGTATGCCTTTGCTCATATTACACAAGGAATTAGTCCTGCGAACCTTTGACCAGTCAATCTGAAACCATAGCCGACCTGCAGAGATACAGTACAAGACGTGCAGCAGCACACGCTCCTAGTGTGACTGTGTGATCAAGGCCTGGGCATAAGGAGAGGATTAAAACTACAAAGGGTTTCCTCCCACACAGAATGTCGCTGCCAGTGGTCCTTAGCTCCTCTGAACGTTTGGCCGAGTCTGTTGCTGTGGACGCAAACAGACACGGCTGATATCATGGCATGTCCTATGATCCATATACTTCAGTGAACAGTGAGAACCAACTCATCAAGCAGGGAGATGAGAACATGTTCGCAGTCACTTTTGGTCCAAGGATATGCAGTGATATGCTAACACACAATTCAGCCAGACGTCTGCCTCGTCCGCCTAATCAAATTAATATCAGACGTCAATCTTCTTTGATATTTATGGTTCTATCTTGGCATTTTATGACGGTCTGAATATCACCCTCTGGGATGAGGCTGGCCAGACAGTGCCGCCGTTCTTCAGTCATTCTTGGGTGATTTGCAACCAAAAAGTCAATAAAGGTGTCTGGAAAGAGTGTTAATTAGGAATTTATGACATCACGCTCGCTCGAAGATCCAATTGTGATAGCATGTGAGGACTCCAGATAAGGGCACTGAAGCTGGAAAGAATCAAGTTTCTTAAAGTCAAACACACATCTGGGAGTATCAAGCTGGTGTTGACTGGCCGTTTAGCTCAACCCTGTTCCATCAGACATATTTCACACACTGATCTAAACAGTTTCATATTTGTTTATCCGGCCTCTCATGACAGTGACATTGGGAGAAGCGAAACCAACAGCTGAGAGCCGGAGACGCGTGTTGGTGACCCTGGTGGTCGGGATTTGAGTGAAAAAGCAGCAGTCATGACGTATCCACAAACCTACAGACAGACACAGGTGCACTCAGGGCGCACACACACACACACACACACACACACACACACACACACACACACACGGCCATATAAAATTAAATACACGTAAAGCCCCAAAGCCCCAGCAGCCAGTCCTGCAGCCAAGCCTCAATCTAAAGTTAATGCCTGCAGCCCGTCCATCAGAGCTGTGGGAGACACGGTTAGACAGGAGAGACAGGCAGGGTTTTACAAGGAAAGTGAGTATACTCTGACTACAGGAAACTACATTAGCATTTAGATCAGAAAGCGTCTCTTCGTCATTGAAATGCAACGTAGTATCACAGTGCAGTAAAGTCCGGTTCAATAGGGGCCGTTGCAGAGAGCCAAATGCCTGTGATGTCTGCAGTACGACACATGAATCCCAGAATAGCCCCGCAGATAAATCTGGAGTGACACCGTGTTTTGATAATGTTGATCAAAGGAGTGGAATAACTAAGTCCACCAGTGTCCTAAGCTTTATGTAATATTTAAGAGAGCCATAACTCTGTGATAAAGATGGGACGTCAGCAATATGAATCTCATCCAGTTCACTGGGAATGTGTGGAGCGAGCTCCTGAATTTAGCGCTCGGTTATTGATCTGCTGGCTCCGAGTTAATTAAACTTGACTGGGGGGTCTTTGAAATTTCTCCACTGCTAGATTTGAGATGGTACATTTCCGATTTTTCAAATATTGTCGAATTGGTATCAGTCATTCCACCAGAAACGAAGGCTGATTCATTCACACAGATATATAGAGCTATAATTAAACAATCTCTGAGGGCAAAGATAACCAGTATTTTTAACATTAAACTAGCATTTGTAAATTATTACTATCATTTATCGAATCACACTGTGATGACATGAACAAAGAATGTTGTCGAAATGAAGAACTTAGAGGATGTTTTAACAGTGAGAAAAAGTCCTTTATTTTCAGTTTGATGATTATATATATGATTTTGAATATATTTGTTTAATCCTGACATATATTGTTTTCAGAAAACATCATTACTGACTAGTTATGTACACAACATGGTTAGATAATGCAAAAACACTCCACTGTGAGGCAGGACAGTAGAATCATCTCATCAAAAGGTGTAAACCACCACAACAGATTTTGCCTTCTGACGAAAAGGAACAACACATTCAAGGTGCGAGAGAGCTTGTGTGTTTCGACGTTATGGTGAGATTACACATGATTAGCGAGGCCATACACTTTTAGAAATATGATGACACAAGTGAAAAATGGGAAGAAACTCCTATAATTGGCATTGTTCCTGCTACTTTCGTTGGATGCACATATTATAACTTTGTGTGCTGTACAGTACGGGTCAGGTTTCTGACTCCGAGGGTGAGGAGAGAAAAGAGGAAGCGGGCTCGTATGTGCTTTAAGAGGTGAAAGAGAGACGGGGTGAAGAGGATGTAGTTATCTCCAAGTCATATGGAAAAAATGGCAACCGCAACGGAAGTGATGCCACTCAGAGCTTGAGTTTCCATAACCTGCTGCTGCCGTTGGTGCAACATAAAAACTATTTCTGTCTGTGGAGGAACAAGAATATATGTTGGTCTAATATTTCTTTGCTGTGAAACCCCAAAGCCCTGTGGGGGACTTGTGTTTGTGTGGCGCCTCATAAGCAATCCAACACATTCTTAAATCTCCTCCGGTGCTTCGGGGAAGCAGGTTACAGGGCGCGCTGGAGAGCTTAAAGACAAAAATGTCCCCTGGTTACTGAAGGAGAGATGAGATGTACATAAAAGAAGGACTGGGAGGGAGATTAATATGCACCATTAGGAGAGAATCGGGCATGCATCCTGTGGTGTCCTGTGGTTTTTCTGAATTTATAGCAGCTTCCTTTAAGTGGCCGTATGGCCTGGCTGGGGAGGGCATCACTGTTTTGTTGGCTGTGGCAAATCAGTCACCAGCTCAAAACGAGTGTATGATATCTGTCAATCCATGTAGGGCGATTAAAGAGTCACTCCCTGCAGGGACTAAAGTCAACATCATGGTTTCATCTCCGGTTCCCACGGGAGGTTTGGGAAACAGCTGGCGCCACATACAGCACATGTCTGCATCATGTGAAGTATGTCCAACGCGAGTGCTTCTCTAAAGGAGCATTAGAGACGCTGCTGACACAGCGGCGAGAGGTCAGATGGGGTTCATCAATATTTCAGTTGGCCGTTGCTGAAATGCAAACAAAGGAGGGGCAGCCCGCCGTGCCGTGCCGAGACAGAGCTGGAGAAAGATGGACACGAGGGAGCGCACAATGCGAGATGCGAGAGATGCTATTCGGGCTCCAAGCGCTACAGCTCCTGGCTGAGGATTCAAAGGCGAGGATGGATTAAAGGCACAGCAGAATGCCAGAGGAGCTTTCCCATTGTGTGCACCACAAATGGGACTCATCTACGTCTTCCATCCTGTTGTTCGGGGTAGTGATGATAGTATGATCTTGAGCTGCCAATACAATCTCACATTACCATAACTTCGTCATGAAACAATATTTGCACGCCCACATACGACAAGAAAGAGAGCGAGAGACAGATAGAGGTGGGTGGAGGGATGAATTTTATCTTGAGAAAAAAATATATAAAAATCCAACCAAGCAACCTGCAGAGAGTAGAAGATGGCCCGCAAGACTTCAGCTCTGATCCCACCAGCTGGGTAGCACCTCCCTGCAATATGGCCTGCCCTGAGTAGTCCATGTTTGTGTGTGTGTGTGTGTGTGTGTGTGTGTGTGTGTGTGTGTGTGTGTGTGTGTGTGTGTGTGTGTGTTTGAACTAGAGACATGGGGCCTGGCCCTCAATATGGCTCTGGTCATTCACGAGCAGCCGCTCTGTCACTGTCATCCAGAGAGTCCTGGCAACGGACCAGCAAAGAGTCACTTCCTCAGACGAGAGGAAAGGAGAGGAGAGAGGAGGAGAAGTGAGGGATAGAGGCAGCAGACTGTGGCAAAATGCCCTGGATCCCTTCATTTTTACAGGAACTGCCCTGCCGCGGATTAATGCCCTCCTCTAAAGAAGCAGCTGCCATGTCATTGTGTTTGTGGGACAATCTCCAGAGATGAATCAACAACTGCTGATAAAGCAACAGATACAGCGTCATTTCACAGAGAAATCACACTTGTAAGACATAGACATGTCTGCACACACACAATAATAACTATATATATAGATATAGATACACACACACACACACACACACACACACGGACACACACACCTCCTTGCTGCAATCTAAGAGGCAGCTGGAAGCTCCTGCCGAAGCACACAAGAATATGATACAGCAAGCAGTGGAGAACAAACTAGAGCTGATGGATATTTTGTGTAAACAACAAGAAGCCACGCACATAGCTTCTTCACCTCCATGGCTGGGGGATGGAAAACAGCAGATGTCTACGAAACTGCATAAATGGTGTTGAGCAAGGCAAGAGGCGTCTCTATTGCAAATCTGCTAAATACTGCAACACGGGGTCTGATGATCTTCAAAATAAATAGTGTTACTTGCCAAAACAATATCCAGTTTCTGAATGAGCACACACTACAACTTTTTGTTGTAATTAAGTTAGTGGATGAACACACAATACCTAACATATCCGCTCACTGGGGATATACAGATACACAAACATATAATTACCAAGATGGACACGCACGCACGCGCACACACGCAGACGCACACGCAGACGCACACGCACACACACACACACACACACACACACACACACACACACACACACACACTAAACATAAATAGAGTGGTAGACCACATTCCCTGTGAAATCCCATACGGGGTTGTAGGTTCATCAAGCAGAAAATGTGATTTGCAGCCCTGCAACAACAAGCTATTGACAGCATTAATAAAGCCAAATGATTACTAAATAATAGTAATCTATTATTTTGAGTATCTGCGACATACCAAAACATCTGTCACACACACACACACACATAGAGACCAAGTGTTTGCTTTGCCAAACGTTCTTAATTAAAGTCTGCAGACGAAGTCTCTCCAGAGTCCGAGCTGAAATTGGCTCTGGTTACTTTTCTGATTTCACCTACTTACACATTTCGTGCTGATGGCTCCCAATTCTGCGCGTTCCCGTTGAGGACAGATGATTATAAATTAACTCAATATTCTTTCACCCCATGTCATGCTTTTGGCAGCGCGATCCTGGAACAAAATTGCCTGTAGATGATTTAAATGAAAATCATTTTTGTTTCACCACAAATCCTAAAACATAATGAAGAAGGCAAAAGCAATTTATGCAGAGCCTTAATGAGTTGAACATTATTCATTGTCTGCTTATACATATAAAAATACACTATGTAAATAAGCAGCGTAAATGAATGTATTTTCTCCGAGGAAATGATTGAATATGAATTCTAACAAGATTAGCCATGACATGCTCCAAAAACTTCAGAGGCAGAGAGGCCAATGGGAAGGAAATATGAGCCACTCTGCCAACTCAGTCATCAATTTTACATCACTTCCAAGAGCACAGGGTCTCCCTCAAAATGATTTAAGGCCAGAAAATAGCTTTCCTCCGACCTATCACCCGTGGCAATGGAATATAATATCCGCTTCTCCTTCCGAGTGTTGGAATTCTAATCTGCACAAATCAAACAGCAACGTTACTCCATGTAACGGGAGGTTTAGCATGGAAAGCAGCTCGCTCAGGGCGACTGTTCATGCCATTGCAGGTGGGCACCTGGTTACACAGTAATCTTATTTCTGAAGCGAGGGAAAAGTAGTTACATTTGATATACTTGAAAATGTGTGTTAAAGTACATCGGCTTCTCTGCACATAATGACCCATCTCACAACACGACCGCTTCTTTGTGCTTCATGTGAGGATGTTCTCTTGCAGACTCGGCCAGGTAAAAAATATATATTCTGCAGCTGCTGCAAAGGGGTGACAGTGGACCTCACAAACAGTAAAAACTCTGTCACACACACACACACACACACACACACACACACACACATACACACACACACACACACACACACAAGATCTTTAACTCGATGTCCCCACATAAGAAACCAGAACATGGGGGTAAGGAAAAGCCTGCAGAGTTACATTTAATGCAGTATTTCTCCTCTCTCTCGTCAGTGCACACACACACACAACTCTATACGTTATGCAGTCCTCCCTCTCTCACGCGCACACACACACTCACACATGCTCAGTCCCTTGTCGTTCCCTATTCAGACACGCTGACCTTCTGAGCGAGAAAACAGCCTCAGTAACTTCTTTACTCTGCTGATTTACATTCACATATAAATAAAGAAACTTGAGGCTGTCCTTCCAGGGACAAGACGCCATGTTCACTCCACAGTAATAGAGAGCTTATTATCATGCATGCCTGTTAAGCCATTAATACTGCATTTACAGCTCAATGGCAGACTGTGAAATTGGTCAGAATTAGGAAAAAGATCAGTGAAACTTCCATAGGGCCAAAGAGGGCCAAGTGTCAAGTATCAGACATTCAATGATTCAACAACTATAAGTGTGTCTGAGGGCCGGGTCTACATGTCACCATTTCTATTGACACAACACACCATTGAGAGACCGTGACCTTCGTATCAGCCTCTCAATGTGCACTTAATGTCACTTTGCGTCACACTGTGTCTGTGTGTGGCCTCGTTTTTGCATGTGGGTTTTTATCTGTCTGTCTGTTATGCGCCGACGTAAAAAAAACGTGGCTCGGCAGTCACTGGCTGAGTTGGTCGGGAGTTTTATTTCCTGTTCAGAGTGAGCTCGGCTCCAGTCTGTCTCCGCCGTGGTATTCGCGCCACAGCACAGGTGGAGCCGGAGAGCAACTGCACAGAATGTAGAAGAAAAAAAACACCAGGGGGGAAGGGGACCGCCCTTCATTATTATTTTGGGTCTTTCAACATGACACAAAATCATCATCCATTTTAAAAAGACGGCACCTCACATAATGACAAGTGAGCGGCAGTGTGACCGCTGAAGAGGCCATCAGATTAACGCTTTGTTAAAGCATTCAGAGTGCAGGGAGTGGAAGACATTTTTGTATTGTCCAGATTTTGTTGATAAAGCAGGCATAATAATTTGGTATTCCTGATAATACCACAGACTGTCTGCTCACAGAAGAAGCAGCCTTATGACTCAGTGTATAAAGAAGCAGCACAACCAATAGGCCTGGAGTTAAAGGTCTTGCTGCCCTTTATCTAAACTACTTTTTTGACACAAGGGTCAGCACATATGTGTCTTCCAGGGCCGACAATCCACTCTCACTGGCTTTGTGCTGCATCCACATTAATATTCATGATATCAGCTCACATTTCATACCGCAATTCATTACTCCCAAGCATTTTGTTACCCAAGGTGACTGAAGGAAGGGAAACATATATTTGAGGATAATGTTTGAGCAAATATTCACAACACGGCTCTTTCAACCTTCTGCTACAATGTAGGGCTAAATGAAATTTAATCTGCTGTAATAGCTCATGCTGGTAAACATAATGCGTCATACTTTATGTATCCCTAACCACTAAACCAAGGAATTGAAAAATACAGGGAACGGCTTCACAGTAACACTGGGAAGAGTATTACTGCCGTGCATTCTAATTATGATTTGTCTATCATTAGTTGCCTTGTTAATAGATGCTATTTTTGCCTTCAATCACCATTGGTTTCAGCTTTTTGTTGTTGTTGTTGTTGTAATGGTTTCAGCTTTTTCCAAGAAACCATCAAAAGGCAGCCTCTGTGAGCTGTGATTGTCTTCACAAATCACAGCAAAGCTGACAAAACTCAGTCTGGGAGCTTTAATGGATACGTGATACACGCTTTAAACAAGCCTCCGGGCTCGCTTTCAAGAAGCTTCTAGGAATAGCAGAACTGATCTGGGATCACTTTTTGGGTCATCTGACCATGTTCGCTGCACTGTATGATATTTAATGATTCCCTGTTTCCGTGTCTAGATTCCGGTGTGTCCTGAGCTGAACGCGGCACAGGGTGACATTGAGGGTTTGAGTATCGCCATTGCAATGACCAACTGAGTCGGCAGGGTGTCAACATCTGTGACCGCCAGGAAGTCAGAGGTCTTCCACATCTGGTTCACGACTGCCTGCAGCTCTATATGCCACTGACAGGCATCTTGCCAACCCCCAAACCCCAAATATCACCCCCACATTTCTGCGTACTGTTGCACCTTTTCAAGCATAAAGCAAATCAAATTAGCTTTAAGGTGCGATAAAAAGGAATTTGAAACGGAGATTAGGGCTTTACAATGTTCTCAATCTGTGGTGGGCTTGACACACCGATCACAACAGATAAAACAGAGATGAAGCAGCAGAAAAACAGAGCCATGTGATTAGACAGGAATGGGCCCCGCTATGCTTCAAGCATCCGCGATAATGAAATTGGTCCAAGATGACAGCATCTCTGATAAGGAAACGTCTTTATGAAGTACTCTTGGGTTTTCCTTTTTTTCTTCTTCTTCATAGCCAAGTGCACTGTGGGAGTCCAGTATGTAATACGATCCAGCATGGGTAATTATTCCTTCAAAATAACTAATACACATGTCTTTCCTCCGGCTCTCAGATTGTGTTCTCTACACTGTGCTTCCAGATTGACAAACATGGCTGCAGGGCATAGTTTTTTTTTGCTTGGTAAAACAAATGTGAAAGACACTCAATGTGACACTCACTTGATACGGCTCATACTGGCAAATATTGTGATTGCTCAGGCAAGTATCCCGTTAGGCACAAATTACTTCCTGAAAAAAAAGGTTGTAATTAACCAACAAATATCAGCAGTGGATTTGGAAAACACAAAAAGTATTTTCTTTCACTCAGATGGCAACATGTGCAACTAACACAATAAACACTAAAGTACACACTCACCATCCTAGACACAAACTCTATGCTCACACAGGCACACAAGGCAAAAGGTGAGAATTCAGTGGTGAATGAGTCAATCTGATATTCTGTGTTCTGGCGCTGGTTAACCACAGCACAGATGGAGGGCATTTGGTGAGCTAAGGAATGATTTAAACAGCTGTTAGAAAAATAAAAGCAGTTCTTAAGTAACCAAACTAAACTAAAGGAGAGAGCCTTTTGATCTGGGGTAACACTTGGAGCTGTAAATACTTAACAGGCTGGGCAAAATAAGCACAAGCTGTTACTGGCTTAGGATGTCCGATGCTGGTCATTCTCCAGTTAATAGGTTCTAATTATGAACAGACATACCATAATTCAGGTATAAAGTTACAGTACATTTTTCACAGCACTGAGAAGTTAACTTGGCAACGCCAGTCCTCCACATGATAGCGTTGCTTAACTTTTAGTGCAACTCATGACTCGCTCGTATCTCTTTATGAATTATGGCCTGTCAGAATTGGTGCATGAACTACAAATGAATGTTCGAATCCCTCTTTAAGTTGCATACGGCAGGACTTTGACACCTGCAGTTTGTCTATGAGGACGCTGTGGCTGAAGGTAGGCGTTTGAAGCAGGATAACCCGAAAATGATCACAGCAAACGAAGAGGGATCACAGCGTCAAGTGTCATCTGTGTAGATGGAGCCCTCGTCCACATGGGAGGATTAATGCATGGGTTTGAGCCGCCTGCCCTCTGGACTATGACTTTCCCTGATAAGAGAAATCTGAGCTTAGCACCCTGCGCATGCAGAGACAGATAGAGTTGTGATTACAGTGTGGATGAGAGCTCTCTGCCAGGACCTCCATTTAGCTGGCCTTCCCCGTCCACACATCCATGTTTAATGCAGCCTTGAGCGCAGGCTCAGGTCCAGGCCCAAGGGATACCCATTACAAGGCTGGCACACGGATCTCAGGCCCCGCCAAGACGCACGTATCGACTACCTTAGCAGGTCAAATGCAAGAAGACGGAATAGTATCCCGACACTCTTGTGCCATAATACTGCAATGCAGTTTTCTATACAGTTCATTGGTATGTACCCAATATACCCAACTGTTAGATTGGTGAATTGTAGAGTAACAATCTAATTGTGTCGTTTGTGTCACGGCATGAAAGAGGGACAACAGAATATTGCAAAAATATTTAAATTAAGACATTCAATCGTTTCAAAAGACAGCAAACGGCGACAAAGACAAAACGGGAAATGTCAGGTCCCACATTTTAAAATGTTCATGATGTTCTCTTAATATGGCTGAGGATATACATAATGTTCCCCTTCAGTCACAGCCTACAAAGCAGAGAGGATTGTGCAGCATGTGAAGAGTGTATAGTGCCCTGAGGTGGCTTCATGTCTTATACCTCGTAAATACTCTTTGATGGTTGTACCCACCACTAGATAATATTAAGCAGTGGGTAGGCAGCAGCTGTTGCCTCATTCCAAAGGAGATTTCTTCGCTTGCCTACCAGAGGGGTGTCTGTGTGGTCACGGATTACTAATGGGATGAAGGCAGCCATCAGCAGGCATAGTCATCCTATTCAGCTAGTGACTTCCTTCCTCACTACAATCTAATTTTTCCTTGAAATTTAGTTTGGCTTTCGTCAAAGCGATTCTCTATTGGCTTGCTGGTCACTGTGCATGTGCAATGAATTTGAACAGAACAAAGTTACACGAGGGCCTTCATGAATTCAGAAGACTTCACAGGAAGCCATTGGAGTTGCCTCAATGTATGTAGGCTTTATGGCAAAGTTTAACGGTGCTGAACACAACTCCCTTTCTTCCCTTCGAAAGTCAACTCACTGCTGCAGAGAAGAGCATCTGTTAAGTGGCCTATATACTGCTAGCAGATTTTCAGAGTGGCCTAATAGTTCATATCCAGCTGCATCACTCTGTCACTTAGCCTCTCCATCTTCTTCCTTCCTTCCTCAGCTACCCTCTCAATAAAGCATTATACTGCCGGTTAAAATAGACAACTCTGCTTTAATGTGGCCCTTCGATGGACAAAACAATTTTGTGACTTCCTTCTGTGTTACCCATGGGTTTCTGAACTGCTGACACTACTCTCACATGCTTTGCCATCTGACGGTGGCTTTGGTGAGATGCAGTTTAGACCAGCATGGGTCATTTGAGGTAACTCTTCACTGGAGAACGAACAATATGAGCTCCATGAATTCATGACGGCTTGGGTGCAAAATAGAAGATAAGGAAATAGAATTAGCAATGCTTTGATCATCACTTTTAAGAGAGGCTGAGTAGATGTTGACGGCGTCTACTGCCATTTACAACCCACAACAACAACAGCAGCAGCAGCGCTGAAAGCTGTACCGGCTTTAAAACAGCAAACTACAAAGGACAAATCTTGTGCAACTAACCAGTACATTCACAGTTGATAATGAGCGGCAAGAAAATCACGCTCCCAGTAATGGGCCCTTGCAAAAGAAGCAGACCGGCTAAAATGTATTACGCTGTAGTGCACTGGGTAAAACTCCATGTTACAATTCTGGAAGATTAAATGAAAAAAAAACTAATGAAAGGCTGACCCTAAATAAGAAGTAAACCTTGAGCTCTTTCTGTTTTGACACCAGCAACAACTGCATGTTCCCTCTGCATAATTACTTCCACTTAACGCTGACCTCATGCTCGCCACTCAGGAACGAGTCAAACCGGGTGTGACCTTGTGATTGTAGTCAGCCACTCTGCCACTGAAGTGTGTTGGATGAGGAACAGTGCTCCTGCTGATGAGTAACTATTTTTCTTTTTTCTTGTTTTCTTTGGCCGATAAAGGTCTGTGCGGATGTGACCCTGCGCTGTGATACAGGTCACCAATCTAAGTGGATGGCTGTCGGACATGCTCACTGAGGCCAATACAGCAGCCGCCGTCACAACCCTCATCTGTGCCCTCCTCTGCTAACTCCCTCTCTCTTCTCCTCCTTTGTGATTTCTCACCTTTCTGTCCTACTCTCTTCCCTCAAGCATTTTTTTATACCAAATGTCGCGAATATTCGCAACGCGTTTGGTGTGAACGCAGCAAAATTTACATGGCCATTAAAGCTGATTCTGATTCTGATTCTGATAAGAATCATCCTCTATCTCTCATCTCCTATACGAGTGCTTTCAGCATCCCACTTCCTCCCTCTCTCCCGCTCCAGCCAGCTCTGTTGGTGTCCTCTCTGTTTGGAGATGAAGGATGTGGTCGTGCTGCCTGACAGCTTGTAAGAGGCTAATGGGAAAAGTGAGTTCACAACACTGTGAGATGTAAGTCGCTCTGGCTTACACTTAATGATTCATTATTCTGTGTTGCCATAACTCCCCTTGTTTTAATTATCCCTATCTGAATTGCTTGCTAAACAAACAGTATGCCACGCTATGTGTTTGTACAAGTGCATGTAGGAGCGGGAGAGAAACACGTGCCTGCTTGCGACTGCTTGTTTATACTGTATTTTTTTCCCTCTCCTCTTCTTGTTGAACCACTGTGTGTTCATGGATTTGCATGTGCATTCATGTGGATTTTCCTTTTTTGTTTGTCTGTGCCTGGAAGGTCCCACACTGTCACATTTGGAAGCCTCACTTTGCCTCCCTCCTGTGTACTCTGTACATAAAAAACTCTTGCCTATCCCTGCACCACAGCTAGTCACGCATGTGTTTTGCCATCTATGCAGACGGAGAATAACAATTACAAGGACTCTGTAGCCAGAGGAAGTGGAAAAAAACAAAAACAAAAACATTTGGCACATCTTAGGACTCCGACACCTCCACAGGATTCCCTGGGAACAATGCAGCCCTAAGGGTTAGAGGGTAGGAGGAAGATGAGGGAAGCAGCCTCCCCCTCATCCCTGCTGAGATTTCCAGCCTTTGGCTTTAAGGTGTTGATGGCACTGCTTGCTCCACATCAGAGTCAAATATTAGTTTTCGCAGGGCTGCAACACAGACGTTTGTCGCACTGCCGCGGCAGACATCTTTGCTTGTTGCGATTCAATTAGTCAAATGTTCTTCCTGACGGGTCTGAGATGTCAAGCCTGTCAAGTGGAAATGCTGGCTCGATAAACGGTGTAATTCTCCAGTTAGTTTTAAACTGGGAAATTATCATGGATGACTAATTTAAAAACGTTTCATCTTGACATCCTGGCATTCAAACACATTTACTTGGCTTTACTCATGTAACACCTCGTGCATTACTCACCTCTGAGACCGTGAAGCGCCTGAGGATTAATTCAAAGCTGAAACATTTTAACATTCCGTAGCTATCGTGGAGGTGTTTTTATTTGTCAAAGAGATGAATGGAATGAGAAAATACACAACTCCTGAGATGTGTACTCACCAAACCTCGATCAGCTGCCAACGTTTACAACACCACCTGTTCCGTGGCCTGCACGGTCAGCACATTAGCACCCTGCGTTAATGAAGAATGACTGGTCATGCTTTCCGCTCTCTGTGTCACGTCACCTGAGAGGGTGATGCAGAAATATTTTTGTTTTCTCCAAAATGCAGTTTTCTGGCATTTACATATCTATATGCTCATCCGACAATGACCATAACATACGCATGCTCTGAATAGAAATGCGTTTCAATATCTGGGTTAAGGACTAAGCTCACTTGACAAGGGATCTACAGGGCTTGGTGAATTTGATACAGTGAAGGGGCTTATGGCTAAGTCTCCTTTTTTCCCCCTCTATTGCACACACTACTAGCATTTAATGTAGTCTTCTTCCGTTTCCTCAGGGTCTTCATCACAAATGCAGTAATATAATCTAATACCAAAAAGCAAAGATACTCTTGGCATGCCAGTGTGTGTGTGTGTGTGTGTGTGTGTGTGTGTGTGTGTGTGTGTGTGTGTGGGTGTGTGTGTGTGTGTGCGCGCGCACATGACACTGGTTCACTGAAGGCTGGACTCTTTCATATGAAGCTGCAGTAAGCATACACACAAACTCCAGTCTAACATCGCAGTTCCAAACACACCGCCCCTAAACCACAGAATTACACAGAATTACATTATATAAGTATCAAATAGATAAAGCCTCTCTAAGCAGTCAGCATGATCGCTGGCCTACTCTCTCTGTTGCTCGCTGCGTCTCCCTCCAACTCTTTTTTTATTTTATTTTTAGGGATGAGTCGGATAGCAAATGTTGTTTCAAGACCAAATGTTTGTTCACCAAAGCCACAGTCCAGCTCAGATTGAGGAAAATACTTTCAACTGTTGTGGTTTCCATAACTGCAGACACATATATCAGTTGTGCCACATACTATATATATATACAGGACTGTCTCAGAAAATTAGAATATTGTGATAAAGTTCTTTATTTTCTGTAATGCAATTAAAAAAACAAAAATGTCATGCATTCTGGATTCATTACAAATCAACTGAAATATTGCAAGCCTTTTATTCTATTAATATTGCTGATTATGGCTTACAGCTTAAGAAAACTCAAATATCCTATCTCTAAATATTAGAATATTTCCTCAGACCAAGTAAAAAAAAAGATTGATAACAGCAAAACAAAATCAAACATTAGAAAATGTCCATTAATGCACTCAGTACTTGGTTGGGAATCCTTTTGCACGGATTACAGCATCAATGCGGCGTGGCATGGAGGCAATCAGCCTGTGGCATTGCTGAGGTGTTATGGATGCCCAGGATGCTTCAATAGCGGCCTTTAGCTCATTTGCATTGTTGGGTCTGGTGTCTTTCAGCTTCCTCTTCACAATACCCCACAAATTCTCTATGGGGTTCAGGTCAGGGGAATTGGCAGGCCAATCGAGGACAGTAATGCCATGGGCAGTACACCAGTTACTGGTGGTTCTGGCACTGTGGGCAGGTGCCAGATCATGCTGGAAAATGAAATCCTCATCTCCATAGAGCTTTTCAGCAGACGGAAGCATGTAGTGCTCTAAAATCTCTTGGTACACAGCTGCATTTACTGCCGTATTCCCATGGTCAAGCCACTTCTGAACTCAAGACAACGGAAGAAGCGTCTGACTTGGGCTATGGAAAAGAAGCACCGGACAGTTGCAGAGTGGTCCAAAGTCCTCTTTTCAGACGAAAGCAAGTGTTGTATTTCATTTGGAAGTCAAGGCGCCAGAGTCTGGAGAAAGGCTGGAGAGGAGCAAAATCCAAGTTGCTTGAAATCCAGTGTGAAGTTCCCACAGTCAGTGATGGTTTGGGGAGCCATGTCAGCTGCTGGTGTTGGTCCACTGTGTTTCATCAAGTCCAGAGTAAATGCAGCTGTGTACCAAGAGATTTTAGAGCACTACATGCTTCCGTCTGCTGAAAAGCTCTATGGAGATGAGGATTTCATTTTCCAGCATGATCTGGCACCTGCCCACAGTGCCAGAACCACCAGTAACTGGTGTACTGCCCATGGCATTACTGTCCTCGATTGGCCTGCCAATTCCCCTGACCTGAACCCCATCGAGAATTTGTGGGGTATTGTGAAGAGGAAGCTGAAAGACACCAGACCCAACAATGCAAATGAGCTAAAGGCCGCTATTGAAGCATCCTGGGCATCCATAACACCTCAGCAATGCCACAGGCTGATTGCCTCCATGCCACGCCGCATTGATGCTGTAATCCGTGCAAAAGGATTCCCAACCAAGTACTGAGTGCATTAATGGACATTTCTAATGTTTGATTTTGTTTTGCTGTTATCAATCTTTTTTTTTACTTGGTCTGAGGAAATATTCTAATATTTAGAGATAGGATATTTGAGTTTTCTTAAGCTGTAAGCCATAATCAGCAATATTAATAGAATAAAAGGCTTGCAATATTTCAGTTGATTTGTAATGAATCCAGAATGCATGACATTTTTGTTTTTTTAATTGCATTACAGAAAATAAAGAACTTTATCACAATATTCTAATTTTCTGAGACAGTCCTGTATATATGACCCTTGCTTGTCATAAGATGCAATGTTTAAAGGAGCTCACGGGTGGGTTGTCAATAGAGGAGGGAAAGTCAATGTGAAGGAGTCTTCAGGGCTGGTGTGACACCAGGACATAGAGTTGAAGAGACAGAATATGCTGCAGCACATCTCCCCTCAAGCTCATCAGCTGGAAAGGTTACCTGGGTACATGTTCATTACAGACTTGGAAGGCGACACACACATGCACGTATGCCCATGCGCGTGTGTGGTCCTATTAGTCTCAGCTCGGCTGGGACTGGCGTTTTTTTTCACAGGGTGAAGGAGCAGGGACATCTATTCTCCCTGATGGCAAAATGGTTTTACATAACATAACGACTGATAGCTTGTGACATACGGGGCTGTGTAACTGCGACAATTTTTATCTGCGACTTGGGAAGGCCTGGTAGCACTGGTGCTAAAATACCCTCCATGGTCATCTCGGGGCAGCTCCACTTCATCGAGCTGGCACAATCACAGCGTAAGAGATGGAGTAATGCAACTTGGGATGGAGCTTTTAGGTCCACCATTATTACACATTACGCCCCACTCTTCCCCCTCACACTGCTTCATGCTAGCAGGGGTAAGGCCGGGGCGGACGGATGGTTCAAGTGCCAAATCTCATCTACAGGCCCATTACTCTGAATGATGTGAGCTACAATGTTAAATAAGCCCTGCAATCAGCAAGTGTAACCCCGGCTAAAACGGAGCCCACATGTTCCGTAATTACTATCATATTAGGAGGTTGATTCAGCGATTTATGAAATGGCATTGCCAGTAGAGAAGTATGAATCTGAGCTGAAGTAATAAAAGAAAAAAAGATAGAATTTCCCCCTCAAAGACAAGAGTCTTCAAGCTGAATCTCTAAGCTGTTAAACTGTGAGTTAACTACAAATGGCTATGCACATTACTTTGAAGTGACTTTAAAGGGAGACACTGTTCAAAGGGCATCATCGTCTTCATTTTAGTCCTGGGTAAGTCCTTTCAGGGGGCAGTACAAATGGGCCCGGGAGAAAACCTGACTCGGATTCTTAAAAAAAAAGGTGGCTGCAAAGGGGAAAAAATAAAATAATGTTTTAATCTTCAAGAAAAAAAGACTTGTGTGTCTCGCAGACAGAGTAATTGGGAGACATCTTGCCAATCTTTTCACTTGAAATGGGCAAATTCCCTCTTGGCTCCTGTTTAATCCATCACTGAGCCAATTTAAACGGGTTGATAAGATGCAGCCAATATCTGATGTAGTGTTTAAGACTTTACTCGTAAGTCTCTCCCACTTTGTTCCCATCCTTTAGATGTGTTTTCTGTAGCATTACACTGAAGTTTTACACTGAAAAGGTGTGAAAACCTGATCTAATTATATGCTATTATTATATGTACCCTTTTATCCACCAGTATAAAAATTACAGACTTGTACTTGTTATTAACGAGCAATGTGCATCAAATGTGAAAATATGTACTAGTCCTTAAATTGTCACACAGCTTCGATACACACTGTAATTACATATAGTATAGTATCCACTCCCAGCTCTGCCAGAAAGTGCCACTTGAACATCAAGGCAGTAATGATGGGTGTAGTTGGAGAGGTGTACGGCTCACTCTATTTTAAGTGTTAACCATGGGGGTCGACCATGTGAGATATGTAGAGATAGCACATCTGGTAACCAAACATTTAAACCAACTTAACTAGGCAAGTCAAGTTGCTGGCAAATTAAAAACAAGATAAAGTTGAGTGCAGTTGGAGTTCTGTGGGTTTGCAGACTGCCCTCAATTAACAATTTACAGCCAACTCACTTTGCCAACTAACTGGCTAGAACATCTTCTTTCTCTCCTGCACGCTGACAGTGGACATATATGAAGGATCCAGAGTTGAGTGAAGATCCAGAGTTTGAGACCCATATTTAGCAACGGTTCACGGTATTTGTCTGCCTCCACACACACTGGGTTAGTCACGTGGTGTCACTGTTTGATTGTCCCGCTTTAACCACTTATTCAGAGTTATTCTGCTGATGACTAAACCCATTTGTACAGATTTGGCCAATACGTTTTTATCGAGAGAAATCATGTTTATTAACGCAATTGTTATCCTTATCAATAAGTCAATCTATTTTCAATGCCAAGATACTATGGAACAGAGAAACCCTGGCATGTTCTAGTTATCCTGCTTGAAAATACTAAGCACTCTTCACCCCCCTGAGAAAATGTGAGACACAAACACAATGTAATATGTTTAAAAAAATATTTAAAAAAACATGCTAGCAGTGTGGCTCTAAGGATGGCTATGTTGTTGTTCTTCAGTTGGTTCACCAGTTCAAGTCAAGACTGAAATAGCTCAACAACTATTCCCATAAAATGTGGTGCAGATATCCACGGCGCCCAGAGGATGAATCCTAATTCCACTACTTTGGAGATCCCGAGACATTTCATCTAACGACAGGTTCAAGTTTTCACTTTTCACATAATATATCTCTACATCTGCAAATGGATCGTCACAAAATTCTGTTCTGACATTCATGTTCTCAAGAGGACAAATACTTATGGCTTTGGTTAGTTGAGTTGAGTTTCTCCACAGCTGTCGGATGGATTACCATAAAATGTGGCACATATTAACATGTCCCCTCTTTTGTAATAACTTCCATCCATTGACTTTTCATTTTCTGCTGTAAAGTCAGTTGTTATTCCAAGGACGGTACACAAATCTTACATTTAGGCCCGTAAAATATTAAAGTGGACAGAAGAAAGAGCATTTCTTATCTGTGCTAAGGGATGACATCCGTTTCCATCTCGCCCAAGTATGTTCATGGTATTGAAGAATACCATGAACCGGTCAGTGGGTTTAGCACTGCAGTGACTGACAGGCTGTCAAACCTATCAAAATCTGGCGTTGAATATTTGGCCAGATTATCTTTGATCAGTTATTTATCTTTATAAACTTTAAAATGTTAAAATTCTTTAGAAAGCATGGATGCATTGAGTAGTTTGGCAGTATATGTTAAATAGAAAGAAAGATCATCATATGTTTTTAAGGTATCGAAACGTGCATTGTTTAATAAAAAATAATCCCCCTAGACAGCCTGAGTGATTGTTATATACAACTGTAAATCATAGCTTGTTTTATGAAAAAATGTCCCAAACTGCTGTATTTGGATGTATTGAACACCATAAGTAATAGACAAGTGCAATATATGGTTTGGTACATGAAGAAATTCAAATGTCACAGATGTGCGCAAATGTGCCCCAATGCAAATTTTTGAGACCTCGCCTAAATTTTCTTTGTACTAAACCCTCTCTAACTTTGTTCTGCTTCACTTGATCAAAGTCAACCTTTGCAGAGAGAATGTTCACATATTGTGCTATGATTTGGGTTAGAGTTGGACCTTACAGCTGCATCATTTCAAAGAAATAATCATCCTGAAAGTGCTTTTTTTCTAGGCGGACCTGAAACCCTTTCGTTTTTTTCTGTGTGTCATCTTCATTTACTCTTAACCAGTAACATATAGACTGATATTTACACATCTGAACACACTCTCACATGTGTACCTTTTATTATATCACCCAAATTATTCAAATAGCCCTAGTGGTTGCAGAGATACACCCTTTTTAGTTTGGGTATGCAATTTTCGAGGAAAGGGCCTAAAAATAGGTTGGTGTTCTATTGGTTCTAAGTGTTTGCACCAAAACTCAGGTATTGTATTGAACTCTTTGTGATACCCACCCCCTCTTCCCATTTGGAGCGGCTGTTTGACACCATTGAATGCCTCCTGCACTCAGTCCACATGGGAAAATTACTCAGGATAAACTCTTGATCTCATTTTGAAGCCATCGTTTTTCCTAGCAAGGTACTGGGTGGCAATACAACCCCAGTAGCAGTGGCACACAGTGGGTCTCCCTGCTTGACTGCTCAGTAGTCGGACCTCATCCAGGTTGAATACTCCCACCAGCAGTGCATAAACAGAGGCTGGGGAGCAGCTCTCTGGGCACTTTGGCACCTCTACAATCCTAACAGTATGCCTCACTGCAAAGTCCTCTCGTTTGTCCTGCAGTTACTCAGTCAAATTGGCAGGCAGTTTCACCTTGTGCTCCAGTGGTAGGGGAAGAGAACAATCTCTGCTTCATTGCCTCAAGAGTCCCACTAAAAGTGGCACACTCTGATGTCCCTGCATTTAAATTCCTCTCCAGTTTAGCTTTGGCAACATTAAAGCCTATAATTCCACTATTGTTATTAGAAAATGGTCTTGACCTGGTTCTTGAAATGTCCGCATGGTGGAGGGCAATTTGCCCCCATTAGTCATGTGTTGAGAACTGGACTGGCAGGGGGTGAAGCAGGATTTCTTCTACTTGGTGCTGCGGGACCAGACATCTGAGCTCAGGAAGTGGCAATGCAACTGATGTAACCCATTATGTGATGCAAGTAAAGCCTGCTGTTCAACCTTAAAAAAACAAAGTGCCTCATGTGCACAATTCTTTCAAGACATTATATAAACCTTACATCTTACCTAAATGCCACCCAAAATAGATTCTTACATTCTGTGATGCCGTGAACTGCTTTTTAACGAGTGCTGTATTGTGTGAGGTTTTAAGATGTTAAAGTTACATCAGGTTGTCATTATTTTGTAGAAAATGCTGTCCGATGAAGTTTGGTAATTAATTAACCGGATCTGTCGAGGTCAGATGGGACCAATGCCAGCTCTGGTCAGTCTGAGATTTCGGTTTCAGTCCTCACTGCGTCTGCACAGTCAACATATTTGGTAATGACAGGGCTCTCCTTCTCAGTAGAGGTCATTTGGCTCCATTAATTTTTGGTGCATGAAGAACAAAATACACAGTTGGACAGTCTATAGCTCTAAACATGCAGTCTCCATTAAGTTGTGTCTTCATCGCTGTGGTCTCACATCAGTGCGTGCATAACGTTACACTCTGCCTGCTGTCAGTCACCTGACACCCACAGGGAGCGAGCCTCTCCCAGGACTTAATCCCTCAGAAACATATCGCCTTACACTCTTATTGTCATGTCCTCTTTTCAGACAATACAAGTATTTATTTTAAATAAAATAAGTGAAAAAGTTAAAACGTTTTGACTTATCAATGCCAAAAACATAATAGTAATGTTTTCCTTTTGCCAGTTTTGTGGTGCCAAAAATGTTTCCTGTAATTAACAAACACCGTAATGAGTTCATTTTGGTTGTTCAGCAAACAGACTCTGCTTAGATTGTGTTTTGAGTTTTACTAGTGGAGAGGCATCCTCATGCTCAACAGTCACGCACGCAATGTTGTGTGTGACACTGTACATCCCACTTGAAAAGTGTTTTTATAATAACTACACACTATTTAGCATTAGTGAAGCATGAGTAAACACTTAATTCATCATTTATAAAGCATTTTTACAACATGAGTCATCATTAGTAACTTCATGCAATTCATAAACACAGTTATATATGTTTTATTCTTGATTATATAAGCTTGGTGTAGGAGCCATTAGTATTTTATTTTGGTAGTGTGTATTTTATTATGATAGTTTATATATGGGGAGATCACACGGTTTTTACCGCAAGCAACACTTCAGGAGACCAAGAATGTACAAATTGTATAATCCTGCAATATAAATTAATGGGAACCTCACCCAACGATACAAACGGCCTGGACTCTCACCTGAAACAAGCGAGTAAGAAACAGGACTTCTCCTGCGCCCAGCCGAGTGACTAGACGGAGATCAGTCACTACACTTGGGTTTTCATACTTTATAAATGATGGATTCCCCATTTATAAATTAAGTAATATATATTGCAAACCAATTATTAAAGGACTTATAGATGACACACTAATGGTTAACATGTGCTTTATAAACGTGTTTTAATACTGCAATTCATGATTAATTCAGGTCGTTACTAGTCGTAGGTTAAATATTAGTTAAGTATTTTGTGTGACCTCATTTAAAGTGAAGACTATGCTTTACAGCACATTTATAAATGACATTGAAAGGCCAGCAGTGCCTCAAAGCTAACAGAAGTCAGAAAAGGGAAATATAAACACAACACAAAGTGATAAAGAACATACATAGTGGTGATGGGGGTCGATGCCCGTCAGTGGCACGAGTGTTTCATAGTTTGCTGGCACATACAAATGATTGATTATTGATTATGAGTATTTAGCTAGCTAGTTTGTGACTTATTTGCTAGCAAGCCAGCTAGCAAGCTCGTCACAGTTCAAAACCCAATCATGAAACGCACAATAGTCAAGCTTATTAATCAAGAATAAAACATTTCTAACTGTGTTTATTAATTGCATACTAATGAGTTACTAATGAGTGTTCATGTTGGAACAATGCTTTATAAATGATGAATTAAGTGTTTACTCATGCTTTACTAATGCTAAATAGTGTCTAGTTATTATAAAGTGCTACCACGTTTTCCATTGCTTTTCTTTTGAAATGACACACTTACTATGAGAAGGCTCTGACCTCCAGCTACAGGTTTGACAGTGTTTACGTTCACATCATATGGACATAATAGGAAATGCGACTGCTATCGTTGTAAAGTGCACACGTGTTGAGTGAAAGCGTGACAGGTGTTGCAACAGGAACATGTAAAGTAAAATTAAATCGTGATGCCAGTCAAATGACTTATGTATTTGAGCTCCTGCTCTGCCCGCCTTGAGTTGAATTCTAACTTCACTTTTTGCTTGCTTCAGGGACTCATGGCCTACAGCCTCGGCCTTCAGAAAGTGAAAGACATTATCAACTGATCTGAAGTCAGATGACTAATGTGGCCAGTTGTGAACAATCCACCGCTCGGCCATTAAACAGCTCCTCGGCCGCTTAATCTACATGTTTACAGTAGGTGTTCAGCTGCATTGTGATAAAGTTAGGGGGCTATATACAGTATAACAAGGGGATGATAACAACCTCAAGCACTTCATAACTTTATACTTTCATTGTAAATCCAATGTGGTGGAGTAGAGCCAAAACACACACAGACCTAAAGCTATCCTAACACTTTCTGACTGCACAGGATGTAAATACAAAGGATGTGTCAAGGTAAGAGATTCAATGTGTGAGCTGTTATTCTAATGATCATTAGAGGTGTGTTTGTGTTGGAAAAGGTACCTAACATGTTCACTTCATGAAACAAACAAAAACACACCAGCTCCCGAAAGAGCAGAGGAGAGCGGACGTATTTCATATTACTTATTTATTGCTCTCTGCTTCTGCAGACGCAGTCATGTGAGGTTTATGAACACATAAGAGGGCCAACTTAATTACTATGCAAATTGAATGCAATGTTTCCTCCCTTTTTATGTAGTTTACTCGGCTGTTTATGTAACTGTACCATATCGTCTTTGAAAGCCAAGAGTCCACTCTCTCATGTGTATCAATTATGCTGGATAACAACCAGCCTAAAAACAGTTCACCCTTCCTGGAACTGAATACAGAGAATACAGAGGACAATTGAATATCCGGACCGATCAAAGGAAACAGTAAATGCCAGTACTGACTCTTATGAATGGGTTACTGTTGTGAAAGAAAAGATAAAAATGCCTAAAGTTTCCAAATATCCTCATGAATACATAAATACACCTACACATGAAAACCCCCCAGAGGAGTCTGCACTGCATCACATGTCTGTGAGCCTGATGACAAAGACAGAGAGGCAAGTGATGAAAGCCACAAAAGGGCCGCTCCTGCTTGGGGAAGAAAGAAAAAATTAAGAGCTAGCAACATTACAAATGTATCTATGAGGACATCTCATCAATTTGCTTCACCTCCATCTCCCAGGAGGAGGGAGGCGGCATGAAAAAAGGGAAGCATGGACCGAGGGAAGTGAGGTCAGAGGTTCAAGAATACCCACAGGCTTTGACATTAGAGAGATAAAGAGAGGCTAAAATGAGCTTCAGCTGCTGGTGCTTTTCAAACTGTCAGACGTTTGAGTTTTTTCTTTTCTTTTTTGGTGACAGTATGAAGCATTTTCTTTCATCTTTGCAGTACAATGTCCACCTATCAGGAGCCACCCTGCACCCACAGCACCGTCCCAACTCCAGAGCGATGCAGAAAAGGATTCGCTGTTGTCGCCTATTCAGCGTAAAAGTTATTTCCATTTGCTGAATTCAAGCTCTGACTTGTAGAGGCTACATTCATGTCAGTCCTGAGTCGCCTTTTTAGAATAAAGCATTTTAGAAGATTGAGTTCTCTCTGTGGAGTTAGTCCTCTGAGAAATACTGTGAGCCAATTGGGGATTCCTCCCTAGCCATGACTGCAGCATTGGGTAAGCAAGAATGAGAAAACAGGGAAAAGGAAACACACACTGGCAGAAGTCGTAGTGAATGCAAAGTGAACATGGCACAAGAAAAAGCAATTTTTTTGACATATTTGGCATGCACAATCGTTGTGGGGAGAAAGCAATGAATGTGTTTGAATGAGAAGAAGAGCGAGAGGGAGGGGGGAAAAGTGAGCCTGCGAGACAGAAAGAATTTGACAAAATATCACGGGATAACAATTTCACTTCCAATATTTGGTAGTGCAGGAGATCCCCTTCTGAGAAAAGGGTAGCTGATGATACAGACTGATCTGATTCTGATGATCTGATTAGAGAAGAAAGGGTGCATTTAGCTAATGAAACCACTAACCTAGTAAAGCATTAAACTAATGAAACAGCCCTGCCCTGAACACGGAATGTCAAATTCTGCAGCAAAACAAAAAGGAAAACAGCTCTCCCAAAACGTTGCCGCGAACCCAGGCGTCTGATTCCGAGTCAGCCAATAAGGGGAGCATTGTCTGATCTAAACTACAGAGCACTGACTGATTGGCTGGCTGCTGAGGAGACTGGCGGCAGGCCTGCTGAGAGCACTGGGGACTGAGGGGAGCAGGTGTGTGTGTGGTGCTGCTAGGTGGTCGAGATGAAGAAAACACCGAGCGGAATCAGTGGAGCTGAATAACAGGGCTGAGGTAGACAGGCCGTCAAGTACTGTAGCAGATACCGTTAAAGCAGAGACATACACACATGGGCCTCATGAAGAACCACTCGTACGGACATATTTGCTCTTAAGTGGCACCAGTGATTTAAGAGAACGTGTCACCGCATACTTAGGATTTCATGTGTGTGCTACGATTGAACTTCACCAGTTGGTGTAATGTAAGATGCTATTGAGTTACTGGCGGATATAAATCAGAATATCTGTGTCTGCTGCTTCGATTTCGACCATTGTTTTTTTCAAGAGACGGCGATGTCGGTTTGCTCTGTCAGTCCTCTGTCAGTCGCTCTGTCAGTCACTCTTTTCCATGTAGTTTTTATTTTAGCAATACTTACGTTTAAGACATAATTCCTGCAAAGCTAATGACACTCCCTTCAGCCTCAGGTGTAATTTGTGTTCAGTACCATTTAGCAAATGTAAGCATGCTAACACGCTAAGCTAAGATGGCGAACACGCGGTACACATCTTAATAAAACTACTTTGCATTTGTTAGCATCGTCATTGTGCACACTTGCATTCAGGTCAAAGCTTTGCTGCAGAACTTCACGTCACCGTCATCATGGCTTGCCAAATTACTTATTTTAGCCGATTTTGACAGTTCAGTAAATGATCCCGAGACATTTCATCTAACGGCAGGTTAAAAATGTCACTATTCACGTAATATATCTCAACATCGTGCAGAACACAACACAGCAAATGCTATGACAAATGTCTCAATCCAGCAGCTTCCTCAAGGTCTTAATGAAAGTCGTGTCAGGTAATCATACTCTGTTGTACCCAACATTGTAACCTCAAGCAGATTTCTTTTTTGCTGTGCGTTGCGTTCCGAGGCTGCTGACTGTCAGAGACCGACCACGAGACTCACGCAAGCGTACGTGCGCGCGCATATTCATGTTTAAAATAAACAGCTGACGAATCTGAAACTGATTAGCCGACCGCTTACTGTGTGCTGTATTATTCAACATGTTATTAATGATACATCATGCAGATGTTCTTACTGTCTGTCCTCCGAATCTGCAGCAGTCAGTTCTTTCTCTCCACAGAGGGTTTGTTTTTATCTCCGTACGTTCACATAGTAAGTCGATGCTCTGTGCGCACAAGAGGACACCACAGGCTTTATTTTTATGAGCCCAGCGGCGAAGCCAGATTGCCAAAATGCACCCTGCCAAGTCTGTGGGAGCGTGCCAAACGCACTTTTTGTAATTCTGGGGCCAGGCTCCCTTGGCGCACCTGGGCCCCAGGTGGGATCAGTAAAAACGCACAATTATAGGTCGACTGTGGAAGGCTGGGAGACAATCACAGCCAATCACATTCACTACTTTTACCCCCTTTCGTCTCCAGGCTATCCCCGCCATGACTGACTGTTTTCCTCAGAAGAAACGTATTATAGTTTGGGACTTTGGTATGAAATAAGGCGATTTTGTAAAGTTTAGTTTTGAACAATGTCTGTCACACATCTAGCAGTACTAGAATACAAAATGTGGAGCAGCAGATCTACCGAGCGTAATTGTGGCACTCCAGTGAAACAATCTCTCTGGTTCGAGACTGCTGATGGAAGGGATTTTTGCTGCCTTCATACAGCTATGAAGAGTCACCAGAGTAAAGGAAAAGTCTTCAGTATATACTCTCATGACAGTTTTATTCTGCCTAGCGGGCATTAATGCCATAACCACTGGCTTAAAATGATCATGTTAATACCACATACTATCAAACTAATGACCCACAGTGACTGAAACTGCACAACATTTTTCATTGAATCCAGAATTAATTGAAAAAGAGCATGATTATATTGTTATATTTATTAAATTAAAGCAGTATTCAATTATTTGTATCAAGCGTATCTTAACCATGTCATGCTACTTCCATGCACTTTCAGAACTAATATTACTGGCACTATGACAGAAAATTAATCTGTGTAACAATTTGGCCACAATTCAGCACATTGATCTTTCACGGTACAGTCATACACTAGGTTGTTGTCAATTAAATTTGACCTAAATCTTTGTTGTGATTCTGGAAAACACAAAGGCGATGAGAGCAAGCAGCACAATCATTTAAAACTTGAAATTGCCTTGGAATTACTGAAAGCAATACAAACAAAGTATATACTTTACACAAACCCTGTTGGCTTGTATCAATATTACCGCCTTTCAAAGTGCAGGAATCAACCTTCTGTCTAATGGGGGTCTACCAAACAATCACCAAGTATGCAGGCAATGGACCTGTGTTGATGAAAAGCTATTAGCAGCATTCTCAATTTAAACAGCACAGGCTGAATCAATGTAGAAGCCTGTATGTGGTCACAGGGTAATAATGAGAGCAATATTGGACCAGTGTCCATGCTTGTAGGGGAGGGGGAGGGGATGAGTGAAGCGCAAGAATGAGTAGCTGGACCATGTTCATAGATTTTCCTTTTATATATTTAATTATTCTATAATTAATGCAACATTTGGGTGCATAATGTTTCATACTCTCTTCCTAGGCACAACATAACCGGAACAGCAAGGCTGCAGTGTGTAGATTTCAACATCACTTAATACTGCTAATACTGCAAAGGTACTCAATTTGAAGCAAATTAAAAAGAAATAAGCTGCAATTTAAATTGTGATTGCTTTATTCAGTGTGCATAATGCTGAGATGGTCTTTTAACTTTGGCTTGAACACCCTTTAATATCTCACAGCAGTATGACAGATGTAGCTCCCTCAATTCACAATGAATAAAATACTCCTTCCCTGCAGCACCATGTGGCTGTCACACGGCAACCACGCTGGGTTGGGTTAGCTGAAAATCCACTTACCAAGATGTAACAAAGAAAAGTGGGTAATTAAGCCACGGCACACAGGTCCCTGGATCACCTTGGTCAATATACTTGACTGCTGTCTTCAACACTGCTTTGTTTCACGCACACAAATGATTTGGGGTAAAAGTCTATACCTTTAAAAAATAAAATGAAAAATGTAACACCGTAAAAGCCGGGTTACAAGCCGCTACTACCTTCAGTGGTTGTCCCCGCTGTAGCAAGCTAGCGCTGGTGCTAGCTCCCGCTGCGGCTGCTACTGCCCGCGTCCCCTCCGCCCGAGTTGGGCGTTGAGCCGGGGCTGGTCCCGCTACCTTCGGTGGTTGTCGGGGAACTAGGGAGAGCTAGCGGAAGTTAGCGGGGAACTAGCAGCAGCGCTAGCTGGCTACAGCGGGGAACTAGCACCCACCGAACGTAGTAGTGGCTTTTATGAAACAGAAATAATATTGAAAATATTGAAAATAAAATAATTTGATGAAACATTTACACAGAAAATAACAGAAAATAATATTGAAAATAAAATAATTTGATGAAACATTTTCTCCAACATAGAAATGTATTTAATCCACTGCCAACGCCGGTGCACCCTAAACTCGGTGCAGTTTTTCCGCTGCTTGTCCCTCCATTCAGCGAGCCACCAACAGCCAGGAGGGTTGTGGAAGTTATTCTGTAATCCCCAGAGAAAGAGCACACTCTATCAAGCATACAAATCACAGGGTGAGAATACTCTTTACGTTGAAAGGAACTCAGGCTCACAGCTTTCTAAACACACAGATGCCTCCATGCTCCTTGGGACTTGAAGGACTTGCTACGTTAAAACATCCATTTCAGTCAATGTATCCCAGCGGTACGGGAGGCGAGAGGAGACGAGAACAAAGTGCTGCGGACGGAGAGCCGGTGCATTTAAAAACCAGCTGGACAGATCTGGGCCTCGCACCCACTGATCTCTAGCTGCTAAGTCCATCTAAAAGTCAAAAACACTCACTCCTCACTCCAAAAAGCCCTCTGCTGAAACTATTCCCACCACTGCATTCACAATGCGCTTTGCACGCGTCCGTGCACGAGCCGGATCTTTTTAAACGTAGCACAAGCATGCACAGGTGCGGGCGTAAACGTGCGCATGCACGACGCCCTGGTAGAACGCTGTAACAGAGGAGACAGGACTCCCATCAACACGTCTGGCTGAAGCAGGGCAGAGACCACACCGAGCCGGGACCAAAGCCACCGAGCAGGTAGAGGCTATAAATCCCCGGTCAGACGTAGACACAGACAGTCCCCGCCTGCTGTCACCCTAACTAGAACTCACCTCATAACTGCTTACAGCTTTACATACATGCACGCCACAACGCACACACACACACACACACATGTGCAGTACATTCACACACACACACATACAGGATGATGTGGTCAACAAGGATATAGCACCGTCCACTGGACCTGAATACATAAAAAGGAAGTTTATGGGCCTAATGCAGACGTCAAGGGCATTGTAGTTTTGATTTACTGTGGCCCTGTGGCCAGATTGTGATGTATTGCTGAGGCGAGACATTTCGCATTGTGATGAATACTGTTGGGTGCGGGACCAGATAAATTCTGAAGACACTTTTGGGGGTGCTGTATGCCAGGCGCTCAGCCGCGAAAGGTTGCCAAGGAGAAACCAAACCATTATTTACAGAAATTCAGCAAGCCACAAGCCAAACAGTCACATGTCTTTTAGAAAGAGTGGGGAGGAGGACTTTTTTATTGAGGTGTAATATAATGGAACAAATAATAAGTCCACATGGAAGACAGAAATACATGATTTGAAAAAGGTTGGAGACGAACAAAAAACCCCACAAAAAACAATGGATTTCTCGAGGACAGCTGGAGTTTCAATTCCAATGTATGTGGCAGCTCACAGCAATATGGAGCACACACACTCCAAACAACAACAAAAAGAAAAAGTATTGCCAATTGGTTGCTCCTATTACGCTTCCCTTTCACATCTCATCCCACTTGTATTCCCACACTCCCCTTTCTCTATCTGCTCCACAAACGTGTCGGTAATATGCATGATGCCCTGATTCACAGGAGGCGATGGAAGAACCTTGATGTGCCGTGCAGCACAGAGACAGAGCAGTGGATGCACATCATTAATCAAAAACAACTAAACAGCCTTGTTTTAGAAGCATGCACGCGGAATGCTAAAACTCATGACTGACACCGACTGTGCAGCACAGAAATCTGTTTACATAATGTCATGAATCAAACATCACAGGTGAAGTGAGGCTGCAGCGGACTGCAAGCGACCACTTGTTCTGATGCTTGGTAATGCGTAGCTGCTTATGCGGCCGCAGGCTTGTCGTCAGACGAAGATGATAGCTGGGCTTCAACATCATAACATGTGGTAATCCTCTTAAGGCCAGATGATCTGCAGACAAAGGGACACTTGCAAGGGACCAGCAAAGCCGTCGTCCCATTTCCCCATCACGTTAACTCCTCCCCCCCACCTGATTGGGGCAGCTGCTCTCTCAACACAGAAATTACAACAACCCACATGTGATGTAAGCATGTGCACATACTCTAGCAGGTAACGTGTACAGCAATTGGAGACCCCCCTCCAGCATAATCTCCTATTCATAGACAGACTGTGTAAATCCCCCGGGGTGCTGAAAGGGCCACCTATGAGTGGGGCTTGGGGCAGAGTCTCACTGGTGGACCTACATCTGGCCTCAGACGGGCACAGTCAGGAAGCTCTCTGTTCTCGTACGCAACTATGTTACGTGACTGCCCTCTTCTCGAATGTTGAGCAGCTAATGAAAGCAAAAGGGAAAGGTCTGTTCACATATTTCAACATAGAATTAACAAAAAGAAAGTATGAAAAGGTGTTTGTTTGTCATGCAAAATAATTGTGTCCATATTGGATGAATGTGAAACTCACAATGTATTCCCAATAACAATGTTCAGTGCCGATGCAGGAAGCACTGTGCCTGTGTGTGGCCATAGATACCAGTGTGGAGGGAGGGGGTGGTGAATGATGCAGGAGACCCTAATCTCTCCCTCTCCGTAAGTGTTCTGTTGCTTAACCCTCGCAGTGTGTTCACAAAGAACATCAATCACTTGAGCAAATTTGACCTCCGGACTATTTGTACAGTCCATGTTGATATAGATGAAAACCATTCACTTTGTATGCAATCCAGCCGACTCCAAATGTACTGTAAATAGACTGAACACTATAGCTATCATGTTTTTTTGCCATAACCCCAATATTTCCCTAACCTTAACCATACTGGAGTCACTATTCCCAAATGATATAGAACGCTAGAATCAAAAAACTATTCCGACAGTGAATGTAAGAAATAACTTTTATTGAATGTAATCTGGGGTTTTGCAGAATCATCTGATATCGACATTCCTGTCTGGCGAGGGGATCGCAGGCTGAGACTCTCTTCCCCTCAGCCGATAACGTCAGTCAAGGTACAAAGAGTTTCCGCTTGCACATTTTATTGTAAATTAAAAAATGCATAGTGATTAAACAAATACAGCAAATAAGGTCAGCCTCTTTTGTCATAGACTCTGAGGTGAAAGGTTGCCACTGATCTCCTTGATCCTCGGCATTAGTGGCAATATTCAACAGCATCACTAAAAACAACCCATCTGTCCGTCTACATGTTCTGTTCGCAGACCTCTGGGATCCCACTTTGACCCCCAAACGCACACATTCACAATTCCAACCCAACGGCAGATTAAAGCTGCCACAGACCTATATCACTGCATAATCCTTTGTCTAGAAGAATTTAAAATCACGACTGTGTCAACATCCTCTCCAGGACGCCATTTCAAGAAAAGAATAAAACAAGATTACATCTGTCATTATTCAAAACAGAATATTACATTTAGATATACAATGTTGATACAGGTAATCTTGAGGCAGCAATAAGATACAAAATATATGAATATCTATTGTTAGAGGATTAACGTGGAGGTGACAGAAGCTTTTGACGCAGGCGGGCCGCAATTTGAAGTACACATGAGTCAGATTGTAAAAGATGGACTTCAAAGGGAAGCATGAATTAGGCTGAACGGATGAAAGATGTTTGGAATCGTCACGTGTTCAGATAGACACCACGAGGCATCGACACACACACACACACACACACACACACACACACACACACACACAGGCGCCATTGGGGTTTGACAGAGGGCACCTCCACAGGATAAAATACCATGGAAATCTCACATTAATCCTGACTCACCCTTACACATACACATAGCCCTGCACATTAAACGCCACTCTGCTGCACACACACTCACAGCAGCACACGGCGACTCCATGGCGGCTGCCCTATCACCTCTCCATGGCGACACACAGATTATTTAGACACCATGCAGAACCACAACCCCCCCAAACTCCTCTTACACTCAAACACATACAGACCACATGCAGGGCTCAACGACTGCGCTGCACTTTGCACCATCACCACTTATACTTCACCATTTACAGTTTGAAAATGTTTCGAAACAATCTTCCCTGGGAGCAGAGAGCAAGATCGCCACACGAGGGTCCGACACGGGGAGAAAACACAATTTAATTTGGAGGATCATAGGATTTTGTATTTGATGATGCTTGATGGTTGATATTAGACATGTGTCTAATTAGATCTCACTTATAATCTTTCAGTCTATTAGCTCTGAAAAAACTGCATAGTTTGGGTCTTGAGATGTTATTTTTTCCGCAAGAGAAGTTGAACAAATATAAAAAAACATTTTTTTATGAAAGATCCTCACTGTCAATTCAAATCAACCTGTACCTTCTTTCAGCGAATACTTTCTATTGTCATGTTCTCAATACTAATGGACTGGTGTGCTTTGTTGTGCCTCAAGACATTACTGAAAGAATGAAGCTGCATTTGAAACGCCGGTCTCCACTCCACCCGTGTGCATTTCTTTCCAACGACAAAACACATCATTACACCGAATGATGTGTTAAAATGAACATTTTCAAAGTCAAGTACACTCAGGGACGTCGGGTTGATTCAGTCTTTTTTCTCCAGCGCGGCACAATGGCGAAGCCTTTGCAGGGTTCCACCGGGCGAGGTTCAGAAAGTCATGTTAGAAGTTACATTGAGCTCTTCAATCAATATTGATGCATTTCTTACAACAACAAACAAGATTATCTGTGCCATCTTCGTTGATCCCTCAGCGGTTACTGAAGATCTCATGAAAGGCTCTTGCTCGTCTCGGCCTTGTTTACGGTCGATACCTCCCTGCAAGAGATGCTTTTGTTCTGGTAACCCTGCGTGTACAATGTGTTATCTAGCTCAGAAAGGAAGTAACCTTTGGTTATCAGTGTTTGCTGCACAAAACCACACACTGTGTTATTAACAGTCATCTAACCGCTAATTAGACGATTAGTGAAAACAGTGGGGAACTGGAATGATAAGCTGCCACCATTTACGGAACTATAAATATGTCAAATACAACCTGCATGTGATTACAAGCATGCAGCTTCATATGCATACAGTCGTAATTACATGAAGTGTTATTAAGGCGGGGCATATGCAGTGGGATTCAATTGATCTACAGTATACAGCCAAATCTATTACGGATATACTGCATACATCATTTACATTAGAAATGGAAAACCATGACTCATGAGAAACACCTTCATTCTCCAGACCTAGCTGAAGCTGAATTGAATCTTATTGAGTTTCCATCTAAAGTCCATTATTAAAAAAGTCCCACCATACAAATGATTGATCCCACAACATAAGAACTCATGATGGTACAGGCTGCTAGGCAACACGAATAATTTGAGCTGGAATGATCACAGTACAGACTGGGCATCGAATAATTCAGAGGCGTTGAAAAAACTAATCAAATGGCACCAAAGATTTTGAGATTTTAATGAAGAGTTTCTTATAAAGAGGGCTGGGCGATAATTCAATATGATCATTGTCTTTCAGTGTAATCATATCGTGATTAAATCATGTATTGAGATATTGTGACAATAACTTCATCTAAGAACATAACTTCATAAAAAAAATTTATAAAAGAAAAAAAAACGGTACTTTTCATTTATTAAGTATTTCATTCACACAAGAGTATACAAAAAATGTGGTAATTTCATAAATAGTGTGTATTTATTGAATTACCAGAAGACATTCTATATTGTGATGTATGTCGTTTTCAAGATATGAAAAGACTTATTTTGGGGGCGAAGATTCTGGCCATAATCGCCCAGCCCCACACAAATGTCTTTTTTTTTTTTTTTTTACATGAAATTGAATTTGACTTTTAGCTGTTGTATAATGATGTGATTTCTCGTAACACTGGTTCAGGACAGCTTAATAAAGCAACATCCCATGTGACATTAAATCAATAAACATCAGTCATTTTCCAGGTCGAGGACACGAGGCACGTGTGTCAGTGCAGAAACAGGTCATTCATCCATTAGCGAGGGGGGGGAAAATGGTAACAGACAAACAAATACAAATGGACCGACGTCTATCCATTATCTGCACTCTTAGTTTGCCAATCTCAGCGGCTCCCACACTCTGAGTTTGGTGTCATGAAACGTTTGAACTGAGGCCACGCAGAGACCCATCAGCGTGCTAAATGTGTGGTGGGAACAGATTTGGAAGATTTAGGGTAATGGAATAATCACTGTGAAGGAGCACGGCGGAGCGGAGTCATGCAAGACTAGTTGTGGCGACCTTGGATTTCATCAATACAATCAGCTATGTCTATCTCTTACAAAACAACACGTTGGCTGGTTGGTATAAAATCTATCCATTGTAATCAGAACTGAGATTGGGTTTGATTTGAAGTTGCCTGAAAAGCAGAGGTCAGTGAATGAAGACAACACCAGTGAGGAGCATGACACAATTTAGACGAAGATCAAAATAGCAGTGACTTAACATCATACGGGAGGGGGGCATCGTAATCGGCTCACTTCTCATCATTATTTTAGCAAAGAGATACTGTAACCTTTGAAGTCGTTTTACAGACATTATGAACAGAGCTGCGGGCTGTTTCACACCCAATTAGGACTTAATATCTGTCCCTAGAGCTATGCGCATGTGTATATAGTACATAGCATAGGCGGCTGTAAGCGTGTGTGTAATTTAATTTAGTTGTTGTGAGTCGAACCTGTGTGCAATCTGAGTGACATGTAATTGTCTCACCGAGCTGCTGGGAGAGACACAGACCCAGAGAGGAGTGTGTGTGTGTGTGGGGGGGGGGGGGGTAAAGCATATGGGTGGTCATGGAGGTGAAAAGGTCAATGCGGTGTTGTCTTCACCCAGGGGTCCTAACAGACTATCTATTTTTCTCAATCAACAAAGACTGTGGAGGAGTGAATGGAGGGCAGCTTTCCCACTCAGGAGGCAGAGCACAGCCGCACACACACATGCACGCACGCACACTATGTCGTTCCCAACTCTTATTTCATGCTTTCAGCATCTCTCCGTCTTTCTTGCTTTCCACCTCTGTGACTCCCTCGACCCCTTCCTCTCTACCTCTCTGAGTGGGATTTGTGATCTAAGATCAGTGCGGCTGTAGTGCCCTTCTCAGTAGACTGACAGATGATACAGCCTGCCCTTTGGGCTCCAGTCGGAATGGCTACAGATCAATACCCAAGCTGGCTGCCTGTCAGCATTCACACAAATATGCAAGCTTGCACACAGCACATGCACATACACACTAGGCTTTCACGTGCAAGGCTATAGCATCAAAGCCCAATTGAGCCGGCTGGCATTTACCGGAACAGGACCTGGATGTGTGCAACACAGCAGGAGGGGACATTCCCGGGATAGTTACCGGCCTAGAGGAGGATGACGGAGATGAGGAATTCTGCTCACAGATTCCTCCGGCAGCGCTGGCTGGTTAAATTAAGAGGTTCGGATGGAAGAACTGGCTGACTGGCAACAGGTTGAAGAAATAAACAAGAGGTTGAAGTGTCTGGGAGGTGTGTGTGTGTGTGTGTGTGTGTGTGTGTGTGTGTGTGTGTGTGTGTGTGTGTGTGTGTGTGTGTGTGTGTGTGTGTGTGTGTGTGTGTGCTGCCATTTAACCTTTGTATGTGTGGTCATTTGTGAGTGACACCATATTGTGCTCTGGTGCAAATTGTGGTTTTGGCTCCAGTAGGTGAGAATGTGCATTAAAGGTTTAGGAGAGGATTCAGTCACTAAATTATACTATATGTTAAACATTTAAATCATACACTACTCTCATTTAGCTCAAATTAACACAATTATAACTGTGTATAAGACTGGGTTCATTTTATGTTTGTCAAGATCATTTAAAAAAAGAAGTAAAAAAAAATCACACAGGATATGTTCCTTGATGAGTAATAGTTCAAATGGAGCTTTTTGTAATTTACAGCTCTGATGAGAACAGGCACAATGAGGCAGAGTAATTACCCTCCTGGCTGTCTCTCTCCCTCCCAAACATCATTCTCGCCTGAGTTATTAGAAAACTGCAATGACATGGAAATGTTGTGTGAACATATTTGGTGCAACCTTAAGTAGAAGTTGTTCATATTCATGTTTTCCCTGCCCATTCCCATGTATTGAGAAGAGCAAATCATTATATTGCATTGTTATGAGACATCCAATTCATACACCCTTATTTGCAAGCACACATGCAAACAGTTGCAGATATATACATACATAATGTTACATGATTTAATCCCACAATGCAGAACCAATTTCATGCCAAATGGAGGTTCTCGGAGACCCAAACTGATTTGCTCATCCATTCCAAATATGCGGCGTCTCTCTATGCTCAAACCATCTTTCCTAACCCAACCAATGAGCATTGACCTATGCAAATAAGCTGTGTCCAAAAGGGAGCCTGTATTGCCATTGTTGCGTTGTGTGTTGCGTCACTGATCTTCACCACATAAATATAAATGAGGGATGCATAAATAATACAACCACAGATTTCAGACTCAGAATTAGACTGACACCCCCCGCACTCAACTTGTCTTCCACCTCCCTATCTTCAAGCAGGAGGCAATTTATTGGCTCTCCCTGCCATAGCAGAGTCAATCAATAGCCAATTAAAGACCGGCATATAGAGTCTCCTGTGGCCAGTGTGTGTGGCGCTGTTTGGCCGGGGAAATAAATATGTAAATGGTTCACTGGCGGAAAAGCATCAATCAGTATCTTTCAGCTAGCACAACAGGAGGGATATCAATAACACTGTCCACACACACACACACACACACACACACACACACACACACACACACACACACACACACACACACACACACACACACACACACACACACACACACACACAGCGACAGCTCCCTGTAGTGTGCTGCAAGGCCACTAGAGGTCATATGGGCCGTTACCCAAGGCTGACTGAATAATATGCCATTTGAAGGGCAGTCACGCATATAAAACATATATGTAATTATGTAAATTATAATGTAAAGCAACATATTCACCACTAAACAGTCCCGTTTCTAAAGGTTCTGCTGTTGTTTTTTGCCTAGTCGCACATTCAATCCCACTAAAAACATACCTCACAGAGAGTTTTAGAGCACCGAAAACGAATACGTCTAAAAACGCTTCAGAGGATGGATACGTTTGAAAACTCCGGGGTGGTAACCTAGTGTGGACGGTGTAGCCGGAGAAGTTTGAAAACGATGGCGTAAACACCCGCGTGGCTACTTAATTGGGTCTTAGCAGTCACGGCGTGTCCTTCCCTGATTTCCTAATCACGTCACCCTTTTCCGGAAGAAAACAAACAGCAGCAGCCTTGATTATCGATCGACTACCAGGTTAATTCAACATGGATAACCGATTACAGGCATTGCTGATTTTGTTGTCTATAGTAGCAGCTGTTGTGCAGTTAAATTCTGCATTCTGCATAATTCTACGACTGCAGAGGAAGCGGAGGAAGCAGCAGTTATGGGAGCGAGTCATAGTGAGTGCCGTGTCCAGCGGCGTCATCAGCCCTACGGAGCGGACGCTTGAAGTCACGGTTTGCGGCTTTGAGGAGGCCGACGGACACAAGATGTATTTATAAAAAATTAATTGATAACCAAAAATGTTTTACTGCTTAATTTGTTCTGCACAACTATTATGAAGTCCACACAGAAACTGTAAAGGAACAAAAACATAAATGCTCTCCAGTGCGAAAGGGACGAGTGTGGAGACAGACAACAACGAAACCAAGAGGAATCGAGTGAGAGAAGTGTGTTGACCACATTTATTGACCCTTAATCTAGTAAACCTTGATTTGTAAGTGTTCGTTTGAAAGTAAATTTGATGTGTGTGTGTGAGAGAGATAGCGCAATAACTGCATCCTTGTAACTAAGTCTAAAAATAAAACCCTGGGTTTAAAACAAAAACGTATTAGTGTGGATGTCGCCTTATTCTGCTGCACAGAAACCCTCTGAAACCTTCATGGTGGGGAAAAGGGACCAGCAGGATACAGCTGTTTCCAAAGATGTAGATACAGATTAAACCTCTGACAATCCAAAGGAGATGTGAAAAAAAGCCACAGTAGCGCTGGTGACGTGAAAGCCAAAGCAGCAACAGACAAGTGAAAATACAAGTGTTTACCCACAGACAATGATGCAAACATAGGATGTTGAGGCTATCATCTTTGATATGCAAATCGAGGCAGGAAGAGCCCCTTCAATTAAATACTAATTATCATAAAATAATAACTTGTTAATCCTTTATTCACAATATAAATCTTAGTTAAATCTCAGAATGATATGGAATTGGTGTGATCACATTCCTTTATTTCAGAGATGAAGTGGACTAATTTGATTAAAGATGTCTGATCTGCTACAAAAGGGTGTCTGTAATTTGCTGCCAATGCTTAATTAAAGCAGGCAATCAATAACAAGATGGCACGAATAACAGCATATTGATCCTTAAAGGAGAAATTCACTTTATGAAAAGGGATTTACTGACATCAAGGCTACTTAAACCATTAAAGTGTTGGAGGAACTTAGATGTATTGACTATTGGGAGGAATAGAGGAATATAACTGTGAACATTTACTGAAATATGGTATGTGTATTTACATTAATCTGCTACATGTATCTGGAACTATAGTTACTAATTACTATTTTGTGTTCAAATATTGCAAACACTTCGCTCTCTAAGAGTACTTTAGTTTGAATATCTATTTTGGATACTTTTACTTCAATGCAGGTCATTTTTTTTTACCTTTTTATATTGTGCTATTTTTTTAAAGCAGGGAATTCCAATTAGTGGTTCTTATAACCAGTGTTGCCAGATGGTCTATAGTTATTGTCTTTGTCCTATCATTTTGCTCTTTGTACGATACGATCAATAATGTCAAAAGGGCCATAAGCGGAAAGTAATGAATAAATGTTTGACGCTTCTAGCTTCTGTCACTCGTAAAGTAACTTATAACAAGGCCCTAAACATCTACACATATTTCATATACCTACTTTATGGTGTTAAATAATATCGGGTTGACAATCACTTCAACGCATCACATTTGGAACGCGACAGGTGGCGTCGAAGAAGGAGCACTTGACTTTATCGGATAGAGCTGCAGTGCTTCTGAAAGGGGACTGGTTTGAGGGTGCCGCACCACACAGACACATTGTACTGGAAATGAGCCATCTGTCTCTCACACACATGCACACAAACATACAGTGATCAAACGTCTGATGACTGCACAGCCTTGAGGGATGTGAAGATTCCATGTACTGGGGGAGTGAGAGCGTGATGTGCAAACACACAAAACAAACCTTGACCCCAACCCAAACCCCCCTGTGGATAATCTCCTGCAGTGGAACTTTACACCTCGATACGGGGGCCTCTTGTACACTCATCCCCTTGCACGAATAGCATTGCAGCCTCTCTCACTCTCTGCCCATCTCTGTGGCTCTCTCGCTCTACATTCCTCCATCTACTGGCTCCGCCACCACAGGCGCCGTGGAAAGAGCCTGGCAGTTCAGCACCGCTTTGATCTCAAGGTACAGGTTATCTGTCGCATGGCTAATTTTAGGGAGCCCCTTTAAGCTTCGCCTCTCTTTGAAGAGCAGGTACCACAGAGCAGGATGTTCTGGGTGGCTATCAGTGGGGCCACTACACTTAAAAGGAGCGGGATTCACCCAACACGTCAATGAAGGTCTACTGTACTCTAGACAAGATTATCCACCTGGCTACATCTGTATCTTAATCAACTCTGTTTACAGAGCAATCCCAGGTGCAACAATGTGGAATTAAATTAAAGGGATGTTTGAATATGTGCATAAGTGCTTTTTCATCCGAGGGGGACTTGTTGAATACACATAGCAATGCACATGTGTTGGAGGGAGAGTACCATGGAATCCTCGAGGGTAATTAGAGTCTCACAGTTTCATTTCGCTGCGATGTTAACAGATTGTCATAGCATATGGAGGATGGAAGGTGAAAGCAGAAATCGTACCTTTGGAGACCTAGGAGACTGTCTGCACCTCAAGCTGGGGAGGGGTGGCGGGTGTCAAAAGTCTGCAAAAACAAACTGTGAATCAGTCAACTTAAACTTTGCGTTTGAAATATCAATATTTCGGTCATCTCTTTTTATTTATTCACAACTTTGTTTATGAAATCTATCAACGAGTGAGCCTTGTCCACCAAGCTGTTATTCCCAACCCCGACTACACCATGTGAATTATAAACTCCTGAGAAAAAATATTATTCAAGCAATAAAACAGGAATATAACAAGACATGTATCATCCAAATAGCCCAGAGTTATTATTCAAACTTGAAGAGTGACCACAGTGCGACCTCGGGCAGAGTGTGTGTACAGCAGGTAACACAGCAGTACACTTGAGTTGTGTGCATGTGATTTTATATAATGGTTGGTCTGAGCCTCACTCAAGACAATAAAGCCCTTAGACCGGGACCTTACATGCTCCGGCAGACAGCCGAGTCACAACGGGAGCACAAGGCAATGTGTTCGAGGTGAAAGGGCAAGTTTTGCACCCAAGTGACAGTGCACATATACAATTCTCTTTCTTTATCCTTCAATGCCGTCTTTGTCAAACACAGTACAAAGATCAAACATAGGCAGGCATACATAAAAAAAATAAAAAAAACACATGGGCCACACACAGCTGCAGAGCCAAGGAAAGCTACACAGAATATCAAAGCACTGTTCTTGCTCTCCCGCATAAATGATGGTTCTCCTGGAGCACCTTCTGATGAGAGGACCGGGATGTGTCTGCAGGCTGATTTAGCGCCTCAATCTCATACAACAGGGGTCATTTTTCTACCCAGAGGATGACTTACGAGAACACAGTCGCTGCTTTCATTTCTATTTTATTGTGAGAGATGGTGGCTAAAGTTCCCCACTTTCTGTTGTCGAAGCTGTTGCATAAGCTCACCGAAGGACAATGCCAGATGGGCTACTTCTGTATGGCAATGTCATGTTCTGTACAAGGATATTCCTTCATTTCCCAAACACAATGGATTGAAGGTTTATCTATCTCAGATTTGAAAGGAGCTGAAAGGTTCACATGTACGTGGAAGGAGGTTCGGGGACATTGCAAAGTCAATGTCCATTCCAGCACGACGTCTGAGGCTTCTGAGCCCGAGTGATAGGGAGCAATGAGTGCACACACTATATCAGGTGTGAATCTTACTATCCTCGTCAAAATAGACTTAATATATGATTTTTCTTGTGTCCCCCCCACCCAAATCTTTTCAGAACCTCTTTCTATTAAAGGCAAGGCTTAATTAAAGGCAAGGCTTAATTAATTGGCTTCACTGTATTACATTTTCATCAAAAGATACAAAGACTTAAGGTCAGGCTGAGAGTGAAAAGCCTGTTGTGGCTGGGTGGGCAGGCACAACAGGAGAGAGGAACAAAAATAATGTAAGTAGTGAGAGGAGAATGAGCATACTGATTGTGTGCTAGCGTGACAGGAGGTGAGGACTGATAGATAATAAGGAAACAGAGCGATAACAAGAGGGAGAGAAAAAGAAGAAGAAAAAAAAGAGTGATCAATAGAGCGGGAACGCGCCAACCGCTGCACAGAACAAAGCAAAGAGTGACACAGCAGGCAAAAACAAGACAGTTTGTTCCACCCATTAGCGGGCACAATTAATTCGGGCTCCGTCGGCGCCCTGTGTAACAAGACAAATATAATTACGTGACATCATTACTCCTCATCATTACAAGCTCGCCTCCTTACTGTTCCCCGGGGGACTGCGGACAGCCAACTGGACAGCCAACTTTAAACAGTGGCTGTGTCGGGGGAAAAACAAGATGGCTGTCAGTATTCATTTAGCACAACGCTGGAACAACGTTTCCACGATAAGTCACGCTCTGGAGATGGATGTTGGTTTCTGGTCATCAGGCATCATACAGCGGAGTTAGTAATGTCCCTATGGCTATAAACAGACTGTAATTTGGCTGGAGATGTGATCACTCACTCCCTATGAGCTATATTTACCATCTGTGGTAAACCCTGTTTGTGTGTGTATACAGCATGTGGAGCATGGGTCTATGAGTCTATGTGTTCAGATGTGTGCCGCCATGAGATCCTGCAGCAGCCATGATGATAGTTAGTTATCCTGTGAGACATACGTGGCATTCAGTCTCACACTGTGGCCGCAGAAAGTCTTTTCACAGCTTTGTGGTCATTTGCATGGTTGCATTCAAGCATAATTCCCCAAGATCCGGCAAGAAGAAGGAAGATGACCTTGGCATTCCATCACACACAGCCCTCTGTTCTTGAGGCTGAGACGAATCAGGAATTTAAAGAAATGGAGTTTTACACTCAGAGGAACACTTTAGGCTCTCAATGTGTCATTTTTCTTACAGAGTGGAATATGTGGCCTTGCGAAAACAAAGAACCTTGTTTTAATAAGAAAGCGGGGCGGGAGAGGCGTCGAGTTGTTGCTGCTGTGCTGTGTGTGGTAATGGGGTATCATTTGTCTCATGAGAGAGAGCAGAGCCCTGCAGCTGTGGCGTACACAGAGCTCACACAGCTGTGAGTGAGGCGGTGTCGGCCACACATTGGCAAGTCAGCTGAGATCGTCTGGCTTTACTTTTACTGAGGAAGACAAGTGTCGACGAAACGCAAGCCTGGAGGTCAAACTCATCGTGCTCATTGGCTCTGGATATTAACGTTCAAGATGAAATGTCTTGAAATGTCTCTATTAACAGATTTGATCAAAAAATGGACATCGTGCTGACAATTGCGCTGCTACGTTGTAGTTTCCCCTCATTAGATTCATTTCAGTTGTAATTTTGGCAGGGATGCCGGAAGTCCAGTTGAAAAGCATTTACTGAAATACATCTTCAGAAGACTGTTTTTTATTTATGAACAGTGGATGGGATGAATCATGCCATCCAATCCTAACACCCTGAGAGGATTATGAACAACATGCAGAAGGAAGGATGCCATCCATTTCACGGTCAGTCTGTTTTTCTTGCACATATGCTTAAATTAGGACACTGCGATGCTAAATCTCTGTTCGATGTGGATAGGTGACAGCGAAATTGCAATGACATTACGTAGAACGTAGCACGTCAGGGTCAAATAAAGGTATCACTCCTGAAAGAGCTGACAGGCTATTGATTTTTACTTGGTTACACCTAAGGCTGAGCCTTAGGTGTAACCAAGTCACACTCAAATCATTCTGGTCACATGACATCTATTGCTTCTGTCCATCTGGGGAGAGGGATCCTCCACTGTTGCTCTCCCTCAGGTTTCTTCCCTTTTTTCCCTGTGAAAGGGTTTTTACTATCTTTATTGAGGGGAGTTTTTCCTGATCCGATGTGAGGTCCCGGGACAGGGATGTTATGTGTACAGACTGTAAAGCCCTCGTGATGTTGGGCTATATAAAATAAACTGAATTGAATTGAAATCAAATACAAATGTGTGGTCAGTGCCCCTCTGTGTCTGATGCCAATGCACCAAGGTTTCCTGTTTGAGACGCACTGGATATTCACCAATGTAAACCGATCCGCGTCATTGTTAGACGTTCAGAGCAACTGACGTAACATGAAGAGCGAGACCATCACAGACCACAGACCATCATCCAGGAGACCTATGTGTGTCCCGTGTGAAACCAAGATCAACGCTGACTCATTTCTTACATCGCTTATGTACTTCACTAACACCAGTTACATGACAAACATATTTATTTTCCAAAGCCTAACCAAGCAGCTTTGTTGCGTAAGTAAACTAACGTTGGACATATTTTGAAAAGGTACCATGCGTCTAAGAAGTGGAAACTGACGTCCCGAGTTCAGAACTGACACAAGAGGGATATCGTTGATAGCGTTGATCCTCACAGTTTAAAACATAGGCCCACTAAAAAAAAACTGCAAATATTTGAGAGTGTGTAGGTAGGTAGTGGTGTAATACATCTATTATGTACTGTAGTTGCCATGCTGCTGACTGCTGTGTAAACACAACCCAAAGTATAATCCAGAGAACCCTCATCTGTAAAATATACTCTACATACCTTACCCCTCCTTCTACTTCTTTCCATCCTCACCCTCTCTTCTCTCTTATCCTCCATGTGTAGTTTGCACCCAACAGCTGTCCCTCTATATCAGTCTGCTCTGCTCAATCTCTTTCCACCATCATTCCCAGCCTGTGTCCTCTCATTTGCCTGTGACAGGGCTTCTTAGGCCAAGACTTCCCAACAGTAAACGCTGTCCTGCCTTAATCCTGCTCTACAGCGCCAAAGGGGAGAAAACTTTACTTCCCAAATCCACGACAGCTGCACTGCTAAGATCATGGACCCTCAATACCCCGGCTCTTTGCATTGTCGTCGTGCCTCGGTCTCGGCTGTTTTCGCCTCGTCACGCCATCGCTCATAGTGGGATGGGGAGCGAGGGGCATGACGCCTCCACCCAGGAATGGTGGAAAGGTGCCAAAACAGATCCCCTTCCATGGAGCCTACAAGCGGCGTGGATTCTTGTAGGCAACGCGCACACACACACACACACACACACACACACACACACACACACACACACACACAGTTCCCCTGGCACCACAGGGATGTGAGAAAACGGAAACGGAAAGCAGTGGGATCTTGGGCTGGGGCAGACAGCTTAACTTTGGCTATACTTTTCTTCACTCCACAACTTCTATCAGACTATCTATCTGCATGACTAAGACTCCGGTACTTATCAGAGGGAATTGCTGTGTAATTCAAGACAGTGGGCGGCTTGGCTGAGCTCTGATTTGCAGGCTGATGTGCGTGGAAGTCAAGTTGGGTGGGGGGGGGGGGGGGGGGGCACTGTAGGCTCTTGCAGTGAGCCAAACTGTGTGGCATTGCTGTATCACTTGCCTGGAGGCTCCTGCAGAAATTAATCATAAGAGGCGGGACAGAATTCAATGGACAGCTTTAACCATGCCATTACTTCTACATGGAGAGTGAAAAAAAGCTGTCAGCATAGCAACAGTACGGAGCACATATTCAATTCAATTGCAAGGAGAACAGAGGGGAAATAGAGTTTGGGCTGTGATTGTAATAATGAACGTGTTTCTGTTTGCTTGTAGCCTACATCTTCCAATTTCACATTTCCACTTATGAAGGAAGCTTCATTATTTTACTTTGAGTCACAATTCCTCAGCTATAGACTATTAAACTGAGAATAACTGCTTCTACGATGTCATTCCTTGTGTACTGTGATGTTGTCTGCAAAGGGAGACGCACACATATTACGCAGTTGCTGTTAGAAAGGGTTCAGGGGTCAGCTGTGGGCCAAGGTTCATGGTGTGCTGGTGAGGAAGAGTTATGACAGCCCCGCTCCATCTCATCAGCCCGACTGTCAACTCACACAACATCATTTATCTGTGAAAGCCTCACGGCTGAACACCAAACACCACGGGTGGGCAGATCATCACTACGGCGGACTACTTTAACACTCACACTTAAGAGACGGCTGTAAAATAGGCCACACATTTAATTTACAAGTATGGGCCACCGCCAAACATTCATAAGATAGTTGGTCAGAGTAATATTAATAAGGTCGGTCTTTTGATGCTCGTGAGGTCTGTGTGTGCGTTGCAGAATTGATGTGGGCGCCTTCAAACAGCCAAGAACTGGAAATGGATCAGGCCATCGGAGTCAGATTGAAATGAGCCAATTAAAAACTCCACGTCCGACAAAGCTTCCACAAAAAATGCACAAGACACAAACAAGCACAGGGAATAAATCTTAATTGAACAGATATGTTTATGGTTAACTGGTCTGACAAATTGGTTGAAAAACATCTTTACAGCTTCTTCAGTAAGGAAACAATAACTTTTAGTTTATGAGCGAACACTTGCCCTTCAAAACTGTCCTCAAGTTTAGGTTTCCAGCCGGATATACGTAGTGCCTGTGGAGCAGATGGCTATCTTATTGGGAAACATGTGGCACAGAGCAAGCCACGTTAGAAGAGGGAGTTACTGTATGATGCGGCCTCAGGCAGGCTTGTTGTGTTTATTGACAATTAGCCTCTCATTGGGCAAAGAAAGGAAAACTAATCTACAAACATTAAAACTGGCCTGTACGCCCTGCAGCAAGGTTCTACTTTGTCATCAAGGCGGCATGAGCTGCTTAAGTGCTAAATGGTTTCTATTCTCCCTTTTTTTGACACTTAGGGTGTGCAATCCAATTCAATTGCCCTTCAACAATACTGCCTTCTGAAGCTTAGGGTTGTGTAATTGTGTCGAGACGATCTCAGAGATGATATTGATCATGTGGTTTGCGGTTTTGTTGTGCGAGATTTACCCATAGAAATAGAACAGGGAAATCAAACGTAGCAGGATGGGCAGAGAACGACTGGCATCACGATAACAACTAACAATAATCGTCATTTTCTTTTGTACTACTATGGAAAACAGTTCAACAGTCTTGTGCTGTAAACTCTGAAAACTGTGATTGGTATGTTTACAATAAAGTTTTCAACCTCTTTTTTTTCTTAATTCTCTGTGGTCGCAGTGTCGGAGAAGAGTTTGTGTGTGGGAGGTAAATAAACAGATGCACAGAGGACGGATGCGGAATGCAAAGCAAGTGCAAAAGAAAATCACAATAAAGCATTAAAAAAAAGATAGCAAGTTATGACAAGTGAAATAGAACAAGTCATTACATTAATCTAAATATATTATTTATCAATGAGATGATGTCCATATAAATCCCATTCTCTGGAGTCATTTGTATGGAACCATGCTGTCTGTACATGGAAGATACATAAGCCATTTGCTCATTCTGCATGCATTATTTGGGTCTGGATCCGGAGCCAGACGCTGTTGTATCTGGACCCAGACTTAATAATAGCTTCATGATAATTGTTAGTTATAAAATGTTGACGAAGCGCTTCTGTTTGAACCGGCGCAGCTTTTCTAGCCTTTACGGCACTCGTTAAGCGGCCAATTACATGCATGTGTTGTAGATCACGGGATGCTAATCAACCAATCAAATACGTGTATTCCCATAAGCTTCCTGTAGTCGGAGACTAACACGTGAGTCAGTAGAAGCTATTTCACATGGCAAAAAGAGAAATGTGGTCAGCGAGACCAGAGACTTTAACGAAGAACGGACGGACAGTTATGGGTTCATTCTCCTCTCGGGGAGTTCAAAACCAGCATGTCTCATGTTCAGAGACCGTGACGATTATTAAAAGTGGCAATGTGAAGCCGCACAACGAGACTAAGCACAACTCTTTTGAGCAAACTCACTCACATCCGAAATGAAGGCACAGACTATAAAGGTAGAGCCCAATATGATCAGAATCCTAACAATGATGTCCAACAATGATGTGAAAAGAGAGAATAGAGCTGAAACAAGCGTTTAATAACCACCGATAAAGTCCCTGCACACAAATGTATCTTATTAGATGATGAGAAGAATATAATGTATTTTTTGTAAATGTGAAGCTGCAGGGCTATTCAGTTCAATTATTTTTTCTAACATTAATTACTTAATTTTAAGATGTACATTTTTCAAAAGCTTTCTGTTATGAAAATTTATTCTTAAATGCATCCCTTATTTTACGAGAGAAGAACATGTATGCATCCAGTTCAATTTGCAAACTGACAATAGATATTGAGATATTATTCAATTAAACTTTCCTTATTTGATTTGAGAGTCAGTAGTTGACTATGACGTTAATACAACTATGTATGGGACTAAATCATAGCGCAAGTTAGACATTATTCTGATGTTCCTGACCTTTGCGTGAGGAAATTTTCTCGAAATTAATCTGGTTGAATTTTAATTGAAAACCCCTGATCTAGCTTGTACACAAGAGGATGAATCCAACTGCCATGTATTATCAAGCCAGACACGTAGTTACGGGGGGGGGGGGGGGGGGGGCTGCAGCCGCTGACACCAATGACGAACTGTAACCATTTATCCATGTGAGCTTGGCTACAGCTGCAGAATCCAACCCCACTGTTTTTACCGCCACCCCACTGCCAGGTTTTCAATGTCAAATGCCAGTTTATCCTACGCAATGTTAGCTTTGCACACATTCAATGCCAACTGCGAAGCACCAAACAGCCTCTGGTCCCATTCTGCAGTTGCACCACTGGTTGTTAGCTCCATGATCCCCTGCGGCTAGGACTTTTTTCATTTATATAAGAAACAAGCCAAGCAGATTCTACTGCAGGTCTTATTGATCCTCACATCCAACTGAATATAGAGATCGAAGGCTGCAGATCTCCTGAATGCCGAACACAGCCCAAGGTACTCAACCTCCCCCGGAGGCCCTGCTTCAACAAATAATCTCTCTTTCCCAGTTTTCCATTTTGCACAAGCCAGATCCTAGTATCCCCTGTGGCACTGACCAACCGTGACTTAAATTCACAAGAGAAGGTTTAGGGTCTCAGGGGAGTCATGAGAGCAGATTATCACCTCAGCTAGTAGATAAACAGTGGCCATCATGTACAATCATCACCAGGGGTTTGGAATGGATCCAGGTCTGATGTCCCTGCAGTATGTGTGTGTGTGTGTGTGTGAGAGTGAGGTGAGTGCCTACGTGCTTAGGTTGCCCACGTTGATGCGGCTTTTCCTGTGTTCACCGCGGAAGCCATGCCAAGTTGGCCCGGCAGCCTCGAGCTGCAGATCCTCTGTCCTCGTCCGAGAGGAATTTCCTTCCTGATCCAGCATGCAATCAGAGGCATCTGCAGTGTCCACTTTGCCAGAATTCCTCTGTGTCCCCCAAACGCACACAGACGTACTCAAGCATCTGTTGGGACACACGCATGCCAGGGAGAGTTGCAGCTGGTGCACCCATCAAATGTGCAGACACGCACACACACATTTTTGGAAACACACATTCACCGGAGATCACTGCGCACAGGGGATCGGGAAGTGGGCAAGTGTGTCAATGCTACCAGGGTGAGCTGTCACCACCCATGACCTAACAAAATCCGCCTCATCACTGACAAAGGCATATCATCACCAGTTGGCAAAGGTCAGTCCTCTGTTCTGCTCAGCTCACGACTTCAAACGCCGCCTGAGATTCCAAAAGAATCTCAGATATTTGAGGTGTGATTGATTTCATTTTGCCTCAGATAAGAGATTTCACACTTTGAAAGAGCCTATTCACTTACTGATTTGTAAACGCATAACTGTTTTCCCTGGAAACCAAAAAGACAAGAACAAGCATCTTGTTCCTCCCCTGCTGAACATGCAAAGCCTAAACCCCTGTGGCCTACTTCACTGACGAGGCGACTGAGTAAGTGGAAAATAGATGAACAGATCCTGGATGAACGACAGGAAGCACATCAGTCTGACACAAGATGTGGTATTAGTGGCTCATATTCTTTATGCTAATTTCCAGAGAGTCAGTCTGCTCTAAGTAATGCCATACTGGATTTATAGCTGATAAACCCTCTATTATTCCATTTATCTCCCAGAGTTTTAAATGGTAACAGACAAGCTGGTGGTACAGTCTTAGAGAATTAAAGCGGGGGCCAAAGGAGCAGGGAGGAAGGCAGTATGATAAGTGCAGACAGGGAACAGTGAGCAGCAGATGAAATGTGTGCTTGGAAAACACAAATTAGCAAAAATGGCTGTCGTGCACCTCCGTTCGGGTCTGCAGTGCAGAGAACAAAACCCCGCTACTGACCGTCAAGCACAGATACAGCCGGCTTGAAGCAACGCAACTTTTCATCTTACCGCTCTCCACATTTTGAGAGGGGATCATGTTCACGAGGTAGCTATAAAAAGACCGTTCACACAATTATGCAGCAGCACTGCAGCACATCATGACAACGTGTTCATTGGAGAAGACAACTCACAATGATCACACGTCTTTCACACGCCGGTAGTTCTGTCATTGTACCGATGAAGTCCTGGTGGAGTTACATCAATTCCATATCTGCTGTTATTTAGCCCCGGCCTGCTATCGCTGCTGCGGGCTCATTCACGCACAATTTCACATACCACTCTTTAATGCTTAATAGCTTCTTGTGTAAACACCACAGAACCAAATGGCTTGAATAAAAAAAAAGACACTTGTGCTATAAAATGTATAAGCATAAATTACCTAGTTTATTCATCGCCATGAAATAGGACATAGAATAGTAATAAATGTAATCACACTTTATTTATTTTTGTTTTGCAGTGAACATACATTGTGTTGTTGCAAGACTTCTTAGCCTCTTCCCTCCTCTCCTCACCTCAGACAGAATATTGGAAATTGTTCTTAATTACAGTATTTACCAGTATCTCTGAAAAACACACAATGTCTGGCCTCTCGCTCCTTCTAACTGCAAAGTGGTTGAAATCTCGTCCATTCGCAATCAGGCCTCTGGCATTCCACTGAAGAATTTAAATTATTTGTATATCAACCCACACAGGCCAATTATTGATTTGATATGCACACAACCATCACTAAATGTGCACTGCAGTTTTAACAATGATCAGCATCCTTTCAGTTTTAGATTTAATCTCAGAAGCTGCAGTCTTCTTCGTCCCTAGCGATACAAGTCAGCAACGAAACTGTTCCGCACGTTCAAATTCTTCAGTTTCCATCATATTAACACTAAGAGGCACTCTGGAATTACCTCTGCTCCCGGCTCCAGAGACTTCTCCAACATTAATCACTTTCTTCGCGTTGCTCCATCTGCAATTAGTATTACACCCTATTAGCACGTTCCCATCTCCGAAACACTCCCATATTTCACCCCTCCAACTTGCCCTCCAATGATTTTGTTAGCTTCAGCAGATCGACTTTCTCTCCCCGGCTCCCTCGACTCTTACCACTACATTAAGCAATCCTGCCTTCGGGTCGCTCTCTGCCCTCAACCCCCCAATCAGCTGGACAACTTCGGCCTTCAAATGAGGGTAGGATTGCATGTGTCCATATTTCAAACAGGCTTTGGTGAGCATAGAAACATTGTTTATTGGCACATGTTTAGGCTGAAAACGAAAATCTTTAAATCCCTTTAAATGACTTTTGATGTACATTTGGTGCGCTTGGTTGAAATAAAATAGACCATATTTGGAGCTTATACAATTTTGAGACCCGCATGTGTATGATACACACCTTAAGTTTGGGTTATTGAGCAACTTGTTTCACATGTAAGCATTGACAATGGAAGACGCCACCCGTCCACACACCAGGGAGCTTTTCCAGAAAGAGGTAAACAACCTTCACGATCTCCCCACTGACAGCAGGTGTTGACAGGCAGAAGAGATAGACCTCATCTATATGTTTTCCCTTCGCGGGCATCCTTATGTGCATTTGTTTGTGTGGGCATGTGCAGACGCAGAGCAGCAGCAGCGTGTGGCCGTGCCGCCCCCCGTGTTTGCAAGTGTTCATCTTGGCAATGGTCTCAAGCCCTCCTGCAGGTGTTTAGATCTCCACACATCCCCACGTGTCCTTCCCAGCTGAAGCAGGGGCACGAGGCTCGCCCTCGCTTTTCCTCTCCCCTTTCATTCCCCGGGGACATGCTAGGCAGGAAAGAAGACGCTGCCAAACCCCAGGTGTCAGGCATCCGCTCGGCACTGTGTCAGCAGACACGGGAGAATGTGGGAGGAAAGATGAAGTGCAGGCAGACAATGGCGAAAAGTGTGAAAATTAGAGGCAAAAATAGCACAAACCACAAGGAAGTAAGGTTTAAAAGATTTAAGAAAGAGAAGAAATTTAGACGAGGTGGCAGTGAAGCGGAAGGAGAAACAAATGTAAAAGTCCTGCAGTCTACAAGCGGTAAATGTATGTGACCTTTGACATATGAGCACACAAAATTCCTTTGTTTTACAGATCACATGTTATGAAATTTAATGATTTGGTATATTATAAAATAATGCAGGACAATGTACAGAGCTAAAGCAAAGTCACTGCCAGACTGTGTACAGCGGTTGTTTTCAATACAGTGTAAATATGATTTGAGAGATGTTTGTAAGTTTATTGTACAAAAAGCTAAAAAGGGGATTAAAAGAAAGATGTATTTCTTTTGTAGGAGTTCAGTTATGGAACAACGCTAAATGGATGTAAGAACTGTCAACTCATTTTTGGTTTTCAAAAGGATTATTTATCAAACAATTGTATGTATATGGAAGGTGTATATATATATATATATATATATATATGTGTGTATATATTTATTTTATTTTTCTTTATTTCAAATTAATTATCTGATTTAATCGTTAATAATAATTTAGGATAGGAATATATAAGCATTTTTTGCTATCTACCTATACCCTTTCAGTCTTTCTGTTTTGCATATTATATAGTATATTGTATTGTATTGTAATGATTGACTGATAAAACACACAAACAAACAAACTTGCCATGGGTTGCACTATGCACCAAAGCCACCTCCAGAGGGTTTTTAACAAGTCTGGTCATCCGAAGTCTGCCCTCTCAAAATAAACAACGACACAGTCACATCCGCTGAGCATCCACGGGGACTATATGGTGCCCTACAAATGGATGCTGGGCTTCACATTCACAGAGCGACCGCAGGCTGCACTAAGTAAGAGAATCTGGAGTCCGATTGCATCGCAGAGACGCACGTTGAACAACTCTTTCCGGCATCGTGTGTATCAGAAGGGACACATGTCTTGTGATGAATTGCAGACGCACTTCATTTGTTTAGTCTCCCACAAGACCCTCAGAAGATTCCAGCATTATTTACGCTTGCAGTTGATAAATTAAATGAGATATAGCTTGAGGAAGTGCATCGTGGCAGGGGCATTAATAGTGGAGCTCGATGGTGGATGGAGACAGGGGCGGTCTGATGGCATACTTCAAAATTGGAAAATGAAAAAAGAAGAACAAAAAAGATATATATATATAACTATATACTGTGATTCACTGAACAGGATGGAGGGGAAGGAGATTCAAGATGATAAGAGAAGAGAACTCACTGCAGTCAGCTTGCTAGATAACAACAAATTGGAGAGTCCGGCATGTACAAGGTCAGGTGATTGAGAGCAACATCATTTGAAGATGAGTGTTGGGCAAGCAGCAGGAGAGCAAGAGATTCATCCGCTTCCGCAGCTGCCTTGTGACTGAGGGAAATCGAGTTCTCAGGCACGTCCACACATCTCTCTCTCTCTCTCTCTCTCTCTCTCCTCTCTCTCTCTCTCTCCATCTCTCTCTCTCTCTCTCTCTCTCTCTCTCTCTCTCTCTCTCTCTCTCTCTCTCTCTCTCTCTCTCTCTGCCCTCATCTTCTTACTATCCATTCGTACCAGGAATAACAGGATAAGACAATTGCTCAGAGACGACACATTTCAAGCTCTCCGTCTTAACGCCCCCCATCTCTGTGGTTCTTATTTATCAGCGTATTGACAGACACGGTGAAGAACAGAGACGTCTCCTCGCCTCTTATGGCTAAATCATGTTGCGGATGGGACAGGTCGTCTCCAGCGGCTTTGATCACCACCCCCTCAGGGTTGACAGAGTGACTGATGGGTCCGAGTCAGTCCTGCTGCCTATTCATCTCCCTGAAAGAGTTGAGGCAGCAGAGAGAAAACAGGCCGAAAAACAGATCGGAGTTTGCAGTGATGCAATGATAAATCCACAGCGAGACTGTCGGCACTTTTAGCTTTCGCATCTAGAAAGACGGGGGTTGCTTGCAGCGGAGGATTTTTTTAATGACACGCTTCATGGCTCGGGTTTTAATGTGCCCCGCTAATTATGATATTGCCATGTTTGCCTTTTCTGAGCTAGTCCATGTCATGAAAGAGAGAGAGATAGAGAGAGAGAGAGAGAGACAGAGAGAGAGAGAGGAGAGACATGGGCATGGCATGTGTGGGCGTCATTCAAGTATGTCACGCGGGGGTGGTGATGCATTAGGCGCCTTGCCGTCTCCCTGGCACCTGGCCACTGTTCCTTTTGGTGCCCTGGTGACCAAAGCATCGCTCTGAGCTCCACTGGGGCTCTTCAGGGAGATCTAGATACTCTGTGCTGTGCAGGACTGTACAGTACCTTATGTCTGCAGCGGTGCTGGCTATTCTTTCCCCAGATGTGCATGTTTGTGTATGTGTCAAAGTCATCACAAACTTGCAAGGGGCTTTACAACTTGTAAAGAATACGGCACCTCTCTATCCTTGGTCACTATAGGTGTGTGTGTGTGTGTGTGTGTGTGTGTGTGTGTGTGTGTGTGTGTGTGTGTGTGTGTGTGTGTGTGTGTGTTGGAAACGATTCATATAAGTGTCACCTTCATCATTCTGACTTTGCATTCTGCAAATTCTCTCGGGTGACAGTAATGGAAAGCCTTGGGCAAAAACACCGCTTGGAGCGATTACGAAGAAGAAATAAGTTAATGCAAAGATGACTTATGGAGACAAGAAATCTGCCCAGAGTTCTAGTGTTTGGCCAAGAACAGCCTATTAGACTAGAGGATCCAGAACTCAGAGCATAAATCACATAAATAGCTATTAAAATGCCATACAATAGTGGCCCCAGATGGTAGGCAATTGTATTGAAGGGTACACAGTGCAGAACACGTGTGTGCCTCGACGCAGGACTGGTCTGTGTTTGTTGTGGGAGTCGCTAACGGAGTCATGGCATTCTGTGCCGTGACAGAGATGAAAGAAGTGGCGGGCGCATGATGACAGAAGGCACACATTGAATAAAGGCTGACTCAAAGTGTCAGGATCGGTCCGATCCCTCATCACTCACGGCCCACTTTCTCAACGCTGCTCTGCGCAAAATGCCAGGTCCCTGCTTCCACACCTGAGCGCTGAGCTTTAATGCATATTAATTCACTGTCTGGCAGTGACACCCTGGCAGAGATGGAGCACCAAATTGTTGTAAATAAGAGGGTGGTATGCATGAAAAGACTCATCCCTGTGTAAAACAGCCTTACACTTTAGCTGATAATAACAACAAATTCAATATGCTGACTGGGTTACTTGTAGTTGCTGCATTTCTGTGTTGCTGATCAAACGGGCCAGTGAAAAGAAAAAAGAAAAAGAAAACAGCGGTTACACCAAAATGTATAAATTGTTTGTGAAAGACTGATGGCCTCAGTATTTATCTATAATTGTGTGGCATCTTTAACTAAATCTGTCAGTCTATTTTTTGTTTGCCTATTCACTATAATATATTTATCAGCTTGTAATCAAAGTTAGGTTGGTTTGATTTGTCAGTTATATATGTATATATATATATATATATATATATATATAACTCTCTCTATAACTCAAATTCTGACAATGTAGTACTGCAGTCTGACCGACCATCGCTGACCAGTTGGGTTGAGTAGGAAGGCAATGCAGCGAGCTGGAGACGTCTAAAAAAAGAGCCGATCACACCTGTGGCTCCAGAGCCGAACAGGCCAGCAGAGTCTGGATGAGTCGGTCTAAACAATGGGTTATTAACGGCATCGGCCAGTCTCATGTAGTGATGGCAGGAACAAAAACAGAAACAGGGCAGCTGATGGTGAGCAGCTTCAACAGGTTCCAAGACGTGGAATCACTACGGTCTGCATGGAAGCAACTGGAGCGGCCGCCTTCAAGTGCTAAGATACAATCCTGTGATTCTCACATGTTACAGGAGTCAATGGGGAAATGACTGTGATTTCAACACCGTATGTACTCAGAGTTGATTAGTCCTGATACAGTATGTTTTATAAATACATCAAATAAACAAATAATATAATAAGAGCTTAAAATCCAGGTTTAGAGCTACTGTTAATAAAATGTATTTCAGGTTCCTGTTGGAAACAGATGCATAAAGTCTTAGCATTGAATAGAAGATAAGTGTTGAGGAGAATTCAGAAAAAGGCTAAAAGCTCCAATTCAACTCCTAATAATAAAAACTTTTATTTCTGTGGGCTGAGGTATTAGAAATTCAATGAGACTAAATGTGCTGCAAGTAATAATAGTATGCTTACATTATACGGTGTAGTATCTGTGTAATTTGCATGTCTGCTCCTAGCAACATTTGCATAAGGTTGAAAACTTTAGTTTCCGTTTGATGCTGCACACTAGTATGAACATTTGGCATCTAACTTTGGACACACCAAACATGCCCAAATATTCACTGTGAAGACTATGGGACTGTGTCTAAACGTGTCTATTCCATATGCAATGAGCTCCTTTAACACAATACATTGTCCATTTTTGTCAAATATGTTAAACACTAAAGAATGCAGTTTGTGATTTATGACTGAAGTTACAAAAGAAGAAGAATAATAGGAAAAATATTTGAGGGAGTTACTTTGATCATACCCTGGAGAGTACCCTGGGTCACTGGTGAGTGAACATATTAGTAGTAATAGTAATACAATTCATCAATTTCTTTTCCAATCTGCCAAAAATGTGGGACTTATTAGACCACACGGATACTTAAATCCACATGTGATAAAGCAAAAAAATGCTTTGTGAGTGCTTAAGTGCGTCATCTGTTCATCATAAAACAGGATGACAGGACAGCAGAACATTCATGGCATGTACGACTACTAAATGCAGATGGAAACCTAGTTTACTTTCCACTTGTTCTCTTAAACATTATTTCCTCTGAGAATCGTCAATTTTTGAATGAAAACGAGATTGCCGACAGCCAGGCTTAGCTGTTCAGGGCTGTCAAGAAGATTTGAAATCAAGATCCAGGCCAAGGAGGCAAATACTCACCCCTGCCAAAGACAAACAACAACTGAGGAAACGAAATAAAGCAAGCTGTTGAGACTCGCTCACACAACACATGCATATCGTTTCATCTAAACCTCCAGTCATTTTATAGTCTGTATCCTCAGCTATTCCAACACATTTGGTTAACATTGAATTATTTTTTTATGGCCCGAGCACTCTCCACTTTGAATGGCTAAATCATTTGTGCCATAGTTTCTGACAAACTACACAGATGGGCAATCTTTGTTATTCAGGACTGCAGCCCTCAACTGAGATAACACAGCTATACCATAAACCTGCAATTATAAACAACAAGCATTACAGTCTGCTAGTGCCAATAGCTGGTGAAAAACAAAACCATGTGGATGATTGATCACAAATGGCTTGAGTTTTGAGGGGGGGTTTTGCTGACGTAAATGGCAAGAAATGAGAAATGTGTTTGTTGTTTAAATCCTGCTTTGTGTGATAAGAACTATCAAGGATGCAATACCAAGGAGACAGGATGTGGGGAGGGAGTAGGGCTCAGGTCGTGCAGAGGGAGAAATGTGTGATGCATTTAAGGACAAAACCACTGACATTGAGAGACGCCATATCTTCTCGCTGTTTGGCGGCGACACGTAGCCTTATTGTAGCTTAACTGGCTGAATGACGAACATGAAAGAGCAACATCTGTATATCAATCATACGGAACTATTCTATGATCTATTCCATCATAGAACATCAGTCTGGGAGATGCGCTATTGCTTTTGAAATCCAATAGCCAAACAGATGCTCTCCTAACAGAGCCTGGAAATAAAGTGTGGCTGACTTATCTCCCACCCTACCCCTCCCACTGCCATCACATTGCAATGTGATACTTCTCACCATCTGGCCATTAAGCCTGCAAAGGTATGGAAAGGAGGTGATTCATATTGTGACTGCAGCACTGCCCTCCGTGACTCTTCCAGAAGGGTATGAGGACCGGAGAGGGGTAGCCAGAGAGGAGTAGCCAGAGAGGGGTAGCCAGAGAGGGGTATCCAGAGAGGGGTATCCAGAGAGGGGTAGCCAGAGACGGGTAGTCAGAGACGGGTAGCCATAGAGGGGTAGTCAGAGAGGGGTATCCAGAGAGGGGTAGCCAGAGAGGGGTAGCCAGAGAAGGGGATCCAGACAGGGGTATCCAGAGAGGAGTAGCCAGAGAGGGGTATCCAGAGAGGAGTAGCCAGAGAGGGGTAGCCAGAGAGGGCTAGCCAGAGAGGGGTAGCCAGACAGGGGTATCCAGAGAGGAGTAGCCAGAGAGGGGTAGCCAGAGAGGGCTAGCCAGAGAGGAGTAGCCAGACAGGGGTATCCAGAGAGGAGTAGCCAGAGAGGGGTAGTCAGAGAGGGGTAGTCAGAGAGGGGTATCCAGAGAGGGGTATCCAGAGAGGGGTATCCAGAGAGGAGTAGCCAGACAGGGGTATCCAGAGAGGAGTAGCCAGAGAGGGGTAGTCAGAGAGGGGTAGTCAGAGAGGGGTATCCAGAGAGGGGTAGCCAGACAGGGGTAGCCAGACAGGGGTATCCAGAGAGAAGGCCCAGCGCGGCCAACATCCCCCCCTAGTCCTGCGGAGCTGCCTGCCTGCCTGCCGCTGTGGCTAAATTTACTCCCCCCTCCCCAAGCATCCCAACACATCACGTTGAGATTATATTACTCCCTCGCGCCCCGGTCTACAGAGTCATGTGAAAGCCGGCCACAGGCCTCCGCGGCTGGCAGTGCCCTTCCTGCCCCTGCATTCAGCACTCTGAATCCAGTTAATGCTATTCGTCTCCACCCAGCTGCCCAATCGCTCTCTCGCACTTTCTCCGGCTCTGTATCTCCCTCGTTCATTCTCGCCCCTTCTATGGCGCGACTCTCAACCCCCACTCTCTCCCTTCTCAAACTTGTTCCCATCCAATTACGGCTCCGCTCATCCTGATAGCAGGGGTCAGAGGCGGACGAGCCCGGGAGTGACACTGATGGCAGGTAACGGAGAGGGGAGAGTGAACCCCGGCCAAACGGAGATCAATAAGGAGACGGGGCTGAAGGATGGCTCCTGTTATGGGCAGAGAGTTGCTGGAGGCCAGAGGGGGCGAAGACATTTTCCACTATTGGCACATCAAGTCAGATCACATGTTTGATAACCCAGTATGTCTCCTCCATCGGTGGAATGCTGTCATCAGCGTGACACGAGGCTCAGCGATGGGTCATGCATGAGGATAAAGTGCCCTGCCCTGTTGAGAGTCACTCGCCCGACAAACCAAGCGGTGGAGTGACGTCGCAGGGGTCGATCCAGCACACGCAGATCATCAGTTCTTACTTGGCCATGTTTGAAAGTGTTCGTCGTTGAGCCTGAAATAGACTGACACGCGTCAATGAGGGCAACAGAGACATTAGCTATTCCTTTTGAACAGCTAGCTCACTCTGACAGCGCAACACACAGGAGTAAGCACAGATTTCTGAAGCCAGCTTCAGCATGCAAACTGTGCGAACAGGTTGAAGCTATCGCAGGTGGAAATGCGAGGCAATGGACAGAGAAAGAATTGGAGCAATAGGAGGAGGACAAATAAAAACCGAGAAAGAGATTTTGTGTGAAGGAGGAAACAGCTAAAGATTTGCACCACGCAGGTTTCTGCAGACATGACCATAAAGCATGCTGCACACTCCCCTCCTACCCATCCAAGCGGTCCATGACATCTTCACTCCCTCATGTGCACATTTCAGGGTCACACTGACCTCTAGTGGTGGCAGGAACTCAGGGCTCATGACAGCCGGCCATGACTGAGAGATCATTTGTGCTTGAGGTAATTGATTAGAAAATTGATTTTAAGTTAGTGACAGTGGTCGAGTACCTCTCTAGTGATGTGGATAAATGGCTGTTGAGAACAGCCTATTTCAACACTGAAGTCTCCACCTCCTTGCTTTTCAATTATCCACTAGTGAACAATCACTCACACACGCACACACACACACACGCGTACACACACACACACACACACCCTCCCAGTATCTCTTTTTTTCTCTATCTCCGTCCTCCCGCTCTCTATGTCTCTCTCCAAAGATACCTTTGGAACATTCCGATTTGAACACTATTGATTTTGTGGGTTACACCGACCACAAAGCCCTGGCAGAACTTGAAACCACTCTATTCAGTGGGGGGATCAAAGTGCAACCTTTCCTTGGAGTTGAGAAATGAAGTTAGAAGTTTGATGGCGAGTGCTTTACGATGTATTTTTAGACAACAACTTAATAGCCCTCTGGGTTGGATGACGTCTTGAATCGAATTTCTTTGACACTGTGAAATAAGGGTTACTATTTAACTCTGCAAGCTGTTTTACTTTTCCAATTATGCCTGCATGCTAGTGCAGTGCTACTGCTAACTTAATCAGACGTGCAGTAGATTCAAAAACTGCAAGCATACAGGAATCATGCAAAAGACACACGCTAAAAAGCAGTTGTATAGTCTATTAGTAGCAATCATGTTATAATGCTCAACATTCACTAGATGGCGCACACTGCAAGGAAACTTGTTCATCAGCGCTGTTGTTCCTTCAGCATATGCTAATAATATGGAACATTAAAGTAATCAATTCTCATTACATGAACTAATTCATGTCTCAACTGACATATCCTCAACAAATATGGAGTTGAACAACACAATTCACACAATACAGAGAGTACAGTGTACGGCATGCCTCTCTACAGATATACGATTATTAGAAGGGTCTACCAACAGCCCTTTTAAATTGTCATGACTGGTTCACTTCAACGTGGCTGCCGCAGTATATGTGATATGGTGAAGAAAAGGTTGTCGTGGAACTCTGATTGACTTAGCTTGCAGCCCTATTACTATCAAAACTGCCAGAAAATGAGGGCATAATTATGTCAGAGAGCTGATCTGAGGCAAAGTTACAGTGATTTGTCAAATGATTCAGAGCAGTTCTTTACTCTCTAAGAGGAGACGTGACTAGGCATGACTTGGCTTCTTTAGCATCCATATGTAATTAGAGGAGGACTATTTCCCCACTTGTCTGTCGCCTTACAGCAACATAGCACTTTGAGTCTCTCTCTCTCTCTCTCTCTCTCTCTCTCTCTCTCTTATCCAAAAAATTATCACCAATCTTCTGCTGTTATATTATGTTATGTTATATGCATTTGACCGATATGTAATGGCTTTCACGAATCACAAGTTGGGACACACACACACACACACACACACACACACACACACACACACACAGTGTTAGCCAGCTGAGCCGTTAGGTCATGGTTAGCAAAGACTCACAATAGTACTAGTGACAGGGAGTGTGCAGGAGGCTCTGTGACTCAGTCAGCATGAATATTAATCATCCCTCCCTCTAAAACAGAGATAGAGAGAGACAGAGAGAGAGAGAGAGAGAGAGAGAGAGAGAGAAATGCTCATAGGCATTGTTATGAGGTCTCTCTGCTAGCCACTAAAACGTCGCTCATCAGTGACTCTGGGGGCTTTATATGCTAACCAGGTCTTCACAGGAGACCGAGCGAAATGTTGAACAACCACAACTGGCACACAAGCAGTGAGACAAAGTTTGAATGGGGTACCGCTTTTAGCTGAATGAATGAAGCCCAGTCATTACAATGTGGGCTCGCTGGTGCTGCAGTGAGTTCATGCAAGTAAGCAGAAACACATTTTTGTTTTGGAAAGGTTTTAGAGAATATAAAATATAGCACAGTACTTATCCACAAGCTTCGAGTTTTGTCAGTCTTAATACAATCCATTTTTCTTTTTTTTTTACATTCAATATCGTTTATTTTATTGCTCCTGCTTTAGCTGTTAAATCTCCCCCTAAAGGGCTTTTGAAGCATGTGAAACCACAAACAGCTTCCAAATGGAGTCAAAGCAGCAAAGGGCACTTCAAGGGCAGAGGAAGATAATCAGTCATTTGATGAAACCAAAATTAGCCGGAGCAGTCGTGAGAGATTAATACCTGCTCATCTGTGTCCATTCTGAAAGCTCATTAGGCAAGCTCGAAGATATGGAATTATAACGTATATGATATCATCATCATCTGGAGTAGCTGGGAGAGGGCTATGGTAAATATTTCAAAGGAAGGAAGATGTGCAGATGGGACACTGAGAAGTCTTGAAACTAGGAAATGCTAAGAGTGCAAAGACATCTTGCTTTGACCCAGATTGATGCTCTTAATGTCCGAAAACCAACCAGAGTTTATACTAAAAGTTTTTCATCACCAAATTAATGGCATTTTGTATGTACACTTTGAAAAGACCACAAACTAAATTTGACTTCTTTACGTATGAAATCCTTATCATTGCAAGAGAAACATGTTACATTTGTCAAATTGATGAAAATGGAAAAGGAAAAGAAAACACACCTGTTCCTTGTACTACCAATTAAAAAGGAACTTCAAAAAGATCAATCTTCAATATCACAATCAGGCTTTGTCGTATAGAGATGTGTTATTTTTGTACGACAAAACAAGAGTCAACATTCAGCTCGTATCCCATATAGTTTGATTGAAGTCCAGAATCCTATTTGAACCCATTTGACCCTGCCATAGCGAGGGGTGTTGTGTTGTGGTCTGCTGACAAAGCCATCAAACACGGCGGCTGGAGAGCCGTGCTGTGAAGCGCGGTGAAGCAACGCCTTGATGTTTTTACAGAAAGAACATAACTGGGGCTGTGAAATACAGCGCCCTTTTCCCTCTCCTTCAACCCCCGCTTCCTTCATCCTCCCGTTCTCCCCCCTCCCCCTTTCAGGGTTTACTGGGTACCGAGTGGTGTTGCCTGAAACCCCGCAACACTTTCACCCATTTCAGCTGACTGAGAGCCAAAAGAACTGAGAGCTGATTGACAGCCAACAGCGAGAGCCAAAAAACATCTGCATCAACGTCGCAGACTGGAAAGACAACACACGGCTAATGTTAGTTAATAAAACAAAAGACATGGAAATCAGTTAGGAACTTTTACACGCCTATGGTGAGACGGCTCAGGCCAGCTGCCTTTAGTTCTGTTATGATCAATGTTCTTCCCAAGGTTCAGCTGCTCTTTCTCACTTTCAACTTAAGCGGAAATGTTACAACAAAGGAGTGAACTGAAGCTGACAAAGTGCCGCTGAACCAGATGCAATAGAGGCCAAAGATCGATGAGGCACTGATCAGCGTTCTTCACAAATGATTTAATCACTCATTGCCAATTGATTTTCATTCAGAAAACATCCCATAAATGAGGTGGAACAACCACTAATGCATACTGTCAGGGCTACAGGCTCAACCCTCATTAAACCAATGCTGTCAGTTCCCAGCTATGGAAAAACATGTGTTCAAAGTCCCACTCATGTACGGCACGAAATGAAACCTGAGCTGCAAGCAGAGCAGAACCAAAAGGAGTCTTAGACATAAAGAAACACACTATCACACCGGCTGGCAGTCGCCTAAACACCTGCCTGGACACCATTGAAGATGTACAATTTAGATTCCCACTAATCGGAAGTAGTTTCAGTAAAGCATCGAATCGGCAAAAAAAGATTTTAAGGATTTCCCTCATTAGAGCCTGTTGAGAAAGTGAGGCAATTTCAAAACAGCAGCGAGAATGAATTCAGCCTGAATGTAAAGACCAGACTACTAACTCTTGTCCTTGTTGGACCCCTCTGCAGGAGAAAAGGGTGAGCAGAAGTTGAAAAGCAAAGTGAATAAGCGTGACAAAAAAAGCTTCTACTGAAGCCGAACATCTACCCTGCCGCAGGGATTTATAGACAACGTGGGCTATTAATTCCCCTTTTTTTCCCCTCTAAAAAAAGCCTGTCCAGACCATCCTGTCTCCACGGACGACTTCCTTTATTACTCAGAGCCCAGATGTTCCTGCCGTTGAATCAAAATAGAAAAGAGAAATTCTACAGTTGCAACTGTCTAGGAAGCTTTTCTCTACATCGTGAATGGTCGATGCAAGCTTCATGCCTCCTTTAGAAACAGCTTAAAAAAGGAAACAAACGCACCTGGACATTAGCAGATGGCTTGCATTATGCTGCAGAACCCTCAGTGCCTGCCAGAGGTCGCTGCCACACTGCACAGTCCAACAGCATCCCTGACCAAGTGGAGCCAGAGCCACCGAGCCTGATTATAATCTGAGCATTTGACGTGAGCGCAGAGCATTTGAGGAACACATCGTTTTTGGAGCAAAGGACCCTCAGAGGCTTCACTGCTGCATTCTGCCGACATGGTACTTCATCCTGAACAGCGTGACCCAGAATGAAAAGCAGCGGCAAAGTTTTTAACACGCCGTGCTGCCTGGCACCTGGTGGTGCCTGTTCTACATGGACAGTCATGATCCAGAGTGCCGCCTTATAGATGTCAGCATACTGTATTCAGCCTCAGGATCGTGGGATGGCAGAGGTCCGCCGCTGATGTCATTTCCCCTCTTGGGCATTCATATTTTAGGTGTGACTCTGCTCTGATTTACCAGTAAAAAATAGAAGCACCTGCACGCTGTAATGCAGTGCAATACACCAGTACTACAATACAGTATATCTCGGTGGAGTCGTTTGACATTGGAATGTATTAGATCGAGGTTATTCTAATATTAGGTGTTGCACAGTGTTGCGTAGCCTAACTGATGTTTGCTATGGTCTACCTGGTATTTTCCCTTGGTACACACATTATCAATGACCTCTTTGTTCCTTGCCGTGGAATCAAATAAACACTACTATTGTAAGTGATACATATCTACCAGCTCAAGAAGGTAAGACACAAGCCAGTCGATGGCTGCTGCTGTGTGTGTGTGTGTGCTTTTTTAAACCAGAGGCTGTCCCAGCTTAAGTTCGGGGCCAGCTCAATGTGAAGATAATTTATAGAGGCTGGATCTCTCCTGCAGTTTACTATCTGTATTGCTGATGTGCTATATAGGCGGCTGTGGCTCAGAGGTAGAGCGGGTCGTCCTCTAACCGGAGGATTGGCAGTTGGATGTCGATCGATGTCTGCTTCGCAAAGTGTCCAATTTACTTCCAAAGGCTGTGTCATCAGTGTGTGAATGATGAGAATAGAATCTGATGAGCAGGTGGCATCTTGTATGGCAGCCGCTGACATGTATTTGTGGACGTGTGTGTGAATGGGTGTTGACATGTAAGAATACTAGAAAGCTGTTACTATTGGCCGGACCGCTTAATAGGACATGACCGCACTATATATAAAAACAGATATTCAGACGCAGCAGTGTGTTAGTTGCTGCATTAGCATACATGAGATATATGCAGAGTCACAGTATGAACGGCATAATGATGTGTAGTTAGCAGAAAAATTACATTTTCATGACCAATCAAATGTAATTGAAAACTCATGACTTACACAGATATAACAGCAACATGGCTCTTTAAGGTGCATACTTAAAGAAGAAGACAAATGATTAGTGGTACTCACTATTCTTGCTGACACTTAGTGTCTGACCTTAGTGACCCCACACTGTGAGGACATTCTGGCTGCTTTTCCATGTGTTTCTGCCGTCCTTTTTGTCCAAAATAATTTATGCCTACAACCAATTACTGGTTCAGGCATCGCTGGAGGTCATGCAGGTTATGTCTAAGATTTAAGGCATAGGGCTTGTGTGAGCATTTGCGTGTGTGTGTGTGTATGTGTGTGAATGCACAAGGGGCTATTTCCTGTAGTCACCTACCCCTAGGTATGGAGGTAGTTGGACAGGAAGCACACCCATACCAGAGCAGCAAGTCAGCCCTGAACAATCTGTGAGTTAGTCCCTGGAGCGTGTTTCCTGGCAGATCTATTGTCTTTTCTATTAAAACACCCTGGAGCAAACTGGGAAATATCCACAACTACCCACTAAAGAGCATGAAGGCTGTGTGACCTGGCCCATTCTATCTCGGACTTCAACCTTATTCATGACTCTTGATAATCAAGAAGCCGTGTTAAATAAAGTGGATGCAGGGATTGCAGTTTGATAGGTTAAAGACAGATTAAGGCCACCCCTAGGCTGCAGCTACGGGGTGGAACATGGTGTGTCATTTCTCACCGGCTCAGATGTGGTTGGAAAGCAGCGGCAGTGGGCTCTCTCTCCGGTTCGCCTGCGACAGCCTGTCAAACAGAGGAAGAAAAACAGGGACTGAGAAAGAGTAATGAGATTAAATCAACTGCTAATTGTCCTAACGAAAAAGAAAAAAGAAATCACAGAACAATAATTGGCACGCAAGGCTAAAAAGTGGCCTGTTAAAATGTAGATGTTTGGAGAACGATATTGGATGTGTTATATTAATTTAAGTGAGCTTATGAACCAGAGTGGAATAGTGAGGTCTGTTCAACACAAAACCCCCAAACAGCTGTGAGTGGTTGAAATGGATATGAAAAAACAGGTCCATTGAACACAACGTTAAAATAACAGCTAATGACACATATGGCCAGAGGACTATTTCACCGCCTCCTTCCTCCCGAGGCAGGGCCATTACCACTGACCACAAATGTAGCGTCTGGACACATCTTTGCCATTGGAGATGACAGTATGCACTGAACTGTCAGGAAAATTACAGACCATGCCGCAGCACTTGCCAAGCATGCCAATGATGCTATTCCTGACCACTATGGATATGACTGTCACAACATCAAATAGGCCAACTGCCTGATAATCGGAGACACAGACATTTAATTTAGACATGCTAAAATGAGGAAAATCACAGCGCGTTTCATACATTATTTAACCTAGAATGAGCATAGCAGTGTGCTGTGTTCGAGAATACTGCAGGTTGACAGTGCAGACCAGACCAGTCTGTCCTACACACTAAACCACAGGCCACGTTGTGTGCTGTGACGGGGTCTGCACCAGACATTCGGTCTGCTTTCATGTGGAACTCTCCAACAAACGAGTCCAAAACCAGAACGTGTGGCCTCTGACGGCGTGTCTACAACCTGCAGGCTTTCCACTTGCAGCGCTCATTGAATTTCTGGTCAGGCTAGAACAAAGTCAGGGTAGGTGCTCCACTTGACATTACGCCGTCTAGTTCTGCTATGAGACAGGCGACTGGAAAGAATTGTGCAAGGACAAAATATAGAATAAAGAGAAAGACGAGGGGAGAATAGGATAATAGGATAAGTTAATTACCAGGGCAAAGGCAGGGAAAGAATGAAACAAAGGAGCAACTGTTAGCAAAGTCAACAAGTCATTTGTTTAATTTTCCGTTGTGGCTTCAGAAGTACAATCTTGTGGGGTACGAATAGTAAGGCCAGGGACTGACATTTCCCGCCTACATTTTCAATCTTCCATGTGTGATTGAAAAAAAATGTTTTCTTTTCCTCAAAGAACAATGAGGGAATTACGCCCGACTGCGTTTGCTTTTGGAGCCAGTACTTAGCAGACCTTTGAGAACAACATCCAATCTAGAATCTGTGAGCTTATTTATGAGGAGCTGCGGGGCGAAATTGATCTCAGATCTGAATGAATTGCGAAACTTCACTCTTCAATACACTCCGCCACGCTGATATTTTGTCTTTTTTAAAGTCACTGAGGTATCAAAAGGAAAACATCATGTTCACTTGATGCAAGTTTGGCATTCACAGTGAAATGTGTGATCAGAACGACCCTTGAGTTTGACGTGAATGATTGTAAAGTTGGATTGATTTCATAATACTAGCAGCTCTCTGGAGACCCTAGCTCTCAGTATAAATGGGTACAGTAGGCAGGTCTGTGGGATATCCCCTTGAGGTTTCAGCTGCTTGTGATGAAGGCAAGAGCGTGAGAAGCTCCTTCAATGTATTCTTAGTACTGCCACTCCCTTCTTGCCTCTCTTTTCTCCCTCCTCCAGATCCCTGGAGCCCACCTCGTTTTTAGGCTTTGCCCATCAATCTTTTATTTTTCAATTTCTCTGTGACACTGGAGTCTGCCAGCAAGATTTCACAAATCTTAGGCTACATAAAGAATATAGTATGAAACTGAATAGCAAATCACATTTATATCCAATCAAAAGCGACATGCAGAACAAGGAGCCAACACTTGAAAATTACCATTTTCATAATCTATTAATCATTAAAGTCATTTCTAAAGCACCGGACATTTTAATGCATATATGTGCTTTAGGTATCGTGATGGGCCTTTATTCCTGTTGTCTAACATTGTACAGACAAAAGAAATCGATTAATTTAAAAAATAATCGGCAGATTCATCAATAGGGAAAATAACAATTAGTTGCAGCGCTAATACATTTGCTATGGGCTGGGTTTCGACTCAGACTCAGCTAAACCTTGTCTTGACCTTGACTCGGACCCCTGGTTGCAGTCCTAACAAATACATTGATCAAACAAAATGGGGAAGTAGTGATATATACAGTAAAATGGTATCCAGTGAGAAACACATTGGTATTTAACCGCTATTCGCTTTCTTCCATTTAGCTGCCTACAAGTGTATACAATGAGAGGAAATCTGGTCATTGTGTAATCCGGTCTTGTGGTCACAACAGATCAGGCGAGGATCTGCCTGCCTGCATTCTCCCCTGCTTTGCTCTGTAGCTACTGTGTTTATTCTTAACCCCATTTACCAAACTATCTGCATCCAAGCCTGCCTAAATCCCTGTGTGCCCCCTGGCCTGCCTGCACGTCCGAGGTTGGCAAGGACTGATAGTTCACCCTGCGAAAGGACTGCAGTGCGGCCAGACTGACCCACACAGCTCTGTAGCTTCGGGTGTAATCCACGTTCCAAACAGGAAGACTGAATCAGGCGAGATAAAACTCTATTTATATTCTCCCCGACAGGCATCCTGATCAGATCTTCAAATACAATCCCACAAAGAGCTGCTCTACGGGGGATCTGATCTCATGCACACCCATAAATGCAATACGTGAAATAGTCCTCGTATGACCACGCTGATACATTTATCTTTAGTGAGTGCATTCTCTTCAACAATAGGAATCTCAAAGTTGTGTTCATAGTTAGGAAACTAGTATCCTGCGAACACTTCCGCTCACGTTCCCTGGAGGTTATTTTCGTAACATTCCGCTAATGTTCGCGGGATACTAGTTTCTTAACTATGAACACAACTCTGTGATTCATATTGTTGAAGAGAATGCACTCACTCAGGTTTAGGAAAATAACATCCCGTGAACGTTTGGTTAGGAAAACCACATCCAAGTGCTGTAACACCTGGATAAATAAGAACATTGTCTGAGGCGAAACCCGGGTCAAAGCATTCCTCACCCTTGCCCTGTGTAAGCACTTTGACTTCAGCATTCTCTTTTTAGCATTTGTCTTCTAAGCGAAGCGCTCAAAACATGCCAACTATTTTATTTTGAAAATGGAGACCGGACGTGCCAGTTTTTATCTGTTGGCTAGACAAGGGTCAGTATGTGACAAGGGAAGCTTGTTGTACTATTTTAATCCATTGCAACATTTACATCCATTGCCATTTGACATGTGCAATACTTGCACTTCGTGTGTTTTTTCCCGGCACTGCCCTCCAAGAGATGGGAGAGATGGGACTGTTGGCAGGCACCGAGGACTTTTCCCTAGAAGGCAATAGTCATAGCATTTGGCAGCTTTCAGCACTCGCATGACCGGCATACAGTACAATTTAAATCAATTACTGGGAACTTTCTTACCATGAATAATTGATCATGATGCAGAGAGCGCAGCCAGAGACATACGATTAAGCTATAGCAAATGCACTTGCATCTCAGAACATATGGACTTCTGGATCGGATATGCCGCAGTGGCTTTACTCAGCTTGTCCAATACATGCAGGAAAAGCTGATCTCCGAAGACCCGGCCCTGCAGCCATGGGTGTGTGAGGGAGGGAGGGAGGAAAATCACACGGTGGGGTGACAGCAGGTCAAGCTGTTGAACAGAAAATACCTAATAGAAGCCAGAAGCCACTCATGACCTCCGTAAGAAACAACAGACCTGTGAGCCTCAAGGAGAACTGACATTACAGAGACCTGCTCGGTCTGAACTCCGCACTGTGGAAGCCCTCAGTCATACTGGCGTGTCACTCAGCATTACATTGGCCTGCTGTGACACTACAATGTTTCTATCAAGGCCTTCAGGATCCAACACTTGTTCATCAAGGTTGCGCAGCTGTTACTGTTCGACACACTTCACACAGCTCACTGGCTGGTCTAGACATCTGCATATAGTAGTAACATGCAATCAATTTCAAGTCCCACAGATTGTTCTGGAGAGGTGCAAACGGGGGCAAGAATGACAAGTATGTTTGGTACCTGTTGTGTTACTTTTCATCCAGAATTAGTGTGCAAAAGTGGATCAATTAGTATGCGATAAGGTGATATATAAAAAAGGGTTAATTAACAAATTACCAGCTGTGTTACAAGACAATGAGTGACATTTCAAAAAGAAAACTACAGTACTATAACATTGTTTTGTATTTTGTAACTCTTTAACTCTATTAACATGATTTTTTATTCGCTACTATCTTACTGTCATGTGTAAAAACATCTTGATGACTCTGTGACGTCATGACTCAACTTCCAAATGGACCCATACATCTATTTTAAGTGTTCAAAACTAAATAATTACATATTAATGTTGTGTATGATTGATTAACTTTTCAAATGTGCCACATATGCATAAAGTGACATTTAAAAGTTATTATTTTATTGCAAAACATGTAATGGCAACATCCTCTTGTTGGAATCTGTTACAATCTATTGAAATGCCAAAAACAAGCAGGGATAAGTTCAACACTAAGTAGAGTGATCATATGTTATCAATTGATGTGATTTGTTTTAGTGCAGGGGAAAGGTTTTTCAGTATTATGGCCATCGGTATAATGCCCAATATCACCAATAGCATCAAATAACAGTTGCTTTATCAGATTAAACACATACAGAATTGTATTGTCAAAAAAAATGTTGGCCTTACTATCATTTTTTACCATGATTCATAACCAATCAGTCTAAGGGCTTTTAGGGTTAATTCCCAGTATTCACCATTAAAAAACGAATAAAATACCAGATGTAAAACAGAAGTGAGCCTTAATGAGAATAACATGTTTGGATAAAGTAATACGGCAAATAAAAAACACACACATCCAAACATTCTTTTGGAACAGTTAATTAACACCAGCTGTAGTTTGTTTGTTGCAAAAAATATCCAGGCTGACAACCTGACACATAAAGGAAGATCATCACAGATATACTGCATTCTACCTGTGTATCAAGAAAAAAAGGATATAGTTGAGAAAAAACAACAATGATTGAGGATTTTCTTGGACATGCAGGGCCTCTAAAAGTTTTATATGCTGGTTAATACGTGTAGTGTGACATTTCTAATATAAAACCAGTAAACAATAGAAATAGGACTGCTGGGACTCACATGGAACTGATGAGGCCTAAGAGTTTAATACATCTTGACTTGTTTGTATGATGACACTTATCTCCACATGCATTTCAGTGTCATTTCCCTCAGGTCAACGTTAGTTCACACAGAAATTACTTTTTGTCTCCTGCATTTTGTCTCCTTAAAAGTGGAAATATCATCAGAATTTCTTCAATTTTAGCCACAAACTATCAACTAAAATGATAGCTGCATTTTCTAAATCATTTTGGCATGCCATAGCAGGAAGCACAGGTGTAATTAATAACATTAATGATGCCTGCATTCCATATAGTTACATGCCGTGTTATTACACATCCTTATTAACTAGCATAGCTTATTGAGGCACTTAAATATTTTTTAATTACACAAGTGCTTTTCCTATTACGACAAGTCAAAATGTCTGCCATGTTATTGCCATGAGTAAGTCACCAGATTGCTCACTCTGTTAGCTGCTAGCTAGGTAAGTTAGCCTTATTCTGGACAGTATTGCCCATCACATGGGATAACAAGCATGTCTACTAGCTAGGTAAAAACAGTTGAAAGCTTCAAATTAAATGTGATCAACATATTCAGCTGAGCCCTAATGAGAATAAAATGTTTGGATAAAGTAATACAGCAAATAAAAAACACACAAATCCAAACATTCTTTTGGAACAGTTAATTAACAGCAGCTGCAGTTTGTTTGTTGCAAACATGATCCAGGCTGACAACCTGACTGACACATAAAGGAAGATATACAGATATACTACATTCTACCTGCGTATCAAGAAAAAAAGGATATAGCTGAGAAAAAACAACAATGATTGAGGATTTTCTTGGACATGCAGTGCCTCTAAAAGTTGTATATGCTGGTTAATACGTGTAGTGTGACATTTCTAATATAAAACCAGTAAACAATAGAAATAGGACTGCTGGGACTCGCATGGAACTGATGAGGCCTAAGAGTTTAATACAGCTTGACTTGTTTGTATGATGACACAGACCTATAAATCACATAACTATGAATGCACTGAGCATACTAAGCAGCTAAATGGCATTGCATGCATATTACAAAGTGAGCCCAGGTTGTACTAGTAGATGGGAACATGTCGTCAGGAGGAGCCGAGTCCTCCTTAACCCTTTAAAAACAGTGTGTGAAAATCCCCCTGCGCCTATTATCAGACAAAAAACAACAACATATTATCTCCGGAACCACATCGTTATTTAACTTCATTTAAATTGCTACAATACCACAACCCTTGTGAGAAGATACATCTGGTGTGAAACATAATTCAAGTAACCGTTAAGTTAAATTATTTACGTAAACTAAATTTTTGAACCAAACGACACAGTTTTTTGACTGAAACTCCTTTGAACACCCACATACCGTGTTCTACTATGATTTTTGTTGCAGATTCCGATTATTTAGGTCCTAATCTTTCCAAAAAGGTGTCTTATTAGTATGTGGGCTGTTGTTAGCGCACCATAATACAGTTTGAAAAACTCGGTGACCGCTCAAGCAGGCATTTTTGGGAAATCTTGCTCATATCATGCTGGATGTTCATAAAATATCTTTTAAAAGTTTTTTGCAGATATACATTTTTTTCTCAAGACTTTGCTGAACAAGTACATACAATAAACACAAGTATTGGAATTAATGTGGGGTTCCTACAACGACTCAAACACAACGGAAAAGAAAGAAAAAAGTCTAGAACCAAAATTGGTTCTAGGGTTCTTAAAGGGTTTTAAGGGATTACCACGGCGCTCTGATTACCCTTGAGGGACAGGGAAGTTGCTGAAAAGCTCACACTAACAAGCGTGTGTCTCAGTATTACGCCTCAACCGCAGTCAGGCCTACAATAAGAATGTGGCGCTAACAGCAGCCCAACTGTGCCACAAACCCAACCATCAGGACAAACCTCAGTCAGCAGTGGAAACTGGGCTTGACAGGGGAACTATTGTGCAAAAACCAATGGTGCTGTGTCTTAAAGGACACCGGTTCTGATTTCTAATATGAGATATTATCCCAGTTTGGTTGTGAAACAGAGGTTAGTGAACACATCTATTTACATCATACATCCACTTATATGAGAAATATTGCTATTCTCAAACCACACACATTTTGCCAGCAGGAATAAACATTTCTTTGTATGTTCGTATTACTTGGGAAGGATCAATATGTGCTTTGTACATAATTAGCATGGCAACTGTATGAGACATGGATGGTTGTCCTGTTAAAAAAAATAGACGTAATAACAACACTGCATGCACTCCTGTATTTATAATTTCTTCTCAGGCTTCAAGGTCATGATGGAAAATACCTCTGATTTACAGTTAGGCAGGCCGGAGACAATTTCATGCTTACAGTACCGTCAAGCCCCAAAAACTCAAACACAGACAGTAGCAGTCAGTGTGTCTGTTACGCCGTTTACAACTCAATCTTCCTGGGAAGAAACCTAGTAACACAATGCAAGAAATGTTAAAGCTACAGTCGGTGACTTTAATAAAAATACTTTTTGTCGTATTTTCTCAAACTATCACTATAACTGGACAGTAGTACATGAGACAAGAAAACAAACAAACAAGTTCCTATGTTTTCAGAATCATATTTTAGTGGACTGTTTTGGCGTAAAATGAAAAGTTTGTGGCCGTAATGTTGAAAAATATAGTAGAGCCAAAACCGTTCACTGACCGGAACAAATTTTCTCATTTTCCAGCTAAACACTAAAATGTGTTTCTGAAACCATTTAAGGTGTTGTAGTTTGACATTACGTTAGAGACCCCTTGACTCTGATTGGTCGTTTTTCTTCGGGCGCAGTAGAATCTTCTAAATGCCATTTGGAGGACTAAGAAGAGGCATAGTGACCGTTTGAGCAAATATGATCAAATGTTTTATTAATTTAACCAACTGCAGCTTAAAATTGCACAAAACAGCATTACTCTGTTTGCTGCATTGAGACAATAACAAGATCTCATTCAACACGGGCTGTATCAGTCAGAACTTGGACCTGCAGCATTCCCACAGCGGAGAGCTTCGGTCAGTCAGAAATCCCTCCTGGAAACACGTCTGTAAAATCTCTCCATCCAGAACTTTCACACAGTTCAGGCAGAAACTAGTGCCACCCTGTTTTTTTCCTTTTCTCCGAAAAGTATAATGCGGACCTCAAAATCTCACCGACGCCTCCTCCAAGTGTGATCACACCCACAATGAGTACATTCACACGGTTCACTCTGTCCCATTTGTAGGCCCAAACTTGAACCTGAAAACTGCTTTCAGCCGAGTATAAGCCTATTCAGCATGCAGGCTCTGGGGCCGTCTGATTTGCATGTTAAACGGGATCACTCAAAATATGTGAATGCATGTGTCCAACCGCCTCAGAGAGCAGGGGAGGAAAGGTCCTCTGTTAACGCCCTCCAGTGGTGTTTGTGGAGACGGCGAAGAGGGAGGGAGGGAAGAGGTCCGCGGGTCAAGAGGACTGCACCATTTCAGCAAATGCCAAGCAGTTCGTGGGCCAGGTCTGGAAGAACAACAACTTCCTGTGTGCTTCTCAGTCCTGTCAGCAACGCCAGCGCCCTACAGGCATGTGCAACTCTGGCTTTTCTTATCATGCAATGGAATTTTGCATGGATTCATTTATACCAGGGGTAGCCAACACGGTGCCCGCGGGCACCTGGTCGCCCGCAGAGACCACGCTAGTCGCCCGCGAAGCATGTTCTAAAAATAGAACACGCTTATGAGCTTTCACAAGAAAAAGAATTAAAAATAATAATAATTCACTGCCGTGCGCGCAGCGGTCGGAGCTACTTACGTGTCATGGTTCTAACTTGTATCATGGTTCTAACTTTAGTCGCGGTTAAAACTTTATAACAACAATTAATAACCCACAACTAACACATTTTAACAGGGTAAAACACCAAGACACAACAGTTTGTGACTTATTAACAATTTGTAACACTAATAATTGTACATTTATAAAATTACACCACCGAGCATGCTGGGTACAGCTCGCCCACTATCACACCAAGAAGAAACTCCGTCGCAGGAAGAGACAGACCCTTCCTGTTTTTTTTCACCTACATTCCCCTGGGTCCTAAGTCCCTCCAGGTTTAACTTCCTAACACCCTCTATGTACCAACATACAAACAGCTGTTCAGTTGGCCTGCGGTCCTTTTCAGCATCAATGAATGAATGCGTTTACTGAAGAAAAAAAATACGCCAGAATCTTACAAAATACTGTGATATTAATTTTTGGCCATACCGCCCAGCCCTAACTCTGACCATTTCTGAAGGGGGTTAGATAGAGTTAGATAGAGTTAGATAGAGTTAGATAGTTAGATAGGGGTTAAATAGATAGTGATCTGTGCAACTTTGTTGTTCAGGAAGTTTGTATCAAACAAGTAGCCCTTCGTATTATTTTGTACCCTTGAAGTAGCTCTCGGCTTCAAAAAGGTTGGTGACCCCTGGTTTATACAGTACGTCCAAACCCAATTATTCAGATTACGCCACAAAAGGCAAAGCAAAGCAGAAAATTCTCACAATTGAGAAGCAAAGTTTGGTCATTTATCTTAAAAAATTGTTTAAACCTCTGAGACCAGCTGGATCATCGGCAAACCCGGCCGACATTACTGTCCTTAAGAGGCTGTGGAAATACTCAATACAATACACTGGTTCAATGCTGCAGATATCCACTTCTGCACTTCGTACAACCAGAAATCAACAACAATGCCTGTAAACAATTGAAAAGGCTGCAACGTGTACACAACAACATATTATAGCTTCTCAAGTACCATTCCTTTTTAGACAGGCATGAGACCCCTAAAATAATATCAGGTGTTAACCAAGTCTCCATGCCTCAGGGGTTGGATTTATGTCTGGATGATACAAGTTCATGTATATAGTTAATTAATGAAAACAAAGACAGCTGGAGGGTGTCGTCTATTTAATCTTAATCTACAAAAAGATGGCGAGGCTTGTTGGAGGTTTAAAATAATTGACTTGACATTCAATTACATATAATTAAAATGTAATACAAATAATAGCGAATTTCCATAAACGTACTGCTTGAATTAATATTTATTATTGGAAACTTTATTCTCCATTATGTTAAATTCGTTGTCAGTCAACAAATGAACTGAATGCAATTAGTGGAATAATTCATCGGTATTCCAACTGAACAATGTCTTTATGTTGCCAATTTTTGTTCGACCAACTAACACCTTTTCTAGGAAACATCCAAAGAAATTAGTTACATATCAATTCCTTTTCTAGGGAGTTTATTGATAGTATGGAAGTCCTAAAAGAACATGTTATCCAAAGTCTAGTGCATGCACAGAATTATGTCTCTTTGATTAAACAAGAGATGAAGCCAAAGTCAGAATGTGTGCAGTCTTAGTTTATCTCCCCATGCATTTCAGTGTCATGTCCCTCAAGTCAACATTTGTTCACACAGAAATTACTTTTTGTCTCCTGCATTTTGTCTCCTTAAAAGTGGAAATATCATCAGAATTTCTTCAATTTGATCCAAACTATCAACTAAAATGATAGCTGCATTTTCTAAAGCATTTTGGCATGCCATAGCAGTAAGCACAGGTGTAATTAATAACATTAACAATGCCTGCATTCCATATAGTTACTGGCCCTGCTATTACACATCCACCACACTGTTCACTCTGTTAGCTGCTAGCTAGTGAAGAATTCCACTTCACTAGGTAGGTTAGCCTTGTTCTGGACAATATTGCCCATCACATGGGATAACAAACATTTCTACTAGCTAGATAAAAACACTTGAAAGCTTCAAATTACATGTGATCAACATATTCAGCTAATATTGAAACTGTAGTGAAAGGTGTAATGTTGCTGATATGATGTCAGTATGATTAGCACGAATATCATGTTCTATCCATTTCTGCAGTGAACAGAAGAAATAGCCGAGACACAGACATGCCTGAAGCTGCTTTAAATTAGTATTTAAAATATGTAATTATGTTCTTTGAGCTTAAGTCAATGAGACAAAATAGGTAACTGAGCATGAGATGAATACGTCCTCAATAGCCTTGGCAAAAAGCAAAAAAGTCTCAGGCAGATTCTTAAAGGTTTCATTTCCACTCCCCTCAACACAACAACACACCAAGAGCTTATCTAGCGTGGGCATTAAAAGTGCAATTTGCCGTGCTATATCTGCTTTTTGTCTGTGGTATCCCTACTTGCTTGGCTGAAGAAACTCATTTTGTAACAACAATGCGGAGAAAGGGACAGTTATTCAACACAATGCCCTGAATCGAAAAGCATCACTACCTCTTAAAATAGTACTCATTCTGAGATTGTAATACATTCCTACAAATACAATAAACTGAGATATCCATTTCAACACTTTGAACACACAAAATAAAATGAACAACATAGACTGTAAACAATTCAAAAGGCTGCAATGTATACACACAAACATATAGCTTCTCAAACAGTATTCCTATTTAGTTAGGCATGATACCCCTATACGACGTATGTCTGGGTGATACAAGTTCATATGAAGAGTGCATGCATGAAAACAAAGACTTTTCAGTTTTTGCAAGCTGTGTATACATCCAGCTACGTGGCAGCTGAGAGATGCAGTCTGTTAAATCCTTAATTTACAAAAAGATGGAATGTTTTGTTGGAGCTTTAAAATAATCTACTTGACATTTAATTACATTACAGATCTGTCACTGGGCTCAAATGACTCCATCAACCTACCAGAATTTTTTTTTTCTTCTTCTAAATCAAAATATTTAATAGAGTGAGAAAATCCCGAAACTGCCTGTCGTTTGTCCTATTGGGCAGTTAGTGGACCACAGCAAAAATACTCTTCTTATATAAACATGAAATGCTTTGCTTTTGTGTAAATAAAAACAACACGGCAGGAAATTGTGAAACCAATGCAACTGGCTTGAAATAACAGGACATAGATCAATATAAACTGCTTCTAATCTTTGTCCCCTAATATTTTCATTTTCCAGAAAAAAATCAAAACATGTCAAATGTAATAATAAGATGAAAATATCACACCTGTCAAACATCCATACCCAGCCCTCGTTTTTATTTTACAGTAAAAGGTTAAACTGTCACCTGCTCGTTGGAGCGTCAAACTTGTCAAACTGTGTCTCGGAGTTCAGAGGCCACGTGTGAGCTCATAAATAGCGTAGCATAAGGATCTGCTTTCAGCCCTTTATTGGGTAAATAAACACATGTCACTAATCAACTTCTCAGATTCTCACTCTGTTTATTGGTCTCAGATTCTCTAATTCATGCTTACATTCTCTTTGCGTGTCTTCATCAAAAGCCCAGATATGTGGACAAACAGAAAAACAATCTGTTTTCAGTCTGTTCTTCTTACACGAAAACCTTTGAAGACACACACATATTTCTTACTACCCATCATCAGTTTTAGGGGTCATACAAGGATGTCCTACAACAGGTGAAAAATGGCGACTAATGGAAATGTCATTCGTTTTGCAGGTATTTTACTATAAACCAAAGTTGTGGACAAATTCAAATTCTGACCTGATGGTGGCGCTGGATGAGAAGTCAGGGGATCATCAGTAATTAGAATGTATCTTATAGGTTATATGGATATCTTCCAAATGTCATGGCAATCCATCCAATAATTGTCAAGATGATTCAAGTGAACGTTGGTGATGGAAGAAAAGTCAAGGGTTCACAAACATTGGTAGGACTCATCCTCTGGGGACGATGAGTGTCTGTATTTAATTTCATGCCAATCCAGCGAGTATTTAAGTACAGATCTGGACCAAAATGGAGGGCCGACATTGCCGTTCCTAAAGCCACACCGCTGGGATGGCTAAAAACACACTAATAGTAAGAGTTTAAAAGCCTGCGTAAGCTCCGATCTGAAGAGCCTCCGTGAGTGGATGATTGCACCACTCCAACAGCTTGTCAGAGGCAGTCAACTGGCAACAAGGTGCAGCTGCATGTTGGATTTCAACACATGTTCAGCTCGCCATAGCATGACATGAATACAAATCAGAGTAAATTGAAAAGCAAATGACCCATGAGACGGGAGCCGATATTCCACTGATGGTATATACTGGCCAGAGGAAATGGTGTGTGGCTCCAGCCGCTCTGAAATAACTACATCCAATGTATTTTATGCGCATTAAATGAATCATTAAAACTGAACATTTGGCAGCACAGGGAATGTGTGTTGGCAGGTTGATATAGGAAATGACAATGGCACATGTTTCTGACACACTTGAATTTAGACCAGGTATTTACTGAAGAAAAGATGGTGCGTATGCAATATTCATTGCTTATTTGGGCTTTTATTTAGCAGACATAACTTAATTGCTTTTTTTGGAATGATGGATCCTTTCATTCACTATCATATTTAAAGTAACTTACACTCTACAGCGAATTTATGAAGATTCTTCACTTCCAATCTATCACCCTTCCCAGATGCATCGTATGTGTAAAAACAGGTGGGTGCATCGATTATTGCTGACCTCCTCCCTGACGTGATTCATCACCGATGAAAGGAAGGGCCGGCCTTCAAGACAGCATGTCACAGATGAAGTGGCCACTAAGCATCTAAAGCAGAGCGGATCATGTTTAAAGAGTTGGACTGCCATGGTGAGGACTCAATCCAAGTGGCACCAGGCTCTGTTGTGACTCACAAAAGGTGCTTTTTTTACGAGACCATTGGCATGAGGCAGGAGGAGAGCTGGCTGTGCCTGGCCAATGAGGCTCCCTTGTGTGTAGTTAATCGCAGCAGGTTTCAAAGCTGGTGATGAATTGGTCTTTCGGGAACTTTTTTATTTATTGTACCAACAAGCATTTAAGGAGAGCAGACAAGACAGGACAGGATGTTGTGCCAACAAAGCAGGCAGAATAGGAAATGTGACATTGATTTTTTTTTTCTTCTTTTTTCGTCTTGTTTTCCCTCAGAGATGGTTAAACCTTTTGCAACTCAGAGTGCTTTACCAAGTCAAATCCAAACGTGTTTGATGCCTTATAACAACTAGGGTGGGATTTAGAAATGTTGGTGATTATACAGGAAGAAGAAAAGGTGTGGGAGTCATTTGGGCGTGGGGGATGACTGGTTTGATAAAATCTCGATGGGTGGCGGGGCAGGTAGGTATTTCATCTGCAGCCCTTAATTCGAGGGGCAAACATTTAAGTTGTCATTTTGTCCTTTTCATTTGCAGTATGTAGTCACACACATATCAAAGGACAGAAAACAACTTACTACTTACAAACATCTGTGATTTTGTGCCCCAAACAGCAGGATGTAAAACAGCCACATTGCTAATCATATGAGCAGATTTCCATACTCTGCTTTATGCCCTATTTTACTCTAAATGGAACCATAATGTATTAAATAAACAGCATGCTGGTTTGAAGAAGAATTAAAACTAACAATTGAGACCATAAACTCATGTTTACTGAGGAAATAAATCAAGTGAGAAAGTAGGGTCCTTTTCTCATCGACTTCCATACAAATCAACTTCTTTTGGCATCCAGAGGAGTCGGCCCCTGCGAGCCATTGCAAAGAACACAAGTTCAAGGCACCTCTGCATTGGCTTCAGTTTTCAGACCCGGAGGTTGCTGCCTGGTCCGAACACACCGCCTCTTCTTGCCTTTTAATCTTGGGTGCATGTACCTCGACCTTTTCACACTTCTCACAAGCTGCCGGTATTCACCGTCAGCCTGACTCCATCGCTTTACCACACACACACTCGCTAAACACACTGGAAGCGACTTTTATACCAACCACATTGTGTGCAACAGGTGGATTGCATTTAAACCCGGCCTTGGCCATGTTTTAATGTGGTGTCACGCAAGCATCAAAGCTTGCACATGGCTTTTTACAAGTTGTTTTATTAATCTAGTGCCGTTGGCAACAGGACCCCCTACTTCGATCAGCAGTATCTCCGAATATCTTTTATTTGCTAGAAAGTCAGATGGCTCAGATGATACCGGCCGATACACACGGAGACATGTGAATAGGGTGGAGTACTGACATTTATTGTTTCCACTTCAAGCATTGCTCCTTTTAGACAGCTGAGGATTCCACAGATGTTACAGGCTACTGAACTCATTGTTTTCTTAATCTGCTTTAAATGTGTTAAAAACTAACAAAGATGCACATACAGTTTTGTATGTGCATCTTTGTTTCCGTTGTGTCTGTTATGAGCGACAAAGTCCAGAGAAATCTCCAAAAACAACAAAGTTTGATCTAATGTAATTGTTATAATAAATATATATGGTTACCAGCTGAGACTCTTTTCCCAGAACATGACATCACCTGCATTGCATTAACTGTCACATTTTACACTGTGCAGTTATACAGTTAAAAAGCTGAAAGCTGAGACATTACATGTACAGTATTACTCAGATATTCGTGATCAAAGTCCTGTTTATAGTCACTGGAGCCATCCCTCACACATAATGGTCAAAATGGTCTAAAGCGGAATAATAAGGTCCATTCCTGGACCGGCTACAGTCATATAGACATTGAGAGGGTTTTTAAACAGGCTACGAGAGTTTAATACAGGATACAGACGTCAAATGAAACAGAAATCCCGTACAAATTTGAAGCAACTAAACACAAGTAAAATCAACACAGTCCCATCAAACATAAGTATGGCGCAAGTATGTGAGGCATTCTCTTCAAAGGGAAACTCTACGCCACAGCTCTCAGCTCAGCTGTGACAGTCACTGGTTGTGACTGGAAGTCATTCATGGGTATGGACGTGGGCCATGATGTCATTCAACAATTGTCATTACTGTGTCATTACTCAGAACCAGGTGCTCGCTTTCTCCTCCTGCAAAAGAATCTAGAAGAATTTCAATAATACTAAAAGAAAAGTAAAGTGTCGGAGGAGAGCTGTGGTTGCAATATGAGCTGCACCGTTGCTCAGCATTAGAATAAATAAGAGAGACATGTGTGGGCCCGGTTTCAACATAACAGAAGGGCTTATATATGTATATATATATATATATATATATATATATATATATATATATATATATATATATATATATATATATATATATGCAGTATATTTTTGGTGTAATTTACATCAATATCTGTTCCTATGTTTCACCATCTCTCCTCATTGAAATACATTTTCCGACATCAAATTTGGAAGCAGTATCAACACATTACACAAGGTATATCATTTTACACAAATGTTTAAAAGATGTGAAGCTCTTTATGTCTCCGCCATGGGTGGCTCCTGGCTTAGAGGCTAGATACAGAATTCAAAAAAATCCTCCACATCAGCTTGCCAACACAGACAAAGGCAATAGCTACACAGGAGAGGAAGTCCTGCTGGCTAAAGTCAACAAGTCTGAACATTACAAATCCCGCTCTGCGCTGACACAAAACTGCACGATACAGCGTAACGAGCAGACAGCAGCAGCAGCCAAGACCTCACTTCCACATGTCCATTTACTGTAAAGATGACACGTATGGATGGCATCTATACTCGAACATGCATACGTCAGGTTTATGGCAAAGTATGGCAGGGTCAAACTAAGCAGGAGGGCCTACTAGCACAAAATAGACTTGACCGTAAACAACCGCTTGCCATTCACATAGCCAGGTCAAAATATAGGCACAGAATGTGCTGCTCGCAATGTGTGTATATACGGCCGGGAGTTAGACATCCGATCTGCATCTCATGAATGCACAGCTTGAGTAAGGCGCGCATAAAAATGGGTAGACTCGCCCGCGAGCCTGAAATAAGGACTGCGACGTGGGCTTCTCTGGCACAAGATGCACGGTCAGAGTGAGTCATGGCACCCGTTGGTCAGCAGCACGGAACCAGCGATATCTCACACAGACAAAGACGGAGATGCACGGCCATGCTCTTCCTGCTGCTGATTGGCCCGGAGGGAAGAAGTGATTAAAATGGCAGAAAGGAGGGGGGTTAGAGAGATAAATGTTGATATAGCAGCACACAGCTCATCCATTGTGGGGGGGGGGGGGGGGTGGGGGGGGGGTAGACCGACCCAGCACGGACGGTCCGGCCCCGCCTCCCTCGTCCCACAGAATAGGAACCTTCACGAAGGGACAGCACAGAGAGCCGGGCTCTGTGCGGCGGCAAAGAAAGCTGAGGAAAGTAAACACAGTCGGAGGCTCACATTGCTGCTTTTGTTTTCCAGCGCAGAGAACCAGCCAGTGGGTCCCAGAGGGAACACTCTCGACAAAGGTTACGATTGTTGCTGGTTCGAAAAAACAGTGAGAGAAAGTTTGCGACCTTTGATGCCAGCGACTGTGTGTTAGTTTCATTATGTAAACCGAGGCCTCGCCGAAGAGCCGGACACAATAAGAAGCAGCTGACTGCTCAAAAGCACTCGCTCTTTCATCCTTTGAGTGCTGTTGGTGGATATGGCATGTAGACATGACTGGGGAATTATTCCAACAGCTAAATATGTAATCCCCTGTGAGCGCTTGTTTGTTATGAAATAGGCTTCGGTAGATCTGTATGGTTCGAGGGCCACCAATGAGGAGATTCACCCTCCAAAAGCTGGTGGAATTGGAGAGAAATTCAGTAGAAAATGTACATATTTTCTTCTCAGCAGTGGGTCATGGAGGGGGGCACTGACCCCACGGCATGAGAGAAGCAGGAATGTGGGGTCAGACGGTGGAGGACCTCTCTCTCTCTCTCTCTCTCTCTCTCTCTCTCTCTCTCTCTCCTCCCATACACCAGTATAGACATGATCCACAGCACAACCACGTGAGGTAAAAAGAGAGCTGCTGTTTTGATACGGCCCCACTTGACTTCAGTGTTGGGTCTCGGCGGTGCATTGCTTTCTCCGTAATGTGTCTATACGGACAATGATATAGAATCATATATCTGATAACTCAAAAGACAAACTTTCTTTTTGTCCACTGAGATACAATTATTGATCAAATAAACCAACAACCACGATGAAGTGAACTTCTAATCACAGAGGCCGAGGCAGGACTGAAACGGGAGGCTTCTCCTCCTCGGTGAGCATGTTTAATTTACACTCCCACACACTTTAGGTGATGCTCAGTCATAACCAAACAAAAGCTCAGTGACTGGGCTCAGCCCAGTGTCTGTGCTCAAGCACACAATGCTGCACACGCTGAAAGGACGGGACAATCAGCGAGGAGCTCCGGTGATGAGCCCATTGTTGAAAGAGGCACGCTGCTCGCGTGGACCCGATGCAGAATCTCATTCAGCTGTTGCCTCTGAAGGGACTCACGACTTATGCTTTGATTCTTGACATGCCTCCAGGCTCACGTGATACAACTTGAAATGTAACTCCTACCAAAAAACTGTTTCGGCTCTGAATATGTCATTATTTGTATTGTTTTAGGCCTACTAGGGGGCAGACTAGATTGCCTGAGAAAACTGATGAGGAGAAGAGGAAAGTTGTGTCACTCTTCACATTGAAAGCTTCTTAACATGTGACTCATGAGTCCCTGCCAAGTGTGTAGCCTATAGTCATAAAATAACAGCAGCCTAATGGCAATATTATAGTCTTAACAGGAGTTCAGAAAGGATTTTAAAACCATAAACACTCAAAAGTCAGTTATATGACAACTCACAGCAGGAATTACAGGAATATTCCAGTAGGCTTGTTAAAATACCAAAGAGGCTACAAACTGGCTGCCACACTCTAATTCGCCTACAACTACTATTATTATAAGGACATTAAATTGCGGTTGGTTCATGTTGTTACAGTCTGGGACAGTAAAAAAAAAGCTCATAAAAGTTACACCATACACGCCACCGTACACAAGGATGTCATCGCGCTACGCAGAATATGAGATCTGCAACTAAAGCCTCACAGAAGAGCGGCTCTTACCTGGTAAAGCTCCTCGGAAGTGACCGCTCAGTTGCCGCAACCTGTCACACGACGGAGAGCGAGAGCCGATAACGCCGCCAGAGGAGGAAACTCACCGGCGCGCGACTTCAGCCTCCAAAAAAGTGTCCCAGTCGGACCTGTTCACCGTATCGTTCCGCTGTTTGCGCCCTTTCCCTAAAACGCCGGACCTCTCTTGCGGACAACTTTTTCTGTGGCCCCGCTGTGCGTCTCTGTTTGATGAGGAGTTGGGAACAGAGTTTTCTGGTTGGTCATAGGGAGGAAATGAAGTTTGGGGAAGGAGAAGGAGGCCGGCACTGACTCCTACAGGCGTGCCACAGCTCCGGAGCTCCACACGAGAAGTACAGCCTCGGGGGAGCTCATAAAGACTTAAAAAACTCTGCTTGATTTATTGAGATTAGTCAGAGGTTGAACTATATTGTATTCATTTGGCAGTTGTGAAAAAGACAGTTTTGACAGCTGCCCGCAGAGACTAAGGTAGTGTAAATATTATGAGTAATGTGTCATTTACTTAAATAGATATTGTGAATTACAATTCATCAAGTTTTGTTTTTTTTAATAGTTTTTTTTTTCTTCATAACTACAAGCTGTCAATGTTTGGCTGTAGGATTCATTTAAAAAAAAGAAACGATGAGCTTCAAATCCATCATTTGGGCTTTTTTCCCCCTCCCTGAGTCTGATTTAATTACTCCATGAATCAACCGCCACAGGACGCAGAGACCGTGTTCATATATATGTCCAAATCATAAAACGCGCATGGTGTTTACCCGAGCAGCAGGCTTCCCTTCCCCCATATGTGTAATTAACAGGTTAAAGCGAGTAAAGAGTATGGAGAGGAAATGTAAAGGCATCAAAGCCAACGCGTTAGCCCAAACTGTTCCACTGGAAACAAACGCACAGAAAGACACTCTGTTCCAGCTCATCTATTGTTGTAGTAGAGTACAGGAAAAAACTAAACTAATGTTTCTCAAGAGATGGTGTAAGTAAAGTAAGATTGCACCTTACTTTACATTTCCAGTTTTCCTCACACAACACAACTGATTAGGCCCTTTGTGAGTGTTTGCAAGCACCTTCGTGCGGCTGTTGGAGCTGTATACGTCTTCTCTGAGTTGTCATCATGATCAGAACAGAAACAGCAAGAGAAAGTGTGGTTCCCAACACAAGGAGAAAGAGTATTGAACTTGAACTCATCACTTTCACCCTGCTGTCATGATTACACCGCTGTTAACAGAGTTCTGCTGAGACAAACTTAAAAAAAACATTCATGACTTGTTGTGTTTAAACTGCATGTAATGACATGTAAAGTGCATTTAAAAGCTCTTCTCTGTACCGGCCTCTCCCCTCAGTGTCCTGTAGTAATACTACAATCATAAGGCAATAACTACTCATGTGATGTTTATTCTAAGCCACCCCAACCAGCCAATGGCTGTATAGTGAAAACTGCATCCCTTGTCAGTATTCTTAAAAACATTGTTTCACAGGTTCTTCAAGCTAAAGTCCTATAAATACAGAGATTGTTAATGTTTAGGTGTAATCCGTCATATAATGCCATCCTCTCCCACTGGCATATATGAGCTGACATCTATTGAATTAGGACTCGGTGCAGCTTCCCAACATTCCCAGCCAGGGTTTGGTCAAGAAGGACAGCACCAGGGGAAGCATCATGCATTCCTATAGAGAGTGAGACGAGCTGCTTCCATGAGGGTCACATGGCTGAGGAAAAAAAAAAGGACCTTCCCAAACTGTACATCTTGATATGACTAATTTGCATTACAGGAGGTGCCATAATGCGACGCCAATTTGGTCCCCCTCTCTCAGCAGCAGTAACGTATGGGAGAGCAGTCCAAGTGGAGCATGCTGGGATAACGACTTATCAGCCCGCATGGGGGGCACCTGGAGGAGAGCCAGACCTGATCCAACGACGGTACCATGCACGCCCATGATAATCAGCCCGGCATTTCACTTTCACCAAGAACAAAGATGAACACACACAGCAAAGCATGCTGGGGGGGAAATAGATTCAGAAGTCTGTGTTCTGCTCTGCTCAAATTTTGATTTCTCTTAGGCCATCACTTGAGAGTCTGGCAACTGGCGAGAGTCATTCATCAAACTATGACAACAATCATATCGTGCATTTTTTCAGATATGAAGCCTATTGTAGTATTATAGTGTGTGTAGGTGTGAAGTATTACACAGGTGGGAACAGCAGTTCTAGGATGCTATTTCCATTATGGATTTTATCGCCATGATTAGATGATGAGTGACAGATTTTATACTCAACAGCTGTCAATTATGACACCGCTTTTCTCCAGAACATCTGAAGACTGCATGCAGTATTAGTTTGTGTGGCCTCAGTTGAAACAGAACAAAAGTCCTTGCTGTCATTCTCTGCTCTAATCGCTAAATCCACTTTTTTTAAAGCCTCTGGATCAATTGTAAATTGCATCATCACAAAACTTAAAACAGAGCTGTTTTTCTGAGCTCATGATAAGTTTACTTTTACGACAGCAGGACAGCAATGCTACAAACATATGATGATCGTATATGATGCATTGCCCGAGATTAAACTTCCCAACAGTATTCAAAGTAGTAGAAGTTTAGCTCAACCCTAAACATGTAGAGCAGTAAAATGTGATATACACATTAATGCAGCAGTAATATTAATACAAGAGCATTATATATAATAGTAAAACACTGAAAATGACTATTTTACTGCACAATGTGTAAGTTTACTTTTGAAATCTTAAGTTCACGTGAGACGATATACAACGCGTGCAATTGGTCATCCTGGACCGCTGAACAAGAGCCGTAAAGGGTACAAATTCCAACTAAAATCTGAATCCATGCAAATACCTCCAAGTTGTGTTTTACAGGTTAGATGTGTTTTGTGGTGGTTGTATTCCCTCTTTTGTCCCTTACTGAGAATACCTGATATATTTGTGACTTCCAGCCCATAGTTAATCTTCAAATGACAAAGGCATCAGGGAATAATTGCACAAATACACTTTAATGGTCTTCATCAGACCCAATTAGGTGTAGCTCATTAATTTCAAGTCCAATCAGGGCGTGTTTGTTGTTGTAGCTGCCGGGGCCTCTTTGCAAACTGGTAGCTGGCACAGGTGGAAGATGTTCCCGTCAGCTTTGTCCATGCACAGACAGGAGTGGCGACATTGAACAAGCTGAACCCATAACCTCAGGTTCTCAATCTGGCTTTACTCACATTTCACTGCTGGACTATTTGTTTTTCTCCTGTTGAAGGGACACCAGGCTGCTTTCTAATTTTTGGTGAATTATAGCTGTGAAGGTTTTGGCGTAGATTTATAACGTGTGCGTGCGAGGTACTCAAGACTAGAGGCTGGAGAAGGGAACCCTTGATCATTTTTCAAAGGTAAAAATAAAAATAAATGTTCATGATTCCAGTAGTTAGAGCAGCCAGAGGCCTTTACACACCTGGGCGGGGATGAATAAAAGACACACAAATGTGAAATACTCGGCTGCGAATAGTTCTCATCAGATTTAGTCATACCAGCAGCGAAGCAAATTTGCGACAGTTGCAACTCTTTTTTTAATAAAATAAATGGTTTGAATAGATTTGCAGGTTCAGGGGAAAATACCAGGATCCTATTGACCCAGAACAGCATCTGGCAGTCTGTGTGGGTTACATTGTTGAATAGCATGAGCTGCTATAGGCTATTTTAATGAGTTTAATTTGAGCAAAAAGCTTTATGTGAATTGTTGTTCCCTTTTGGGAACAGTTGTGCAGTGTATATATCTAGGGCTTTTATTATGAAAGGTACGGCCTTTGTAAAGGTTAAAGTTAAATGTGTCTGTTCCGCACAACGTGATTGGCTGATGCCTTTATTTGCTGTGCAAAAGCGCAGAAAAATCCTCCTCGCTCCGGAGAAGAATGTTTTGGCTTTTTAGGTGCGTAAAATTGATGTTCTTTGTGAAAGTGCTCATGACGAATAATACAGTTAAAACACATATACTGACGTGCAAATTAATAGCAAGAGAACAACGCCCCGGGTGTGTGAAGAGACCTTAAGAACAACGTAAAGTGAAGGACATGCAACACAATACAAATTCATACAGCAGAAACAGAGCTGTAGTCTTTTTCATTCCACATATTTTTCTTTCCGGTCTTTCATGAAAGGCTTTATGCAACTTTTCCCACGTACCCTATACAGTATTACTCCTCGGGACCTAATGTTTGATCTGTACAATTGGTGCACAATCCGTTAAGTATTAGATGATTTCTCTTCACTTTGATACCACACCATTTCCGAATATCAGTTGTTTGACATGAAAGTGTGTGACTGGGAAAAGATCAAGGTCGCAGTGAAACCTTATTAATCATACATTGAGCCTGGCGCTACTGTTACACCTCAGCTGTGCCCTTCAAACAACACATCTGTATTTGCAGCTCAGTATCATGCGCCTCACACAGCAGAGCTGAACAAGAGAATAGCCGCCGCCCCTCTCCGGTCACTGCAGGGCGGCGTGCAAATCAATGGGTCAACAGTCAATTGACTCCTTCAGCGCTGAAGATTCCTGCAGCGACCAATAGGAGACGTACACAGAATCACAGCTGGGCTCAGGATCCATTTAGGTCTCCAACACAGTGAGTGTTGCCTCCCAGCAGTGTCATTGTCTGAGAAATAAAAACACACAGATACATGGGATTCTCAACTAGCTATGCAGCTCTCACAGCGAGAGATATAACATGTCAATCCATAAAAATAGTAAAGATGGGTTTTCTTTCATTCTTTTTTTCCTGAAGAATGCTTGCCTTCGTCCGTATCCATATGTCAAAGCACTCCCCACGCTGGGAGTGTCCTAGGGACCAAAGGCCCAAGGCTTCTCCTCAGTAGTTAAACCTTCACACTGACTGTTGATTGCAGGGTGGAAAAGGGCTTTGGTTTTATGACTCAAAATCTCAACAGGGACCTCACCATGGCAGCTCATATAATATCCTAAATAGCTTCGCTCATATTAGATTACATGCTGCATTTTGCTGGTTTTAACATCCAGCAGTTAGTGAACAACGGGGCTCTATGTGTTTGCAGTTGACACTTCCCCTGTGGGAAGCTACTTTAAAAGCTATTACAGTAATACACATCATTCATCTCGATCAGAAATGGACCCTGAGGTAAGAGAAAATTGAGGTCCTTTATATGCATTTGGGTTTTAAAACATGTGTAATTGACATCCACCAAACCAATGTTTTTAATACAGGCAGTAAAGCCAACTGACAGATCAAGAATATTTCAGTAAGTATAACAGGAACAAACAGTTAAGGAAGAATGTCTTCAGGAGGAGTTGATGACACCAGTCACAGTGAGTGTCTACTTCCTTGGGGCAGCCATGTAGACCAGCTGAGAGGTCAATGACTTGGATCCAGATGGGGCAAACTACTGATAAATTCTTCACCAGCCGCATGATTAAGCAAAAAGATTTGCTGCAGCTGCTCCTGGTCTCTCGCCGCCATCCCCCAATGGCATCCGCTGTTTGGTTTTCGTCATCGCACCGGCCGCCTGCTCCGAGCCTGCTTTAGGGTGCCAACTTAGCTGGACAGACTGAATATTAAAACAAATGTGATACTGGCAGCAGTCCAAGATTGAGAGCTGTTTATTTTCAGTCGGCAGTTCATTTCCATATAGGACGAAAAGATGAGCACTTTAAATTCATGTACTTTCTAATTCTGCACGTCTCCATTTGTGTCCGATTTCAATGTTTCAATTTCAATGCAGGAAATAGTTTGCCCTTCACGGAGCAAAGTCAAAATGTGTGAAGGCAAGGTTGATGGATGTACGGAAGCCCTGAAAAAAGACATGATTACATTTTCTTTTTTTTTTATCGTTACTTCGAGATAACAAGTTAATTATGTCGTTATCTTGAGAAAACAAGCTTTGCTATCTCCAGACAACTAGATAATTAGTTTGTTATCACGAGAAAACAAAAAGGTTGATTCCTCTTATTGCTTAAAATGTTTGGGTCAACTAACGGTAAATGTCTTCAAATGGCCCAGATGAGCTGACAGCGATGGACTCGTGACGTTAGTCAACAAAATACACCATGCGAAAAGCAAAAACATACATAGTGATAACATGCAAAATGAAATAAGAGATTGCAGTTTCATTCATTGGTGAGGCCAAGCTGTTACTTGCACTCGTGAACCCACTGACACTTGCAATACTATGAAGGTTTGGCTTTTTGGTCCGTCAGTTACCCCCTAACCAAAAAGATGTAATACATAGCGTTGTGCGATCAGTGTCTGATTTATTCAGTTTATGAATTTACACTTATATTTGATTGAATATTTATTAAATAACTATTTTGAAAGGATTTTTTGGATGCTAATTTTAAATAGTTTTTTAAAACAAATCTCACGTACCACCAGGGGTACACGTACTCCCATTTGAGAACCACGCACTAGAGTCTAGCAGACACAAGTCCCCGAAAGAAAAGTGTGTTAATCTGGGTTATGAGCAAAAACTAAAAATAATATTAATAAATCTGTTTTCATTAGTTCATAATAACCTGAAAATAACAATTGTGTTTTTGTTTGCTTAGAATGATTCATATCTACGTAGGGAGAGGGTCCTCTCACAGAGTCCATGTCCACAGCTATGTTTTTACAGTAGCCCAGAGCGGACAAACCAAACACTGGCTCTAGCGAGAGTGTTTTGCGTTGTTAAACGTTACCTGAAGGCCACCGTAGTTCTCAGACATAAGCGAGGGGTGATCGGAATGTATTCAGTTTGATGCAATCTGCAATCTGCAATCTCACCACCAGATGCCACTACGTTCTACATACTGCTACTTTAAAGCAGTCCAGGAACGCAGCAGAAGAAAAACAATGTTCCTGCCTTAGACAGCTCCTAATCGCTTCCACTTTAAACCTTTTAAACTGCAAACCTGAACTCGAAAGTACAGCAGTGACGGAACGAAATGTTTATTTGGAGGTTGTTTTAGGGATAACAGGCTTTTCTCTCGAGAGATGGAGCTGTAAGCCACCGTCAAACCCCTGCAAGTGAGAAGCAAAGAGCCATAGTTTGTTTAACAGTAATCCTTGGCAGGCTATTTTAGAAAGGTAAGACACTGCTCTGCGCACTGCAGAAACAGAGTTGAGATCTCCGTGAATGCTTGTTTTGTAATATTGTGACCTTCTGAGGCGGTCACAGAACAGCAGAGGCTATTTGTTCTGCTTATTACTGAGGTGATTCCACAGCGGCGTCTGTTTGGTTATTGGCACACCGAAACCCAGTAAAGTGTAACTGACTGACTGTGAATGAGATTAGACAGAGGGAAAGGCACAATCTCAAGATATCTATTTCTCAACAATAGCCCGGTGAATTAAGTGCAAGAATCTAATGTTGGTGTAAGCGCCATAGACATTGAGCCAGTTTCCAGCCCTCCAGCTCGGACCATCAAAAGCAATTTTGCAGGTATTAAGGTTTCACACTCCAATGTATGACAAATGGCAGTTTTTAAGGCTAGATGCAATCCCACAAGCTTCAAACATTTGTTCTATCTTTTTGAAGCATGTAGTGTAATCAGCTGTCAAAGTCAAAGTTAAAGTCAGTTTTATTTGTCACTTCTTCCATATTGTCCAAACATACAGAGGACCTGAAATTATGTTTCTCTACTGTCTGAAAAAAAAGTGAATAGTGCAACATTTAAAAAAGTAAAAAATAGACAACATATAACATATAAACATATAATCAACATCTAAACTAGACAACATATAACATATAAACAACATATAAACATATAAACAACATATAAACATATAAACATAGTGCAGAAACATAAAGTGAATAGTGCACATTTTAAAAAAAAAGTAAAAAATAGACAACATATAACATATAAACATAGTGCAAAGACATATAAACATAGTGCAAAAACATATAACATATAGTGCAAAAACAGATTAGGAAACTATTTAAGTGTGCGTTAATAGCAGCGGTCAGACAGTTTGGCAGCAGAGTCTAGATGTGGGAGTGGTGAGGTAGAGAGTTCAGCTTCCTGACAGCTTGGTGGATGAAGCTGGTTGACAGCCTAGTGGTGCGAGCCCGGAGGCTCCGGTATCTCCTCCCAGAGGGCAGGAGGCTGAAGAGACCGTGTGAGGGGTGGCAGGAGTCGCTCACAATCATGGTCGCTTTGCGGGTGAGGCGGGTGTTGTATATGTCCTGCAGGGAGGGGAGGGGGGGGAGTGAGGCATCAATGATTCTTCCAGCTGCATTCACTATGCGCTGCAGGGCTTTCCTGCTGTAGTCTGTGCAGCTTCCGCCCCACACAGTGATGCAGTTGGTCAGGATGCTCTCGATGGTGCCACGGTAGAAGGTGCACATGATGGATGGAGGGCTTCCTGCTTTCCTCAGTTTCCGGAGGAAGTAGAGGCGCCTCTGTGCTTTCTTTGCCAGGGTTTTCGTGTTGACTGTCCACACGAGGTCCTCACTGATGTCCACCCCCAGGAACTTGGTGCTGCTGACTTGTTCAATGTCAGCACCGTTGATGGTCAGTGGTGGGTGTTGGGTGTGGCCTTTCTGGAAGTCAACAACAATCTCCTTGGTCTTGCTGTTATTCAGAAGGAGGTTGTTGTCTCTGCACCACGTGGTCAGAAGGTTGACCTCCTTCCTGTAGTGGGTCTCGTCATCCTTGGTGATGAGACCTATCAGAGTGGTGTCGTCTGCGAATTTGACCATGTGATTGGTGCTGTAGGTGGTTTTGCAGTCGTGTGTCAGCAAGGTGAAGAGCAGTGGACTGAGCACACAGCCCTGAGGGGCCCCTGTGCTCAGAGTGATGCTGCTCGAGGTGTTGTTGCCGACGCGTACTGCTTGTGGCCTCTCACTGAGAAAGTCCAGCAGCCAGTTACACAGCGAGGTGTTGAGCCCCAGCTGGTCAAGTTTGCAGATGAGTTGTTGTGGGATGATGGTGTTGAACGCTGAACTAAAGTCTATGAACAGCATTCTCACATATGAGTCTTTTTTGTCCAGGTGGGTGAGGGCTGGGTGGAGAGCAGAGCAGATTGCATCCTCCGTGGACCGTTTGGCACGGTATGCAAACTGGAAAGGGTCCAGTGTGGGGGGGAGCTGTGATCTTGGAGTAAGATTTTCATGACAACAAAGCCCATTTTTTATCATATTTCCAGCGGTGCCGCCATTACCGTGCGGAAATGAAACCGCTTACTTAGAAATGATCCAGGGTTGCAGTGATGTCCTTATCTATTTTCTCAAACTGAACATTTACTACTGATGGCCAAACCGACCAAAGAGAGGGAACTTTTCATTGTAAAGCAGGCACAGGAACTGTAATGTATTTGTCACACACATTTAGTGCTGACAACAATTGTTGATTCAAAATGTGTAAATACTTTATTAAAACGAGTTTGTTTGGCTGCTCTGTAAAAAAAGATACACCAGTTGCTCCTCTCTTGTCCTTCTGACAAAGTATCTGCTTAAGGAGTGTTTGTTGTAGTCTTAAACTGCACTCCACCAGTAACCACATCAACATTATCAACCAACGGAGATTGTTTTAACGTCAGTTGGCTTGTGTTGGAGATGTTGTGCGTAGAGACGTGATGAGCACTATGTAGGAACTTCAGTGGAAAGAAAATAAATCCTATGAAACTTTTCACAATATATATGTGATATATATACAATATGATTTTTGGGTGAACTGTCGCTTTAAGGTTTATAACTTTAATATTATACTGAATTTCAACCTGTGCATGTTGAATAGATGACACATTTGATCAAATTTAAACATTTTGACTTTTTGGATTGTTATTAGTGCTGTCAAACGATTAAAATATTTAATCGCGATTAATCGCATTTATGTCATAGTTAACTCGCGATTAATCGCAATTAATCGCAATTTATTTTTTCTTCATTTTAATGCTCTTATCAACATGAAAAAGTGGATTGGCTTGCTTTATGCAAATGTTTTATTTTATTGAAAAACAACTGCCAAAAAGGGCGGTACAAAATAAAATTATAAAGTGCACATTTCAGGTAAACAAGGGTTTACAAAATAAAATTATAAAGTGCACATTTCAGGTAAACAAGGGCTTAAGAGAGAGAGAGAGAGAGAGAGAGAGAGAGAGAGAGAGAGAGAGAGAGAGAGCTGTGAACATAGCAGTCAGGCTATCGAAGGCAATTTGTAGGTCCTGTCGTTAATAAAATTGACGGCGTTAAAATTGGTTTGCGTTAACGCCGTTAATAATGCGCTAATATGACAGCACTAATTGTTATATAAGAATTAAATTAAATTGAATAGTTGCTCTACTACTTTATGATGTGACATGACTTAGTCTAAAAACTATTTATTCAGAAGTTCTCCTCCACACCAGCCCTCTCTTGCATCTCAGTCAATGAGCTTGTGGATGGCTTCAATTCTAAAGTAAAACATGTTATTGATGCCATTGCACCCAGTAAGGTGAAGGTTGTCTCGGGTAAGAAAAGATCCCCTTGGAGAAATGCCACGCTGGTCAGAATAGACAAAAGAGAGTGCCGGAAAGCAGAGCGCAGGTGGCGAAAAACTAATCTCCAGGTTCACTGTGGTATCTATAAAGAGAGACTTCACAATTATAATTTGGAACTTAGAAATGCAAGACAGTCTTTCTTCTCTGACATCATAACCAAAAACAATAACAATACACGTGCCTTATTTGCAAACCCTCCGGTGTCGGTAACTGCTACGCTCCAATCCACCTGTGCATGCAATCAATTTGCCTCCTATTTTGCTGACAAAATTCAGAAAATTAGACAAGCAGTCGGTGGCTCCACACCAACCACCGGATATGTGTTGTCCCCATCTAACAGCCATTCAAATATCATGACACAATTTGACTCAATTAACCAGAGAGGCCTAGAAGACATTATACAACATCTGAAAACATCCTCCTGCTGCTTGGATATTCTACCAACACACTTTTTCAAAAACATTTCACACTGCATGACCGCTGATCTTTTACAAATTGTAAACACATCCCTTCTTTCAGGTGTCTTCCCTCAAGCCCTAAAAACTGCAGTGATTAAACCACTCCTAAAGAAGGCTAGTTTAGAACCCGAAATATTGAAAAACTATAGGCTAATATCAAACCTCCCATTCTTAAGTAAAATAATGGAAAAAGTGGTTTTTCAACAGCTGAACAACTTCTTGGCCGAAAATAACTGTTTCGATGTCTTCCAGTCTGGCTTTCGTCAGCACCACAGTATTGAAACTGCTCTTGTTAAGGTTTTCAACGACATCCACTTAAACACAGACAGTGGCAGAACTTCAGTCTTAGTATTACTGGATCTCAGTGCTGCATTTGACACGGTTGATCATGACATACTACTAGACAGACTGAAAGTCTGGGTAGGACTCTCTGGCGCAGCACTTAACTGGTTTGAATCCTACTTGAAGGACCGACAATACTTTGTGTCGGTAGCTAATTACACATCAGAGCTGACTAGGATGACATGTGGTGTTCCCCAAGGCTCAATACTGGGGCCTCTTCTGTTCAACATCTACATGCTTCCACTGGCTCAGATTATGAAAAACAACAAAGTGTGTTATCATAATTATGCAGATGACACACAAATCTACATAACTATATCACCAGGGGACTATAGTCCCATACAAGGGCTGGCTAAATGCATTGAAGAAATCAATAACTGGATGTGCCAGAATTTTCTTCAATTAAACAAAGATAAAACAGAAGTAATTGTTTTTGGTCCCAAGGACGAACGATTGAAAGTCAGCGCTCAGCTTCAATCACTGACGTTAAAAACCTCAAACCAAGCCAGAAATCTAGGTGTAGTTATGGATTCAGACCTCAACCTGAACAGCCATATCAAGACAATTACAAAATCAGCCTACTACCACCTGAAGAATATATCAAGGGTTAGAGGACTTATGTCTCAACAGGATTTGGAGAAACTTGTCCATGCATTTATCTTCAGTAGACTGGACTACTGCAACGGTGTGTTCACAGGCCTCTGTAAAAAGTCAATCAGAAAGCTGCAGCTGATTCAGAACGCTGCAGCTCGAGTCCTCACTAAGACCAGGAAAGTGGATCACATCACACCAGTTCTGAGGTCTTTGCACTGGCTTCCTGTCAAACAAAGAATTGACTTTAAAATCCTGCTGCTGGTTTATAAAGCACTGAATGGTTTAGGGCCTAAGTATGTTTGTGATCTGCTGCTACCTTATGAACCATCCCAACCCCTCAGGTCGTCTGGGACGGGTCTACTTTCTGTTCCAAGAGTCAGAACTAAACATGGAGAAGCAGCGTTCAGCTTTTCTGCTCCACAGATCTGGAACAAGGTCCCTGAAAGCTGCAGGTCTGCTGAGACCCTCAGCTCCTTTAAATCCAGATTGAAGACTTTTCTGTTTGCTGTTGCCTTTAATTGATCCAGATTCAATTGCTGCATCTCACTACTGCATTTTATTTCTTAAACTGCACTGCAACTTTTATTCAATTTTTATTTTGTATTTAGCTTTTTGACTGTTTTAATGTTTTCTTAACTATTTTAAATCCTGTTTTCTACTGTGTTAATGTTTTCTTAACTGTTTTAAATCCTGTTTTCTCTGCATTATGTTTTGATGCTCTTAATAGTTTTATGTGAAGCACTTTGAATCGCCTTGTTGTTGAAATGTGCTATACAAATAAACTTGCCTTGCCTTGCCTTGCCTTGCCTTGCCTAGTCGTCGCTTTTGCTCGCTCCGCAACTTAATGCCATCAAAGACACTCTGGCAAACGGAGGACGGATCCACATTTGATGAGTTACAGCTTTTCTTTTCTGCTGCAGAGATTCACACACAGATTGATTGAAAACAAATACACACATTACGTTCCGCCAACAGCTAGCCCACAAATAAACACGCATCCACTCTACCATCTTTGTGCAATGAGAGCAGAGGTTGTGCTCTCAGAGTGGGAGACCGTGTGCAGACGCACTGAGAAGAATAATGACTGATTTAATTACACTACGCCATCCAACATAAATCAACTGTGGACACTGTCTCTACAACAGATGACTTGGCGAGTGCACGTGGCCTCCCTGAGGACGTTAATGACGCTGATCTGATATACATCACAGAGAATCTCCAAAAACGTAATCCCCCAAATGATTGCGATTTAGTTAGTTTTAAACATCTGCATTTTGTCAACTTCCAAAATAAGTGTAGTTTAGTCTCCTGATTCTTCAGGCTCCCATCTATTGAAGCTCCTTGATTCTAAGCCCAGCAGGATCTTTAATCCTCTTCTGCTGTAAAAACATGTCCATGTATTTTCTGAAGAACACACCAGGAATTCCATGTAAAATCTGATCTCTGTCACAGTGTAGTGAAAAGCCTGCGTTCTTTGTAAAATGAGGTGGGTGGGTGTCCGCGGAGACTTTTTATTGCGTGAAAGCTTGCACATTATAGTTACTATGGGAACTGGGTCTCTGTGGCTATTGCAGCGGAGCAGTAATTAGTTGTTAAGAAAGAGAAAGTAGAGGGAAAAAGAACGAGCGGTGAACGCACACACAAGAAGGGAGCAGAACGGTGCATATGTGTTCATGTGTTAGAACAATTATGGGGCGAGGTCAGGTTGAAGGGTTAACCTACCGTTCCCACTGTGGGGCTAATTAGGAGTCATGGCAGATTTTTGCAGTTTACACTCCACTGTTCATTTGCTGCGTTCCCATGACTCACCTGATCATCTCAGCTCTGTGTTCTTTCTTAAATGCCTGCAAGCAGGCTGATCTAACCACAGGGAGACCTGAGAATGACAGGAGAGCTCATGCACATCATGCATCTGAATTTGAGGCAACATCTGTCCATTGCCGAAATGAGAGAAATCCATTTTTCCCTGGTAAAACGTTATACAAAATATGTCCTGAAATGCTGCAAAGCCAGCAAATTAAACAAAAGACCAAACCAAAACGGCACTTTTATGATTTCCCAGGCACTAAAACTGAGATCATCATAATTATAATAACGTATTCAAAATAAGCTCATAGGCAGAATTTCAACTCTCCACAAACCAACCTCTCTTCGTGCTGCAATTTGAGGGATAATGCAAATAAATTCTAGAGGGCATGAACGGGTGTTCCTCACGGCTGACATCATCAAAGCGCTGCCTATCTGTCTGTCTGTCCATCTGTCTGTGAGGCCCCTATGACGGTTGTCTGAGTGTGCAGGATAAGGAGCATCTGAAAGCCATCCATCTGGAACACAGGGGTGTACCTTGGCAGCCATGCTCCAGTAATCGCCCTCTGTAAACGTACAGTAGTGTATATGTGAGCCGTAATGAGTCTTTTGCTACAGCCTGAGGATGGCAGCGTACATTCTCCTTGCCTTTTGGTGCAGATGGCATGGCTGGATAATAAGATGTCAGAGTTCGCCCGCGGGCCTCGGCTGTTTAGATTACGGTTTCACATTGCATGGACATGGAAGGCCACTGCCATTGCTCCTCTGTGGAAGAAAAGAGAGGGATGTCCTCAGACGTTTAGGGAAGATTTATGTAATATATGACGTGTCCAGATCAGTAGTTAGAAACTCTGTGATAAAAGACTCAGTTTTGCTGGCTACATTCATCGTGCTCTGAACTGTGATAGGACAAGGTTGTCTTTTAAGACTGCAGAACCCAGAGTAAGTCAAGACTTTGCAGTAAATCATATTATAGCACAGACAGACTTCTAATAGCTTTTTAATGGTAGAAATGCATTACACGGTGCCTGGCAATACAATACAACATGACCTAAAGATATATTGATGTTGTATAACACATTAGGAAAGTGAGACGCTAAACTCAAGATCTTGTTAGAGAGATCCAACATGATATCCAACATGAGAGCAACAACTGAGGCGTATAATTGTTGGATAGCATGGATGAACAGGTAACATATTATTTATCAAGATTTACTTAATCTGGCTTTTAATTGAGCTTTATCTATTTACCTTTCTAGTTAATTCTTGTATTTATTGAGCTTTATTCATTTCACATTCTTTCACATAAATTGAAAATATTTATAGTCTTCTCAGTACCTGTTTTTTGTGTGTTGTTATTATTGAATGTGGTAATTAATAAAAAATGAATATATGGTTTGGCTGTGAATTACTTTATGGTTATCATTCCTGGCATTATCATTCTGATGTCAAAGTCAGAACTGAGGCCACTGACATGCCTTTCCTTTGCAGTCTCCATCAGAGTACATTTAAGTAAACTAAGGGCTGCTTCTATTTGAGGCTGGTTGCTAAGAGGGATGAACTTTTTTAAATGGTATTTGGGGTCTGAACAACTTATAATTTAGGGAAATGGGACAGTGACAACATTTTGTGGTTCATACTAAATAGAGCTGCAGTTTCCTCCTGAACTAATATGGGGCAGAGGGTGGAGTTGCTTTAGTTATTTTGTCTACACAGACACTGGTCACATTTTCTGTTAGCTAATGTGCTGTTTATCTACCATTTCCTTCAATAAAACTTGTTAATGAGTGAAAATATAGCTCCATAAGCTAACATGCTTGCGCTTGTCTAGCAAGGTCATTAGCTTGTTAGCTTAGCTCAAACGCTGACAGGACAATATATTCCAACAGTTTATTTAGAAGATGTACCGTCGACTTCTGCATGTCTACAAACAATGTCTCTTTTGTGCAGCAGTTAATAATCCAGAAAAGGAGGTAGAATGCAAGTGGATGGTGCAAAGCAGATGGCTGATCAACTAAAATAGCGTTCTTAATTTTGGTCTTTCTATTTAATGAGCCTGAACGCAGTTCAAATGGAGTGCTCTGCACTCCTCTTCGTTAGCATATTTTGTGCACTGCCAAGACAACAAAACTCTTATTTTGTCACCACCAACAATAAAGTCAAAATTACCATATTCCAAAAGGTTTATTATTTTATGACTAGTACATTGCGAAATTATTAACAACATTTCTTTTCACTAAATCCAGTAAAAGTGCATTACTTGTGCAGCATGTCAGAGCAATCAGGAAATGGGACGGCAGCAGGATGAGGACAGTTAGAGCAATGCACCATCTGCAGGTGGAGTCCAGGAGGGCTTCAATAATGGCCACTCCAATCATCTCCTCTCTAAAAACAGTCCACCTCCACATCATAACAGACTGACAGTTTTGTCATGGGCTGGCAGCAGTCCAGAGGCTGGTTTGCCCTCAGGCACAAATATACAGAACCCCAAATGGAAAAACAGTGCGCTAAGAAATTTGGCAAAGCTCGACACAAACCTCGCTACAGTAGAGTGAGTACTAGTAATTACCGGCATGATCACATGCAGCAGTTATCACCCAGACTCTTTTGCTCGCCATCATCTGTAATGTCAACACTAAGTGATCGGCTGATTACACACAACATTGACAATTACTTTAATTTGCCAAAGTCATGTCAGCACATTTTCTGCTCCTGCCGAGGTGAACTGTGTATAGATTTTGGAGCAGAACTGGATGCTGCTGCAAGACACTGTAATCATATATAAATGCAAAATCTGATGGCCTTGCATACATGAGACAAATGAGTGAGGTATAGTTTGTGTGTCTATGTCAATAGCGTCATACAAAGTGTAAAAAATGCAATCATTCTTGAAACACTGGCGATAATCTGGTATCTGTTAACCTTTTCCCCACTGCTAATGAGGGCAGAAAAGAGAAGTGAGCAACACCATTTGGTTTTAGCAGGACTACTTCGGTTCTACATTGAACTGCTTGAGGGGAGTTTTCACCTCAGGACACAACAGATGTCAACTGGATTTAAACTAAAGACGCTTCTGGCACACAAGCCTGTGAGCAGACCTGGATTCATGCTGGCTGGATTATGATTCTCACAGATCATTTACTTTATAAAAATATGCATCTCATCACCGTCTGCCTCCAAATTAGCTGCTGTAATGACTCGTGTAAATCTGACTTTGCTATTATCAAGAGCAATGGACGGTCACAATATGTCGAACACACTTCTGTGATCATCTAAAGTGTGACTTGAGTATGATACTATAAATCAATCTCCCAGTGTGTAAACAGGAGTGATTAGTGAAGAGGAGCAGCATGACAGGCATGCGAGTCGCTATTCTTCACTGTCGAACTAAGGTCTCACTATATGTTCTCTCAAGTGACACCTTCATCAATCACCGGTATGAGTAATCAATCTCATTCATCGAACTGTAATACATTGAAAAAAAAATTAAAAAATTAAAAAATACATGAAAATTCCCAGCGTAATATTGGCATGTCAACATTTACCAGCTGGTCAGCAGCCCCACACACATGGTACATATAGTGATATGTAAACATTGTATTCACTCACATCATGATGAACAAAGATATATAACCTCTGTTCTCCAATTATATACGTGTTTCCTTCCTTCTTGTTGGAGGCATGTTTCAGTTTACGGGGGTTATATGCAGAGTATAGTGGTATTTTCAGATAGCAGAGTAAGGTCCCTGCAGGTCTCATGCTAATACGGCGGGGCAATAGCTGGCTGACACATAGAGCCCGCGGTATATTTTCTTTGGCATTAACATCTGTCTGCAGGGGAGAACGTTTAATGAGCTTTTGGTGTTTTCTGTTTACCTATTAACTTTTCTATTAATATGATTCTTTGTATCTCTGCTGCGGGGCACGCGAGTACAACACCAGAGGTGATCCTCCATTTATTTATTTTTCTCATTGCTATGGAAGATTACAATGCTCTGGTTGACAGAAGGGAGAGCCATGCAGGCCATATTATGAGTCTTTGTCAATGGAATGCTTACACCCGAGACAAAAAGCACTTTAATAAATCCAATTAAATCCTGTTTAATCTCATAAATCGCCTCTTGGGAATAGTCACTATTATAGTGGAACATTACAGATTTAACAGCAATAGAATACAACAGAAAATAACAATAATACCCTCATGTTCCACTGGTAAACAGCTGATCGTCAAGCTACATTCTCATTTTCTGCATGGTTTTGTTCACGGTGAATGTAAGATAGAGCAGACTACATAAACTGCTTCTGTGGAGAGAATGTGGGCAACGAGAGGTGGCATTTTACTTATTAAAGTCTTTAAACTTCAATTAGGGTGTCTAATTATCTGATCCTTCTGGAGTAGGATTAATGAAGCTGCTCAGCTCCCATCTGCTGGTGACACTGATGGTGCGTATGTGTGTGTGTGTGTGTGTGTGTGTGTACACAGGTTTGTGTGTGTTTGTGCAATAAAGGTTGCTATTGGAAAAAACAGAGCCAAGCAGAGGAGAGGCAGAAGTAGCAGGCGTCCCCTCTCCCGCAGCTCTAGTCATCCCACATGCTCTCTCACATGTGGAAACCATCGCCCGAAAAATACAAACACCCAAACCAGAATTACTTAGAGACATCTTAACATTATCAGCAAAGCCTAGAGGCAAAGCTGCAAGACCTTGAACCAGATTGAGGACACAGGGTTGTCATCACTAAATCTGTTGCGCTTTTTTCGCTGTCATCGACTATTTGTAACTCTCTGAGGAATACGATCTGATTGACAAGCCGTTTCATATCCACAGAGTCACCTGTTAAAAGTTTAAATAGAGCATTAAGCTCTGCTGAGAAGCAGAGTGGCCTATAAATGGATCCATGTGAGCTGAAGTTTTTATAAAAAAAACAACAGGGACGCCATCCAGAGCGCACACTATCTACCTCAACCTGATTAATATTTGTGGATGGAGCCTTATGGGAATGATTCCCTTCCAACGAGAGTCATTTATTTAAACATCTTCAGCCAAAAAAACAAAACATGAAGTAGTCACCGAAAGGCTTCAAAGAGGTAAATATTGAAAAAAAAAGGTTCAGTGCTTAAGTTGTTAAAAGAGTAGTTTGACATTTGGGGGAATATGATAATTCCGCTTTTTTTGCCTGGAGTTAAGATCAAAGATCCAAGTTTTGTGGATTTATTGCCACATCCTCATATTTCTCAATATGTGAATTAAAATGTGGGTGTAGTCTGCTGGATGTGCTAAAAGGGTTAGTGTGAAAGTTTAATGTCGCCTCTGATAGGGCAGTTCAAAGACTGACCTCGCTCGTGACATGAGCTTCCTGTACCAACATGGAGAGCCATAGCTTTCCAGGCTCTGTCCAAATGTAAAACGATTATATACAAATTAAAAAAGATTTGCTTCTCAACATCTGTAAGCTCATAAAGTAACTAAGTTGTGTTTTGTTTAAACCTTACACTGACAGAACTGTTATCAGGGAAGTTGCATGCTGGATCTAGTTTGTGGCTGCCTAGAGTCTCCTCTTAAGCAAACAAGATATACGAGTTAATTAGTGAGCTTTAGAGGTGGATTTTTAAACTTTGGACATGGGCAGGCTAGCCAGTCTTCATGCTAAGCAAAGCTAACCCCCTGCTGGCTCTCTCATCATCTGTAGCATACAGACGCAAGAGTCGTATTGATCTTCTCATCAGACTCAAAATCCTTTAACCCTAGAACACTAACGTTAAAAATAGTCACACTATCACTAACGTCGGGTGAATTTCACCCGATATAATGTACCTGATAAAATATACTTCTCATCGAAATATATTCAAATACAACAATACAAGGCAAGTTGAAGTACTCTTCTTTTATTTTACCCTATAGAACTTCTCATAAAACGATAAACAGGTATCACGGGGAGACCCTGAAAAAAGACTCAAAAATTAGGGAATCGTCAATAAAAAATTATAAAAAATATAAATAAAGGAGCTATGAACTTGTTATTTAGTCCACATGTTCCTGGGACATGTGAGTCTTGTTCTGTGAAGGAAAAGTTAATTAATGTTAAAAGTCAATGTTAAAACCCAGCTGGAAAAAATTGTCACACTATCACTAACGTCGGGTGAAAATCACCTGAACAGGTGACTGTAGAAAAAAACAGTGATCGGAGCAGGAAGACACACCCACCTTCACTAACGTCTGTGAGCAGCTTGAAGCTACAAAAGGACCCACGCAACTCAGACAAAAGCAACACAATGAAAATAACGTAACAACAATCGCTCGGGTGAAAATCAGCCGACGTTAGTGTTCTAGAGTTAAAGTCATGATGCAGAGTATATTATGGGCTTATTAACTCAATTCAGAAGTTATGAGCAATTGCACACCCCTGGTGAACTTCAGGACCCAGTGACATCACAGTTTGGTGTGATTACAGGTGTAAAAGAGCACACTTCAATGATACATGACACTGCTTTTCAGCCTGGTGTGTAAGTTAGGCTACTCTTTAAGCCAGGCACTGAACTTGACTCAATAGTTTATCCATGGACATTGGCTAGTAAGGACGTATTTACTAAGACAATCCATCTCATATAAGTTGACTGCTTTATGGTTGGTGTATTTGGATTGAAGGAACAACCAAGTAAAGATCTTATCATGCAACAGTTCCACTGTTTTCATTTTGAAATGCCTTATTGGATCTTTTACTGTGACAGACTTGCAGAGAAAGAACTGGTGTCCTTTTCATCATGATGACCTCCTTCTCTTGGTGACTGATTGGACCCACCTGTGTTGTGTAGAGAACAGCAATGTTCCTGTTTATCAAGAGAAACAGTGCTGTGATGTTTCTTGTTTGCCTCAAGTGGCAATTAACATCAAGAATGCTGTCAGCCGCTCCCTAACTTTGTTAGCAGTGTCTGTGATGTTTGAGTTGATGTGAAGGATGCTGTAATCCCACACCATGAAAAAAACTACCTGCAATTCATCTACAGAAGCAAACATTAATTTATTGTACATGGCAAACACACACAATGAGGGAGTGGTATCTTCAAAGTCAACAGATTAATATACAGAAGAAGATCCATAAAGTACACCAAGCAAAGTGGTTTTGGAGTGTTTATGGCTCTTGTGTAAAATCAGTTTGTCCACTTTTCTTTAAATATATGACGTGTAATGTGATAGATTTAACTGGGCAGAGCTTGTAGGTTGATCCAGTGAAGGAAACAGCAAGAGGGCTCTGACCTTGTCTTGTGAAACGCCTCAAGGCTTGAATAGGGTCAATGGGCCAAATCATTGAAACAGGAATCAAAAGACCCGAGTGACCCCTGTTTTTGTTCATTGGCTTCTTGGCTAAAGGCTGTACTCCAATGAAACAGGTAATAGACCACCATAGGAGCGTTACAACTTGTGTTGTGTTGAAAAATGCTTGAATAGGACCTACATCAATGACACAGTTCCCAATATTAAACAATCAGTGGCAACTTGTTTATCAGCATTGCCATGACTATGGACGAAAAGAGAAAAAACAATGAAAACACTTAACAATAAAAAAAATTGCATTTTAAAAACACAAAATAAAATGGATTACACATAATGATTCAGTACATGGTGTCAGTTTAATGGAATAAAATCAAATGCCACTTCTGGATGCATTTTCCCAAATAAAATCTATTTTATGGTTGGCTCTGTTTTTTCCTGTCTGCTAAATACATTAAATCATTTAAGTACAGTAGTGGAATTGTAAAACTAGGAGAGAAAGAGCATCTGACCACAGCCAGAGTTAACAGCACTGAGTTGGAGAGCATCTGCATGATTGGCCTGAGCTGTAAACGATCCAGCTAGAATGAGACTAGTTTATTGCTATACACTGCCGCTGCTCTCTTTTTAAGCACTTTAAACACTGCCTGATGTCATTGTTTACATGCAAAAGACCTTGGTAAAATCAGCTGCGCTGACATGATGATTGCAAAGAGGCACGGTGCATATCTGTGTCAGGGTGTGTGTGTTGTTTTTGCTAACCGGCCTGTGGTATCCAGTAATGTGGCGTGATGGACTGTACCTGCAAATGTCACGGCTCTGAAGTCAAAACAAGTCCAGGTCATTGAAGGTTTCACTTTATTGGAATGTCCTTGAAAGAGGAAAAAAATAAGCGAGGAGAGTGTCCATTATTGTTATTTCCCCAGAAATTATTATAAATAGAAATTTGGGAGATTGATAGGCTTGATAAGAACCACCCACATATGACACACACTTATTTGGATTCTTGCTGAGAGTTTGACATCGCTCATGTCTGTATGGTACACATGAAGCTACTACTAGACTTCAGGAACTTACTGCTCCCAGCCAAGAAACAGTTCTACACATAACCCCTGTAAAACCAGGCAGTGTTGTTTTAACTGTTTTTATAAAAAAAAAAATATATATATATATATAATCTGTTAATTATGTGTGTTTAGACAAAAAACAGGCTGGTTGTTTCCCCGTGTTTCCAGCATTGGTGTATTAAGAAAACTCGATGTACAGATATAAATGTTAAAGATCTTATCTCAGCAAAAAACAAATATGCGTATGCTGCAAAAGCCTTGTAGAACAAAATTCATGCAAAAAGGGATACATACAGGGATACATTCATTGATCTCAATCATCAAATTTTCTGAAAGAACGCCTACAGATTAGGCTTTTAAATCACTGTCTTTCAGCACACTGTTGTGAGTGTGAATAGGAAAAGAGCAGGTGAACTCAGTATTGCCTCACTAATGACTTCTGTGATCAAAGAAATAGCCACTCGCCTTTAAATATTTAACACATGGCATATAAAGGGTAGGAATGTTCCTTTATGAGGAAAGCCTATTCTCCCTGTCTGACCCAATGGGTTCAACTGTGTAAGTGTGTGAGTGGCAGTGAAAGTGGCTGTGTTGAGGACTGCCACCCCTGTGTGGGCTGTAAATGCTGGTGGGCCAGCAGGTTGGATACCTGTGTTGACAGAACTACGGCTTCTGGACCCAAAGCTGTTCCTCCCTTCGTCTGCTCTCTGGGTCTGTGTTTGTTTTACTCTCCCTTTGTCAGTCTGTTATCTTCCCAACACTATTCATCCATCATTCTCTGAACTGATTATCAACCACTCACTCACTCTCTCTCTCTTCTCTCTTCCTCACTGCAGTCTTCCGCTTTTCTTTCTCTCTTTCTTCCTGTTTCTCTCTTTTTCTTTCTTGCAATATTTATGGCTCCCTAACAGAGTATCAACCAGCGAGAAAAATCTGCTCTCTCTCAGTCATAATGCTGCGAGACAGACCCAGTTTTCTAATTTCCTGACATGAATGCTGATGACTGCTGTGTGCAGAAATACACCAGGCTGCAGGAAAACAACCTTCGAAATAGTGCATGCTTCCAGAAATCACATCACTTTCTATTGTCATCAGGACCTGGAATTAAAAAGTTTTACTACTGGGCAATGTGACTTTGCAAGAGAGGGAGACCGAGGATAAATCTCCTAAATTTCAAGCAGTCTGACTGCTATCACATGGGTAATAACACAGGCTATGAAGTGAAATGGCTGCTTAGAGACTTGAGTGTGTCTGACATCTTGAGCATAGACCTTTTGCCCTGATACACAGGCAAGACACCTTTTCTGTAAGATCGCTGTAACACCAGCTGTAATGGAAGTCTTGTTTTTTTGCTGTTTATTACAAATATCTAATGTCTCAATGTGACTCCAGCTAAAACAATATACTAGACGAGAAAGTGATTTAACATACAACGAATCCTCTCAAAATTGTTAATAAAATGACAAAATCAGCTCCCAAATAAACAATCCAGAAGCCACAGTAAAACATCTGGCTTTTCCCCACAATTTAGCATACACCACTGCTTCACATCAGTTTAATGAAATAGTGCTGGCCACAGTGAGATCAAGGCAACTCTGAGTGCAAAAATAGAGAACTTGAAGTGCAGAAGTAATCACACTTAGTTATATTACCTGACAACACATTAAAAGTACTAGAAGGGAAAGGTCCTTAAGGGCCTAATAAGGGCTGAAAAGAAGTCCAGTTCTGGTGGAGAACGAACTAGTGTTGGAACCTCAAGCAAAACCTCTTTTCTAAAAGGAAAAAAACAGCCCGTCAGGAGCCCTGCGAGGAGATGTGTGGCTCACCCCAGCTTGTGGCCGACGAGCCACAGCAGCAGTTTGACCACGTAGGTGTTTGTGTGTAAGAGTATAGTCCCTGTGTGTAAATACATGCACTGCACAGTTTTCACTCCAGTAATATAATTTTCGTTTTGATATCATAATTATCTCTGCCAGGAGAATCATGCGAATAATCGCATGTGTCCGTGCGTGTGTCTGTACGTCCGTCCATGAGTAATTGTTTACCTCTGTCTCTCCACGGCTAATCTTACTCTGCTGTAGCAAACTGCATAATATTTTGGGTGGCCAATTATGGCTGCATGCTCAAGGCTGCGGTGAATTTCTCAGAGCACTCTCGACTCTAAAGCTGCCCCCTGAGTGCATGGCGGACCCCCAGCAGCAGGGTTTGCCTAACAACTAAAGGAACTACAAGTACACAACTACTAAGTACATCGCCGCAACTCAGCCACTGCTACGTGGACAGACAGTGAGTTTACTTTCGTTCCTGTCCAGATTGTATGATATGCATATACACGGACGCTTGTTTTGGAGTTTTACAGCTATTGGGGATTGGCCAGCTGAACCTTCGCTAAGTCCCGCCCCTCGTATGCAGACGGGCTAGTCATGCTGTATCTTCGGCCAGCTCTGACCAGGGTTCGACAACCGTCAACAGCAACAATTGTCTTCCTAATCAGGCTGGTTTTGTGGATTTGTTGACACTTCTATGCTACGCAAGCTAATGTTACTGAAGGTACATTGAATGTGTACACGTGCTGCACTTGCTTTTTAAAGATTGTAACAGTGAATAAAGACCCAACTCTACAGGAACAGTGTCGTAATTGCCATTGTCTTCTGTCTTGATCACAAGTGATGTAGTAGTTCACTTTTACCCTGTGATCTGTATACTTCAGTTTCTATCTTCATCTTTTTAACCTGTTTTCACTGCTGAATCAGTTTGACATCCTGGATATATCCTTCAATCACATATTGTAGACCTTTCTGTCAGCTTCTCTCTGAAATTGCTTTTTCTTTCTCCCCCATAAACAGGTTATTCAGGGAGTGCAGTTAAGACAGTGTGGGCTCCATGGCAGCTCTGACACTTTGATTGTGTGTTGTATCTAATCAGTCATACAGCTGTGGTCGTTGCAGAAACACCTGGCAGAGATCTGCACTCAACTGAGTGCACCATTCTAGTTGCATCTGTGCAGCCTATGCTATTATCAGGAATCCACTGGAGGCTTGTGATTAGACTAGATGTCAGCATTGTAGAACTACAATAATATTATGCTTATCATATACAGTGAGCCTTTTGGGTGCAGTTTTATTTTATTCTTTTTTTTCTGCATTCCCTGAAATAGAAGAAGAAAAGACATGCTAGCAGCTCTGTGATGCAGTATTTTAGCACAGCTGGGCTTTTTAGCATAGTGCTAACGTTATCTCACTAATATGTGCTCCCCGTTGCTGTGTCTACGGTCTATAGAGCAACAATGTAAGTCGCTTTGGATGAAAGCGTCAGCTAAATGAAATGAAATGGAATGTGCACAATGGCAATGCTAACATGCTGATGCATGTTAGCATTGCATGTTAGTGAGTTCATCTTAGTTTAGCATGCTAACATGCTAACATTAGTGAATTAGCTAGCACTCAACACAAACTACAACTGAGGCTGGTGGGAATGCCATACTGTAGTTTTACTAGTATTGATACAAATTATTGGGCAAATTGAAATGATGACCTGATGATGGGGCTATCACCAAAGTAATTAGAATGCATCCTCTGGGCACCGTGGATGTCTATACAACAACTTCCATTGAATAGTTGTTGAGATATTTCAGTCCGTACCAAAGTAGTGGAGCAGCAGGACTGCATAGTCATCTCTAGGGCCATGCAGCTACAAAAGTAATAAATAGTAATACGTTGTGACAAATTCCACATTATAATGTTCTCCAACTTTGTGGGTGGTAGGGCATATATTAAATAGTGGAAATCACCTGTGTGCATTATACAAGAGTTTCCCAACAATCTCCAGAGAGCCTCAGGAGTTCTTCCACAAACTGTACACAGTCACCCTCCATTAGCTTTCGAGTGAACTTGACTGTTCAAACATACAAACTGCTCACATAAATAGAACGGCACTCTGCACTCATACTCCACGTGTACACACAAATCACACACACAAACACAAGGCTTGTTTACACTCGGAGCCGCCCAGATTGACTCTTTTTCTCGACGCCTGATGAGGCGTAATGTAAATAAATTACAAAGCCATTAATGTCATTAACATCTGATCCACAGTATTTGATCTCACTGCAGTGAAAGATAGTTTCAACATAGTATCAGATTATAAGCAATACATTTTGTTTCACAAGTACAATACGGCCCACAGGGTTGATGTAAGGTAATAAAGTGTTTGTGGTGAAACGATGAATCTGGAACTCATTAGAGAAAAGCAATCGTAAAACTTAAAGATACCTGTGAACGATGTGGAGACAGGTTCTTTCACAGTGAGTGTGCTCTCTTTAGCTTCATCCTCCTGCTCTGTAATAAAGATACGTCATTCCCTTTAAAAAAAAAAAGTTATCCCCCAGGGTAAATTGGAAAATCTGTGGAATACATTTAAGGATTATAGTACTAGATAAAAGCACAGCTTTGAGCTACAGATATTTCTACAGCCTGTCACTGTGTGTATACATATTTCATTCAACTCATTAATTGAATTATTGCTTTAGAGACACATGAATGGAGGTTCATCATACGATTTACTCCACAAGTGACAGTTTTCTTCCTGTTGTCTCTCTGACAGATGAGTTCCAGACTTTAATGCTTTCTGGCTTAGGTGTCTCCCTGTTTTACAAGTCTGACTTTCAAGTAAACAGTTTTTTAGTAGTACTGGTATTAACCATGCACTCATCCGTGTATATATGTTGGGTCTCTGTTGAATTAAAACTATTTTAATCTAACTGAATTTAAACAGGATCCCTTGACCATACCATCAATATGGCATTTTAAGCTGCAGCAGATTCACTATAAAACAGAACAGGCATCCATCCAGCCTTTGGTGTCCGAAAAGTGCCAGAGGGATATGAGGGAAGGGATGGAAACAAGAAGAGGCAGGGAGGAGACATCAATGGACCAGAGGAAAACAGAAAGGGGAGGGGAGGGAAGAGGCAGGTGGAGACAGTTATAGACCAGAGGATGCAGGGGGAGACAGTGGAGGACTAGAGGAGACCGGGAGAGGCAGGGAGAGGCTGGCGGAGATGAGAGGCTGGCGGAGATGAGAGGCTGGCGGAGATGCTTTGCATTTCAGACTCTTGTCTGCGGATGCCCTTGTAGTGCCACTGGAGCCCTGACTGCTATATTTATCATGCAGCTGTATGATGTTTGAGTGCACAGAAAACCAATCAGTACTAGTCCAACAGTGTGACAAACCAGAACAGGAATTGACAACCTTTTTGATATGAAATGCCATATTTATATGTTCTTGTGAATCAGTTTTCCATATTGTATCTCAACAGGTTTGTTATTTCATTCCATCCATATAGGCAACGTGCATAGCAACATTTAAAAGACCAACTTTCTCTCCCATAATCAGGACATTGTAATTGCATATGAAATCACTATACAAGCGGGCTGCCCTCCTTATGAAAAACCCTAACCCTAATACTACAAACCTTCCACTGGTCTTGTTCATCAGCAATAAACAAAACAACTAGGCTGCTGGCCAATAAGAGGCAGGTGGAGGGGGGGGATTACTCAAACTACCCTGAATAACAGACCGTTGTCACTGTCAATGGCTGTGAAAGAGGTATTGGGGACATGGATGGCAAACATTTCCAAACAAAATATCTTGCACACAAAGACTATTGTTCTATTGCTCTGCCTCGAATCAATCTTTTGAAGATGAGACATCCCCCCATGTAGACTTGCTGTCAAATTTTTGTAGCTTTCTTTTTCAAGGGGAAGAGAGGTTGTGGTCAGCATGCATTCAAGAAAGTACAATGTATTTCAATAATTACCTTTTTAACAGCAGGAAAAAGGGCATTACAACAATCAGTTTTAGCCACACTATGACTCTTGAAACGTCATCGTCGGTCAGCTGGTCCACCACTTCGGGCCAGATTGAAATATTTCATCAACCATTGGATAGATTGCCAATAAATTATAGACATTCATGGTTACCAGAGGATGAGTTCACAGATCCTAACTTTTCCTCCAGCAGCACCATGAGCAGTGTTGGTCCAGCACTACTGGTTGTACTATGTTCACTGTAACAAGTTAACGTGATAGATTCAACAATTGATTACTCACTGTTCAGTCTCACAGAAACGCTGTGGCCAGCTATCTGGCCCGTTAGCTCCGGCTAGCTCCTTGTTCGTGAATCCTTCAGGCTCTGAAGCTGCACCTTCAGTCCCCTCCAATATAGCTTTGCTCAGGACTCTTTGCTTGGCACCTTCTGACTCACAGTGAAGCTTTGCACGCCTCATATATGTCCATGTTTAGATGCTCAGACGCGGAAGTGGAAACCATATCCGCCAGATTTTTAACCATATGTATGTGACGTATTATTGTGATGATTATAATTTTATTAAAAATGTAGACACCTGGTTTAACGCTTCGACGCGGGCGCCGACCTCAGAGGGCGCCGACCTCAGAGGGTTTAATTTAGCCTCATCAACCGGTCAACATTTAATTTGTCCAATGCTTTATGACTAAATACCGTCAAAACCACAACATTCCTATAATGCTCAGCTATTCTTTGTGTTACTAGTGTTTTAATTATTAGCACTAGTGCTAATTAGCACATGTTACCAAGCTAACAAGTGAAACTAAGATGGTCACATTGGTAAATGTTGCAAATGTTATCATTTATAAATGGCTAAATGCATTTAATGAAATATTTTAGATCTAATTTAAAATTAATGTATATCTAGGAAGTCAGACAGAAACATTATGGTGGCACATTTGCCATTACCAGAATGATGCACTTATTCATGCAGTTCTTTGTAATAAAGACAACATTTCATCTATGGCTGACGAATGGTGATACATAATGCAGCTAATCCAACAGACTTTGAAGAAGCCATCATACAATAGTAAATTAAAATCTGCCCAGCTCTAGATTTCAGCTCTTATCAATGCTTTAAATTCCTCCTGCACCGATATAAGGGGACACATGAATGCAAGGTGCTGTGGATGGAGTTGCATAACGTTTAGTAAATGAAATAGATTCCGAAATGAAGAGCATTATCTGCAGAGTGAACCTGCCTTCCATCAGTTCTGAAAGGGATTCAGACTCAAACTTCAGTCAGGGCAACTAAAATCCAAATTCCGCTGCTGGATTCCCACTCATTCCAATATACTTTCATTTGGAGCTTGTAAAACTTTTGGAAATATCTTCCTATGGTCAGAAAACCCATGCGAGTTGCCGCTTGTATAGATTTCATGGATATCACCGCTGACCTGAATCTTGAATCAACTGTGAAGCGAAGTTGCATATGTGTGTTTCAAGAGCCATCTGTAATGCAAAGCACATGGTCTCATGTTCCACTGTTTGTTGTTTATACAATTTCCAACACCACTTTTGTTTCCATCGTACCAATTAGACAATGCTTCGGATAACCTTTGAGCAAACCACAGAGAGGCAGCGAGCCAGCACTCGGGGAATGAAAACAGCCTATAAAGCAGCAGCATCATTTACACTCCTGCTCATTACAAATGCTTAAAATGTAGCACAAGCTCAACAAAAAACACAATAATTTTATGTATATACTGTCAGTTAGGTGGGACTAGAATTGTGCATAAAAGTCGGTACATATGTGTGTATCAGATGGAAACTCGGATCTGTAAAATTGAATATTTTTCTCTTTTTAAATTACTTGTGACTTGTTTGTCACTGAAAAAAAAAAAAAAAAAAACTCTACTCTACTGACGCATGGCACCGCCATTAACAAAGTGAATGGGACCAGCGATCCAGAGGGTTGGATTAGTATTTTACCCTGCATGCCAGACAGAGAAAAGACATTCTAAATAAACAGCAAATGGTGAGAGAAACAGAGAGAGGGGAAGACAGTGGCAAAGAGAGTGGTAACAGAAAGGATAAAGGACCGATTTAATCACAACGTGTTTCCACTCGGCTACAAGGTGGTGCCAAAGGGAACTAGGATGAGATGATGATCAGTGTTGTAGTGGCTGTGAAGGAAACTGAGGAAATAATGATATTCTACTCTGGAGGAAGCAAACCATGTTTCTGATTCAAAATGTCTTCTTTTGAAGGTTTTTTTTCTCCTGTTTTTGAGAAGAATTACATGTTTAATGGATTCCAAATGAATTCATGTCAAACCAATCCTTAATAGTACTTAATGCTTAAGGCAGGGTTTCTCTTTCATCGAAGAGCGCATTGATGCTGAACTGTTGCTTTACTCCATGTCAACCAAAATATCGTAATGAAAAAAATCAGTGGGAAGGTCATTGATCTAAAGCCAGTGATTGTAAATATGCTTTTTCATTGAGTGGATTCAGACTGTGGTGAATGTGGTCACTATTCCGTTGGCAGTCTGTAAGATGGCTTTGCACCAAGCCAAACCAATAGTCCGTTGTCTTCCAGAGCTCCATTCAACCCCGTCTTTCCAGTGCTATGTTTGTGTTTCCGCCAGTCATTTGCTCGGTTCAATTTAAACCCATTTGACCATGATGCCAGCTCCATCTGCACCAACATGAAGGGCTTACTGCTTGTCAGTGGTCAACTTTGGGCATTTAGAAGAGGGACAAACGAGCGAGGGAGCAGGGCATGGAGTGACAAAAAAGGAGAGTTTTACTTTATTTTCCAACCTTAGAGCAAAGCCGAGGAACATCTGGTCAGATGCACAAGCAGTTTTTATTTAGAAATGGCCTGCAGGAGCCCACGCTCACCCAAAAATACTTGTATCCTGTTCTACTAACAAGTTCCACCCAGCTAGTGAGACATACTTTCAGGAATTTTCCATCCTTTCTTTCCTTTTTTAAAACTACTTTACACCTCCGTCTTTACACAAACCTCACTTTAGATGTGGGTTCATTGTGGGAAAAATAAAGGAGAATACATAGTTACAAAATAAAGATGGATATACAACATGTCAACACCCATTGTAATGTGACTCACATGCTGTCATAATATCCACAAATGAAGAAAGTCAGAGTTGGTGGAGGAGAAACACTAATCTAAACACTAACATCTACATCGTTCAAACACTCTCTGAAACCAGAAGTGTTTGTAATAGTTGATTGAGAAATTGAGAGTAATGGCAGGGGAAATAAAGTGCTCCCATTTTGTTTTATATTAAGATGGCAACACTTGATGATGATTGTATGCCATCACTGTGTGTTAAGCTTCGGTAGAAATAGCAAATATATTGTCTCATTTAAATTTAAATTTTTACAATCAAGATTTCTTGCATTTAAAATGGTGCAACGGTGTAATAAATACATAGTTGAAAATACATTAACCAAGTGTTAACCTCCCCTCCCCTAACATTGGCTGGTAGGTTACTAGATTGGTGGAAGGTTGGTGTTAAGGATTTCAAATCAGATGTGGGTGTTTCTAGAACAACGAATGTTAACAGAAATCAAAATCACACAAATATGAATTTAACACAGTCTGTAATTTGTCAATTTCTTGGCGTTTGTTTCGTCCCCCTGTGACTAGCGAAACACCCCATGAACGACTCTTTTGGTTTTGTATGTTTAAATACCATATTCTATATAGTCTATATAATATTACAGCTCCGAGACGAAACTGACAGGAAGGCGTGACTCAGAGAAAAAGTAGTAATTTAAAATCCGTCTGCTACATCAGCGCAATGGACAGCGCCATGGATTTATCAATACAGAGCCCAGTCAGGGCCATAAACTCAAACTTGCACAAAACCTCAGTCAGATAAAAGATCAATCGGTCAGGTTGACGAGACTAACATATTCAATTAAACAACCCCCCCTCTTCCTGCACTTTCTCTGCTACAATGGAGAGGAGAAGGGGGTGACAGGTTAACAAAGATCATGCTTTTGGTCATTTCGCTAACATAGCGCCAAAAACATGAATTAGTGCAGCTTTACATATGCAATATGAATTTGCTTGCGTCCCTATGTTTCCTACAAAGCTTATACATACTAGTACTTGAGCATTTTCAAATGAATCTTCCTTGTGCTGTAAAATCAACCCTGGTGCATTCTGCAGAGATGATAGTGTTTGTGTTGCATTCAGGTCCATTCGAGAATGAGGATGCCTATTGTTTGTGTGGATCCGACTTGTGGCACTTTACTGACAGGCTACTGAATTGTGACTGTGGTCAGCAGACCAGAGCTGTGTGTGCTCAACATCTAATGTAAACAGCTTGTTCCTGTTTCTCTCTCCCACAGCCCACTGCCTTTCTGTTTACAGCTTAACACACTGCTGTGGTCAAACAATACCAACGATAGAAAGCCATTCAAACACCGATGTGATCAAAGTAAAGCTGCAGATTTGCGGACAGGGTGGTAAAACCGGCACTACATATTATGCTCACCAACCAAATGGAATAATTGTGAGCTGAATCCTGGTGATGAAGTGTGGCTGGGGAGGGCAGGGGGCAGGGGCTTCAGTCAACAGATTGAAGATCTCACCTCTCACCATGATTCGGAAACAAGACTTTGTCTGAGCTGCATTGTAAAAGCTGGTATGATGGATGTTGAGGAAGCATTAAAGTCCACTCAATACCAGCATCCGACCTCTCCCTATTTCAATAAGAAGCCCTTTAAAAGGATTGTTTCACCCATGTCAGTAGTTCTAGACTAGGAAAAGTCCAATTTTAAGACCCACTGGAGCTGCAGGATGAAGAGCATGTTGCGTTATTTATTACTAATGTGTCTGCAGCGCCAGGAAATCTAAGTCCACATAGGCCACACAGAACCAAAATGGCTGACCGGGGCCTCGTTGCACATTATGTTCTAACAGCAACCGCAGAAAAGTATCAGGAAGACTGTTGTGGATGTGAACAACAAGCCTTTTGTCTGTACCCTTGTTATCTACATATACACATAAAGCGAAATAATGTTGGATCCCAGATGTTCCTCTATGTTCAGTGAAGTGAAGCAGCTATATTTAGTCACCGAACAAAGATTTAGTGGTGCAGATAAACATACACCAACTACACAGTCTGCCCGTCGATTGAAGAGACCAGTTTTCTTTTTGTGAAGAATGCATTTTGCAGCCAAATATGGAAATGAGAACTGGCAGACAAAATGCACAAAATGCTTAACGAGACATTCGCGAGAATGTCTTCCGTAATTACCTGTCATGGAAGATAACGGGCCTAAAAACTTGTTTTGTCAGATCTATTTACTAAACTTGAGACATTCATCCACAGCAGCACATGTCAGACACAATTAGAATTCAGCGTTAGCTAGAACAATAACACTGTGGATGTCCGAATTGAGTAATTGTGAAGCAGCCGTGATACAATTAGCTCAAGAAATGATTGTAAACAAACACGATGTATTCTCTTGTCATGTGCACTGTTATCTGACTTTGCCTTCTGTTAGCTTCATCTCCCTCTTCCTTCATTATTCCACATCTTATCTCTAACCTTTCTGCATGGAGCTCATTCTTCCCTTCTTTCATGCTTGCCCCTCACCTTTTCTATCCCTTTATCTTCCACTCAATCCCTCTCTCCCACCTGTCCCCCTCCTTAACCCCCTTCAGCCATCTCCTCCCTCGTGTTCCCTCTCAAACTAATGGAGCACATTACAGGCTTACTAAAAATAGCCCTGCTGCAAAGTCAATTCATTTTTTGTATTTCCGTCTTCCTCTCTCTCTCTCTCTCCCTTTATAATCGTTTTATTTTTTCTCTTCTCCGTGCCTCCCTCAGGAGGGAAAATGAGTAACAGGGAGAAGGCTTGTCAGCTCATTTATCAGCTGGCAGCCCGCGTGCAGCTCTCTCTGCCATCAGGGCTGAGCGGCTGAGGCTGTGGGGTCGAGGCCCTGGGACCGGGCCTGTCATGATTCTTGCTGTATGGCCTTGGACCTTGGGGGACAGTGTGGAAATGAATGAGTGGTCAGTGTTTACGGCGCTGCTTTAGGCACCATGGACATCACCTACCGGTCAGGCCGGGGGTCTTAAATCAGCAGGCAAAGCTATGGCGGCAGACACTGTGCTAAGAGCATTTTTCACGATGGGAGAACGGATGAGATGCAGTGGAGGAGAAAAGCCTCTGGCTGATGATGAGTGAGGAAAGATAACTTAAAACCCATCCTATCCTCTGAAAAAAAAAAAAAATCAAATGAGATCCTGGAAAGCAGGTAAAGTATTAAAGGATAATTCTGGTTTATTACAATTTAAATCTTATTTTCATTATTTTAACCGTCATTCCTATTAGTACTATTAATTAATATTATACGCATCAGATTAGCGCATATAATGCCAACATTGCTGAAAAGAACTCATGTTTCTCACTCCAGTAGTATCATATAAATATGTTGATGTATTAATAATGTGCGTAAATATATCCTAAACTATGACCATTCAGTAATGAGGAAGTGTTTTAAAATAATGTATTTACAAATCTATAAAATGTTAACACGGAACATTCCTCCAAAATGTTCACTGGACTTTTTTTTTGTTTTCCTTACGATATCCTCTCCTAACAAATACGGCATGATTAACATAATATAGTTATGTGTAAGCTACTGAAGCGCTTGGTTCAAGTTCAGGAGAGATTGTTGCCTTGGTTAAATGTGGAAAAAGCTTAAGCTTTAAATGACGCCTTAAACACAACACGGGACATGTTTATTTTTTCAATAGTGAACTGAAAGTAAAATTTATTCCTACCTTCAAAATAGGTGTTTTTTTAACCTACACTTAACCACATGCCAGACAGGGGACTACATTACCAGTCTTCAGTGTCGAAGTCCTGCAACACCTCAGGCACCTCTCTCCGGCTTCTGTGTGGCACAAGAAGTTCGCATGACTTCCCAAATGTAAGTAGTTTTTTCCTATTGCTGAGTCTTTGCCAACATTGAACTAATGTATCTAATTGAGTGTGATGATAATAATAATAAAAAGATGAAAAATATGGAGGAACATCTCATATGAAAACCCTGCCTTCTTTCCAATGCAAAATTCCATGACTGAAATAACAGACGCCTGGAGAAGCGACAGCAGCGGCAGAGGTTAATGATCTCAAAGTGATCCCTGACTCATTAAACTGCCATTTCACTTTATCTAAGGATGCTGCATTTAACTTACCCCCTTCACACACACACACACACACACACACACACACACACACACACACACACACACACACACACACACACACACAGTGTAAACAGAAATGGATGCGCACACAAAAACACACACACACATTCCACAAATACCAAAGGTTTCTGGTGAAGCAAAACTCCTGCACAGTCCAGCATGTTAACTTCTGTCTTGGGTCAATGGCACTAAGATGTTTTGTTTTATTGCATGAACAACTGGTGCCTTTGAAAACAGGTCCAGCAAATACCTCATGACAGCCAATCACAAACAAATAAATCCAATATGTTACAACGACAGCATGTAGCTGCTCAGGGCAACGGGACTTGTTTCAACGGATCTGTGACATATAAGAGGTACAATGACACACACTTACACACACACACACACACACACACACACACACACACACACACACACACACACACACACACACACAATTTCTATTTTTGCAACGCTATAAATTCAGATTAATTAGAAGGGTAAAGGATGGAGAACTCCTACAAATAGCTTTGTGCAAAAGATAGAAATTGGATTCCTTCCTGCTCTCCTCCTCCTCCGCTTGATGGCGCACATTAAAAAGCACTCCCTCGTAAGATAAGAGCTGATCATCATTGTCAGCAATGTGACAAATGTTCATTCATTGCGAAAACGCAATTGAAGTTGGGTTGTTAAAGTCGACTGACGCCTTCTCCTTACATAATAAACTAGTTTTCTTCCTGTGTGCTCTGCGAAATTATGCAAAAGTTAATTATTTCTAGCAGTTAAACAGTTCATTTGTTCATCCTGTATTCAGACAGTGACGTTGAGGGTGTCCTCTTAAACGCTTTTCTAAATAAACTGACTGCATCACTGACTCTTCTGTTGACTTTACTGTGAAATCAACACGTGATAGAGCCACTCTGGAAACCAGACATGACTGTCGCAGCAAATGAGCCGCCGTCGTTCCTTCACTCACTTCTGATGGAATTGTTCAACTTAGCAAGAGTAATCAGAACAGCAGCCATGAAAGCAATGGGAAATATGAGTGTATGTGTGTGTGTCTGAGGCAGTCCTCACCAGTAGAGGAGATGAGAGAGCATCTGCAGTGCCCGAACTGTTCCTCTCGGCAGACGGCTTCCGCGTCCTGTGAAACCATGCATCAACATGGAGATGACACAATGGACATTACGTTCCTCTGCCACCTGCCTCCTTCCTACCCGGTGGCACCTGGCAGATGCTGCAGTGGACCGAGTGCTGCAGAGCAAGTATATGAGCAGATGCAATGAAAAGAAAGTTATTTATGGTATCAACCGCAAGGCTTTTTAGGCATTTAAAGGAAAAGTTCCACATAACGGGTGATGCACATTCTTGCCGAGAGTTTGGTGAGAAGATGATACAAAAAATCAAGCTGTTTCCCCCTGCTTTATTATTGCCTTTGTATGCTAAACTAAGCATCTCTTGGATAACAAAGTCGTTTGGGAGACTCCTAAAAGGTGCGATTGCTTTGACAGTGGTGCTGCAGGTGGCTGTTTAAAACTTCACTCAACACCATCAGACTTAGCAAATATTGTCACAACTGTACTTCTAGCTTAATTTGCTCGGAAGCAAAGATGCATATTTGTATACGTAAATACACAAATATGCGTATTTACTTATTTTTATTTCATTTTAAAAGCACAATGTAGTTCATCTACTCAGCATGTGTGAGAATTGAAAGAGTAACTGCAGACTTAATGTGTTAAGTGTTACACAGTGGTGTATAAAGTACCCAAAAGCTGTACTTGAGTAAAAGTAAAGATACCTTACTGGAAAATTACTCCAGTAAAAGTAAAAGTCACCTATTAAAATACTACTTGAGTAAAAGTCTTAAAGTATCTGATATTTTCTGTACTTAAGTATCAAAAGTATTTTTCTGATATAAAATGTACTTAAGTATTGAAAGTAAAAGTACAAGTACATGCTTTTAATAAAAAAGCAAAGGGTCAGAATTTTGAGAATTATGAAGTTTATTCTTTTAAGTGCTGTGGTCACCGTGACCAAGGACCAGGAGTTGTGTTGATACAATAACTGGGTTGGCTGTGATCCATCCATATATATTATGTTCAACATAATATATTGTACCTAAGTATACTTTTGCATCTACTATGAACTTATCATCATAATTCTCCAAAAAGCAATATGACACTATGAAGGACTTGTAACAGTGTGGTTATAAGTATGCTCATTCCGCCCGCCGTGGGTCTCTTGGTACCGGTCTGTGGGGCTCTTGGTACCGGGCCACAGAAAGAATGAATGAAACATTTCAATCAAATAAAAAAAAATTCAAGGCCGGAAAGATGTTTTATTGTGAAAAATGACCGCATACATCCGTCTGTGGTAACCTCAGACGGAATCTCTTGACACATGTCAAGATGTTACGTTACTCTAAAAATGAAACGTAAGTCTGTTACAACTCTGTCGGTGATCTGGAAACCAAGGCAGAGTATCCTGAGATCGCCAAAAAAGCATGAAAACCTGCTTCCATTCCAACATCCTGTCTTTGTGCAGCGCGTTATAAGTTAAGCAGTAGACTGGACTAAAGGTTTAGTTAGCAGTAGAGTCAGTAGACTGGACTAAAGGTTTAGTTAGGAGTAGACTGGACATAACGAACACACGTCAGGTGTCGTTGTCTCCCGTCTTTCCGAGGTCGGACCCGGTCTGTGAAAATATTGTCTTCACGTAACCGGTCCGTGGCGCATAAAGGTTTGGGAGCGCTGGACTAGAGGATGTAGAGGGAAAATACAAAACATTGTGATTCGCAAAACCTGCTTGGTGGAGTCTGTGTTCCACCACAGTCCCCGATGTTTTTTTTTTTTTCTAAAGATAGATTTGATTTTGTAGCGAGTAACGAAGGTTTCAGGAGAAATGTATCGGAGTAAAAGTATCATTTTTCTTTGCAAAATGTAGTGAAGTAAAAGTAAAAGTAAACAGAAATATAAATAGTAAAGTAGAGTACAGATATCCCCAAAAACTACTTAAGTACAGTAACGAAGTATTTCTACTTCGTTACTATACACCACTGGTGTTACATTAGTTATAAACTAAATAATATCCATAACCATTAGTACATTAACAAATCTGGAGAATCGGTGTTGAAGCAATGCTTTCCTGCGCTGGGACAAGAGTAGATGAACCATGAAGTTGTTTTTCTCATGTAGCAGCTGGCTAGTTAGCTCGCAAATGTTAGCTTGCTAACTCCACCATGTTTTCATGCTAACGTTACACCGTTTCCAGCAAACAAGCAGAGCTGGGTCTCTGCTCCCCACCGCGAGGAGACGACAGCTGGAAGGAGAGCAGGCGGCCAATCCTGGAGGCAAAGGCGCTCGAGTTTGTGCTGGCTGAATTAAAGTAGGCCAGTCTCCGAATTCCATCAAATTCAGTGTCCCATCACTATTATCTAAGCTACTGTAGCTGTCATGTTTGTTGACGCTGCGTCAAAGCTTTCATCATACTGAATAGTGCGTGGTTTAATCTCACTTTTTAGCATTTTACAAAATGATGCATGGGGTGGACTAAGTCTCAGACATGGGGGTAAAATTACACTTTTAAGTGTGTATTGCAGCATATGTGATGAGAAGAAGACAAAGAATGATTCCAGTGAAAATCTGATACATGTTCTATGCCATCTCCAGTTTTAAAACAAAAATCTCACTAATGGGTTCCTTACATCTTGAGTAGTGGAAAGTATTAGCTTTGCAGAGCGATGAGCTCAAACAATTTGTGAAATATTCAATACCCATTTTCCCAAACGCAAAGGTCCACTCCACACCTGGTGTGAGTTAGGATCTATTTCCTTCAACCACGGAGTGAATTTGGATGCAGCTTCAAAGCTTTTCCCGGGCTTTAATTACGTTACGAACCAAGTGCAGGTAGTAGGGGGAAGTGGAAGCACTCAGTCAGAGCGCTTTGACTGAGAAATCCCGAGCTCACCCTGCATGGCCTCTTTTTCCCCTCACAGTCAGAGTTAAACCTGATTAGAGAAGATTGGTTAGGAGCCACTGATGGAGAGAGAGCTCTCGGATCTCTTCTCTTCCCCGTCAGCACCACTTTCTAATCAACTCGCAAGAATCTGTGTGTGTGTGTGTATGTGTGTGTGTGTTGAGGAGCACCAAGGTAGGCTTTGAGGATGATTCAAGCCTGATTATTTAGTCTAAACTTGACTGACCTATCCGATAACCTAAATGGAGAGGGTAATCTCACAAAGTGGGGTTTTATCTTTTGTGTCTGCATGCTCATGTCCAACCCAAGTAAGACCCATGCGTGTGTGTATCCAACTGTGTATGTTTTGGTTCTATCTTGTCTCTGACAATCATCCAGACAACCACAGGCCACTTCCTGACATGCATTTGGAGAAGTTTGGATGTGTTAATGCATTGCTTTAAAGCCTTAAAAAAATTAATCACAGGAACAGGCCGATCACTTCCTTTCATGGTTCAACCTTCTCATCACCAACTCAAAAAAATAGGCAAGAATGGGATCTAATACCTGGATATACTGCTGTCACATAAAACTTTCTCAGAGGAGAACTTTACCTGGAACGCTAACAGGTTAAATAAAAGGAAGAGAAAAGTATGATTGCTCTTTAAACAAAATAGATACAGTGACACACACAAGACATGAATCATGCATTTATCAGAACGAGCCATTTCAGGGTTTCACTTTAAATGCCTCTTTTACTGTATAAATAGGAGAGTGTGCTTTTGGTTTGAAGGTTGCATTTGGAGAACAATGAATGTCTGAGATTGAAGCAGCAATTATGTCTCTGGTTTTCAAAACAAGAACCATGGAAAAAGATTTTGAATATGCAATTGATGGCTCCATACAAACATATCAGACTAACATGTTCCAGGAAAAAAGGAGAGTAGAACATTTCAGCCTCGTTATTGAACATCCATGAGATTATAAAAATTTGAGCATAGCATAATTTTTGTTCTAATAGTAATGTTTTACTATGTAGTTACATTACTATATTTACTAATAGTAATGTTAATAGCAACTAATAGTAATGTTTTGGGTGCTTAGTTTACTAGACTAGACTTTATTTTAACATAACCTGTCACAAAATAACGTAGCTAGTACAGCAATGTGCTGCGTGCCCTGGTACGTCACCACTTTATTATCATTCAGGGCCGTGCATATAGATATTTTCCTGGGGCCCAATGTGTGAGACGGAGAACAGGCCTTTGTGAGTGAATCAGATTGCCACCATGAAATCGCCTGTGTTCAAAGTAGAACTCATGTTATACAGCACCATGCCATTTGATATATATATATATATATATATATATATATATATATATATATATATATATATATATATATATATATTCCCTCATTTTGTAAAGAAATGTTTTAAATTCATTCCTTACACTCTTGTGTTTTTGGAGAAAAGAAACAAAAACAGGCAGTTTATAGGGATATAGTTGACTTAATAAGATTGGGAGATCTGTAAAACTGAGTTTCTCCACGAAGAATCACAAAAAGCAACACTTTAAATCTCATGTTTACAAGATATATGCTCATTGGTTTGTCAGAAATAAACAATACAAAAATGACCAAAGAAGTCTTGGTCACCAAAGACCAAAATGAGTTGACTATTCGATTGAGATGGGGCAGCCTTTAGTTTTGTTTTTTTGGTGACACCTTGAGTGACGAGCAGTTACTGTTTTCCATACTCAAAGAAAAAATACGGTGATTGTAGCCATTAATTGAGACGCCGGGGCTCAAACCCCCGATCAGTCAGGGAGACTGAATATAGTCAACGTCTTTATAATTTTAACATCCAAATTCCTTGCAAAACGTATCTCACCGTGAAGGACTCAACTGTCACCAGAGGGAGAAATATTAACGTATTCTTAGCCGGGTTGAGGTCAGGTGTCCTTGGAGCTACCGCCATTGATTCACAGAGTGCACTCGTCTTTTATGAGATCGCTTATCTTGATTGCGCCCTTTGTCATTGAAGCTCACAACGCCAAGATCACATTTAAGAGGCAACGAGTGGCATCTTGATGCATCAAGATGGATGATCAGCTCTCATGTAAAACCTTTATATGGCTGAGAGTCTGCTGTCCACCAGGAAGAACAAAAAGAAACACATAGTGGTAGTCTCGAACGCTGCGAAAGGAAATCCGCCTACTTTATATCTGGGCTTTTTATCACTGCAATCTGGATCAATGGAACCTCGACAAAATGGCAGAAGCAAAGCCCCGAGACTTGTCGGACAAACGCAGGACTCCAGCAGACAGTCGGGACCGCAGACAGCCTCCGTCAATGCCCTCTGAGGCCCCTGCGTCTGTACCGCATGATCTGAATGTCAGATCCATAATAGGGTTTGCCGTCCATCATGCCCTGTCATATGTAGTCATCATAGTCAGGACGATAGCAGCCAGGTAGCTCTTATCTTGCTGAGCCTGCACAGCTGGGCCCAGAGAGACAGCTCCCATCTTCACTTCCTCCACATGCAAACAGAGAGCCATCAAAACACACATTGATGGTGCTGCCGCTAGCCGGGATAAGATTTACAATATTCACTGTCAAAACATTGATTCAAAAGTGTGGAGGGTTTCAGCCTGATTATGGAAAGTCATGATTTATTTGATTCACCTAATAGTTTTTCCTGAGGAAATGAAGTAGAAGAGGTGATAGAGCTGTCATTCTCCATGCTAAGATGTGCAGTCTGATGATGAATCAACTTCTTTGCTTCTTCTTTGGACAGTGGTGGACTGAAACAAATTACAGAGTCAAGTATTATAATTGCAGTACTTGTACTAAAAGCTATGATACTTAATATTTCTATGGTACATTTACGACGTAAGTGCTGTACTTAAAGGGATACTTTGCCAATTTTGAACCACTTCGGTGTCATTGCAGTGGCTCTGGCGCCAAAGGGGGAGGCTTAGGTTTAAATAACATTGCGGTTTTAGTACTTTTGTTTAAGTAAAGGATCTGAATACTTCCTTTTGGTGTTAAATCTCAGGAGTGCGAACCTCACATAAAATGCATTCAATATTTAAGCCGCATAAGCTACTTTATGCTTATATATTTATATTTTACCTTTCGCTTCACTTCATTTATTTGACAGTTAATCATTTTGCAAATTATGATTAAAATAACACAATGTTTTATTGTTCACTCAGTGGCCACTTTATAGGTACACCTGTACAATCTATTACAATTCAGTACAATGGCACTGCCATAAATTACCCTTACAAAGATTATAATGTTTTTGGTGACAAATTGAGGTCATAGTTAAAGGCGGGGGTGAACCAGACTTCATTATATCGATAGGTGTTTCTATTTTTTTTTGTTCTTCCCTGATCATTTAATATTATATTAATAGTAGAGCCATGCTGCATAATTATTTAAATACATACTACTTCTATACTTGTATGTAAATAACATTTTGAATGCAATACTTTTACTTAAAATAGAGTGATGAAGTAGTACTAGCACCAGTGTCTGATAGATAACTAAAATAGAAAAGGAATATTGTGCAGGAATTAAAATGTGCAATGATATTGATGAATTATAAAAAGTTATATTGAAGCAGTTGGTGTCTATCATCCTTTCTTCATTCGTATCCTGTCTCCACCCAGACCCTCTCCAGTTGGCTCGGTGCTCCAGAGACACTGGCAGTAATTAATCAAGCGACAGAGGAATGTGGTTATTGCTGCGGGAAAGTTGGCTAACGGAGAAACAGTTTGTGTCTGCATTTTCAGGCCGTCTCAATCAATCTGTCATGTTCCGCAGATGTGTGACAGTAATGAATATGAATTGGTGCTCCAGAATGAATGAGTTTTCAGCCTTTATATTGGCAGAATGCCCTCAGGACGATGTCACCTGCAATGAGCCGTTTTACAGCCCTCCTCGCTCCTGCATACCAAGCAGGGCCAATTGGCTGTTAGAGCATGATGGATGTTTGTATACATTGTTTGAGGTTTTACGCCATACTGATAGGGTGATAATCACAGTCTAAAATAAAGGTGATTTACTTGGGTCTTTTATACCAGCTGAGGCAACCAACGTTAAAACACAAATGCCGACATGCCTACAATGTAATGGGAAGCAGCGCCTGTGTAGGATTTCAGAGAGCACAGGGAACCAAAGAGGCCCAACGTTTAACACGACCGCGTTAGCATCTACGTTGGATTGGATAGCTATCTGAAATTACAGTGCATCCATGAAGCATTCAGGGCATATTGAAATTTGATTAGCACCACCTTCAAAGGTGGTTTAAGATGGGCTCCGTCTCTCTCAGACGCATTGCTAATCTTCAATCTTCACTGATTTCCAGAAGACGTCCCTAAGCTGTCTCCTCTGTCCTTTCGATAACAGCAGCGTACACTAAAACATACACTGAAATTAGCTGCTGTTCTCCTTCTGGACTGGCGGAGGGCGGATTCTGATTTGCGTTGCAACATGTTTTTTTTAGGCCCTCTGTACTGGTGGAAAACACTGATCACGTTACTCCATTATTCATTGAGCACGCTGCCCAAATAATCCTTAAGTACTCATGTTTATACACATTGTATGCATGGTAGTGTGGATGTTTTCAGGGTTGTATTTTGATGATTCATACTGTATTCCACAAACGTTCTGTCGGGCAGTGTGATCTATGCCTCCCTGCACTTTTGCTTGAGTACACGAGCTTGAAAGGAACTCTGTGGATCAATGTCCGGTCTCTTCATAATGAGATGGAGATCAGTGATGATAGATCTAACAAAACAAACAGCTGTGACCGAGCCGCACGCCCACACACAGACGCTCTCGTTGAAAACAAATGAACAATAAGAGCGTCATTATCAAGGCTCAAAATGAATAACAGGTCAGCGTGGAGAGGCAGTTATACCAGCTGGATTAGATACATCGGAATTGAGGCATTCTATTTCTGCAGTGTTTCAGATATTAAGATTGATGAACAGTGGGCCGTTTTTGGCATCGCCTATCTCATATAATTAACCAGTTGTAAATAATCGAATTGGTATCTGCATGGCAAAGTCTAGTTAAGAGGCAATAGCTCTGACTTTTTTTTTTAATAAATTAAGTCCAAAGGTTAATTTGTGCTCTCCTCACCTGTTTAACATTCTCAGTCAATTGCCCATTTAAAAGTTAAACGAGCACCGTGCTATGGTTGTCCCATTAGGGAATGGATGCGTTTTCATGAATACCAGTTTGCTGTCTCCCTAAAAGATTGGTGCCGCATTAAAATGAGCCAGTGGGCCTGTTGCTGGGTTATACAGTGGCCCATTTCCATGCAGGTATACCGCTAGGTCATTAAAAATGGATCGCACAACTTGCAGGAACTTGTGGGAGGGAGGAAAACAAGAGGAGAGAGCACAGGCTGAATGCAAGAAAGCTGCAACAAGACACAAACATTTAACCCTGATTTAAATGGTAACATTTTAAAATCGAAAATATACTTTAGTCTTCCCAATCTAAATCCCGATCTCTGCTTTGTGCATTTTATTCACCTCTCTCACAAGCACACCTTAAGAAATGTGTGAAACAACTTGATTTACCTTTGTGCACACTGTCTAGATCAGGGGTGCCCAATATGTCGATCGGAGGTAGTGTGGGTAGATCGCATGTTATAAAACCCAGTACTTTACTTTTTATTTACTTTTAAAGCATATTTGCACTTTAATTTGTATTAGTATTTAATTTATTTGTTATGATGATGTTCTGAAGTTCAGATCTTGTTACTCAAATACATTTGAAGTTCAAATTCCAACATTTTGAGTCATTATTTTTAATTTGCTATGTGAAATAGTCATTAGATTAATCGAAAAAAATAGTCGATAGATTAGTCGATTATGAAAATAATCGTTAGTTGCAGCCCTAGAGTCAGCCTTTTCCCACATGAAAAATATTAAGTCCAAACACCGTTCCACCATGACCATTTGGTCTGCCTGATGCTGGCTACCAGCTGCTACCCTGCTGGTTCCATTCAGTGAAGTCATCAGAGTAAAATGTAATGACCAAAAATTTACAGAATTGTATTGTGTCATAAGGGTTCGTGCAGTTATGCAAGGTACGCCAATATTGTAAATATAAAGTATACTCTGTATACAGTCAGGTCCATAAATATTTGGACATTGACACATTTTTCATTATTTTGGCTCTGTACACCACAACAATGGAGTTGAAATGAAAAAATCAAGATGTGCTTTAAGTGCAGACTTTCAGCTTTAATTTGAGGGTATTTACTAGTGCTGTCAAACGATTAAAATATTTAATCGCGATTAATCGCATTTATGTCATAGTTAACTCGCGATTAATCGCAATTAATCGCAATTTTTATTTTTTTCATTTTAATGCTCTTATCAACATGAAAAAGTGGATTTTATTGAAAAACAACTGCCAAACAGGGCGGTACAAAATAAAATTATAAAGTGCACATTTCAGGTAAACAAGGGTTTACAAAATAAAATTAGCCTTCTCAGTTTCGTGCAACTTCTGAACGTGGCTTGTAATGGTGGCTCTCGAAGGCAATTCGTAGGTCCTGTCGTTGGATGCGATGCGTATGATATCAGCTAGACCAGGGGTCAGCAACCTTTCCTATCCAAAGAGCCATTTTGCCATTTTTTTCACACAAAAAATGTGTCTGGAGCCAGAAAAGTGATTTGATATCACAGCTTACATATATACAAAAAACTATAGTTTGTTGTATTTATGAAATTATAGAACAAGAATAAAGACACTTTTTGACATTGTGTTGCTATTTTACCTGTTTATAACTATCAAACTCTTATTAAGAGGAGACAAAAAATAGTCATGTGTCAACTACATTGAGGTCAATTAAAAGCACAGCTATCCGGACCTTTAGTTCTGTCTATATATGTGGCTCGTGTGGTAGAGTGTTCGCCCTGTAATCGCAAGGTAGCAGGTTCGATATCTGTCCTCTTTACAGGAGTTTTACATTTTAAAAGGAATATATTTTGCTACGTATCAAACATACAGGTCAGCAGCATCGTTGGCAGTGAAAGCAAATGAATACGTCCACGCAGAATGAAACGCTCTTCCATGACTTTTCTTTTTTATTTATTTATCCGTTGATAAGCGAGGGCGGAGCTCTGAATCACGAGTAGCCACCTGCAGGGGAAGAGGCTTGACAGCTACGTGACAGGATGTGACGCACATTTTAGTTAAAGAAATATTTAAACATTTATTTTTATTTTCAGTGACCCAATATCACCTCAAACTCCAAGATAAGAGGAATTCCCTTTGAAAGTTTTTCCACTGGGCAAAAAAAAAAGAATAAAATAAAAACTTTTTTTTTTGTGTTGTCAAAACCTCAGGGAGCCACAACAGACGGGCTAAAGAGCCACATGCGGCTCCGGAACCGCGGGTTGCCGACCCCTGAGCTAGACCCTCGTCCTCCACAACGTTAACAGGCCTACACGCAGTAGCCACCCATTTAGCTTTGGCTGCAATAAGTTTGCTCTTCGTTGTGGTGTCCATGCGTTTCTGTCATCCATTCTTGTCTGCTATGACGAGGGGGCGCAGCGTTAGCATCAGCTGTGTGCTTGGCCATCAAGTGGTGTTTCAGACTGGATAGGCTACGATGATAGCTCAGTTCACAATGACAAATGGCACATACCACTTTGGTCTTGTCAAGGGAACCATCTGACAACTTTTTGAAAGTAAACTTTCCATTCATTAGCGTCTTATCATTCATTTTGCTGTATCGCGCTCACCATTCATTCATTTCAAACCGTAACGTTAGCCTAGCTTCCAAGCCCAAGCGGCGTGCCTATTGTTTTGCTTCCGGTTGAGCTACATCCGGCGTGGCGCTCGCGAGAAAAAAAATGTAAACTTAAAATGCGTTAACGCCGTTAATAAAATTGACGCCATTAAAATTGGTTTGTGTTAACGCCGTTAATAACGCGCTAATATGACAGCACTAGTATTTACATCCCAAATCAGGTGAACGGTGTAGGAACTACAACAAATTCAAATGTGGCCACCCTCTTTTTAAGAGACCAAAAGTAATTGGACAAATTAATATAATCATAAATCTAATTGTCACTTTTAATACTTTGTTGAAAATCCTTTGCAGTCAATGACAGCCTGAAGTCTGGATTCCATAGACATCACCAGACGCTGGGTTTCGTCCCTGGTGATGCTCTGCCAGGCCTCTACTGCAACCGTCTTCAGTTCCTGCTGGTTCTTGGGGCATTTTCCCTTCAGTTTTGTCTTCAGCAAGTGAAATGCATACTCAATTGGATTCAGGTCAGGTGATTGACTTGGCCATTGCAGAACATTCCACTTCTTTGCCTTAAAAAACTCCTTGGTTGCATTCGCAGTATGCTTCGGGTCATTGTCCATCTGCACTGTGAAGCGCCGTCCATCACCAGGGACGAAACCCAGCGTCTGGTGATGTCTATGGAATCCAGACTTCAGGCTGTCATTGACTGCAAAGGATTTTCAACAAAGTATTAAAAGTGACAATTAGATTTATGATTATATTAATTTGTCCAATTACTTTTGGTCCCTTAAAAAGAGGGTGGCCACATTTGAATTTGTTGTAGTTTCTACACCGTTCACCTGATTTGGGATGTAAATACCCTCAAATTAAAGCTGAAAGTCTGCACTTAAAGCACATCTTGATTTTTTCATTTCAACTCCATTGTTGTGGTGTACAGAGCCAAAATAATGAAAAATGTGTCAATGTCCAAATATTATACATTAATAATGCTATATATATATATAGCAATGTAGGTAGATCTTTTTGACTTAGTCATTTTAAAAGTAGCTCGCGAGCCAAAAAAGTGTGGGCACCCCTGGTCTAGATGTATCAATAGTCTCGCAGTCAGAGGTCACATCTCAGTATTTTTTCTTTAGGTGGCGTTTTCAACTTTCTGTCCCTGCAAAACACACTGATTATGTGTCAATTATCCTGATATGAACCTATACTCATACTTAAATGATCATGGACAGCTTAGTGTAAATAATTTCAGTCAGTAGCTAATAAAAATGGCATGAGACATCTGTCTCTTCTTCCCACTGTCAGTCTCAGGATGCCACAAGAAGATCCTTGCTCCCCGGAGCTGTTGGGTTCTAGACCAAACAATGTAGGCCATGCCCCTATTGCCCTCCTTCAGCTGTAACATCACTCACCTCATGTCTCAGCATGACCTCAATTTCTCACAGTGCGGTTTCGTGAAAGACAGGAACAATGACTGCTGCAGTGTTGCTTGGAGTTTCCTCTTGAACATCTATTTCTGGGAGAATCTGCCATTTATCTTGCAGTGGATTGTATTTGAAAAAGTATTAAGTTCCTAAACATCTTCTGTGGTGGGGGTACACTGGCTAAATCTCATATATTACAACGTTTGATGTATGTACTTCAAATACAACACAGTTAGTTATCACTAACACGACAGGGAAAGGCTTGCAATTACAATTGGAAAGGATAAAGTCATCAGACTGTGAGGGAAAGGAGTTAGCACACCAGCACAATACTATGCCAAATACAATATCTCATCCCAGTTTGGTTTGGTTTGATTCCTCGGCTGCATTCAAAATTGTATACTATGCTAGCAATACATACTGATTTGACCAAAATGTAGCATCTAGTAAAAGCAAAATCTGTGCCAAAAATACTCGGGTGAGGAACTGATTTGGAAAAAATCTCCAGTATACAGAGGACCGGTAAACCTCGCCCCACAATGTAAACTGTATCCCACAATGCAAAGCACAAGTGTGAGCTGGCTGTAGCAATAGAGTCAGATTTTAGCCTCTTGTCTATGAGATCGGTCTCACAGACAAGAGGCTTTAATTACTTTGTTGTTGTATGGTTTGTTTGAATATCATATCACATATGTCCATCAAGAGATTACTGGGAAACCTGTGGTTATCTGCCTTTTTGGAGTTGAAAAGCTCGTAGCTCGCTGCCAGTCAAGCTCACAGACCGGCGACAGAGAAGCAGGCCGTGGCGAGTGAAAGAGTGGCCTCTGACAGAGAGAAATACAACATGAACCTTTTTAACATCTGACTAAAACTAATACACACGCTCATATTTGTAGGGATATTACTCCGCTTTTGTGTCGAAAAAGAAATTTGAGCACTTTGTTGTCTGCTTGTTGAGGTCTTATTTAATCGAGAGCTGTTCAAGTAAACAGTTTAAGAGGTAGGGAGGTAAACCATGCATTATCAAAAATGAAAAGCTCAATAAAAAAAAGGTTTCGATAAGATCAAATAGTGGTAGGAGTTCGTATTGTCTTATTTAGTGCTTTACAACTTGTTTAAAGGCTAAAGCCTGATCTAACATACTGCAAAATAAACAGTTTCATACGGCATACTACTGATTAACGCAGTAGCCACAATGTACTGTGTACTGCATTCTGCCTTTGTCAGTATGCGGTTCTGAATACAGTTCTAGTCTTACCGGGACTTTGATTGAGGGTTGACAGAAGTTTGGTGTCTCTGTGTCACCGATGCTAACGTTCAGCTAGCTTAATGGTCAGGAAATACGTCCGAAACATATGGAGGCTTTGGAGTTGTTGAGAGGCTCCCTTGACGGAGCGGTTGTGAGTAATGACAGTCACCTCTGGTGTAATTTAATGGATTACTCTGGCTATTGAGTAGTTAGTAAAGTAATGCAATTCCTTAATTTGCAATTGACGATTGCTGGCCAGTGCTAGAGCAGCAGCACGGAAATCTCCGAAAATTAGAAAAATACAAATTTCATATTTATTCTTTCAATACATAAGCACACGATGGGGGCAGTATGTTTACTGTATTGTATGATTGTGTGTGGGCTAAGGTACCGCTGCCATTATCTTTACTTTTAGATCACAACAAAGTCAAAGCATCAAAAGAGACACCACTTTATGGAAAACTAGTATTGTTATAAGGTATTCTTTTTCAAACCAACATCTGCTCTACTGTCTCTGCATTAACGTTTTTTATTATATTTACACCAGTCAAGTGGATTTGACAGCAGCAGGTTTGTTGGTTTCATCTTTCAGAGCGACATGGAACATGGAACGACATGGAAGGACAGTCAACAACAAAGCACATCAAAAAGAAAGTGGAATGACGAAAGCTGTTTGTGTGTATGCGTGTGGAGAATGAGGAGTATTTGTGTGAGCATGTGCAGTGGCGCGAGAAAAAGGATCCTACGTGCCCGAATGTCCTGTTGCTCCCATGTGAGTCTACTCAAACCACCACCTTGCCTCATCAAAGTCAAAACACACGCGACAGTCAATTAATTCAGCCGGCTCCATTTGATCCATTTCCAATGCAGGGACATAACCCACAGAGCGCTGTGCGGAACCGCTGATAATGAGTTGGAAACATGGAGCTTTGTCTTTGAAACAACACTTTTAATGTGAGAAAAACAATGTGAAAGTATGAGGAGTGTACTTTGCCAAGTTTTCTGTCACGGAAATGTAAAAATACACCAGCATGCAGCTGGTACTCACAATGCCTCATGCAGTGATCAATGAAGTCTGTATGGAATGACTGATGTGGGTATCTCTCTCTTATGGTTCCTGCGATATACAGTATATCATGATAATAATATAATAAAGAACTATACACAGCATGATTAATTCCTGTTTCCAGTTTAAGTTTTCTGACTCGCTGCACAAGCATAGACCATTCTTATAGGAATGGCATCGCACATCAGCCACACAAACATCAGCATGACTCATTTAAATGCCAGTGTAAACACAGTTTATCATCAGAAGCCAATCACTGTCACCAATCCGTGACTGCAGGGTATCTGACAAACCGGCTAAAAACAACCTCACACAATCAGGCAATGTTCAACCACAACAGACAGAAGACGCTTAATAGGGTTCCCAGTCGGCCTTTGATCTGTCACTCATCTCATCATGTGCACTGTGCTGCAGTAAGCGGGAATGACGGCCACATCCCCAGCCTCTTTTTACAACATTGAGGTCTAATCAACAAGGAACAAAAAGGAGCCAAACAACACAGCCAACAAAACAGCAACAGCATTAAACTGTAGTGTGTGAGAGCATTTTGCAGTGGTGTATAAAGTACCCAAAAGCCGTACTTGAGTAAAAGTAAAGATACCTTACTGGAAAATTACTCCAGTAAAAGTAAAAGTCACCTATTAAAATACTACTTGAGTAAAAGTCTTAAAGTATCTGATATTTTCTGTACTTAAGTATCAAAAGTATTTTTCTGATATAAAATGTACTTAAGTATTGAAAGTAAAAGTAGAAGTACATGCTTTTAATAAAAAAGCAATGGGTCAGAGTTTTGAGAATTATGAAGTTTATTCTTTTAAGTGCTGTGGTCACCGTGACCAAGGACAAGGAGTTGTGTTGATAAAATAACTGGGTTGGCTGTGATCCATCCACATATATTATGTACAACATAATATATTGTACCTAAGTATACTTTTGCATCTACTATGAACTTATCATCATAATTCTCCAAAAAGCAATATGACACTATGAAGGACTTGTAACAGTGTGGTTATAAGTATGCTCATTCCGCCCGCCGTGGGTCTCTTGGTACCGGTCTGTGGGTCTCTTGGTACCGGTCTGTGGGTCTCTTGGTACCGGTCTGTGGGTCTCTTGGTACCGGTCTGTGGGTCCCTTGGTACCGGTCTGTGTGTCTCTTGGTACAGGTCTGTGGGTCCCTTGGTACCGGTCTGTGTGTCTCTTGGTACCGGTCTGTGGGTCTCTTGGTACCGGTCTGTGTGTCTCTTGGTACCGGTCTGTGGGTCTCTTGGTACCGGTCTGTGGGTCTCTTGGTACCGGGCCACAGAAAGAATGAATAAAACGTTTCAATTAAATAAATAAAAAATCAAGGCCGGAAAGATGTTTTATTGTGAAAAATGACCGCATACATCCGTCTGTGGTAACCTCAGACGGAACCTCTTGACACATGTCAAGATGTTACGTTACTCTAAAAATGAAACGTAAGTCTGTTACAACTCTGTCGGTGATCTGGAAACCAAGGCAGAGTATCCGGAGATCGCCAAAAAAGCATGAAAACCTGCTTCCATTTCAACATCCTGTCTTTGTGCAGCGCGTTATAAGTTAAGCAGTAGACTGGACTAAAGGTTTAGTTAGCAGTAGAGTCAGTAGACTGGACTAAAGGTTTAGTTAGCAGTAGAGTCAGTAGACTGGACTAAAGGTTTAGTTAGGAGTAGAGTCAGTAGACTGGACATAACGAACACACGTCGGGTGTCGTTGTCTCCCGTCTTTCCGAGGTCGGACCCGGTCCGTGAAAATATTGTCTTCACGTAACCGGTCCGTGACGCATAAAGGTTTGGGAGCGCTGGACGAGAGGATGTAGAGGGAAAATGCAAAACATTGTGATTCGCAAAACCTGCTTGGTGGAGTCTGTGTTCCACCACAGTCCCCGATGTGTTTTTTTTTTTTCTAAAGATAGATTTGATTTTGTAGCGAGTAACGAAGGTTTCAGGAGAAATGTATCGGAGTAAAAGTATCATTTTTCTTTGCAAAATGTAGTGAAGTAAAAGTAAAAGTAAACAGAAATATAAATAGTAAAGTAGAGTACAGATATCCCCAAAAACTACTTAAGTACAGTAACGAAGTATTTCTACTTCGTTACTATACACCACTGGCATTTTGTATCTTGTAGGCTCAACGCGGACGAGAAATTATTCAGTTTTTGTTCTAACACTGCCGTAAGCAAACCGCAAACAGCAAACAGACGAGCGCTGCTCCGGCCTTAGAGGGAACAAATTAAAATAGGAATCTATCAGGTTTATTGTTGCTTCGTGTCTTATCGGTGTGTTTGAGGGGAGTCGAGGGGCAATAAAAGAGGCTGCTCTTGCAAATTGTGTGGAAAAGATTGATGAATTGTGGAAAGAGAGCTACAACAGAGTCTATTAGTTTTTGGACCTCATGGTGGAAAAATCAGGCGGATGTGGAGCAGTAATGAGACCCCAGACTTACCTGCCACACTAAGGCCCCTGATCCTCCTGAGTACCTGGCACACTGTGAGCCCCCTGCCCAAGGTCTGATTGGATACAAAGAAGCACAGTACGACTGTTAAGTGTGTCTCTGTGTGTGAGTCTTTGCTCAAAACCACCACAAGGTACCAAATGAGCAGTTTTGTCCTTCTGCCAGTATCCCTGAATTTAGTTTAATCCGTACAAAAACTGAATTGTGAAAACAACAAGTTGCATATTTACGTGGAGGTTATGTGCTGCACTGTTTCTTGGCGTCAAGACTGCCATGTGCATGAAGAAAACATATTTATTCAGATTCTCTGGTAGATTTAGTTACCTTTGTGCAGAGTCAGGCTGACTGTTCCCCTCGTTTCCAGTCGTTATGCTAAGCTAGGCGTCTCTCAACTGTTGCTTCATATTTACCACACAGACGTGGGAGTGGTGGCGATATTCTCATCAAGCTCCTGCCAAGAAAGTGAATGAGCGTAGTTCCCAAAATGTCCAACTTTTTCTTCAAGCCTTTGGAGGCTATATGGGAAACTAGGTACCTTCCTATGGCAGATAGTATACAGTAGTATGGTAAAGGTGCGGTGGAAGCTATTTGCATCTAAATCCCAATCAAATGAGCTGCACAAGGCTGGATGAAAGCCAAGGGATGGCAAACATAATTGGATGACATATGAGGCCCTGCCATATATGATAATGACTGAGTAGCTGAAAATGGTTGGAAAATACAGAGAGATTGTTTCCACAGAGCGTACATGTATACTGTATGCATATGCGTGCTGTAGATGACACAGGATATACTTAGAATAAATACTTCTGCAACTTCAAAAGAGAGATGTTTTTTTGGGGGGGGGAAGGTGTCTGTACGATGCAGTGAAAATATACTGTAAATATCTTCAAGGGGAATGAACTGCTGTGCCACGCTGTAGGTGGAGATGTTTAGACCCACTCAATGAAACTGCTGAGGAATGATTGTGACAGCCTTGTAGAAACACAAATGTAAGATACATACAACTATTACTAACAAACATTAACTGCAACTTTAGTATGCATATGAATAGCAAAACTAATCCAATATTTGCATAGTAATGAAGGAAAAAATCGTTTCAACCAAAGCAAATTGTCCTTAAACAGAGTTTTGTTTTAGTCATTGCATGTATTTGTCCATATGTGGGGTTTCAAGTAACTTCCAAATCAATAAAATTGGTCAAAGGCAACTGTTTGAGCTCAGATTAGATGGCGGTCTGACATAATATTACATAACATAATACTGTCACAACATGAGATAGGAATTCCCCCTTCTCACATACGCCGTAGCTCTCTTACAACCAAACAGCTATAGCAAGCAAGGCTTACCTATCTGTTCATTTTAGTAACTGCCCTGCAGCACTTCCTGTTACTTCTAGTAACTGCACTGTAAAACGTCCTGGATAAAACATCAACCCATTTTGTTCAGCTGGGTTACAATAACTAAAGGATTGACTTTAGCTGTAGTGAGGTTTCCTCGTTTGCTTGCTTTTAGGGACTCTCTTAATTATGACTTTGACTTTGACACAAAGACCTTTTACAAGTTGAAACTGGTAAAGGAATAACTCTGATATGACCTTATCAGCATTATGTTCCACACATAACACCATGTTCCTCTGTCTTTTAATTAGATAATAAGGCATATTCTGTGTCTCTTTTAAAATAGTTTGTTTGAAAACCTCCTGCAAAAGCTACATTTTCCTTGCTACTAATTTATGTTGTGTTTATGCATTGTAAATACATAAATCCAAGCCTAGTGTTTACAGAACATCAGCTTCTTTTGTTTATCACCTCCATTATGAATGTCTCTGTGAACTGAAGACAAACGTATGAAACAGTTAGTATTCTTCCTTCACTCAACTGCTGAAGACAAACCCAGTGAACTCTGGGTAAACAGACACGGAAAGAACAAATATAAGCCAAAATCAAACAAGGGCACAGGATGGGCAAATTAAATACAGTTTGAATATTTATCAAATTCGAACTGAATAAATAAGTGAAGGAGCAAATACAAGAGTGCTAATCTTGGTACAGCTGCCCAAGCTGTGCAACTGCAATTCAGAAAGTTCATGTTGCAATGAAAGAGGCAGTATCTACTAATTAAGCTTCACAAGGATGCTGCGTCTTCTCATAATGATGTCTGGCTATATGCACACAGAGTCCAAACACATCCCCCCACTACATCAGAGAGGAGGAAGAAATGATTAGTACTCTGGACAATGGACTATTAGCATTTTTAGCATTGCTACGTTGTCAAAAAAAGAAAGTTAGGTATTTCCGTGGGCAATCAGCCATGCGATGATAAAAGACTAGAAGATACTCATCAGTGGGAGGGGAAATTAGGTAATTAATGTGCTTTCAGCGCATCTGATCCTCTCACTGCTCGACTGAAGAGGAACGAAGACCAAGCGAGAAAACCATCCTAGTCTTCCACTGCTCATTGTCTGAAATTATATATCACACATAATAGCAGAGCAATTAGACTGAGATCAAAGAACATCTTATCTGTAATCTGCTTGACTGCATGATCAATTGTCTGTGTGGGGAAATATTGATCCACGTGCTCTAGCAAGACCCTGACTGTGTGGGCTTGTCAGGTGTTTTTAGCATGGCTCTAAGGGTGGCTATGTCCTCTGTCCCTCCCTTTATTCCGCACTAATATACCCCAACAACTATGGGACGGACTGCCATGACATTTTGTGCAGACATTCATGGTTCCTGAAGACGAATCCTACTGACTTTGGTGAACCCAAAGTTTAGAGTATTCATCCAGGTACTCAATGCCTCAAGAAGATAAGTGGAATGCTGCAGGAATTACATTTTATGTGGGTCAACCCACAGAATTTAGTATTGCACTGCTCCTCTTGACAAAAACCCAATGGGATTCCACTGGATTTTGAATTATTGCTGAAAGTACAGCTCCTTATTTCAGGCTTCTAACTAAAAACACATAATAAAAAAAAACATTGCCTTTTAGACGTGGCAACTGGAAGTTTAAAAAAAGAATGACTCATTTCCAGGTTTTAGGACTCATTTCTGCAGCACTCTATTCTAATGTTCCTTTGACGGGAGAAACATTTCACTTAATCATTGAAATGTCTCAACATTCACTTGATTGATTGGTATAAACTTTACATCCATAGCCCCCATGATGAATCCTAATTACATTTTTGAGGTTGTTATTGAAATATTTGTACAACTTTGTATAGATTGCTGTGAAGTGTGATACAGACGTTCATGTTGCCCAAAAGATGCGCTAACATGGACTTGGATCCTCCTGTCTTTTCAGGTCAATACGGTAATGTATCTATTATTCGGGTGAATGAACAGAAACCTGCATAACTAATGAATCCAATCAGTCTCTATATAGATATATACATATGTATCTAGATGTGCTGTGGAGGTGCTGAACGTACTAAACCGAAAGCAATACTGTAATGCAGGACAGAGACGAATCAGCTGACCCTTCTTGCAAATTGTGGGTTACAGGTATTTGTGCGTATGGTGGCGCTGGGTGTGGGCAACACAAAATAGGACCTGGGCAGGTTCCTGGTGCCTCCTGGTGCCGGGAGACCGTCTGCCTATACTTCTCTACTGAATAATGTAACAAGTGGTGAGTGCATGGTGTGGGTGGCAGCGAGGGATGGCCTCCCCTCAAAATAGACTCCGGTGCAAAAGCAGAAGGCTTCAGAGGCGAGATACACCAGCGCACGCCTACTTATGAAACAGCTCTGACTGCAATGCCATTCTGCAGCCATTTAGCGAACCACTGCAGTTTGGGCAGAATCATGGGTGTTTTAATTAGCGTGACACAATATCTCAAGAGAACAGTAAATGTCAAGTAAAAAAAAAAAAAGAAAAAAATGCAATTGTGTTGTATTAGAGAGGCATGGGTAACAGCTGAGAGAGGAAGGCGATGCATCAAAGAAAATGGTGTATTCATGTGAATGTGTGTGTTGGGGATGTTATTGCTGCATCGATGGGCAGAGCAGAGCAGGTGAAGCAGATAACCGCAGCCAGCTCCCTCCGGCCAATGAGACAGGAGTGGTCACTTCCTTTGTGTGTGTGTGTGTGTGTGTGTGTGTGTGTGTGTGTGTGTGTGTGTGTGTGTGTGTGTGTGTGTGTGTGTGTGTGTGTGTGTTCAACAGCGAGTGAACCAAACTCCCAACTTTCTCTGCATAGCGTTCAGCACTTTGCGAGGATGGAGAGCGAAGCAAAAGGAGCAAACAGCTGGATTTCAGAGAGGTCCCATGCACAATAAAGAGCAGGGGGGACCATTATTCATGGGATGTGGTAATAAGAAATCCGTGGGCACGTTTTAAGAGTCATCAGATTGCCGTGCATGTAGGCTTCTCCGTGACACTCCGCGAAGGGCAGCAGCGGACGCGGCACTATTTTTAGAAACGCGGGAGAGGAATCAATCAAACTGCGAGTAAACCCGTGTTCTCATGACAATCTGCTGCTTTTAGTGCCGCAATCTTCTGAGACTCGTGCGTGTGCGCTCGCCGGGTCACGGGGACGGGACGTTGCATTGTTTGGTCAATCTGATCTCTGATGCCAAATGATGCCTTTTCCTCTCGTGCGCTCCAGGAACGCACACCGCGGTGGACCTCAAACTTTTGCACCATGGGATCCACTGCTCTTGATGGCAACAGCGGCTGCATTGCTTTTGGGACCCCGTGTAGTTTTGTGTCTTTTCCCAGTCTTAGAATTTCCAAAGAACACTGCAGTTTGGGGATGTGAATGAGAAGTGTTACTGAACGACACAGAACGCAGGAGAACATCGTTGAGGCGCATACTGCTTATCGTCCTCTTTACTTCTATCAAGTGTGAGCGCATTCTTTTTCTGGCTCCTATGGGACTTAAGCACTCGTCCCGCTGCATGCTCCTCAGGAGAAAAATGGCGGAGTCTGAGAGCATTGAGGTAAGTGTGAGAGAGACACCTTTTGCTTTTCGGAATGAAAAAAGAAAAAGAGAGAGGGCTCTGTCAGAGTCCTGCAGCATGTTTACCTTGAGCAGAAGTTGCATCCCGGACAAAATGCGGATTCCGTCCGGATAGTGAGACCGCAGTCTGAGTGATGACATTTAGGCTCCATCTCTGCAAGGAGGTTGCAAACAGTAACTGTCTGCAGAGCAGGTGTTTCCAACATCGAGTACATTTAGGACAACAATAATACATTAATAATGCATCGTTTTACTCGTCTCGTTTTTTAACCATGTAGCTTCCAAGGTTAGAGTGTTCTGCAATGGGATGTCACTTGTATGTTTACTATATGACAGGACAGTGCCCACATGGGATCCCCCTAGAAGAAATCTAAATATATGACAATGCATTTACATGAAAAGAACCCGTTTAAATCGGGATGACGCTGTGAGGATGATGAGGATGATGAGACTGATGAGGCAGAGCGCGCTGCTGCTTCACGCTGCGCTGAGATCAAAATGACTTGCGCTGTCCAAGGTGCTGCAGCACCTCGCAGACCAAACGGAGAACCCACTTGTATGAAGCAGCTGTGTTGGCTTCCTGGTCGCCTTATAGGACCCTCAATAGGGATCCACAAGATGCAGGAATTAGTTTAAGTCTACCATTTGCAGCCCCCACCCCAAAAAAAATTATATCTGAAAATGCATTTCCCCAAAAGCACAATAATGTGTATAATAATGTGATCTACATTATTTCACGTTTCATTGAAGAATTCATCAAATGTAGCTTTTCCTTTTGCTATAAATTCAGAGCAACACGACATGAGCCCAATGCAGTGCCACCACATCTGTATTCACAATCTGACTGCTGAGGGAGCAGTGCAGATTAGTAATGCTGAAAATATATAAACACCCTGTGAAGTTGGAGACGGCCTTGTGTTGCTATTTGATTATTCTTTTTTTTTTAAAGTGACCTCAAAGCAAGTTTATTCATGGGAGAGGCATCCCTCGAACTCTCAACATTTTGCCAATGCGCTCACGTGCGAGGGCAGTACCTGATACATGCTGATAAGAGGACCCTTGATGGATGGATGGATCTCTGCCTTCCTCTGCTCTCTGCTGTTTTGGAATGTGTGTTCTCAGAGGCACCTAAGTGCCGTAATGGCAGAAGACCAAACAAATTCCCTTTCCTGACATTGATACTGATTTCCTTCGACTTTATCACAGTAAAACCCTCTTCCTGCTGTAGGCATATCAACAGGTACAACGTGTCTGTGTGTTCCCTCATAACATAAGTGGCAATTTAATGTCCTTCTCAAATAACAATTCTCACCTCCATGTGTGGACGAGGATCCAGACTGAAATACAACCCCATGTGTTTATCTGTCTGGTGGGTCAGAAGCAAGGACGAGTCTCAGTTACACATGCAGCTGCTCTCCTCTGACCGTCCTGCAACCCAAGTCTGCTTTAATCTTCATGTTGATGATGGCCTGGGGCGATTTTGTTTTACTGCAACTTTTAGAAAGTTCTCATTGATGGAGTATTAAAGTTGGCTGCCTTAATCACCGCTTTTGTGGCCCTGTCTTGTAATGATCCACTCTTCGAGGGACGGCTTGGAGACAGCTGTTCATCAAATCCTGCGTTTTGTCTTTCACTGTTGTAATTCATTTTTAGAACATGCCAAGATTCCATCTGCAGTCTTTAAGAGTGTGTGCCTATCATGAGTGACCCTAGTTTGACTTTAGTGCAGTTGCTAAATGGAAACGTGTGTTTGTCATTTCAAATTATACAAATGAAGTAATCAATAAAACAGATCTTGAGGCAGTTACAGTTAAGTCTCATGGTGATATGTTGATAAGTATAGCTTGATATGCTGTGCCGTCCTCACATGCTCTCTTGTTAGATCAACATCGTGGCTTAAAGGATTAAGAGTTTAACAGTTGGTAGTTCCTTTTTAATAAGCCCCTCGCAATGTGTGAGATCTTTTATAGGACAAACAATCAAACACTCTGTGAACTCGACCAAGCAGAGATACTGATGTTTCTCCATGATCTCGAGCTCCCTGCGGTTATGTTAATGAAATACTGCTACGCCAAGTGTAGGTTATTTGGGTTGAATGCTAAAAAGCCATAATGTTGCTCCGAATTTCTAGCTCAGAAGACATGTTTTATGTACAGACGCTTTATCACTAATATAATTTGTACCAATCAACAAAAGGCAGCACTCAAAGTATTATTATTTAGCCTAACAAGTGCTATTCTTGCTCATTCTAGAGTGTTTTAGGATCAAAGATTGTTGATTCAATAATGTATTCAGTTAATCATATTTACATGTCTCAGGTGTAGTTAGGAGACTAGCACTGAACATGTATAGTAGCAGAAGGCTAACTGGGTAGCTATGAGACGAGCTGTCATTCACAGGACATGAGAGTGTCCAGCTAGCAGCTCCATTAAAGGGTGAAATGCTAATGGTAGTATGCTAACATGCTCACAATGACAATGCTAACATGCTGATCAGAATCAGAATCAGAAACTGTTTATTAGCCAGGAATGTTTTCACAAACGAGGAATTTTACGAGGCGGAAGGTCATGGACATGGGACGTTAGACGAGACAATCAACAATGGTGGTATGATATTCACAGGAGTGTTAGCATGTTTACGTTAGCTAATTAGCTTAGACTAAATAAACACAACACATTAGCTTTGGTCATGAACCAGTCAAAATGTCACGGAGGGCGATGCTCTCTTAACGCACTGATCACAGTCTGATCTGCCATCAGCACCAGCATCACTTCTCTGACCTTTAGGTCACCTCTGGTATCGTCAGAGGATCCTCTCTCACTGTTATCTGGGGATCATGAATGTCTGTACAAAATGTCACAACTACCCATTACAATAATTGTGAAGATATTTCAGTCTGGACCAAAGTGGACTGACAGACATTACTGTCACCAGCGCTACGGAGCCAGCATGGTTAACACCTGATATGTCAGCTTTAATGCCCAGTCCATGGCATTTAGGCCCAGCAGGAAGAGAGAGGACACATATACATATGATGGCCATCTTAGAGGGAAAGATACAGGTAGGATGAGGATGATTGATTCTCTTGAAAAAGGAAAAGAATCAAGAATCAGTCACTGGTGGATAATACTTTAAGTCCACTAGATCCATGTTCCATAGTCAACAGTATAACTTCCTCTATTAATATGTTTATCCACCTTATTGACTCTGTCTCATGCCAGCTTTATTACATTACATTAAAAGATAGATGACCAACTTCAAAGTGAAGCTTGAATTTATTATCAGAAATGACTTGAAATCACAATTGAAATGGACGTACTTCTGCGGGTTATATTCTGCCGCCCATCACCTCAAAGCTATAAGATACTTTAGCTAAAACAAAAGATGCAAGAAAAGGTTCCAGATCAAGATCAGATTGTATGAATGCAAACTGAAGAAGAACAAACAGCATATAGTCTTCAAATTACAGTATAGAAAGTGCTCAGGTAAAACGTATGCTATACCTTCATTAGCTTTCCTGAGACACAAGCCTTTCAATTTCGTCTTATTTATTTTGTTTCTTATCCAAGATTAACAGTAAAATACACTGAGCAACACTGTCGTCCTATTTTCATCCACCTTGCCAACTATTTCTCATTTATTTTTAGAAGGCTGAAAGTTGGAACGAGTACAAACACCAGAACGGCTTACTGGCTCGAAAGTGAGATCCTGGGAGTCTGTTTCTTCCTCCCTGTCTCTGTCTCACTCGCAGACCAATACACATTCACACACCATGACTAGATTATCCCAGCTGGCTTTAGAGGTGATAATCAGGGCATTATGGGTGTACCGTCTGTGCAGAACAGAGCTTTCCTGCCATCTCTGCCTTCTGTTGACAGACAGGCTGACTTCATGTCAGTAATCAGAGCGCTCTGTGAAATCACCAGAGGGCTTCATGGAACAGTAGCCTGCGGGTCGAGCTGAGCGGGATGAGAGCAGATGAAATTATGAAGGGGAATGGATGACGAGACAAGCCAATCGTTGCCCCTTTGCCTCCATGTTTAGTTTTTTACTCGGAATGTGATTTGAATAACAAACGGCCAGAGTCCTCAGCCTCAATTAAGTGTTTTTTCTTCATCGCTCTCTTTCTAGCAACCGCAGCCGCAGCCACGGCCAATCCGCATCATCCAATCCCAGTCGGCACAGCCCACCTCGTTGCCCAAGCCGGTGCCTTCCATCCAGCATGGCTCTCGGCCTTCTCTGCCGCCGCACACGCCTCATGCTGCCGGCCTTCCTAGCTGTGCCGGGCGGGGGAAGATGTCCAAGTTGCTTAGCCCAGAGGACATGACCTCACGAGACTACTACTTCGACTCTTATGCCCACTTTGGTATACATGAGGTACGGTTTTTTTCCTTCCTGTTTTCTTGTTCCTGTGTCTGTTCTTGTCAGCAATATTTAGACAGATGTGAGACATGCATGATGACTGTTCATGACCAAATAGTCTCTGGAACTAAAGTCGGGAACCAAAAATGTAGTTTTTACATCTCAGGCGCGAGGACAAGCTTAGGCTCTCCATCTTGCACTTGTATTTATTTGCACATTTTTGTAACAATGTAATGTCATAAATAAGACTCGCAAATACTTATATTTATCCTGCAGTGTATTCAAACTTTCATAATACATAATGCTAACTTATTTTTCACATTGCACTGTTACAGCCTGGCTCTAAGATTGAAAAAAAAAAAACGAGATTCACATGATTTTACTAAAGTATAGAATGATTTATTAACCCCAATTATTCTGTTTTTTTATTCAACAAAAAGCTGGGAGGAATCTGTAAAGTCAGTGAAAATGTGCTGTATGGGTGTTGTGCTGTAAAATCAATAGTACACCAAAAGACACAACACAGAGATGTGTAGTGATGAGATCTGCCACGAGACGCTGCTGCCGCTCTGGTTCATATTCACAGGGAACACCGAGCCCAGGTGTGTCCCCGATTAACCTCCAGGTCTGCAGCTCTGGAGAGAGAAAATGCAACAGAAAAACTACCAACTCCCCAAGATGTTGCTGTTAGGTATCTAATGCCAATCAGTGAACACATCCATCCCATTGTAAACCTGGATGTAAACACCATTACGTTTGGAGATGCAATAGATCAAAATGGAAATAGGTAATATCCCTGCAAGATATAGTTGCCCTTTCACTTCCCCATAAGTGGCTCAGAAAATACAGTCCAGCCGCAGACTTCCTGTTTGATTTGTGGTGCGGTTTATCCACAGGAGTAATGGTTGAATTACAAATGTTAGTGCTTGTAAATAAAAGAAGAAAAAAACATCTCATCATGACTTTCAGGGTCAAGTATCAAAGTACAGTTGCTGTTTACTTACTTTTTTTTTACAGCCAATGTCAATAATGCACAATAAACATACTTAGAATGTGTTTTATTAATGATTATAATGCATTCTTTATATTTCCGTTAAAGAAGCTCTAAAAGAAGCTCTAAAAGCTTTATTCATTTGGTCTGAAAATTCAAAAGACAGATCAGGCAAAAGAAGTTTGCAGTAACGACTAAAGCCCCAAAGTATTGTATATTATGAAGCACAGAAAGCCAGAGTAAATGAATCAAATGTAACACGTTTGGCTGCTTCATCCACACTCTTGTATCACAGCGTAGGAAAGCACACTGCTATCAACAGATCAGTGGCCGGGCAGGAATGATGAACTGGCCTTCATAGTTACTTTAGTTCTGCTGAAATTGGTCTCCATGTCATTTTTTCTTTTTCTTCCTTTTTTGTCTTCTCTTTTTAGACCGTATCATTTCAGACTCCTCTATTGTGTGTTGCAAAAAGGTTCTTTAATGATGATCACGTGTGACATTTAAAGAAATCTCTGAGACTCTCAGCCTCTTCCTGCTCCGGACAACCCCAATAACCTATAACAACGCAGTGCTTTATGTCACGGGCGGTTAGAGCCCTGGCTGGGGTTACGGTCAGCCAATCCCATCAAAGGACATGAGATCTGAACCGTGTCTGGGAGAAATTTCTGCCTTAACTCTAGCTTAGCTCTGCTCAAAGTCTGGACTTAATGGCGAATGGTTGAGGATCTGTGCAACTTTGCTTGAGATATACTTCAGCCATTATTTAAAAAAAAAAAAACTCTCTTTCTTTATGTTTCTTATAATTTCAAGAATTGAATATTTCATTGGTTGAGCTGCATTGAATGCCGAGGAAACCCCCCCAAAAAGTGTGACTTTTTGGAAAGTAGGTCAGGTGTATTCTTGTTGTCATTTCCGAATATTCTTCACACTCACACACGGATGCACTCGGTATGAAATAGAGACAGACGAAGCCTGAAGGTTCATTGGGGATTATTCAGAGACACCAAGATTTGAATATAGAGCCAAACGGCGGAGCAGAAATAGAGTGAGATTACGTGAAGGCTGTGTGTTATTTATTACCGCCCGACCGCAGATATCCGAGCAAATCCAGACCTCCGTGTCCAGCCAGTGTTTTTCAATTCAACCAAACACATTTTCGCCCTCCGTAGGGGTTATCTGTGTCAACGTCTTCCTCAAATTATCTGTCATATGCTAAACCAGGAGATGCTGAAAGACGAAGTGAGGACGCTCACCTACAGGAACTCCATGTACCACAACAAGCACGTCTTCAAGGACAAAATCGTCCTGGATGTCGGAAGCGGGACAGGGATTCTGTCCATGTTCGCAGCCAAAGCGGGTGCCAAGCACGTTTATGGGGTAAGACCTGTTTCCTTTTAGTGGAGCGGTATCCCGCTGAACCATCAGGGTCTAATCACTGTGCATGTCCTGTATGCGTACGACTGGCCCACTGTTCATACATGCTCACCATATTTTTTCACGTCAGGCGCCCCTATAATCTTTCGAGGAATATCTGGTCTGACAGGCAGGTGATAAAAGGGCATGGCTGCTCCGGCAGGTTGACAGGCTGAGGGGCAGCGATTTAAGAGCTCATTGTGTCCCACAGCAGAACTAGTTGGTAGTCAGAGCATGTCTGAGAATACATGCCAGATACACATCACCAGTTTGGGATAACCACATGGAATGTATTGTTGCTCCAGACAAGTGAGATGTGGGATGGGGGGGGTAATTATTAACTTGGAATTGCCAAGAGACTTGTTCTGAGCTACTGACATTATGTGTTTATGTGTGACTTTGCCTGCGGTCTTGCACAATTCCTCTATCCCATCTCTCTGTACTTTAAAATGTACGTCATGCTTTACCACACACTTGCCCATCTGGAAAGGCTTTATCAACATAAATGGGGCTAATGTTTCGGGGATTTGGTTCACCTTTGACTTGGATGCTCTCAGTATGAGTTCTGCACCAATGCCCAATACTGTTATCGTAGCTAAAGCTCATAAAGCTCCATGTGAAAGATGGGCTTGATAGGTGGAAGGACTGGGCTCTGGGCCAGCAATAACTTCACTCTGTCATATGGACCTCGTTACATAAAAAAAAAAGTGATAAGCTCTATTCTGGCTCCACAAAGTACACATAAAAGACTCTGCTGAATTCTCAGTAATATAGTAATAATATAATGATGATAAAATGAGCTCACACGTAACAGACGTTCATTTTGAATTGATTATTTTTCTCCCTGATAACATTACAGTAAATATCCCATCATGTTTTTTTTTGCCGAATGTAAAATTGCAGACCTGTAGTAATAAAGGAACGGTTACCGGCAGGAGAGCAGTATGTGGGATTTTAAATAAACCCAGAGAAGTACAGTACATACTGTTTTTAGTGGGGTCAGTCTATATACTTGAATCATTCCAGCTCTCAACAACCCCTGATATTAAACTATGGGCGGCAGCTTCAGTCCACCAGCTCACACTTGCAGATCGCAAACTGCCTGCCCACCATGAAATCACAGAGGGCCAATGTAAATATATCAGGGACCAATAACCCAACGCCACCTGAAAGAAAACCATCGTGCAACAGGGCTTTAACAGGTGGTTTGATATGTGCAGGGTTTGCAGCACAGTGACAGAATCTGATCCAGATTTGGATCACAAGGATTCAATCAATGTTGCATCTCATTCATGAGTGACAAAGACTCTTGTAGTTCAGATAACTGCTCTCTGCATTGCGGTTAAATCCTAGAAGACAAAAGAAGATTTCAATGCATATTAATTAAATGATATAAGCTTGAAAAAAAAAAAGGAAATCTAATGATAAAGCAAGTTTCATTTGGTTTATACAGCATGTAAATAAGACACGTATGTAAATTAGCATGTGATGTGACATTTCCAGCAGGCTTTAGCTACGTTCCATCAAAAACACTTTTCTTAGAATTTGATAGACCATAAAATTTGGGCCAGAATGTGTTGAGTTGAATGCAACAGTTCTGTTTCTACTAACATTAAGCAAGCATTTGCTAAATGTTACTTAGTTGATAAGTTCATAATATATACAAGTTTCATGTGAATGTTGTAGAACTTATAATAAAAAATGCTTGAGACAGCTTGACATTCTTATAAAGGTAAAGAAATACTTCTCGGACTCCCTGTATGACCCAAGAGGGGAGGCGTGCACGCCACCTGAGCGAACTTAGAAACTTACTGCGTCTCCAGAGAAGATGACTAGTGGCAGCGCTACACTGACAGTGACTCTTCCTGACACTAGTGCGAGCTGCAAGAGGCACCGTGTGAGGGTGTGTTGACCTTATACACGCCTCGAGGCCTCAGCGCTCCCACTGAAGCACCACGTTGATGGACACATGGCTAATGGCTGTCTCCTCTCGCAGCGATTCAGAAAGAGATGAGCAATCATTGCCAATTAGAGGACTGACGTTGGCGGCCCCATTATCACAGCAATGCCCTGGCATGCACACACCTGGTGCAACATTTGGCATTCCTTTGGTAGTTTATGCAGTTGACACAGTCTGGTTTTTAATTGGCGGGGTGAATAGGTGTGTGTGAGAGCGAGACAGAAGACCGTGGGCGCCACCAGCAGCCTCTTGACCAGCTCTCCACTAATAGGCAGCAGAGAGTAGGGTTGCTCCAGGGAGGCGGTTCTAATGTTGAGTTCCTGCACCCTGCATGCTCAGCGGGGAAACTGAAGACCTCAGCTTTGAAAACAGAAGCCAGAATTTAACTTCAGTATGTGCGTTACACTGCAACAACAAGAAAAAAAGGTATATCCAAGATGATATCTCTTAATTTGCCCATCTTTGGTGTGTGGCTCGACTGTATAACCTTTTTCCTCTCTCTAAAACAAAAGGCCTAATTCTTCATGAGAGTCAGAGGCAACAGCTGAGCGCTTCTGTTTTTCAGCCAACTCTCTCCACAAGGGTCCCAGCATGTTTTTTTGTGTGTGTTTTTTTTTTTTACAATTCACAGCACCAAGAGTTCATGCAGGAGTCCCCTGCTTGATTACAAACAGATGAATCTCCTGCAGCATGAATAAGTTTGTACACCTCTGACAAACCGAGTCCCAGGGGGAAAAGAGCGCTCACTCAGGTGGAAATCCATACTCTCAGACTCCCTGATGCTGAAAAAGATCGGTATTGATAAACGCCTCCTCCTGAATTATGTTCTCATTTTGTTTGGGAGCTGCTTCCTTGAAGTGTCCCGGGTTTATTCTGATGAATGACGGATGTTTTATTATGTTATATCTCTGCTGTTGCTGGCACCTTAATAAATCAGCATGAGTCCTGCATTGACGGGCAGAGGAAGTACAAAATATGTCAAGCAAGGAGCCGATAACTCAGAAAGAAAAAGTATAACATGGCGGGCATAGACTTAAGGGGCGACTGTGGCTCATTTTAGAGCAGGGTCGTCCTTCAATCAGAGGATCGGCGGTTCGATCCCCGGCTCCGCTACTGTATGTCAATGTGTCCTTGGGCAAGACACTTAACCCCCAAATTGCTCCCAAAGCTGTAGCCTACGGTGTGTGAGTGTGTGTGAATGTTAGTTAGTCCTGATGGGCAGGTGGCACCGTGCATGGTAGCTCCTGCCATCAGTGTGTGAATGGTGTTATGTAAAAAAAAAAAGGCAGCCGGCTAGAGGATAATTTAAAAGAAATTAAAATGTCAAAAGACTAAATAAATCTAGAAGTTGAATGGCTGGTTTCCGCTGAGTAGTGACTAATCTTCACTTAATATAAGATGCTCTGGCAGCGTTTCAGGGACTGGTCACCTTGCAAATTCTATCCCGTCTTATTCCTTTGTCTTCCACAATTTCAACTTGACCCCTGGTTGTCTCTTGCAAAGAAAAATGAACCTCAGTGCCCAATGCCAGATGATAATGCTAATGATGATAATCCCTTGTTAGCTACCTTCTGCTTCCAGGCTCACGTTCACAAAAATACTGTAAGTCATGAGAAAAAAAAAGGAGAAAAAAAAGAAGCTAGTTTTGCTATCAAACTGCAAACAGGAAGAAAAAAATCCCTTGAGGGAATGCCTTCATAAACTCTAAGCTTGTTAGCTATTGTATCTCACTTTCTCCTAAAACTGGCAGAGATCCAGCTGCCCAGTTTTCAATTTTCAAATCAGTTTGCAAGCAGTGTTGTATTGAGGCCTGCTACAGAGATACTAAACAAAGAGGACCCTGCTTGCTACCCTAGAGAGCCACAGTGTTGGACAGGCATTCACATAGGGAGCAATGCATCAACAATAAAGATTACATTCTGGTCTTGTCTTTACTCCAAATAACACAAGGAATTGGAGTTCACTGTGATGAATCCCTGGATGGGTGGAGCAGCCAGATGAACAAACAGTCAGTGGTCGTGAGGAAAAAAAGAAAATAGCATCCTGGTATAATATTAAAACAGCATTATCTGTCTTTAGCAGTACATGTCCCCCACTATTTAAAGTGGTTTCCAACCTTTTATTCTTGTGACCTCTCATGACCCTAATCCATTATTTCCCAAAACAAACAAAAAATTCTGTCCAAAAAATGAATACAATTTTGCAAAGCAGAATGTTTTTTTCTTCTTCTTTCCTCTCCCATTAATCATCTTATGAACCACCAGATTTATCTTTGTGACCCTTTGGACGGGACTCGACTCCCGGGGTGTGAACCACTGGACTAAAGTACACTTTACATTAAGTACATTGTACTGCTAATACTTCTGTACGTTCATTTAGGGCTTCTCATGCAGGACCTTTACTTGTAATGTAGTATTTTTTTCTTCCATTGCTGTAGTGGTATATTTACTTAAGTGAAGGATCTGAATATGTTTTTCCACCAGTGGTCCTTAGTGACTACCTGTTAAAACACGGCGAGCCATTCCAAATTTCTAATGTAACAAAACTGTAACACCGTGTTCTATGTGTGTGTCTTCCCAGTGTTTCCTGATTGTTTATCAATCATTTGTTTCCCGTCCCAGTCTTTTCCCTTGTTTTGTAACTTTGTTTAGTAAAGTACCTTTTGATTTTGCCTAACCGTGACTCCTGTCGTCTCCTCTGCTCCTGAGTCTCTGCCCCACCACACCCGGTCGTGACAAAAACATCTGGATAAACTTGATTTGGAGGATTTAATCAATGTAAAGCAGTGTAACAGAAGGGATGGGATGTAGTCGGGATCTCCTTGCATCCCCCTTCAAACTGAGCGTGACGTATCTGGTCAATTCATGCTGATTGAGCTGTTGAGGTATTCCAGTCAGCATAAGCAAAGATGACATTTAAATTTGCATTATAGGCAAACAGAGGACATGTGTATGTGTTGTAGACATCCCATTCAAGATATTCTTCTTCATCTATCTGCGGTCATTTAATTATTTTTGTTCTATTTTTTTTTTCCTGCCAGATTGAATGTTCCAGTATATCAGAGTACTCTGAGAGGATCATCAAGTCCAACCACCTCGACAGTGGTGAGAGCTCCTCCCTCCATTCTGACGACACTGCGCTTCATCTGCAGTGAAGGGAGTAACAGACTAGCTTACGGTCGTGACAGACATAGTGAACGAGGAGGAGAGAGGAAACGCTATAGGATACGCTTGAGGATAAGAAGAAGAAGAAGAAGAAGAAGAAGAAGAAGAAGAAGAAGAAGAAGAAGAAGAAGAAGAAGAAGAAGAAGAAGAAGAAGAAGAAGAAGATGTGTTCATCCTTCCATACTGCACTGGCCCAGCTCATTTATATTCATTTGCACAAACATGCTGCCAATTTATGGAACTTCAAAGCATATGCATAACACCTCTGTAACTTCTGGAGAAACTACTACTGTGCATCTACCAAATGATAGCTGCATAAACCAACCTGTCAGCCAATGTTCTGTCTATAAGCCTATGAATATCAAGTATGCACAAGTAATTGAAAGGAGAGTTAACACTAACGTTCACTCACTGAGTTTCAAGCAGGAAGACATCACCAGCTGGAGTAATAGGGTCTGCATGTTATTCTGACAGACACTTTGTATCACCAGGGAGACTCTTCAATAACTTCTTGGAAAAGCTGAAAAAAAAGCTGAAAAAAAAGCTGAAGTCAGCTATTCTCTGGGAGGGCAATGATCCACTCCTCCATTGTGAACCCCAGCTGGCTACCATGTTAGCACATACTCTATATACAGTTTCTTTCTGTCTCACACACTATTTCTTGCACGCAGTATATTGTCACATACTGTATATGCATAATGAATGTATTGACTTGAGACTTAAATCTGCTTTCGACATGTCTACATATTCTGTTAGATACTTTTACAGGCATTATCATTCCTACATGTTCGTGTTAGACAGTTCTCTGTACGCCTAAATACGAGAATTGATTAGGACCTCAAATATGTGTTGTGTGTTGCAGTGATCACCATCTTCAAGGGCAAGGTGGAGGAGGTGGAGCTTCCTGTTGAGAAGGTTGACATCATCATATCTGAGTGGATGGGCTACTGCCTCTTCTATGAATCCATGCTCAACACCGTCATCTTTGCCAGGGACAAGTGGCTGGTAGGATGCGTGGAGTGTGTGTTGATTAGGGCTGTCAAAATTGCTAAAAAATGACGTTTGAATATTCCCTTTAAAAAAAACACATATATTCGAACATATTCGAATATATGTGTAAATACAAAATTCTTCAGTTTAGGTGTTCACTCCGCGCTTAGCGGTTTAAATGAACGGCAACAATAAACACATGCTGAGTGCTGATCAGGTTCCTCGGTTCCAGTGCTTCACAGAACTCCCTGAAGCCCTCATGTCCTTGCATACGAACAAAATAAATGTTTGCGTGCAGGCCTCCTGTCGTGCCGCAGATAACGAATTTGTGGCGGACGGCGCAAAATACGTATCCCGACGGGGCTGTTTCTCTGAAGTTCCACATTTTATGCCCTATTCTCTTGGGTGCACATTCTGGAGATGTGGCCTCAAGTTGCTTGTCGTTGAATGGTAAGCTAACTCTAGCTTACATAGTGTAGCGACCCTGGGTCAGGAAAGCTACGAGACGTTAGATGGCTTACAGTGTGTTTATTAAGGGAACATAGAACAGGCTACTGTGGGCCGCAGCCTACGCCAAAACAACAGCAAAACCCTGTGAAAGCCTCAACCAGCTTCACGTCTGCTCCGGGTCAGAGACTCTGCCCCGAACGGCTCGTCACACACACACACACACACACACACACACACACACACAAAAAAAGAGGACACTTCATCGCGGCCGCGGCGGGGGTTGCCAGATTCACGATAATTATCCTCCGAAATACTTTTTATTTTTTTTTATTTTTTTTACATTCGAATATTAATTTTCACATTCGAAATTCTGTTTTTAACAACTATTCGATTATATATTCGAATTTCGATTATTCGTTGACAGCCCTAGTGTTGATGTGTCTATAGATATGCTCTGTAAGTTTATCCTGCATTATCATCAGGAACAAATATCCCAGGGACAAAATGAACTATCACTGCAACATTCATGAAATAAGTCATAATAATATAGAATTAGCAAATACTGTAATCATCCTGGCATCATATCACGAGAGTGCAGTATCTAGAGCTTTAGGCTAAAGCTTTTTTTAATTAACTGATACTCTAATAACAGTCAGAATAAAATGTACATATATCGGTATTAAATCAGTAGCTACCAGTCTTTAAGTACTACTTCCAATCATAAAACACAAAAGCATCCAATAATCGAAAAAGAACAGCAAACGACCAAAGCCATCTCGCCACCCGTCACAATGAGAGTCAATATAAATGTGTCCAATCTCGTATTCAGCACCTTTAATATAATACACTTAATATTACAATGATCACTATTGCATTAACAGAAAGAAAACAAGGCAGGATAAGAAAGACTTATTATATTAATAAGAAGTCTATAATGTTTGCAGGAATGTTGCATAAACCACTGACATTATTGTTTATTATCTTCTGTGATTGGAAAATAATAGTTGTTATATTCTTATACATCATAAACAGCTATTACAGTCTGCGCACAGAGGGAACAATACAATTAAAAAGATGTCAAGTTGTACTTTGCTGAGGATTTAAATGTCACGGACGGTGTAATGTCGACCTTTTATAATGTGTCCAGGATTAATTGCAGAGTTATTTCTTTGCCCCGTTTGTCAAACAGAAACCCGGTGGATTAATGTTTCCTGATCGTGCCTCTCTGTACGTGGTCGCCATAGAGGACAGGCAATACAAAGACTTCAAAATACATTGTGAGTTCAGTGTGTAAGTGTGTGTATTACCAGGATTATGCCTTTGCATTATGAGTGAAGCACATATGCAGAACACCGTCCACACCTCCGCATTGCACTCACACGAGTGTGTACACACTCCTCCACGACCTTTCCAGCTGTGCAAATTATGTTGAACTTTTCCTCTGGCGTAACATTGGGGGTGATAATTGATATTATAAAATCCACAAGCCTCTCCATCTCTGTATGATCCCACTCTTAACATGCCAGGAGGGCTGTGGGCGAATTTTTTTCTTCTGCTGGAGTCAGTGTTGAGCCAAGTGCACCACCTCGATGACAACAGGCATGCAAACAGAACAATAGCCAATAGGCCTCCTACTCACACTCCCCCATACATCTGGGAAATTATGAAAACCACACTGCACCATGTGAAAGTCATATCACATTGGCTTGCTGCTGTGCAAAGCTTTCCAATGATGCCTGAACGCTATTATTCTGTATTCGAAGTTCAACTCATAACCAGACTGAGATGAGTGGTGAGACAAGTGCATATATTAACCAAAAACTTTTTCCTCTACTGGCCAAGATGCTCTTTATACAGAGTTAGAAGTGGCCTTTGGATGCACTGCAGTATTCTGAGGGCATCCTGTGGACATTAGTGCTACTCTGGGCTGAACACTGCCTTAGTTAAGTGGGCAGCAAGAAATGCAAATAGAGCACATAACAATTTCCCTCAGGGTTTGTGACCTGTTCATTATCACTGGCTTTCCTGAACTCTAAAGTAGTTCCCTCCTTTTGAGTCATGATAGAGATGTTTCCTCACACACTATCTTAAGGAGCTTAATGAATAATGTATGGAATAATTTAGCTAAAGCTGCAAGAATATTCAAGGCATGAGTTGGGGCTGCGTTCACGGAGGCTCATGTTTACAAATCATCCCCGAATACGTCACCCGTCAAAACAAAAATAGGGGTCTAACTCTAGGGGTCGTGTATCAGATTATCCTGGGAAGCTCTACGAGTAAGACTGCGACTCGTGTTGTTTTACAGCTGCAGCCCTAACTATTTGCATTTTCAGTGGCTTTTTCCACCCTAGAAAACAAGAAGTACAATTGAGATCATGCTTGCAAAGTAACTCAATCCTGCTGTGTGTTTACCAGGGTGGGAGAACGTGTACGGCTTTGACATGACCTGTATTCGTAATGTGGCCTTGAGGGAGCCACTGGTGGACGTGGTGGACCCCAAACATGTGGTGACAAATGCCTGCCTCATCAAGGTTAGTAAAATATTTTAGAGAAAGGCAGATAATGGATTCATCACAGAGCCGGACCAACTTTCAGCTGTATAACCAATGCAGTGCACATGAGAGTTGACATTGGGGTATACAGTCGGATCGCAATGTCAGTTATTCTGTCGGTCTCTCAGTCCACTACTTAGTCCAGATTGAAATATCTATTGGATTGGCGTGTAATTGTGGACAAATAACCATGGTGCCCAGAAGATGAATCCTGATTGATTGCCATCAATGTTGTCTACACATACATTTTCCCCTCAGGATGAATATTTTAATAACTTTGGTGACCCCTTAACCTTTCATCTAGCAGCCTCTTTTGATCAAGATGTGTTCAAAACTTTGGATTATGACTAAATACCTGCAAAACAAATGACATCCCTATCAGCCTCAGCTGAAATTAGTGTGAATCGTTTGTCCACGGTAGCTTCAAAGAGCATTGTTGACAGCAGATGAGAAAACTACATGGTCCATTTAACCTTTTGGACACCATCTGGGGGGCACTGCCCTTTTTTAAGTGTTCAAGTAGTGTTCAAGTAGTCGTATGAACCCCAAATGAGTTCTAATACTTGTGTTATTTTATATGATTTTTTTCAGAATCTTTTTGCGGGGAAAAATGTATATAAAAAAAATTATACCATATTTTGATCATAACTATGAACATCCAGCATGATATGAGCCAGATTCCCAAAGATTGCCTCCTCGAATGGTCCCCGAGTTTTTCAAACTGTATGGTTCAGGGCCTTAACAACAGCCCACATACTAATAAGACACCTTTTAGAAAGATTAGGACCTAAAGAATCGGAAACTGCAACAAAAACCACAATAAAACAAAGCATTGGCATGTTAGATTCCCAATGCTGGTTAACTCGGCAACTGAAAAAACTGTACCAGAGGTAAACAAGGTACAGTAATAAAGAGTGATTATATTTTACAATATTAAGACAATAGAAGTTCGCCCATAGACAATGCGGATGAAGATGGCATAGTTTATTGGTAAACATACTGTATGCGTGCTGTAGCTGGTTTGAGTACAACCTTGGCTGTTGGCCTGTCTGCCGCTCACTGTGAGGATTAGACTGATAAGGGTGCTGCTGTGCCATGCATGTCAATAGTATCCCGTCTGCTCCTTCTAATTGTGCTCCTTGTCGTATTGACCTTCTTATCGCTGGTATTGATTGGACATCTCTGCCCTGTCTCACCTCTGTCTCAGTGAACATTGCTGTGTGATTACACCTTGACTTCAGTGTTGCTGATTGTCAAGCACCCATTTGTTTTCCTCTGATATCAGACAGTCTTTCATTTTTAATGCAGCGAGATATTACACAAATCCAGCTCCACGATCAGTCATGAGAGTTTAATAAAACTCTCTTGATGCTGATGGGAATGCTGTTTGTCTTGGGATCTTGTAAAAAAGAAAAGGAAGAAGCCTTACCACAATAATACCCTGCTGACAAGCTTTATTGTCTTTAAATGGATTACTGACTGACCTCATTAAAGTTGTATAGCTGACGAGTAGCACACATAGGACCTCATGTTATTAAACTGTTGCTTGAAATGTTGGTAGCAATACTCACCGAGGATCATAACCAAGTATTACCCTGCATAAATAACAACTTGCATGATAGGGTCCTTAAATCTTTTATTTTGCCATCAGAGTAATTGCAAAGTTGTAAACATTGTAGTGTGTTATATTGCAGTCTTAAACTTCGAAATGTGACTTTGAGAAGTTTATGCTGCATGACCAGAGTAAATATCTGCTAAAGGTGTTTATGGGAGTGATTATTTTCTAAAGACAGCAGGGGGAATCTGACATTAATATTGCATTGTTTTTTATGCCAGCAAGCATAAGGCTCATTCCTCCACCGCCAATGTGGCATCTGGCACCAAAGCTAGCAGTGAATGTCTAATGTAGCCGATGGCAGATGAAACATGGTTATCACACCTCTGCCTACATGTTTACCCTGCAGGGCAATGTGTGTTTTCAGGTGGGCCGCACTCCCCTCTGTTCCTCAGTGTTTAAAGCTACATGATATGTTGGCGCAGTGCCGTTCACCCGACAGGAAGCCCAGGATCTGGAACAACATGTTCTTCTCTGAACCAGTGGGACGATGGGTTATCAGATACCCTGTTAAATTCACTGGAATCAGGGGACATTTACAGATTTGGGGTTGCTCGTACAATGCACGAATAACACCTGGACCCTCACAATAGTTAGAGCTCCCAGACGACCCCAGTTCCTCTACCCTTGTCCTACCTCCAAGGATTGCTGACCTCATTCTTGATTGTCATTGGGATCTTGGCACAGTCCCACTGGAGTCTAATGGTGAGCCGATATCTTTCTGCAGGTAGACGCTGTGCTGTATTTCTTGGTGTTGTATTTTTTGGTCTCCTTAAAGTCATGCATTTTGCGCTATGTATCGAATTTTCTGGATTTCTTCCTACTGAATTTTTAGATTGTTATGAGTTTGCAAGATCATTAGTTGGAGGTTTTGAATAGGGTCTGGTTGAAGTCAAAACTATGAGATTGTCATTTTCGTAGACCTTTCACTCTTCAGCTAGAGGTGAATGACAAGAGCGATATCACCGACATGTCTGCACCCTAAAACTCTAGCAGCAGGTTAGCATAGTTTAGTCCAAAGACTGGAAACAGAGGGAAGCAACTAGTTCGGCTCTACCCACCAGCACACCGAATGCTAAGTTATTAAAATGTGACATCTAGGTTGTCTAATCCAAGACATGTTGTTTCAACGCTTTAGTTTTCGTGCAGTTTTTAAGCCAGCTAGTTGTTTTTCCATCCTCAGTCTTTGTGCTAAGCTAACCAGCTGCTAGCAGTAGCTTTTTATTTAACAGGCAGACATTAGAGCGGCATCCTCTCAACTAACTCTGGGCTGGCTAACAAATATGCATACTGCTTCACAAAATGTCCTGAGAACACTGTGAATAGGGAGAGTTTCATGTGACCAATGGCTTGTGGTGTCAGTTTTGTTCATGCGCTCCAGATATTTGAGAAGAGTCCCTCTCTTTTCTCCCGCAGGAGGTGGACATCTACACAGTGAAGACCGAGGACCTCTCATTTACCTCGGCGTTCTGCCTGCAGATCCAGAGGAACGACTACATCCATGCACTGGTCACCTACTTCAACATCGAGTTCACCAAGTGTCACAAGAAGACTGGTTTCTCCACCGGTAAAATGCCACACACTGTCTATTACTTTACATACAGGGATCTGTGTGTGTGTGTGTGTGTGTGTGTGTGTGTGTGTGTGTGTGTGTGTGTGTGTGTGTGGCTTTAAAGCATTAGATGTTTTTTATTACCAGCCCAAACAGCAATAACACAGCACCACCCAGAGGCCAGGTTCAGTTTCTCTCTATTCTGACAGCACAGCACCATGGATACTTCACTTATAGTTGGCAAGTTTACTTTAAGTTTCCCAGGAGCATGCAACAGGTGCACTAGACCCTTTCAGTATTAATGTAGAAGTCAAAGAGGAGTAAAAAGCTCCAATGTGGTCTGTGATGAGACGTTGAAGGCATCTATTAAGTGTCGTTGTCACTTTACATTAGAGCAGTTCAGATCAGGCTGAGATGATCCAAACAGTGCTGGTGATAGCGTGTGTCAATTATTGGATGCCTGGTGTAGCCTCCGGAAGAACTCAGTTCAACAACTTCTCTCGTTCTCTACATTTATTTACTAAATGATCACAAGCAAAGTAGTAAGCGCTGCAATTGCAAAAGCAGTGAGTGGTACAGCCAACACGCAGGTTGGGCAAAGAACAACTGCCCCACCACGGAAGTGGGGCCTTTCATACACAGTTTATCGTCACAGGTTCGTCTCGCCTCGTCCTAACATCTGATTCGCTCTATCCTGTCAAGAGGAGGAGAATCCCGTGTTCTCATCTTTTCTCACAAGACTGGAACGTGCAACGACCAGTCTGCGTCCATAATGTCAATATACTGATAAACAGTTGTGGGTGTTGAAGTGTGCAGGCGTGTGACTAACTTCCCTTGGGAACTGGACATTTCATAGACACAACCAACTCCAGCTCCATAGCTGTGTTATACTTTCTGAGTTTATACTGACCTTTCATAGACATGAAGAGTAATGCAGAATATAAGGATTTATATTATCACTGGACTGGAGTGAGCAGGGTGTGACTGACCTCTAGTGGTGGTGGTAAATAGTGTGCATTGAAATGATACGTAAAGCAGAATGTATCATTGTAAAGGTTGGTTTGAACATCTTTTCCATAAATAACTATATTTCTATACAATAATGAGTTAACCTAAGCTTCCTCATGCCCTGCCCCTTCTTTTGTCTATCAAGCAAGTCTTTCAGTGTCCGACCTGAGGACTCTTGCTCTGACAAGACCTTAAGATACAGAACTAAACTTACACACAGAGAGCCAGAGAGTCACATCAGACACACAGACTCTCAGCAAAAGAGAAAAAGGCAAGCGGGGGTCAAAGATTGCAATGCATATCTACTGAATTTGCATAAGAAACGCAGCTTGTCAGTGTCTTCATTGAACTCTGCCCCAAAAAAAAAAACGAGATCGTGTGCAGCAGCCATGGTGATTGGCACTCTCAGAGAGAGAGAGCTCGTCTTTAAAGGCAATGCGACCAAGCTGGCAGACATTCAATTTAAAAGGCTACTGAACCTTTGAGTCTCTGTAAAGCAATCTGTAATGGTCAGGGCACTGAGGGATACTCACACTTATTTTACCTGTCTGTGTTTCCACACACACACACACACACACACACACACACACACACACACACACACACACACATATATATATATATACACGGAGACGAGTGCACATAAGGTGGCAGAATAGATACAAAGTGATGAAAGAAGAAGATTGACTGAAGCAGAAGCAGAGAGGTTAAGAATGCAGTCATGCATTTCCTGCCTTTTACTTCCACTCTTGGTCTTGAACTCAAGTGGATCTATCTGCTCTTTTTGCACCGTTGCTTCCCGGCTAAAAGGACACAGACGCGGTTCAATGCCCCTGCTCTTCATCTGTACAGTTTGTGTTTATTCTCATCCTGGCATTCACGCCAGGTAGATAAAAGATGGCATTACAGTATCTCTGTTAGCCCCATGATGGACTGACAACCTGTCCATGGCGTCTCTCTGCCTCTGCACAGTGTTCGCTGGCATGAACATCAGTGGTGAGACTGAAGAGAGTTAACTGGGTAGATTTTTTTTTTTTTAAGTATGCAGCATCACTGGCAAGAGGATGACATATCTGCTGTGCTCAGTCGTTTAGTTGGTGTGTTGCCAAAGTTGAAACCTTTGTTGGTCAACTTTCTTATCAGAAAGATAGAGACATGGTCCTTCATTTGCGCAGGTCTTTGACAATCACGCTGATTATCAACTTTTTGATGTTTGAGTACCAAGAAGATAAACGCTATGTGTGAATATGGAAATATTTCAATATTAGCTGTATTTCTTCCATCCAATATTAATGAATATCAGAAACACCTCGTAGTATAACCCAGTAAAGTTCAGCAGCACCACAGACTACAGCTGAGTTGCTCAGTTGTGAAGCCTCCTCTTCAGCTTCTTTATGAATCCATAAAATCAAATAAAAAAACAAATACATATAAATAAAAGATTAAACTTCTGTTGAATGACGGTGACCTTTGATACTAATAGAAACAACCTTTCAAAGCTATCTTTTTTATATATATTGTGAAATTGACATAATAAGGGGCACCCAATACTATCTCAAATGATAAAATATAATAAGATATATTATGTGATATGTGTCAACATTTATTTTAAGTCAAGATCATAAAATAACAGAAAAAAAGGTCAAATTTATACATGCTGATATTTTCATAAAACATGTACTAAAACAACACTATTTAAAATTCTTATCTTGCAATACATATATATATATTTTTCCAATACTCATTTGTTTCTGAAGGGAGGCTAGTCTGACTCTTCCTGTCTGTGTCTGTGTGTGTGTGTGTGTGTGTGTGTGTGTGTGTGTGTGTGTGTGTGTGTGTGTGTGTGTCCCAGCACCAGATGCTCAGTACACCCACTGGAAGCAGACGGTGTTTTACTTGGAGGACTACTTGACGGTGCGGAGAGGAGAGGAGATAGTCGGCAGCATTGACATGAAGCCCAATGAGAAAAACATTGTGAGTATGGATCAATCTGATCAGTGTGGTATGTGGAATCATAACACCAATGGTAATGATGTCTGCCTTCAAGTGATTTAGTATGCGTGTATAAATAAGAGAATATAGAATGGGAGAAAATAAACAAATCAAATATAAGTGTTTCTTAGTTTTATTTGAGCTCTTCTCTTTATGCCCCACCTAAGAGATGACTCATTTCTTGCCCTGCCTGCCCACGACAGATTGTTTACTCCTCGGTGTTGGATTGTAGTCAAGCAGGCAGCGGCACTGCAGACAAACAACAACAACAAATGATATTGTTGACCTTGTCCGTGACCTCTCCTCCCCCGCTGGGACGAAGCAGCGGGGTTCGCTTCCTCCTGTTGTCTCACACAAACAGCCCGTGCTTACTTAACACCACGTTCTGCTGTCAGGTCAAAATGGAAAATCTCAGTCTCTGGTCTATATATATATATATATATATATATATATATATATATATATATATCAAGTGTTTGCTTACTCAATACATCCCCTCTGTCTGACAGCCATCTCTCTTTTCTCCCTCTCTCTGACCTGCAGCGCGACTTGGACTTCACCTTCGAGCTGGATTTCAAAGGGCAGCTGTGTGAAGCGGCCATATCCCACGACTACAAGATGCGCTAAGTTCGACTGGGGGACGATGGTGCCCCGCTGAGTTTAACCCCTGAGCACCAGAGGGAGACAGAGACACTCCCACGTCCAGAGACAGACACAAAGTGTGACGTAAGACGGGCAGAGAATTTGAGAAAAGACCAGACCGAAGACCGAGCAGAGAAGGCCCCGTTGACAACATCGCTATTGTCAATACAGTGTTTGATGAAAGCAGGAAGTTACTCATGCTCACTAAACAAATCTGAATGTAACACCAACAAACAGAGGTCAGGAATATCTCCTCACCATGATGAATGTTATTGATTATTGATGTGCGTATATGTGAGCTGGAGTGATGTACCTGTGTGTTTTGGTGTTTTCCACCTCTTGGTGGAGGGATAGTTGCCATTTTTGAATTACAGTAGAGCTCATGTAATAAATTACTGCACTGTCCACATTCTGCTATAGGTGGACAATACATGTAAGGTGTAATTCTTATGTCATATTGTGTACTGTAGGGAATGATCAGAGAAACACTTTCATTTGTAGTTGCGTCAATTTAGCGATGTTGGAAAACTGACAGCAACCGGAGGAAGCTGCGAGTACGTGTAATGTGAAAGGTAGCATGTGTTTGCATAGTCATTGTGCTAGTAGCTTTCTGTGAGTGCGTACTAGAAGGCGTCACGCTGTCGCACAGCTTGGACTCCAGATGTTCCCTGTGTGGTCAGTGTGAGCAGTGACGTTGACATGCCAATAGCATACCTTCCCCGTCCCAAACGCCTTGACCAAGTGCCGAAATGTTCATAGTTCTTTTCCGCACTGCTGCATTGTTCTTTTTCCACCCTCCCTTCTATATATAGATGCTAGCATCTTTCTTTTTTTTAATAGTTTAGATATTAGATATTGCTTCAAAAACAGGCTCAAGCCATGAAGCTTTTTTTTTACCATGTTGAGCACTCGAACCCAGCATCTCTAATTAGGTCTTCGCAACCAGATGACCTGCAGCAACCCTGGACCGATAACTGGGTTTGAGACTAATGAGACTGAGAAGATCTTTTCTTGTAACATGCATATATGTTTCTTTAGTGTCCCCACACCAGAGTTTACAGACTGTAAATGCATCTTAGTCTAAAACGTACTTGCATTGCAGGCCAGTTACAAAACCATCTTTCCACTTCACCTGTGTTCTTACTAAGGTCATTGACCACCACTCAAGACGTGGATCTGGGCAACGGTTACCTCACATTAATATTCCTAGTGAGCCTCCAACTAGAGCTCCTTTCAACTAAATACGTTTAAAACCATTTGGTAACACATTCTCTTTCCCAAGTTAATCCCAGAGTAATTATGTGTTCAATGAAACGGCATCTATCCCCAATGTCTTATATATCGTGCAGGGACCCTAATGAGTCTTTTCAGGGCTGGTACCAAAAAGTACAGTACAAGCACTCGGGACCAATAAGAGGAAACTATATTTATGAAGCATGCAACTAATGCTAGTTACAATCAACAAATAGTGCAGTATGCTGCCTTCTCAGAGCACACAGTTTCTGTCATCCTGCATATGTTATAGGGTGCTGGCTGGTACAAATAAGCAATATTACTTTCATTAATGCTTACAATCAACAATAAATAATAAGTCATATTTATTTAGAACGATACTGGTATTGAGCATTGAGCATCTGCCAGTCACACCTTTACAGAAAGGTATTCTGGGAGCCAGCTGCTCACATGAAAGCCCAAACTATATAGTTTGTAAGTCATACTAATTCTAATAAATTGGCATGTTAATTCCACAAAATATGAAATATGTTGTTTCACATACTGTTATGTCAACTTAAAAAATTGATTAAACAGCAATGTCCAAACTTGTCCACTGTATGGTGCTGTGTAACTTATTTTAATTTCAATGTACCAGGAAGAAGAATCATTTACACACGAGACATTGACGTTAAGAATTATTTATTTATTATTTTGTGCGTATTTACATGTGTTTTATATACATTAAAGTGATGTGTGAGACACTGGCAGTAGTGGAGCACTATTAGTGACATAGCAATATCAAATGGTGAAATCCAAACTTTTGACCAAAAACTTTCCATTTTGAACCTTGCTGTAACATACAGATTACATAAGTAATAGTGACACCATTTACATAAAATACTTGGCACAGAGGCAGATGAAGGTGATAAACATCATTTGGTCAATTGGGGCAAAAATAATGAGGTTTGTTATTTTCTCAACACAGAACTGAGCCAACCTCAGCACTATTACAACCAAAAAACTACAGAATTACAGATCAATGGAAATATACAGTGGACAAAATAACACAAACGGCTACAAAATGAGATACTAATATGACAGCCCTGCAACAAATGCTACATTTGAAGCTAATCATTTCCAGTTTTTCTTCATTCCAAAACACCATGTTTATGTGAATTCATCAGACAAAGAAGCACGATTACTTTGGTAGTGTGACGCACGGTAGTAGTTGTTTTGTACTTTGTCCACCAGCTGAAGGAACTAAGACACCCGTGGCAAAACCTGCAATGCCACACAACACGACTACTAATCTTCGCCCTAATAGTAAAATCAACACCTCTCTGACACTGTCGGAAAAAAAACCTCCAAAAGCTTCACCAAGGTAGTGTAGTGAAAGGTTGTTTCATAAAGCTTTACATTTTACAGTTGTTTGCATTTTTATGTCCATGTCATGCATTTGTAGAAAAGCTGAAGAAGCTAAAACAGCTAAAGAAAATACACATAACACTGACTAAATACTTAAAAATAGAGTAAAAAGCCCAAATGTGACAGATAAAGGGCCTTCGGAAGCTAAATAAATACTTGAGAGACTATACATTGTACAATAAAAGAAAAGGTCTTAGTTTGACTCAAAATGGGCTCAGTTTCACTTATATTTGTTCAGCTGTTATTTATATATATATATATATATATATATATTTCCCTTGAACATTTCTTACATTATTCTACTTCTTATTATATATATATATACACTATATCTTCTTACAAATGCAGTTTGAAGCAAACAACTTGGGTAAACATAGAGACTGTTTACAATAGTGCATGAACATCTGGGACACATGACAACATAATGGAGCCTGTGGTGTTGGGTTTACCCAGAGTGCCACCAAGTGGAAGACTGCGTGAGAAACAGTTGTGCTGACGTTTAGAATAACGTGTCTTCATGTGGTCTTAGTAAAGGGTAGTGCTACTGTGTGTGTGTGTGTGTGTGTGCGCCAGCTGTTTTACTGTCAGCAGCAGGATCTCTTCTTCTCCGACGGGCCGCCGACCAGCTGGACCGTCTTCTCCTTCTCCCGGTCCTCCTGCTCTTTCAGGATTCTGAGGGACACAATGAGGCATAAACGAAAAGAGCCAGTTCTGGCAGGACGCGCTCACATTCGCTCTGAAAACGTACGCATGTTTAGCTGCTGTTACTGCGACAGCCTGCACACGTTTCCGTCTGTGTCAGGTCTGCATAGGCTCATGGGAATTAGGAACACTCGCTGCCCATTTGCCATGTTGGTGTGTAGTAAATGCTGATGAGCTGTATTGTCACAGCGGGGGATTAACCCCCGAGAGTAGAACGGCTGTAGCTCAGGGGGATGAGTGGTCGTCCCGCAACCACAAGGTAGCCGGTTCGGTCCCCAGTCCCCCCATAGCTCACACGTCGAAGTGTCCCTGAGCAAGACACTTAACCCCTAATTGTTCCCCGTTGCTGTGTCTACGGTGTATAGAGCAAAAATGTAAGTCGCTTTGGGTAAAAGCGTCAGCTAAATGAAATGTAATGTAATGTAGAACCATGAGGTCAAGCAGTAGAACAGATTAAATGAAGCACATTGCAGCACATGTTTACTGTGCATCTCTAATTGATTTGAAGAACAACATTGACATGAATATTTGATTGTGCGCTTTACTCCCATGACAACTTGTGACTGAAAACATCCGGAGCCAGCTGATGAGAAAAAATATCTTGTGGCCTTAAAAACTGTTTCTATGCTATGCCTTATGTCAGTTCAGAAATAATTTATTTGAAAGCTGTTCAACTATACTTTAAAATGCATTGTTCATTGTCAATAGCAGACAGTAAGAACATATAATGACGGCCCATCAGGCTTTTCCCAAAGTAAGCCTCAGAGTTCGGTACCCGCACTCGGGCGGCAGTAGGGTGAGGGTGAGGTGGTGGTGGCTGGGTGGGTCTGTGATGTCATGTTCTGTTGTGGTTGCAATTGCATGCAATGGCCTTATTATTCAGCTGTACGAGGTTGGGTGTGGGGAGCCCAATTATGCTGGCAGCGGTGTTGGTTATGCGTGCGAGTTAGAAACAGAGAACAAGAAGCATGTTACACTGAAGAGCCACACACAAAAGCCATTACTTTTGCTCACCTGGCTAAATGAATCATGGACTCCATCACATTGTGTCCGGAGCATGCGCTGCACTCATAGAAGGTCAGTTGGCAGTCCTGGGAAAGGGGTGGACATGTTTCAACTTCTTGCACATTTGATCAGGGTCAAAGTCAAATCTGAACGAATAGTTGCAAAAGCACAAAGAAAGAAAAATGTTATGAAACAATACTACCTCATCCTTTCGGTCACCATAGAAACTAAGACTAAGACAACCCAAAGACTAGAAGACTAAAAAAAAATAATGATGAGATGAGATGAGGTCCCTTCCTCATGAAACTCCATCTATTCTGTATAGAATCATATTTCTTTCGCTTATCATAGCTAAAAAAAAAGCCCCACTGGCTGGACTGGTTTTTTCTGCTAGAACCTTGAGCTTAGTAAACAAAGCACAAACAGACCTTGGCTAGTCTTTCCCCTACTCCTTTCTGAACTTGTCTCTCGGCCTCTTTGTCCGTTTTGTTCCCCAAGAGCAGGGTGGGGATGTCCTCGCCCGCGCACTCCTGTGAAAGAAGAAAACCAAAGAATACAGATCATCAAAGAGTTAAAGTTAAAAGACTCGGCCACCAGCTTCCCTGTTGCTCCCCAGCACGTATGGAAGCATCGCTGGAAAACAAATTCAGCAACTGACTTTCATTTGCCCGATATTTTCTACAAAACTGTAAAATACATTTTCAGCACACCCACTCTGATTCCTTTCAACCTGCCGAAAGGGAGTCGAAGAAGAGAAAAAGAACTGCAAAGAAGCACAAAGTAAAACCAAACATTTGTTCTGCTCGTGGTATTTCTGTGAAGCACAAGGTGACTGTTAGCGTCTTACCTTTACACTCGTCAGCCACTGTCTGACAGCTGTGAAGCTCTGCACAGTTGTGATGTCATACATCACAACCACACCGTCAGCCTTGCGAAAGAATTGTTTGGTGATGCTCCGATACCTGCAGGAGAGGAGAGTTAAAAGCTCCATGAAAACTCCCTCTTGGCTTCGGCTGCTTTTGTACAACTTGTGAAAACAATGTTTTCAAACGAGATGCATTACGTTTAAAACACATATTTCTTAACCTTTCTAGAACTTTTATAAGGAAACTATTTGATTCAATGGAACTTCTAAGAATTCAAGTGCACTCTTTCGAAACAAAGTAGTGGCTCACAGTGACCTTCTTAAAGTCCCACAGATGAAGCTGAAGTCATTTCAAATGTGTGCATGTCTCTACCTCTCCTGTCCTGCTGTGTCCCACAGCTGCAGCGCCACCTGGCTGTTGTCCACAGCTATTGTCTTTACGCTGTAATCTATACCTGCACACACAGACAAGGACGTTATTCAGTCAGCACAATCTGTTTTAATATTGTTTACTGTATATTGTTCCAACAACAATAAACAAATGATTGTACACATAGGTACCGACACGCACATATTTACATTGACCTGAATGCATGCGAGTGTTGCCAAAGAACAACAATTTAAACATGATTATTGTTCATGCTGTAAAAAAAATGTGTTTGGGTCAATGGACCTAAAGAACTAGCATTTTTATATGAGAAAAACAGTGATTGAAAACTTAAAAAAAAGGTGTTTCAAATGCTAAACATCAGCAGCTTGACTAAAGCCTTAAAGCACTTTTGAAATCAAAATGAAATCTTCCAACAGCTTTAAAGAATTAAGTTTAAAGATATTCTCCACAGGCCAAACCAAACCTACTATCTTACACTGATAAGCTTTTTGAAGAATGTTAAGCACAATGATTAGCCACAGCACAAGGCTGTGCATAGCCGGTCCTGCTGAATTCAGTCTAACTGAGAACCATAAAAATGTCTCCCGTGCCAGATCCAAGTGCTTTGTGAGCAATCACATACAGAGCCTGAAGTCAACGGGGCTGGGTGTTCTGTTGCCTTTGTGAGCAAGAACTACCACTATACGTACCCACAGTGGCGGAAGTGCCAGGGTGGAAGCAGCCGTCGCAAAATCGCCGAAGGAGGCACGTCTTTCCCACGCTAGAGTTCCCTACCAGGACGATCTTGAAGAGGCGGTCGGGCGGAGAGGGACCGCCTTCCTCCTGAAGAAACAGGACGCATGGCAGCAGAGACTGAACAGAGGTGATGGGATCTCGCTTTAAGCAATCAGTTCATTAATGAGTTCATTGTGTGAGGAGGCTACGACAGGGCCGTACTGTACATAATGATGTTGCTGAGAAATGTAACACATCTCCCCTCTATATCTACTACCTCTCTTGGTATAAGCAAGCCTTTTGCCATTAAAATTAATTGTGTGAACACTTAACAGTAATTTCATTCTTGCTTACATTCAGGCTGGTCTCCTTGCCAACCGGCTGACCCCTCGGAGATGAGGGGGTTTCACTTTTCTCCACATCGCCCTGCGACCTTTGCTGCTGGGCGGAAGGCGCACAAAGGTAAATATCGCTCATCGCCAAATCTATATGCTCCTCATTGTCTGAGGCTGACTCTTCTTCGCTGCACTCCTGAAGTGCGGTTGGTGGCTGACAGTCAGTCTGGAGCAAGTGTGGGAGGTGGTCCTCCTCGATGGAGATGATCCTCTGGAGGTGCCCCCTTTTGTGCGCTGTGCAAGAGGACTGGCAGGACCCGTTGGTTAGGCTGTGCCTCACAGAGCTGCTGGTGAGCTCCTCCTCATCCTCACTGCAGATAGAAAGTGACTTTATAGCACACACTACAGTGCTAATAGAAGCATCTCAGGGCCAAGCCACTTGATGAGGACAGCAGAAGATGTGTGATGCTTTACCTTTTGAAGATATTTGCTTTTGTGTGTTTTACAACAGTGATTGAAGGCTTCTGCTTCAAACTTGATGTTTTCGTATAATTCTTTGGATTCTGCAGAGATAAAGAATTACGTTTTTATTTTATTCACGGCACGAGATTCAGGATTCAATCAAAAATGCTGGGCTCTTGATCTTTTTTAAAATCACTATAATCTTTAAAAAGAGGGCAGCAGAATTGAAGTAATACAGTGTATTATTCCGCTATAATAAATGTCACATACCTGGAAGCATATGTCTTTTTCATCCCGTAAATGTTTGTTCATTTCCCTGGATAGAACAAAGAAATAAAGATATTAAAGAGAGAGTGAGAACCTTTTCATTAAATTTGACTTTTACACAATTGTCGGTATTATTTAACTTGGCCAAAGTCATTATCAATTTGAATGCCTGGCCTTGTTTGATGGGCTGTTTTCTGTTGAATAATGGCTCTGGAGCATCCTGCTTTCACCGGGTATATATATATATATATATATATATATATATATATATATATATATATATATATATATATATATATATAAATATCCATGTCATGTCTCTGTCTTGCGTTTTGTTTTGTCTTAAGTGGGGCCAGTAAAGCTGCACATCTAGATCCAAACCTCAAAAGCTCCAGTTGTTTGACGAGGCCGGCTCGCTCTCGCTGCAGTCCCTCAGTCAGTCTGTATATTTCACTGTGTTGAACAACAATGCATGCTTTATTACAAACCCTACAACCAGCCAAGTATGCGCTAGGAACACCTTATTTAAAACTAGTGAGGAAATATGAACCAGAGCATAGAGAGCATGAGTATTCTCATCAAGATACAGCATCACAGCATTTAAAACATACATCATGTACATGATCCTTATCATTTTTAATTGACAGGGTAAATCGTGTATACATTATTTATCACTTTGGTTTGTAGCAAAAAACATTTGATTTCATCCTGACCAATTAGCAAGCAATAAGACCTTGAGAGGCCAACTTAATCAGTGCAGGAGGTATAATTAAGTAAGAAAGAAGAGTTGTGACTCACATCTCCTTCTCCTCATGAAGCCGTGTGGACTGCTCCTGCAGCAGATTCAGCTGGTCCTGGGCCAAGATCAGCTCTTGGCTGGTGTGGTCAAGCTCGCGTGCCAACTCGTCATTCTTGTGCTTCAGCTTCACGTTCTCCACCTTGGTCACATGTTGTTCACTGTGCAGATCGTGGCACTGAAGCTCCAACTGGTGATAGACAAAAACAGAAACAAGTAAAACACTTTGGGGTTACTTTGGTTTTAGGTGGAACGTGTGTCAAAGCGCTCCACACAAGGACCGCGGCCATTTCTTAGCAGTGCTGACCTTTAATGTAATACTATTGAATCACATGTACCTAAAGTCTGTGCAGGAAGATAAACAATTTCTGACCTTAGCGACCCCTAGTGGTCCAACCATTGTGCGCCGCTCTATAAAAGCAGGGCCCAATCCCAATGTCATCCCTAAACCCTCAAACCCTGAACCCTCAGGGACTTACTGACGTCACCTGCTAAGTGGTTGAGCGTGAGAGGACGTGACGGCTTGAACTGGTGTAAATATGAATGGGACGGCACTTTGCTGCAACATAATCGTGTGCTTTTTATTCACCGATTTGAAAGTCTTCCTCGCGAGATGAGAAGTCATTTTAAATGATCTATTTAGTCGTTTTTGTCAAAACTAAATATTTGATGCATGTAAATAAATATGATATAATTGCATTCCTCTGATTTCATGTGTTTTTATGTTCCATCTTTAATCCCTAATGTTGTAGTGTAAATGTATTTTATCGGGCTGAACGCCCACGTGCCTCTTTGTTTACCTTTTTTTTTTTTACGTCTCCATGCTTCCATTGGGAACTGCGGTTTTAACGTCACATTGCTATGAACTGTGGGTAATTCCCTTAGGCAAAAGTCGGCATCTAATGCTGACTTACAGAAAGGGATCATAAAGGGCTCAAAATGTCTGCCAGAGAGCCTCAAGCACTCGATGATGTGACAGTGGGACACCCCTAAACCCTCACGGACTTCTCGGGAGCGCGCCTCAAAGTCTGTGAGTCCGTAAGGGTGGAGATTGGGATTGTCTCTTGTTTTAGTGTTTGAACATGAACACATTTATGTGTAGATTACTGGGCTCAGAGACCTATCGCTTTGTTTTACAATGATAGTTTAATAGGTGCGTTTATGGCTCAGTGGCACTAAATCGCTTTATTAGCTTATTTACAGCATTCTGTTATCTGTCGTCTTGTTCAATGCGTTTTATGTGTGTTGCTGCTCTGACAGCTGAATTTCCCTCTGGTATAACTGAAGTGAGGAAGTGTGTGTGTGTAAAGTGTATCTCATGGGAATGAATACCGCCGTGCACTCACCCTTTTCTGTTTGTGAAAGAGCTGTTCCAGCTCCTTCTCCTTACCAGACAGCTGCAGCTCCAGGTCCTGACTGCGAGACAGAAAGCGCTCATAGTCCTGAAGTGCAGGGATAAAAGAGGGAGGCGGGAGGACAGAGTGCAAGTGTGATGAAGAAGACGCAGATGTACAGTGTTTGATATATGTTTTATATTATATTATATATTTGCAGATAAGGTAGATTTGTACCTGCAGCACAATCCTGTCTTTTTCACTTTTTATTTGCTGCTCCATTTCCTCATAAAGGCTCTGGATCTCATGATCGTGTGTTGCTGCTTTCCTGTATGGATACAATTCAGATGCAATAAAGTGCCGTACAGTGTGCACCTCACACAAAATGTGCATGAAGCAACTGCCTAGATCGACACACTTAGTTTTGAATGACCCCAGTTACAGGTCTCCCTCACCTCTGGAGAGCGCTCTCCATCTCCCTCTTCTCCTTGTTGGCCTCGATGATCTGGGATGTCACTCTGGCCAGGAAGTCCTCAAAATTGGATAAAAGGTGGGGTTCGTCTCGGCTCAGCTGGGCCCACAAGCTGCGCACTTCAGCGCGACTGAGGGGACAGAATTAAGAAACAGGAATAAACATTGAAGTAAAAAAATTGTTATGACTTTTGCTGTCTTTCACAAGAGAGTTGCGATTCTTTTTTTTTTTTAAAGACAAACTGAAATATTCATGGACACGGGTTGAAATTCAAGCACAGCAACAGTCCAACACATAAACGTACATAGAGGCAGCCGCTCAGGTACAGCAGATCATCGTGGTTTCAAAAAGAACATGATGTTCTTTGCCTTGAAAGATCTGTTTATTATTGCAGAAAAACAATAATAATCTGATACTTTTGTCATAACTATTGTCTGCTGCATACTGTGCCGGTACAGTAAGCTATGGTAAGGTGAGGGCTTTTCCACAGTTAGTACTGAATGTCTCGTCAACATAAATATCACTGAACTGTGAACGGCTGCTGCTGTGACCTCATGTCACAAGTACCATACTTGATATATTTGTGCACTTTATATGCTCAGTGAAACTGATTGTGCAGAAAACTAATATTTTCTCATTATAGCAATGTTTTTTTGTATTTTTTTTTACATTAAGTTCATTGTAATTATGTGTGTAAGGAGGACCTTGCAAAATACGCTTGTCATTGTACGGAGTAACTGTCTGTTTTCTGTGCACATGACAATAAAAATATCTTGAATCTTGAACCTTCTCCATCCTACCCCGCTTGTCACAATCTTACAGGGAGAAGGTAAAGGTGAGGAAAAGTCAGGATGTCACGTCCGTCATTTTTGTTTCACCATTCCCTCACATCCTCAAATTGTGTCACGACCTTCAGGAAGAAGGTAATGGCCGCTGTGGTGAGGAAAAGACAGGACATCACGTCCGTCATTATTGTTTCACCGTTCTATCGCTGCCTCTGGGTTGAGAGTGAGGGGTACAGGTGAGGGAGTGGAAGAGTGGATATATGGCTGATTGGAGGAGGAGGCAGTCTGGGAGGGTGGAGGGTCAGAGGGTAAGGTAGGAAGGAGGGTGGGAGAGGGGAAGAGAAATACTATTAGTTCTCTCTCTTCTCCTCACTCGCACTCCCTCAACTTCCTTTCTTTTGCTTATCTTTTTAGTTCCTTGTTGTCTCTCTTCACCTTTTCTGCCCTCTACTTTTTCTGTGTTTTCAGTAACTCCTTTTCCTATTTCTTCTTCTCTTTTGTCAGCCTCTGTTCCACCTCCTTTGTTGCTTTCTTTGCCTCCTTCTTCTACTGAGCCTTCTCCTTGTCAGTTTTTTTGGGAGAGCTCCTGAAGGTTTCAGGTTAGATACCTGAAGGTCAACATTTTTCTGTGTGAGGAGCTTGGTCTGTTCCTCCATGTGGCTGACTTTGTCGTCCTTTGCGGCAAGCTGACCAGTCATCTGTTCTTCCAGAGCCGTGAGTTTTATCTTGCACTCTTGCCTCGCTCTGGATAAGTTGACTCTCTTCCTCTTTCAGCTTCCAAGTTCTTTGCTTCAAGAGCCTTCTTTTCACTCGTTGTTTGTTGTTTCAGTGATCAGATTATTCTTTTCCAGGACGACCTGGTTCACCTTTCTGTTCAAGGTCATATTAATCTCTTTGAACCTCTTTCTCTTCCCTGCACTTGTCAGCCCAGTAAACAGTGCACTCCATTGGCTTTTGACGACGACGATCTCACTCTGCTTTTCGAGCAGACGTTGGTTCAGAGATTTGTTCTCATCCTGCCCCTCCTTCTCATTGACTGTCTTGTCCGCCTGTGCTTGTTTTTTAATGGCTCTCTCTCTGACTTGAGACCTGCCATTATTTTAGTGTTGTCCTCCTCCCACCTGAGCTCTTTGATGGTCATCTGCTCCTTCAAGGCAGCATTATCGGACGCCAGCTCCTTGACTTGTTTTTGGACATCCAGGAGGGCTTTTCTCAGGTCCTGCGGTCGTGTGCTGGGAGTTTGCAGGTTTTGCTGGTCCTGCACCTCTTCAGCAGGGCTGGGACCATGTCTAAGAATGCTGATCACTTTCAGCGGCTCTTTATTCATGGCTTTCTTGTCAGCCTCTGCTTTCTTTCTATTGGCTCTCTCGGTCTTGAGAGCTTTCAGTATTTTTCTCCTTCTCCCAACGGAGCTCCTTGGTGACCATCTGCTCTTCCAAGGCCGCAATTCTCTGGAAGAGAAGTTTTGTAAAACTGTGGAAACATAACATGAAATGACCATACAAACTGACCAAAATGACCGTACAAACTGTCCATATACATGCATATTAAGCTATGGTTCAGCATAAAGCCAATTTGCCAGAAAAGGTAAAATGCCATTAACATGACTCACTTGACCAGTTAGCATCTAAGCTAATTTTAACAGTGATGTCAATGGAGAAATGCTAATCGCGATTAGCATCTATTGCTACAACACAAAGGTTATACTAAAACGATAAGCACAGAGAATATATCGTAGAATATATTTGACATGTTACATACAGACATACTTTCAGACCTAATTAGACCTTCAAAGGCTACCAAACAGTAAAAGTGAAAAGTACCTGCAGCATGTCCTCTCAGTAGAATCAGAAACAAAAAGGAACTAACTACGGTAAGAGAGGAGGGATAAATCTATGAATGAAGATGCAATTACATGCGTCTCTAATGCAACACATGCAAATGTGTGGCAGAACAGCAGGTTCCTGCAGAGCGGCGGATGCCTCCTCGTGGTTCTCAACTGGTCTGGCTGTGACCCACCATCACCAAGCCGCGACCCAAATCGAGGAACATTTTCAACTTCTCAAATGTATTTAATGAAAAGATGGTGCAGTTTGAACCTAAGATAGTACAGAATATGTATGCTAACACAACAAATACAGTTTAATGATGAACCAAAATGACCAGCTGGTGGCGATGCTAGAGAGGGAACTATTCCCTTTTACACTCAATTAGCTGCATTTGAATTAAAAACCTAAAAGTGTATCTTCAGGACACGAGGTATTACAACATACATAACAATTCAGCATCTTCAGCCTTTTTTAAAAACAGACTCAACAAGCTTTCATGCACAAACATGACATAAACAAGTCCAACTACTAAGAAGTAGTTTCAAAAAGACTCAAATGACCTAAAGAACTGAGAATACTCACTCACTGAAGCTATGACAAACACTTCACTATGGAAAAATGCAGTGTCTTGAGGAGCAGCTTTTCCACAAACTCAAAATAAATTCAACAATGCAATTCAAAACGATTCATATATACAACATTTACTTTTCTTGTGATTACCTTATCAGTAGGTAAATACTGAAAAACATTGTGCTTTACAGAAAATTAAGCAGCACTCAATTCAACCTGAGGTGCAACACTGACATAGACCTGAGTCTGGAGGAATTTCTAATGGGAGAACTGGGGATGTGTTTTGCTGCCGACAAGAGTCTCAAAGTCTGGAGTTATAGTAGACAAGGCCACTCTGAGGTCATGCTCAATGTTCAGTCTATTCCTGTGTTTAGTCTGTAGCTGAACCAGAGAGTCACATGACAGCTCCACCAGCTGACTATGTCGATTCCAAACCGGTCACGTATCCAGTCGTCATCCCTCTGTTTCTTGGGAAAGTAGTCATTAAACCGCTCCAGAAGTTTATTCAGATGCGTTGTGATTGTTTTCTCCATTACATTCGTTCCAGCTGCTTTCCCTCATGACAGGCATTGGGGAACATGTCGAGTCGGCTTTTGGAAACATAGTTTGCCCACACGGAGATCTTTTTTTTGAAAGCATTGAATTTGTCATGCTGTTCAAAAATGTTATTCCCCCTCCCCTGCATAGACAAATTGAATGTGTCTAATTGTTCAAACACATCAGCAAGGTAAGTGACGTGTGCGAGCCACACACTGTTGTTAAACAGGTCTGCAAGAGGCGAATTGTTCTGGGTAAGAAAGGCTGCGATTTCAGCTCGTAGTTCATAAAAACGGGACAGTACCTTTCCCCTCGAAAGCCAGCGTACCTCGGCATGATACAACACCTGTAGGATGCACGGAGTGCATGTTCTTGCTTCGAGCATTTTGTGATGTCCTCAGGTCTTAAAGTCTTCTTTGAAAGTACTCCACACAGGTCTATCTTTGAGAGAAGAGTGCTTAGTTTCAAAATGCCGCTTCAGTTTTGACGGCTTCATGCTTTCTTGTGCCAGAACCTCGCTGCACAAAACACATTGAGGTTTTTGCCCTCTTTTGTCCTTAATGTAAGAAAACCCATATCCTATGTAGTCGTTGTTGTACTTACGTTTCGCCCTGCGTGTCACAGTGTTCTTCTATGCTGTAAAATGGCGGAGGTACGTGAAGATAAAAAAATAATAAATATTTAAAATTAGCATCGATTCAAAAAACGTGTGGCCTGGTGTCAGGATAATAATCTCTCCTTGAACGCAGACAAGACCAAGGAGATGATCATGACCCAAGGAGGAAGAGGGTGCAGCACACAGCACTTTGCATAGGTGGGACAGAGGTGGAAAAGGTGAAAACCTTTAAATCCCTCGGAACTTACATCAGCGAGGACCTCACCTGGTCTCATAACGCACTGCAGAACATCAAAAAGGCCCAGCAGCGACTGTATTTCTTAAGAAGGCTGAGGAAATTTGGCATGCCACCCACAATGCTCAGCAACTTCTACAGATGTACGGTGGAGAGCGTACTTACCAGCTCCATCACAGTGTGGTATGGAAGCTGCACTGCCCAGGACAGGAAGGCACTCCAGCGTGTGATAAAAACTGCACAGTTCATCTCAGGAGCAGCCTTACCCTCACTTCAGGACATTTACTCCACCAGGGTAACCAGGAGAGCAGCCCACATCAGGCACAAAACACACCCCCAGCTGCTGCACAAAGTGATCCGAGCATCTAAAATGTAAACTGGAGCTAGCCAGGTGGGAGGCGGAAGCCAATAGGATGTTTAAATCTAGCATCCTCTTTCACCATTGTTTACTTTTATTGAGTTGGAGTTGTTTGCTAAAGGTGAGTCTAGTCGTGCATTTCATGAGATCATTATCCAACAAAGCAATGTCTAAACAGACCTCATGAGAGTTACTGATGCCTATTAAATAGTGTATGGAATATCAATGGAGAGAAATTTGATGTTAACGATTCAAATAAGATTGTGAAGGCTTTTAGAGTGTGAATGCCGTCACACAATCCTGATGTTAAATACAAAATGTCTCTGTTTCAAACACGATACTATGAAACAGACTTGAATATTCGAGCAGTCACATTCTAATACAGAGAGGCCGAGCACAGATTGCTCAGAGAGGGAGCACAGGAACAGCTTTGCTTACGAGTGGAAACTTCCCAGTCTTGTTTGGTTAGCGCAGCTGATTACAGTCCCCTGAAATAAAGTGTGCACTTTAAAGCAGATATGACGTGGGTCTAACAACACGCCGCTGTAAACACAAGAACACAAGCCCATGCGGTACTCACTCTTCAAAGACGCTGTTGGCTCCGAGGCTCTCCATAAGCATGCAAAAGTGTTTCTCCTCTTCCTCCTCATCTCCTCTTGCCATGCTCTCCTCCCACTGTGTCTGGTACAGGACCTCCGCTGGGCTTTTACAGGCGTTCTTCTCCGCCATGCCTTCCGCTACAGAAATCTTCCGACCGAATAAGAACTCACCTGGAAAAATCAAGACATTTAGTGCACAATCGGAAATGTCAGATTACACCTACTGGTGATAGTAGTAGTGTTTGTTTGAAGTAGAAACCGACTCAAAACGTACTGAAGCCGGAGGAGAACTCGTCCAGGGTTAGGTATCCATTGCCGTCGGAATCGAGGGTAATAAATACGTTTTCCAACTCCTCTGCGCTGAGAGGGAGCTCGGCAGTGAGCCTCTATTTAAAAAAGACACAAAACACAGCTGCTATTGGAAAGAACAAAGCCTCAAGGACTTTAACAATACTGTAGCTATAACAACTACTACTTGAGACGTATAAGGACAGTCATTAGCCCAGCGGCTATCATGAGCAACGGAACAGTTGGCGGTTATTTTTACCAGTCATAATTAGAATGAAGTAGCCAAAATAACACAGAAGGCAAGTTATATTCCAAATAGCTGCTTTCTCATTGTTATTGTAACTCAGACACGTTTAATGGACACCATCCTCAGCAGCACAGTGCTTCACACTCATACAGTCAAACACCTTGACACCTGGAAACTTAGAGTCTTTAATGATTGACCACTGTTGGCTCAAGTGAGACTGGCAAAAGTATTTTACGATTAAGATTTTAAGTAGAGATACTAGTTGAGGGGGAATGAGAGACAGCTGCTTTGTAACTAAAGATTCAATCCGAACGCACTTGACAGAGTGAGAACCTCCCTTCTGACCATGACAGTAACCAGCGGATCATTAACAAGAAAAGCCAACACAGCCACACCTCTGTAGGCAGCCTGGGTTTTACGCCGTGTTTACACTGCTGCCAAAGGTTGACTGAGCCATCCCATACAATCCAGGGGAGGGATCCAGATTATCAGCTGTTCCTGTATAGTGTGTTATCAGGGCAGAACATATCCCTAATGTCAGCCAACGGTAGCATTGTCAAGCTACTGTGCTGGTGGTCACAGTGTGAGACGTACATTTAAGCTGCGAAAATCTAGTGACTATAAAAATGCTCTGTCAAATGTGCACATAACTGGAAGCGGTACCACTCATTCATCATGTGAAATCATCTGCAACGTCTGGCATATGTAAGGTGTAAAGAAGAGTAAAACAAACAGTAACCAGCGTCGCTGTTAAATTCAGATTGTACTGTACAGTACACACAGTCACAGAAATAGAGGAAAGGAGGACTGGATCGCCATCCTGCTCGCCATCTAATTTCCAAACCATTATCATAAACACCAGATCAAAGCGTCCCCCTCTCTGTATTTATGCTCCTATGCTGCCTACAAGTGCTTCATCAAAGGATCAGCCGTGTCAGAGGGGTAAGTGAATCTGCACAACAATGCGAGTGGAGGAGTTGCAGGACAAAGCTTCCGCGCGGCTCGCCGTGTCTCGATCTCTTTCATGCCGCTTTGAATAAGGTGCACGTGTCCTGTCCGTGTCCTGTTTGGCATTTTTAATGAGTGCACAGAGCATCCCTCCATTTCACGCTCTAAAGATGTCCACTGCGGAAGCAAAATAAATGGTCCTAACAGCGTTGATACTTTGTAACAAACTTTAAATGACTTGTAGGGACAACTAAATGACAATGTATTAGTGTTAAATAACAGTGTAACATTGTTATTATTGTGTCAGCAAGACCTTAAATGTAATCCAAGCTAACGCTACGTCATTGAAGTTTGAGTTACTTTCATGCAACGGAGATCTATTAAAGCTCAGTCACGGCAGTCACACTTGTGTGAGCAACCTCACCTGCATGTCACGTTGGGTGATGAATCCCTTGCTCTCGATGTCACACATCTGGAAGAACTCGTGGGTTTTCTCCACGATGGTGTTTTGTCCCACATCCCCGTTCTCACGTTTTCCCGCCTCGCCGCTGCCTCCTTGCCTTTGCCATGCCGCCCGGGCCACCGCGGTGGTGGTGGTGGTGCCGGCGCAAGGAGCAGGAAAAGCTGCCATGGCGTTTGAGAGTCTCTTCCTTTCAGAGCGTTTTTTTCTCTGCGTCCTTCACATGAGCCGATAACAGACGGAAAGAGATCCTGGAGAAGTCGAGCTTCAGCCTGCTCTACATCAGAGCCTCTCACCAATGTCACAGATCGTCATCTCTTAGCAACCGCCTCTTTAATTAGTCGATGAAACCTAGGAGAGAGACAGAGGGAGAGTCTTCCGTTTGAATAAGTGCAGCTCTTTGCCCGACAGAAATAGAAATATATCAAATGTATGTATTGCAACAAAAACATGTTACTGAACAAAATGTAAAGTCTGTAAAAGGTAGACAGATCGTCCTTGTTTCCAGCATATAAATAACTCAATAACATTAAAGGAACAGACTTGAGAGATTGGAGTACAACATTTGTTCCTAAGAGGAGCACCTTGATTCAGTTTTTATTTAGTTATGCTGCTAATTATTCATTCACATAAAAAGCAGCCAGTGAGTGTCATTATGCAATGCTGCCTGTGCATCAGTGTTCTTTCTCACACTTGTAGTCATCTCTCACACACATTATCAGTCTGATTAGCATTTGCATTGTGAAACATTGGCCCACTGCGAGCTGTACGCCTAAAACAACTGCTGCTCTTCTTCTCCTTTACTTCAGGGACGATGGCCCGAGCTGAGACTAATGTCATCTGACAAGTAAAGCCCAAAACTGAAGAGAAAGTTGTGGTATGACGAGGAGGGTCTTGTCTGCCCGGAAATATTGACTGATAACTCAGTTAGAGGCGGTGGTTTTTCGTGGGGACTACCGTTATATGTGCACTGGTCTGGAAGACTGCCTGTTGTGCACTATGAGTCGGCTCAGTCGATTACTGACTGTGTGTGTGGGGTGTGTGTGTGTGTGTGTGTGTGTGTGTGTGCGTGCGTGTGTTGACCCACGCAAATGTAGACATGTGGGACTGGCAGAAGTCAAACAGACGGTAAAAATAATTGACATGCATGTATCGGCAGGTAGAAAAACAGAGGAGAATGTCAGTGACATAATACACACACAAACCTTATAACTCATTCATGAAGCTCACTGAAGCATTTCATCTGAAATGTATGTTATTTTTTTCCGTATCTGCCATTTATATGAACATATATGAATATAAAAAATATATTTATGGTTTGAAAAACCTTTGGTTTTCAGAGAGGTACTTGAAAATGAGTGTACAAAGGTTGTATTTGTCGCAACATTTCTATAATTGTTGCTATTAATGAATATGGCATGCTTGCAAGTTAAGCAACATATTGCAAGCACAACGGCCCTCACGAGGAAAGTCATCAAGCCACAATGAGCAGCAGGCACAGCTCAATCCTGAGAGAGGAAATAAGAAAGGGAACTTCGATGAACTGGCGTTTGGAAAGAGTGATGTAGTGTTTTTGTGCTCAGACTCACGATAATGCAGAATATTGTCTAATCTTTACACGCTGTCCTGTTGGCCGCAAGCCATAGAAAGGTTTATGGCTCCTTTGTTAAAACGTGGCAAGTGTGTTGAGGCAGGTGGTTATGGACCTATGTGGAAGGATGTCAGACAAGATAAGACACTCATATGCTTCTCCACGGATACTTACATAGTAATGAGAAGCCTTTTTGTCTCATGACCACAATCAATTAAATAATATTTGTACTGAAACTAAAGTATCTGGCATTTTCCAAAGACCTAACTTTTAAATGCTGGAGCGTCCTACTTTGCATACAGTTGCCTTATCTGTTTTAGGGTTTGACATGGAACAGCTGTTAGCTATATCTGAGCTACAGCACTTACTACCAGCGAAGCAAAACAAGCCCAACCTGAAACTAGAACTCTGTGTTATGAAACACAAATGATCCAAAAAGCATGAACATTAATGGAAAGGTCCGTCTGTTGAAATGAACGATCAGGCTGACAGATGATTGTCAACAGTCACTACATTCTACAGAGGACCTGCAAATGACATTCAGTGTGTTCAACAGACCAAGGTGACACATGTAGCTGATAAACACACATTTTAAGCAGACACTGACATAGTGGTCAGAGACAAACGGGTCTGTACATGGTCTACAGTCCTGACTTCAATGGGTCTCTGCAAAAGACACTCCTTTTGTTTTTTTGCATGACAATCAAAAAGTCACTCTTGCCAGTCTTGACCCTATTAACATTAATGGTATGATTAAGTTGATTGATATTGATTAAATATATACTGTATATAATACAAATATGTATAATACATATATATATATATATATATATATATATATATATATATATATATAAAAATATATATATATATATATATATATATATATATATATATAATACATATATAATAATAATAATAATAATAATAATAATAATAATAATAATAAATAAATATCATGACTATAAATTACATTAGATTTGATAGATCTCCTCTAAAAGTAACAACACATTTCAAGTGTCTTTAAGTCAACAAATGTCTCGCCTACTTCCTGGAGAGAGTTCACGATATTTCCACTTGTAACAACAATACCGTCTGCGTCATCTGCAGCTACTGGGGGGGCTACACACCTCCTACACCTGTCAAGTAAGTTAAGTGACTTCTTAATTGTCGCATCAGAAACGTCATAAAACAAACACACACTTGCACTATTGGAAACACAATGCCAGCAGAAGTTTCACATAACACGTGTAAGCGTAACGAGATGCAACGTTCACTTCCTTCCCATGGAGTGAGACTTTCTTTTATTGTGAAACTTCCTGTGACGGACGAAGCCTCACTGAGACTGTGTAAATAAACATTTTACATAGAGTACGCTAAAAAGGACCTACTTGTAACGCCTCATTAGCATTTGATAACTTAAAACAGCGGTGAACAACGGTTGTAACGTCAAGCTGACAGCAAAGAGCCCAACAGTCCGGTTAGTGAAGGCGTGTGAGGGGAACAAAAGTGAACTTTACGTACCGGTGAATGGAAAAGGGAAACGCAGGTTGGAGGAATTCATTGGCTTGGTGTGTATCAGCCTCGTCCGCGGTTTAGTTGCCCTCACTGTTTACAAGTCAAGTGGTGCGACTGCAGGAATGGGACGACGTAAACCGGAGTGGGCGGGGCTTCAACGAAGTCATCGTTGGTAACCACAGCAACCACAACCAGGAAGTCGCGCAGGCTTCTGACCTCTTCTTTCTTTTCTGCTTTGTATTCCTTTTTCTTTTCTCGTGTCAGAAGAAAAGTTTTCACATGTTAGAAATAAAAAAAGAAAATGCGGTTTATTTTATAGAGATTTGGACACAATATTAATCTGATAACACACGTGCTTTCTTTGTGAGAGGGCAGTGACGTTGTATGTGCCATTGTTTCATTCTTTTCTCAGTTAAACACACAGGTGACACATGTACAGGATGTATTCATTTATGTCTGTGGAGGAGAACATGTTGCACATCTTCCATGATATGTATCTTTGTGAGTCACATATGAGGAAGTAAACAGAACTAATTTCGACATGAAGCCTCCAGTGTAGAGATTATGTTGTCCCACTAAGGAAACCACATGCTGCCATGTGGATAGAGCTCTTGTTGAGTCAAAAAGAAACAGATGTTTCCCCAAATTAAATCACATAATGGATCCTCGGCATTGTACTGGATGAGACTATACTACTACATATTGTACACTGACATGTAGGCATAACCCAGGGGAGTTACTTGGAGTAGTCTGAATATAGGTTACAAACAAAACATAAATCTAGCTGAACCGGATGAACAGGAAGCAAAAATCCAACGATAAACCCTGCGATACCGAACAAAAACAAGGAGGAAACGGTAAGATCATACATGCAACACATGTTTATTCACCATAAAGGCTGTGTCCAGCACTGGTGGAAGTATTCAGATTATTTAATTAAGTAAAGTAACAATTTACTTAAACAACTTAAAAAATGTAAAGCAGACATCTGACATGTCATGGAAAAGTTGGAAATAATAAAACATAGTGGTTGGATTCCATTTAGCTGCTTCAGTTTCAGGCTCATGGTTTTATGCAAACTTGTACACTGGCACACTTGAATAGAACATAGCCATCATCACTAATATTATTATTAACACCTGTTGGTTTTTCCTAACATGATGAGTCCAAATATCTGCTGCAAAAATAGTCTATTGTGGCACTATTGTTATGTTATAGATACACTGTTGATCATGCTATTGCATTAAAGATGTGTGTGAACAACTGTGACCCATTAGCTGACACAATCATCACAGAAATATCACATTTCTGATAACATTGATATTTTTCCATACTTTCATACATCATTTCAGCTACATCAGGGCTCTACAATATATATATATATATATATATATATATATATATATATATATATATATATATATATATATATATATATATATAAAGTGGATTCATCATGTTATTACTCACGGGATTAATCCCATAATATCCACATCTCTTGACACTGGATATTATATGCAGTCACTTCCATTAAACTGTGAACCACATCATGTGCTGCTGAACGATGAGTTGGGTGTATTATTTCACCCACACTGGTCATATTTTATGCTGATATAAGATCATTCGCTGAAAACAATCAACTTACAATTATTACAAACATATTTTAGTTATTTGAACAGAAAAACGTGTTTGTTTGTAACTATTCATCTTTTCATCAACTTCATTGAAGGTTATAAAGAAAGCCCCGTTACTTTGCGGTATCTGTGGCGCTGCACTGACTGCTGTGCTTGGTGCTCCTCGCTCCTCTCCTCCAGGTGGAGGCGCTGTAGGACAAACAAACACAACTGGTTTCTGAACGTTTTCATGGGAACTGGAATATAAAGAAGCAGTGATGAAGCTGCTGTAACATGTAAAGAGATTGTTGTTGACCTGGTGCCCCAGGACCACCATATTCCGCTGCAGCTCAGAGCTCCTGAGCTCAAACGATCCGCCGGCCTCAGCCTCCCGGTAACTTGGATTACATCCAAATTTGGGTTTTTTAAAGACGTGACGTCATCAGGGTGCAAAATCAAGGGGCTAGTGCTGAAAACAAAAAGCCTGCAGCTGCAATGTGGATGGCTGATCAGCATGTTGTACAATTTACCTAAAACCTTCTATCAATAAATATCAATACTTTATCGCATAACTTTAAACATCTGTGTGCTCAGTATGATCCACAGTCATGCACAGTTTCATATTGTCAGCAGATTGCATGATACAGTAACTTATTTTCACAATTTGTGATATGAAGAAGTTAGGCTTGTTGTGACACTAACATTTGCCAAGTACAAATTGAAGGTACTTTACTTGAGTATTTCCATTTTATTCAACCTTTTACTTTTTACTCGACTACATTTGTCTCCCAGCTTTAGTTATAGTTACTTTGCACATTAAATATACATATGTAATATCCATATAAAATAGTAAAACACTGACAAGAATCATGTTTCTGCAAAATTTGTATACTTTTACCGCTATTGTCTGTAGTCCAATTACCTAATTTTCAGTTTTTCAATTCACCGATATGGGTATGCCTTCGGTCTTTTATCTCGCCCTGTGCTAAATCGTTAGGATTTCGGAATTATTGCCTTTCTGGAAGTCTTTTACGGCTATAAACCCTGCTAATATACTCAAAAGACACGCCCCCCACCCCTTTTCTTCATGTGCCAAAAACATACATAATTAATTCTGTCTCTAAGTTTGGCCACAGGAGGTTCACTGCCTTATTTGGTAATATAAGCTGAGGAACCCTCTTACACAGGAGAGATCATACAATACCCATTATATAGAAAAGATTATACAACATAGTGACTTATGCAATTTATATTCTAATCACAAACTATAATTGAATTAAAACAGTATATATGTTCAATGGTTATACTAAACAAGAAAAGAAAACAAGTTACAGGTTAAAATAGTTACTTTCATACTTTTCCACGATCTCTCAACAACAGAGAATGTTTGTTCACATGTGGTAGATCCAAAGAGAAGCAACATCTTCTGAGCAGGCCTCCTCATGTGTGGAAAGTTTGAAGAGAGATGAAATCCCTCTCCACTGTTTGGAAGTCTTGAAATGGCTTTGAAAACTCCCCCATGCAGTGCTTCTAACATGAGTACCTGTGGAGGTGATCAGCTGATGGTGGGGCTTCTTTCAGGGTTTGCCGGTGGTTGAGAATGTTACCCTCCATCTGGCTTGAAATAAACTGCAACCTTCTCATGAAAGCCTTCACCAGGCTGTACATGTGCATGTGCAAAGAAGCCCTGGCCTTGCTGTTTGGTATTTAGATAATTCATTCATCATTAGTGTAACAACCCGACTCTGAGGCCATGACAAATATGGGAAAGGACACAGTTTTAAAGGCGTTTATTATAATCAAGAAAAGAAAAGAGTACAACTGTGAAGCGTGTCAGTCAGTAACATCAGCAATGTAAACATGAATCGTGAGCATGAAGTGTGGGGTCAGCGAAAACAAAGTCAGTGTCTCAGTCAGTCAGTCTCTGACTCAGTCAGTCAGACTGTGTAAGTTAGTCACTGACTCAGTCAGTCAGTCAGTGTCTCTTTCAGTCTCTGTCTCAGTCAAGTCTCTGTCAGTCTGTCAGTCATTCTTTCTCAGTCAGTGTTAGTCAGTCTCAGTCAGTCACTGTCTGACTGAGACAGTGACTGAAAGTCTGTCACTCACTGTCAGTCAGTCCTCTCCTCCTCTTCTCTGTCCTCCTCTTCGTAAAAACAAATAATATAAAATGTGAAAAATAAAACATCTTTAGAGAATACATGTAAACATATAAATCATCCACTATGAAAAAAAGATAGAAATTGATATTTACCTTTTTAATAAGAGGGTTCACACTTGCCCTCCTCCTCTCCTCTGTCCTCTCTTCGTTAAAACAAATAAAAAAGGTGAAAAATAAAACATTGTTAGAGAATACATTTAAACATATCCATCATTATGGAAAAAAAGATAGAAATATATATTTACCTTTTTAATAAGAGGGTTCACACTTGGCCTCCACCTCTCCTCTTCAGTCTTCTCTTCGTACAAACAAATACATAAATCTCTGTCAGTAAGTCAGTCACTGTCTCGGTCAGTCAGTCCTCTCCTCCTCTTCTCTGTCCTCCTCTCTTCGTAAAAACAAATCATGAACAATGTGAAAAATTAAAAATCTTTAGAGAATAAATGTAAACATATAAATCATCCATCATTATGAAAAAAAAAATATATACATTTATATTTACATTTTTAATAAGAGGGTTCACACATGCCTTCCTCCTCCTCTTCTCTGTCCTCCTCTTCAGGTGCATTCAATTGGTGTGCAGTTGTAATACCAATGACCGTCAGACGAGGACAGTAAAGCGCCGGTTATGGATTCGTTGAAATCAAATGAATTGTATCTCCACACTTTTTTTCCCCTCCACTATAAACCAGGAAACTCGTGTTTAATCAGCTGCAAGTCAATATTATACCTATTGAACTTCCAACATACGGCAACAGGTTTTATGCTGTCCATCTGGACGGATACAGTCTAATAAATGCACAGATGAGCTTGGTCCCAGCCTTGTAACAAGTGGGTTGAATCGACAGGGGGAACAGTCTTATAATGTGCCATAAAAATGTGTCTGCCCCATTGCACAGCAGCCAAGCAGGTGTAAAAACTCCCCCTCTTCCTGGACTGAAACTATGGATGTTCCACATGTGTGGCCGTGATGAGGACCCTTGAGCTTCGACTGTCTCCTTGTCAGGTTGTTTTGGAGAGGCTGATTTGCAGCAAACAGATGTATGCGAGGCGATGCTCCAGCTGAGATTTCGGAGCCAGATGTGTTTACACTTTGAGACACTGAGTAATGGTCTTTGGAAAAGCACTAATTTCTTGCATGAGTGAAAGCAGACAGCAGCAAGAACATTGTTGTGATAATTATCTGTTTGATCCCACTGGTTTTAAATGATATATTCAGAGAATGTAATATTTTTCACAGTACAGTATTTCTAATAATCAGTTTTAAAGAACTTTATTATTTGTCTCCTCAAGTTATTATAAGTGGGATACATTTCTTCCAACCCTATGATCCATGAAGCTGGCATGGTGATGGGAAGCTACAGCCGCCGCTCTGAAGCAGAGCAAAGATCCGATGCTACAGGACCTCTGGGAGGAATTTCCAAGCAGCGGAGAGGAGAAATATAGAGCCGAGCAGCAAGGAAGTGAGGAAGGGAGAGACACACTGTAGCGAGCCGTGTCACCCATTCTGTACATGGAAGGACTGACATCACACTTGGAGAGTTTCATTCTGCTCTGCATTTCAGAGTATGGGAGGGTGTGTGGTTGTGGGCTTGGAGTCATCTGTGGCACATCTTCTGAGGTCTATCTGGGCCTTTGGGATCATGTGGCTGTGATCAGAGATATGCCAGTGCCCGGGGGATGTGGACGCTTCTTCCATTCAAAGCCATGGCCTTTGCTGAGTCATTGTGCGTCTTTGTGGCTATGGGTTTTGGTTGTCAGTACAACCTCTTTGGTGCTTTCAGTCTTGGATTTTGTGCCAAGGAAAACTGAGGAACTCATTCACATTTTCATGTAGGTCAGACCTTCTTCGAAGGGTGGTTGTCACCGACAAGGTCTCAACATTTAGGCCAGTTCCGACAGCTATGACAAAGTGAGTTTACTCTTATCTTCACCTGGAGGTTCCCAACTGGCACTCAGGCTTCATTTACTTCACTGCCCCTTTTCTTAAGGTTCACTGGCCGTTGTTCTGTTGCAGCCTCAGGGAGATTTAGCCGAATTGTCTTCACAAATGCATATTTTTATTACTTTCATCAGAAGAGATTTGAATATGAACATTAACAAAACTAACTTAACCGTATTCTGTAATCTTTGGGGTTTTCCATCTATAATTTCTTTTCATGGGATCCTCCACTGGGGTTTCATTTTCTCATCACCACCTCTAGGTGGCACTCAAAAGTAGGTTAATGCTGGGAAAGAGCCAAGCTCAGCACCTGTGGACTTCATTTGCCGCCAAAACGCTCACACTAATGAGCTCTGGATATGGAGATGGAGCGTGTCATGGTTAATGTATCGCTGCTAAGTACTGGAAATGATTTTATGAATGGATGATCCAAGTTATTCCCTTCTATTATCCACACATTTCTGCAAGAGAAGCAATAGACTCCAATGTGTTGATCGTAAAAAGCAATTATTATGAGACAGAAATGCAAATGCTTCCTACATTGGTTTACTGGCAGAGAAAATATTAAATGGAAAATGTGGATTTGCCTTTTTAGATTTAGTTTTTTTGCTGTCTGCGAGCTATGGGAAATACCACAAGTGGCCCTTCTGTCACAAACAACTCCATCCTTAATGCTGCCCATGCTGCTACGTCTCAGTATTTTTACAGTACAATGATGAAAGATCGAACCAATAGGGCTTATTTTCCAAGGATGTCGGGAAGGTTGGCGCGCACTCATGTGGCAACCTGGCCCCCTGAATGTTGCCGAGTTGGAAGCATGGTAGTGTGCCTAACATGCAAAGCAAGCATGCTGTTGCAATCACTTCTTATCACACAAAATCTGATTGTGTAAGACAAGCTATTACACCCTCCATTTACAGGATGGCTGCTGATACACTGAGGGCAGCATATTTAGCCTGGTGTGTGACATAATGGAAAGCTGCCATTCTTGCATCCCACATCCATCTCAGTTGGCTTTCAGGGATTCTATTGTGATGAGCATCTTCAATTGATTAGAGGAGCTGTTATGGTCAGCAGCGTTGCATATCTGCACTCAGCCTTACTATATATTTGCTTCAGGGATTTCCATTCCCTCTTGAAACTGGATGATTGCATGTAAGTATCACTTGCTGTAGTCCCCTCCCCAGGGGAGGGGACTCCCTCTATGGGAACATGTGTTTCCCATTGTTTCATGGGTTTCTTCAAGTGTTCACACTGCCTTTCACATTTACTCAAATGCACTTGTATACCTCGAAAGACTCTTTTAATCGTCTTCGCAATTTACTTTCAGATTATCTCACCCGAAGAAGCTGTGCCAGTGAAGTAACTGTGTAGCTGGAGGGGTTATTCAACTCCCTTCAAATATTTAAAGGTATAGTTTGACATTTTGGTAAAACACACCTGAGAGAGTTGCATATGACTGGAAGCAGGGGGAAACAGCCAGCTACTTTGGTGTTTGTACACATTAAATAAATTAGTATCAACAATCTTAACAGCATTTTAATTGGTCAGATATTGAGCCGCTTGAGGAACATGAAAAAAAGAGACAGCTAGCTGTTTCAATACTTTATGCTAAGCTATTATAATCACCTGCCAGCAATAGCTTAATAGTTAGTGTACACGTATGTGGCATCGATCGTCTCATTAAACTCATGCATCCAAAATATTCATTATTTTCTTCTATTCAAACTATTCCTTCATAGAGTAACTGAAAACAAATGTTTTCTAAGCTATTAACTAAATGATAGAACTGTACGGTGATGAAACATATCAATGCTGGAGTAGTTAATATGGACATTTCTTACCAAATCAGCATTTCATGGTTGAAAATGGCTCAACAATCCATCTACTGTTTAAAATCAGACCTAATATGGCAAGGTCAATTCTGAGATAAAGTCCACTTCTTATATACGGTCTTTGCTTGATGCTGAGTCGAGGCTTTCGTCATACAGAAATGGACGTGGTTTCATCTCTCAGCCTCTTGTCCACCTTTTTTTTTAATTACATCGTGGGTGGACTTATAGGCTCAGACCTGGGGGTGAAATTATACTTTAACATCATGACCTTTTCACTTTGAACCATGACTGATTCCAACCTGATGATTCACTTTCAGACCCGAGAATAAAGTACTTTTTGTTTCATGAACGAACACTTAAACCTTGCAGAATCCTTTCCCAAGTTACTTACTAAGTGTGAGGTTTTGAAAAATGTGTCCCAGCTGCTTTATTTTCAGCCACTTCCACAACCTGTGCAAGTGAAAACATTATCTTTTTATCTTTTATTTGGTTCAGGCTTTTCACAAGTCCCTTTTTACAACTCACAGGAGTCAAATTATGTACTCAGAGGAAGAAAAGGGCCAATTTTCTGGCCTACACAGCTTCAAGATAAATGCTCCTCGCAGAAATGAGTTGCGTGTGTTTTTTCAATCACGGCCCTGTTTTAGAATAAATTGTCTGATGTTTTCAAGGCAAACTATACTACTACTTTTGTAAGCCAAACTATCTTACCACAGAGACCATAACAACTACATCTCCATTCTTCCTGTCGTATAAGGTCGTAGTTCACACTCCAGCTCAGAAAACACTTTTCCTGAGTAATGATGCATTTGAATTTCACAATTTTGCACAAAGACAGAGCTGGATCGCTATTTATGTTAGTAATGCTTTTGCTGAACATGGATAGCTTTTGAGATATACAGTATATTTCACACTGCAGTTTTACCAAGATGCCGTTTGCAAGTTGCCAGTATAGAATAGAATACAGTATAGTATAAATGTAGTAAAGAAAAGCTGCTAACCTGACTCATTTGCTTACAAACGCTTATGTAAAAGCGTATTTCCAACCAATTTCCCCTCACCTCTGGTCTTCTGCCCAGTTGAGTGTGGAAAGGTGATGGTTTTGTTCCAAAGAGGAATATGACATCAGAGCTTTTCCTTTGTAAAACATAAATCTGACAGGTCCCCCCACATTTGTCTAATTTTGGTGACTGATAAAATAAAGCGGGCAGTGGGTGGATAAGTGAAATGAAACATGTTATAACTTAATCTGAATACAAGATTGTTTCTATCGCAATTAAACACCTCTTTGCAAGTACACTGGCAATTACATGTATGTGTATCTGGTAATAATGCCCTGCCCCATTTTAACACCCACTTACTTTTGATCAACCTTTGACCTATTAGAATAGCGGGCCTCTCGAGTGTCTCAGAACCAGTTTATATCAGTGTTATGCACAGCAATATGCAAGGTGGTACTATGTAAAAAATACATTTCCAACGCCATCATATTCTTTAATGACCTGATATAGATGCATGATTGATTTATGAAGCTGTTAGCCAGGAAGGAGAAATAATTAATCTTCTGTCAATCAGTCTCTAACGCTTGAGTCTCATTCCTCTGTTGTCTGTAGTAAATTAACTTGGTCAGCCATATCGCCTACTTCCATATAATATAAATGATCTTGGGGTCTATCACGAACAAATTGTCAAAGGATTTGATAGGGTCCTATTGAGGATGACCAGATCAAAATCATATTGTGTCAAAAGGAAAAAAACGTATAAAATACATATCAATAGCATGCAAAGGATACCTCAAACTGCACTGTACATCTTGAACTGGTTGTGAAGTTCCCCTACAGCCAGCAGTGTTTCTGAGGTCTGTGTGGAGCATCACGCGTTAATTATTCAACAAACCCAGAGTGTGGCAACCCTTTCTTTAGAATATGGTGTTTGTGAGTGGAGTGTTAAAAATCTGTCATTTTTCTGTGTTCAAGAAAGAAAAAGAAAAGGCTGCTCAGAAGTTCTGTGTAAGTCCCAGGGTTTTCTAGAGCGAATTCCTGGGCAACTTTTAGCCAAAATAAATAGTTTATAAGCTGCTCCAGCACCGGGAATGAAAGAACGAACGGAGCCAGCAGGCATCACCTCACTGTTGCTGTAAGAGCATAAATGCAGGAATTAGTGCTGATAATCAAGTTCAATTATTTTCCAAGAGATCATATGAGAAAAATAACAAAGAAACAGAAAATGTTAGCAACGAGCTGAGAAAGAAAGTGGTGAAAGTATTGGACTGACAACAGGTTGCCAGATAGACGACAACAAGTGAATGCTCATGTTGCTTTATATGTTGGATGTGTAGATAAGTGACTGTTTACCAACACATTATCCATGATGATATTTCAATTTCATGTTCACAGCTTGTTTCTGCTGGTCAACAAAAACAGTTATTATTTTTTTTGTTTTGTTTTAATTATTGAATGTAAAGGTGCTCAATTCAATATACCGGCTATTCATTACTTAATATAACAGTGAGTAAAGGTGAGCGTGCCCTACTGGTTAGCTCATGGCCGCCGCTCTGCACTGCGCTCATATGGCCGGACCCACATCATTGTTACGTAAGCGTAAAACCGACCCACCGGTTCCCCGCAAAGTAAACACTTTTAGCTCTGTCAGCCCGTTTGTCGTAGTTTGCACTGTTAGCACTGTTAGCACTAAGGTTAAATAATGTTATATTCAGCATTTCTATTTAAAAAAAAAAATCTGTAAAATCACAAGGAAAACTCTGACATAGAACATTATTAGCCATAGAACATTATTATTATGTGTAAATTATACCTTTATCAATCTTATAATCTTGTGGCCAAATCCAGCTGTGGTTACGTTATATAAAAGAAAGCCAGTTGAATGAAAGTAAAGCAGAAATGAATGGAGGAATTAATAATGCAGTAGTTGTTGGACAAACGGTTATGATGCAAACATAGATGTAAGCTTTATTTTTGTATTAAATCTTGTTTCCCTACTTTTGGGAAGCCACATTATACATTACCTTGTCCAGAATATTAAAAAGACTTTCTCTTGGTATACCTTGAGCCGTGAATGTGCAATTGGATTGCTCACTTACAAATATAATTTCATATTATACCGTTTCTGGAAGAGAATTTCATTTCATCTGGCTGCAGAGAAACATCGCATTTACTATCTCCTGTGAGAAATGCCATGATGTAACTGGTTTCAAAGTTCTCTCAATAAGTTTAATTTCACCCTGAAACTCCACAGAATAAGAGTGTGATGAGAACTGTATCCTCCTCAAGGGATCAGGGGGGCTTTAGTTTAGAGCTAAAGCTTCTTTTCCACAGCCAGGCTCCTACTGATACTTTCCACCGTGGCCCTCCATCAGCACTCCTGCCAAAACGCAATATCTTTCACATAGTCTGTAAACCGGAGAGTGTAGCGCAAATAGCGCAGCCGCCTCAGAGGTTTTCAGCTGTCTACAAGGGGGGTAAAACAGCTCTGACTTCTAAAGGTCCCATGACAGGTTATGCGGTGAGTTATTGAGTGCATAGGTTACGTATTATAGTCGCACCTGATCTGAGGATTCAATGCCATATTATATTTTATATTTTTACATGGAGTCAAAGGTACCTAGACACCGTCGGATAAGACATGCAATGAGAGAGACGGAGAGGTAGACACTGGACCTCCCACTGAGAATCACTGTGATGAATGGGCACTGCCTTCACACTGGGTGGCACGTCTCGTAAATGTCTGCTTTGACCAGAAGGCAAATACCACAGAAGTACCAGCCACGTGTTTTGCCAGGCCCTCTGAAGGCCACGGCATCAGTCAGGCTGAGGGGCAGCCTCGAGAAGAAAGGTTCCACAACCTGATGTTAGGCAGGTTGTTATTTTAACTGTCCTGCGGGAGGGTTGAATAGCTGGACCTCTGAGTGCCGGACGACTTTCATTGGCCTGTCAGACGTGAAAGAACCCAAGAATCACACTAGATTTTAGTAAATATTGATTTAAAGCTGACGAAATGTCTTTCAAATTTTAATTAATGGATATGCTTCCAAATAAAGCTGAATGTCGTTGATGTTATTCACTTCTACACTAGATTTGATAGATTTCCCAACTCTATGAAGTCAGTCTATTTTCCAGAGAGCGCTTTTTTTGCACCAGAAACGTTCTGTTATTCGTGCGAGTCATGATTTAGGATAGTGTCCGTTGGTCCAACGGAGAACCCTAAAGATAATTTAAAACAATTGGCTATATTAACTTTGGCTTAGGATGATAACCGTAAAATGTCAACCAGTGACCAATAACTCAAAGATGTTTTCTGGATGAGCTTAGCAGAATTGGTATGTAGCCTGGAGTACTTTATAGATGAGAGCATTGCTATTCATCCTGGTTAATGTGTCTGCTTTTTGTCGCTATCGGAAGCCCTGAAGAGGTCTTGTTCTTGTCGTGTGGAATCTTTAGTGAGCCACTCTCCTGCCAACTCCACACAATGTCACCAAGGGGCCTTCAGGGGTGGCAGATGGTGGCACACTTTTACTCTGCAGATTTAAATGGGTCACTGATTATGCTTGGATCGGAATTAGAGGATGAATTTGTTGCAAAAAATACAATAAAGTTACGTGAATCTTTGTATTTCTTATCTCCACTATTGGGCAAGTTATTTAATCAATAACAGAGATTACTAACTAAAAAAGTTATTTAATTACCTTAATAATTACTCAACAGCAAGAAATTAACTAAGTAATTGCTTATACCCGGCAAGTTGTATGCTCCATGATTGTAATGGATGAGGCGGGAGCTAAGAATTACAACTACTCCCATTACAATCATGGAAAGTCAAATGAGATATTGTTTGAGACATTAGTGTAAAAAGCCTGCTAACAGTTTGGAGCTATATAAACTTGCTATTATTAGCTAGCTTAAAGTTAGCTCTGGTGACTATACACAACTATCCAGAAGTCACATTCTCACGGTTGCACACAGTCCAACAAAACCCAGGTGACTCCATAATGTAGGCTTATCTGTAGTTTGCGTTAACAACCTAGCTAAGCAGACACACCGTGTAATTAAGACAGTTTTGGAAGTCACATTTATACAGCTTTTGGCCAAGGCTAACTGCCTCCCCACACCTCCTTCCTCCACTGTCCATTACTATCAATGTTTCACAGAGCAGTGTAAATATGTGTTACCCATCCCTATGTTCCCAGGGTCCTCATTGTGAGAGATTCCAGGGAAACAGACATTGTACATTTGACCTTGGGGAAAACATTGAACATTGTTGAGAACCATTTGAAAAGTCCTCTTAATGTGTTATAATAAGAGGATATTGAGCTGGGGAACATAGGACCCTGGAAGCATGGAAACAATCCCCTGACAGCTGGCTAGCTAGCTAGCTAACTACCTTGACATAACGTCAGGGATCCTCTGTGGAAGTGCTGAAAAGTTGCTGTTGGCTTCGGATTCCAGTGGTTGGCAGGACAAAATATTCGGAGCGTAAAAATGTCTACATTCATGCCATGAAAGATACTTATTCAAGTACCGCTGCAGTGAGGGATTAAGTGCTCCAGGAGTGGCTTGTTTACTTCAGTTAAAGAAATGTTCAAAACATAACACTTATATGGTTGGACCGTTCAGCCTCAGGGGGTCTGGACTGTCTCAGAGTATTATATTCAAAGCAAAAAGGGATATATGTTGAGCGATATAGATCTTGGTCAACATTTTACAGTAAATTCAGAGTCCAATTAAAGCTGAATGTTTGATGTATTTCACGCCTGTCAAAGTGGGAAGTGAAATGGGAGCTGTCACAACTCTCTATCTTGGACTCAAAGCCACTTAGCTGCAACTCCAGTCTGCCCTGAAACAAGTGTAACCTTTCTGTAGCTCACAATCTGGAGCTGTTGCAGATGTTCCTATGAATAGACTGCGTGTGAAGTATATCCTGGTACTTGTTATGGATTATTTGAATAGATTATCATGTTCACTTCCTCATGGATCACAGAACTGCAAGTTTTACACAAGGTTTCTCCTTCCAGTTCGCTCCTGGCAAAGTCAATTTGAAACAGTGTTGTGCGGACTAATTTGTTCTACAAAGAAGAGGTGGTCTGTGCACAGTTACTGAGCCATTCTCAAAACAATTACAAAGCACCCGTAACCATGATGTAATGTCAAGAGAAATGCACGCATTTTCCAATTAATGAGCCTTTTTCGTCTTTCTCAATTCAAGAAATAGGGGTTGTTTTCCCTCCGTTACAGAATGTAATGTGAAGAGAATCTAATGCAATTAGGCTTGCAACCAATACATAACAATGCTCTGGTGTTTTGCATTTCTTATTATGTATCATTGATATTACATCCTTCATAATGTTGTAGTGTTAAACAGGGATTTTTGACTTAATGTTATTTCAGGTGATTGGACCCTGATTCAATTTGTTTATAAGTAAGTTGTATTCTGGACTCAAAATTACAAGTCCATTTAACTTTAATATATCCATGCTGCATGGTAATGTAGCCGGCAAGGGTGTCCAGAAACTGCTAAATGAACTAGGTTGATGTATTGTATAACAGAAATCACCTGTTGCTTATTTGACGTTCATGATTTTCCGTGCTTTGAGTTTCACCGTCTGAAACCTGCTTCATTCCTTTACTCATATGTTCACACTAGCCATACATATCAGATTACATATTCTGAACACACTGTACATTCAACCTTGAAATAAAACATTTGAAATGAATGCAATAAATATCTGCAGGGGAAAAAATATGACCAGCTACGTAAAGTACATACACATAATATCCCTCCAAGTGATCTCCTAAAATGTAATAATTTTTAATCCAGATGATGGATGACATGTTCTTGACTTCAGTTTCTGCTCCTTAACTTTTGTTAATGGCAGAGTTGTGCTGGCCCCTCTCAGCATATCAATCATGTTTGAGTGTTGTACAGGGACCACTTTGGAACTGGTTTTAAACAAGCTTTACTTCTGGCAGAGAAAGTGCAAATGCCGTGAAATAAAGTGCGAGGAATGATAATCTGATGGTGGAGGAGTCTGTTTTGGCTTCAATCAACAGGAATCTAACTGGAATGAAAAAATCCATAAACAAAAACTAAAATCTTAGCATCCACCATGATTTTTTCTCAGCAAATCCAAATGTGCAGATGCCGGTAGTTTGATGGAGAGTTGGTGGACATGTTTGTTGTACATTCCTCTATAGTTCATTCTGCTCTGGACTATTTCATTCCCATGAACACCTACAGACAATGGAAACATCAACATGTGTCTGCATGTTGAGATATATTTCCTGTTTCTTGAAATTGCATTTCCCACAATGCAGTAAAACGTATCATCAACCATCCTTCCCTGACATTCAAGAAATACTAATAGTTTATAATTTAAATAATATCTGTGAACAGTTTAAATAATCTCCTGATAGGATGAAATTATTTTACTTTTTTCAAGCGTGTCTTTGTTGAAAGGCTGATTTGGTCGTCATCTGCCTCATTCTTTGTCATGATACTCACCTCCCAAAACACAACAAATCAGGAAACGTTGAATTAATTATCGCCTTTACAAGAATTAAAGTGAATATACTTTCAGATGCGTTAAAGTGATTGAGAAAGTGCATGCATCTCTACATGAAGTGTACTGTTTACAGATGACCCGAGGGCCTCGGGCACTTGCACATTAAAAGTTGTTTCTCTTTAATTGGCACAATTTAAATCTCCAATGGGGCAAAAGTAATCAATCTATCTTTTAACCTTTTAACCAAATTACTCCATCAATCACTTTATGAACACAATTTTTTTAAGATTAGGATTACCTCACTCTCATCACCTCAATCATACACTGCACACACTGATTCAATAAATAAATTAAGAAGGCATTTGAAAACAAATGCTCTTTAGAGGCTGAACAGGGGGAACGCAGCAGGTCATTTTGGTTTTGTTCCATCTGGCCATATGTTTCCACTTTATTATTGTTTTGGTTTAAAAAAAAGTAAAGGCTGCTGTCAGAAAAAAAAAGATAAGAGCCATCAAGCTGAGCAAGAAACCATGAATCAATCCTCTTCTTGTCCAGCGTATGACGAAGTATTGTATGAATCTGCGCACCACATGGTCGATAAATTCACGGAATGTACCTGGATGAAAAGGCTCGGCGTGCATGCAACCCTGTTTTCTTTCTGGGTGGAGAGGGGTCAGCTCAATGAAGGATGCAGAATCAGATTTGTTCCCCTAATATCATGCAAATAACAACCAAAAAATACTTTTTTTAATGCTTGCATAATTTTTTGATGGGAAGTTCTTGTTTTCTTCGGGACCACACAAATTAGTGTTAGGGGATTTGTTCCAGGCTCTCTGTTGTTTAATCGGCCTTAGATGTCCTCTGGAGAGTTTTTTCTGTCTTTCTATGATGCGATGACTTGTACACATGGGCCCCTGTTCTCAAAGAACTTTAACATACTGTACAACATGGGAGCTAATTATCGACAGCCATTCAATTTGATTCTTCATCACAGTCAACCAAAGTACAACTATCTGCTATTGCAGTCTGTTTATTGCATAAACAAATCCAGAAAAAAATACCAGACTGAAAACAAAAGTTATGTACACTATTTGCCAGACTCTAACTGACCTAAACATGCTTTTGCCATGTAGTGACTATTGCATTTATATTTGAAAGCCAGACATCAATCACATTGGAAGAATCTTTGTGTTCTTGTAGCAAGGATGCTCACAGCGACACTAGCTCAACATTACAGAATCCCTCTTGAATTGTTTCATGCCAACCAAGCCTTACAGACACATAATTAAAGGCCTAACTTTGGTTAGTGGGAGCTTTGAATAAAGGAACATTTTCAAAAAGACTCCTCGCGGCTCTAATAGGCGCATTAACTCTTATTTCGAGAACGTACTCTTCAATTCTTACCAAAGCGGGATATTGTGTTGCAGCTACCATGCATGAGTTGATCATTAAAAAGTTTTGGGGGCTTTCAAGATGTCTATCACTGAAAGCAAAACCTATGTCAGTTTGAAGCCAATGACTTTCAGATGGTACCGCTGAGGCGATGTGGCTTCTCATGAAGTCCCCGGAGACGGGAATGTTTTGGCTGACTGCGATGTTCCTGTGGGCTCACCATGCCAGTGACAAGCAGTTGTTGTCTTACTCAAGGTTGCCATTACCATCAGAGTGGATAATTGTAAGTCTGACTGTACATTGTTATGACAGACTGTAAGCGTGTATGATCCCTGCTCCAGACATGGAGACAATATCTGATCAACATGCGAATGCAACAGTGTGTTGCATGAGAAAAGATCGGATACATTTCATGTTGCTGTACAGAACCTGACGATGTCAGATGTGTGTCCTTGTCACAGTGACATACAGCTATCACTTTAGGCATTTTGAAAGGTGTAATCAATACACTGTCTGATAAACCAAGATCCGTAGGGTGTATTTAACTTTGAGAAATGCTGTGGTTGCAGGTTTCCCTCAATTGGATGTAATGCTATACACACAAGTATATGTGTCTATCGTGCTTTGCTTGAGATTAGATCAAAGAAAAAAACATTTTACTCATGAAACAGGCATTTTATTATTGTAATTTATAAGAGTAATCTCTTTTTCATGTCTTGGATTATTGTTTTTGTCGAAAGCATGCATTTGTATAGTAGATTTATTATGGCTGCCATATTTTAAGATATAAGTGAGCATATTTTTTTATTTTTTTAAATGTCCTGCTCCAGTGATGAGGATGGAATGCATCAGTAACAAAGCAAAGGGGAATATATGGATTCTTTCAAGTTTCCGTTATCGGTCATCTGTTCAAAGCTCCAGCGTTATAATGGATCACATGTGAACAGTTACTTCATGTTTCATGGCTAAAGTTTACGATGAGGGGACGGTTACGTGTAAACAGCAAGATAGATGACGAGAGTGGTTGATATGTGTTACATGTGGGTGTGTAGTAAAATAAAACTTGGCTCAGGAGACGGTCATCGGCTGAACTCTCAGACAAACAGACACACAGGGTGAGAAGGTAAATCGTGTCTGGGAGTCTGCTTTGCTTTTCAAATAATTCACACGAATGCAGTGTTCACATGCAGCGGCCTCGCAATGGAGCCATACACAAATAATTCCCAGCACAGTCCAGCAATTTTTTTCTTCTTCTTCTTTTAACTAAACATATGGATGATTTCATGGACGCCCGGTAGAAAATAGTGCAACGTGTGTGTTTGGAAGCTTTTCTGTGCCTTCCACCATACTTTCATCATAAGAAAAGCTTGAAAGAAAAGCTGTATAGGAAAAAGAGAAGAAGCACACAGAAACAATACAACCCGCCCCCCCAAGGCTGTTTCACACTGAACCATTTGCAATGGTTCAGTGTGAAATTAAACTCTCATTTGAGCTAGATTAAATACACAGTTCTACGTGTGATGTATTGCACATACAGCTAATGAGCGAGGGGCCTACTGATTATGAGTCATTGCTTTCTCTCATGTGCAATCATCTGCGCTCTGATCTGTTTGTCATACACAGAGCGCCACACCCCCTGACAGATATTTACTGTTGCACCAAATCCTGATGTGTAATTATAATCTACTGCCATTATGAATCTATTACGATCAGTTAAATATACAAGATCAAACAGATATTGTCTCGGTATTGCAGTTGTTGCTTTTTGAAACAATTTCCAGTTGACTTTATTAATAAACATTTAAGCAACATTTCATTGCTTATAAGCATCACGTGTCAGACCAGATGTGTCGGCCATATTCTATAGGCGCTTTCAAGACATTCTTTTCAAAATAAGACAAGCTTCTTTGAGCCTTCTTTATGAAAAAAATACCTTCTTCTTTCCTTTTTTTTAATCTTACTGACTTAAGTTGAACACACGGGCTGCTCAGAATTGTGAGCGAGTGATGGGATGACTCACATGTGTGGTGGTTGAAAACTTCAATACAGATTTTTTCACGCTGAGGTTTAAAGGGATTTGTCTATATCCCATCCAGACCTTCCTGCCACAACGGATCGACACTGACATCCTCTTTCTATGGATAACAGCATTTAAGACATGTGGTTCACCCCCAAAATGTCACTGTCGAGTTAAGGCTCCTCCAAACAACTGCTTTTGAAATGCAAAGCAGCTCTGCTCGTATCGCTCGCTGTCCTATCGAAAGTTAAAACTGCTGGCAGTTTTTAATTTTCTTTGTTGCTCTTTGCATCGCTCGCTCACAATGCTGTGTGGTCAGTGTGTTAAGGGAGGGTGTAGTTCTGTGTTTATGGCAGCAAACATCTGGCTTTAAAGCAAACACCTATCCATCATTAAAAAAGGCCTTAATTGTCCCCGATCTTGCCTTTGGGTAATTTTATTTGTGTAGATCAATGCATCATTTCTCCTTATTTCTCAAATTGTTTCAAAGTTAAGCACTGCATAGATTGAGTTCATGACCTACCTCGTAGTACCTTGTAACTCTGTGTTAAAGGTACTATATAAATACCAGTATTATTATTGTGTATGTGTTTGCTGGCACATACTTGTTGGGCAGCGTATGCTACTTTTAACCCACTGGTGAAACACAAAACCACAGGAAGTTTCGTGACTCTTCTTTTACGCTCGAAAGCGAGTCACAAATTAGCTAACGTTAGTTTCGTTAGCTACGAAACAGATAGACATTGCAGTTCAAGATGGAAAGCACAATTTTGCTGACTCGAAGCCACGATGGCCTCCGGCCGTTCCTGTAAGCCCACTCCCAGTGTATCCTGGTTGATGAGTGCATGGGGAGCCGTGGAAGTGGGCTGTATGAGAGCAATGTAATCGACTTGTCAAGCGAGGGAGGGTCCTCGGAACTGTTCTGCGTGGGGGGAAATGGTGCGCGTCTTCGTGGAAGGCTATCACGCTGCAGATTGCTTTATGTGTGACATAAACAGACACAATTGCAAAAGCAGAGACCCTTCCTTTCATTGTGGAAGATACCTTCTAATTAGAGACCTTAAGACAAATTGTCTGTGCATCCAAGCAAAGCAAATCAGACATGCGTGAGCCCCATATTGTAAACGATTTTGTGTGATTTAGCTTGTTTAGCAGAGGATGGTGTGGGGCTCCGGCAGTACTCTACCAGATGTGGTGCTTTGATTCCGTGAAGTGATTATTTAAACATACATTTCCACCAGGGTTTGGTGGCTGCTGTCAAAAATGTGTCTAATGAAACCGGGGATCTGGGTTGTGTTATTATTATTTATGTCATGAGGTTTATGTTCCCCACAGAGAGCAAATGATTATCTGCATCAACGGTTCTGAGGTATGGTAGCCCGGGGAAAGGAACAGCTATTTATTTTTCATTTATGCATCTTGGAGTTATTTCATGTACCCAATTAACATCAACGTGTTATTGTCAGATGCATTTCAGTTCAGCAGATGGGACGGGTTCATCCCTGGTGCTCGTTCTTCATCTTTGTATGTGCGCATTTCAATTCTGTATTCCTCAAGTCACTTATAAACATCTTTGCTGGTGAAAAAAAAAATCCCAGAGTAGCTGCTGCTGATTTGACAGTTCTTTTCCTTTTCATTGGCCATTGGCTTTCACATAGACGGGGAAATAACATTTACTGGATGAATTGACACTAAACTTGCTACAGATATTCATAGTTCCCAGATGATGAATTGGTCCCCTGACTTTACCTCCATAAACTTCAAATTGTGGTGCCCAGAGAAATGTCTTGACATCTATTGGATGTATTCAGGCATTTATGAATTATGATAACCTTTGTGATCGTTTCACTTTTGATCTTGGGCCGTCATCAGAATCAAAATGTTACATTATTGAAATGATTTAATTAGCCAATGTTATCATGCTAACACACATAGTGTAACATGTAAACATGGGTCACAATATACCTGCTAATCGTTCGCATTTCAGCATTAATTGTGAGTGTTTTCGCAGGCTGACAGCCTCAAAAAGCCACTTGCATGGCTGGAGATTGTAGTCAGAACCAGCTGTTAGCTCCAAAAGAGCCGCTGAACTGTCTTCGCCAGGCTGACTGGTATTAGAAATGTATTAAACAAAAGCAGTTTTCCATTGCATGATGATTTTACATGGAGTAAACATCTTTCTTTTTTTGAATGATTTATTGATTTTTATCTCTGTATACACTGAAACCAGCAAGTTCATAGCCACACTGGGAGCTACACCTTGATCAATCATTAAACACACTGTGAATACATTCACAACACACACAGCAGGGAGTTGTATGATTTACACAGCTGTCTGTGGAGATTGCGCCTCACGAAGCACTTCAGAGATTAAAAAGAAAAAAGAATAGAACTCGGAGCGTTAAAAAAACTCCACGGTGTCCTGGGATGACGTGCATCCCACAAGCATGTCTCGGAGTCGCTGTGGATACATTACGATAGAAGTGTATCTGTTCCATAAGACAGGCGAGTGACTGGCATCAAAAACACTTTCATAAGTACAATGTCGCTCACGGTTATGGCCCTTTAAACCGCTTTCATGTGGAGCAGCATAACCCTCATAGGCTCTATGGTTTCTCATTTATGTACAGTACATTCAGTCCAGATTTGTTTTGCAGGTCAGGTCAGATGTTTCTCAAAATGTACAGTATCTATCCTTCATTTTTACGGCTGATGGTCTCATGGATTTCATTGTGTGGAATTTCCTTTCGGCTAATGCATTAAAGATGGCTAAGCTGCAACAAATCAAGCCCACAGCTGAACCTTTAATAGCCATAACGTTTTCATGTTGCAAAGGTAGAAGAATCGTGATTCATCAATTGCTGTTTCGACCTTTCATAACCCAATAAGGCTAAATATTCGTATTGGAAAGATATATTGATGGCTGATGGTTGTGACAAGAGGAAACAGCCACCTGCCATTTTTCTGAATACATAATCCAGTTTTACTGACTACAGCCTAAATCACAGGGGGACAGCAGACATCACCAGCGACCCATTACGGTTTATAGCTTGCTGTTCTGCAGGCCTCTGTGACAGTGCCTCTGACACTAAGGGAATTCACCCGGTCACATAATTGCTTCATGAACACACTCACACCTGGGGCATTGGTGTTTCCAAACCTGCTGGGAGAGAAGCTGAACCTCCTCCTGTGTATTAAAGTTCATACATTATCTCATAGGCGCTTAAAAGGACAGTTGAATGCTGTGTGGGAGTGTGAGTGGTGAGTTATGGACATGATGCAATGCGATGGCTCCCACATGGCCTCTGATTTAAAGTCCCTCCTCGGCCTGCGGCATTGTTTGCGTGTCCTCGGGTTCGGGTTCTTGACTACAAACAATAGGTTGGTCTGAATAAAAAACAGTCGGGGTATGTTGACTTCCTCCCTCTAAGGCTTGAATCTTGTGAAACAACAATAATGATGATAGAGCTGTTATTGATTTTCAGTGTGTATGGTTCTCTCTGCAATACCACAATGGGTCAGTGTCTTTCTGCAGCGGTAAGAAAGGAACCTTTTTCAAACACAGCTGAAATGTATGTTTTCTCTTTCCTTCTTACTCACGTACTGTACTTATTAAAGACTACCTAATACTTCTCCATTTCTGGAGGAATTAGTTTAGTTATCACTTAATTAATCCAAGAGCTTCAGTTACTTATTGTCTTATGACCTCTCACAACAAAGCAGTGTGAGGTTTGGGGCTGCTTGTCACATTTGTTGTTATTAGGTGCACCAAAGAGTGATTTCTACTTCTCACTTGGACTTATTTAAATAACCGTTCGCTGCCCAAAGAGGTCAAATCATCCATTATTTGCCAAAACAAGTCAGACATTCAATAAAAAAAAATGTATACAAATTTGTTCACCAAAACTAGTTTTTTCTTTTTTCCTCGGCCATTAATCATTCTATGATCCCTCCGATTCATCGTGTGACCCTTTGGAGGGGTCTTGACCCCCAGGTTGGGAACCACTGGACTAAACTACCTTGCTGTGTATCAAGAAAGATAAAACTAGCTACAACTGTGACTATGCCTACTTACAGTACACACTGATGCGTCAGTCTTAACGCCTGAATAATGTCATACATCAGCCCGCTCTCATGGCGTATGAATGACACAACAATTAGTAAGTCACTTTGCATGCAATAAGAACACCTTCCCTTTGTTCATCTTAAACCTAAGTGGTTTTGTTGCCTTAACCTAACTACAGCCGTAGTTTTGTTATTAATACGCCTCCCTGTGAAATTGGGTTTCATATTAGTCACATGGTACTTTCACTTTTTAGAAGTACTTTTACTTTAATACTGAAGTTTCTTGCTAAAACCTTACTGTACTTAAGTAGGATTTCTCATGCAGAACCTTTGCATGTGGAGTATTTTTACATTGCGGTATTGGTACTTCTTCCAACACTGCTAGCTGGTGAACACACACACACACACACACACACACACTCACACACACACACACACACACACACACACACACACACACACACACACACACACACACACACACACACACACACACATAAAGGAGTGGTGATACATCAGTCAGTATAACATTCACAGTAATTACAGAACCCATTTCAAGACTTAATTACGGCACAGAAGACATTCTTTACGTGAATCTCACTGTGTCTGTTCGGTCTGCGAGATACAACCTCGTACCTCAGGTGCTGAATCCTGATGGTTTTGTTCCAAATGCAGATCAGCTCACTTCAGAGGGGCATCATTTTGTCAGTGTATCTATTAGCATATCATTTACATTAATTACATCCATGTTTGGTCATCATCCCCTGGGTCTCTTTGATCAATAGCTCTCTAGTGATAATACTACTGAATAAATAAAAGGGAAAAGGTGCACCTGTCTATCAAATGGGTCACATGACGTGTTGCTTGATTTTAATGAACAACATTAACATGCTGCCATTGTACAGCTTTGTATGTATTTGTGTGCTTTTCTTTTTTGTCTTTCAAAGAGTCAGGTCATCCAAATTACAAAAGAGTCTCCCTGTTGCCGTACAGGCCTGGCTATGTCTGAGATAGAAAGTAGTTCCAATGTAATCTGTCTGGATTACTTCTTTTATTAAGTGAGGTAACATTTTAAAATGTAGGTTACCGTTCAACATTATGACATTTAGTAATGAAGGCTATTGCAGTGTTTGTGTCTGTGATTCTTTGGATTCCCATATATTGTACAAACGTGAATCTCTTTTAAAACAGGTTGGTCGAAATGTGTTATTTTATGAATAATAATTATATTGTATTATAATGCTTTGAATAAATAGGCTTTGTTTGCGGATTAATGTGTGAATTTCTACATTATAGTAGAAACACTAGTTGCCCAGTGACACTATGGAGATATGTTTACTCTTATTGTCGATGTCCAGGTGAAAGCACTGCAGAAACATCATATGCCAGCTCCAGCATCCCTACATCCATTTGTAACACTGTGGGCACCTTCTGATGTTCATGTGTTAGCACAGCTCTGCTATCACATAAACTCCTGCCTTCGATAGTTTTTATTTATTTACATGGCAGTTCAGAGGCCTTATTTTTATTAACAGTCTAACATTCCGGCATGTTTTTCAGTTTTTGGTGCACCGCCAGTTTGCTTCTCTTGAAAATAAACCGTCAAAGTGAAATGCAGCTCGCTAGCGGGGGACTTTGAAACTGAGATAAGCGAATACCTGCCTGACACACATCAAGCTGTGCGTTACTCAAACCCACCAGCCAGTGTCGAGCCCAACTTACTTAGTCAAACTCCTCTTTGAAGCGCAGAAATGCGACGCTTGGCTTTGTGGAACTTTCCACTCTTAAGTCATCGCACTGTTTGCTGCTGCACGAACCCTCCCCTCTGCTCCTCTGTCTGTAGTACGTGAAGATGCACGTGTCCATTGTAATTCTTAGAATGTAGAAAGTCCATCTGTTGTGCGCAGATGATGTTTGTACAATGAGATAAACCGGAGTGATATCATTCTGGGTCTCTTTTACCTGGGACTTGTGCGCTTGAGGTCAACGCCTGTGAGAGGGAGTGTGAAGATGTGCTCCAGATGGCTGGATGGTGGAGATTTATGGATGAACAGTGGCTTTGTAATGTGAGTGTGTGGGATGGGGGAGAGATCTGAGACCTCAGTGCTGCTGCTTCCACACTGCGACGAGTCCATTTCCAGGTTTGCTCTGCTGCCTGGGACTCCTTGTGATTGCCTGTCCCCAAGCTCTTCTCTGGGACACTGGGAGCAGGGAAAAGAAAACACTTCTGGCAGTGGTTATGTAACCAGTGAGGAATAAATCCATCGTATTCTACAGCCTCGCTTCAGTTCTTGGGAGTGAATTTTACTGTGTCACTGTGGAGCACTTTTTCTCTGCAGTCCATAATTCATCTGTCCAAAACAGTACACCTGCATGTTCCTTACTATTGTCCTTTCTCCTGCAGGAGGTGCTGTTTTCTATCTTCCAGGACGGCTCCTCCGCTATGTTCCTATGTGGACAAACCCCTGGTGCTTATCATCAAAAGGACTTAGCCAGAGGCTAATTGGTTTCTCACAGGCCTCAGTTCACACTTTCTGCGATGCCGCATATGGGTGGAGTGTGCTGAGTCCAGCCGCCCCGCCACTTCTAAAGGAGAGCGGCTGCATGAGGAGGAGGAGAAAGGGAAAAAAAACAAGAAGTTCTTTATGAGATTAAGCGCTTCAAGATGTTGGTTTAAAGCTGAAAAGGAAAGCGATGGCCACTTGGGGCATTGCATTGTCACATCCTGTTGATTGTAATGTTGTGCACTCTCCCACTCTCTCACATACACAATGGCAACACTGTCTGGTCTTCGTGTGGGTCTGGCAGTAGTACACAATCTCCATCACTGCCTCCAGAAACATGAATAAAAGAAAACTTTTGCTGCCCCCACCCCAAAAAAAAAAGAAAAACGAGTCTTTATGGGAAGTGGAAAGTGGAGATCTTGTTGCACTAATAAGGAAAATTAGTCCAATTGGCTGTCAGAGGAGATGTTCAACACATTAGCTACCTGCTCCAAAGACATACAAAAAAGTTTACGTGTCATATTAGTAAATGGCAGGATTTTCACATTCAGTCATGGTTTCAAAGCAAAGAGTCAAAGTCCAAAACAAATGCGGTTGGATTAGTTCATTTTAGGCACGCATAGCAGCCTGTAGCACACATATTGACACAGACTGAGGCGAGGCTTTGCTTCCTGATTTCTGTCCTGCCAAAGCTTTTCGTTTCACTATATGCAAAAGTTCATTACCCCTCTTTGTTCCAGTAAAAGAAAGTGTAACTAGAATAACTTTTGTTGTGCTTGGTTCTTGTGGCGTTATTGTATGCTGAGTGTGAAAATGACTGTTTAGAGCATGAGGCTCAGACACACTCATTTACAGCCTGTGAGTGGCAAGCAGGACAGCAACCACAGCTAACAGAGAACTGGGAGTAGCAGGGATGAAAGGACTTCTTCGCAAACACACATCTGCCCTCTTCACTTATACAGTGGATTGTATTTTTTATGTTTACGTTTATCCATTTCATTCCTGCTATCTTATTTTAATTGGAGGTAAAGGGCCCAAACCATTTAAAAAGGCCCCAAAGCAGGTGTGTCCACATACTGTATGTTTGGCCAAATACTGTGTGTGTGTGTGTGTGTGTGTGTGTGTGTGTGTGTGTGTGTGTGTGTGTGTGTGTGTGTGTGTGTGTGTGTGTGTGTGTGTGTGTGAGACTGACATTCAAATAGACTGTAAAGTACATAATGTCCATTTTGACTTTGAGTAGAAGAGCGAAAAAGTTTTTCCCACTTCCAGTTTTTTTTTCTTCATTAAAGTTTATCGTTTCTTCTTCTTCCATTATGAAAACAATTTGTTAACCTGAACTTTGCATAACCCACTCTAAGTGATTACAGCAAGGACAGAAAAACTGCTTGGAAGATTTGTTGTATAATTATCAATGAAAAATTCAAGGCTGATCCACCCACTGATCATCATCATTATCATCATCATCATCATCATTAACCTTATAATTCTCCCACGCAAGCAAAGTCTTTAACTCACAGCCTGTCTTTAGTATTCACAGCAACAATTCCAGTGATGAATTGGTGACACTTTAACAGCAAACTAAACCTTGCCAATTTCAAATGGAAAAAACGTGAGCAATCTACCTGCAAAGGGCAGCTTATACTAAAATGAGAATCAACATGACTGATACTAGTTCAATCTAATCAGGAGTCTCTGCTTTGTTGCTATTGGCTTCATAGTTGGTTGCATTCATCACCACTGTGACCTTTGTTACTAATCTAAATCACAGCCTCCAGGGTCGCTCTGAGTGAATGGGATTGTTTGTCTTGAAGTTCATTTAACCTATTTATGTTTTAAGGATTTTTTCCAACGATTGTGTATTGCACTTGCATAGAGTTGGGACCGAGAGACAGAAAAACTGTGGTCAAAATTAGAGCAGCTGATGCTGAGATATCCTGGCTTTTTGTCAAGCTGAAAAAAACGCTGGATCCTACAATTCCTAACTTGACCCGCCAGATGGTTTGTTCCCCAGAACCACCTGAAAAAAGACTTGACAGGTGATTGGATGAGCCATCTGTCAATCAAGCTCTTACCGAAGCGATTATGGAACAGGGCGAGAACCTCTGCTCAGGCTTGCTGGACTCAAACGCATTATTGAAGCCTGACAAGATGGATTCTTGTGTGATATGTGATCATGCGATTCCCGTTTGATCTTGTGACATCGTGAGAATCCAGCTGCCGTGCAATGTAATACAATCCCCACAATGCAACTACATTGTGTCTTTCATTAAACCCTTGTGTCATTATCGATTTTTACATAGTTCATATCTAAGGATGGATGTTTTATAAAATGATGCTGTTCATCAACAGCAACAGGTGGCTGATGCGTGGTGAGTCATTATCAGTGCATCTGTGTGTATTTAACGAGAGACGAGCATCATCTTAACACCAAATTTGACATTCGTCCAAACAGTGGAAATTTCTATTTCTGGGGCTGTCACATGACACCATGGGGCTCAAAATGACTTGTATTGTAGACTTGCATTGGAAAAGGGACATCTGTAACGCAGCAGCTAAGGTAGCCGCTTTAGGTAAATCAACTTCCCAGTACGAACACATGAATAGGCTAGCCATCATTTAAACCTGGGAGGGGAGGCGGGGTTAAAGGAAACGCTAGTGGGCGTGCTCTACGGGCCGCAGATATGCAGATAGATCGCCAAAAGATCCAGGTATTTTCATCTGAATTTTATACTCGGAAGTACAACTTTTTTTGCTGCAGCAGAAAGTCTCTACATTTTCCGTCGCAAACCAAAAACACATCTTTTTCGACTACACCTTGAATAAGGAAGGGAGCGCCCTAGTAGCACTTTAGTAGCACTTAAATGGCACTTACTGATAGCACTTTGTGGTTTAACTTTATTGAAGAAATTCTACTTTCTTGATTCTTGTTGTTCTGAGTTTGTACTCATGGTTGAATTGCACTTATTGTAAGTCGCTTTGGATAAAAGCGTCAGCTAAATGAAATGTAATGTAATGCTTCATAGGCCACCGAGCAACTTTCTGAGGAATGAACGGGGCTCTGCACGCGAAGCTGTATCCAGTTCTCTTGATACATCCATGGTCAGGACGGCATTGTTAACTGGAACGGCCGTACCAGTGCAGGCAGGCAGAGCCAGTCGGGCACAACAGATAGACTCACATGCACTGAAATGCATGCACGGACGGTCCGGCTATGTAAACAAAGCACAGAGGAGCTCAGATTACAACACACAGAGAGGGAGCGACTTCATTCTCCGCTCAGGTAAACATTACTCCACTGTATCTTTCCATCACAAATATGTGTTTGCTGCTTTGTTCATGCTCTGAATCCCGTCTTTAGAACCTTGATGTGAGCATGTTGAGGGGCAGGTGCATTGTGAGTAAAGCCTCTCGGACAAATGATGCAGAACTGTCGGAGGCTCATAACTAGAACGTTTCATTGATCAAAAGATGGAGTTCTGACCTGCAGAGGATCCGTTGAAAATCTAAGGGTGGATGTAAGATCAGGAACTTTCCGGTGGTTTATTATGAGGATGAATTCCACTGGACATACAGTTGAAGAGGGTAGGTTGGGTCCTTCTGAGTAGCAGGGAAATTCCTTGTGGGAAATTCCCATTCAGTGGGCCGTTGACTTATAGGTGAGGCCAAATGTGCTTTCAGGCTGCATGTTGATATTGTTTGTGTGGAATGTAGCCTTTAAAAGTAAGTTGCAGGGTGATGTTTGAAGCGCAGACATCGCACATTTTATCGACCGCATTAAAACTCTTTAAATCGAATAAAAGGAACTGGGGAAAAAAAATGAACCAGTTGATCTCGGTACATAACAAGTTTAAATTCTTCCTTGAATCACTTCCAGATGTCCAGGACGAAAAGAAAAAAAAATCAAACTCAAACAAACACATAGACCTGCACAACACAATCTCCTTCAAAATTGAAGTGTTGCAGAAAATGTCCAAACATTATCAAGCCACTGTTTATCACCAGTCAAAATATTTTCCTCCACATCCTCCACATCTGTCCCCACCCATGTGTGCCACGCCTGGCTGCGCTGTTGAAAGGATGTGCAGATTAAAGGGCCCGTTAGAGCCTCGGTGACACTGTATCCTATATCACAGGGGAGTGTGGTGGAATTGCAGAGCAAAGGGCCGGCGTAATCCCAGTTGACGATATAAACAGTTTGAAATATCTCGGTGCCCGAAGCGCAGCGAGGACAAAAGACATCATTATGCGCGTGGAGGAATTTCACTCACGGTCATTATTTGTGATATGAGGCTGCAGAGCTGCAGTATCAGAGCGCTGTCTGTAATTTCATATGAGAGCTGGAATCCTTTTCCTCTGCTCATTATCTCCCAGACTTTGGCGATGGAGGAGTCTGTGTATGGCCTGTTCACTTTTAAATGCACTCCCCTCTCTTTTACAATGTTACTGACTGTCACTGATTCAGTCCTGATGAACAATAATGGGCTACTGTTCGTATCAAACCAGTATGCTGGAAGTTCACCACAATATAGTATAATATCTGCTCCAGAGGCACAAACAAAGCTGATTTTCATTTTTAGACAATGGGCTCAAGATGGACATGCTTGCCAGCTTTGGGCAGTGGGAGTAATGGCAATCAGTGGCAAACGGCATCGGCTGCACCTCATTCTTTTTTCACTGAAAACCAGAAATTATAATGGTGGAAAATAGACTTCAGTGGGAGCCAATGCGATTCGTCAAAATAGCTAGGGACTGAGTTAAAAAACACATTCTTAGTTTACTGAAGAAGAAAACATAGATTTCGCTGAATCACATTCTGGGTCCAAGTACGTTTGGGCACGTTTCTGTCCATGCAACATTTAAATCCAATTTCATTAAATTTGACGGAAAATATGTAGAGGCTGCTTGTGGTATTGTGGTGCTTAGAGCGCTCAGGCTTTGTTTAGGATCTGTCGTCTCTTCTCCAAGCATTTCGTGAGCTGGCAAACATGACGCCCATGTGGTGTTGTCCTCTGCTCTATTTTTTTTACAAAATGCACCCTGGAACTCAGACTTGTGAGATGATATTTAATCGCTTTACATTGAAGACCTCTTCCATGAATGCAAAAAGGTCTGGTTATATCTTGTTACATCGAGACTGGACTTTCAGCATTGATCTCATTTTCAGTCTCTCAAGAAGCAGAGGTCACATTTTTCCTAATTCCGCTGTGTTTTCTTCCAGTATAGTGTGTTGGAAGCCCAGCACCAACTCCACTGTGACTGAGATCTGTCATCACGGTCCAAAAGAGCTAAGTTGTAGTGGAGCACGCTGTCATGTCACTTCCATTCAGTTGAATTTGGCACTGCCATTTCCTTTGATCATGGAGCAACACATTTAAATGGTATTATAGTGAGTTTTGTGTGATCAGAGCCCTGAGTAGTGGCCTTGATAATGTACATTCATGCCAACGAGGAAAGGACAAAATCATTGCAATATGTCGCTAAATTCCAGAATTTAAGCAATGACACATGCAACTTATTAGATATTTCAGAAAACAGCTGACTTTTGAACAATTTCTGCTTGATGTGTTTTATCCAACTTGTTTGTCTCTGATGGCACTGGCCTCTGTTCTGTCATACATGTAATGGCATTATTACCAGTGTAAAATATGTCGGTTCTCTCTGATGTATAATAACACATAATCACCTAGACCACATTATATGGACAAATTGCAGCCTGAGTATTTTGGCCCCCATACAGAGTTTACTGTGTGTCTCCTCCATATCACTGCAGTCTGAAACCCTGGTCTGTGGCTCCACTTCAACTCTGAGGCAGCATGTGAATATCTGGCTCTGTACACCACTGCAGCTGAGGGGGAAAGAAAGCAGCAGGAGAACAAAGGAAAACTTTGGAGCCACTTTCTTTTCCTTGCTTGCGTGTTGTCTTCACCACTGAAACTGTTCCACTACGTGGAAAGCATGAGAGCGGCCCAGCAACAATTTGTCAACTGAGTGTTGTGTCCCTCGAGAGAGCAGAAATGTATGTCAGAGCGACAGCAAGAGCCGGAGAGCGGGGCACAAAAAGAAAAGAAAAAAGAGAGAAAGACGGAAGAAAGAAATAGTGCGAGGAGTGTGCTGGCAAAGGCGAGAGGGGGAAGACATTTGTATGCAAGGCTTAACTTTGGCACATTAGCATTCAGTGACTAGTCACTCTCCACCATGTGCTCACCCCACTATAAATCAAACAGCATGTTTACTGCGTAGGAGTGCACCCACGGAGGAGTTGTTGCTGATGCAAGGCACACCATGAGACCACTGCGCGCTTCACATTTGATTTTGATTTGATGCGCAAAGCCTGTTTTTTTCTATGTTATAGTGACATTCAGGAGAACATCTTGATCAAAATTGATTTGACTGAAAATTGGCATCCGACGGATAATAAAACCGCCTTTTGCCAGGAACGACTTCCAGTAATTGATGCATGTCAATCAACTTCCTGGGAGTACTCTGAGAGCATCTGCGGTTCTGCTCTTAGTTAACATTAACTCGTTCTCTAGTTTAACAGGGTCTTACTGTTCTTCAGGCAAGGCTTCTAGTCTGTCCCACTGAATGGATTTGAACAGAACATTGGAGAGTTGTTGATCATAAAGTTTGATTTTTAAAGTAGCATTAGCTGGCCGGAGGTGTGGCGCTACTGAATGACTATGTGATGTGTTCACTCAATAGAATACCTCAACCTGCAATAGCCTTCTCTTGGGGACCTGGAAAGAAACTGACCACAAACTTCTCCAGACTCAACTTTAGCACAAGTAGTGTTTCTGGTCTTATATGTACTCTCAATTTTGCTCTCCACCAAGTCCTGATGGAAATACCTGTCTCTTTAGCTGCTAAACTCTCTACTATGTTCACCAGCTAAATCCTAACTGTGTCTGTCTGCTCCCTGGTGTTGAGCTGATAGTGTACATTGGGATTTTAGAGGGGTTTTTTTTCATTGAAAACATCTGTGGGTGAAAAAGAACACTGTGAGAGCAGTGAGAGTTAACCAAAACCGCCAAGTTGAGGGTCAGAAACAAAAAAAACTAAGAGCTGAAAGACACTATAAAACCCCGTAAAGCTTTTATAAAACCACACAGGTGTTTTCACTTAATCTGACTGACTACACCTCCTCCGAACTTTGTGGATGTCAAGCGACTTTGAAACGGCTATTAGTGAATTCGGCGAATTCGGCTAACTTGAACCTGAGCAGAGGTCTGATATTCCATTAAAAAACACCTGTGTGCATTTATTTATTTATTTGACCTTTATTTAACCAGGTAAAATCAATTGAGAACCAATTCTCATTTACAATGATGACCTGGCCAAGAGGCAGTAGCACAGTCCACACAAGTGACACAAACAGCACAGATACAATACAGTATGACAAAACACACAAGAAAAATGGCTAAAAACAACATAGGTAAATGAATAAACACTATGTACAAAAAAAGGCAGATTACTGGATGTTCTTTGTAAAAATGGGAGAGAGAGAGAGAGAGAGAGAGAGAGAGAGAGAGCGAGAGAGCGAGAGCGAGAGCGAGAGAGAGCGAGAGAGAGAGAGAGAGCTGGTCAGCAAGTACAGCAGTCAACTATGACTTGTTGCAGCTTTTGTTTGAACATGAGAGCTGTTAGTTTGAGCGTGTTTTGTAGTGAGTTCCAGTCATTTGCAGCGGCAAAATGAAAGGAGAAAGCAGTACGGACTTTGTGCATGACACGTGCAGGACCTTAAACACGTCACAGTAGAACAAGCCCAGGTATAAACAATATGATGGTTGTATTCCATTTAGCTGCTGTAGTTTAATGCTGCGTTAACACCAAACACGTTGCAAATTTGACGCGCGAGTAGATTGCATGCAAAGTCAATACACAGACGCGATAGGTTGCGAAAAAGCAAATGTTCTGCCGGGCTGCGCGAATGACGCGTGACGCTGAGTTGCGTCAGCCAATCAGCGTTGAGATGTTCCGCTCCTCATCGCCCCCTCCTGCCGTCGCTGAATCAAACTGCTGCTGGTCCGCCTGAAGTAGCGCTGGTAGCGGCCGTCATTCAGACGCTGTTGTGGGAGTACGGATAATATTATGAACCCAGACACGATGAAGTTTGATGTTCCGACGTATGTGGAGTTTACACAACAAGTATAAAGCAGAACTAGTGGTTATTTCCATGGTGGATGGCGGAAATGCTAACTGTTTTTACGGAGATAAGCCACGGAGATAAGCCACGGCCCCTTTCAGGCGCGAGTAACATTCGCAACGCGCTTGGTGTGAACGCAGCATCAGAGTGCTGGTGTTGCGCACGCTTGCTCACCCACCCACTGTCATTACTGACTGGGAGACGTCGTTAATGTCATTAGTAACACCTGTGCTTTTGCTGCTATGACAAGTCCAAATGTGTAAATATATGTCCTAAGAGAATAATTAAAAAAGCTGTGTGTGTGTGTGTTATTTTCCCTTGGTGGTAATTTTAGTAACTGGTAATTCATGAACATGTTCCCTCATTTCCTTCCTCTGGATGTCTATCTATGTCATCTTCAGAAAATACCGCTCCTTCAAACATCTGCCAAACTGCAGCCGAGCCAAGAGACTCATGACCGGCGACCGTGTAATTCTGTCTAACTCTGTCTCGAGACATGACATCAAAAAATACACAATTCCTGAGCATCGACGAGACCTTTATTTGTAGTCGTGCACTTGCCAGAGGCGAGTGCGAGAGAGAGGAGCAGGCGGAGGAGACCTGAGCTGACGTTTAAAGGACCCCTGGACTCGGCCCTCCTCTCCAATCCTCTGCAGAACACATTAACTCCAGATCAGCTGCGGTTCTCATCAGACAGGCTCACCAAATGTTGCACATCAAAAAACGACTGGGATGGATGTATAAACACGCGCTCTTATAAACAGACGCACAGGTTTATGTGCGCGCGTGTGTGTGTGTGTGTGTGTGTGTGTGCAAAACAGACGCACACAACCTGTCTTTCTGGCACACACCGCAGCGTATCCCAGTTGTTTTTAAACACACACTCACACAGCTCCAGCTCTGGGAATCACAGCCTGCTCATGTTGCAGGAACCGACTCAGCGAGTGTTCATTAAAGTGGCAGTAAACATCCTCTCATTGAACATATTCATGGTGTTTAGGAGAGAGATGCGCTGGCCCGTTGGGCCTCATTAAAATGATCTTTTATGTTGCAGGTTATTGCTAAATATCAAGTTTTTACAGATAATCATCAACTACTCTCGTTTTGTGCATTACTTAATATTCCTTTATTGCCTATAGTTTAACAACCTATCTGTTTTATTTCCCTTTTTTACACAGCGAGGCACATCATTGACTCTTAGAGTATAAGATGGGAAGTCTGCTTATAAGAAAAGCCTCGTGTCTGACTGCATCCAATATCTGCCGGATGTGTTGAAGAAAAAACTAAACTTCCTGCAGCAGAGGGCCATTTTGCCCTACAGAAAAGCAGTCAGATAAACATCCTATGTCCGAAAAAGTGTCCTTTCAGTTGTTTTTAAAGGTTACACAAAGGATCTAATGTGCAGTGCAGTTTGGAACCAGCCAGTTTGCGGGTGTGGGTTATAGAGGCAGAGGTTAGGAATAACAGAGGTTTCAGCGATTGTCTCTGGAGTGGGGGGCGCTTGATTCATCCGTGGAAAGACCTTGCTCCGGGTAATTTCATTATGCAGATGACTATGGGTGCTCCTGTGCCTGTGACCGTGCTGAAAAGGACACGGGCGGCGTGCGGCTGGCAGGACACGTATGGGCTGGCAGAGATGTCCGTACACTTGTGGGAAGCATGCCAGCGCCGCAGTGATCAGTTGCACTTATCCCCTTTCCTTGATTTAACAGGGGGAAAATGGCATTCTGAAGAAGAAGAAGAAAAAAGCCACAGCATTCCTCTGACAATGCCTATGTCTGTATGGCATAAACAGATGGGAGTTCTTGGCCGCCGCTTAACTTCACTCGAAGATCTATTGTTGTCATTTATAGCAAGGCTGCTGCCGTGTTGGCATTTTCATCCTGTGGAGACTTTCGTGCTTAATCAAAAGAGAATTGGACGTAACTGAGACCTTTGTTGCTAATGATAACAAAAATGAAAGAGGACATTTAATATAACAGCTTTCATACGACCCGTTGAAACGCACTATGGAAACTTTTCAGTTTGTGGATGATTGGTTGGTTTTCTGTTCTTTAAGGCAGTTTTTATTGTTCTCTTTCCTTTCTGTCTTTGTGCCTTAAATAATCCCCCTCTTCACTCTTCCTATTACATCTTCACCATTTCTGCTGCTGCGAAATGCGTCCACTGATCCTTCGGAGCTTCCCTTTTGCGTGTGGTTGGTTAACGGTGCAAATGCATGCTGAATTCTCTCCTACTTATCAGTTGAGGTGGCGGGTGATGTGTGGGTGAAATAAGGTTAAAAAGAATCAAAGTCAGACATCCGTGACTTAGCCGCTCCAGCTTGCTTTAATTTGGGCGAATAACAAGAATCCGCCTCAGAAGTTATAACTTAAAATAGAAGAGACAGGGTTGGTTCCCTTCCACGCCAGAGATCAAGACTTTCCCTCTCCGCTCAGACTTGTGAGAAAGACAGCAGTGTGGCTGCCGCTGCAGGGGGCATCAGGGCTGGTTACTTGAAGAGAAGGAAAAAAGTATTGCAGCCAAAGAACCTCGGGCTATATGTACCACCGATTTAGACAACCTAATAGTACGGCTGCCACCTCTTAGTCTGTCAATCGACTAATCAGTTGTTTTGCCTTTCTAATGTTGATTATTCGCTTCAGTTCAGTCTTACCAATCTCTTGATTAAATCGACTAATGGATAAGTCGCCAAAAGTCAAAAGTGTTGACTAGTGCTGCGTTCAAACCGAAAACTTTTTCGGCCTGAGTTTACCTGCTTGACTTTATGTGGTTAATTCGCGTCATTCGCTTTTTCGCGACGGAAAGGGGGCCGGGCTTTTCCGTGGCTTAACTCTGTGAAAACAGTTACCATTTCCGCCATTCACCATTGAAATAACCACTAGTTTTGCTTTATACTTGTTGTGGAAGTCGGAACATCAAACGCCCCCGTGTCTGGGTTCATAATATTATCCGTAGTCGTACACAGCTCCGACTCCTCCAGGACGAGTGTCTGAATGAAGCCGCTTCCAGCGCTACTTCAGGTGGACCAGCAGCAGTTTGATTCAGTAACTCAGCGTCGGGCGAAAAGGCGAATTTCGCTTTTTCGTAACCATTCGCATCTGTGCATTGACTTTACATGTAATCTACTCGCGCGAATAATTCACAACTCTTTTGGTGTGAACGCACCATGAGAGTGTATTGGTGGCCAGCCCTAGATAATAGTGAGCTGCAGTTGGGTGCTTCGATAATACAGTTAATTCTTTGCTCACAATGTAATTGCTTTTTAAATTGGAGATGTTGTTCTCAACGCACCAGCGCACACTGAGGTGTGGGAGGGTGTCTGTGTGAGAATGGACAATGCTAGCTCCATATACATTTAGAGGGACCAGGCCCGAGCTATAGTCTTTCTAACATCCCACCACGAGGCAGTTTGAATCTCCTTTTTCTCAACAGCAGAAGTCATTCAAGCCTCCTGCTCCTCTGGTCCCGTCACAGTTAATGGACCTGCCACACGGATAGACGGGCTTACTCTCTAATAAAAAGAGAGTAATGATATTAATGGAAACGCCGTGACAGTATCCTGTTTGACGGACACTTCTTCCACCGTCAGCGTTACGTTTTCTCCGACTGCGCCATCAACTCCAAAGTGCAAAGTAATTTACTGATTGATGATGGTTTTACTGCTGACTAAGCTGCGTCGAGATGAATATTCGGAGCCTCAAACTAACGGTCTGGTGTTTTCCCTGATTGCTGAAGCATCTCTTTTGCAGCATAGCCGGCAGGTTGAAAAGCAGACGTGTCACCGGAATCAGATCACACATCACATCTTGCCTGATATTCTGCTGAATGCCGGTCCCTCCAAAACACCCACAAAGTCGATTAAGCCTCGTGGCTTCGTGCGAAGCCGTACTTAAGAGAGCCTGCGTAAAGCATCACTTTCTGTTTTACCGCACTTCTTCTTCTTTTTTTCTTTTTTTTTACCCATGCAGAAGTGATTTGGCCCTCAGACGCGGGTCTGAACCTGTAATTATCTAACAGCCAGAGCAGTGTCCCTGTAATTCTTTCAAACCGTCCAGGATCCAAAGACATTCAGGGAGGTCTTCCTCTGTGACACACATCAGGCTGAAGCCCCCTCCTCACCCGCACACACACACACACACACACACACACACACACACACACACACACACACACACACACACACACACACACACACACACACACACACACGTGTTTTCACTTCGGTGGACACTTTACATGTGCGAAGCAGCGAACTTATCCTCATAAAGTAGTCACCATGATTCCCGCACCCGGAAGCTCCAATATAAATACTTTTAACTAATAATACTTTAATAGGGAAAAAAATATTTAACACAAGGATGCGGTAGAAAGTAGAGTAAAAAGTACACAGAGTGCGTACCTAAGTAAAAGTATCAATCCCACAATGTTAATATGATATACAGTATATTACAGTTTAAGAATATCCTATTATAAGTAAAAGTATGATTGTGTAGCAAAAAGGGGGCATGATTATAATATATATGATATTGGATTATTTTTGCAAATGCCTCAAAATGAAAGCAGCGTTTTAATGTTGTAGTTGGTCAAGGTGGACCAAATATTAACAGGAAGTACTTTGCACTTTCTGCTTATTGCCACGTTGTCTCCGACAGTTCAGTTCAGTTCAGTTCAGTTTTTCATTCAACATTTCATGGTTCCAGCTTCTCAAATGTCCGGATGTGCTGCTGACTGGAATGAATCTGACTTTAGTTTTGACTGTTTGTATCTTTTCAAATGCATCAGTAAGAATAATCTAATGAGATCATATGTAATAATATAACAGTGACAAAAGCCATGTTGGTATTCAGTACTTTCTACACTTCAAGTACATTGTTCTCATAATACATAACATACTTTTACTTGAGTACAATTTTCAATGCAGGAGGTGCATGTGGTATTTTTTAAGTAAAGTATGACTACTTCCTCCACGACTGACGTGTTTTTATTGTGTGGTCTAAAGTATTGGGCTGCAAACACTTATTTTAATTATTGATTATGTTCATTTTTGATTAAGTAAAAAACTAAAATGGATGTATTACTCAATGAATTGTTTGTTGTATTAAATGTACAAAAATGGCATTCTTAGAAATGATCAGATGGAACCATTGAATGTTTTTAAGTGGAGTAGAAGTAAAGATACTCAAGCAAAGTACACATCCCTTTAAATTTTACTTAGGTGCAGTACTGAAGTAAATGCACGTAGTTACCTTCCACCTCGGCCAGTGGTAGATAATAAAGCACAAGCAATTAAAACATCCTTTTGCAGCGTACAACAGTGAGACATGCTTTGGGTCATTCATGTTTGGATATCTAATCAGTCGTCATGAATTGTAGACCAGAAGCAAAAACCTTGTGCCGGTCGCTCTGATCAGTCTAATTAATTCCTGAAATGCGTTACATCGGAGTGTCCTGCTGCTGTCCCGTGAAAGGCTGCATTGAGGTCGGCTCCGACAGATGGGGTCGGGCTATTGAAACAACTCTGAATCAATAGGCAGTGGGCCATGGCTACATGCTTTGTCTGTGGAGCACTTTTACAATTATTCTTTTTTTCCTCCTTTCAATGCTGCTGGTCTCTTGCCTCTTAACATGGAAGCGAATCCAAGACCATTTCAGGAAGAGTGGAAGACTTTGATTTTAATATGCCGTATATTGCTTTTGGAAATCAAAACAGGGTGTCATGCTGAAATTGATGATACAAGATCCAATCTACACAAGTATAATAGACCTACTAGCCAGACAACGAAGCTACGCATCATGTAAATGAGCTTTCACTTTTGTTATTTTACTCCATCAGTGTTTTAAATGGGCCATTTTGGAACAATGAGATAATCATTGTTTTTTATATAGAGACTGTATTACGTCAATGTGATGCACTTTGAGCCCTCTACTGGTCACACTCAATTTAAGTCTGCTCACACCTAAAGCAATAAAAAGCAATTACTGGAATGACATTGACAAGACGTTTAGTAGCCAGTGTGATAAACATGTCACATATTCTTCACATCAACCAAAGGGAATGTATTTTTCCTCCATTATGATTTAATCAGACAACCAGTCTTTTTGATCGAGTGCACTGACAGAACGAAAAACCTAATGATGACTTTACTTACTTATTTATTTATTTATTTATTTATAATAAAAACAGACTATAAACAATTGAGATTCTTTCACCTTTTTACAGAAGCCAAAGCACATACAATGTTCTTTTCATTTTTTTGCTACTTTGTGTATGTTTAGTTTATTGTCGCAAGATCAGTATTCAAATACACATTGTTGGATTTACTAAAATAATTCACAACAGACTTGATATTTATAGTAATGCTGTTGCATTTTACATAACCTCAGTGCTTTTCTAATTCACATCGGGCAATACAAATAATTTGATAATTATCTTAACAAGAGTAAGAGAGGGTGCATACTAAATTATATTTTAATCCAAGGGTGATACCTCTGCTGGAGACACAATTCCATTAATTAAGGTGGTAACCTTTAGGGAATACAATAATAATCAAATGAAAAATAAATATTTATGATTACACTCTGAGAATCCATGGTAAGCACGTGAATAACTCACAAATGTCCCAGGACGTCACTCTGAGGACCACCTTCACATTATGGACTACTGTTAGTGGTAGTAAATGACCCTTACCAACGGGTCTCGGCATCATGTCGTGTGATTTATCCCCGTCTCCGGAGCATGGGCAGTGCGCATGCGCTCGAGATCTCCCAACCACATGCGTTTGGATAACGCCTGCATCAATTTACCAGAGACACGACGAGCAAGAGCGGAAGTGAAACAGATGTATCTCAGCATTAAGGCATGCGATCGACCGTGGAGTAAGAGACCAGTACTAGGACAACACATCTCTATAGAAAATATAATATAAATAAACTCATATATGAATAATCTTTAATTTAATGCACTTTTGACAATTGCTGTCTTTGGTGAGAATAAAACCACATGACACGTGTCAGCGATGAGATAATGATGACATGGATGATTGGCTGTTTGAAATTGGGCAGCATCGTGATGCATTCAGGTACAAATAGCACGAATACATCCAGTCATAAGTAACTGAAAATAGATATGCAGTCATGGGCCACTCTCTTTATTCTTCTCTTTTGTGTGTAAAAAAGAGAAGCTCCATGTTATTCCCCGTTAAAGCCTCCAGTTAGCAGAACCCTTCCTCGTGTATCACTTCCCATATGCACTTATTTACTTATTTGTATTATTTGTTTTACTGTTTTACTGTTTATTTATACGACTGTTTTATTTTATTTTACTATGTACATAGTAAAATAAAATAAAACACAAGAAACACGTGTCTCTTGTGTGCATTTTACCTGTCTGCTGCTGTAATCCTGCAATGTACCTACTGCGGGACTAATAAAGGAATATCTTATCTTATTTATTATACGTTCTATGATAAATGCACGTAAATTATAACTTTAACCGGTGAGCTTTGTTTTGAAGGCTCAACCGGAAGTCGTAGACGCTATCGCGGTCGGCTTGAGCGCGTCTCGGTTCGTCCAGCAGCGACTCGGCCGTCCAAGCATCAGAGCGCCGGTCCTCCTGTGAGTCGGGAAGGCGCGCGCTGGGAAACGCTGCCGCCGAGTCACCGAGAGACGCCGCTCGGGTTGTATCTGCTCGCAGAACTCCCAGCAGGACCTGAACGCCTCTCCGGCTCGGACCCGAACATGGGTTAGAGAGAACGCGACCTATGGATTAGCCACTTTGTGCACTTCACCCGAGGAGGAGGATGATGATGGGGGGGTGGGGGGGAGGCAGAGAGACGGACTTGTTTTCGCTGAGACATCCTGACAAAGACGGGGGACTGAGAGGGGAATAGAGACCGGGCTTCGCTGCTCCTCTCTGTCTCGCTTTGCATCTTTTGTCTTCTTTTATTTTTGTCCTGTTTTTTCTTTTTTTTTCTTCTTTTCTTTCTTCTTCTTCTTCCCGCGTGTGTGCGAGGCAGAGAGATGTTTGCAGAATTGCTGTGCGGCGCCGTGGCTCTGGTCCTGTATGTCAACACCCTGGACGCCGATTTCTGCTACGATGACAGGTACTTATCGGGAGGGGTGAATGAATGACGTCACTGTCTCCGCCGCTGTCCTCTCGCCGGGTACCTTTTCTGATCAATTCAGTAGGAATAAAGGGGCTTCATTCATCATGTTGAAATAACTCTAAATGAGCAGGAGGCGATTGCACTGCAGCAGCAGCAACACTGGAGGTTGACTCGTGTGAAGCTTTTCTCTTCACTCAAGCAGTCTGCCCTCAGGAAAAGTATCAATCTATCAATAGAGTTTAGTGTGCTGGTTATCCTCACCCTTATAGTAGCTATACAGTGTGTAGGAAACTTTGACATCTCTGTAACATTCCTATAGACATTTTTTTTTTTTTTACAGGGATCATTATCATACCTTATTTCCACACCCCTGTCATAATATTCCGGCAGCATTCTCTCAGTTATCTTCCTGGGACGCGGATGGGTGAAGTGTTGCAGCCTCCGGAGTCTGGACTTGCTCCTAAGTCTTGAGGAAATAGTTGATCTCTGGAGGACAAATGGTGCCTCCTCACCCTCCACCCCACAGCAGAAGTCCCTCTTGTCCCGAAACAGATCCGATTGTGCAGCCTACTGAAACTTTTTGTTGTTGTTGATTTATTATTAATGTACCTAAAAATAGGGAGCCGAGATGTCACCCTGCACTTGGAACCATCGGCGTGATGAGGCGAGCGTGGCGCTGGGTTCAGCCGCTGCTCTAATGTGGAGTAATGCATTACTCATAGCCGGCCGTTTGATATTTGATGGCTGGGTGGTTGTCAGCGCCTCGGGCTCACTTATGCGCCAGCCACGCTTTCATGTAGGTCAGAGGCATCGCCGCTGCATCTTTGCTGTCGTTTCACACGTCGCTTTACAGCGAGCTCGTATTCGTAGACATTAGGAGGGAAGTAGACCTCATACTCTCAATATAGAACATGGTGCAGTTCATATTCTTCTATATGTGCCTCGCCTCCCTCCTCCCCACGGCTTGTGTATGTATAACAGGTGCAGCCTTTAAAAGTGCACCCAGAGGATACACATTAGTGAACTAACACCACATTAACACCCTCCACATCAAATGCCCGTGCCTTTACGGCTCTGTACATAGAACACTTCCTGCTCAACACATCCCCAAAGGCCTTTTTCTTTGCTTTTTTTTGTGTTAAAGTTGCTGTGTGGACTTTGTGTCATGGTCAGGTGTGGCAGGCAGCTCTTGTGCAAGAGAGATGGTGTTCTGTGTCCATAAAGCTGTCAGGGGAGCGGCCGTGCTGTGCCGGGGTGAGAGGCTATACCTACCGCTGCTGCTGCTGAAGCTTTAACGCAGCACAGAAGGCCTCACCCAGATTATTCAGTGAAGAGTCGTTCAAACACACTGTTATTTATTACCGTTTGAGTTTTTTTTTTACTGCAGACGAGTCCTCCAATCCAGGCCCTCGGACGCGATTCGTCTCCAGCATGTTTTTCATTGCGGGCCCGTCTCTCATCCAGAGTCATCTGGGTTTTTTTTTTTTTAACACCATGCGTTTGGTTCGGGCTCGCAATTAGCAGCCGTCTCCTGTCCCCTTGGGCTCCACTGGGAGGGAGGGAGGTTGCAACAGCGATATAAATATTGCAGCCCTGGACACACAGACTGATCTAACTTGCTAATGCTGCGCTCCTGTAGAACTAAAACTACAATGTGACTCAGTGATGGTAAAAGAAGCTGCCATTATGGAGAGAATACTGAATGTGTGTGTGAAAGACGATAAATCAAACGGCGAGCTCGCCATCACCCAAACACCCTGCAGCTCGGAGGCAGGATTTTTTTGAACTGTGAGTCTGTGACGGTAATTTATGGATCACTCAGATAATGTTTTTCAAAAGGACATCAGTATTACAGAATGTCACGCCTCTATAGCTCCACCGTGAAGATCGATAGTTGATGTTTTCTCTGGTGTGCTTTTTTTTAAAGAGTAAAAGTAAACTCTCCGTCTGAATGTACATGATAAATAGCCGCAGAAGTATTATTAAATATGGATATTTTTGCCACAGTGCAACATTGATTCCTCTCTGTGAGAAGACAGATTGGACTACTTTTCTTGCTCCTGGCTGTGAAACCAATGCATTGACTCAGCGAGCGATTAAAAGTTAGGGTCTAAAAGTGTGTGTGTGTGTGTGTGTGTGTGTGTGTGTTTGGGTGTGTGTAAAATGGCTAAGAGCTCCAGAGCTCCAGAAAAGACACCTGAGGATTTGCCATCGATCGGCTGGTCGTCTTGTATGGCGGCGGAATGCGTAATGATGCGCTCTCTTTATGTATTCCTCTCATGGTGAAAGGAGGGTTTGAGAAATATCTCAAAACTGTAAAGGGCACTGCGTATTCTCCGTCACATACTTCTTATCACGGCCTTGGCTGTGTCCACATTAATCTGAGCAAACTTCATGCATTCCACACACCGTAACCAAGGCCAGGAGGAGGTCACCGTTAGAGGGAAATAAAGTTTACACGAGGTACAAGAAATATCCTCCAAGCTGGAGAGAAAAGAAAATCTCACACATGACAGTTTCTTGACCCTGCAGCCAGTCACAATCTCTCCCTGGATAAAAACCACAGCCTGAAAGAGAAGCCAATCTCCCAGGCACACACTCCTCATTAACTCATACACAGCTTTGACACCTGCTCTGGAAAATGGGAATCATACGTCATGTGGTTCATATCTCAGCTGCTATATAATCTACAGTTAGGGCTGAGTGAAGGAATGGGAGAGCCCAGATAAATGTCAGTGGAGAAATACTGGTGCAATATTGTGTGTTTGGCCGCGAGCCTCGCACATTAGAAAACCCGCGGCACAACAGCAAGAACCGGCGATGGCATCGGGCCATTATTGGCTTGATTGCAGGTGGCGAAATTTATGTCGTGGCCCCTTTTTTAACATTTCCGAGTGATTTAGCTGCTGTGCCTCAGGTCAACCGAGGCGAACACACGAGTAGTGGAGTCCAAAAAGAAAAGGTGGCCACTTTTTTCTTCCATTTAGCAGCAGAACACATTGAGCTGTTTTCAAGGTATATTTCAGCCTACACACACACACACACACACACACACACACACACACACACACGTCAGGAGCTTGATGGATGTGATGAACTGTGCCCGCCTGGTTTTTCTGCCCCGGTATGATGTCTGTCTTAAGGTTCGACCGTGTGAGGATGTGTGTGAAGGTTGCGAAAGTCACGCCGAAAGGACGCAGCCTCCCCGCGCCGTGGGCGGTGATTTATAACACTCAGACAGCTGGTGAGAAGGCTCCGTGCCCCGGGTGCTTTATTTAGAGAAGTCGGGATAGGGGCGCAAAACCGAACGCTTCACGCTGATGCGGTTTGATGAGAGCTTCGACTCGATGGCGGCAAAGAAGCCACACAGCGCTCTGGGAAGTGACTCATGTTGCTTTAATGATCTACTAACCGGGTTACGGAAAGAAAAAAAGTAGGAAATCTTTATTAATTTATTTCTGCGGTATTTTTTTTCTTTTCTTTTCATTTCACTCAATGTTCTATCATAGCAGTCTCCTCCAAAGAATCACACACTTAAACAAAAGTAGGCCGGACACTTAGACCTTATTGTCGAATGACAATAAAATAATCTTCGCCGGGCTCCGTGTGGTCCCATCCTGGCCTGACGTGGACTATCCCGCCGTCTGTGCCCCTGATGGCCGCCTCCTCCTTGGCACTGTGTGTCAGTGCACTGATCTGGAACCCTTCTCTCGTGGCCTGTACTGTAGGATGGGCTGTCTGCGGTTATGTTGAGGGCCCAAGGGCGGCAACCCGGCAGTTTGAGTATCTCCGCTGGTTTTTTCCCCCCAGTCAGGCTCTCTCTGTCTGCTCCCTGTAATTACCGCCCTGCCTGCAGAGAGGGACTCACGACATGGTTTGGTAGATGTAGCTTCTCTCTCTCTCTTTCTCTCTCTCTCTCCCCCAAAGCCTTTTAGTCCTCCAGCTCCCATCATCCAACGACTGCCTCCAGATGGTCCCGTTTGGTAAGCAGTTTAGGGTTTTTCTCCCTTCTGCAGTTTGAAGGGGAAGGTTTGAAACGGATTCAAATGGAGGACGTTGTGTTTGCTTGTACTTGCCAGGATGGAGACATCAAAGTGCCCAATGACACAGACAGCGCGTTGAGAGAGCCAGTGGAGAGGGCCTCCCGACAAACGCACATGCAGCCATATGTTGGCTACAATGAATATTTTTAGGGCCACCGAGTCAAATGGCAATGAGTAGAATGAAAGGGGTCACATAGTAGACATAGAACCCACGGAGAATGTGTTTTATGGCCAGCGTGGTTCACTCTTACCGCCCTCCCTGTTTTCAGTGAAAATGTACCCACTGTACACTCCCTTCCCTGCACCAAACGGCCAAAAGTACGACCCCAAAGGAATGCTAATGTCGCTCCGTATCTGCTGGATGTGTAAACTGTTTGATAAAAGGTTCGCCTTCGCAGCTAATGAGGTGATACTGTAACTTGCGTGCTTGTTTCTGCACGCAAAGGTGGCTAATTGAATCCGGGTCTGCAGGTTAATGTAATATCAAATATTGGATAAAAATACCCCTATAAGTTATGAAAATGACTGATGACCAGTGTGGTGGTAGTTGCTATTTTCTTTTTAAAGCGCAATGAGTTTGTTGTCCGGAGGAGGACACTTTGATGTTCCTGCATTTCCTCCCTCAAATCACCAGGGAGTACGAGCTGTTTGGCAGGAGAGGAAGGAGACGTGTGGGAGGCATCCTGCCCAATCTCCTTGGCCCACACACTTTCTCTGATAGATTTTCTCAGATGAGGGGGAAGACCGTGTTTTCGGTTTCTGAGCGTTTACAGATTAAGCCCAACGACCATGCGCCAACTTGAGACCGTTCACACGCCAGGCGCGTTGGTTGTTGTTGTGTCGGCACACTTGTAGAGGAAAACAGTCCTTTTTGTTCTTTTCGACCCAATTCCTTTTTAATTTTCTCTCTCAAGATGATTCAAAATCACAGAAACAATAACCGATCTCCTGCCATCCAGTCATTCACAAGAAAGGCATTCATCTCTTAAAATGGCTGTGGCCGTCTTTACTTGAGCTACAGCAGTCCGGAAAGACCAGCTCAGTGTCTAACCACAGATGGATCGGATCTTCTTTTTCCTCAGCTCTCATTCGCCAACAGATAGCCGATGAGGGTAGAAATTGTTATTTTCACCCTTGCCAACATTGCAAGATAAGCTATCCTGGCAGAATTTCATTTCTAAAAATACCATTAATGAGGGGTTCTCATATGTTTGTGAGTTGCTTCCCTTACCCACAAAACCCTACAGAATTACTTAAGCATCTGAGTTGTATGAGCGAGTTCATATTTAGGTCAATAGGAAACAGCTGACTAGATATGATGCTCCTTTTCCTCCCTTACTGTCATCAGACCCAGAATAGGGCTTCATTATACTGTATCTTGGTTATTCAATTTTTTTCTTCACAAAAATGCTGGCCTTTTTTGCACTGCGTTCCCCCTGGTGTGTGCAAAAAGGGGAAAATCTGAAATACCTGCATATTTGGAAAATGTGCAAAAGCGATTAAATTTGAGAAAGTGTTTTATTGGTGCACTTCCTAACATGTAAAAAGTGTGTGGAAACGCACACATAGGAGCAGCACACTGAAATCCTGTTGCCTGACTGTGGACTTCCTTTTCCCTACCTTTCCATTCTGGGTCGCCACAGGTTTCTCTGCGACTGTCAAAACAGTCAAATGAGCTCCTCGGGCTGCTGCGGACCCAGAGCGGGCCTGCAGCAGAACACTGTGAGCCGAGGACAGGCGGGTGGGACTTTCTCCTACCAGCACCTCTCTCCATGTCATGGCTTGAAATGTCTTTTTTTCCCCACTAGTGTCTGAGAAACAAAGTTGGTTTGCAATGCTTGCAGTATTTTGTATAACTTTTTTTATAATTCAGCTTGGCCAATATCCTGGCAAATGTATAACTGCTGTACAGAAATGCTGAAGTTATGTTTGAATAAGACGAGGGCGGGATCTCATAGTAATGGACACAAAGCAGGTGCTTCTGATGTGTCGGCATAATACTGTCTCTAGAACTGGAATAGATTCCAGACACCAAAGAGCACTGAAGCTACACCAAGTACACCAAGTACAACAATTATAATCTTTATTATCACGGTTACATGGTGAAACATTTTCACACCAACAAGGTTATTAGCCTTGGCTGGCAGCATGGCTCCACGGCAGTTTCAGTGGGTCAGTCCAGCAGTTTGGTCCAGACTGAAATAACTCACCAACTCTCTGATGGATTTCCTTTCAGCTTTGTACAGACATTCATGGTCCCCATAGGATGAATACTACTTACTTTGACTTTTCCTCCAGTGTCAGCGTCAGGTAAAAATGGACCTTTGCCAACAGTTTGGTTTCGGGCCAAATACCTGCAGAACTAATGATATTCCCAATACCTGCTAACTGTAAAGTGCCCTCATTTGGTCAGAATTGAAAAGATAAATAAATGTAATATGTTTGTTTATGTTGCGTTTAAGTAAACAATGAATATGGTAGGCTACAATATTGAGCCAATTAACAGCTACCAGGAAGCAAAACAAGAGGTAACAAATCTGCAAAACGTTTTATTCAGGGTTCAATTCCAAGTTCAATAGGCCTCATCTATACATCGTGAGAAGAGTGAATTTGTATTGGTAAATGAACATACCCGATCATTTTTAATGCAATTTCCACACCACCTCATATTATCTTGAATAGATAAACAAGCAATTCCAAAGAGCAATATTTTTGATAAATCAAAACTTTGTTTTATGCGTGTGTGATTGAACACATATCTGTATGCCGGTGTTACATATTGTATGAATGAGTGCATGTAGGCGGCCCTCATTGTTATCCTCCCATCAGTTAAACAAACAGAATGCACGCTAGCCTGTCATATTAGATTCAATCTTATACGTATGCTACGGTTATCAGTTATCATGTGGCTTAAAGTACACGGTAGCACCACAAAGCCAAGTTCAAGTGTTCCACTTCGTCACAGTAATCCTGAATGAGACTTTCCGTCGGTGAACACACCACCGGACACCCATAACCTCTAGATCCAGATGATTTCTAGACTCTCTGGAAACTTGATACATACCTGAGTCTTAAATACCTGTGACGGTCTGATGTGGAGCTGAACTACCTTTTGATTACTGGAGCAAACCGCTATCTGCAGTTGCTGTAACTGAATATGTGCTGGATCACTCGGCTGCTCTGGCTGATTGTCACTTGTGATACTCCGCTGCACAGGTCGCTGTTCTCCCTGTGGGGTGGAGAGCTGCTCACCATGGCCGTGGTTTTATGAAAGCCCCTCGCTGTGCTCCAGCCTGGCCAAGGCAAGCTGCTTCAAAGCTGCATTAATCAGGCTCTAATGCTTTATAATCACCTGACTGGTATGCGGTGTGATGAAAAATTTAGCCATATGTAGATGTGGGGTTAGCTGCCTGGTGGTGGATGAAAGCATTAGAGATTGTCTTCGCAGCGCTGCACAAGACGTTGACCTTAGTCCTATTTGGTATTCTCAGCGCTGCTTGCTTGGCCATTTAATTAAAAACCAGCAGATTATCTCTTCTAATACATCATGTGGTTATAGCAGCACACACACATACAGTGTACTGCCCACAGACAGACAGACAGACAGAATAATAATCGCCTTAAAATGGGAATGATGTTTAATACCGGACCGAATTATCCAATAAGAAAATCCCTCACGTGGTCAGTATTGCATGGCAGACGCTCAACACAGCTACTCAATAATGTGAGGAAGGCGTTAAAGCTGCCAAGGAACACACCAAGTCAAAATGATGGATCAAATGTCCCGTTAGACCAACCAAGTGAGATTAGTGGGATTTATAATCAAGTAACATGATGCATCTGGTGTGAGAAAACAATGTTTTGATCGTGTGCGGTGATGGGTAAATGCTTGCTGCTATGCTCCCATCATTAGACGTGGGTCTCAAATGATTTGACTCTGCCAGGCTAAATTCTTAATGGGTCTAGACAAGGGTTTGGATTTCGAGGGCTAATGCTGGCTGATGGCTCCTAAACCGTGGCCACTCTCAGGCTCTTGGCCCTCTTCATATTAATGGGATTAACAGGACTGTGGATGAGAGGGGGCACGACGTGTAAGCAGAGAACCCCAAGCCATTAGAGACTAGAACTCCCCTGTCCCCCATATTCGGAGAAGACTACCCCTCTTCACCGGGCCTCTCCATCTCGGTGGCCTTATTCTCTGACAAGGAGCAATGGCTCGTTTCGATAAGGTTATGACACAAGTTGGCCAGTTCAGGGGCAATGCCTTTGTCCATTGTGAGAAGAAGGGGGCCTGTGTGGTCCCTCTGTTCTCCCTGGACCCAATGAAGGAGGCCATTTGTCCTTAAATAAAGGGGAATTAAGCCCTGGTTGTGTTGCTCTGTTGTTTATCAAGGACAAAAAAGCAAGACCTCAGTGTTCCCTGTTTGGACAGAGCAGAAAACTGCTTGCGAACCAAACCTGTCAGAACCGATTGGGTGAATTCATTATGGTCGTACGCGCTCCGGTTGGGGTTTTCAAGTGGCGAGACAGAGGACGGAGGGCAAAGGATGCACAGTTGGTGAGCTAAGAGAAGCTGCTTTGTGTTATGAATATGCCAGCTCAACTTGCTAGCTCTGGGTGGCACGGCTGGAAAGATGATGCGACGGTCAATGCACTTGGAGAAATGCGGCCCGACAAGATTTTCAAGTAGGTTGCCAAGCTGGAAAGCAGCCATCCGCTTCTGGTTGCCAAAGCTGCCAGAGCGGTTGTCATATTTAATTTAGGATTGTAGTAATTATATTGCTTTTTAATTAAAAGCCATATTTTAGTCATGAAAAAATGAAATCAAGAATGGTTAAACATATTTTTATGGAACCCGAAACAACTTGTTGGTGTTTTTGAGAGGGGATTTAACGGTCGTGAAGCTTTTGGGAAAAACTGACTTGCCGCATTCATATTCATAAGCGCTGTTGTGCACTGCTGCATCTCAGTATTTGAGGACGTTTCTCTTTCATTTAGCTGTGGACAGTACAGTACTGGCTTCTGGGTTAAATCAGTGCAACAGCAGCAATCACTCGCCTCTTTGGAAAATTCCCCACCGAGGACTTTTGAGACTGTCGTCCCAAGAAGAACGACAGAAACAGTTGTTTCAGCAAGTTCCCCTTAACCTTAACCATGTGCTTATTATTGTAACCATGACAGCAAAGCTCCCCTAACCTTAGCGACGTTGTCGTTTTAACCCAAACCATGATATTTCCCTCGATGTAGTTTTTCTGCCAAACCCTTCAACCATATTGTTGTCACATCATAAAATGGATTGATTTTTGAACAGTGATCTTTCACTTTCAGTGATCTTTCACTTTCTTTCATGCTGTCCTGCTGATATGGGCATTCCATCCGAAAACTACACAACTATTTGTCTTTCTTTAGGACAGTTACACACAACGTATTTTGTGGCTTCCTTTGTAGGACTTATTTGGACTAAGTAGCAGAGGCAACCAAACCAAATGGCTAACCGGCAACTCAATATTGGGGCGACATGGCAAATGCTACTGTTGAGCCCAGTGGAAGAAACCTCTAACTCCGACTTGTTGCGCTGTATAGCAGGCCATCACTTAATACAAGCTATTGTGCTAAATGTTCTATTAATAACATCTGTTCGGACTTTTCCCCTCTCAGATTCAGGTCCAATCCTTAAAGACACAAGTGTTGGAATGTCTCTGACTTGTGTTATTATTGTGGTTAAAGTGGTTTTTAAGTATGAGTACAGTATCTGGTGTTTCCTAAATGTGGTAAGTGAGTCAAATGCAGCACAGAAGGGCCTGTGGTCTGGACAGTTTAGCCACTGTGGCTAACCTGTTGCTTCCCCTCGGGCTTGTGCCCCTTGTGGCCTTTATTCTGGTGCTGTGTGCTCTCTCAAGTCTCTGAGCTGATGCATTGATAGAGATGATGAGAGGGAAAGGAAACAGGGAGGGACTTATCAGCTGTGTAGCTAGTGCAGTTGTCTTTATTTGTGGACAAGCTGACGGAGCAAAGACTGAAATCGTGTGGACCCCAACGGTCCCAGCTGTAGGATCCGCCTCCTCCCCTCACTTCCTACCTCTGACCAGACCACAGCTACGGAGGAAGCACATCTTTTTCACAAGCTGCCTCTAATTGATACTGTCGAGCCCTGGGAACCCAATGTGTGGTTTTAATACTCTGCAAAATGCGTACAACGCACAACAGCCTGCAGTATGCCACCCTCTGGGACGCCACAGGTTATTTACAACCAGACGACCGGTCTGGCCCAGGTTTTCGCATAGTTTCATTTAAGTAAGTAAAAAAAAATAAAAAATACCCACCACACTTGGATGTGACCCTTGCCAAGCCTTTCATCACGTAGCTTCACTGAGGGTAAGAGTTGAATCCAATCCAGAGCTGTAATCTCAGCCTTAGGAGGCTTTTCGCTAAATGGCTGTGTGGGTTGTGACGGCTTGAAAGCAGTTATATATGTAGGTTAAGTTCCCGCTGTTCGTGCTGACTTTATGCTACTGTCTCTGTTCGCACGTTTGCATTTCCTCACCAGATACACCTGTGGAGTTGTTAAAATCAAATGATTTTTATTTCTAGTCAGTGACGCTAAGTACGGGCCACATATATTTTCGTGTTTGTAGACGTCCACGTGGCATTACCAAATCCAATCAAATGGGGTGTAAATTGACTAGTTCTAACGCAGCTTGTCATGGCTTGGTGAGACAGACATGTCTGACATCTCTCCAGATGGAGAACAGCTTGTTTTGTATTGTGTTTCACGGACCGAGCCAACTCTCCCGCTCGCTCTCTTTCTCCCTCGCTCCCTCTCTCTCCGTCACTATGAATAAAATCACGCTGGCGACAGATTGATGGAATCATGATGGTTTGCAGGGTTGATTTCGCTGGTTTATTTTGCCGCTGACCCTCAGCATCTCTGGCCGCGGTGTCTCCCCCTCATCTCTGACCTTTCCCATGTGCGACTCTCCCCTCTGGCTATTTTGCCAAGTGACGTCTTCCTCTACGGCTGGAGATGGATACACACGACTGGAGTTTATTTTTGATCCGAGGAGGAAGTTTGGGTTAGGAGAAAGTGTGCGCAACTGTTTTCCCTTAACCATCCGCTGAGGTTTGAAGATCTGGAGAGAAGCGCTGTCAGAATAACGAGAGTCCTTAAAGGCGCTCTTAAGAAAAATAAATGAGAGATTGAGGTTTTGCAAAAGAAAGAAAAGAGCAGAGCTGGCAAGAAGGAATGATTGATTGAGAATTATGGAATTAGATGGAAGCTCTGATCCCCGATTGTTTCAGTGTGACTGTGAGGGCCTCGGCGCCGATCCCTTTCATTCTGCGGTGAACACGTGTTGTCCTGACTCTGAACTCCGGCTGCTTTGGGGTCTTACAACATTTACCTGATGAGATGTTAAGAGGCCTCAAAACCACACCGGATCCCCCAGGCGGCTCCTCCAAAACGTGTCCGGCCTGTAGTAGACACATTTTTCCGCCATCACATGGTAGAAACATCAGCGGCTGTTTTAATTAGGAAGCAGTTCAAGGGAAATCCATCCACGGGCCTCGCTGGCTCACAGGCTTTGTTTTCATATGTGTGAGTGACTGCCGGGGTCCCCGATGAAGACCCTAACCTTCAGACACAAGAGGCTCACGACTGTTCAAACAAGCTGTCACTCAAATCTCCGTTATTCTGACAAAACAGTGTTGGCCTTTGGAAGTATTTTCACCTCATGCGGAGGCTTAATGTTTTATTTAATAAAAACAAGCAACCGTTATCTTGGGGGAAAAAAAAAGATGCCGCGAGGAGAATGACACTTCTACCAAGAAACTTCTCGAGGCGAGTCGATTTCTGTGTGGGAGGAGGGGGAAATGATGTTGCCCTGCTGGGGGATTTCCATTACGTGTGGAAAGAAAAATACATTATCAGCACTAAACACGCGCCGTAATGACTTGCTCTCCCTGCCGCCGCTTCTCGTTCAGCACTGGCCAGTCTGAGACATTTGCTCAAGCAGTGCGGCCGTCACTCCACTTGATTGATGGAGCCGATGACTCCCTCCTGACAGCCGGCGCAGGGCAGGCCGGCCTCGGGGTGTCCGCCATGTGTGCTGGTACTCTCCCCGGAGACCCGGCCCTTTTGTTGGGAGACGACGGACCTCGATTGCCGCTGTGATTGTGTCACCTCCTAAACCGCAGCTCATATTCAGTAGCTAGCAGCTAATGCCGGCAGCTCATTCAGAGGTTATTGATTTCTAGCGACAGAACAATCCACCATAGTTTCCCCGTGAGCACTCAGCTGGCTGGATTCTATTAGGTGAATACGAATTTTATTAATTCCCTCCTGCAGCCGTTGCAAAGCCCATTCATTCAATGAAATATGAATCGATACAAGAAAAAAGAATGACTTGTGTCTATTGCCTGCAGTATCTCAGCAGAATACACATTTATGTCAAATATGTTCTCTCCGGGTTAAGTTTAGCATTGAGACGTAGTAACACTAGCTTACAAGTGCAGTTCAGATTCATGTGGGAGATTATGGCGCATCTCACACTCTACCGTTGGAGATGTTGGGCTATAAATCATCATGTGGATGACTGATGGATAGAGGTTGTCACAATGAACAGATGAGTTGGCAGGACGCACGCTGGCATGTTTGTCTGCTCAATGAGCTTTTAATTTGCGGTAAGAACTCAACATCAGCGTTTGAGGGGGTCTTTGGAAATCATAAAAAAAACTGACTTCTGTGTGAGAATAAAGGACGCGTTTCTGAGATGTCCCAGTTTTCAAGATGATCTGAGCAGCAGACAAAATGACTCATTGGCTTTTTGGAAGAAAGGCACAGAAACGGAGTTCGTGGAACTTTTCATGCAAAGTACAGACGATACAAAGGAAATGTTCAATAGAAGAGTGTTGAGCTGCATTTGGGAGAAAGCTCTTTGGCACAAGGCACAAGGGAAATTATCCTCTTGTCTGTTGTGCCAGTTCTGTTGGACCCTTCCACTTATTTCAAAACAGTTTGCAGTTGCTTCCATGGCCACTTTATTCATATTTAACACACACAATTATACCTCAGTTCTCAGTTTGGCTTTGCCTAACGCTTCGGTTATTAGTTTGTATGTGTACAGTGTAACTGTTTTTGTTTTTCATGGGTATATTTTACACATGATTGCAAACTTGGCAGTCACCCTGTGCAATTGTCATTTCCCATCTTAGAGCCGTGATTCAGCGATGCTTGAAAACGTTTTTAAACTGGAACTAAATATATTTTACATGAAATTAAAAATGATGTGCTGCAGGTGTAGAGGACTTCCTCAATTAATCCTATTTTGTGTCTTTAATCATACTGTGTCCTACGAAGGCCTAATAGTTTTACAATACACCGTCTGACTATTAGTATATTGTTGGAAAGGACACAATTGTAGCTTTGCCATGATCACATAATCATCATTATGAATGATCTCATGGCATTTAGACCGGCACAGCTCACATCATGTCCAGTATCTGATCGGTGGAGATAATTGCTTTATGAAATATTGCTTATTACATCTTGGAATCCATCAGTGGTCATTTATTTCACAGTATTACATTTCCCCGTGTTCGACCTAACCAATACGTCCCCATTCAACTGTCTTTAATCCTCATGAGTGGAGGAATCCTCGACCTGGGAAGGAATGGCAGTGAGTGGGACACTGTGAGGAGAGGGAACCGGAGCAGAGCTGAGGAAGAGCCGCTCTGCGTCGCCTGGTTTTTATCTGTGTCTTGCACAATAATCAAAAAACGGAACCCCACAGATAATACTGTTATTGGCAAAGGTACCTAAAACAGTTTAACAGATGGTTACTGCATGTTTTTCTCATCCAAACAGCTGCATCCTCAAAATAGATTTAGAATAAATTAATTAATAAAACGGAGGATTCTCCCAAAAGCTTTAAGAACTTGCAGATTTGTGGGATTTTGGAGGCTTTCTGTGTCACCGTCAGTGGACTCCCAAGGGTGAGTCAGCTGCTGCAGACCGTGCCTAGAGTCTGAACCAGATTAAGAATTTAAACCTTTCAGTCCCCAGTTGAGAGGATGCTAAACTTCACTTCATGTTGGTCCGTACCTTTTTCTTTCTGCATGCAAGAATGTGCTAACGTTAACCTAATGGATACTAGATGATTCATGACTGAGCTGAAAGGTATCATACGATAAAAAGAAGAACTTTGAAGACTATGTGCATTTGATCTTGATCAGAGAATTCCTAAATAAAAGTAAAGAAAAATTGATCATTTAGATCAAAGTGCATCCAAACATCTTGTTCTTATTTCAAACATTGATCAAAGAATCGACTTGTTGCCGCTGGAGATAAAACCCAGTTCTCCCCCGTGAGTGCGTGCACGATGCTTTTCCTCTCAGCACTTTTACACTTTCTGACAGCTCGAAACCTTGAAGCAGAGGTCACTTTCATATTCATAAACCTTGTGCCGCTGACTTGATGTCTAACTGGATGTTCAGCTCCAAACATTCTCACATGTCTGCAGATAATGAAGTGCGGTCGTTGCGTTGTTGAGGACAAGCTGCAACTGTAACACAATCAGGGGCAGCTGCGCTCTACCTATAAATACACCGCGGTACTGTACACCACGTGCCTTTTTTCATGAAGCCAGCGTTAAGTAAGTCTCGGTACACTAAGTAAACGCTGTCCGTGAAAATGCTGGATGCAGCATGACGAGGCCCTGATGTGCAGCGGGGAGCAGCTAAGAGCTTTGACCTTGTTGAGCCAATAAAGCCTCGATGATGCACGTTTAGCTGTGTGCAGTGCAACCTTTGGCTGATCTGTGAGTCTATCTCCCAGCCAGCTTTGTGCAGTAGCCAACATTAGCTCTCCTGGAACACTCGCCCGAGCCTCTCACACATTAATATGTTGAGCTGCCTTTCCTCATTTTCCTGCACTTTTTTTCATTGAATACAAAAACTCTTTTGCCAATGCCCTCATTAGCAAATACTTTGGAGGTCAACGCCACTTTATTCGCAAGGAAAATGAAATATGAAATAAGACCTGATGCCTTACGGTGTTTACTGCAAATGATGCGGGATAATGAGGCAGTCCAACAATGCCAATGCATGTACTCACTCTTCTATAAATCATTCATAACTGGATCCAGTACGATGGACAAACATCTCCAGCGTCAGTCAACCAAAAAGCAGAAGTAAACACAGTTTACTCATACAATACATGTCTGCTAGGATTGACAGCGTTTCATTATCTTGAGCAGCTCCAGTTTGGGTTATTAGCTCAGTTGCGGATGTGTTTATGGCTGTCAGAGCTGTGTTTATTTGAGCAGGATTTAAGGCTGTTTATTTGGGACCAGCTTCTTCAGTATACAGTTGGCCCAGTCAGATAATTGTGAGATTTAGGAGCTGAATAAAACACCAGCTCAGTGTTCAGCAGTGTTTACCTCAATGGTTTTGGTACCACTAAAACATCTGCTACCTTTATGGAAAACCATGAAATGATTATGCCGGGTTTGGAATGAACAGAAAGTACCTGCTGATTTCCCCTGAATGCTCTCTGATTGTGAGGAACTGCAAGTATGGCTGACTTTAGTGTAGAGTGATTATCCTGCTGCTTTTTTTTAACCCAGCTTTCTCTGTATAAAGACTGAAACTAAATATGTGCAATATCATGCGTTTGAGAAAAAAAATTGTCCATGATTTTCTTCATGTTGCATTCCAAGCATCCAAATGACTTATATGCATCCATTGAAGTCATCAACATGATCCACATTATCTTTTTAAGTGTTTATTGTAATGTCCCCAATCCTTTGTCTTGTGATGTAATAGCAGTTTAAAGAAGAAAAACAATTCACAAATATACCTATTTATTTATCTCATTAAACAGCAGGGCACTATAGTTTTTGGTAGAAGTTACCTAAACACAAGTAAATAGTGCCTTTTTGAGAACTACTTTCAGTCGATGGTGAATACACCAGCAGGACGATGTACATGGATTTTAAACTAAACTACAGTTCCCAGGCTAATGCTGATGATGGAACATGTCACACAGTGCAACGGTGCGGCTCATGAATACGTTTTCAATAGTATTTGGACGACAACAGCATTCTATGGCACAGATAAATAATCTATATCTGCCTGTGACTACACAGACAATACTGGTCAGCTGTATCGGTTCATTATTGGTTTTGGTCTGTTGGTGGGATTTGTGAGAACAATAAAAAAAACATATTGCTCTATGAGATAATATTAACTGTAAAACATATTTTATCAGCCAGCACTGGTGACACTTCATGGGTTTGAATGACTCAAACATAGAGCAGTTTTAGCTGATATAACATAGTGTTTTGCCCCAAAACCAGGGGCCGGTGGAAACCAGCATCAGACTGGTAATTGATTTGTTTCAGCCCCCCTACTGGCCTGCTGTAATGAGATGACAAGTACAGTCCTGGGGAGTAGCTGAGTGGGGGTGGGGAGAGGTCCATGACCCACAGGAAGATCAATACTACATGATGAGGCCGTGGAAATGGTGCCGCAGCCTTTTGTTCTCATCCAGGCCTTCGCCATAAACCGACCATTTTGCCACTCTACACTTGTGATGTTATTAGAAAAAAAAAACATTTCTCACTGACACGCCATTGTTTTTTTACTGGCCATATGCTTGACCATGTGGTTTTCCATACTGCAGGCAGAGAATCATTCTTTTTAACTGCCTATCATTGTAAGCGATATCAAGGACATAAAATGTAATGTGGATCCCAAACAAAGGCTTTCGGTGTCCTATAGTCCGACTACAAAGGAATGGACACATCACTCACTCACTTACTTTCAAATCCCACATTAGAAGACGTTGCAAAGATTAATAACCACAGTTCTGCTCTTTCGTTAAAAAGATGAGCTCACGTCTTTGGGATGTGGGCTTGATTGCAGAGTACAGTACCTGCCTGATGTGTGGGGGAAAACGGTCTCCAATAATCCCACCAAATACTGGCATTTGCTCGCGGCAAGGCCTAAATAATTTGTTGGTATAACATGAATAATGGAATCGTAAGACACTACTGCAGAGATGCGGCGAACCTGTTTTTTCTTCCTGGGTTGTGGATCCGACTTTGAAACCAGCTGTGGTGGCTTCATCCATCTGTTTGCATTTACAGTATAGAATCCATGCAGTGCAGTATTTGGCAGAATTGCCTTCCAACTTTGCTTTTCCCCAGCCAAAGGAGGGGATAGGTCAATTGCAAGTACACTTTTCAAGTCATAAAAATACATATACAAGTATTTTTCTTTGGGGTTTAGAGAGAATTCCTCGCCCTCAGGAAAGACGGCTGAAGGGTTGGAGGGAATAATAGCTCACTTTGCACCTCGTAAAAACCTGTGAGCACACCTCGAGTGCTGCTGCTAAAGGCCTCTCGCTGAAAGTCCCACACTCGCGGCCCTCAAAGCCGTCCCTGAGGATAATAGAAGTGATGGGGAGCTCAGTGGAGAGGATGATATCGGCCTTCACACCACTGACGTGTGTGTTTAGTCCTCTTCCCACCATTTCTCACCATATACCACTAAGTGTCATACAATAATGACAGGACATCATGAATACCTTCTTCCCTTCACTTTTTTTGAGTCAAGCAGCTTTTTCTCCCCCTGCTGTCTCCTCTGGACGGCCACAGCTTCCATTCGACACTCCAAAGTGCAAAAGTGTGTTTCTTTGCCACAAGATCCAAGAGTCTGGCCTAGACCCATGGCTATTGAGCTGTACTAAATGTGTGCACTATGAGGCGTTTTAACCCAGTTTTCATGACTTGAATTTTTTATTTTCCAGAAATGCCCTCTGTTGCGCTAGGCATGACAGGCATGGCAGAGAGTGGAGGGCCGTCTCCATTGCATCCACCCCTTTTGGGCAACGATAGGCGACTGAGCTAGAACTGAACTGCAGTGGATGAATTACAAGGGGAGGAACTGACAGATGAGCGCTTTGTTTCGTCCTCACTCTCGACAGATACGTACCTGCGGTATGGTCGGAGTAATTTTATCTCACTGGTGGAAATAGTTGTACAATAGTCATATCGAGCTCTGATGGACAAAAAACAAGAAATGCTCTTACTTTTTTTTTTTTTACTGAAACACAATAGACCAGCACTAGCACAGATGTATGAGCTCTGATGGCAGTGGCTTGGTGCCATTGTTGTGAAAGCAGCGTGCCTTTTATTGCTACAATGATCAGTCATGTAATTGCTTAATTGATTGGGGAAAATGTTGAAAGCTAACCCTTTTAAACGGAGAGTAATGTATCAATAAACAAGACTAAGAGTCTATAGCCATGCTAGCACATCTAGCTGACAATGCTGATCATTTTTCATTATTTATTAAAATCAACTTCATCTCAGTCGAGCCTGTTAGCATGCCAGCGTTTGAGGTGATGTTTTTGCTTGCTTAATGGAAAAGGGTGGAAGGTTAGGGGAATCACCAAAGTCTTACAATCAATCCTCTCGGGACTTTGAATATTTGAAGCAATTATCATGTCAATCCATCCACAGTCGCAGATCACGGGACCAGAAAAATCAGATGGAGGAGTCATCCACTGGGGACAATGCAATGTCTGTACAAAATGTCACAGCAATCCATAGATTTGTTACACTTCAGTTTGGACCAAAGTGGCAGACGACCAAGAATCATTGGCATCCATAGAGCCAAACCGCTAGCTTGGCTGAAAAAAAGTGGCTAATAAAAGATTGTAATATTATTAAGATAAATGTATTGCTCTGCAGCTGAGCTGTAAATCATCGAAAATCTAAAGGGGAGATGGAATAGGGTATGCAGTATGTAGCCAAAAATGTTTGACTTCACGGTAATTCTGGATTGTATATGGCCCACTCGGTAGGAGTCTGAAATGAATCCTTACTCCCACTCTTAATTCACTGAGTTCTTCTCGGTCCAACAGGGCGGTAAATCTCTCCTCTGAGAAGGCCCGTCCTCCTCCGAACTTTCGCTATCTGGGATCCGACATGCTAGCAGGTTCATGTAATCAAACCCCGCTGCTTTGCTCACATCTGCATGCAGCTGTGTCTCACGTGATCCGTTTCTTGTCTCTCTTTCGCCTCAACACATTTTGGCCTACATTGTGTCCCACAATTCTCCTTTCATCATTACGCATGCAGTTTGCACTTAATTAAGAGAATTGAGGGCTCACTGGTGCTGATTTGTTGTGGCGGTACGGTGGAGACGATAGCTTGTCTCTCGCTCATGCACAGAGAAGTAAACACAAACCCACGACAACCCCCTGCAGCTTTCTGACACTGATTGGACCGATGGCCTAGGATGTGGAGAGCACCTGAGCTGAGTGGAGTGAGACAAAGCAGCAGGTGTTGTCCTTGAAGAATTCATGTCACATCACATGTATCTATTATGACTGTTTTTGTTTTTTAAAGGAAAAGGCTGTGTTTACCAGTTGGCTATTATTTTTCTTTGTTGTTATTTTCATGTCTGAAATTAATTATTGACCTTTTCAGTGTTTTGTGGGAATTCCCCTGCTTTCTGTAATCTCTTGGGCTGATCACACTTCTTAAGTGGAGGCTTCAATCATCATGTGATGTTCTGCATTTAGCTGCTACGCTCAATAATACCTCACAAATCAATGGCTTTTTTAGCCGTGCTGACCTCATGGCTCTGTGGGTATTGAAGTCCGTCGGCCCACCACTTTGGTCCAGACAGAAATAACTATTGAATGGCTTGCTCTGAAATGTGGTAAAGAAATTCAGCTTCCCCTCAGGCTGAAAGGTAAACCTTTTTATGATCATCTGACTTTTCCTCGAACGCCATCATCTTTGTCATCTTTTTCAACACTTTAAGTTTATGAAAAAAATGCCAGCAAAACTAATGACATGCCCATCAGCTGTACTTTGTGTTTATTACTAACAATGTGAGCATGCTAACATGCTCAGATAGTGGAGGTGGTACATGTTGTACCTGTTTAGCATGCTAACATCAGTATTTATACTGGGTACAAACACTGTTTTTAGATAGCTGTCGGGCTGCAATAAATCATTATTTTCTTTATTGATTAATCTGCCATGTATTTAATCGCCAAGGCAACATTTTAAATGTGTTGGTTTTGTCTAACTTAAAGTCCAAAACCCAATTATATTAACTTTACAACAATTTAAAATTAAGAAAATCTGCAAATCATCTGAGGCATATCTGAGAATCTGGGAAAAATACTTAAATTAAAATGAATCATTCATAAAAATAAATAAAAAACTGACAGTACATTTTCAGATGACTAATCATTTCTGAAACCCCAAACACCTTATCTTGTGCATTATGGTGCTTGTGTTGACAATCATGAGCTACTACATCAGGTGAATAGGGATGCCAGTGTATTCATTCCCACAGTAGTCTTGAATATTTCATCATTCCTAATCTGAGTCAGGGGGATTGCAAACCCGGGGGCCGATGTAATTCATCGCCACCTCACTGTTTTGGTCATCACCACAGAACTAGTAAGAAGCTGAACACACCTTCTTTCAGCATGTTATTTTTTGAGATTATGGCTTCCTTGCTCCTTCATGAGGAAATTGGGTTGACACAGTGAATTTCTTTCCATTTAAGCGGCCTTAATACTTAATGCTGTTTTGTCTGCCCCCCGGGGCCCGCTGAGTGCGCGTTGCACTTTTCCGGGCTGGCACAGATTCTCATTACCTCTGGAAAAACTTCCTGTGTTCATGTAAAACAGTGTAACCTGATCCCGACACTCAAAATAGTTCCGCGGGAGACACGATCTGGTGGAGGCGACGCTGGCTCCCAGGACGAGTCGCGTGAATAGAAAACGGCAGCGCAGACGATGTAAAGACACAGCGTGTGCTTGTTTAACACCTATAAATACCTGAGGTGAGGTAAACATTATCGGTTCGCTCCAGTGAGAGGAATTAGGGGTAATTAAAGAAGACAAAGGAGGCTTGCAGAGGTGCTTTCTCGGCTATTTGTATTTGGCCATGTCCTCTTTCTTACACTCTAATGTCTTTAAATGAAGGAATGATTTATGGTGGTAAAAAAAACTGACATCTTTAGAAGTAATGTCTTTTGGCTTTTAGATTTCTGTCTGATGGATATGTGCCCACACAGTCAGTAACTGGTACTGGAAACCAGTAAATGCTGACATCATATACTCCATCAGAAGAATGGGATTGCAAAATGTTTACAAGACATCATCTGTTTTGTGCTAGAGGACGTTATGTCTTACTCCCCGGTGAGATAATCTACTTTCACCAGCAACGTTTCCACGCCGGAGCCACACCAAGAGAAAATCAAATCCCAGCCCGCTGGATAATGGGTCTTTGAGTCCTTCGGGACTGGTGTTAGTGATTGCCTCGGCGTTCATTGGAACGCAGCTCAAATTCAGCAATGCGTGTTTGTTTTGGGGCATCGCGGCTGTGTGTGTGCGAGCTTGTGTGTGTGTGTGTGTGTGTGTGTGTCTTTTTATGAGCTTGTCTGAGTGATTTCCCAGTGAGAGTGCGTTTAACAGCCGGATTCCTCCAGGATGAGTCTGACTGTTTGATAGAAAAGCCCCATGGCGGCCTCCCTGTATCCAGCCTAATGAGCATCAAGTCTAACAGGTGGTCCATCGGAGCGCTGAGAACAAGAGGAATTAGGCTGTTTGCATGTAAGTTGCTTTGTTTTATACCAGTAGTGCGACGCTTTTCTCCATCCAAAGAGGAAATTTAATTCTAAAAACGCTCCTTCGATCAGCAATCGGCGGCCTGAGATGCTCAGATGTTTGTGGTGGAAATGACCAAACTATTTCAGAAAGGCTGGAAGTTAGGCCCAGTTTATTGCCTGGTTTTAGGATGATGACGCTTCATACACTGTCTGATGTGTACCGTGAAAAAGCCGCTTTGTTTTACGACCCTGAACTTATAAAACGGGGGCGCAATTTAAACAGCTGGAATGAAAATAGCTGTGATAGTGTTAATTGTTTCCAGTTGCACTTCCAGGTTATATTATATACACAACATGGGTTTATTACATACTTTGTGAAAATCATTCGTATTTGATGTAATTTAGTTTACTTTTAATGGCCATTTACTTACATACAAAGTGGGATTTCTTACAATTGTGATGTGCTACAACGAGCCTAGGTTCCCCTGCTGTTCCCTTTTACTGCAAATGAAAGTCACAATAACACAACTATGTTTTAATGTGCTTAACTAGATGAGTTTACAAAGGGATTTCATCTGCTAACAACGTGAGCGTGGCATTGTTGGTCGAACCATCGCTTTGATCCAGAGTGAAATGTCTCAACAACCATTTGTTGGATTGCAATGGAGGTTTTGTACAGACATTCCTGTTCCGCAGAAGATGAATCCTCATGACTCATTCTTCATTTTTTTTTTCTGGCACCACCACGAGGTTCATATTTTTAGTTGTGAATGTACCGTCACACATCTAGCGCGATCAACACGTCAACATTTCAGTTTGTCCGATACACACAAATACTTTGTATTTTGTGCTAATAAACAAACTCAGAAGGCGAACTTTGTCAACATTATACCTGCTAAACATCGGCATGGTATCATCGTTGCTGAACATGTTTGCATGCTGATGTTAACACTTAGTTCAAAGCATCACTGTGTCCTAGTACACCCTCGCAATGTGTGAATTTAGTTGTACCTTTCATTGATCAATGGATGGACAAACCAACAGGGATCCATCACTCATCTAACATTCACAAACAGAAAGAAGAACACAAACTGAACATTGAAAAAGGTGCTTGCCTCTCTCTCCATTACATGTCCATGACTAAAAGGCATAAGACAGAAAATGTTATTTTCCACCATGTGACACAGGGCAACATCTGATTTGAATTTGTTTTTCTTGCCGAATTAATGAAGTTTCCATTCGGAGTTACAAATCCTGAAAGGAGACTAGAAACATGACAAGAGGTTTAGCTCTACTTCCTGCTGTATTTGCTGCTTTTGGTAAATGTCTGAGTCATGATGAATACTTTCATTCTTCATTATTCTTCACAGTTTACTGATTCATCTGCTTTATGTGCAACTGGGTTTTACTTCTTTTTTTTTCCCCAGCAAGGTTCTTATCTCAAATTACTCATTACACAGTATTAATTAGGGTTAGTTAGGTTAATTACTGAAATCATACTTCTATCATATAATAGGATCTATTTTTATGCTAATTACTCAAGATAAATTAGCTAGAAAGAAAAATAACACGTTATCTGCCATTAATGCTACTTGTGTTTTTTTACTTATTTTTGTGCTACTTACAACTTTTCGGTATCCCCTTTTTATTAATTTACGTTGTTGTAATCCCAACACTGGATGACCAATATACAGTATTTTGGAAACAAAGCAGCATTGTTTAGCATGAGCAGCAAACGTCTCGGGGCTGGGGATGGGTCCCCCCCCTCTCCTGCTTTGCTGCTGCAGCTGACTTTTAATGGAATCTGATTTAAAAGCTTGTGAATAATTCCTGTGGGGCTGTGGTTTGTAGGTCATTGTGCCATTATGGCGTGCTCCTGGTCTGTCTGAGGGAATATATATGCGTGTGTGTCTGAGTGTGTGTTGATGGGGGAGGGGTATCTCCTGCTTGTCTGGTTGAAGCACCGAGCTTCTCTCTCCAACGCGGCAGTAGATGGTCACAGAGTGAACCCATCCACCCCCTCGGGCTTCACCCGCAAATCCCTTCCTCTGGGCAACAAAGGGATTATGGAGAAAAAAAATAGACTAATCTACTTCTGCGAATTTACTTATGCAAAGTGTTTGCCACACAAGCCCTGACATCAGCCTGAACTTAAAAATCAAAAAAACATTATTCTTTTTTTATTGTATCATCCAAAGCTGCATTTTTTTTCCATTCAATGCTTTCTGCGCAGAGGAAAGAACTCAAGCGCTGCATTTCCAATCTGAGGGCCTTTTTGTTTTCTTTATTTGGGATACTTGAGAAGGAACACTGGGCTTGTAAGGGGCCACCTGCGATAACAAATGACTCCCCAGTGTGTAGGAAACATCCAAAAGCAGCAGTCCGGATGATTTTTGTCTTGATTTATTAATATACTGCATATGCCTGAGAGCTGTGCCTGAAATATAGCTGAAGGTGTTGCGAGATGAAAAATACGCCTCTGCAAAGGGCTTCCCAGCCAGTCACATTCAGTAGCACATACCAGTAATGACAGTTTGGTACCTGGACAAATGCTTGGAGAGCAACTTTCACCTCTGCATAGTATTTCTGGCCGGCTCCACTCCAAACATCTTTGATCTCCTCCCTTCGGGTTTATATCTGGATGTCGTGTCTTTATCTGCCGGCGAGGTGGGAGTGGAGTGACGGCGAGTGGAGAAGACTGACTGAGGATGAACTTATCACCTCGTCTTCGGGGGTGAAGGATTTCACCATGCCTGGCTCCGTTTCACGTGTTTAAATGTCCCCCTCTTGATAGTGTGATACGGCGTATCTCGGGATAATTCAAACAGTCCGGGGAGAAATAAGCCGAGGGATTTTCTCCCGCAAAGGTTTGCACGCTGGACTGGCTGGAAACCGATAGAGTAAAAGCTTCTTGGCAGTGATCGTGTTATTGCTCCACCTCAGACTTCCCTCGATGTTTGGAAATTAGCCTTTATGTTTGCACAAACTGTAAAATGATTGTTTCCCCCTCCACATTTGGCTTGGCGATGAAAGATTGTGTGATATTCTTTGTTGGGCTATATTTATCTTAGAAGGAAGAGCTTTGATTTGGAACCACAGGAAGAACATGTGGGTAGTCTTTGTGTTGCACAGCGCTGGGCCGCGTTTGACTCATTTCCAGACTCGATCCCAGATGCTGGACCTGGGTGGTCACACCCATCGCGCTGTTGCACAATGCCTGTCCGCTGCCTCTTGTTTGTTACCCAACTGTTGTCTCTGTGTTTTCTGTGTGAAAAAATGCGCCCCGCACATCAGAGGCGTTTAACTGGTTGACCAAACCGTTTAACAGGCAAAGCCACTACACTCTCGTAGTGATGTTTCCCTTCCAGATGTTCTAGTAATGGTCTCATCAACTCTCACCACCTCCGTTTTTTAACAGTGTGTTCACAATGTGAGCCAGATGGGTTGTTCTCTTCTGAGGGCAGAGCTGGTCCGGCAGCATGGATGTGGGGACATCCTGTGTTATCATATACTGGCCAGAATATAATATAATGTCATAAGACATCTCCGCTTTTCCAACCCTTATTTTTGACAATTGAGATATTGTTGAATCTCGTTTAACCAGAACCTACATCTATATGTGTAGGTTTGTCCTTGATACTTGAAGAAACTAGCTAGCCCAGCAACAGTCCGTAAAGCTCCTCAAATATAATATGAGCTCACTTTTCCCCAAAAAATATTTGTTCCTACTTTTCCATACTTTTACATTATTCTCGGCTTTATTGTGTCATAAAATTGGCTAAATATCATCAATAAGTACTGTTTTATCAGTAGAACTATAGCTGATTGACACTGGATTTTTGAGTCAGTTATCAATAATTGAAAGTTTAAAAACATAATATTAAACAAACAATCTTAATACAAATCCCTCTGATTTAAAAATGAAAAAATAAAAGTTACCAAGATACAAACCAAAAGAGACATTTTACAGCAGGGGTGCCCACACTTTTTTGGCTCGCGAGCTACTTTTAAAATGACCAAGTCAAAAAGATCTACCTACATTAATAATCCTAAATATATTCTGAATGTCTAACTACATGGAGAAACTCCTTTATCTCCGGACAGAGCTCTATAAGCCATCTCACATCAGTGTGTAGAACAGCCGTCTTTGAAGAGCTATCGCTCGAATAGACGATCTCCGTTGCCACATCCATGATCTCTTTCATGTTCAGCATTGTAGCGCATAATGCTTGTTGGTGTATTATGCCGTGGTAATTAAGGAAGTCGGGGAAAACATCGTTCTCCCTGCACATAACAATAAATCCGTTCAAGCGACCGACCATTGCGGGCGCAGCGTCCGTGGTGATCGACATGAATTTGCACACTTTTTTTTTAATGGCATGCGATCTACCCGCATTACCTCTGTGATCGACCGGTCGCTCGTGATCGAGGTATTGGGCACCCCTGTTTTACAGCATATAAATACATTTGTCAGCACTCTCTGGTGGGTCAAATGTGTAATGGAGACACCGTTTATGAATAAAACCTAGTTTGGCTTTTTTTTTTCAGCAATTTCCTAGGACTTACAGTATTGCCAGACATAGACACCTATACTGATGCATCTGCAAAAGCTAATATTGGCTCATATATTGGCTCGTCTGATGTAGCAGTCAAGTTCAAATTAGGTAGCATTACAACAACAACTAAAACATTTTAGTTATATATTTTTTAGAAACTAATCACAACCTTGTCCATTCCCCACGTGATTGATATCACATTGGAGCAAGGAGAGCGTGAACGTCTGTTGGCTGTTAGCGGCTGATGTCCTTGAAAGGTTCAGACGTGGCGACGTCTCTCAGCCCGCCGGGCTTCTTGCACGAGCTTCAGTTTCTCTCTCAGCTCTCTAAGTAATAAATGGCCCTCTGGTGACTTGTTGATCTTGTTACTCACAGTGCGAACGCATGGTTAGACTGACTTGTTCATTTTTTCACTTAAAAGCTACCATGGGAGCAGCCTGGATCCACCCCCACACACACACACACACACACATTTCTTTTTTTTTGCTATCACAGCTGCGTAACATTAGCTCTCATATTTCACAACAGTGAGACACGCCACTCCGTCCGGGAGCAAAAAGCATATTCTGTGTTGCCGTTTACTCAACCTTATCGGGGGATGATTTCAAACATGGCCTGTTGCGTGGAAACAAGAGCGCCGTTAAGCTTCTCGAGCACATCGCGGCCACTCCCGGGCATCCATCATGGGCTGTAACAAGCTGCAGAGTGCTGTCTGAAGCGTGCGTGTTTATATGTGCCTCGCGTGCTCGGCGTTGACGGATATGTAGTGACAGTTGTGAGATATGGCCTGCTGGACATCCAGGACAGGGGGCTGTGGTGTCTGGTGAGTGGCATCTCTCTGAACCCTCTTCTCATTTGCTGTAAGCAGCGGATAACGCAGTCTCAAGCCTCTTGTGTAAGAGACCTGGTCACGGAAGACGTGAAAGGGGGTGGGTGGGCGGACAGGGAATGACGTAAGTGTCCTCCCGTTCTCCCCTGAGCTCTGATCCTGAGCTCTCGGTAGGTCAGCGGAAGCAGAGCCACTGACCCTAATTCCGTAAGGAAAGGTTTCCTGAGAAGAGTCGCCGCCTGCTCCCCGCTCCCTTTTTGGCGGCTGACCTGGAAAAGGCTCAAAAAGAAAAAAGAAAAACGGCTGACGCAGACGGAGGATGCTTGTTTGTCGAGGCTTCAGACGAGACCCTGAAGGGCCTGAACTGCCTCCCTGGCTTTTTTTGATCTGATGAAGGACACGGCTCCATCTGTTTCCTGCTCCCGAGGGCTTGCGGCGTTCACATCGGATGAAGACAAATGAACAAACGGAAGGATGAGTCACGGCTCTTTTTCTCATGTTATGACAAGCACTTCTGCTTGAGTGCCTGAGCCTGGAAATATTGGCATGTTTGTTAAATGACTGCAAGGTTGGTCGGGGATCAGGCATCATTACAAGCAGAGGGGCACAAACAGTAGACGGTTCCTCTGACAACATGTGTCTCTCTCGCTGTTTACCGATTCAACCTCGGCACGTTTACTCGGCAAGCTTCCATTGTTCGCTCCGTCAATAAACAAGCCAACTCAAAATGTAGGACGTAGATGCTCGTTGTGTTCTCCACAGGAAGCCAGTGTCTCCCCTTCATCCACCTCCACACTCAAACCCATCAGTCTCCTTTCTTTGTGCTCCGTCCTCTTGTCTGTCTTCCTACAGCACCTGTCAGCTCCATTGTCCTCCCCTGAAGACAAGTAAACCCATCCAGGCATGCTCCTGCGACCTTTTTCAATGGCTCGCTCCCAACGAGGCCGGTGCCTTTGTTCCTGGAGCCTTTCTTACCAGGTTTTTGAGGGCAATCAGCAAGGGGGCATCCGTCTTCCCATTGAGGGAGGCGTGGTTTTTTGCTGCTTGCTGGGTGCGATAATGGACCACACATGGTCGTGCTTCAGCGGCTCACCAAGACCCGCGGCCTCGGTGCGTGGGCACAGGCCCCTCTGAATCCTTTCCCTCCAACCGGCCCATAAAGCACTCTTCTTCTCAGCCTTTTGTCGGAGGCCCTTTCACTTAGCCGGAGCTCTGCCGGGCCCTTTGTCCTCGTATCTGGGGGCCCGGTGCCTCAGCGTCCACTCCCTCAGCTTTGTTCACTCCACCTACAATATGCCACCAACAAGTATTCCAGGGATGCAATGAATGCAAGTCTTTCTGTCAGTGTGAATGTGCCTAAGTAAAGACAGCGAAAGTTTTTATTTTTTTTATTTAATGTTGCTCAGGAGGTTTCGCTGTCGATTTGGGCAATTTATTGAGCTAAATTCATTCGGGGGAAAAAAAAACATCCTTGCATTATTTCCCTATTCCCCTATTGTTAGAGGAAATGAAACACATTTCTTGCTTTAAGGAGTTAATTAATTAACATTTTTCCTCAGTCATGGGGTTTATTTGGTAGAGTTTCTAGAATGTAAAGTGTTATTAGTGAATTAAAGCCTCATGTTTGGTTTTAATGGCCGACAACTCGGCAATACAGAGCAGACCTCGGTCCCCAACGGTTGAGTTACCTCCATCAGAGACCACATGAATCCCAGAATGGGCTTTTTTGATCAGACATGTAGACATATTTATCATACTTGACCAAATTACAGAGCCAAAACCCAGGCGTCAGAAGTCTGGATAGCACAGTAAAAACGTAATATATGTCCCTCTGTCTCCACGTCCACCAACATGTCTGACTTTGCGTCAATAAATCTTTATATGCAAGGCTTATTAAGTTTCCTTTTTATCTGTAGAGTGGAGCTTTTTGATGTTTGACACACATGTCAGGGAGGTTTCTTCTTTCTTTCATTATACTGGAGGCCTCGCTAATTTACAAAACTTCTGTCAAGGCCTGTGGCGATGGTACCACCCTGACACTTTATTAACAAGGGGCATGTCACATGGTAATGATGTAAATTTAATGAAATCCCCATCCTTCTCTGACTAGGATTTCATAGTAACCATTTTAAACTATAAAAGGGACATCATTTTATATACCTCATGAAATCACTCGGCTCTGGTTTACCATCGGATGGCATTGATTTGTTGGTGCTGCCATGCTGCTGCACAGACCTGCAAGACTGAAGCGTAACATTTAGTTGTTAATGCCAATCCGCTCCAGTAATAAGTCCTCTGCGCCACATGGTCCTTTGTTGTTTTGCTGCTAACCAGGAATACAGTATGGAGAAACATCAAAGGGAAAGCGTTACCTCTTGGGTAGCCTTACCAGAGGCCTTGAATTATTTTCTCTTCCCCAGTTTCACTCATTCAGGTCAGCGTACTGCCTGTAGTATTTGAAAAAGTTATTTCAGTCCACGCTTTTGAGGTATCGCTGGGTTGAAAAGTTTCCATCTGCAGAGCTGGTTTGAATTCTTTTCATAATATCTATCTGACCCATGTAAAATGTTCAACTGTCTTTACTGAGCGTCATTTTATTGGCACTAACTCTGTAACATCAGATCTCTGCCGTGCCAAACTTTTACAACCCCTCATCAAAAAAATACGAGCTTCAAAACCTCTGAGGCCAGTGTGCAGCACGTACTTCCATATTTGTAGCAGAACACTTAAACAATATTTCGCTTCTTGCAGCACAGACTAAATTTGAAATGTCCGCGTGTGCTCAATATTTCATCACCACCTCGGAGTGTTTCTCAATTTCAACACCAGCCTCTCAGGGAAATATTTGAAATTGAGCTACTCTCCCATCTGGAGTCACGTGACCGTGATCATTTAGGCCGGCCAGTTAGGAACAAGAAAAAAAGGCAGCTGTCTGTTTAACAACCCGGGCCTGCCCTCAGGACACAGAGACTATGGATTGCTGCTGTTGTGTGATACCTGCTCTCAGACCAGGAGACTCAACCAAACACATTGATCGCCGCCCGCTTTATCCAATTGATTCTGTTCACTTCATCCCACAGCAATTCAAAGCTGATGACACAGCCTCATCAACATGTACACTTCATCTGAATGTTGGTATTCATATTTGATTTCTTGCATTGTGTGTATTGTACAATGTGGCATTTTGTCAGCCCAAAGTGGTGTTAGGGAATCCAATAGTGCTGACTGTTGCAGTATATGTTGTGTCTTAGTTTTGGGAATTCAATTTAGCTCCACAATGGGAACTGAAGGAAATTGCCTGTGAATGTTATTGACTCAGAGACAGAGATTAGCTTGGAAGAAGATTTTTTTTGGTGCAGTGACGGGGCTGACAATACAATAGAGAGAAGACATGAAGACACAGGAGGAAACATAACTGTTAATCAAGAAGGTTTTTCCATGTTTGTCCTTTTCAGGGCACAAAGACTTATTATTAGATGCAAGGGTTGTAATGTTTCCTTCCCTTTGTCATCAGTTGACTTTGTTGAATAATTTAACATTCTGTTCATACCGTATGTGATACATGGGTTGTACAGTTTTGCTTTGGTCTGAAATGGAGGGCAAAGAGTTTACGTGACGTAAAAGAGGAGCTGTGTGTGAAGATAGCGAGCACTTAGAACGTATTTCGGAAAATCTACACTTTCTGAATGGAAAACTAGGAGAGGAAACCCAAAGTCTGTAGAGAAGCACAGGCACTGGTTACGGTTTTGTGTTCTTCGGTGGCCATAAACTCAAATGCGTAAATGAGCTCCTTCACAAAGATATAAATTGCCACCATGTGGAAGACGAAGCGTTTAAGAACACGTAAGAGGCTATTTGGATTCCTCTTGGAAATGTTTATAGGTTAACGAGTCAGTGTCTCACGCAATGGCAGGCGGCGCTTGTGATATTTAGGGTTATTTCACATTAATAGTAGGCTCATTGTTTCTTTCCTTTTTTTAGGTTCATCTGTTCAGAGTTCCACTTTCTCAGTTGCACATTTAAACACTGTTTTCCAAGGGCTAGCCTAAAGTAAAGATGATCTTTCATCTCATTTGGTAGCATCAACCCCCTTAAGCCTTGTCTTCCGTTTCCAGTTTACGTTAAAAATAAATGTGAGATTAGCATCGTGCCTTACCCTGATTTCCTCCCTGTGTACCAGCTGAGCTCACATTGGCCCTGCCTATCTGAGATCAGCAACAGGTAATGAGGCAGCAATGTCAGTTATCAGAGGTGCATCAGTCCAGTCGGCCATAGTAAGACCTCGCTGATTCCCGAAGGAGCACCAACCCCCATCCTCCTTCCACTGACTACCACCACACGTGGCTGTCGATGGGGGCCCTCCATCTCTGTGTGAGCAGACTACATGTGTCTTCAATTAAGGCCTGGAACTAGAGCCCAAATGGGAGAGCAAAAAAAGGCCGGGCTGAGAGCCGTGTGAGAACACTGGCCTGTTGTGATAGCATCTAATGAGATCACTCAGAGCTGCATCCTTGAGCGCTGCCATTCATTAATGTAATGCTTCTTTGTGTATGCGCGTGTGTCCCAATTCATCCGAGGGAGCTTTCATGCTGTGTTGTGGTTGCTGCCTTGCGGTGAGCAGAGAGAAACAACAATGAGCCTGCATAAGAGGTTTATTTTTGCCTAGCTAATGACGGTAGGATCTGAGCAAAGTAATCAATTGATCTCTTTCTCATGGTCTCCATCTGCCTTTCTCCTGTGCTGTTAGTGCCTCATTCTTGTTTGATTGATTGATTGATTGCACAGGGCTTTCTTGAAAATAGCCACGAATCACAACGCCTCCCGGAGTCCTCCTGCACTCCCGCAGCATCTTCGTGTATTAATAGAAGAGCCTTAAAGCTGTGAGGAGAATTGGGACGAGACCCAGCTGTTTCAAATGCTGCAGATATAAGATGGTCGGGGCACTAAAGATGTCTTCTCCTTTCTGCACCACTGGCATTCTCAAAGGCTCTTCCTGCACTTAAGCCCCCATGCAATAAACATCATTGAGCGGAGGCCTCTGCGTTGACTTGTCATGATTCAGGCTCATCCTTCAGGGCTGCTGTGCCTCGTAAAGCCCCTCCATGCCGAAAGCGTCGGGAAGAAGGATGGCAAAATGTTGGACAGGCGATCCGCTCACTCATTTGTTGAGCTCCGGCTTGCGCAATATTTTTCCATCTCACTCCACTGGTCCTCTCGATCTGGCGAGGGTCTTGCTGAACTGCTTCATGGGTCAACATCTTCCGAGCCCTAAATCAGAACGCTCAACCAACCCAGTGGTGGGCCAGGACCAGATGGGTTGCGTGCTACATGGCCATGAGCCCAGAAAGGGTAGTCTCCCATGCATTGATCTCTTGCTTCATGTGTGGAAGAGAGGTACTCTAAACAGGAGAGGAGGAACAAATCAAACACATTTATTACCACATGGCTGAGAAGGTCAGAGCGTGACAAAAGCCCTCCTGTTGTGAGGAGGAGTGCTGTGGAGTGGCCCCCTCCCAACAGAGCCTGGGTGACGGCCGCGGCATTAGACATGGGTCAGGCTGAGGGGAAACACGGAGGTATAACTAGCGAGAGAACAAGGACCTTGTTCTTCATTCTTGTTGAACTGTGGCGTTCATTTAATAAAAGCCTGTGTGGTTAAATGTTCCACTTAAGTGTTAAAGTGGATAAAAAAAGCCTAACGAGACACTAAGAAATGACATTTTTCAATTTGGTGACCATTATGTGACCTTTTTAAGAAACTCAACAAATAGTAAAGTGTTAATGAGCATATTTGTGTTTGTAAATATAGCGTTCTCAGGTGATTGGCACATCCCAATTTAATAGCATTTTTTCCTTTTCTTCTCAGAATTACAATTGTTTGAAATTTTCTTTTTATATTTTTTTCTTTTATTCATTTTACCTCAGCATTGAACCTTTTTTTTCGTTGGCTACAGTGCCTATGTCAGTATGCGGGTCGGCTGGTTCCCCTCTTTTAGTTCAGACTGAGATATCTCAAACACTTGAATGAATTGCTTCTAAAGCATGCAGGTGCGTGCTGCATGCGTCAGTGTGTGCAAGTGCAAGGCTTCCATTTACCTCACTCTTGTGAAAATCTTTTGATGAAAAGCGCTCACCTCTGACACTTTACCAACGAGGCAGCCTGCTGAAGATAAAAGTAGTGACGGATACAAAGACGTAAGAAAAGAGAAGAATTAGTGCCTGAGAGGTGTGAGTGTGAGTGAGAGTGAGAGAGAGAGAGAGAGAGGCCTACAGGAGTGACCCAGCAGCCCTGCACATGCTGACAGATTTACTGGACACAATAATCGGTGTATATCTCCCTGCTGTGCTGTGCACATGCAGCTCCTGTAATTGGCTCTTACACCTGGAATCGCCCATAAACATCAAACAACTTTACACTTTGACACTGAGGTGATTTGCTCCCGACACTCCCGGTTTGGACGTTGATCAACGTGCTTTTCTTAGAAAGTTTGCTTTAACACGGGGAGCTGCAATAACATTCTCAAACATTCTCGAAATATAGTTTGGGATTCATTACCTTTCAAAATGTTATTGGAGTGTTGGTAAATAGTGTTGATGTCTGGTTGGACAGGAAGTAATCGAAACAGGCTTCCAGACAGCTTCATCAAACAGAGCAGCGGCCCTCAGGCCTTTGCTTGGACATCAGAGGTTTGAGCCGGACTCATACGTGCCCCTGGCAACTTTACACCATGGGATTCAAAGCCGAGCTGCCAGGATTCCTGGCCTGCCAGCGCCGTTGGCTGGATAGAAGTGTGACTCACTGGTTGGTTGGTTCGCTGGCTGGCTGGTTAGCTCTCGGGGATCAGCATTCAGGTCGTGCCCTACTGTGCCCATCCCGTACGGCACAAAAGGCTGATCAGGGATGCTAGACAGCAGGCACGGGCATTCACCGAGCTAAAACACACGGCCTGCCCCGCTCCAGACTCGGAGTCTCAGTGTCGCAGTGTTTGCTCGTCCACTGTGCCTTGAAATGGGGCGAGTGTGTATGACTGTGCCAGTGGAGCAATGCAAATACCCTCCCTGAGGGGAAGACTTGTTGCACTTAGTTCGGGAATGCTGCTGGATGAATCGGACAGTGTTGCATGTTGCACTCTGAACAAACACTTGGAACCTCTGTTGGTCTTTAGGGTCTTTAGTGAGATTGCCTTTTTTTAAATGTTATATGCAAGCAGGTTTGCAATGTGATACCAAAACAGACACTCAACTCTTTGGCAAAATTGTATTTGTATTGAAGTGAGGTATGCCCATACAAAATTAGGCATGTTTAACATAGTCTACAGGCTACTTATTATTTTTGTCACGTCCGGGTGTGAAAAGCAAAAACCCAAGTGCAGGAGGAGATGACAGGGGTCCAGATAAGGCAAAATCCAAAACGTTCTTTACTTTTACAAAGACAACAAAAAAAGAACAATACTAGAAAAACTTAGACGGTGGCGAAACATGCAGGTGTTAAGACACGGACCAGAGAAAGACAAACCTGCAACAGGCAAGGGGACGACACAGACTAAATACACAGGGGAAGACAGGCAAGGAGGCACAGGTGGAAACAATGAGGGCGGGGCTTTACAATCACACAGGGGAAAGGCACACAAGGAGGGAGGAGTCTGGAACGAGAACAGGTGAAGGGAATAAACAATCAGGGACAAGGCAGACAATGACAGGGGCAGGAAGTGCAGGTACACAGAGGACACGAGAGACACGGATTACAAAATAAGACAGGAAACAACCCAACACGTGACAATTTTAGTATTTTAATTCTGTAATAGTCGCCAAAATGCAGGAAACAACTACATGTGTTTGTTTCAGAGACCCCGCTTTGTTTTCAAAATTCTCCCTATTTTTTTTTAAGGTCTCAAGGTTAGCACTTATGCCTCACAACATTACACAGCATCATACTGTATAATGATACACATTTAGAAGCAGCAGGTAGAGGAAAATGTGCTACTTTGCTCACTGACTATAACGCAGCAATGACAAAAGGATGTTGAAGAATATTGAAGGGAAGAATTGTTCCATTACGTGTACAGAATTAAATTAATGTAGATCCAAAATTAATTAATGACCTTTATTCTGAATGTCCATCGCGCGGATGTCATCTATCTTTCCTCTCCTGCCTTTCATCAATTACAATGATGGAGGGGAGGCGTCACACAGCCCGGGATAATAGTGTAACTGCCTCTGCTTCATTTGCTTTCAGGAACAGTGGAGAGAGGGTAGCTTAATTTAGTTCATCTCGTATTGTAAATTAATATAGCATTGGTTAGTTTGACAGGAAACAAATATAAATGTTTTATTGCTCACTCAGCCATTTGCAGAACAGGTTATTTTTAGGTCAATAAATTAAGACATCTGCCTAAATAGCTAAATAAAATTGTCATCCAAAAGAAAATCTATGTTGTGTAAAAGAAATATGCTCTTCAATACTTCCCTGAGGCCGTTTTTATTTTATTAATAGCTTTCATTATAGGCTTACTAATCACATGTCAAGAGGAAGAAAGCAGCCATTCATTCTTGACAATAGGGATTTTACGGCGGCCTCAGCGGTGGTGTGTTGGCTACAGTCAGCGGCCCCACAACCACTTTCTCTGTTTGTCCTCTCTGGCCTCCCTCATCTTTCATTCACTGCCGGCCCTCTTGTTCAAGGTAGAATATCAAAACATTCAGTGGCACTGTGACACTGGAGTTATTAATCACATTTTAGCAGAAGATGCAAAAACGGAGAGTTTTGAGTACCAGCCAAAGATAATTTGGACTTTTTCCTCCATGTTGAATGGGACCCAGGTGCTTTTTTTTCTCCCTGGCTGAGCTTCTTAAAATGTTAATGCTTGATTACATTTTATCTTGTTTGGCGTCCATTGCCGTTGGCTGGTGGGACTCATCCATATCCTTGAGCTTTAGCAGGCTATTAGTAACAATGCTCCAAAATAGGGATGATTTTGTCTTCTCTCATTTTGAAAATGATTAACCCATCTTTGTGCACTTCATCTTCATCAACCTCTGCATTATTATTAATTGCTGTATTAAAATGAGCTTATTGGGAGTTGGGTTGCTTTTTTGACATTGACCACATTAATCACAGAAGCCTTATTTATCTTTCATTTCCTGAAAAAGACAATACTTTAAGTAGGCCGTTAGAATTTTGTAAAGACATCGTTTTAAATGTATTTCCCTGGTTGTACAACTTTTTCATGAAGAAAACCAATATATGTATATGAATATGTGCTCTTAGACATAGGAAAATAGCTTTTTTCCCCTTTATTAGGTACCATAAAGTGCAGTGGAGGTATGCCATTAATGGTCTGCTAGCATGCCCATGGGAAGAAACATTAGACAAAAGAGCTTGCCGGAACCACTGAGCGGACTACCCTGGTGTCTCTGTGGGCAGTCTAAAAATACCACTGTGCTTCTTTCAGATATTGTAGCCGGCTGATGACATATTGTTGGCAGACCTTCGATCACTTTCTCCCGAACTCCCACCAGAGTTGATTTTCTTTTCATATGCTGTCACAATTGGAAATCGTTATATGGCGTGTGTTTCGAAGGGCTGACTTTCTCCTCAGCCATTCAATATCCAAACCGGTTGGTCTTGTCACGCGGTTGAACGTCCTGCAGTTCACTCCGATACTTCCGGCCACACCAAGTGTGTCTCTTGCTTCCAAAACGTCCGTATGCCTTTCCCCTGTGTGATCTGCGGACAGACACTCTGGCATACGCATTCTTCGTTGAGAATGGTTTGTCTATTCTTTGGGGGGGATTTCCAAAATGTTTTATTCTGGTCATGGCGCCATTTCACTCACAGCTTCATCTCAGATTCATGGAGTGGTTGTATAGGGGAAAGTCCTGAAGACATGTCCTTGGTTTTCAATCTCCGTTCCAATATCCAGGCTCATCTCCTGTGTGTGCACCCACTGCATAGACGCCAATCAATCTCCAATTTTAGATAGCTTCTTCGTTCCGTGGGTTCCTGTAGTATTTGCATTTTCTCTCCGCCCTGCTGGTGCATTCACATTATATGTGAAACTGTTCCAGGGGTAAAGAGGTTAGCTCTCATTTGATTGTTCTCATCTAAGGAGATAAGGAGATAGCGGGAGCATTTTTCATGGAAATGTGTTTGAACTCCACAAAAAGGGTTCAAGGTACGCCCACTTAGGAAATTGTTTTACTCTGGCTTTATGATTACATGGTTGACAGCTCTGCGTGAGCAATCGTCCCTTATTATATAAGCTCAACTATGCAAATATTGAATTTCATAGCGGAGTAATAAGAGCAAGGCTTCTTTTTTTTTTATGCAAAGCAGGACAATGTTTTTATACAATAATAATTTAATCCTGAACAATGAATTTAAGCGTGACAGCTTCTTTTTTTTTAAGAGAAACAGTAGGAGAAATGGGAGATTTTCAGTGCGCTTTCTTTCTAAAGTGATGTTCCAGTAAAAGAGATCTGTGTTGTGAAGCTTGTGAGAAGAGTTAGTCAGGCCTTTTGATATGAGCAACAGTCATGGTGTTGCCTTTGTTTTCTCTGCACACACTTCTCGGGTCTCTGGGTTCGCCACAGTTATTCCAAATAGTGGTATTGTGTCCACTAACTTAGCATTATGATCCTTGCGTAACCCACACTTATCGACATAAGTAAATAAGCCTTTACTTGTCCTGTTTCAGACAAGGGCAAAACTTCAGTTTCTGATTCCAACCCCCCATTTCAGTCCACATTGTGACAGATTGAGATCCAGATAACTTGTGGAGGAATAGAGGCCGGCAGCAAGAGCTAGACGATTGAGACAGAGACGTTTTTCTCAGGGGCTCCTCTCTTGTTAGCGGCCACGCGATCCCCTCGTTCCCCTGGGAGTCGGCGTACACAGGCGCGCGGTCGGGGGGGAGGAATGTGCTGCCGGCTGGAAAAGGATTGCAGTCCACAGAGAGGTCCTCCTCGCCTCCATGGGCCAGCCGCAGAAACTCAATCCGCCTCTCCTGCTGGCCTCTTAGCTGGGTCTGACGATGATCGAGACCTGCAGTGGATTAATGATTTGCCATAGATTGGGAAGACTGCCCACGACTGGTTGGACTATGATGCAAATTTGTGTTAATTCAGCTGTGGGTGTTTCCCATTCAACCGTCTGAGCAGTTGTTGCAGAGCGATTAAGAGGTTACACCCCCCCCCCCACCTCTCTTTTCTCCACGTCCCTCCATTCTCTGCTTGTCAACCCCTGGGCGGTAGGTGCTCGCCTGCCTCTGTGACATTTAAGCAGGAGACCATCTGAGAGGTGAACCTCGTGCACGGCGACTTCGGGAGCCAAGGCTGTAAACGCAGAGGGCCTCCTGAGGGAGTGGCACTGGCTTTCGTCTGCGCTTCGCTGCCAGAAAACTTTGGTGTGGTTTCGAGGCAATATATAATGTATCTGCCCTCGCTGGCTCCACCGCGCTGTGCAGTGGAAAAAGAGCGCACTTGTCTCCAAAACGGCTTTTGCGATGTAATTGAACCATAATGCCTCTTATGTGAGCATCTTGCAGCGCAATGAAGATCTTACTTGACAAATGAGCCAGAGAAAATAAACCGGCATATCTGAGTCATGGAGTGGAGAGTCGGGCTACCGACTCTTAAGCCGGCTGGTGGAGAGCTGGAGCCTCCGTCAGTCTGACTCGAGAAGCTAGAGAAACCCTATCATCTGTGCGCTGACATCCAAGGCATTTCTATTATATCCCGGCTGATTAATTCTAGGCCTCTTCCAACATCCCAAGGCCAGGTAGTATTTATTTCCCTTGGATCCATCATAAGAGGGGCTATTTCTGCGCACCTTTTCTGGTAGTGAGAGGTTTCAGTTGCCAAAGTAAAGTGTTATGCTTAAGAACTTCAGAACAGCCGAGGGAGCAATGATTTACTCTTGAATCCACTGCGTTTTATGTTTTTTCTTTTTTCATTTTCCTCACATTTACATTATTTTACACACGGATAAAAAAATATATAATTTCCTTCTGGTCTGTGGCTCCCTCCCACCTTTTTTCTCCACCCGTCTCTTTTTGAACTGATTGAGTGTGTTCATTGTGACTGCCGTGAGGACACATTACAACCTGGTGCACTTGGCTTGTTATCATGTGTCATGTCTCATCTATCACACCTTTAATTAATACGCCTCTGCTCTGCTATTGCCAACCACCTTGTCTCTGCAGATGCTCATTCTTTTGCCCTCAAATCACGCCTCAGATCGTGGCAGAAGAGGCAGGAAAAAACATTTAACATTTAAGGACTCCTGTAGGGAGAAACGTGCCCCCCCCTCCCTCCCTTGACCCCTGTTGGCAGTCCCCCTCAGCCACTGACACTCACAGCTTGCGGCTGATGTAGCAGCATTAGGTTAGGTCACGCAGGTTCATCCCTGACAGGGAGGAGGTCAAACTGGCCCCTTACTTAGTGGCCATGCCTGCCAAGAAAGCCTGGTAGTACACATTTGTAAATGTTTTTATAGACACATCTCTCTGTTTTGCACCGCTGCTGCTTCGTCCCCGGACAAACTCCGAGCTGCCATGTCGATAGTCACCACAGAACACCTTCTCTCCGAGCTGCATTTTTCCAACATGGCGTTCCCCTATTGCGTGCCCGTTTTTGTTTGTGGTTCAGGGGCGTGGTGCTCTTGCTTCATCCCCACAGATTCCAGCTGTAAGAGCTGTGGCTGCCGTGGCAAAGCTGCCCAGAGCTTGAAGCTCGCCCTCTGATGTTCTGTTAGTGAATGCCACATGACCACACTCTGGGGGTAAAGCTGTGAGCAAATGCAAAGTTTCATTTCACAGCAAGTTGTGTTTTCTGCTTAGTCCGCACTGGTGAAGAATAGCTATACCTCCTCAGGGGATCATCAGTGCGTTGCGAGTGGAAATACTGTATACCATAAACACTGTATTCAGACGTGGCATTTTATTGAATGTGGCAGGGCGGTGGTGGTCAGGCGGTGAAGCAGTGTGACAATAATGGAATCGACATAAATACAGCAAAGTATCCGAAAGTCCTTTTCTCACCGTTTATTTTTCTGTTCTCCTTCCAGCCGTGCGATCAAGACTAATCAGGATCTGCTTCCCGAGACCCCCTGGACAAATATCTTCTACGATGACTTTTGGGGCACCTTACTCACACACAGTGGCAGCCACAAGTCCTACAGGCCCCTCTGCACCCTCTCCTTCCGCCTCAACCATGCTGTGGGTGGGCTGGAGCCCTGGGGTTACCACCTGGTGAACGTGGCCCTCCATGGGGCCGTGACGGGCCTGTTTACCTCCCTCGCTCGCCTGCTGCTCGGAGGAGGCCTGTGGAGCCTGCTCGCCGGCCTGCTCTTCGCCGCTCACCCCATCCACACCGAGGCAGTGGCGGGCGTGGTGGGCCGGGCCGATGAAGGGGCCGCCCTGTTCTTCTTGCTGTCCCTGCTGTGCTACATGCGCCACTGCAAGCTGCGCGGCCACGCCGGGCCCTGCCGACTCGCGGCCTGGTTCCTGGGCAGCCTGGTGTGCGCTGCATGCAGCATGCTGTGGAAGGAGCTCGGCGTGACCGTCCTGGCCGTGTCGGCGCTGTACGACGTCTGCGTTTTCCACAAGCTCAAGTTGCGACAGGTCATCATGCTCCTCTACAAGGTAAACTGTTTGTTCTCGCCTCGTGGCGCTGCTTTTTTCATATCTGTCACCTGACTCCTATCTGACAATAATATGACAAACAGCATTGGAAAGTTGACGTGAGTGTATATATTCTGCCTCTGTGAGCACTATGTGTTTTTTGGTTTGCTTTTCATCACAATATGAAAAACATTTGCAATTGTATGCACAGCTGTGACATGCAGGTCTGATTATTGTGTTTCCCATTAAATGCAAGGAAACACATGTTGAAAAAGGAATAAACACTGCTGCTGTTTTATAGTCAAACCCATGCATATTTATTAATGCATATAGGTAGTCTGAAAGGAATCTCATTGATCATTATCATAATGAAAAATCATTATAGTCTTCGGTAGGAGGGAATTTATTGCTTGAATTTAAAAATGCATAATATTAATCTGTTCAGCCTCAGGATAAACGTAAACCCACATGTATATGTGTTTTGGGGTTTTGCTTGTATATTCACATTGCACACTGCAAAAGAAAGCAAAAACATTTTCCAAAAGAAAAAGCTGAAATAGCAAAAAGTGTTTACTATTTTCTTGTTGCTTTTAAAGCGTTCAGCTTTTAACCCCCAACAGCTCCCGTCACAAGTACTTACTGTTTGCTGTCTGGTCAATGTGACATCCACAACTCTCTACCCATCATAACAAATTCAACAAGGCGTGTGCACAAACGTGACAAAAGGCCTCCGGAGCAGCATTGAGAGGATGGCTCTCTGGCACGCCCCAGCAAAGAACAACACTTTGGGATATGTTGTGGGGCGGGGTCAGCAAGAATAGAGGCTAAAACCAAAAGAGACACACACAGAGATGGAAACAAAGAGAGAAAATGGTTTAATTGAAGAGCAAATCTACTCTGTCCCTTTCATTGCTCATCATATTGTGAATATGAAGAGTGAGGGCCTCTGCTGCTGTCTTCTCCACGCTGTCCTCTCTTGATTTAAGCCTTATCTGACTCCCTGTGTCCTCTGGAGTCGGGCCCATCCATTGCTGCAGGCAGACAGGCCTTCTAATGGCTTGTCAGGCATGGCTAGACTAAAGAGGAAACCGGGCCAAAAGGGCCGAGGGAGATGATGCCTCATAGCTGACAGTTGTTCAACTTTTTGATTAAAAATCCACAAAGCCTGCTGATCCAATTGTTTCTTGGGAAGAAGAAAAAAAAGACGGACTGGCAGATAGTTATACTTCTGGCGTGGAGCAAGCCGCATTTCTTTCATGGCTTGCCATCGTGGTTAACTGAATTGGCAATAAGAGAGGCAACAAGAAACTACATAAAAGCACTTTTCAAAAGTCTTTTAAATGTGTCTTGAAGGAAGTTTCTGCAGTTGCAAGTTGCATGTGGAATGGTCAATAATAAGTAAAGTCGTTTATGAGAAAAAAGGTTCTAAGGTTAACCTTCACAAAACCCCTGAACGAGGCATTTTTATTTGAACAAAATTAATAAAATGTAGCATACAGGTTGCAGGTATATTTCCAACACTGCAAACTACAACCTTCCAATATCTATATTTAGATCCTCAAAGACAGTGTGAAAGTGAATTGGCCACAATCACTGGTGTAATGACCAATTCAAACTAACACACTAGAGTTGAGGGAAGAAGAGTCTCACAATGGGTTACTGTACTTTGCTTTGAGAAGACAAATAAGGAACTGCGTGGGTTGTTGGGCACTTTTGGAAACCCTCTACAAAGCAACTAACTGTTTTTCATTCTGTCGAGAGACGGCTGCAAAGCAGCATATTTTCTCGCTGGAAGAGAGCCTGCTGTATATGCTCCTTATTATACATGTATGCGACTTTAAGCTGCCAATTGTCATTATCCTAGCGTGTCATTTAGTCACACCACAGACAACATAAAAAGGAAGCACAAACAGAGAGCTGTCATCATCACGTCAATCATCTTGACTTGGGAGGTTTCTTGTCGGCCTGCAGCGTGATGGCGCTCTGTGAGCGTGGATTCGTATGTCAGAGGCCTGATCTGTTATCCTCAAACAGTCTGCACATTCGTCTCCCTTTGTCTCTGTTGAGGGAGGCAGTCACTTTGACGGATGTTAAGCGAAGGGAGTGTATTCCTTGAGGGCGAGTTGAGCCTTCGACCGTCTGCATGAGCATTAGTTTTGCACAGAGCTGAAAACGATCACGGGGGAAAATAGATGCAGTTAAGTTCGGGTTTGAGATCCACCAGGTGCTGAAAACGTGGTCACCCAAACTGTGGTTCATGAATGGGAAAGCGGCAGAAGAGGGGGACGCATACAAGCGTATACAAGCATCTGTCACCATCTCCAGCCTTTTCTTTGTTTAAATACATAAAACCCATAATTCAGCAGGACTAATGAACCCGGCTTGGTGCGTGACTGACGGGCCACAGTGGGCCGGCGCTGCGTTTTATCACCGAGCGCTCCACTCAGCCGCAGTCATTTGACATTTAGCGTTGGAAACGGCGAAATGGGGGGGCCTGCTTATCTGATCGTGGCGCACAGTCAATTACATTAGAGTTTTATATCTGCTGCAAATCTCCCGTTGTGTCATTACGGCTGCTGTGTGCGGTTTGAAGGTTGTAGGCAGGCGAGACTGGGAGCTTCACTGCGATTCCTTGTAGGCTCATAACTCATTTCATCACGACTTTAAGTGTAGGCTCTCTGCATGCAAATCAGAGAGGAGAGGCAACGCTCGGGTTTATTGGTGATATGTTGCATCACGGATCTTGGGACAGGAAAAGCACTCGCTCCAATTAATCATATACAAAAAATTGCTTTTAAAGAACAAAATCAAAGACATAATTGTGTGAAAAGAGACATCTTGCACGCTGAATGCATGCATTTGAATGAGGTCTGAATGTATTGTCACTGAATAGACAGTTTGTTTGTGTGCTGTGCATGTGTGTCTACTTGCAGGCTTTTGTCTGTGGGATGCCCGCTTAAGAGCTGACATGGATCCAATTCTTCCATTTATCAAATGTAATAGTCCCCGGGGAATATACAATTCTAAAAAGGGATTAGACAAATGCATGTCAACTTTATTATCTCCAATAGATTACACAGTGCATTCAGCGTAAAAGCTAATACATGTTTAGGACTATTTCTGCCCTGGTTGATGTTAGTGGGACAGGAAAATAATTAAAGAGAGGCGGCAAGAAGGAAAACAAAAGTGCCTGGACTAATTGAATAAGCTCACGTTGGGTTTACGGGTGGCGCTGGAGTCAAAGCTCTTTGGCATCCTCTGACATCCAAACTCTGGGGAAAGCTTTTATTAAGAGATCTGGTGCAACCTTTGCATGCTCGAATAACCTTCCTAAGAAAAACATAGTGCCCTTTAGAAAAATCGGTGTCACCCATCTGCACTTTCCGATGATGTTTTTATGAATGTATACACAGAAAACACATTGTTCTTACAGAATCTGCCTGCACGGACTTGCAACTTAACTTTTTAGGACCCATAATCTCCATATACCTTTCAACAATCATTACCCACTTCCTTCTCCTTCTTCCAGTCATTAGTCTGTATGTGTTGAGCCCCCCAGCATATATACAGTGTTGATAACCAGTGCCAGTGCCAAGTCTACAGCTATACAGTTACTTATTCCTAAGACATATGCTGTCTTCAAATGTGAAAAAAAAAAAAAACTTAATTAAATTGTTTACACAAGCTGACCTTTACAGTGGTGATATTCTCCAGATTAAAGCACTCATGGCCATGTGCTCTTGTGCATCGAGTCTACGGCATACAAATGTAACGCAGTTGGCAATCGCGGGGGTGGGGTGTTACCACGATTAATGTGGAAATATTTGCTCTTTTTACGAGACCGTGCACAGTAATAGGCTCATTTTCAATAAGAGATACTGAAACACAATAATAGGTCCTAATTTAGTGTAGGAAGGAATGCTTTTTAATAAGATCTCACAGTGTTTATTTCATGGCATGCTGCAATAAAGTGTCTGTCCTGAGGACTGAGGTGTTCTTTCTTTGTTAGTTTCACATTAAAATAAATGTTTGGACAATTGAAGACAGGGTAATTGGCCTGCACGGAGGCTCTGGCCATGGGAAAAACAAGGCCCGTAATTCAACGTAAACATTTCCTCCTACATCTTGACTCCTTTTCTTTGAATGTGCAGCTTTATTTAGTCATGAGCATCCATTCTTCTTTTGTTTGACAGTGCTGCCCACATAATGCTACACTCCGTGTCCATATTTTTACCCAGAGAGAGAACATGTGAGCGAGTTCTTTTCCCGCTGCAGAGGCAATGCCGTGAACACACAGGTGCTGTGTGACACTTAGTCCGCCCAAAGGGGCTGACACTCCTTAAAGGACCATGACAAGCTCCAACCCTTTGAAAACGCAATGCAGAAATCTGATGCTTTGAAAGTGTAAACTGGATACAGCGGAATAGTCTCGGTGATGTAATGTCAATGCTGTCCTTCCATCAGGATCTGGCGAGTACACAAGGGCTCAGATGTGTCTCTGGAGAAACTTGAGGTGTTCCTCTGTGATCTCTCTTTGTTCACGTCCGGTGACGCTGCCGCTGGAAAATGATTTCCAAATCTGGGACGGGACCCAGCTGGCCCTCGGTGAATGTCAAGCTTACACAGTTTATCTTTTCACACCTCCCATTTTCTGTTCACACTTTGTGTATTAGTGCAAGGTCACTGCTTTTGGCGTGTGCGCGTGTGTGTGTGTGTGTGTGTGTTATTTGTGTGTGTTATGTGTCTGGAGGGTGAGAGAGCTCAAGTGTCGGGGAGCTGGTGAGGCCGACGAGGCCTCAACTCAGAAAGGGGAGATGTGAGAAGTGAGTTCCATCAGAACATATGTATGTGTGCCAGTTTACATTCAAAGGTGTGTGTGAGGGAGATATAGACCCTGCATATGAAATATGACACCCATACATACCCTTGCTGTGTATTGGATGAGGTAGAAAGAAACACAGCCCAGCCGATACATTCTTACCTCGGGCTCCACAGATGCTCCTCCGTGCTCTAATGGCTCCCGTCACCGGGTGATGGATTGGGCCTGGTGGGCTCAGCTAGTGCCCCCTGCCCTCACCCACCTGCCTCTCACATGGGGATACACACCAGCGCTCCTGGTTTGGACATGGAAATGTGCGGTGGGACACATGCATAATGGATTGACATTCAGGTCGCAGATGTTTAGGTTGTATGACTTTCAGGAATAGTAAGCAGTTGTTTTAGTGCAAAGAATGGAAACGGGAAAAAACTAGCCTGGTGTCTTTTAGTCACTGTGAGCTTGAAAAGAAACCAGCAGAGACTGTCTGGCGACATAACTACAACGTGTTGTTTTTTATTCTTCGGTTAATGTACGGCTCAAACAAACGAGAACTTTAGAGTCATTGGTATGCAGATGTTGGTACCAGTTTTCAGTCTTTATGCTAAGCTAAGCTAACCAGCTTCACATTTAGCTAGGGTGACCAGACGTCCTCTTTTTCCCAGACATGTCCTCTTTTTCCCGGACATGTCCTCTTTTCGAGACCTAAAAAATGCGTCCGGCAGGGATTCCAAAAACGTCCGGGATTTTGCCTCGTTGGATATTTGTGTTTCTCTGGGTCTTTCACAAACTAGTTATTACGCCCTTACAAGTTTTGGAAATGGTATCTCCCTTACGTTCCACCTTCTCTGCGAGCTCTGACTGTAGAGAGAACTGTCATTGGTCGACCGATCTCAGTGTTGCCAGATGCACGATAATTATCCTCCAAATACGACCATTTTGAGCCTTTGGTACGATACTTCGCCATTTCCAATCTGGCAACACTGAGCACCGTGCCACCTCCACTAGTTGCATTGTTTACAACAGCACATGACATCTGCAGCCGTAACATAAATGTAAGTTCACGGACGAACTCAAAAAGAAATACCCATGTTTTCGCCTCGGCCGTGATGCTTCGGAAGCTGAGTGCATGACATGCAGAGCAGGCACTTACGTGTCAGTGGCAAATAAAGGTGGCAGCGATTTGGAAGCTCACGTGCACTCTGCAAAACACAAAACTGCAGCAAGAGGAGAGAGATCATCGAGTAAAGTGACAGACTTTTTTGTGAGTAAAACAGACACTTCTGTTACGGCTGCAGAGGATACCCTTGCTTTTCATACAATAAAGCATCACAACAGCTACAGATCAATGGACTATATAAAGTATTTATTATTTAGAATTTTTTATTTGTTATCATTATTGCTTCAATATATATGGACAAGACAATTAAAGAAGCACTGCACTAAATGCCACAAAAAAGATTTGTTTTACATTTGCACTTTGCAATTTTGTTAAAGTTCAATAAACAGATGTTCATATAGTCATTTGTGTTATTTTTGTCATTTCATTTGTGACATTTGTATGCATTCACATATATTCATATGCGGCATGCTATACACTACCCTCCCCCCCGACGAAGTGTCCTCTTTTTCACAAACTCCAATCTGGTCACCCTAATTTAGCAGACGGGCATTAGCGTTGCATTGATCTCTAAAGTCGCACACGCTGCATGACAAGTGTGAAAAATATCAAACTACTCCCTTTAAAATTAGTTTTGAAACTTACTTCATGTCTCTTATTCGGGAGAACAGCATGTACAGAAAGAAGGTAAGAGTGAAGACATTCCAAACACAGACGATTGAGCCGGTCTTTCGACCCGTGAACGTCTCCGCTGTGGGGTAAAATGAGGCGAGTGCAACCACCGTGATAGGAAGTGACTGGAGCTGGGTTCGCTTCAGCCAACCCGTTCATCGTGTATAAGTGAAGCTGACAGGCAGGGTGCCAGCGACAGCCAGCACAGTGACCCTGACTCTGCCGGCTGTGAGACGATGGAGGCGGAGAGAAAGAAGGAAACATCCCTGAAACAAAGCCTCGTGTCGGTATCGGAAACAAACGTGAAATACAGCACGAGGCCTGAATATATTTTACATGGTGCCCTTGCTTCGCTTCTCGCTGAAGATGATTGTATACCCCTCTTTTTATAGCCGGCGTGTCTGTGAAGCCATAGCGGCATGTTACGTAAGATCTCGGTCCCGGGAAGGAACGTCCAAACAGCACCGCTGTCCTGCAGCACCGGGGTTGTCTTAATGGAGATGCGTAAAAATTTGATGTATTCCTCTGAATCATTAAGCTTTCACGAGGGATCATTTATTCACCCAGAAGTATTACAGCAAATTACAGACCCAAAGTGAAGAAAATCACCTAATTTTATTTCCTGAGACATGTTTCCAGTGTGTTTTTATTTTATTTTGTATTCACATCTTTCTTTCTCTGACATTTAAAGATTTAAAGTGAAATATAATGTGGGTCTTTGTTTCAGTTGCTGACCTTTGTTCCTATTTATGGTTCCTTTTTTATGGTCTCACAAATAAACTGACATGTAAAATCTGTCAGAAAATGTGCATTAATGAGACTTCCACCTACTGTACCAGTAACAAAGTAAAAGAGGCTTCATTATATATATATATATATATATATATATATATATATATATATATATATATATATATATATATATATATTTCAGTGTTTCTCTTCATTCTTCTTCATGTAGTTTTGTTGCTTTAATTAGGATTTATTTTGAAGAAATACCTGATTTTATACGCAGTACAAAATCAAAAATGTATTTTTGAGATGTTTTGTGAGTTACTGTTATGTCAACAACAAGATGCACATGAGAACTGGGACAGCCCAAAGCTTATGACAGGTTTATAGAACTATTGGGAATTCTCTCATGCTCGTTGTTTGTATATTTACTAAATACAGTAAATATGTCTTTTAGGAATCCTTTTTCAAAACAAACATAACCAGACAGCCAATAAACTATAAACTGCTGGCAGAACCTTCCTGATTGATAAGATAAATGCAATCATTCATATGTGGAACGGGCAAACGGCCACTTTCAACAAACAAAGGGAAGGGAACCAAATGAAGGTCTCTCTCTCCTGCATCATCCCACCGCGTCCCGTATTCGCAACGGCTCCTGAAGGCAGAGCGGTGCGGTCTATTACCTGAATAGGTTACGAGCCAGCAGAATCCCCACTTGTGCGTGCTGCTACAAAGGACCACTGCGTTTTCCAGCAGAGGTCCTGTCATCACCGTGGGCGCTCCCAGCTCAGGGGGCGAGAACTGAGGAGGGATGGTCTATGTGCGAAAGAGACGGCGCAAAAATGTGTTGAAGAGGAGGGACATTAATGGATGAGGGTCCAAGGGACCGAGAGGGGGAGAGAAGGAGAGTCTGCCGCAGATCGTTTCAGTGTGATATTCCTCTGTCTGACAGTTAGTCACCAGACGCTCTATTTTAGGATACACAGACAGGGAATAGATATGAATATCAGCTGGCGCTTTGACCGTTTATTAAACATGCATATCAATTAGTCATAGAGTTTCGTCTCTGAGAACCCGGGAAATCTGCGATTGCCCTTATCGCAAATTTTTACTAATGTATTTGTTCCAACATTAATTCTTTGTTTAAGTGTATATATTCTTTGTGTCACTTAACATACAGTAAATCTGTACTATTGGGTTCAATGAAATGGTTATGTTAAAGAGGCTTAAAAAACATATTGGGGGAATTTTAGGTTGTTTTTTTACATGAAAAACATGATTAAAAAACATACTGATTATACAGTAGGCCTGTACTATTAATTTATGTTAGTTTTGGTATTTATGTCGGTCATGTTCCTCATCTGCGTTCAATATACACTCGCAAGGAACGCCTCCTTAAGTAAAACCTAATAATTAACGAAAAGGCAAGTTGCTGTAACAAAAGTAACATAAAATAGTCATAAAGAAGGCACAAATTCAGGACACTGTCCAGGAATTATTAAAAGTGATCAACCATTTGGGTGCCTCTGCCTGGTAGGAACAGCTTGTGCTGTATTTAATGGCTATTTCATCCCCTATATCCGGGCATGATGTTCTGCTCAAGAATGTGTTCCTTCTGTGAGATGAACACAAAGAAGGCACTGTGAATGTTGAATAACAAAGCTGTGAAGCGATTGGTCCGTCTTTGCTCTCGAACTTCTCCATAATTCTCCTCCAGTCAAAATTAGCAATTTGTCTATTTTTTCCCTCCAATTTCTCATTCCATAGCAAGCCATGCACGATTGAGTGCTGCTCTCCAGCTATTTTCCCCTTATTCCTGCTCCTACATAACTGTCTAATTGTTTTCAAATGCCTCCTCGGTTAGCTGCAGAGTTGCAGTTTTTGTCTTTAAACATTCAGTCGACCGTGTGGACTAAATAGATTCTGGCCCACGCCCAATTATAATTCCTCCTCCGTGACACATTGGAGCGATTATCACAGCGGTGAAGCGAAGCCACGCGGGACAATCCACCGGTTGTAAACATGGATGCCAAATTGTGGAAAGAATCCTCCTCAACAATAGGATCTGTAAAGGGAAATTCAGTAGTACTGAGGGACTCGCATTGATGAAATCCTGTCATTACATGTGATCAATACTTGGTTTTGCGAGCAATAACATTTTAACTTCGCCCAAAACATCTCTTCAAGACAGATAATATAACTAATATTCACAGAAATGTAGAGTCTGTTTTACCTCAATCATGATATGCCACTCGGGATGAATAATTCATTAATATCCCAGCTGTAAAAATAAATAAAAAATCACTGTCTTGTCACAGAAGGATTGAGTGTTGCACATGAAGGAGACATACACATGCTTGATTTCTGCACCAGCACATCTGGGATATTCTCCTCCCGATCCCCAGATTCATTGGTAATCTTGGGGCATACCTGTGTAGAATTGAGTTATCATGCCCGTGTGGGGGTTCAAGCCTGTGTGGAGACACGCAGAGGCCCAGAGACCCACAGAAAGATGTCTGCCAGCATTCAACATTAAAGGTTTCTCTGCTTTCTGCTGGATGTCTCAGGCTCCTTCTGTTTCCTTTTGTCGCTTCTCTTTTGCTGTCATTCTCTCTCGGGTGCTCTTTATATCTCTTTCTCTCTCTAGCCATTTTTGATTCACCGTCTCTGCTGAAAACTACAAGTTAAAGTAATCTCATGACTTTTATGATTCTATGATGATTTTATGAGTTTGTTTCATGGCTCCATCCCTTTACAATTCAAGCAGTGCCCTTTTGGTATTCCAGCTGGTGGATATTCTGTGAAAGCCTTGTGTTTTTAATTGGATTTCGGATAAAGAACCGCACCATCTGTGGATGCGTATTGTCTTTATTTCTGTCTGAACAAGTAGTGTACAGTGGTGGTTTGGAGCCTTTCCCCCTGAAAACAGCTGCCTCACACAATGAGGAAGGAGGAGAGTAAAACAAAAACAGTAAAGTTTGGCGTCAGGCGGCTAAACAATGAAGCTATAACTCTCAATAAAGCCCTGCAAAGCTGAGGGAAGCTAGAATGTGATGCTCATTACAAATGAACCCTTTCAAATCGTAACATTGCTTTCCCATTGTTATTGTAACAATATCGACAATAGCAGTTTTACAGCCTTGTGGCTGTCGTCTTGTTTCTCACAGAGACGCTCCCACTGTCTTTAGATTGCTTTTCAATTATCCGTGAAAAAACTTTGGACCGCTATTATTTGATGATGAATCTTGAACCTGACTGCTTTATGGTTGACTGTTGTTTCTGCAGTTTGTCATTATACCACACCACAAGTCATCTTTTCTACATTTCCTGAGTCCCTATCGTGCGTTTTACTAGCCAGTATAAACAGCAACAAAGGCCATGCTGTCAATGAGACGTGGTGGTCAACTTAATGTGACACACGAGAGCTATTTTCAAGAAGCGGTTCGGAGGAACTATGCAATTGGAGCAATTTTCTACTTCCAGCATCTGACATTTCAATGACATTTCATCCGCTTAGCTTTGGACTCCAGATCTGGCTCTGTGCGTCTCATTCATGCATGTTCTGTAGTAGCTTACCACCTCTCTAAACCCTGCAATACAATGGCTCTGATCTCCCAAATGCATAGTAATGACTGGGAATCCATGCATGGACAGGACTAATCTAGTTTGGATGCAACTGGCAAAATGCTTCAGAAAGTCCGTGAGCAGCACGGAGCATAAAGCACATCTCTGCAACCCCCTCCGCAGAACTTGAATCAGCATCTTGTCACATTAAATTTGCAGTAGTGGTCACACAGTCTAGTTGGACCCCTCAGTACAAATAAATACAGTGAGCGAAATACCAGAAATAAGGAACACTCCGTTTATTTTTCAAACCATTACTGTGGTTTCACTCAATAAATACGTCTTAAGAAATGTTAAGGGTTTCGAGTTGACTTTGGTTTTCCATTGTCATTATGTGCTTATTGTTTGGTCTGCCCGCCGCTTTCGCTTTTCCCGAATGCGACTTAAGTACTAACGAAGATGGATTCAGAGTCGTTTCTTCTTCAGGGCTTTTCAGTTCCTCTGCTAAATCACGATGCATGACCTTGATGAGGCTGACTTGGCAACTGCGCTTTGAAAAATGATGGAAAACAAAATGGAATGGGCTTCTTTTTTTTCTTTCTTTTTTAACGGATCGAGTTGGTGCTTGAGTTGAACTTCGAGAGGGCAAACTGTTGTGACTTTTGAAAAATATAGTGAGAAGTTGTGTTGCTTTTCAATTCATTTTATCAACTCAAGTCTCAGCAACGGCTGAGAACTTGGCAAAGTGTGCGATTTTCCATTGATTAGCTGTTTATGTTCCTTTCCTCAGGCCCTCCTTCGTCGTCCTCCTGCCTACCTACAACACACTTTTAAACTCAACCAGAAGTTCAGATTTCATCCCCTCAAGAGGCACCCTCTGGTTGACAGAATGAGATATGTTTTTCCTATGCCGTTATAAATCTATAGACGCCTGATTGCCACTGATGACAAAATAAATGTACTCTGATTATGGCATCGGGAGAGGGAGACCTTTTCTGACCCCTAAACAAGGATCATCTGGCTTCAGCATGAAATAAAAGGCCTTTTGCAGCATGATTGGGACATCTTAAATAAGTGTGTATTATCGTGAGACGAGGTGGAATGTCGAGTGAAGGTTTAAAAAGAAATGGATCCCGTGTTGGTTCAATGATTATGGTTAATAGAAGCTGACCAAGAGAGCATGAGCTGCCGTGTTTTGACGACGTCTTGGTCGGAAATGTTCTTGCTCCAATTTATTTGCTTTCGCCACACACATTTCAATTCCAACTTTTATTTTTAATTTTTTTACTTTGGAGATGGGCAGTAATACTTGAAAGAGAACATTTTTCTCTTTTTCACCTCCAGCGCAGAAACTTAACCTGACAATGTCTTTCATCCAGCACATCATGTTTGGTGTTGCCCTTCTCGCTCTCTTTCCCACTTTCTCCAACCTCCTTGTGGTCCCACACATCTCTCCCTCACCACAGTCAATAAAAGTCGGTTTCTTATCTCCTATGGATTCCTGCTCATCTCTGGCCTTTTTTTCCAAGGGCTTTTCTGTTTCTGAGGCAGATCCTCTTCCTCTCCCATCTTTGTGCTCCGTCTATCTGCCAGACCAGCTGATTCTGTGGGTTTTCTGATGGGTTCACACAGGTTAAAAGCTTTGATCATGAGCAGTGCGAGGCCAGTCCGCTGTGGGGTTTGACTCCATGACCTTTCGCACCCAGCAGTTGTCCTCTTGCCTTTAAGTAAACTATGTACTGCACATAGAGGGTTATCTTTCCTACAGTGATGACAGCAATGACGTAGCTTATCTCAGCTACATGACAAATTGAGGAATGCAAATTCATTGCATGTGCCTTGAGTAGACTCAAGGTCTGATTTGCTGGAACCTCTGATCATAAAACAGATTGTGGAAAAAACACTTGCAGAAGTGACACTTCTTGGGTGTTCGCAAACTCAAGTGAGTGCACCTGACGCTTTAAACTCATCAAAACTCTATGTTACTTATTTAAATGAATAGGTACACATTTTGGGAAATACACTTATTCACTAACTTGCCTAGTGTTTGTTAGCTTAGCCTAGCTAGAGACTCCACTTGCCCCAGCCAAGAAATAACCCCATAAAACCACTTATTTTGTACAGATTAAACAAATGAGTTATAGCATGTTAAATTATGAGCTTTTGACAAGCTGGTAGGCTGGTTTTCTTACTTTCTTAAAGCTGCTTCCCCTTCATTGGCTTTATGCTAAGCTAACTGGCTGCTGGCTTTGGTTTTATTTTCATCCTACTAAAAAAAAAAAAAACATAAAAGTGTCTTATATTTAGCAAGAAATGTTACCCAATGTACTTCTGTTATTGTCACATTAATGGTTATGAAATGGACCAAAACTAAATGGGACAGCTTACACGTTCTGAGTGTGGGAGTAAATTGTCAGACATCAGCTTAATCACATTTTGAAAACATGTGCCAGCTGTTGGTAATCCATAACACGTTGTTAGGAAGTGCAATAGTCAGGTTCTTATCTTGTCTTGCCTGCTAACAATCAGGGTTTTACAACCAAAGGTTCTTTACTGTCTCAGAGGAGCGGATCACAACAGCTGTAGCCGATAAGGAGAAGAGATAGGTGGTGCATTTGTGGTTCATCAACCACAAGCCCAAATAGTTGGTCCAGAGGTCAAGGGACAAGGACACAGAGTGTATATCCATCCATCAAACCCGTAGGAAGACTTATGCAGGATTTTTAAGGGGATCTAGTGCTCTTATCAAATGTGAGCTTTCTGTGTGTGTGAGTGTGAAGGCTTTGGCGGTGGTTATTCTCTCTGATTGGTACCCTGAGCTCATTTTCACTTCCATTACAAGTCTATCAATGTGAAGCCGGATCTTGATGAAAAGCGCTCTGCAGACAATTGATCTCAGTAATGATGAAGAGAAGGGGATAGGTCAGACATGCCACTTCTTCTCTCACAGGATTCTGTCGGAGAAACTCGCTGGAGTGTGAGCCAGTCACATCGTTTCAGTTTGATGGGCTAGTTAGATGTGTCGTGTGATGGATTGTTCTTAAAATGCTCTTGAAAAATGGTACGGTGTGCATCAGCCAATTATGCAAAAAAGCCTGTACCCAGAGAATAGAGAACTTTCCCCAAACTAATTAATTAAATTTCTCTCTTTTCTACTTCATTTTGCTACAAACCTTTCACATCACTGTTTAAAAGAAAAGAAAAAGAAGAAGAAGAAAAAAAAACGTTTTAGATCGAGTTTTCTTCTCAGTCAATTCAACTTAATCAAAGTGTAGTGGGGAAAAAAGGCAGGCACAGGCACAAATAGGGATTCCGTAATTGGCCTGTTTTGCATTTCATCTCCAAGGATATTTTATTCACATGCCTGGCTTATAAAAGGTAAATTGTTTCAATTCTGAACTGATTGCGCTTGAAATACAAAAGGGAAGGAAAAAAAAACACCCACCTCAGGCCTCCTACGGGGTTGTGCTAAGCCACTTATTTCAGCTAAACTGGATTATAGACAAAAGACACAGAGCTGGAATCCCTTGGTGTTCCCTTCATAAGAGAGCTACAGCAACCAGGGAGCCGTTGCCCGGCTGGTAATTGAACTTGTGCTTTTGAATGGTACATTTTAACCGCAGGCGTATTAGCGAGGATGCACATGTTTGTTCATTCAAGAGATAATAAACCTAAGGTTCATGTTGTCCCAACAGTAATGTGTCCTCCAGAGCACTTCCTGTTTGCTTTCTGCCTGTATCCGTCTTTGCTTTCACATTTGTTTTGTCCTTCGGAAGTCGGAGCAGTTGGAAAAGTAGGCCAAGAGGAGGAGCAGTGGGGTTACAAATGTGTACTGAGGTGCAATCAAAAGCATTGTTTTTTTTCGTTTTGTTATCAACACCCCCCCATAGACTTTATTCTGCATGGAAAAGAGGGGATCTCAATGTGGAAGTGCAGCACAAGAATGTAAAGGAAAGACCGCCTCAGCCCTCCGCATCGACATGTGGATGTGGTTATGGTGGTGGTGTCCGAGCGTGCTCTGGGAAGTCGGGATGACATATCTTTTTGTCCCGGGGCCAGGTATGAGCATGCATGGGAGCCGTGGCAGGTTCTCGTCAGCACTTTCAGAGGTGTGTACACCCAAACATGAAACACACACGCCACCTTGTTGCCCTTTCGGACGGTGGGCCTCACTGTAGCATGAACAAAGCTGCTTTGCAAAATCAAAGGCGCTGCACGAATGGGCCATGAATGGGAAAATAAATCGGCTCACAGAATGTTGTCTGGTTGGGAACCTGGCTCGCTGCCCCATGCATATCACACCCAATTTTGGATGACCTGTTTGCTCTGAAAGCAGGGGAAGCTTTTCTTCCAGTCTCTCCTCTGGAGTGCTTTTATATAACTTTGAGGGGGGTGTCTTGTGAGCAGGCGCCTTGGCCAGAGAGGCGACTTGAGAGCTTGTAGAAGAGCCTCATAAATCCAAGCTGGATCTCCCTGAAGCAGTGATTGAGATGTATTAACCCTGCTCAGCAAGCCTCACTGGCAAAGTCTGCACAAAGTACAGCCCCTGGGCCTCACAGACCACTTCAGCCTCCTCTATCTCTTTGAAGAGTTTATGCTCACCTGCAAAAAGTGGCCACATGACCTCCATTTTCTCCTCTCCAGTGATTTTAGGAATTGACTCAAAGTGTTCATTGAAACCTGGTGTTTGAGATTTGAAGAGGATAATCTGCATCCATCCATCCATACCAAGAGTTCATATATAGTTCGGATGACAGATTTTCAGTGTGGGCTGCACTTTGTACAGTTGTACATTTGAATGCCGTGGAGATAATAATATTAGTTTGTTTCAAACTTTTTTTTCTTGTTTTGTCAAAGTTTAATTCAATAGGCTGTATTATTTTAGACCTCATAACGTATGAACAGTACATCTAGCTAGCATTTTGTGAGTGATGATTCTTGCAGATAGTTGGATAGGAAGAGTGATGTCTGCAGGATAAATACAAAGCTACAGCTAGCAGCCGGCAGCTCTTAGCGCCAATAATGAAAACGGTGAAATGGCTATCTTGGCTCTGTCGATACCAAATTGTACCTCCATTATATCTTCTTTGTTTACAAAACCCCAAATTTACAAAAAAGTCAAGTTGTGATTTTACATGCCAGACTTTCCTACGCTAATTGGTTGTGTTAAATTAAGCTGTAGTGTGTGGCATGCCGTGAATTTACATTTACGTTGAGATCGGTCGACCAATGACAGTTCTCTCTACAGTCAGAGCTTGCGCAAGAAGGTGGAACATGAGGGAGATACCATTTCCAAAACTTGTAAGGGGGTAATAACTATTTTCCCGGACGTAGCAAAATCCCGGACGTTTTTGGAATCCCTGCCGGACGCTTTTTTTAGGTCTCGAAAAGAGGACATGTCCGGGAAAAAGAGGACGTCTGGTCACCCTAATCTATGTCATCTAGTCTTTATGGATGTGTTTCTGTTGGTTTAAGCCTGCCTCAGTGCTTAGTCCCACAATCAGCAGGAACATAGATGCTGCATTCTTGTGTGTCACTGAGGGCTAATTAAAATGATACATAGGCATGCTGTTATTCTTTGTTCAACAGGAAATTGGGCTTATTTATATAGTTCTCCCTTTCGACATTAATTTTTGCTTCATGACCCATGTGTTTTCTGTTCCAGCCTTCACTTGAACTGGCACAGTTTGACAAAACTCCCGTTTTCTCTTATTTTTGGAACCTTGCACCAAGTTATCAGTTGCATGTACTGTATCTGTATATAGCAACCTATGTCAGTAGTACTTTTCCTGTTTTTAAGCATTGAGATCATTGCAATGATTTGTTATTGTCTCCATTGTTTTGTATTCAGTTAGCTGTGGTCTTTAGATGTTATGTTTGAGCGTCCGTTTTCCAGCTACAGTAGAATAATTACGGCTTGAAATGTTGAAATGGTTCACCCTTCGCAGAGCCTTGATTTTTCATATTCTTGCTTTAATATTTTTTAACTATCTGATAATATTTCTCATAATTCTAGCCCTCTATTGATTCCTACTATATAAGATATATTACTTTACTCTCTCCCGTCTTCCCCCAGAATGCATGGCGAGCGGACTCTAACACCTTTTGGCAGTTGCTCAAAATAATGAGAAATGGTGATGTGGATTGAAACAATGACCTTTTGTTGCCATGCAACCGAATATCTTCTTCAGCAGTGGCTTATCATCATGAAATACTGCACTCCGGGTTGTTGTTCGGCCTTCACCGACGGGTTTGACAGAGTTGACCTTATAAAAGTAGTTTATTTTCATGTTTCTGATATTTTCAAAAACTACTGTGAGTATATTGTATGAAAATATTCAGCGCCACAGTGTTGTGCTTTATCCACACAAGTGCACTTGGTGCTCTACCAAGCACTTAAGGAAACATTTTGACGAGGAGTTCTTCCATCACTCGTCAGTGTACACAGTGAACGTTCAAACGTGTTGTGTTTGATTGCATTGTATTTTCAGGCTGTGGTGTTTACCTCCATCGTTGCGCGACAGCCAATATTGTAATGAGCTGTCATGGTGTTTCCAGTCTCGTTTCTTGTTGCGTGAGTGTTGAGCTGCAGCTCGTTGCATTCGCATTGATCATTAGCAGACAACAAAGCCTTCGCCTTGCAGTCAGATGTCCCCGGAGGTTACTGAATATCTCTTTCCAGATGCAATCTGCAAATAATAATGGACAGGCGAGGGAATCAATAGTACAACCCCAAAGCAGTGTTGATATGAAGATTATGATCATAGATGATACATGTTCGTGCCCTTTGGTATGTGGAGGTGAAGAAACCTCACATCCACTGGAATAAGAGTAATGTGAGGTAAGCCTGTGTTGCCTTGGGTTTAATTGTAAGTAATGAAAAGCAATTTGTCTGAGAAACGGAGGAGTGTGCTGCCCTGAGATGTAGATTCAGACTCCTGAGACTATTGCTGCATAGCTCATGTCACTACAGGACACGAGTGGACATTGCTGTTCATGCTCCAGCTGCTGATTTGAGAAAAAGCTCAACATTTTCTCATTTACATTTCCAACATGAGCACAATGTGAAGGTCAGTTGGTCCTAGCTTAAAAGAAAACTTGCTTGCGGGGGAATATGTCCAGTCATTTTTCAATGCTTTGACGGCAAAGTATTAAACAACCAAACACACTATAAATATTTCATAGGCATTCCGACAGCATTTGGAAAAGTGTTTAATATCGAGTCGGTACTATGATGAATGGAGTTCAAGTAGTTGTGTTTGTTTTAAGATGTTTTTGAAGGCCATGGAGGAAAAAAATGTGTTCATGACTAGAAAATTCGAATGTAAAGTCATCTAATTTATAAAAAAATAGATTAATTGATTTAGTGTGAATGATCTAGCTTTAATGAAAAGTCAGCATGCTGTGTTCCCCCCGCCCCCCCCCCCCCCCCCCCCTCTTGGTTGAGAACAGCAGCCAAAACGAAATTTTTTCTTGAGAGTTGAAGTTAAATCAGGCCTTCCCTTTATCAATTTACAATCCATAGCCCCGGCTCATAGCAAATGTAACGGTCTAAGAGTCATAAATAGTACAACCACCCAGAAAACTAAGTTTATCTTGACGCTTTATGTACAGTCGCTCCTATCCTGTGGATTGAGGGTTTGATCACTGTTTCTGTGTTTTCTTTGTCCTTCAGAGAAAGAACGTCCACCTGCTGCTGAATGTGTTTCTGCTGGCAGCCTGGGGAGCCGTCCTGTTGGCCTGCCGCTTCTACTGGATGGGTAACAAACCCCCCAACTTCTCCAACTCCGACAACCCGGCAGCCGACTCGCCCGCTCTCCTCACCAGGACGCTAACTTTTTCCTACCTGCCTGCCGTCAACTTTTGGCTTCTCCTTTGCCCGGACACGCTCAGCTTTGATTGGTCAATGGACGCCCTCCCTTTGATCAGGAGCCTTGCCGATGGGAGGAACCTTCACACCGTAGGCTTCTACCTTGGGTTGCTCTTCCTGGCTTGGTTCAGCCTGTGGACGTACCAGACGGCCAAATGCAAGGAGACCAATGGCAAAGCACATCATTACACCAATGGCAGAAATGGGAACAGTAATGGGCACAGTTACCAATACAACAATCATGAACATTTGAACAATTCAGACGCTCACATTAATAGTGCACAGAATGGTACCAAAAAGCACTATGAGAGCAGGACTCCTCTGCCCACCACCGAAAACGTTGTGGTGTTTTCGCTGGGCCTGTTGGCTATCCCTTTCCTCCCTGCTACAAACTTGTTTTTCTACGTTGGGTTTGTGATAGCAGAGAGAGTACTTTACATCCCCAGCATGGGCTTTTGCTTGCTGGTGGCGGTGGGGATGAGGTCTCTGTACGTCCGTCTGCGGCGCAGGTCCTCCAGGGCGTTGTTGGTGTACTGCAGCGCTGCCGTCGTCCTTCTTTTCAGTGTCAAAACTGTTTTGAGGAACCGGGACTGGCAGAATGAGGAGATGCTCTACAAGTCAGGGATTTATGTCAATCCTGCTAAAGGTAAGGCCCTTTCATTCAAATCAGCATGCACTAAGGTGCGCCCGCACTCACACGTGCACAAACACACTTTTATGCACTTTCATATACATTCCGGCACCAAAAGCCTCTTTCACCCATCATATTTTGTTGAATAGTGAGCGAGCTCTTAGGCCCGGTTTTACATTTGATAATGTGTGCTGCTGTCTACTGCCGCCCTGAATAATTCAAAGTCAAGCTGCTTCAAAATGTCTTCTCTTCATCACTCAGCCTTACCACAGAATATACAAGTGCTCACAAGGCAGTTTCCCCAAAAGCTAAATGAGACTGGTGTACTACTCAAGGCTGAATTTTTTCTCTCTTGATTTTATTTTTCCAAGGCCTACAACCGAGTTGTACTTCTTTATCATAAATCGTCTTATACCCAGCATGCAATCTGTTTAATGACACCAGGCGCCCTGTCTCACTTGGAAGGAGCCCATCCCCTGTCTCTTATTGGCACCTGTAACAGAGGATGACATATTCAGCAGCCTCCACATTCAAGGTCATCAAACACAGATTTCTCTCCAAAGCGAAGTTGCCAGAGCCGCTGAGGAGGGGTGCTTCCCTGCTTGGGCAGGGTACTCGCAAGGCAACAGCGGGACATGTTGTGTTAGCTAATTTCCCTTTCAAATTCTGAGCGGAGCTGAGGCGTGACAGCTGTTTGTTTTGGCAGGCCATCAGGCCGAAACCGAGCTGCAGCAATGTCCCCAACTCACATTCATAATTGCTAATATGAGCGTTGAACAGAACCCAACCTCAAACACGGACACACTCATTGGATTGTTTGAACTGTGAAATTTCCGAGTGCACCAAGCTTTCCTGTAAAAGACACTTCATGAATTCATCTGTGCCCAACTGAGCACAGTTGAATGGAGGACGCTTGGGTTGTTTTTCTGCTTTTCTCTGTTTATACTGACTATTCTTCTGGGATTCCGTAGACGTTGGGATTTTCAATAACTTAATACTGTAAATACATTGCTTAAAGGCACGCTGCATATTTTAGCACTTTAAACGCATGTCAACAAAAGCAGCAAGAGCCAGGATTTTGTCTTCTTATTAAATAATACTTGTGGAGGTGCAAGAAGAAACCATATACTATAGCACCATAGATGCACAATGACTTTATTAGGCCTAATCTCTATCTATTTTATTGACAGTTTTTTTAAATATATTCAGTATGTTGAATCTTAGTTACTCAAGTTGAGTTTGTGTACACTATAAAGTAACCTTAAAAACAGATCAAAGATGATATTATGTTTTCATAGCCAGTGACATTCACTACTATTTTACATCCATTGATTTTATGTTTTTTTTGCTCCCCTACACATTTATTTTCCCACCACCACATTCCTGTCTCTGCAAAAAAATTATAAAAGCTCTTAGCCACTTTATATCAAAGCTTAATGTAATTAGCTGTGCAATAGCTCTGTGGTGCCCTCTTCTTTTCATACCCACTGTCAGAGGATTGACTGGTGCGTTTCGCTCAAACCTCCCCCGGCTGTCTTTGTCCTTAATGTCTTTCTCTTTAGAGGTAAAAAAAAGAAGATCCGGTGTAAATGATTACCTGCCACAGAAATGTCCTCTCCTGATGCCTTAATCGAACAGCTTTTAAAGATTCAGAAAAAAAGTTATTTCAGAAGGTCGCCACGAATGTTCTGATTTCTCTCTGTCTGATTAACCTTTTCTATTGTAACCTGTCAGCATGGGGCAACCTTGGAAATGTCTTGAAGAGCCAGGGCGAGATGGAGGAGGCTGAACAGGCGTACAGAAATGCCCTCTATTACCGCAGCAACATGGCTGACATGCTGTATAACCTGTGAGTTTTGTTTTTTCATGCTACTGTGTTGTAATTAATATTTTTGTGATCCTTAATGCTTACATTCATTTGCCTCTTTTGATGTCACGGTGTCCTTTTGTACTCTGGTTTTCTTTGTGTCCCGGCTGTTTCAATGACTTAGGAGTGTGTGCGGACAAATGGACATGTCCTCATTTTACATGTGTGTGCCCATTGATCAGAGCTGTTCCCTCAGAGGAGGTGCCGCCTTGTCTTGTATTCCCCAGAGGGCTGTCTGTCTGACAGGGTTATTAATGATGCTGTCGTAGCCTGAGGGGGAAACACAAAACATCCTCAGCCATCACTCAATGTGTGCTCAAATGTCTGTGGATGGTTGAGATCTAAATCTTCCTCTTCGCTTGCATCAGCTGCTTTTGTTCTTGTCTCATCCTCATAGATGCCTCTTTACTTTAAAACATCTCCTCTTTCTCTACAGCTCTAAACTGCCTGTACTGTCTTTCCTTTTGTCTGTTTCAGCGGTTTGCTGCTACAGGAGAGCAACAAGTTCTCCGAAGCACTCCACTACTATAAGCTGGCCATTGGGAGCCGGCCAACTCTGGCTTGTAAGTACAGCTTTTTTTATTTATTGACAATCTCCAGCTCTTGTGGTTGTGGCTGCGCTGTGTCCAGGCAACAGTGAACAACGGCTGTAGTTATGGGAAGGGAGAGGAATGGGTGGCAAAGGGCAGTGGGTGGGCGACTGAATTCAACATTCAACACGGCCGTCCGACTGGCTTTTCAAAGCCAAGTCATGTCAACAGATCAAGCAACTGCATGATGTCATTTATTACGAATTCAGGCCGTTACTCTCTCATTTCCCCTCACCCCTCCCACAATAACCGCGTCTACTATTTCCTCACAGTTTCGAGCGTGTCTCCTTCTTCTTTGCTCATCACTCTTCCTCTCCATCCCGTGAGAATCTTCCCCTGCTTTCGCTGGAATTACATTTTTCACACGCCGTCACCTTCAGCAGGTTGATTAGAACAAATCGCTCACAATCTTACCTGATCATGCAATAAATTAGCTCCCCGTTGTTCTCGGCATCAGCCACTGACAGATAAACAGAGAATCGTAAACGTGTCCTTCTTTTATCCCTGGATTAATTATCCACCTCATCAAAATCGCAGTAAGACTAGAACATTTCCATTCAACGTGCAATTATCCAATCTGTTACAGCCGATAACAGGCTTAATTAGTTACCTCAAGCAGCAGACATGTTGACGGCAGGATTATAATGTGACAGTTAAAAGTGTTTCTCAAGGTTAAACATTACTCACTGACTAAATTGGGAGCTAACTAGTGAAAACTGTAGCGTTTTTTTATTATTTAATATTCAGAGCGAGGCAGTTTTGTGATAAAGAGCTATTGACTTGCGTCACATTTGTTGCGTACAGAAAATCAGTTGAGAAGATAAAATTGGTAAAAAAAAATTACTTGCTTTTGTCTATCTGTAGTTGTTCTTATCTGTTCTGCTTTCATTGCAAATCCATGCAATGGAGGTTAAAAAACATATGTACTATTGACTATCTTGTGCAACACCATGTAGCGACGATAAGACTGAGTGTGAGGAAGTGGAATAAAACTATGTGAGCTTTTAAGATAACAAATTCCAAAGACAGTAGACCACTGAAGGCTGTTTGGTTCTCAACCACCCCCCTTCAACTTGATTACACGTCAACACCCTATAGAGCAGCCCTCCATATTGATCTGCTGTATCAAGTTAATTTATTCCAACAACCAGACTTGACAGGGAGTTGTTTAGAGAGGCAGGTCCACAGAGATTAATTACTCTCCAGCTGCGTATTGATTATTTGATATTGTCTCTGACCGCTCGAGGAAAAAGTTTAACAAGCAACCAAACTATCCCACAGGATGCACGCAAAGGCCAAATATACAGTAAAGCATTACATAGAGCCACAGTGGTTTATTGTTTCACCTCAAATGTGTAGTGTAGAAATGGCCATTACTCAACTTTTCAACACCATTGATCTCTAAGGATTCAGGTCAGTGAGAGACACTTATGAGAAGGAAATTACCGTTTGGGGGAAAATGGTGATGTAGTTAGTTATGTAGTGGAAAAGGTTCTTCTCTTTGAGGAAGCTCTCGATGAATCCAAGCAGCAAGGTTTATACTTAATTAATTCAAGCCCACTGAATAAACACATATTATCTTGTTAAATGAGTTTGGCGTTGTGGAGGAAGCTTCAGTAGTAACAGTTATTGGCATGAAGTCAGGTTACAGCAGCCACACTGTACAATGTACACCTGTAGGAATCTATTTGGACATTACCAGTCGGCTTGAGCATTAAGGAAACAGCGGGTCCAATCAGCTGATGCAAGCTCAACCAGAACTCACTCTATTGTCCATGTTTTGTTTTCCCAACAGCGGCCTACTTGAACACGGGCATCATCCAGATGAATCAGGGTCATCTCGATGAGTCCAAGCGCACCTTCCTGACCTGCGCTGACATCCCTGATGAAAACCTGAAGGACCCCCACGCCCACAAGAGCTCAGTCACCAGCTGCCTGTACAACCTGGGCAAGATGCTCCACGAACAGGGACACCAGGAGGTAAGGACCTCAACTGCAGACAAATGTACTTCACATATTGCTACATGATATGTTGTTTAGTGTATATTTCAGCGTGCTGGGCACTTTCTTGGCAGGCGAGGTACTGTTGATGGGACATCGATCATATTAAGTCACAGTTTACGACAGAGGTATACACGTGTCAGACCTAGCTTGCTGAGTTACACTTATTTCCTGAATGTACATATTTATTTGTAGTAAGTTGAGATAGGATAAGTCAGTCAATATGTGCTTTGTTGGTGATGGAGCACCACGATATGAAATAACCTGTACTGTAGTTTACATGGACAAACATATGTTGTGCAACAAACCTTTACATGCTGGGGAATGTAGAACGTAGTGAATTGAGATGCAGACTTCTGCCGAAGGAGCTTTTTGGGACACTGAGAAAATGCTCAGTTTTAAATGGACATGATCCAGAATTGCTTGTGTCATAGGAGACACAGTGTTTTGTGCAAATAATCTTCAGGCTGTTTCTCACAGATTTGCTCTCTTTCATGCCTCTAAAGACCTACAGTGCTGGCTAAAGTAACTGGCTTTCCGATGCTGCACATTTATACTGTGCATAAGCACTGATGCTGCTGATTCAATCAGGATTGAAGCAGCAGAACTGCAGATTCAATAAGGGCTTTTATAAATTGTTGGCATGCTGGAGGAAGCGAGCAAGTCCCACTTCCTCCGATCTTCAACCGCAACATTTGCTTCAGCAATAAAGTACTTGCAGCTCCTTCTACCATTTAAATTCTCTAAAGGGACTCTGAGGTAAATCGCTGGACCTACAGCTCTATACATCCCAGAGTCAATATGTGACACCGCTCTAGTCGTCCTAACAGCCGTGACTCTGAGGATAGACCCTTTCTGCTCGACTCTATATGAACCAGCCTCCCAGCGACCCCCAATTCCACGCTGTGTATTCACGGCGCCGGGGGGCCCCGGCTGCAGGGGAGGGATGACTAGTTACCACAGCGCCAGTTTCTCTGGCTGGGTCTCTTCGCTCTAATGCAAACATCCCCCACCTACTTTTATTTTCATTTTTATTGTTTTATTTGTTTCCTTCACAGGAGGCCATCACAGTGTTCAAAGAAGCATTACAGAAAATGCCAAGACAGTTTGCGCCACAGAGCCTCTACAACATGATGGGTAAGAGCTGCTTTTGTTTCACGACCACAAGCATAGAAGCTGTGGTTTTTAAGTCCACAAAATATAACAAGTCAGTGGAACTGAGAGTAAAAAGGTTTGAAGTATTATGGAACTGTTATGGATGCTGGACCTCATTCAGTTTTGGTTTGACTTTGTTGTGCTGGGTCCCTTAAACAAATAACCTTTTTTCTCCTTCCAGACAGGCAACCCTTTAACTGAAGCAAACTTTCAATTAGCATTAGCGGATTACTAATTGCAAGTAAAACCACTGCTTACAGCCCCATTAGCTGCTTTGAATGTGTTGTATCCTGAGGCTCACTAACACCCACTGCGGAGCAGGGATATCCCAGACCTTTGGGAATTTGGCCCAAAAGCGTTAAAATCAGTTGGATAAGTTAACACAAAACCAATAGAATGGTGGTTGTTTGTGGTTCTAGATTGCTTTGTCTATTAATGAGTAGATATTCTCAAGAAGGCAAACACTTGTCATGCCGCTAGTGCTGTGAGAATTCAGAAGATGTTAACCCCAGGTTCACATTCCCGGTTGTAAATCTGAAACCTGGGGTTTAGCATAAGCCCTTGCTTATTAGATATGAAGATGGAAACTAGGTTAAGCTCACTCTAGCTTTCTGCAGCCCAGTGTTTAGGTTAAGCCTGGGCCAAAGGTTTTAAGGAGTGCTAAGAATTGTTTAAAAAAAAGACATCACACATCATCAGGCAAACAACTATATCAGTGAAATTGTTCTTTAAGAAATCTATCCCGAATGAATGGTGTTAAACAGCGGTTTGACACAGTAGTCGGCTTTATAATATCATGTTTAACAAAGTTCATTTGCTTTTCACGACAAGAACAAGCCAGCTTGTTATATTACTGCTGTAGAACAGCTGCTTTCAAGCTCATTATATCTGCTTTCTCCTTGCTTTTTTAACTTTTTTTTCTTCTCTGTCTCCCTCCTGCTTTTTTTTCTCTCTCACTCACACACATGCAGCTGCTCTCACACACACACACACACACACGCACGCGCACGCGCACACACACAAAACCTAGGATGTTGTAATCCAGACTTGGTAGTGCCCCGGGTTCGCTTACACTGTATGTTGGCAAAATGCAATTTGACAGAGCTGCCGTGATTATGTCAAAATGTTGACGAAAGCTCCAGTCAGCGTTAAGGAGCAGCGCTGCGTCTGTAATGGAGCCACTGAGCCAGAGACCTGTGATTTCTGCAGCATGCCGTTGTTTCCTCGCTGAACTGATTTGCACATTTGGCCCACCTGCTCATACATATCTCCAGTTTTCGCTCGCTGCGCCGCTCTCATGCCGTTTGTCAGACGCCAAGCAGCAGAGGCTTTCATCAGAGGCAGACCTGGGTGGTAATCTGCACCCTGCTGGGCTCGCTCCAACACTCTCTGGTGGGCTGAGGAATGTTCCACTCCGAGGGGCTGCTTTTCAGCTCCTTGGATTCAATGTCACTTCTAATTGCACGTTGATGTTTGTGCTAATCTCATACAGACGTCTGCTGCCATGAGCACGAGGCAAGTTATTTGGCCACGTTTAAAGCCGTGAACTAATGACGCGGTCGTGTCAAAACAGGCCTGTGTGCGTACATGTTTTTGAGTATAGCTCAGTGCCTTGGGTTGCTGGTAAATCTTTAAATTCCAGCTAATTCTGTCTATCAAACTTTATTTGATTTATTAAACTGAAGTTATTCAGTATGAAAGTTACGTTGGAGTGGCATATAGGAGGCATACAAAAATATATCTCTATTATACAACAATATGGAGATCCTCTAATCCATTATTGCTCTATTTGATGGTTAGCTGGTACATTTGTGATAATGTAGCTACAATTTTATGGATTTACAACACTTAAATCTGAAACATAAGGCTGTACTGATGGATATCATCTTGAAAATACATTCTCATTTATTGCTTTAAATCTCAGGGGGTGTATATGCTTGTGCGTTATGAGGTATTATTACACAGCATTATTGCTCATTCGCAGAAAAAGGAGAAAGGAGAATGTGTGTTTTCAAATAATGAAAAAGGTCCCTGAGTTGTGATTAGGCGTGGGACACCTGTTGCTTATCACAGTTTCATATCAGGGAAGAGATTAGACCTAATCCTCTCAGAATTAAAGTCAGTCCACTCTAGTCCAAACAACTTGTCCACTCAAATTCTTGTGAAATTTTCACAACTGGAATACATTCCGTTTCTTTCCCTAAATATGTTATGATGTTGATTTTTAACTGTGTTGTGTTCAATCACCAGCCGCTGTTGTCAAATTCCTGCAATAGTACACGTGTTATTGGATGGATATGAAAGAGAGGGCATTGTTTGTTCAGGTGTTAGCAAGCAGAGGGTCAGATGTGGCGGTGGGGGAGGTATCACATGACGTCTGACAGATTAGGGAGAGTGAGGGAGTGCGTTACAGAGCCAGTGCATTCTCTGATAGTTTTGAAGCCACACAGCTCATTTCAGTTATTAAGAAATAAAAACGCTGACGGTGACTGAGTCATGCATTACGAACTGGCTATTAAAGATTTGCTTTTGTGAAAGACAGGAAGTAGTACATTATTTTTTGCATTGTGGCACTAAAACAAAGGGTAACATCTGTGTTTTCTTCGTCCAGTGCCTGGCATCATACAAGTAAACATAATTTGATAAAAAATAAACCAGCATGGGGTGTGAGGCGCATGCTGTGCCCCTCTGGGTTGAGCTTTGGTCTCACAGCTGAACAATGGGACGGTGTTTGATGTCTTAACCTTTCGACCGCTTGACCCGCTGACCCCACTTTGCTCCCACAGGAGAGGCCTACATTCGACTGAACAAGCTGACCGAGGCTGAACACTGGTACAGAGAATCCCTGCGAGCCAAGCCGGACCACATTCCAGCACATCTCACCTATGGCAAACTGCTGGCTATGACGGTAACTTTTATATTTCATCCTTGCTTGTTCTACCTTTTAAGGCCAAACCCTTTTTACCTTTGAAAGAAGAAATTACATATTATTTTTCTCCTGCAAGTTGAATTCATAGATGTTTTTGCCGGCCAACTGTAGCGGTGACATTGTCTCAACTTTTTGTTTCCCTGAACCGATTCTCAAGTTCTCTGCCCGTGCTCACTCTCCTTCTCTTTTTATTACGCTCTCTTTCATCTCCCCAGACTTTTCATCAGTCTTTTCCAGCTCTTTACTGATAGTTCGTAATGTCCTCCTCAAGTCTCTACAGTTAATCAATAGTGTGTGGGTGAGAGAGAGGGGGAAAAGATTGGAAGATAGTGAGCATGAGAGAGAAGGTTGTCACGTTGTGTTTCTCAAGATGCTCCTGTCTGAGATTGGAATAGGACTTCCTGATTAAAAACCTTGTCCTGGCAGCCTTTTTTCGGTCCTTGTAATTTGTCTCTAGGTCTTAAAAAAGTACCTCCAAAAGCAGCATTCACCACTTTGAACCAACAGCAAAACCGATATCAGGCATTTGGCATGCTTGTAACGTTGCTCTGCAAAATAAATAATTGAAATATCTCAAGAAATAAATCAGCATTTGCCCGGCGTTTTCCAAGACAGAGATAATATCCTGTCGGGGTCGCACAGCTGACCTGTGTTTCAATAACCAGAGAAAATGCCGTCCATGCAGAAAGGGCAGAAGCAGTTTCCAGTGTCGCCGGGTTTACGAGGAGGTGGTCATGTGGTCGGGTCATACAGTCATCCGTTAAAGATCGCAGCTAGATAAGTCGTATTTGGAGTCGCGCTGACCGAGAGGAGCAGTTAGAGCTGAAAGAGACTGTCAGAAGAGAATTAAACAAATTAGAAGAGTTGCACAGAAGGTCAGAATAAGGGTGGAGGCCTCCTCTTCAGCTCTTGTCTCTCTCTCACACAGTCTGGGCCCTAATGAAAAGACGTCAATGTGTTCGATAGCCTGCGGCGGGATCTGGAATTCCACAGACAGGCTTGAGTCTTCCTGGCCACGTCCCTTTTCATTTCCCTTATGGAAACAGAGTCTTTTTTAACTTCTTTTCATTCATAGTCTTTCCAAAATTATGAGTTTTGTGTTTCACAACTGACATGTGTGGAAGAATTTTGCTCGCCCATCAGTTACCTAAACTGGCTGGAAAATCCAAGATTTAACAAATTTTGTCAGTTTTTGTATCAGAGCTTTATATTAAGCCCTTCGGAAGGAATAGTTTGACGTTTTGGGAAATATGAGTGTTTTCTTTCCTGCCGAGAGCTAGATGAGAAGATTAATACCACGTTCATATCTGCAGAGCAAATATAGAGCTACGGCTAGCAGCTGGTTAACTCTTAGCATAAGGATTGGCTCTGTCTATACAAAAGTCCACCCACCAGCACCTCCAAAGCTCACACATTAACACGTTGTATCTCATTTATTTAATGTACATTAAAAAAATTATGAGTAAAAGTGACACTTTGTGGTTTTACAGGTTTGTGGAGGCTACTACTTGGCCAGGCTCTCTAACATAACACGTCAAATATATGCTTGAAAAAGACATTTTGGGAAATGCACTTGTTCGCTTTCTTGCTTGAGAAAGATGGACAGCTTGATGAGAAGATTGATACCACTCCCAAGTGTTTGATAAATATGAAGCTGGAGCCACGACACAGTTAGCTTAGCTTAGCATAATGTCAAACTTATCATGAAATTTTATAATTGTGTTGATTCTTCCTCATGTGCGTCATACATTTGTGGCTCAATAACTTTATTACATAGTGAATCCTCTGTGTAGAAGTCTTGCTGTTCATTCATCATTGTGTGTCTGAATTAAATTGAGCTCCAGCACCGCACTAGATTGATTTTCCCATCCGTAGACAGACTACTGGTCAACTTAAAGAATAGTTCAGCCGACACCGCAGACAAAAGTCGCTTGTTAAGCTGACATGAATTCCTCTCTGTATACAAAAGCCATTGGACATCAAAAACTATCTGAAACCAAGGGCTGTCAGTGAGGACAGTCAACGGGAACAACACAATTCTTAAGAGAGTGTTTCGACTTGGTGAATAGGACTCACCAATGGATGCAGTGGGCCGTTTAGATAAACTCACTTTATAAAACAAAGTGTTATTGATTTTGGAAGACAGTAGAGCTCAAACCTGCAGGGATGAATCTCTGTACATGACCCTGATGAATGGTACAGGGGTGTTGAGCTTCTGTGATTCTGTGAGTGCAAATAATGCCAAGGGAACTTAGTTGTTTGGAGAAGCTTAGAGCCTCTTTATCCATGAGAAAAATATGAAAGAAGGGAGTTTTTTTTCTTCTTCTTGAAATCCATTGGAAAGTTTCTCCAAAGGAATTAAAAGTTAGCATTTCATGTACTCTCTCCCTGTTATCGCTCTGTGCCTGATGACAACAGCATTTAAGTGTGATCAAAACCAGCGCAGGAAGTTGACCTGCCCAACGGCCCCCCTCTCCTTTCATCCCCTACATCGTGCCACCACTGTGAGTGATGAAGAAACTTTAGATACCGCCAGGGGTTTTGAGGTCCAGATCCCTGTGGGGAGGTGGAGAGACTTGGAGATGGGGCTTTGCAGCGGGGTCAGAGAAGGGTGAGAGGAGGACGGCGGAGCTGAGCTGGCCGCTGAGGCACAGAGAGTAACAAGTTGCTGTGTTTTGTGGATGAGGGGAGGACGATATAGGAGGAAGGGAGAGTTAATAACCCAGATCAGTATCGCCCCCCTGCTTCGCTGACCCCGCCACACCTCTGCTGACACCCCGGAGATCAGGATGTGATTCGGCCTCTCTGCGCAAACCACAGGTCAGAGATGGACACGGGCGCCCTGGTGCTTGCAATATTGGTTCCAGTCATCTACTTGTCATTTCCTCAGCTAATGCGATGCAGGCGTCATTCGTAATCACCTCGGTGTCCACAGAGCCACGGCTGCATCTGCAGTTTATCTGATGTTATCAGGAGGTTTGAGGTGTAATGCATGTGCCAATATTCTCAGCATGTGTGTGTGACAGAAGGGAGGATATTGTATCCAGACAGCGAGCAGACTTGAATGAGAAGTGGATATATTTAATGGAAAGTATGGTTTGAAGGGGCGGTTGGCATTTTGTTATTGACTTCCCATATTGTTTTAGTTTTTTTCCACCCCCATCCCCAAGCTAGTGGCCTCAAGGTACTATCAATTTGAAAAAAGAGGGAGGGTCATGTCAAGAGATGTGGAAAATACCGGAGGGGTTGCTGCAACACACAACACATAGTGTATGTACATGGAGGTTTGGCACAGTCAGAGAGATATAGAGAGAAAAAGATTGCATTTACATTTTATAATAACCAATCCTGATCCAAGCAGAAAACTGCTGGGTGGCACAAAGAATAAGAGGAACTTAATTTCTCTCCCTGTCCTGCGCAGTTGTGCACACCTTAGATGAGAAGAGGTGGAGTAATTAACCCACATTGGGTTGGAAGCACTGGCATGATTGACTTTGCTGAGAAAAACAAGAACATTGAGCATCTGTGCTGGTTGGGTTTCATCATTATTCATAGAGACATACAGGTCAGCCAAATGCGTTATAATCCAATAATTTGAAGATTAAATACAATGCAGTTGGCTGTGTTGTAAAAAAAAGTGATGTAATACAACAACAACTGTAACAAATTGCCTCTCTCTGGATTAATACAAACTTGCAATAAAATGGGAATAGAGCAATTTGTGACTTTTTGAGGTCCTAACTGCCAGATACTGTATCTTACTCTGGGCATGGTACCCATTAATATACATATATGTGTCATAGTAGAAATCCTCCGACCACTTACAACCACTCAACTCATTCCAATGTGTGAAAGCTTTATTCTAAGGTTTAATAAACAGATGGCCTCTGTTATTATAAAACCAGCTGGCCCCTTAAACTTACACATTCCTACATCTGTGAATATGAGTATAATAATACACAGAGAGGATGCTTTTCAGACTGGAACTGTGATCGCTACTTGGACACCATCAACTCTATTAAACATATACTTAGCACAGGCTTGATTTTCCGCAGCATCAAGGGAAACCCCACTCATATATTTACATTAGAAAATGATGTATTTGTTGAATCTACAGCTCACTGAAAAGGTATACGCTCGACTAAGTATATGTCATTATTTGCTACACTGTACTGATTGGATTTGAGCCCATTCTTTCTATTGGACTAAACTGAAGCTTTTGCTTTATTTCACACTGAATTACATTATTTCTCCTGGCTTATGCAATCTTTTTGAATCTTCCATCATTTCTGACGATTTTATATTTTACCTCAAGCCTTGACAGACCTGACACATCTCCAAATTAACAATCTACTTCATGTTTTATTCATGTAAAGGCATCATCTTGTAGTGAAACACACACTAATGGCTGCATTGTTGATGCTAAAACATCAGCCTTTATAGATGAGTGTGCGTTGTTAATTGTTGATCAGATGGCATCTGGTGCCCGACTGAGAGCAAAGGATGTGTCAAAGTCCCATCTGGCACCGCTATTGGCCAGCTGCTCTGTTCCGTTTGAGCTATGATTGGTTACATGTCACCGCCTAAAGGACCTGAGGGAGCACTTCAGGTCCACAGGGCTTCAGTGATGCTGCTTCTCCTCATCATGCTCTGCTCACCCTCCCAGTATGAGGTCCTTTATCCGTCTAAACGTTGGTGAAGCAGACAGATAAAAAAAAAAATGTGTGTGTGTGTGTGTGTGAGAACCTAAAGATCCCTATAGATATATGATCGCCCTCAATGTTCCTGTCTCTTTCCGCTCCTCTCGCTCCATTTCCATCCACTGCCCTCTGCCTTGTTTCATTGCAGCCGGGCCACACACCGGCAATCTGTGGTTATGCTCTGGAAGTGTTATTTGCGCAGATAAACGTGTGTAATGAATGAGCCTTTGCTCTGCCTGGTCGGCTGTGCCAAGTGTGTACTTTTGACAGGGCGACACGTGAGCCTGAAACAAAAACACTCGTGGTCCGTGTGTTTCATGTCCATTTATTAAGATTTATTGTAAAAGTAGGGCTGCGGTTTGGAGGGGGACATTGGATAAACAAAAAGATATTTTTGCTGTTGAGTGTGGTATTTTTATAATGAGTAGTTTTGAAGAGCAGTTAAAACAATAATGACGCTGTTTAATCCTTCCCTCTTAGGGGCAGAAAACCGAAGCGGAGAGGTACTTCCTGAAGGCCATCCGACTTGATCCCGCAAAAGGCAACTGCTATATGCATTATGGTAAGTATGGAGGGTTTTTGTTGTTTTTTTACCTCTAATTTGTCATATCCTGCCTTTTTATTTTTACATCCTCAATTATGTTATTTGTCAATTTAACACATACTTGATGGACTCAAGCACAAACGTGGCCGGTTGTTCAGACAGCAGTGTTGGCTGACCCCTTTGCCATCTCTTCCCTTAATCAGCCACTGTGTCCGTCTGTATGCGGTTAGTAGAGGATCCCAACAGGAGAGGATGATTTCCTCAGATTGTTCTCTTTGATTTGATGAAATGTGGAACGTGACAATTTAAGCATCTCTCTTGTCTTGTTTTATTTCCATATAACTTGAAGTTGCAGCTGCAGCTGCGTTACCTCTTCCATTTAATTACTGCAATAGTAAGATTGATTTTGCATAAGCCGACAAGTTAATGACTTCCTTTATTCAAAGGCCTGTAAAACCTGAAATAGCAAAGTGAAGTGTCAGCTTGCTGTCATTGCAGCAGCTTGCATGTGACATTTAAAGCGATCAACACACCAGGTTAATGTTGGATTTTTGCATTTTCCCAAAGTACTTCTTTATGTCTACGTTGTCACCTTTTAAAGGTTAATAACTCACTTCAGAGGCAAAGAACAGAACATAGACAGACATGAAATTGATAGATGATTAAAGGTTGAGCATCTCCTTTATGTAAACAGATTTCTTATTGACTCAGACACAAACCATTTCACATTAACATATTCTGATCAGGACTGGCTGCTAGTTTACAGATTAATATATTAACAGTTTACCACGCTGATGAAAACACAAAATGGTCTTACGGATATTTATATTTCAAGTTGTGGTTGCTGACCAGAAACCCAAAAGCTCAAGTTTCCCACTGTACTGGAACTGGTTCTGTGTTCAGAAATAGATCTTCCAATATTCGTATAAAAATCACGCTGTTACATGATGAACAAGGATTACAGTTTCAAAGTCTGTATACACAGCTTTGAAAAACATTAAAAAAGGTACTGATGCTAGGGCTGTCTTTCCTTTATTACTCAAAGATTTGCTTTGATATATCATAAACCCTCCATAACTGCAGATGTGTTTGTAACCTGGAGCTGTTTTACACTCTGAAAACTCCCTTTACATCTGTCTCTCACCTCAGGCCTCTACTCATGGCTTCAATTTCATCCCCAGTTATTAAGGAAAATACGCTCAGGTTCACATAGTGGTTTAGCATCCTGGTACAGTAGTGGGGCTAACCAAAGTCAACAGGGTATTAATACCTCTCTAAACCTGGCCCTTACCAAGCGGTCCGACCCCTGTCCATAGCCGCGTCAGGCTTCCACGATCCTATCTCATTCTGCGGTCTACAGAGGTCGACTCCAAACGCAGCCGCGCCCGTAATAAGACACAAACCTTCCCCAAGGAATAGTTTCATCTTAAAGAAACAGATCTATCAAGGTCGGCTAACCTGAACAAATGAGTCTGAGAGATGGGCGAAGAGTGACGGTATGTTGCACTCATATATTTCAGGGCCAGACCAGGCTGCTCCTCTCCCAGGGCCAAAGGCAACACTTGCAGACTGCGTATCCCTCTGTGCCTCTGTGGGGATCCCTCAGTGTTTTAACAGTAGTGCTGTTCTCTCCTGCCCTGCCAGGTCAGTTTTTGTTGGAAGAGTCGCGGCTGCTGGAAGCCGCAGAGATGGCAGAGAAAGCCGCACGCCTCGACAGCAGGGAGTTTGATGTGGTCTTCAGTGCGGCCCACATGCTCAGGTGAGTGTTTGATTGGAATGATTCTGTTTTCGATGATTTCGAAAGCCCCAACACGTGCATAGAAAAAGACACTGCATGTACTGTAATTCATTCTTTGTCGGTGAGATGGCAGGACCACCGTTTTCCAAGGTTGAGTAGAAAGGAGGCTGTGTGTGAGAGAGGGAGGTCTACTGTCTGCACGGTTTATCCAGGGGCTTACACTCCTCCTCAGCCAGTGTGATTTACTTGGCTGTACTTTGTAATCCTCTTTTCTCGCTGCACTGCCAGCCGGAGAGCTGCTGGTTTGTCTTAGCATGCTGTGCAGCAAATGTTTCTTCATATGCTCGCTCTGACTCTCTCTCTCTCTATACCCTTCTCGCACTCTGTCTCACTCTTTTCTCTGCTCGCCCTGGCTCATGCTTAAAAGTCAGCTTCCAAATCAGTGCAAGGTTCAGCTGATGAGACTCAGCGGCAAAGCTTCAGCAGCCCACAAGCTGTTGCGTTTCTGAACACAAGCCATGAGTGGAAATTTGTCTGACGCCCCGCTGACTGAATAAACCTATAAACTGATGACCCTGTGTAGAGATTTCCTTCTTTAAACACATCAAAGGCAATTCAAGTCTTTTTCAATTACAACTGCCTGCTGGCAAGAAATGGTATGACATTTTGGGACATATGCATATTCTCTTTCATGCAGAGAGTTAGGTGAGAAAATTGACACCACTCTCATGAAGCCACCGCCAACAGCTGGTTCATTTAGCAACCTTAAAGCGAAAATTTGCCAACTTGTGGATGTCCAATCAGTGCGGATGGCAAATGTGGTCTAATTAAATCCCCACTGCCTGCTATATTGTCAGAGAAAAGTGATTTCTCCTGCCGAGAAGCCGTGCCGGCTGTGCCAACATGAGCCAGGACGCATTGCTGGGAAGTGGCGAGTTTGCTGCGTCTGATGAATACAAATTTTTACACTGAACAAATAAAGGCTTAATTGCCTTGTTAGCTCATTGTAAAAACACTTAATTCAGATTGGGCTGAAACGAAATAAAAGTCACCAAAACTATTAATCCGTTAGTCCGTTCCAAGAATCAGCAACTCTGAAATAAAACCATAATTCACAGAATAAGATGTGAAAATACGCCGATCCGACGCGCAACATATTAGGCAACATAAATGATGGAATGATTTGAATATTGCATGAACTCTCTGAAGTTGGAATAACAGATGATTATCATTTTCTACTCATTCCATTGAAAACGCATAACGGCAGCAGCTGCCTGTAAAACCTAATGCGTCATATTTACATTTCTCGATTTTGGTACAGATTGAACAAATGAGATATAACATGTTCATTATTGAGCTTTAAAGGATGTTCTACCTTTTGGACAGAGCCTGGTAGCCATCTCCCACTCGGTCTGCTAACCTCAACTACAGTAACTACCTGCTGGCTGGAGCTTCATGGATACAGTCAAGAGTGCTACGTACTTTATTAATCTTCACATGAAACTCTTGGCAAGAGTTTCCTAAAATGCCTAACTATTCCTTTAAGACCATAAGTTTGGTGTCTCTTTACCCAAGAGGCTGCTTTATGCATGGCTCCTCCCCCACCAGTCTTCACCAGCAACAGCTTTCAGCATTGAGAGCCTCTTCCATGGCCCAGAACCCTGGCAGCTAAAAAAGAGCTTCAAGCAATGCTCGGGCTGAACTATTCTCTGCCTGCTTGGCATGGGGTCTCACTCCTCCACAGCTCATGCTCTTTATGTGTTTGTCTTGGACGCAGACATGGAAAGGCCCTCGGTCGGTGGGGACACAAGTGAATCTACACAGGGGAAGCGAAGAGATTAAAAGGAGAGGCAGACTCTCTCAGACGTACAAATGTCTTTTATTGCCCTCCTGGGCCCTTGGTCTTTTGACCATTCCAAACTAATAATTTCCTTCTGCCTGCTTTGAACAATGTTTTTTTTTCTTCTTGTATATAGTTTGAATGTTGGTCAGGAAAGGCCGATTAGTGGTGAGGCAAATGGGGATGTGTTTATACTATTTAATGTGTCAAATGTCAGTGAAAGCCAAAAATGACACTGTGACATCATATAGTAATGTTACATTGGTATATTCACGGACTGCCGAGGGAAAATTAATCTCTAAAAGACACACTCAAGCAGGTTATGCGCTCATAGTTCATGTCCTGGATTCCTATTCAAACCACATGTCTTACATAACAATATAATAGACCATATCTAAAAGATTACTGTATGTTACTGGCATGTCATGATATTAGATATGCCCATTTGTCCATCTTCAACAGTCCCAATTTCTTCAAAAAGTGTATAAATGTATAACTAACTTATAATGGTAATAAAATAATTACATTGGTAGCAAGTTACATTACACTTCACATACAGTACTACCCTGAGGGAGGATGTCTGTGTTCAGTGGAGCATTCTAACTAAGATAATCTTACTAAAATAAAAATGTAACTCTGCACTCGGAAAAAAACAGATGGGACTGCGGCTGCGGTTCAAGCACAAATATCTGGCTGTTGTTGAAAATCTGTTCACTCAGTCATTAGTACCCAACAATGTCACGCTTACAAGCAGTACTGTCAGTGCTCTGATTTATGCATGTCTGGGGCTAATAGACCATCTCGAGAAAACAAGATGTCGGGGTAAAAAGATCAGCGTTGAGTTACTGATTTGAAATATGGTCAGGAGTTGTTTTCTTTGCAGATAAAAAAAAAAATCCTACCCCATTTCCATTTCCATTCCTCCTCCTTATTCCTGTGCTCTTGCAGCCTTACACTGACTGTACCTCGGTTTTAAAGCCAGGCAGTGGTTTACATACTTGGCCTCCATTGTCTTCCCTCTCAGAACCCGCAGTCAAACCGCCCAAGAGGTCCCGCTGCCCCTTTGGTCATGGTGTGGCAGCTCTCCAGTTCTCCTCTGATAATGTGATAATGATATTATACAATTAGATTTTTTTTCTTTTTTTTCCTCCGAAGGTTGTGCCTTCTAAATATTGTACTGGCAAAAAAAAACATACGGTTGTGGTTGGATGTGAAACCTACATTTATAATCTCAGGACAAATTCAGCAACGGTTTCTGGATCGCCTTTGGAATATAAAATGCTTTTTTGGACCAGAGCTGGAAAAACAAAGAGCGGTGGCATCCATGTCCGTCTGTATTTATGAAGCACGCAACATGATAACATACAGGGTAACTTCAAGATCAATATTACACAAAAGAGATTGTGTTTTGGTCATGTCAGCATGACTTTGCTCACAGACTGAAATATCTCAGCAACGATCTGAATGATTACCATGGAATTTTGTACGGACGACCGTGGTTTCCAGAGGCTGAAACCTCCTGACTTTGGTGATTCCCGGCATGTTAGCCTTGTCATTGTGAGCATGTTAGCATGCTGGTGGACGCATTTAGCCCTTAACACTGCTGTACCTGACTCTCACAACGTAGCTTTTATTTCTCACTTATCATAATAACTGTGCTCTCTTGCTTAAAGATACAGGCCCATCGCTGGGGTTAGAATATCAACATGCTTTTATTGGTAGTAATTCCTAGTTTCTAGACTCACCACTTGACTCGCAGCTCTTGGTGAACTTAAGTCATTATTTCTGTGAATATGATATTTAACGTTTTAAATAAGAAAATATGTTATAACTTACTAAAGAAAACATCACGTGAATAATCTAAAAAAAAGTTTGACGATATCTTTAAAACCGAACATGAATACTATGCATTTACTTTGGCCACTGATCTGATAATCCTAAAATAAAAGCTTTGCCTTTTATCTGGAACCATATGGATGATGATCCCTTAATGGACCTCGACAGCCAAAATGAAACTGTGGTTCCAACGGCCTCGCTTCCTTTGATCATTACGACTTGAGGGGCTCCATGGCCAGCCGCCGTTGACTCTGTCCTTGACTTCGTCAAAGTTAAATTGTTTGCAATGAGACAATTGTTACCATCAGTGAAAAGCATGCAGCTGTGGACCATAAAGGTGATTTCTGAGATACCAGACCATTAATAACCGGAAAGGCCTCGTGACAGAGGAACCACAGGTTTGTGTATAACAGTAGGCAGAGCAGGGGCTTATGAAAGAAGGCAAAAAGCATAATATAGGACATCCTGTCTCGAATGCAGGTTTTATGTCCTCGGGAACAATATCTTTCTGGTTCTAGGGTCTCATGCTGGTAAGCCATCTGCCACAGAAATCATTTGTGTCGCAGTGTGGCATATGCAGTGTGTTTTGGTGCATACGAGCCATCTACTCTGCTGTTCAGGTTGTGATGGTAGTATGAGTAAATTACGTTGTGTTTCCTCACTGTTCATTCCTTCAGTGTCTTATATTCAGCCAACATGTCAAACCCCAATCTCCTCCACCAGCTGTAAACAGAAATGTACAGTGAATATTCCCGATCTCACTTGGTTTGTTGATAAGTTTTCTTGAAGTTCACAGTAAGCCAAATGTCCCGACATCAAGTTTCAATTAAAGCAGAAAGTGCTTGCTGTGCACTGCTCAGCACAGATGTTATCAAGTGAGAGATGCTATCGAAGGAGAGCAGGCGATTGGATTGGCTTTCCTTTCCTTATCCCTCGTGCTCTTCCCTCCTGTTGTTTTCTCAGTGACCCCTGAGTGCCAGTAAACATGCATAGTTCGAAGCCTCATCCGAAGCCAGGAGCAATAAAGATGAGTAATGATTGCCTCTCTCTGTTTTCCCTTTGCAGACAAGCCAGCCTAAACGAGGCAGCCGAGAAGTATTACGGACAAGCGGCGAGCCTGAGACCCAATGTGAGTAAAACCACTAGCTAATCATCCTCATTACTATTTACCCCTGATGGACACTGAGCAATCACAGTCTGGGTGGCTTTCCAATATTATTACTGCCCGGTCTGCCTTGTCACAACGGCTTTCATTGTCAGTGAGTCTCAGAAAAATGGGAGGGGTTACGTTTTTACTAAGCTCAGAGGTTTGTTTGTGTAGCATCCATCACCAGCTTCAAAGGGCAGGCCAGGGTAAGTAGATCGAAAAGACTCTGACATGTGGAAAATGAATGGGGTCCAGTCTTTGAGAGCTTGTCGCAGGAGGTTTAGGGGAGGGCCGCAGAGGGCGCACAATATGTTTGCCATGTGGTCAGCCTGTTTGTTCCTGTGTCATGATTAGAAAATGATCTGGACAATGTTATATGGAAAATAAAGTTTAGTTCTGAAGGCTTACAAACCACAGTATAATATATACAAACAAAAAGACAAACAAGAAGTTGAGTATAACAAAGGGATAAAATGTAAGATTTCCACTGAAACCATGAAATTTAGCTGCTATCACATCTTTGTTGTTCTCAGTATCAATGGAGCATTCCTCTTTTGCCAAAGAGTTGTATATTGTTAACATCGAATTAAAGCCAGATGTAAGTTAAAAAAGGCTATTTTTCATACATGAATGATGTAAGACAACCATGAGTTTAAGGTGAATTGTTGGAGTGTTTCCACAGATGACCTTTTAATAAGCAGCACAACCCCCTCTTTGTGCTGTGGGGACGCTCTCACATCACTGCTCACTTGTTTTCTCCGTTCATCAAAGTTCGTGGAAAATTTGGACTTAAAGAAAGGTTTGGACATCTTTAAGGATATCTTCTTTAAAACTTGGAAATCCCCTTGATACACAGTGGAGTTATTGTGAGGAAACAGGGTTGGCCTTTAAGAAGACCACTGTGGTGCCGCCACCTGAAGGACATGCATTTCTTTAAAAACGTACTGAGGATATTTGTGTTCCTTACCGTTCTATTTCTGGGCCAGATCTGTGCTATTTTCTGTTGACTGTTTTTTGCCATCTGTAATTGTATAAACACACATTAGATGACCACATCCACACGCAGATTCACCTTTTTGCCCCTTCTTGGTCCTTTTTGCTTGGATGCCTTTTGTCATTGGTATTGCTTACAGCTGAATTTAGCATCTTCATCCATCTTCTTTACCATTATCCTTTGTTCTTACTTGACTTAAGCCATGTAGCCTGTCAATCTTCATTTGTCGTGTCTTGCTTTACTGCGGCTTGACTCCACTCTCCGAAAGCACTGGTGTTTTATATTAGGCACATGGTTTTGCTTGCTCTGAGCGAGAGGACAATTCCCTCCGTTCGAAAGATTTACTCACTAAGTCCGACAATTCCTTCTATCCAGAAGAGCTAAATTCCAGCGGATGCTTAGTTGGCTTTGGCCGATCTCTGCACCCTTTGACATGTAGATATTTTAACCCAAATGTCAATCTTAAGTCATTATGATCAGGTCCCCAACCTCACCTCACCTTTTACTCTCACAGCCTTCACAGCATATGTTTCTTTATGGTCGAGGCTAAAATGCTCCACATCTGGCCATGCCTCTGCTGCTACATGCCAGTTTTGGGAAGGGTAGGCAGGCAGAGAGGTTGCAGAGCAGCAGGAAATGAGGAAAAAATGAAAGCTTTTGACAAGGGAACGTTTTTCAGAGAGTTGCAAGTGTTGCAAGGGTGAGGAAGAATGCTGTGGAGTAAGGTTATAAATCACAAAAGTCTTCGCTAAATAAAGGAGGGGGAGAAAGGCTTGGGTGAGGAATGGCGGTAGCCTACAGGAGAGAGTGGTGAAGGAAACTAAACTCAGGAATTGATAAGTCCTCCATGGGCGCCGAAGAAAAGCTCTTTTGAGTCAGTTAACTTCCTATCCATGGATCAAAAGCCTTACTCTTTTCTTGACAAACATTATCTTGTTAAAAGCTTGCTCCCCATTGGCCTTTCAGACAAACTGTGTCATCCATAAGGTAAATCTCTCAATCTATTGTATCAATTAGTTGGGGGCAGTAAACCAGCCAGCTGACATGATGAATAACAGGAAATGGCGGAGACTTCTTTGTCTCTGGACTAAACATGTTTATAAATTGCGCAGGCAGAGACTAGCGATATAGCGATAAAAAGTGGTAAACGCAAGATTACAGGTTCTAATTTTAAAACAGACGTAATGGAGAGAAACGCCTTTTGTCTGTTCTCTCCTCTCGATGGACCAATGAAGCCCATCCCATGGTCCGTCACGCTTTTAATCAACCTATAATTGCACATTTGTCTGACTGAGTTAACCGACCCAAATCAGTCGGTGGCGGCAGATTTTGTTCACGTTAATTTGCTGAAATTATGGTCTAGACACTGAGTATAGCGTAACATTAAAGAGTTTTGGGATGTTTCATGCATGTTCAGAGACAGTCAAAAGTGAATCCTTCCTTCCCAACAGTAACTTGAGCAATATTTTTAAATACAGATTGATAAAATGTCCCTGATCTTAAAGTGATCTTGCACATTTATTAACAAGCGCACTAGGGTTTTCTTTGACCTCGCCTCCAAGCCGCTCAAGCTTGTTCAAATGTTTGGCAGCACCAAAATAACTCTGGATAAATGCATTTTACAACTTTTAGGACCTAATTAATGATCAATAAGAGCTACTTATACTGGGAAGTTGATTCAGATCAAATTTCCAAAACAGCCAGGGACTTTCTGACATCTCTTTCCCAATGTAAGTTGATGAGGAAAAGTACTTTTGGGCCCCATGGCAAAAGTGACTGACCTCGAAGTTATAATAGTTTGGCCACCACAAAAATGTGCTTCAAAGAATGTTTCGCTTTCTGGAATGTTTTACCCAAATGCAGACATTTCTCATAAAAAAGACCAGCATACTAATATAATAAAGTATCTAACTAGCATACTTTATTATGTTAATATTTTATTACGATCAATAATAAATTCATCATAATTTCCCCCGACTTCAGAAACCAAACCTTCGCCCCTGACTAGGAAAGTGATACAATGCTGCATCCTCACCAACTCCACAAAATGGCATGAACCCCAGAGTTCCACTTTACACCTACTTGTCACATATGTTGTGGATACAGTATTAGCGTGTGGCCCCTTAACTGTCACCTCCAACTATGTCCATATGTATAAACAGTTATATATTTTGGCTGGCATCATTCAGAGTTGTAAAAATCCCTGAACTTGCAAATTGATCCCCCAGCGTTATTTTGTGGTTTGACCTTCAAATGGTGGGTCGAACAGAAGGTAATTTATTGCACAAACAGCCCTAAAATTACCTCGACCATTAAAGTCAAGAACTCTGGTTCCTCCCGTGAACAATAATTGAAACGCGGAGAGAAACTTTTGTTTTGCTAGGGGATTAATGTAATTGCACAATAGGCAGCACATTTAGTGAACTGGTATCTTGTAAGTGTCTAATATATATGCCAGCCTTAACTTTGGCTGAGGCCTTAGTGGCATGTTTATATGTGTGTTGTGGAAAACTGGACAACAGGATTATTCTCTTTGATTTATTCATCAATTGAATCCTCCCCATGCGCAAAGCAGCACTTTTGGACATATTGTTCCCATTGAACTTCTCATGCATGGAGCATCACTCATCCAAGCTTTACAGTGGAAAAACCGAGAGATGTTTTCAGAGTTTTGTGAGACTAGAGTGGAACAGTCCAGCATAGGAGGGCAGTGCCAGCAGTGAGGACGAATGTTCGGTTTAAATGGTCATCTGTGGCTTTTTGAGTCTGATAGAAGTGTATTAATCATATTGTCAATTTCATAGAAATAAAACAAAGTTACATAAAGAAGGCTTTTTATATGTTGTTGTATCTATCTGTATTTTTGCCATCTAGCAGCTTTGGTCACAACTGATATTTCAATCAGGAGAGACAGTGGGTGATTAGTAGTTCATGTTTATTATGCCAGATAATGAGTCCATGGTTACACAGAATTTATTTGGCGCATGAACTCCGCGAGGAGATTGAGATCGCACTGTGTTTGCCCCGAGCGGCAGCAATCTGTAGATCCCCCCGGGGAGTCCAGACACTGGTGGTGGTGGCTGAGGTTCTGCTGGAGTTGCTGGAGATGCCGATGGGGTGCTGAATCTGAGAAGGTGGATGGTGCTGGGGAGGCGGCGGGTCGCATGAGACCGCAGCAGGACGCTAGAGGCGGAGAAAGAGAACATTTAAAGGAGATAGCAGCGAGCTGATAGGACAGCGAGGAGGGCGTGACTCTGCGCTAATGGCTGGGCGCACCCGGCTGCTGAACAGCTGGTAGAGTCTGACACTTCTGACGCTCCTGACAGGGACATCCGGTATGACGTGCGTGCTGCTGGTGAGGGACGGTATGAGTGAGGGCCCGCCTGGTGCGAGGGGGTTGTCTTCCTGTCTGAACTTACGCTATAGCTTCATATCTCAACAAATATTGGATGGATTGCCATGCAATGTTTACAGATAGTCATGGTCACCAGAGGATGAAGTGGATTAGCCATGGTGATTCCTGGAGCATCACTTGGTCAAAAATGTCACCTATTGTCTGAAATATCTCACATCCAATCGATGAATTGGCACAATATTTGGAACAGATATTCATGGTTCCAAGAGAATACGTCCTAATAACTTTAGCGATGCCTTGACTTATTCTTTAGAGTCAACATAAGGTTGACATTTGTGGTTTAGAGTAGTAGACAACTATTGAATGGATTGCCATGAAATCTGGTACACACATTCATGTTTCCCTCAGGATGATTTTTTCATAGCTAGTAAACATTTCACTTATTCTCCAGTGCCTTCATAAAGCCAGAAGTTTGTATTTGTTGAACATTTTGTTGAGCTAATTAGCAAATGTTAGCATGCAAAAACACTGAACTAAGACGGTGAATATTGTCAACATTACCTGCTAATCATAAGCATGTTACCAATGTGGGTAAAGTCTTACTGTTTGTCTGCTGCTGTTGTTGTTCACATTGCCTCACATTTCTCATAACGTTTATAGAAAAACACTATTCTCTCGTGGAAGAATGTTGCCCCAGGAATACTCTTGATTATTGAATAGGCCATGAGAAAGAAATGAAGGCTCAGGCTTGTGGTAGAGCACTCAGTTGGTCGAGATGCCATTCCTCATGACAATGATGTCTGGGGTGACAATTATACGAAAAACTCACAAACTCTGCAATAAAAGCACCCTTTTTGCTCAGACTGTTTTATTTGAACATTCCTTATTTCTTATGGCAATTACAGAAATTACCGTCGTCTCAAGCAGTAAAACAGTAGCTCTGCGACAAGATTAGACATCTTTTCCACAATTCTCACTAAAATGGAGATCAGATGTGGCCCCTCCCTTGGCCTAGATACTTCACGGTCTTACCGTGATTGCACCCTGGACACTTTTCCTGTACTTATGTCCCCATGACTCACCCGCCCATCTTGGCACCAGCAGCAATTTGGTGTATATTCATCTCGACCCACTTCAAAGTGGTGGTTGATCCCACTGACATCTGCGGCCCCAGACAAGACACAGGAACACGCAAAGCTGCATGGTTACCAAACTCCAAACACTGCACTGCAGTCTGGGTGATCTAACAAACGTACCAATAACGTGTCAGGGTCTGCTTCACAAAATTACCAAAAAAATGATTTTACATTGACAGTTTGATTTAAAAGGACAAAAATAACTGTTTATTCTATAACTTCTTGTCGTCATTGACTATGTCCTTTTTCACTGGTCTTGTTATAAGATTTACATTTTAAAGTGTTTAAAGCGCTAACTTTTAGAACATCTGTTCAATGTTTGTGTGTTTGTAGTTCAGTGCCTAGATAAGAATTCACTGCATGTGGCTCAGTGATATGAAATATTTCCGGTCAAATTCAAATCCCTGATTAATTATGCATACCAGCGTGTGAATAGTTAGATTTAATTTGCATTATTCATCTTATCCATTCATGCCCTATGATGTTGTAATATTTCAATTTTCTTTAAACACCATTAGTGGTGAGTAAGTCAGCATTATTATCCGTTAGTCCGCTCACGTTTTCTAACTCTTAGAAGATGACTCCCTGTGTTTATAGTCTTTGTCGATGCTCTTTCTCTTCATTGTATTTGTTGATAGTGCAATACAAGTGAGCAGCATGAAACAAACATATGACACACTGCAAGGCACCAAACTAGACTCAAATGCAAACTAGACTCAAACTCACTGAAACAGAAGAGGAAGCAACCATATGGGCAGCAACAAGAAAAAATGACTAAAAAGCAAACAAGAAATAATGAGGATTTGATTTTGAAACCATTGTACCTTCTTCTGAAAACAGGGTATGAGTCCTGCATTGCTATTCTTGAACAGAAAAGACGGGCTTCTTCAGAATAAAGCTTGAAGCTACCGTTCTGTTGCTACTTTTTTAACTGCTCTTGTCCTAAAATGACCAAAACTCTTTTGTTGCTTTTAGTATCCTGCCGCCTTGATGAACCTGGGGGCGATCCTCCACCTCAATGGGAAGCTGCAAGAAGCTGAAACCAATTACCTCCGAGCACTTCAACTGAAACCGGATGACAACATCACCCAGTCCAACTTACGTAAACTGTGGAACATAATGGAGAAACAGGGCCTGAGGACCATGAGCCCCTGAGCCGCCTACCTGCCATCTGTACGCCAGACCTGGAAAGGACGGGCTGCACGCTCCTCATTCTCTCTTCTCATCCAGGAAAGATGGAGGAGAATCAGGGAGGATGTTTGCTTAGAGAGACCATGACTGTGCCGCACAGCCCTTCTAATAACTTCTGAGCTCTGCATACACCTCAGGCCAGCAGCTTTCCTCAGAAGCATTGCTCACAGTTTGGCAGGCGCTTCGTGGTATTTGGACTCTTTAGAACTTTCTTCAAATTAGTGCTCTCACAGGAACCAATTCTTAGCTTTTTCTGTATTTTTTTTTTTTAGAACCAGAGCACTTGGACTTGAAGTAAGGCCATACAACGGGTACATCCTTCAACATTTGTGATGAATTAGCGGGGGGGGGGAGGCAGGGTTTAAAAAAAAAAAAAAAATTCAGAGAGGTGAAATTTGCCCTTGAATTAAGATATACGAATAAAATCTCAGCCCACTGCACTGAGGGCATTTTCCATCACATTTTAATAAAGATCCTGGTTTGATATTCCATGAAGAATTGGATATACCGTCCAACGTCACCAAATTAGATTGAAATCACTAAACACCAATTACCACCAATCCCTTTGTTTTTCTCATGAGATTACACACACTTCATTATGAAGGTATGAAAATTAGCACCATCACTTCAAAACCCTTTGTAGCAGATGTCCTAATATTTGGTGAAAACTTGAAAAAGGGAATTTAATTTGGTAGCGAGTACAGCACAACAAAAGCCTCTAAAAGCTCCACCGAGGCTGGACTTTGCCAAAAACAGTATGTTTTGGCAAGAAAACTGTGACTCTGTTCACATTGGGATGCCTTCTAATAAAAGGTGTGAATCTTCGATAGCAGCGCACACGAGCATACAGGTGGCAATTTTCCCACTACTGCCTCTTGTTCTGCACCGGAGAGGAAGCCATGGTAACCCGTTTGCTGCCAACAATTAAAAGCTATTAAAGGAAATAGCAAAGAGGCTGGTACAGTAGTTTGGGACACATCTGAAGTTCTTACAAACAAAACCAGTGTAAGGAGCTGAAACGGATGAAAGTTATTCGAACCAAATACAAAAGCGATGCCGATGCTCACTCTTTCATCACGGAACGTGCACAGAGGGAAATATTTTAATGCCTATGTTGTTGTTGGAATAAAACTAATTTCATTGTGTTTGTATAAATGAATCCTAATATATACCGACATTGTCTATAGTATACAGAAAATCTTGCAGCATAAAAGTAGCCAGACTTAACGTGGAATCTCAGATACTGAGCAAGTTTGGTCCGTTACATGAAGTATTTCCCATATTGTCAAAACGCAGTCTTAAAGTGTCATTTTGTATATAATCTGTTTAATTAACATTGATTTGTTTGTAAGTGAAAAGGCACCTTGTGGGAAGTAAGAATATGTACAGTTTTTGTTATCCCTTGTTTGTTATTGGTCACAAACCTCCTGAGCGTTTGTATCCTTAGTCTAAACATGTTAGTTATTGCGGTGTGTTACCTTAGCGACAGAACCAGCTGGCACTGTGTTTACATGTAAGATGAAGGAAGTTAGCGGATGTGGTCGTTACCAAGGAAAACCTCCAAATACAGCGGAGTGGCTCATTATTGGTAAATGCAGAGTAACACCTACAATGGAGGATAGAAATGTTGAATATATATATATATATATATATATACATGTATATGTGTATATATATATATATATATACATGTATATGTGTATATATATATATATATATATACATGTATATGTGTATATATATATATATATATACATGTATATGTGTATATATATATATATATATATATATATATATATATATATATATATACATGTATGTATGTATATGTGTGTGTATATGTATATGTATATGTATGTATATATATATATATACACCGCGTTCCACATTATTATGCAAATTACACTTTGCTCAGATTTTCCTAAATAGTAATGCACAGTGAGTCAGTATCATTTTCAAGTCATCAACTGTTAGAGTATAAGTCAAATTCTATTGAACAAACCTCCTAATGATAACAGTATTTTTTTCAAAAATAAAAAACTCAAAATGCAGTGTTCCAAATTATTATGCAGAATTTCAGAATTTCAGAGTTTCAAGATATTGTATAGGTTGTAAAGAAGAAAAAATTGTCATTTGTTGAATTTGCAGCATTAGGAGGTCATATTTACTGAAATCAAGAAAAGTTTGAATCAAAAACATCTTAACAGGTCAAGTTACATGTTAACATAGGACCCCTTCTTTGATATCAACTTCACAATTCTTGCATCCATTGAACTTGTGAGTTCTTTGATAGTTTCTGCTTTAATGTCTTTGCAGGATGCCATAATAGCCTCCCAGAGCACCTGCTTGGATGTGAACTGCCTTCCACCCACATAGATCTTTTGCTTGATGATGCTCCAAAGGTTCTCAATAGGGTTAAGGTCAGGGGAAGATGGGGGCCACACCATGAGTTTCTCTCCTTTTATGCCCATAGCAGCCAATGCCCCAGAGGTATTCTTTGCAGCATGACATGGTGCATTGTCATGCATGAATATGATTTTGCTACGGAAGGCACGGTTCTTCTTTTTGTACCACAGAAGAAAGTGGTCAGTCAGAAACTCTACATACTTTGCCGAGGTCATTTTCACACCGTCGGGGACCCTGAAGGGGCCTACCAGCTCTCTCCCCATGATTCCGGCCCAAAACATGACTCCGCCACCTCCTTGTTGACGTCTCAGCCTTGTTGGGACATGGTGGCCATTCACCAACCATCCACTACTCCATCCATCAGGACCATCAAGGGTTGCACGGCACTCATCCGTAAACAAAACAGTTTGAAAGTTAGTCTTCATGTAGTCCTGAGCCCACTGCAACCTTTTTTGCTTGTGAGCTTGGTTTAGGGGTGGCCGAATAACAGGTTTAAGGACACTTGCAAACCTCTTGAGCATCCTACATCTTGAAGTTCGCGAGACTCCAGAGGCACCAGCGGCTTCAAACACCTGTTTGCTGCTATTCAATGGCATTTTAGTGGCTGCTCTCTTAACCCTACGCATTTGTTTGGCAGAAATCTTCCTTATTTTGCCTTTGTCTGAACGAACCCGCTTGTGCTGTGAATCGGTGACAAATTTCTTCACCGTCCGATGATCACGCGCAATTCTTTTGGAAATATCCAATGTTGTGATACCTTGACCAAGGTATTGCACTATTTGCCGCTTTTCAGCAGCAGAGAGATCCTTTTTCTTCCCCATTTTGCCTGAAACATGTAGCTTGCTTAATAATGTGGAACATCCTTCTTAAGTAGTTTTCCTTTGATTGGGCTCACCTGGCAAACCAATTATTATTATTACTATTTGGATGATTTCAATCATCCAAATAGCCCTGAGACACAATACCATCCATGAGTTTCATTGAAAAACCAAAAAATGAATGTTTATGACCCGTAAATACAATTTGCCTAATAATGTGGAACGCGGTGTATATATATATATATATATATATATATATATATATATACACTGTATGTATATGTGTGTATATATATGTATGTATATGTCACACTGTTCTGTTTTAGACTGATGGTCACTCGTGATATGTTCAGTAAGATAATCACAGTTCACACACCACTCACACCCCTTTGTCAAAGAGCTCGCTAAGTTCTCCCGTGTATATAAAGTGTTTATGAACAAACACTGATTATTGTTATTGCTTGAGTGAAGATGTAAAAAGTGTTTCACTCTGTGTCTCTGCTCAGGGATCTCAAGCGGTGGGTTATTGCAGAAACTTGTTCACAGAGCGTTTACTAAATTAAAGATTTATTTTTGGAAGTTGTCGTATTTGTATAAATTATCGAGATTTGTAGCCTTTTTCTCCTTTTTGTAATATAAAGATGAACATGTGTGCCAGAAAAGACTTCTTTTTTTTTGTTCTTCACAATGTTGCTTCTTTTTTTCACAATAAAATGATTGTGTTCTCCTTTGGTTTTGGGTCTTGTGCAGCTGTTTTTTTTTTAAAAGTAGATTTAAGTTACACGACAGATTAATTTATAGATTTCATATGGATTTTTAACATTCACCGCCACACATAAACACCTGTTCCCTTCACGCTCTGCGGCAACGTATACAGTACCGCGTCAGATTTCCTTCGTATTCATGTGGGATAGCAGACTTAATGGGGTGGTCTTGCATGGTGTGGAACAGGTTTTACAAGGCATTTAAAGTTCCCCCTTGCAAATTTGCTAAAATGTGTCATAAAATCAACTCGAATGAATCTCCTTCCTCCTCTTTGATCTTTTAACAACAGAGAAGACACGTAAATAATCCCACACGGAAGAGGTAGCAGTGTCTACACATGGCTGGTGTGTTTTGATTTCAACTGGCCCCACAATTCAAACCCCGCTGACAAGCAAAAGGCCCTTCCCTGAGAACGAAGCGTCTGCCTTGTGATGTTTCTCACATGTCGACATGGAGGCTCTGCTCCCATGATCGGAGCTCACTATGGTGCCCAGCTTTCCTTTTAGGACTGGAATGCACTGAGGCTGCCTGCGCTGTCTCGTCCAGTTTGAGTCTTCTTCTCATAACACAGGTGCGCCTCACTTATCTTGACAAATAATGAAATAGTGAAGCCTGTTGGATTGTGGAGTCACGCTATGAAGGCAATGTGCTTTTATTTCTTGCTGTGGGCCTCAAGAGGCATTTGGGCTTCTTCCCACATGATGTTAAATAGAACGCTGACTTTGAAATGATGTGACACTGCACATGGTAGTTAGCAGAGGATACTGTTCATACAATATCCAAAAGTATCGCCACACATTGGTGATCAAGAGAAGAGAGAGGAAGCATTTGGAAAGACGGAGAGGTGAAACATAATTCATATCTGATCATTATTAAATGAACTACTCTGCAGTCCCAATGAGAAGCAGGGTGATGTCCCTCATGGGTCCAACACAGCTCAAAAATGTGTTCAGTATACTGCCATCACACGCTTGTCTTTCTTTCTGCAAAAGTCTAGCTATGATATGTAACCGCAGCCATACACACATGCTGGCTTTTCTAAAATGAACTCAGCATGTTGAACTTATGAGTTTATTTGGACCTCAATGCCAGTGGGGATTGTTAGAAAAGTGACGAGTTTGTAAAGTCTCATTCAACTTGATTTCCTGTTCTAATAATAAAATATTCACATTTCGCTCGTGGCATTTGATAAACCCTGGATTCCCTGTGTCCAGCACCTCACGCATCCAGAAGAGTTCAAACTGGATGAAAGGAATTTGTCTTATTATGCTCTGATCTGACAAATCTGCCTGCTGTTATCAAGCAAATATGTTGTGGTATGTGCTGATGAACTATCACCACTTTGATCTGAAGTGCCTGAGCCAGCTTCTGTGGAGTGGACGACTGTGCGTGATGCTGAGAAGTCTTCCCCTCTGGACCCAATATCCACTGTTAGTGCGAGATAGAAGAAGCATTAAGATGAGACTGCTTCATATTATTGAAGTGGTTTGATGTCCAGAAAGGAAATTGTCTTTCTTTGGCGTTATGTTGCTATGCAATATCTGCTGCTAGCCCAATGTTACACAAGCTAATTCTTTTAAATACAAAGTGTTCATTAGAACATTGCAAAGTTCACAGGGAGGTGGATTCTTTAGCTTTTTTCTTTTGTCCGAATTCTCAGTATATTGTAGGTAAATACTTTGCAATGGATTCATGAGACACGCTATATTGGAGTTATTGTGTAAAGAGAAACCCATGTTGCTGGTATTGGGTCAGCCGATCATACAACTATCAAAATATGATGTAATGTGAAGTAACTTCTTTGTGAGTAATACCTTTCTTGACTGCTGACCTCAAAATCCAGTGGCTCAAAAGCACAGCAGTGATGGTCTGTTGATTGGTGCACAACTTTTGGCCGGACTGAACTATCACCATATCCCCACAGTAATAATAATGTGGAAATTAATATTCTCCTCACATGCTTTAGGAAACTCAATACATGTTATATGCATACACATTATGCATATACTAATGGCATTAAAGTGTCATGATAAAAGCTTAACACAGTCCAAGCCCCTTCTCATGAATCCCAACAGATTCATCAAAATGACGCTGTCACAGCATTTGCTTTCACGACTACTTATACATGTAGATATGCAGTGTAATAGCACCCAACTGGAATGAGATTTCGATATTATCATTGAAATTAGTGTGTCTGTGTGTGTGTGTGTGTGTGTGTGTGTGTGTGTGTGTGTGTGTGTGTGTGTGTGTGTGTGTGTGTGTGTGTGTGTGTGGAGAGAGAGAGCGCCCCGGCACACCACAGGAAATGAACACATTGGGTGGTTCCCTGTCATCCGTGCCATTAATCTTCTCTTCAACACTACAGTATTTAATATTTGGTCTTTAGCCTTCACACCAACTTACTGACAAGAGTACATCGTGTAATATGTGTTTGGTTTTGAAAGGTTTGAAACTGAAGTTGCTGATGCATGTGATTCCCAGAACTCAAATTATGAGTTTCAGTGCCAATGCTCTCCCAAATGTCAGTGCAGACATGTAGGAATCCTCTAAAAACCCATTTTTGGCTCCGACTAATGGTTGGCGAAGGACTACTCTGTTTTATGTCCCTGTTTGGACTTTATTCCTGCGTATACCCGCTACTACCACAGTCATGTGTGTGATCTTGTCACGTGTGCTTGTGCAGGTGTACAATGTTACCGTGAAAAAAGGAGTCAGAGACACAACCCAGATCCCCATCTCCTGAACTTGGCCACCCTTGAGGATTTACAGAGCGCTATTAACAGCCCAACCCTTGAGACCTTCTGAACACACAGTTTTGTGTGTTTTTTTTGGGCAGCTGGGACCTATACACATCTCAGGAAATGGCTCCATTTTATTGTACGTCCATACCGACAGAATGTACTTTGTCTTCCTTCTGCCCTGTAGAGAGAGTACAGAGAGTACTGCAGTGGACTCTGAGCTGAAAAGAAATTGCAAAGTGTGTGTAGAATATGCAAGATTGTGCATATGCCATATGTGTGAATGGTAGCCGGAGAGGACGCAGGTGCGGCCTGTGTGTATCGCGGCGTCAGGATTGATTAGTTCCAGAGACAGAGACACGATGTGAAGATCCAGCAGCATACTGTCAAAACATCAGGCTCCTCTCCAGACAGCTGGATTTTCATTCAGAGCATCACATGGACAATCATGCAGGCTGAGGGCTGAAGGACTCTCTGGGACACTATTTATAGGGAAGTTGTGTGTAATCCACTTTGGGCTCAGGAACTCTTTTGGCCAATACTTTCTGCCGCCAGAAGATCAATGACTTGCAATAGAAGGTTAGAGAAGAATTATTCATTTGACCTAAGGAGAGGTGATTCCAGGTGATTTAACACACACTGACAACCATGAAGGAGGTTCTCAGCTGTGTGAGCAACAATGTGGGTGAACAGATTGCACATTTGAATGTACAACTTGGTTTCATCAAACTACTTAAACATGTGCGGTTAATTTTTTACGCTGTTTTGACAGCGAATTCATCACTTATCAAATATCCCAATGTGGGGAGGTGGGATCCACTGAAGGGGTCGTAAAGTAAGTGAAAGTGCTGCTGGGCCATGTTTATTCCAACGTACCAACTAGCTGTGTGTCTGTGTTCTTGTCTGTATATGTATGATGTCAATTAATAAAGCCATGGGATACGCACAAATTATTCATTCAAGTTGAAACATTTTTAATTCATATCTCTGATGCAGCTTCACGTCAATTTGTGACACACAAGACCACTTTGAGTCTAATCACGTCTTTCGGTAGACTTCAGCAAAATTATAGAATGTAATACCTTCCCACGGCCCCCTCTCTATTTGTTTCATTATGCTGCATATATTGTCCAATAGGTGAGTGTTGCAGTGTGTAGGTGAGTGTTGCAGTGCACCATACTCAATTCATTTAAATAACTCTACTCCCTAGTTTTGGGAGCAACACACTTCAGCCGGTCAACAGGATGCAGGATGGCGAGGATGCTATTTCGTCCATCTTGCACTACTCTGATGATCTGGAGACGGATTTAGTTCTGAACAAGCTGTGACAAGACTTGGTCGATGTGCTAAGCAGACATTTTAATTAAATAACCCTAATGAATCAGTTCTGGAATGACTCTTGAAGTCACACATCAGTGCGCTGTGTTAACTGTCAGCTAGTCCACCACGGTCTCAACCATCACATTTCATTGAAGTGACGTGGGCTATTTAAGGTCTTCACTCCCACATCCAATCTGAATATAGATGTGTTTCTTACTCACTGCAGCTGCTGCCAGAAGCGTCTCACTCAGCGTCCACCTGCGTTAGCTCCGCTCTGTCGGTGTGCACCTTGGTTCCACTTAATACCCACTGGTGGATTATTCGCATGTTATTCATCATGTGTCGTGTTTTCTCACTGGTCTGTGTTGCTGCAGCAGTGCTCCTCCCAGCAGGAGACGTCCACCGCCAAGTCAGATGTTACTGTCATCACCATTTGCCATGTTATGGAAGTGTTTCTGACAGAACTGAGTTAACTCACACCCACGTCACAACAATCATTCTTGTCATCGGTCTTGTTGTCAGACTGCTCTCTTGAAAGAAACGGTAATGTGGTCCAAGCAGAAAGGGTGAGAGAAATGAGTCTGCCATTGAAATACTTGGGTAGAAATCAGGCTGTGAGGAACGTCGTCATCACATCGGTGTCCACAATTTTAATCTGCATTTGTGCTTGTTTCATGAAATTGTTCATTTTTTTTGGGACGCAACACATTTTTCATCAGAAATGATGGCAACAGTGGCCGGGAGATTTATGACGCGAGCTGCAGAGCCTCTGCATCTGGGCAGGTTTCCCATCTGTCCGGTCCTCTGGCCATGTTGATGCAGCACAGACGGCCCCCCAGCGCTGATGGATCAGTGAGCCAAACATTACACAATATCTGAATGCCAATGCCCATCAGGAGAGGCTAACAGGAAGGACTGCAATCAATATACCATCTAGAATTTGCAGAAAAGCTTTGTTATCTCATTTGGAAATAATCTCCTATGTTGCATTCAACCTGATGACCTGTGACTTCATTAGAGCGTGGTGGAGAGTGGAGGCAGAGTGTGTGTCAGAAGAAATATGAATTATGGTTTGTGCACAGCTGATTTGTCTCAAAATCCCTTCACACACAGTAGCTTGTTGGAGTCTGTCTACCTTATTGTTGCAGGAGCAGAACGTTGTCATCCCACGAAGAAATTGTACTCACAAAAATGAGTTTATCTTCAGGAGCTTCTTTGATTTCTTAAACACATCTTGAATTTGACATTTTCCAACATTGCTTTTCTGGTTGCATTATTTACATCAGGTGAAAGGAGAAAGTCTGTAATATCTGTACAGTGTCTAACATTACTGAGTAGGACGTTGTATATGCTGCAGCCGTTTTGACTCCAACTTTAAAGTACACTCTGTATATTGTGTTTCTCAGTTTTAGCTCATACACTGCGGCTACTCGCTCCCCTTCTTTGCTGTTTTCAACCATCTGCTGCAGAACATTTCTAAACACTCAATCAACACATTCTTGACAGCTGCTACCATGTATTTCAAGCAACTGCAGCCATGCTCTTGTTCTTAATCATGTAAATGGACTAATCTCGCACCATAAAAGTGTATACATTAGAAACCTGGATGGCAGTGTGTCTGGTTATTTAAAAATACGCTTCATACTTAGGGCTCTTGACAGTGTAATTCTTCGGACCCAGGCCAGTTTCCATTGAGCATGAGCATACTGCAGTGGAGCTCTTCTCACATATAGCAGGACTCTGCTGTGTGAGCTGACTGGAGCTTGGATATGCGGTTTGATCAAGAACCGACACACCTTACGCTCTCCTTCACTACAGATTTAGATGCCTGGTGAGTGCATACAGATTGACTCGCACAGATAGATGTATTTTCAGAGTATGTATCTCAGTTTCTCAGCCTTCACTCATGATTAAGCTCATTATCTTGCTAAAGGGATCTCTTGCTATTTTTTTGTCAGAGTGCCATCAGTCAGCTCTTTCTTGGTCGGAACCCCCCTGCAGCAGAGTTGTCCGGCTTGTTATTTATCCTTAAGTTCCTCGGAGACCCATTAGAGCAGGCAACATGTCCCACTCCGACACTGCCACCATCCATCATGCAAATCTAGAACAGGAACACCATGCTCAGCTCTGCCTCAGTCTGCTTTACTATACCCTCATGTCAAAAACCAGTAAAAAGTCAGCTGCTAACAAGTCTGGACACTTCCTTTAAAAAAAACTCCCATAATAACAGAAATGGGACACCAATGGGTTCGCGTAGAAGGAGCAACAGGTCTCATATCAGTTGGGTTTGGTTAGCCAGGTTTGACACCCCCCCATCCCTCTTGGCCCTGCTCCATATCGCTCCTCTCTGCGGTAGCTGACCCAGGTAGCTGGGTCTTGGACAGACAGCAGGCTGCCGTGTGTTATTCTACCCTCGACTCTAGTGAAGGAGGTAATTTGCAAATAGGCTTTAGGACGCTCAGCACCAGGGTTCGAGCCTAGAGGCCCCCTGACAGGTCCGATACGAATTCCAATGGAAAGTCTCTCAAAGCTGTGGTTTGGACATCTACCAGTTGGCCCGACTGGGCTCCAGAAGAATCCTGGGGCTGTTTATTCTGATAAAAGCAGTATGTGTTCCCTTTTTGATAATTTTGCGAAAGTGAAATTAGAGTTTACGCTGAGAACACTAATCCGTCCTTTGACATCAAAACGTTATTCGGGCAGCCGAGGCAAAGAAATGCAGTTATGCAATATATCGCTTTTAAAGTTGAAATCAGTCTTTCATGCATTCGTTTTTGCCATCAACATTTTTCTCTTGGGCTCAGCTCATATGACATACTCTTGATAATGCTTTTGGATCTGGCCCCTCTGAGGTATGAGCATGCACAATCCATTTAATGCACACAAAAAAAATTCCAGATGAAGTAAAATAGCGGCCTAAGTTTGTTGCAATGATGAAGTGTTTGTTTGGCTGAAATACATTCAGTGCTGTTCAAATAATTAACAGGCTCGACCACATAGGGATTCATTGTTTGCCAAGACCTGTCTGTTTTTTTCATCTGTTTAAGAAACCTAAATGCAGCCTCACACACATGTGGAGTCTCTGCAGTCACACGCAAATGTGTCGTCTGTCGAAAAAAATCCCCTTTTTTCCTTTTAAGGCAAAGTTGCAAATCAGCTCTTTTTCAAACAATGCCGATAGCCCCATTACATGCCTGATTGTAATTGATGCCTTTGATTGTGTCAAGCTCTGCCATACACAACCACGCAGCTAGCTTAAGGCCACAGACCTTCATCATGCCAGGAGAAAATCCACAAAACAGCACGCACAACCGCTGCTGTTGTGTATCAAACCAGACACTGGGGAAAGCGGACAAAGTCTCCATTGAGACCGGCATCAAAAATGTTGTTCATTTCCAGTGGAGAGTAAGACTAATGAGGAAAAGCCTTGTAAACACCCCCTAGGTTTGTGACAAATGTATGCAGTATAATGGATGTGTGCAGAGCTGTCTGAATTGTAATCCTACAGCAAAATGTGAGGTACATTTTAAACTGTGAGGTACATTTTAAACGTGAGGTAAACGTGAGGTACATTTTAAACGTATTTCCAAACAAAGCACCGTGCAAACAGGTCGGTGGATGATGCAGTAAATATGGGACTGCACCATATTCTGCAACACCTGGACTCCCCAGGGAGATATGCAAGGGTTCTGTTTGTGGACTTCAGCTCTGCATTCAACACGATCATCCCGGAGGTTCTTCAACCCAAACTCTCCCAGCTCACCGTGCCAGCCCCCACCTGCCGGTGGATCACAAACTTCCTGACAGACAGGACGCAGCAGGTGAGGCTGGGAAAAATCATATCCAGCACCCGGACTATAAGCACTGTCGCCCCCCAGGGATGTGTGCTCTCTCCACTGCTCTTCTCCCTCTACACCAACGACTGCACCTCAGGGGACCCATCTGTTAAACTCCTGAAGTTCGCAGACGACACAACGGTCATCGGTCTCATCAGCGACGGCGACGAGTCTGCGTATAGACGGGAGGTCAAACAGCTGGTTCTCTGGTGTGGTCAGAACCACCTGGAGCTGAACAAGGCCAAAACTGTAGAGATGACAGTAGACTTCAGGAGGAGCCCCCCATCACTACCCCCCCTCACAATACTCAACAGCACTGTTTCTGCGGTGGAGACCTTCAAGTTTCTGGGATCCACAATCTCCCGGGACCTGAAGTGGACCGCCAACATCAACACCATCCGGAAAAAGGCCCAGCAGAGGCTTTACTTCCTGCGCCAGCTCAGGAAGTTCAACCTGCCTCAGGAGCTGCTGATCCTGTTCTACACCGCCATCATCCAGTCTGTCCTCTGCTCCTCCATCACTGTGTGGTTTGGATCGGCCACCAAACAGGACAGAGTCAGACTACAGCGGATCGTCAGGTCTGCAGAGAGAACCATTGGTTCCAGCCTGCCCTCCATCCTGGACTTGCACACCGCCAGAGTCAGGAAGCGGGCTGTAAAGATCACCACAGACCCCTCACACCCTGGACACAAGCTGTTCCAACTCCTCCCCTCTGGAAGGCGCTACAGAGCACTGTACGCCAAAACCACCAGACACAGAAACAGCTTCTTCCCACTGGCCGTCACTCTGATGAACAGTTAAACAGACTCTTCATCTGCACTATCTGCACTTTTTTGTTGTCTTACTACTGTCTTTAATGTCCTTTTTATATTTTTTATATTTATCTTGTATATTGTGTGTGGAAAAAAGTACGAGAGCCAGTGAAACCGGAGTCAAATTCCATGTATGTGAAAATTTACATGGCCATTAAAGCTGATTCTGATTCTGATTCTGATTCTGATAATGAATGGGTTAATCCTCTAAAATGAAAAACAAAACAAATTGACTTACCTCATATCAGATTGGAGCGTTGCTTTGTGGGGAGTTTGAGTCTACTGCTGTAGTGATTACATATTTTTCTGCCACCAACCCAGAGGTACCAAACATGAACTATTTTTCGTCCATCTTATCATCATTTTTCCACTCTAGTGGGACGAGCAAAACGGAGCTCTGGAAGTAATCAGAAGATGTTTATAAATTTGGTAAAACGATATTCACTTAATGCTGAGTATAAAAGGGAACTGAGGCAGCTGGTGGTTAACTGCATGATATCTCATCCATTAGGCTGTCAGTTTTAACCAAGTCATATTTCTTCATTAGCTTGAGCCACGGTACTTTACTGGGCTTTGAAGGCTTTTAATGATGAGAGTCTAAGTCTTGGCAACACTGTGCCCCATGACCAGCCTCAGTCTTTATTATTAGCCATGACAACTTGTGGCTGGTGTTCTTTGCACCTTTTGACTGTGTGTGTGTGTGTGTGTGTGTGTGTGTGTGTGTGTGTGTGTGTGTGTGTGTGTGTGTGTGTGTGTGTGTGTGTGTGTGTGTGTGTGTCATCATAGCCAAATGTGGTCCCTGAGATACCTACTGGAGCAGCAACAACTACAGTAGCCCTTTTAAGCACTTTGCCAGGTGCCTGTCTGGCTGTCTGTCTGGCCAGATTCTGTCATCTCAATATCGTCACAACCGTGTAAGATGCCGTCACAAACCTGACAGTGTGTAGTTGAAATGAAGATGAAAATAAAGGTTGATTTTGAAGATGGCTGTAGCCCAAAGTAAGTAGGGGAAGTAGGAAATGGGTATTTTTTTGCCACTTAATGCCCCGAGCTAAACTTGGCGTCCAAGCTGACGTGATTCCATTTCAAGATGGTCTCTAGTTTTAGTCTTGGAAAGTTAAGCATTTACTTTTGTGTGTATTGGAGTTTGTTTTTAATTTTTGGAAATCCTCTGTTGGTGCGTTGTGAACATAACCCTCTGCTGGCTTGCTCACAGTTATCTGGAGTGCTGTTTCTCTGTCCAACACATGTGCTAAACCTTAGTGATGTACAGTAATTAGCATTACTTAACATGTTTTATCAAAAGGAGTCTCTCCCTTTCTACTCATTCCAGGTATCTAACATAAACAGATGGAGTGAATTGAGTTTACACTAAATGCACTGCTGTTTGTAGTCAGTATTGACCATGTAATTGTAATCATACTCTGTGTGGGCAGAAAACATCGAAGAGCAGCTTTTTTTGTTCGTTAGTTAGTTAGTCATTTCTGCCTTTTTACCAGCGATGCAAAATGTTATGCATGTCAATGAAACTCTGTGTAGATGATTTTACTAATGTTCTCTACCAAAAGACTTCTTTTGTTCTATTATTTTGACATTTAAGCTGGTTCTTTTGACAAAACAAACTGTTTTGTGTTATTTCTTACCAGATAACAATAGAAGCTTAGTAGTCGAAGTATTTTAATCACAGCTGACTCATCTTGTCAAGGACAGCACAAGTTTTGAAAGTGAAGAAGGATAATTCTGAAAGAAAAGTAAGATGTTTCATTTTTCCCATCACGACCATTGGAAGTTTTTTATTTAACATATTGTTTACAAAGGGAGAAAATAAAGCCTGTAACAGTTTAATTTCAAATGAAATGAAGAAACAAATTAAATCAGATGTACGCTGATCACTCATTAAACTAAGGTTAAATATCAAGCAGAATACAGATCCTATTAGGTATCTGTTGATTGGCTGTTTGTCCAAGCAGGTGTGAGTGTGTGAGCTAGAAATGTTCAGGAAATTAATTAGAGTGATTTAGAAGAATTAAACCTCCCCACGGGCACATAAAGCTAAATCATCACTGGTCACACAGATGGGAGTGGATTTCCTCTTAATTTGCTAAATAAACATAGAAATTACTTGGTGAGATAAGACTTGTGTTAAACCTCATTTATTGCCTTCTGTTTTGGGTTGTGAAGATAAAATTGAAATTTAAGATAGTCACTCTATTTTTTCTCTGCACAGTTTGTACGAATAATAAGTTCTGTTTTTGGTTTTGAACCACTCAACAAGGCCTTAGAAACAAGACCGAATGCTGCTTTAATATGAGTCTTACAGGAGCAGATTAGTTTCAGACCTTCTGACAGCTCGGCCTAAGGTGAATACTTTGGATTGGGTGTTTTTTTACTCAAAAGAAAGAAATTGTTTCAGCTCATACATACATGCCATCCAACCCAAAGGGCTCTGTTAGTTAGAAACATACAGTAACTGTTTGGACCTCAGCGGGATCCACTCAACGAACAAGCCCTGGGAAAGAAGCACAATGTTTTAATAGCAGCAATGTGTATCAAAGATGGTTCTTTTTAGGCTCGCTGTTCTCATATAGTGCCACACACACCACAACATCTTTGATATCAAAGTGCAAGTGTGGTTTGGTATAACCTCTTCCAGGTTTTGTCATAATTTTACATTGAAATCCCAACATTGAGCTGTCACTTGGTCAAGCACAAAGTATTTGCAGCGCCACGCTGAATCAAAAAGTACATCAAGACTGCTGCTACTGTGGATACTGGATGTATCCTTAATAATGTGTTTTTCTTCTTCTCCACAGCAAACTGAGATGGCCTGCTAAATATAAAAGCAGTGAACTTTAAAGTGATCCTTTCTTAATTCATTACAATTCTTCAAATGCACAAAAACATGCAGCACCCGGACAAAGAGTTTCATTGTGGGAGTGCTGCTTTGTAATGACCCCAGGTATGGTTCAACTCACAGAACAGCTCTTTGTGTGATGGACACCTGGAGGAAATGACGAGGAAGGATGGAGGTGGTGCAGAGGCAGGACTGTTCTGTGGTTCAAAGACTCCACTTCTCCTTCTTTTTCTGTATGATTTACTCTGGGATTCATAGCCCTGCTTGGCCTGAATGAACTACTTGACAATATTTAAACAATAATTACATGGTCACTTCAATCAATTAGGGTTGTATCAATAAGAAATAAAAGCTATGGCATCACAGGCATCCAACATTCTGTTTTTTGACCTAAGTTCCACTCTGTTTGCCAGACCTCTGACCGGACAACAATGTCCAGTGAACTGCGGGGTGCTTAAAATATTCCCCTGCAATTACATCTTCACCACAATTTCCTGGAATTCCTATGGAGGTCACAAATCACTGTTGGGTCAGTCAACTAAACACTTGTGTTAATACAACATCAACAGCAAATGACCCTTCAAATGAACATCTGGGGGCCATATTGGGCACACTCCCCTATTAGCTCTCAATGCGGTGAGGCCACGTGTGAAAGGTGCTGCTAATTCACAACTGACTAAACCAAAAGGTACAGGTGCGTTAAAAAAGTAGAAAAAATATTGACGCTGACACAGTGGGAGCAGGCTGCCCTGCCTAGCTTAAGGGTTTTGTTCTAATAATTGTTTAAACAAAGTATAGACAGACTTGTTTGTGTCCCTTGCCCTTCTTCCTGTTATTTGAGGGATTTGATATGGTGACTTTTGGTTCATCCCCAAGTTGTGTAACCTTAGAGCTTCCACCACTACCACACAGTTCAGTCAGCCAACTCACTGCGAATGAAGAATATGTTCAGAGATTTTGCATCAAGGCTCTGACCTCGTCACTCCCTGTAAGGGCACACTAAGTTCGACGCAGCAGGGATTCTGGCGTGAAGAGTAATGATTATCCCTCAGGGAACAGAGACTTGAATCCTACAGGTGTTGTGGGCTGCTGGGGTGGGTGGGACTACACTGATTTAGATTTAAAAGGTGTAAAGGGAGTAAAATGCAGTTATTCATGTACCAACAAGTTTCCTAGATAAACCGTTTTTATCGCTTTTATACTTTTGGAGATATTAGGAGGGTTTGAATCTATCACCCATCTGTACCCCCAGTGAGGCTGAACAGCCACACAACCCAACAAAACACAGGGTCTCATTGTAAAGCTATAGCTAGCTCACAGCTATTACGAGCATCTTTAGCTGTTTGGAGAATCAACGACCAAACTTTAAAATTCACTCGAATGATGCAAGTTTAGAATGAAAGACTATTGTGAGAATGAACATGACGTTTTAAATCACTTTTGTTATGCTTTTCCATCTTGTATTGTCAGAGGAAATCAACGCCACCTGTGGATGAGCACGTAATGAAGGTGACAAGCGTAAGCACACGGACAACATCAGGAGGAAAGCAAAGGTTACATGACGAAGCTGCTTGCATGGCTCATGTGTGTCACTGCTGACGATATAACTTATTGCACAGACCACATACATGATTCTGTTGATATAACCACACGGAGGCTGATCAGAAGCAACTCAGCCTTCTTCAAGACCCAATAAATGCTGGACCATTGAAGCAAAATATTCTCTTTACTTTGATTTTTTTTTTTTTTAAGATGTTTTACCAGAGTTTTTTATTGATAGTAATTGTGCAGAGTGGAACCCTGTGAATTACAAAATATGTGTCGAAACCATTTGACTACCTGGACATGCATGTTGTATGATGACTGACATACAGTGCAGGTCTCCATTTAATCACTGTTAGTCCTTTGTGAACTTTGTGTTGTACAATGTATTGTATACCATTAACAGTGTATAATGTCACAGTCTAGTATGCTTAAAAAATATCATTAAAGAAGCCATAATATATTTGGTCCAAAAAAGGTATAGTACAATATACCCTGTGTCCATATGTTATAAAACATATAGTATGGCATCAAAAAGTCATAAAAAAAGGAAAAAGTATAGTATGGCATCAAAAAGTCACAGCATGCTATGCCATATAAAATCTAAATATAGTACGCAATAAAATGACGAAAAGGTGTCATGGCATTTTCATGGCAAGCTTGAAAAACAAAAAGGTGTCATGGCATTTTTATGGCAATACAAAACAATATAAAAGTCTGAAACCATGAAGTATAAAGAGCATCGATCTCGTCTTGGAGGCAGCTGAGATGCTTCTGACGAGCCTCCCTGTGGTTCTCTAGCTGCTCCTCCAAATATTAAAATCATGTCATTTGACTGTTGCAGCTTCCAGCTCTGTACAGACGGTGTGTTTTTCAGTTCCACCTCTCGTGCCCTTGATGACCTCGTCTCTATGCAGTCTGCTGCTCTAACCACAAAACGTGTGTCTTTTCTCTCACAAAGAAGACAAATGAGCTCCATAAATGGGCTTTAATTTCACATGCAGGTATTCTGGAGTTCTGGACATCAGAGACAATGATATACTCTGGAAGAGTGAATCCCTGAATGATGTCTATTACAGAACAGTTTCTGGGACTTCATGGATTTTTCATGAAGTTTATAACAAAACTCAAGAGGACACTACTTTTAAAATGTGTTTGTTTGTAAGTAAGCTTTCAATATCTAACAACATTAAACACAACGCAGCTGGTAATGAGAAAAATGTGTTACCTCAGAGCTTCAGCAGAGAGAAGATGTTGTGTCAGTCTGCATTACGCTCCTCTTCTACCCAGATGTCATCCATCGAGACCACATATCTACAATTGTTTGACAAATAAAAGCGCCTGTCTTAACATGAAACACAACTGAGAGTTAAAGTAAAGATTATACAAGAATAATACATAGAATTACACATAGACCCTGGAAAGTGTATTTATAAATCTTACCACGTCAGGTGGCGGTGTGCACCTAGAAGTTAGCATTGCAATACACCAAAACAATGGCAACAAGAAGACGGTCATGACTACACTGGACATTTGAGAATTGCATAATATTCATGAATAAAATGACAAAGACACGTAAGATTTAGACAAACCTGAAGAATCTTCCATGGTACCACAGTGCATCAGTCTGCTTGGAAACGCCTGTATAAGGAAACTAAATAAAGTCATTAGAAATTTGAGTTGCATTCATTTCAAGCTGAACCATGTTGCCCACAATCAAACTAACCATTGTGTTTTAAATACATGTAGATATTTGTAATGACAATGTGCACACACATTTCAGATTTATCAGCTGTTTATTCTAAACATTAAAGTGCACGTTAGCTGTTGCATGTATGTATCAAGCGATTGATAGAGTTATTAGTTATTCATTAGTTTTTATGCTACGTTTATGTAAAAATGATGATATATGATTTGTAAATTAGAGGCACAGATATAAATACATGTTTACAGATACGGATTTAAGGATACAAATCACTCTGCAATTATGTGTCAATTGTGTAAGTTGACATTTGTAATGAGACCGTTTTAACACTATCAAAAAAAGCTTTTTCCATTTGAACACTTACTGATGCAAAATTAGACCTTCCATATACATCCATGGCCTGTGCACTTGTCGCTTTTTGCAAAGTGCTCATCCAGATATTATCGTAAACAACAGTATTGCTAATATCAAGTAAATGTTATGCCTTGTAGTGATTAAAATTCCCTTCTTGTCATCAGTAAATATTTCTTAATATATTCATTCATTTAACCACTCTTAGACGGAAAGAACGAGTCTACGCCTGTAGTGTATTTCAACAACGGTAGAAAACAGTGAGTTCGCTCCGTCCTTTTTTACTGAATTCTGGAGCCACAGTGAAACAAGTCCGTGCGTTGATACATCAATGCGCGAGCTCAATACGTCACAACTCACCTCTGATTATTCTAAACAATGCAAACTATAACATACAATTATGCAATCACTATAATGAACAATCACTAAATATGAATCTAAATAATATAGTATCTAAATCTGAGTCTAAGTTACAATTACAATTACAATATGGAAAATGGCACTAACATGCCTGATTAGTTGTTTGGCCATAATTGTGATTATTTGGTAACAAGACACAATCAAGTTTAACAAAGACATACCTTTGTATACCACAGACAAACAGTTATGTGTGTTTGCACATCATGACGGTTTGATCCAAATAAAAGCAGCTGAAGACCAATAACTGGGCAAAACAGCTTAAACAGGCTGTGTGAGATCAGGGGCAGCTCTGCCTGCTGAGTTACAGACAATACATCATTTCCAAAAAGTGAGTCTGATGACATCAATCACTTTCTTTTTATGAAAAAAATATATCTTCCATATTCTCTAGTTTAAGGGGGGGGGCACATTTCTGACACTTCTGTTCATTTTCTGTTTGAATTGGTTTGATTGACAGCACTTGAGGAGCGAGGAGGGAGAGCTGGAATGGGGACTTGAAGCTGGAGCAGGTGCTGTCTTTTTTTTTTGTATAACGTCAGTAAAACTTTAAAGGGACCCAATACTGCCTTCGGAAAAAGTGGAAGAGACATACCCCTATGTATCCCCTGTAAAGTGTTTCCTTGCACTTGATTCAGCATCAATTGGGCCTGAAGACTTCAAGTTTGAAAGTAAAACTATTTGGTGAGTGAGAAAGAAATGAGCTGACAGGACTTTAGACCGTAGCCTCTCCTCAGCTCTACGTGTGGCCAGCAGCGCGAGACTACAAAGGCATACAATAGTTTTCTGTCAGCAATCGAGTTGTATTGTGGCTAACGTTGGCAGAGGAAAGAATAATGAATGGAATAAAAAGACATTTCTCTGGTTCTCTTTTTTTATGTCTGTCGAGACAACGTTATATATGTGCAATGCATATTTGGTGGAGTACTCTTTTAACCACGGTTATTTTAGTGTAACTGAATCTCTCCTTTTACCTAACCATAGAGACCATTTTAAAAACATCTATAGGACATTAAATATGGACCTGTATAGCGCTTTTCTAGTCTTCCGACCACTCAAAGCACTTTCACACTACATGACAACATTCACCCATTGATGAGAGGAGCTACCATGCAAGGTGCCACATCAGGATTATCAACCATTCATACACTGTACGGGAGCAATTTAGGGTTAAGTGTCTTTGCTCAAGGAAACATCAACATGGGCTCGCAGAACCGAGGATCGAGCCACCGATCCTCTGATTGAAGGCCGACCCTGCTCACCACTGAGCCACAGTCGCCCTGACAAATACCTTGTCAGAGAAGGTCTTCCACGGTTTTGCAGAATCCTATGAGTTTGATATGAGAGTAACAATGGACTCAAGTTGATTGCCTGAACTCACAGGCCTTGTTGTATAAACATCATGCACTGTATGTGAATGCTATGTGTCCATATTGTTTGCCTTTATGGAAACAAAACACTGTAATCAGTAAAACGTGATCCAAACCATCTTATGTTCACAATCCGACTCAAATGGTTCAAATTTAGTAGAAAAGATTACAGTGTAAATCTGTACGGTAAACACAAACACTCTGCAATGCCTGCTGCCTCTGTGATCGGCATGTGAGCTGAAGGGGGGAGACGTTGGACAGATGAAGGACAGAAAGATCAGCAGAAAATATGTTCCTTTATTATCATTTAATGGCATGTTGAATTACTTTTTAAGGTCTGCTTTATAACATCTATCTACTCACGCTGCTACCATGTCGACCTCCACTGCTGGGTCTTTACATGTACTCAAGGTTATCGGAGGACAAATTAACCGATCTCAGCAAGGTTATCCAACAAGTGAGTAAAGGGAGCCTTGAAAAACATCCAAGGTCTGAGAAACTTTTGTTTTGGTCAACTTAAGAAGCATGAGTTTGTTTGAAACTTCAACACGTAGCCAAAATGGATCTCTGCTGATGTGCAGATCTATCCGAGATGATTATAGATTTTTTACCATGTAATCATCTCTTCTGATCACAAGATAGAACTCTCTGCTCTATACTAGACATCATACTTAAACGCAATTACATTGACTTTCTGGTCAAATGTTGAATTCTTGAGAGCTTGTTTATACACAAGAAATGAGAGCTCGGGTTCTGTTTATGTATAGTAGAGGTTGCTGAACATTTTGCCAAAAAGATGAGTGTTCTGAGCTCAAGGCAGGGAGGTAAATATTGCTACAGGATGGTTGTAGTTTTGGGACTGCTGTTTATGAGAAGGACGAAAGTAAAAACAGAAAACCCCTTATTTTGAAAGGTTAAACTTATTTAAGTGTAATGATTCTCTGCAGAATATTTGGAAGCGGTTTTTTTCCCAAACCCAAGCAGTGAGTCTTAGATCTAAATCAGGGGTGCCTACACTTAGTATATATATATATATATATATATATATATATATATATATATATATATATATATGTACTGAGTATACTATATATTTACAATATGTGTTGGCGTACCTTGCATAACTGGATGAACCCTTATTGCACAATACAATTCCGTACATCTTTGGTCATTACCTTTCTCTGATGACTTGCCCTGAATGAAACCAGCAGGGTTGCATAGTCCGGACAGTAGCTGCTGGTAGCCAGCATCAAGCAGACTTCCAAATGATCATCAGTCGTGATGGAACGGTATTTGGACTTAATATTCTTCATGTGGAAAAAGGCTGACTCGCATAAATAAGTAGAGCCAAATAATGCAGTCAAGGGAGCACATTTCCTCATGTTTGGATACTTTTCCTCTGTGAGTAAGTTCCAAAACTGTCCATGAGCCCTGGACTTCAGCTGAATGTCAGCCTGTAGTGTCAAAATCTCATCCCCCTCTCCAGATGGGTTTAGGTGAAACAGCGTAGCAATTTTTGATGCGAGTGAATCAACCTCAATATCTTCCCGAAATGGGTAACACATAAATGTAGTAACTGGCTTGAGTAAAGCAAAGTCTTGAAATCATTTGTCAAACTCGGATAGAGACTTGTCAATCTGCTCTGTGTAGCGCTCTGTCATGTTGCGCACACCGTTGCGTCTCTAGCTCTGAAGTGAGGTTTTAGAAGTTCCCCAAACATGCTCATTCAACAAAGTGGTCAGATCGGTTAAAAATGCCAAGTCTAGCAGTACCTGATCGTCATTTAGTTGGTTGTAATGTTTAACGACAAGGAGAAACTCCTTTATTTCCCGACAGAGCTCTCGAAATCTCTGCAGCAATTTCCCCCCAAGACATCTCACATCAGTGTGTAGAAAGAACTCAGTGGTAATAAATTGGAAGGCTAACTAATAGGTTCGCCGGAGGTTTGCAGTAACTCTCGCGGTTGACCGTGTATGCATGGTGACCATATGTTAAAAAAGACGGGATCTCAGACTGGCTGCACTGTCAATCAAGTGGCAAATACCATAGGGAAGGTGGATGATAGGCAAACATCTATTTATTTTTTGCGATCGATGTATTGGGCACCCCTGATCTAGATACTTTAACACGTACTTTTTATTACCGTACTTTCTGACAAAAAGTGTGACTGACAAATGAGTGCAGCCTATTGTATACTGGTTTAAACCAGGTGGCAACCTCCCGGTCTGAAAGGTGAAGCCAACGCTGAAGTGCTGTAAATTTGCATTATTTCTAATGGCCAGCAGGGGGTGACTCTTTTGGTTGCAAAATAAGTTTGTTTGTATAGAAGCCTATGGGAAAATTACTTCTCTCTTGATTTATTTCCTCAGTATACATTGTAAGCATAAATTCACTGTCTCAATGTTTTTTTCAATGCAGCATTATGTTCTGTTGGTCAAATAGATGGCAAAGCAGGGTTTGCTTTAAGGCGTGGCTACCTTGTGATTGACAGGTCAACCACGGCACCGTCCGGTCTGGGAGTTGTCCGTGTTTTCGTCTTCAACCCTTTCACAGTATGTTTTATTTTTTACTTTTTGGTCACCTAAAAATTATTGATTAATTGTTTACTACTTAGTTGTACTGAGCTCTACCCTGTTCTTGTGTCACTTCTGGTTGCAAAAAAAAAGAAGCCGTTGGTCAAAATGCTTAACTTGAGGTTTCAAAACAGAGTCACAGTGACTTCTTCATGCTACTTGCATTACATTCCAGCTCTGACTATAACCAAGCATGACTTACACTCTCATCCAGATTACAGTCAACAGCATGTATCACTTTTCATTAATCAAATATCCATCCATCCATCCATTTTCGACCGCTTATCCGGGGTCGGGTCGCGGTGGCAGCAGGTTCAGCAGGCCGACCCAGGCTTCCCTCTCACCCGCAACACTTTCCAGCTCATCCTGGGGGACCCCGAGGCGTTCCAAGGCCAGCCGGGAGATATAATCCCTCCAGCGTGTCCTCGGTCTTCCCCGGGGCCTCCTACCAGTTGGACGTGCCTGGAAAACCTCTAATGGGAGGCGTCCAGGAGGCATCCTGACTAGATGCCCGAACCACCTCAGCTGACTCCTTTCGACACGAAGGAGCAGCGACTCGACTCCAAGCTCCCTCCTGATGTCCGAGCTCCTTACCCTATCTCTAAGGCTGAGCCCGGCCACTCTACGGAGGAAGCTCATTTCGGCCGCTTGTATCCGAGACCTCGTTCTTTCGGTCACGACCCAGAGTTCGTGACCATCAAATATAATTAATCAAATATATGAATTCTTAGTCAGTTAACTCTTCGCCTACCAGAACACCCTTGTTTGCACTACTAACTAATTTCATCAAGAATCTAAAGCTTCACCATCTGTTTTGTTATCATTAGCATCCATCCCTGAATAGCTCCTTTCACTGCTCATAATATTTTCGATAAACAATCCCAAAGGTTGACATGGTTAGGAAAAAAAAGAAGAAATAAATGCAGCTCATCACTTAAAAGGCTCCCCACTGGGCAGGACTGATTTTCATTGCTGAGAAGCACTCATCCGTCATGCCATGGTATGGCATATGGCACTGGAGACAGTGGCTAAATACGCGGATGCGATAGAGCTTCCTGTTTTCTTGATATTTGCGAGGGTGGTGAGTGGATTAGAGAGTAGATCAGCTACGTTTAAAGACAGTTTGTATTCATGTGTCTCTGTGGCAAACTTTGCTTACTAGTGGCGTAAAACTTCCAAATAATATTCATGGGTTGGAAAAAAAAAAAGGTTGACGTCAACACATTAAAAATAGGTTAAGTGACATTAACATGACATGCTTTAGATGGAAAAAAATGTCCTTTGGCAATGTTTTAATGAACTTGTCTGTTGTTTTCTGCATATAACTGAGCACGAAAACATCCCATAGTATTACAATTACAACATGTCTAAAAATGAAAGAGTATCTTGCATCGACCTTGTCTCCTTAAAAGCATGAGCCACTTGCATGACTGTGGACGCTCAGTCTTGTCCCACCAACCATCCTCTCCAGTTATCTCTTAAAATTCGGAGCAATAAATATATATATATATATATATATATCCCGGACTGGAAAACCAATTACCAGTGAAGATAATCCACAATTCTGTTATTATGTTTACTGTGTTATATATTCAGTAATTTAATGCTCAAAACATGTGACGCTACATGTTGACTGTAACACATTTAATTAATCTGGTGAAGAGATACGTAATATTATAATATTGATTACCTTTTTAATCTTTGCCTCTTTGTTGCAAGCACATTTGTTTAATTCATAAGGACCTTTTCTAAATTAATTAAAAATGATTGCCATAATGATAAGTATGGTGAGGTGCCAATCTAAACCATAGAATATAAACTCAATAAAAGACAATAGCTGTGAAGTAGAATAATGGGACATTAAATATTCATATTGAGTGATAGTAAATGTTGCCAACTATTGGCTCAAGCACCACAAATTCAAGTTTCCAAAGTACCCGTAATGTAGGCTATTTTGTCTTGGAAGGTATATTAACACATGGATGCAAAACAAACCAGACTATTGAAACAATTCATACTATTTAAGCATTCGATATTTACAGAAATTAAGGATTTAACAAAACTATGCAGTGTGTTAGCTCTTTACCTGACAAACGCAATCTTAAAATAAAGAAAGCAGGACTTATTGAACACAATCATAGCATTTTGAGACAATTTTCAGGGATCTTTCTTTTCTCACCCACACCTCATAATTCTCTTATCATTCATCACAGACTTCCCCCATCCAACAAAAGCTCAGCCAAAGCTTTTAGTGTGTTTGAATTTCAATGAATTGGAGACCACATTGCCATGTGGGCATTGCTCATTATGAATAGATGTGTGCATTGAAAGTCTGTCCTCTCTTACATGTGATACGATACAGAAGGTTATTTCATTTCCACATCAACAAGAAAGGTCAGAAACCTTCTCATTGCGGGACGAAAACTAAAAGCTACATTATATTAAAAATGCATAATCCTTCATGTTCCACGAAAAACACACTGCGGTGCATCTGACCCATTGAGATACTTGTTGCATTATTTATCATTCATGAATAATGAACCGAACATCACAACAACCCTGAACATCCCAGCGAGATATCAGATAGAAATGTGAACAGTTCATTTTAGAGCAGCAATAGGATTATTAATTTGTCTTTGTGTTGCTGCTTTCAAAACCACAAACTTCAGGAAAATAAAGACTTGAATGCTTTAATTGAAAGCTGATGAAAATGATTTCAAAATTCACGTTTATTTTTGTTCACGTAAGTCTTACTGGATGTAACTTTGACATTTTTGACACTGCTGCTTAATAATTATTCCACCACACAGGCTGAGGAAATGTACCCGGTAATTTATTTTGAAAGAGCCCATTTTCAAACCAGTTACATTCATACTTTGGGCTTCTTTTCATCAGGGAGAAATTTTAGTGTGTGGACTAAGCAGCTTATTCATGATAATTAGCTACTGAATGTCCCTCATTTAATTCCCGTGGTCATTTAGCCAAGAAGAAGTGCTTTTGGAAATGCTGTTTTATAATCTTTCTTCCCAACATTGTACCATACATCTTCTTGAAGGAAAAGTTTAACATTTGCTTTTCTGCATAGAGTTAGATGAGAACATGTCATTTGTACACTTAGTTTCTGTACGGATAAGACAAAAAAGATATAGCGTAGTAGTTACTAAAGCTTTAAAGGTGCTTTTAAAGGTTTAATGCTGCTTTAATGGTTTTGTTACCTCAGAAACAGAGTCAGGCTAGCTGTTTCCCCCTGTTAGTCTCTATGCTATGGTCCAATACAAGCACTGAATTTATTTGAATTAAACAAGGAATAAACTGAGTAGTTTTTGATGCCAATGAGTAACGAATAAAAGTCAGCATTCAGCTTCAATCCCCAAAGTTAAAAACAACAGCCCAAGCCCAAAAGCATGGTGTAGTCGTGAACTCAGACCTGAATGTCAACAGCCACGTCAAGACAATTACAAAGTCAGTCTACAATCACCTTCAGAATGGATCAACAATTATAGGACTTGTGTCTCAGCAGGATTTGGGAAGACGTGTCCATGCAGGTGGGGTTTGATATCTTCAGACTTGGCAACTGTAACGGTGTCTTTAAAGGTCTCCTACAAAATTGATTAGACAGCTGAAGCTGATTTAGAAGGTGGATCAAGAAAGTGGATCACATCACTGTTTTGATATATTTACACTGGCTTCCTGTCAGTCAAAGATTGGATTTGAGTCCAAATTACATTTCTGATCTTCTTTCTGATCTATTTGATTTTCTATTCTCTTGGCTGTTTAATTTGTGTTTTTAATTGTACTAAATATTGCACATAATGCTATTTAAATAAACTTGTCTTGCCTAAGCTGACCGCCTGTTGGCTTTGGCTGTTTATTTACCGTACACACATGAGTGTGGTCTCAGTCTTCTTATGTCTCAACCTTTAGCAAGACTGAGAGACAAGACTCTAAACCGGGACTTGCCAGGCTCTCTCCAACCATAACAAACCCAATCTACTAGGAAGCTCAACAATTAACATGTTATCACTCTTTTGTTTAATCCATATAAAGTGCAACAATTCACCATTGTATGGGCTGTCATATTCCAGACAAATGTGTATCCCATTTCCAGTCTTGAAGCTAAGCTAACGAGCTGCTAGCTTTAGCTTAGTGCAGATGTCAGACTGGCATTTGGCATTGAGCCTCTCATCTAACTCATGACAACAAAGCAATTATGCATATTTGGCTCAATTCCAAACTATCCCTTTAATTGCACTTAGTGTCAATCAGAACAATCTCACAAGCATCCTACTGTAGTAAAGTGAAAAAGTTTCATAGTGTGCATTTTACACACTCTACTTTGTGCCTTGAATGCAGTTGACACTGCCTGTTGTGAATCATGTTCTGCCCACTCACTGCAGGTTCCTCTGTGTGCTAAAATAAAGAGCCGGCTTTCACACTTGTCATTCCTTTGCTAATTCAAGATCGGCCTCACACTCCTAATTACTCACTCATTCATCGTCTTCACAGTCTTTCTTCCATTCTGGTTCACAGCACCAGCAGGCAGGAATGCTGGGAGAGCGTCCTCATTATGGAGGAGACACCAGTTTGGAATAGTTCTTCAAACACAACTTTGGTAGCGGCTTCACTTGGGAGAGATACAATCGACCTTGGAGTGTCCCTGTGGGGGAAACAGTAAAGCTGAGTTATGCGGCTGAGTGTGGGAAGAAAAGTGTAATAACTTTCACCTGAATGCCTCCACTCTACAAAACACCATGGGTTTGTCATTCACAGGCGTCAGACCCCCCTGTATATAGAGAAGGGGGCCTGTAGGGATCTAGTACTAATGAGGCAGCAGGCATTTCTCTGGCTCGTAACAACCCGCTGTGTGTGGAGCCTTTCTCTTGACTAGAAGCTGCACCCAGTACCAGCAACTATTTCTCAGAGTGAAAGGGATACACAATTAATGATGCAATTATGCTAATGGAGTTGCCAAGCTGCTCGTTTGCCTCCCCTTTTACTAAGTATCAATCCTGTTGAAGAATGCGACAGTGAAAGCGTCACTGCGCAGATTCAGAGCGTACATTTGCCAATGAATCTGAGGTTTCCTGAGAAATGGCAGGCGGTGCAAAGTTGATGACAACAATTGGCTTAGACATAACAGAACTCTTGTTTATTGTCCCTGAATGTGTCTTGCTTATGTGGAGTGTAGGATTAGCAGAAGTATCTTCTGGAGATCCAATCAAGTGTTTGGCCATAGAGTGATTAATTCAATATTGACAGTATGATTAGTAGTAATTTATGTTGCTGGCATTAAGGTGCATTTTCCTTCTGTCAAATGAGGTCCAACATGTTCCATCCACTTTTAAGTTGTATTTGCTTTCTGATGGTCTGATTGAGTCCATCTTCTTGTCATTGGTATATTGAAACACTCATACTGTGGGCCTATGTAATTATCAGCAGATGATATGCCGGCCATATAGAGAGTTGAAAAAATTCCCGTGAAGACATTTGCCAGCACAAAAACTGTGAATTGTCTCCATTGTGAAAAATGGCAATTTCCTGAGAAAAGTGCTGTAATTGCAAAGAAGTGACCATATTTGGTAAATGGACTTTTTCTAGTCTTCCAACCACTCAAAGCGCCTTCACACTACTCGTCATCAGTCTTACACTGATGGGATGGGCTAAGGTGCCGCCTGTCCATCAGGAGTAACTAATATTCATACACAGTAGGCACAGCTACGGGAGCAAATTTTGGTTGAGTGTCTTGCCCAAGGACACATCAACATGGGCCAGCAGAGCCGGGGATCGAGCCGCCGATCCTCTGATTGAAGGACGACCCTGCTCACCACTGAGCCACAGTCGCCAGTTTCCATCCAAAACTAATTCTATATTTCAGTCAGTGTTTAGTTAACCTTCAAAATAGCTCCAGAATGAGTAACAGCAGACTATACTAACTTAATATATCAGCTTCAAATTCAACCTAATTATAATTGTCCACTGAGTGGGTGGGCTGTAGACAAGGCCAGGTAAGTCGTCCAACCACCACTGGTAATGCTGTTATGCTTCTTAACATTTTGTCAAAACATCTGTATGTAACATCTTTATGGTTCATGCATTCAGCAAAACAACTTGCTTTTTAAAAAAGCCATTTTGAACCCTTTTGTTGCCTTAATTTATTTATTGTTTGTCTTATATTCTGTGTACCTTTATTCAGTGTACCAGCTGTTTGTTGGGGGAATGCAAGTTATTTGTATATACTTCCCTTTTTCTGGTCTTAAAGGGGAAATTCATTGAGACACTAAAGTCTATTTACAGTTCTTTGGGAGTACTGCTGCATATGTGAAATAGTTGTTTAAAGCCCTTTGTGGCTCGAGAGTGAAACTTTATAACTTTGAGCGGAAATCTGTGAAGTTAGAATTTAGTGAGCTCTCTGTTGGAGGCTAGCAGCTCGCTATCAACATTAGCCACAACTATCATAACGCACTGAATCACCAACCGAACTGTCTGCAGCTGTGTTGCATTGTGGGTAATGTAGACGCCAAAATTGACTGTAAATGACAATGGCATAGGAGCACAGTGCCAACATTGGTGGAGTACTCTTTTATCCTTTTGAGGATGTAATAACAGCATATTTTTAAACCACATTTACCACAACAAACCACAACATTTTACAGAAAAAATAAGAAGCAATTAAATGTTCAATATATTTTCTATCAGTTCCTAAATGTGGAACAATTAACTGACAAATAGTTTTTCACAATATATCACAAGAAATATCACAATATAATAATCAGTGTTCAGAAAGAGAGAATGTAGCACCAATTGCTTTTGTCTGCTTTTGTTTGCAAGTGCTCAGCCTCATTACCATAAGCTGCAGTCAGTTGCTATTGTTTGTCTTGGCTTTGGAATCATTTCAAAACTTTGATTGCCAAAATGCTCACAGCCTGGATTATACAACTAATGCCAAGCTGGAAATCCCACTTTATCAACAGGCAAATCAAATCAACAAATTCATGAAACACCTCGACTAAATTGCTTGTTTTGTTATTGCTATGAAAACATACTTTTCTGGACTGGATTCGGTGTACAATGACTGATTTTCATATTAATTCAACGTTGACAGGCAATGATTATTCAAACATCTTTGGCTGTGTACCACCCAGGGTAAAAACAACACACAGTGCAGCCAACTCTCTAAACTACAATTCATAAACATGTAGATGGAGATACTCTGGGGTGGTTGTGATTTGATTAAAATGAGAGCAGCTGTAATTGGAAACGTTACACCTGCGAGTCGCTGCATAATCATATTACTTTCCATGTCAGGATCTTCCCATTCCTCCTCATATCATCAGAGAGAAACTGTATCTATGAGCATGAAGCCAAATGTGTGATTGTTTTGCTCCAATGTGCTTTGGCTTGCACGGATGAGTAAAGGTTAATTATATAAGCAGTGCACAAAGGAGTCCTGTGTGTCAGCTGCAGATAAAATGTTGAATTAAAGCGCTATTTTAGCTCCTTCCTCACATGATTTTATTACAGTTTGATACAAAATCTTATTTCATTTCCTCCTTTGCAAGTGTATTGCCAAACTCCATTCAGCTTCATTAAAAATA